>OX103959.1:4150000-5623307 GCA_944470425.2 Schistosoma bovis | reverse complement strand
GGACAAACCAGCTTCCAGCTGAAAACGAAATTAGGAGAAGACGATAGAAATGGATAGGACATACATTACCGAAATCAACAAACTACATCACGAGGCAAGCCCTAACTTGGAATCCTGAAGGGAAGCGGAAAAGAGGAAGGCCAAAGAACACATTACATCGGGAAATAGAATCAGATATGAAAAAGATGAATAACAACTGGATAGGGCTGAAAAGGATTGCCCAGGACGGGGTTGGGTGGAGAATGTTGGTGGGCGGCCTATGCTCCTTGACGAGGAGTAACAGGAGTAAGTTATCAACTAGAAACACACTTTTTCAAAGAACTTTTAGTATGTTATATTGAAACAAAATGATTCCATTACATTATGGCGCTCTCACCATCGATTGTACAACATTTCAACAGACTTTTATTCAATGTTTATTCAAATTCCAGTTATTTATGAAAAAAGAAGAACATTTTATCCCTGTATAAGGTTTATGAATTTCAATATATTCAACCATAATTTTTTTTAAAGAGGATCAATAAGAAGAAGAATTTCAGGAAATTTGATTTTTCAGTCTGTATTTTTCACTATTTAACAATACAATACTTTTTAAGTCTTATATAATTGATAGCCTAGATCAATCAGACATATCAATTGTAGGCCAAATGATAAGAGATATACGTTAACGGGTACACATTTACTGGTCAGTACTTGACATAACTTTCTGAGGAAACAGATGAAACAGTACTGGTTGAAACTTCAGTCCAATTTTCTGAGGGGAACGGATATCTATTTATAAATGAGCTTGTGTATATGTTCTCGATTTGAGTTAGCCAACAGAAGCTTCCTACTCACCCTGAATTTTCTCATTGAAATAACTCGTGAAGCTCATATATATTGATGACAGACTAGGATGACACAATAAATTTTCTAATGACGAGTCAGTTCAACAACAGTTTGGCAATAAATTTTCGACTCTGCAAGAAAAATACATGCATGTCAATATCCCAAGCACAGCTTAAATCTATTTTGTAGAAGCATAGAAAACAACATAATCGAATTCAATATTAAATCCAAATCAACCGCCAGGACTGTTATTATTTGAATTAGTAATTTACCCTGATAATTATGAATATGGGATGGACTACTTCAATGATAGTGTTTGCATGGAATTTTCATGATAGTACAATCAATTTGATGATTTAGTTATACTATTGATTCTAAAGTTCTAAATGGGCAAATTTAAGGGAAACAGAACTACTGAATAGTTGACTTAGTGCATGTTCAATATGGCAAATTGCCACTTACATATACCATATAAGAATAAAGAAATTTTTCAATTAATAAATGAATTATTAAGACTGAAAATAAACGCTATATATAACTAATTATTGTATACTTCTGCTTGCTGTAATCTATATCCTATCATCCTACATCTCAGTCTTCATTAATAAGGATAGTATTTAATTGGCCTATGTTAATCCTTGCAGTTTGTTTTCCAATGAAGATCTCGCTTCTCCTTGAAGGCATTCCTTAATGAAGCTTATACCACTCGTTCGGTTAGGACGTTCCAGTCATCGACCATTCGATAAGAAAATCGAAATTCCACTCTGCGTTTATTTGATCGCGGTTTTTTAACCTTCTTACTGTGGCCTTGAATATGATTGGTTCCGAAAAGATCGGAAAGACAAAACATCTTAACACTCAAATCACTATTTAAGATAATAAACGCCAACATAAGGTCATCTCTCACTCTACGATATGGGGGAAAGGTCTAAGCATTTCAAGCACTCAGGATAGTTTGTTCCATGTCAAGTCACCTAAACGAGTGATCATATTGCAACGTAACCGACAAAATCCAATCAGCACTAAAAAGACTAGACGCGTTACTCAGTTATCAACCGACTGTATCACTGTATATTACAATCTTGTGTAACTAATGGGAATCTGAAACATAAAAGTAATCATCAGTTAATCAGATATGTCACTGAACAACAGAGATGGATTAACATATTATACATTGTTGAACATCATATTCCCCAACTAGTTAAAGTATAATACAGACATTTATTAACTGTGACGGTGTAATGCGCGCTACTTAAATTGATGTAAGTAGTATATGACGCGAGTTAAAAACGTAATGTCTAGCAGCAGAAGATGGGGGAAGATCAAGAAAGAAAGAGCGGGAACACAATGCAATTTGTGAGAAAACGCATGAACAATGAAATGTGAGACAATGGATTGATGATTGCAACAGGAACAGTCCGGTTTGATATGATGGATTAATATTTTGCAAATTAACGACTTCCCATATGGTTTTTTTATTTTACCAAGTAATTGTGTAATTTTGTGCTGGATGGGATTCAAATGTCCCCACTCGTGTTCTGTTCATGATTTCGAAACCTTTTGAATAATGAACTCTATGGAGCTGAGATTAACGTAAAATCGCGTGTTTTAAGTTGCCGGCGTAGCTCAATTTCAAACAAGAAAGTTTAGTAGAATTATACTCTATGTGCAAGTCATTCAGAATTGGGAATGTGACTTTCAGAGATTTGGGCGAAAGTTGAATGTCATTTAGAGTGAGCAATAGAAATATCTTTTTTATATGGCTCAAAATTTTGTGAATAATTGATTTTATGGTTGAACTAATCAAGTAATGCATCTTATATATTTCCAATGAAAATTCATTTATCCATATGGCTACAGAGTACATCTGTATTGTCAATTTGTGAGGAAAACTCTAATCCTAAGGACTTTTAAAAGCCTGTTTGGCTCTTTTTAAGGGTTCAAGAAAATAAAATAACCTAAATCCATAAAGACGAGTTTACATGTCGTTAGTTTTCTGAGGACATACAGACAGAGTAACCTGTAGAAGACTTTAGTAATAGATTAATTAATTACGTGAAATTGGTTCACTATTTGTAATACTGTTATTTTCTCTATAAACAATCCACTTGCAGAAGCTGTTTTCTGTTTGGTTACAAACTTTCATTACAATTCTTCCCATTTATGAATTTGACTAAATTAAGAGGGCCTGTCTCGTGACGCAGTCGATTGCTTTCCTCAATGTGTGTCCTATCCACTACCAGCGCTTCTTCCTGATTTCGTCCACTGCTGGGATCTGATTTGTTCTCTCCCACAGTAGGTTGTTGCTAATAGTGTCGGGCCAACGGATCCGAAGTATTTTGCGAAGACAACTGCTAACAAACACTTGTATCCTCTAGATGATGGCTTTCCTAATTCTCCAGGTTTCTGCCCCATACAGTAGAACTGTCTTGACATTTGTATTGAAAATCCTGACCTTGGTGTTGGTTGACAGACAGACAGTTGCTTTGAGTTCCAGATGTTCCTCAGTTGTAAATATGTTGCTCTTGCTTTGCCGATCCGCGCCTTCACATCTGCATCAGATCCACCCTGTTCATCAATGATGCTGCCCAAATACGTAAAGGTTTTTACATCTTCCAAATCTTCTCCGTCAATTGTGATTGGATTGGTGCATTCTGTGTTGTATCGGAGAATCCTGCTTTTCCCTTTGTGTATATTGAGACCTATTGCTGCTGAGGCTGCTGCTACACTGGTCGTCTTCTCCTGCATTTCTTGTTGCGTTTGGGATAGAAGGGCCAGATCATCTGCGAAGTCTAGATCGTCCAACTGCATCCCAGCTGTCCACTGTATCTCGTGCTTCCCTTCAGATGTTGACGTCTTTATGATCCAGTCGATCACCAGGAGAAAGAGGAAGGATGAGAGTAAGCAACCTTGCCTGACACCGTTCTATATATATATAGGGAGAGAAAAAGAATGTGTATGTGTTTAAACACCTCTCGTTTATCATATAGATATACAAAGACAGACTTATATCATTATCCATGGTTTGTGCACTCGAGGCTTTACAGAATTCAAAATCTTGAATAGTCATAAGCGTTTCATAAACGTATGACAGCATATTATACAGTTCACATCTATAACCCAATCCATTAAAATAAATCAAAAACGATAAGAATCATTATACTATACACAATGGGAACGTTGGATCACCTAAAGATTCGATCAAGGTATATAATACTATTATTATTATTACTATTACCATTAATATAATCGATATCATGGTAACATACCTCATTTTGAAATTCATCATCATGATCATCATTATCATCATTTGTAAATGGATATCTTTGGAAATCATATGTTATACATGTTATATACTTCCATGTAAATAAGAGATTAATGAAGAGATTGAAATACATATTTGCTCTATTTATTATTAATAATCATCAATTATGTAAGAAAATATTGAAATTAAATTCATTTATGATCCTTTTTTCTCAAGTACTTCTAGTACTTATAATCTTGGTAATAATAATAATAATCAAGATAATAATGATCTATTTATAATCACAATGTCATGGATACTCATGAATTGTAAATGATCCTCACTGAATGTTGCCTTTTATCTTCTTCTTCTTCTTCTTCTTCTTCTTCTTCTTCATTGATATACTGGTCGTATGAAAAATAGTACAAACTCTTTATTCTGATTGGTTAATTTTATCGTTATCTCAATGAAAATAATATTAGGAAAAATCAATAAAATAAAGGTAAGTAACCAATGAGAATTGAGTTAATCTGCTTTTTTTTATTATTCTCATCAACTGTTTCAAAATGTATCGGTAGTTATTAACATGGATATTATTGGTCAGACGATGTTTGAGCAAATGTTAAAATGACCTTGAAAATATCCACCCACGTATTAGGATTAAATGACGGTTATAAATCAGTGTGAGGAATTATAATGTTGATTGAGATCATAAAGCGATTGGTGTTAGACCACCATTGAAAATCTGAAGGCGCTGGACGACCGTTTCATCCTAGTATAGGACTTCTCAGCAGTGCGCATTCACGATTCCTCCTGCGGGATTCGAACTCAGGGTTTTCGGTCTAGCGCGCGAACGCATAACCTTTAGACTATTGAGCTAGCATCCAAAGGTATTAATGTCTAACCTCAACCAATCCACGAAATTGTGCGATCATCAACACCGTTGGATGCCGAATCAGTGGTCTAGTAGGTTGAGCGTTCGCATGCGAGACTGAAGGCTCTGGATTCGAATCCTGCTAGTGGGATTATGGATGCGCACTGCTAAAGAGTCCTGCAATGTTATGAAATGGCCGTCCAGTGCTTCCAGATTTTCAATGGCGGTCTAACATCAATCGATTCATAATCTCAATCAAGAACTTTACAATCTCCACAACCTCTAAACTGATAATTACCATCTGCTCACTAGTGACTAGCTTTGTGAGAAAATTCTCGAAGTTCTGATGAAAAGCCGTGACCAGTGGAGCTAATCCGTGCCGGATAGAAACAGGTGTTTACCTCAGTACAATGGAAGATGGTCGTGCAACTTCGTGGATCGGTTAAGGTTAGACATTAACACCATTGGATGCCGGCTCAGCGGTCCAGTAGGTTAAGCAGTCACGCGCGAGACTGAAAGCCCTCGGTCCGAAACCCACGATCAGGGTCATGGATGCGCACTGCTGAGCAGTCCCACAATAGGACAAAACGGCCTTCCAGTGCTTCCAGGTTCTCAGTGGTGGTTTAACATCAATCGCTTCATGATCTCAACAACCCTATACTGGTAATTATAATTTTTGTTCACAGTTGATGTTTACGGTTGGGAATTCGATTTAGGGTTTCCATCACCGACTGACATGAGCTATAATGCCGAAATAATATTTAGCCAGATGAGTGGATGAATTCTGTTTTAAACTCCAAAATCCTTTATCTTAATTCTGATTGGTTCGTTCATAAATTATAGTGCCGGTTGGAACAAGGAACAAACAGATTAAACGATTGACTACTGTAGATAGTGAAACAAATCCAAATGTTATTCAATAAAAATAAAGAGAATTCGAAGGAGAGAATTTTCTTTTCGACAAAATCATTTATAAATATCGAATTAAAAAGAAGGTATGGTTGTTGAAATCTTGAATAAACGGATTTCAAAATCCTTAAATAAAATATTCTGTTCAGCTAAGCTTCATATTGTTTTCTCAAACTGGCCTACTATTCACCGATGTGTTAAGGATAAACTTCCACTTTGGGCCATATCAATTTGCATCTATAAATTTACTTGCTCATATGGGCCAGGTTATATTGGCCGCATAAAGTGATCACTTTCTAAAAGCATCTAAGAACACTACCCGACATAGCTTTTAAAAGGAGAACGCAAAGACAATTACCAGCTCAATATAAGTAGCATTTAATCAACTCTGAACATATCTCTCCGAAGGAGTCTTTTTTTAAAGAATAATCTACACAGTCAAAGGATTTGGATCGAAGGGAAGTCGAATCAAAATCTTGTGAACTGTTCAGGCATTAGCAATCCATCAACTCAAGCCCCAGCTTTGCGTGCGAAAACGATACGCCCAATCTCTAATTCCCTTTTGTAGGATGTTTCGGTTAATATTATGATTATTAAAACGTGGAGCTACCATTTTCTTTCGACATTAGGATTTTTACATGTAGGGAATAAGTACAGAGAATTTATTAGTTTCCGTTTCAGATGATAGGCAAAAAACACTAAACTACACTACATGTGACTCATAAGTTTATTCAGTTACTTTAAGAAAAACTACATGTCATTAATTAGATAATAAGGAATTCGTGAACTATAATGTTTAATAAACAGAGACGGATGATGGCTAGCAGTGGAATACAGGACGCGCGTTTCGTCTTATTTTGGTACTCGTCACTTGGTGTACCTACATCCCAGAGTTGGCGTTCATTCAGGGACTCAAATCTAGTATCGTTCCCTTCAAACGCTATCGCGTTATCCACATAGCTACTGAGTCCTGATAGTCACGTGCTTGTGCAATAGAGTGAAATTCAATTCATTTTTGTATTATTTGTTTGACTCTTCCCATAGATGTTTTTAGGACTGTGATTGATTAGTCTCTTATTAGTATATGCACATATTATGCAGATTGCCTCGATACTGCCTTAAATCACAAGAACTATACACAGAGATGGATGGCGGTGGAGTCCTATAATAGGACGGAACGCACATCCTGAGTCTCACCGCTAGTCACCAGCGTTAGCGTGCGGGACCAAAGGTCCTGCGTCCGAATCTCTCATGCAGGATTGTGGATACGCACTACTTAGGAGTTCCATACTAGTGCTTACAGGTTTTCAATGGTGGTTTAATATTGATCGATTCATGATCTCAATCGAAACTCAATAATTTCCACAACCCTTTACTAACATTTAAAAAATCAAGTTACTGATTTTGTCTTACTGCGTGAATATAACATACCATCTTGTGACTATTTTCGTCTTATGTATTTTTGGTCAGGTATAATTAATCACATTGTAAACGGCCATCTATATGGGCTTCTTTATGGGTAATTTATAACTGAAAACAATCTTAATGGTGATAACATTGTAAAATTACTCAACAACTCTTTATTTAATTACAGACTGTGATACTCCTGAACAGATTGTTTCGTTTATTTTCGACACATTATGATAGTGACATAAAACATCACTAGTTTCTTAAACATTACTATTTGAAAATATCATCCAAAACAAATATCCACATGGTCATATCTGATTCATACATTAGCCAGTGAGTGTTTCCGTTTGTATTGGTATATATGTGTGTGTTTAGATGAACGTGATTGAGTTCGTGTCCGTATACATAAGACTAGTGTCAGGAGTGGGACTCGAATCTATGCCGACAGAGTGGACTGTAACCTGAACGTAGAGCCTTGATTATTATTCCTTTAAGAAAGTGTCAACTGTTAGTCATTTGCCAATGTTTAACTCATCGTACGTTTATGGTTAATTAAATATACCGTTTACTTTATTAAACCACAGTGATTTATTTATTTGTTTAAACGTAGATGGCAATTTTTACTGGCTTAAATGTTGAGTTAAAATAATTCATTGAAACAGTTAGATAGAAGATAATTTCCTCCTTGTTCATATATAAATATTCACTAATTTACAGTTACATTCTTCATTATTATAATTACTAATCGTTGTCATGATTAAGAGATAGTTATCAATCTTTTCTAGCTTACTTTAAATGACATGCATAGTCTCCCTCTTGTTACGATTATTGACGACTTTAATCAATATAACGGAATAAATTAAGATCCGTTTCTACGTGATCACCAAAAAAAACTGATCCTAATCATTGTCTCGATATCTATTAACAGACAGGAGTATCATAGGTCACTCGAATAGGATTGATGTGGCTATTATTCTTAGTTACAATTCTATCTTACATGAACGATGAAACAGTTTCAGAGAACTTTCTAATTATAACAAAATTCGGATGTAAAAATGCAAATTTTAACATCCAATCAAAACGATTTGTGCTAGTTGGATTTCAACTAATCAGATTACAGCAATACACAATTTGTAGCCAGTTAACAAATTATTATAGAACACATTTTAAAAGCCAAATGTTTCTAATCGCATCCATAGATTTTCATCAATAGGGGTCAGGAATTTCGGAGTGTATGAAAGGCTAGTTTCAGGTCAAATTTGTCACCACAACCTTGAGTGGCTTTGCTCGAGGCAGGCATTTTGTATTTGAAGTGCTCATGGTTGACTGAGTATCTGTTAGCGCGCATGAATTCATACTTACTTACTTACGCCTGTTACTCCTCGTGAAGGAGCATAGGCCGCTCACCAGCATTCTCCATCCAACCCTGTCCTGGGCAATCCTTTCCAGCTCCGTCCAGTTGTAATTCATCGTTTTCATATCTGCTTCTATTATCCGACGCAATGTGTTCTTTGGCCTTCCTCTTTTTCGCTTCCCTTCAGGATTCCAAGTTAGGGCTTGCCTCGTGATGCAGTTTGACGATTTGCGTAATGTATGTCCTATCCATTTCCATCGTCTTTTCCTAATTTCTTCTTCAGCTGGAAGTTGGTTTGTTCTCTCCCACAGAAGGCTATTGCTGATGGTATCCGGCCAATGGATGTTGAGTATCTTGCGTAGACAGTTATTTATAAATACTTGTACTTTCTTGATTGTGGTTGTTGTAGTTCTCCAAGTTTCAGCTCCATACAGTAGAACTGCCTTGACGTTCGTATTGAAGATTCTCACTTTGATATTGGTTGAAAGTTGTTTTGAGTCCCATATGTTCTTCAATTGTAGGAATGCGACCCTTGCTTTGCCGATCCTCGCCTTTACATCTGCATCGCAACCTCCTTGTCCATCGACGATGCTTCCTAGGTATGTGAAGGATTCTACATCTTCCAGAGTTTCGCCATCAAGAGTGATTGGATTGCTGTTCTCCGCTTTGAATTTGAGGACCTTAGTTTTCCCTTTGTGTATGCTGAGGCCTACTGATGCAGAGACTGCTGCTACACTGGCTGTCTTCATCTGCATCTGTTCGTGTGTACGTGATAGGAGGGCTAGGTCATCTGCGAAGTCCAAATCGTCTAATTGATTCTGAGCTGTCCATTGTATTCCGTGTTTCCCCTCAGATGTCGAGGTCCTCATAATCCAGTCAACCACCAGAAGAAAAAGGAAGGGGGAGAGTAGACAGCCTTGTCTGACTCCGGTCCTTACTTGGAATGCATCTGTCAGCTGTCCTCCATGCACTACTTTGCACTGTAGTCCGTCGTATGAGTTCCGGATAATATTGACAATCTTCTCAGGAATTCCGTAGTGTCGAAGAAGTTTCCATAACGTCCTCCTGTCTACACTGTCGAATGCCTTTTCATAATCAATGAAGTTGATGTATAGTGATGAGTTCCACTCAACTGATTGTTCGACGATGATCCGTAGTGTTGCAATTTGGTCTGTGCACGACCGATCCTTACGGAATCCAGCTTGTTGATCTCGAAGTTGGGCGTCTACTGCATCCTTCATCCGGTTCAGCAACAATCTGTTGAAGACTTTCCCTGGTATTGACAGTAGTGTTATGCCTCTGTAGTTTTCACATTTGCTCAGATCTCCTTTCTTTGGAATCTTGATGAGGTGTCCTTCTTTCCAGTCCATCGGCACTTGTTCCTCCTCCCAAATCTTTTTGAATAGAAGATAAAGCATGCTTATCGTTGCTTCGATGTCTGATTTCAGTGCTTCAGCTGGTATGTTGTCGGGTCCTGCTGCTTTCCCGTTCTTGATTTGTCTGACGGCCATTCTAATTTCTTCCGTAGTTAGTGGATTGACATCTATAGGAAGATCTATGTGTGCTGCTTCGATGTTCGGTGGATTCATTGAAGCCGGTCTATTCAGGAGCTCTTCGAAGTATTCTACCCATCTTTTACGCTGTTGTTGAATTTCGGTGATTGGCTTGCCTTCTTTGTCTTTGACCGGCCTCTCTGGTTTACTGTATTTCCCTGATAGTTTATTCGTTGTATCGTAAAACTGTTTCATATTTCCTTCTCTAGCAGCTTTTTCTGCCGTCGTTGCTAGTTCTTCCACGTATTTCTTCTTGTCGGCTCTAATGCTCCTCTTCGCTTGTTTGTTTGCTTCTATGTATTCAGCTTGTGCTTGGACTTTCTCTGTTCGTGTTCGGCTGTTGTTTATTGCTGCCTTCTTGTTCTTCCTTTCTTTGATCTTGTCCAGTGTTTCTGTAGAGATCCATTCCTTATGATGGGGCTTCTTTAGGCCCATCATCTCTTGACACGTTGAAGTTAATGCTTCCTTGATGCCTTTCCAGTTGTCCTCCATAGTAGCTTCTTCTTCTTTCAGTAGATCTCGTAAGGCTTGGAACCTGTTGTTGAGAGCTATCTTGAATTCATTGAGTTTGACAGTATCTCGAAGGAAGGCTGTATTGAACCTTTGTATTGCTGTTTGTCCACTTGTCCAGTTCTTTTTTAGCTTCCGTTTCAAATTGGCTACAACTAGGTGGTGATCTGAAGCTATGTCGGCACCTCTCCTGGTTCTCACATCTTCCATTGTCCTTCGGAATTTTTTGTTGATGCAAATATGATCTATTTGGTTCTCTGTAGTGTGGTCCGGTGAGATCCATGTAGCCTTGTGTATACGCTTGTGTGGAAATATTGTGCCTCCTATGACCAATTTGTTGAATGCACATAGATTTGCAAATCTTTCTCCCAGTGCATGTCGTCCCATAATATCTTCATATCCAGTGTTGTCTATTCCGACTTTGGCATTTAGATCTCCCATTAGAATGGTGAGGTCCTTTCTTGGGCATTTCTCTATCACTGACTGCAGCCGCTCGTAGAATTGATCTTTAATGTCGTCGTTGCTGTCATTGGTGGGTGCATAACATTGGATAATATTCATTAAGATCCCCTCCTTCTTTGTTTTGAATGATGCTTTGATGATTCTGGATCCGTGAGATTCCCATCCTACAAGTGCATTTCGTGCTACTTCGGACAGCATAAGAGCGACTCCCTGAGTGTGTGGAGCATTGTCCTCTTCGTGACCGGAGTATAGCAGCATCTCTCCCGTAGCTAGCCTTTTCTGTCCAGCTTGGGTCCAGTGGGTTTCGCTGATTCCCAGTACTGCTAAGTTGTATCTCCTCATTTCCATTGATATTTGACTGGTCTTCCCGGTTTCCCACATTGTTCGAACGTTCCATGTACCTATAAAAATTTTTGCTCTGGTTGTTAGAAGGGGCATCGGCCTCGTGGCTTCCGAAGGAACTCGGCTTTCACCATGAAGCGTCATAATTCTTCTAAATGAAGACCTTCTAACTCCCAGGGCAGAGTTAAAATGGTTTGGATTATTTTTTCTGGTAAGCTTTTTTTTAGCGAGTTAGTTTTCTACGGGATGGGGACGCTAACCCCATGCCCAACCCTCCTCCTTTACCCGGGCTTGGGACCGGCAGCAACCCTATAAGAGCTACAGGCGGAGTTATGAATTCATAGTGTTTGCATAATAAATTAATCGTTTTACGCCAGAAAAGACTTTAAAAAATTAACAAGCACTATGAGCAAAGATGGATGATAGCTAACATTGGAATACAGGACACTTGTTTCATCTTATCTTGGGACTCATCAGCTGGATGCACCTGCATCCGAGTTGATGTTCACCCTGGGACTCGAACCCAGTGCCGTTCGCTTCAGACGCCATCAACTCTATAGTGCAGGTACATCCAGCTAGCGAGTTCCAAAATGAGACGAAACACGCGTCCTGTATTCCACTGCTAGCCACCATCCATCTCTGCTTATAATGCTTGTGACTTAAAACAATATCGAGGCAATCTGCACAGGATGTAAATATGCCAATAAGAGTCTGATCAATTGAAATCCCAAACATCAATGGGAAGATTCAAGCAAACAATATCAGATGAATCTTAAAATGTCGTTTAAAATCATGTCGAGTATGTTACCTTTATTTTAAGTGCAAACACTGCAATTGTTTTTGAGTAATTATCCATTGAAAAGCTGCAGTTATATCTGCTGTTTTGAAAATTGTATTAGATTACAAACATAGCATAATATCAGTAAATACAATTTTATACAATTCTAGGGACTGTTTATTGAAGTTAGCAGGGAAATGTCTAGCACTGTTGGTCAGGCTCCAAGTCCTCGAAATATTTCAGTTGAAGTAAGTGGACGGTTTAGACGGATGATTCTGAATAATCTCTTCTTGTTTCGAGATTATTTCCAAAGGAAATTTAATGAATTTCAACGCGTATATACGCTATTTTATTATGGATACAAATCACATCGAGTAGCAGAATCGTTTGTGGTTTAATATACTAAGAAAGCTAAAGTATATTCCTTTACTACGGTTTACCGCGTTGACCTACTGACGAAAATTTCCATTGTTCACTATTCGGAAATTACGCTTCTTATCTCAGTTAGTACTTTACAGAAGCTATCAGTTATTGATCCCATTCATACTGATGAATCTACCAATGTAAACATGAAAAACAACTCGAGTTTATAATGTATTTACTTATTCAGATAGCATAACAACTAACACCATGTACTTGAAATTAACTGCCCGGTAGTGAACAATGTTGTTTATTCTACAGTAAACTGCAAGGATTCATGTACATTCCGCCATCTGGACTTGTGGTAAAATATGAGAACAACAAGCTTATTGATCGTTGACGGTTCGATCTTCCTTTAGTGTGGAAATCTACATTAAACTGAATATTCTTGACAACTGAAAACCTTCAAGTGAATACAGATGCTGTTTAGAGGAAATGATGTAACAATAGAACGTATACTTTGCAGTTGTCGAAAATCATAGTTTATGCCTCTAATAAACGCTTCACAAATGAATATTTATCGAATGGATAAACTGGATAAAACAGATGATCATCACCATCCAATTGTCCATTTTCAAAACACATGAGGTTGCTATTATTGAGCAGTACATCTGGAAGGCATCTACAGGAGAAGAGTATATAGTATGACAATAATTTACCTCAAAGATGCATCAGTGTGTACTGAGTAATCATCTATTAAATATCAGTATCCATTCGCATTACAAATTATATTTTGGAGTTGTTTAGGGCTCAGACGTAATAAGTAAAGATGCTATTAGCTGAAGTAAAACCTATGATTTATGATATTTCTGGACACTGACTTTCTAACCGCTGCCTATTGCTAAGACATCGTCTAAACTTGAGCCCCAATCAGAAAAAAATGTGGAGAGTATGTAAAGAAGTTTTGCTTACCACCTCACGTGAGATACATAAAGCAAGGATATTTATAAGTTTATGCGTGAACTTTTTAGTCTAGAGTCAGTCAGTCAGCTACAACGTAGGACCAGGCACATATATGCATCGGTCCAATTCGCCATACCTCATTAGCACAACAAGATAGACACCGGATTCATAAAAGTAGTTAATTCAGAGGTGGTAATATATAAAAGAAAGATTGCAATAAGGATATAGTACAGGAAGAAAGAATTAGTTCGTAGACAGTTATGAAGCAATTTTAATCTCACGGTTTAAGGAAACACAGAGAGTGCATACACCGACGCCATGGTGATAGATTCTGAGCCATGTTACCAAGAGTCTCCAACCATTGGTTACGACAGTCACGCGGACCCCAACCAAGTAGTCTGCATCTACCAACATGGCTCAGACTAGAAGTTAGTGACTTCATGCACTGATGCCACGTTTTGGTTTGGCCGCCCCTAACTTTCTTCCAACCATCTCCAACACCGGTTAGCATTGCACGTCGTGGTAATCGGTGTTCAGGCATACGTAACACGTGGCCCAACCATCTCAGTCGATGAAGATTCATAACCTCATCAACCGATTTACCATCATTTCCTAATACCCTGCGTTTAATCTCACTATTACTTACCCGGTGATCCCAGCAGACGCCAGTAATATTTCTAAGGCATCTGTGGTCAAATACTAATAGCTTACGAGTGTCTTCTACTCTTGATGGCCATGTCTCGCTGCCGTAAATTAAAACAGAACGGACTGCCGCGCAGTATACTCGTCCTTTTATTGATAGACGGATATCTCGCCTTCGCCAAAGGTGACGTAAGTTGGCAAAAGCCAAACGAGCTTTTCGAATCCGTGCTGAGATTTCGTCAGACACCAACCCATTAGGGCTGATCAGACTTCCAAGATACGTGAAGTTGTCAACGCGTTCGACTACTTCACTCCCTATCCTTAGTTCAGATGTTGACGCAGACCAGTCCTGAAGCCTAAATTGGTAACAAAATCCTTAATAACCTAGTCAGAATATGTTAAAATGTATAGTTTTTTCAGAATTT
The DNA here is from genome assembly GCA_944470425.2 of Schistosoma bovis. NCBI lineage: Eukaryota > Metazoa > Platyhelminthes > Trematoda > Strigeidida > Schistosomatidae > Schistosoma > Schistosoma bovis. Next base: position 5,608,653 of record OX103959.1, on the reverse strand, counting down.
GCTTTAGACTTTCGATTAAACCCAGATAGGATGATGAGTCTCCACTCTTTTTTCATCTTAAATATTGCCCGAAAAATTCTTCAGGACTCTTAATAACTCACTGTTTGAAGGCTGAATATTTCAATCACTAAGCTGACATTCCACAATGATTACACTTTGAGCAAAATTGATTAAAATAACAATTCAACTACTTCACAACATATAGTTCAGACTAGTATAGGACAGATGGAATATGGCTAGCAGTGGAATCCATAATGTACCTGCATCCCAGACTTGATGCTCACTCCAAGACTCAAATCCACTTCAAATTGAACTGTAACATACAGAATTAGGAAAGAAAACAGATTTTTATTAGGGAGCATTTAGATAAAAACATTTTTTTCAGAAGGCGAATACCGTGAAAGTGTCAACTTTCAGAGACTATCTTACGAACGATTATTTTGACATTATTAGATATACTTAGATTATTTTATCCTCAGATTTTCCTGTTTCTAAGCTTTCGTTGGGTGCATAAACTATTACTCGGTGTTTTTTGCTTTGGGTTATTATTCATTAATTACGGACAGATAACTTAGTTTTCTTTATTGTGTGTGATCTGGAAATCAATCTATATTATCATATAAATTAGAGTTTAAATGTCCAGTAGAACCTTATCTATATGATGTGTTCTTTTCTTATTCTAGCTTCTAGGCAAACTAACGGTGGAAACTACTATTTGGATGAATAGATGTTCATTATTGATCTTGATCGTTATCTCACTGTCATCAAATGATTGACAAACAGAGGGTCATTAGTCCTACACAGGTAATCTAGGTGAATTAATCAATAATTGGACTGGAGAATACAACTGTACCTGTAATTACGGCCTGACCACACGGGTCTAATACAGTTCAAGAAGTCTCTTCATTTCTTTCATTACACTAAAACGACGTTATTGAATAAGTTCTAGTTGTTTTACCTTGTAGTACATAAAATAAGACAGTCTGTCAAAAGCGAGCATTGTACTTTATCAATGAACAAAGGAAAAGAAGGGCAAAATAGACGTAGTCTGTGTATGGACTATTCTACGAACAAATCTTCTTTTTTGCATGACCATATTGTCGTGGTAAATAAATTACCAAAATAAATAGCTCTGTAAGTTTTCGACATTGGATGCTGACCACATTAATTTTAATGGACTCACCTAGCTGACGGCGCTCGGTCATGTATCCTCACCAGATCACGAGTGGGAATGCCGTGCTCAACAACCCCTACAGTCGCTAGCCATATTAGATCAGACGATCCTCGATATATTGATAACCTATCAAATATATCTTGGAACCTCCTCGCTTTTGTCTTTTGATTTCACTTGGTGGGTACGATTCATATTAGGTGTTACTGGTTAAAGCGTTGTCAAACTCCGAATACCTTTGGCATCTTCAATATAATTGGATTCATTTCGTCATTGTAACAGCAGTAAGATCTGTCATTTCTTGGCATCCACCAATACGCATAGACTACCTTAAACAAGCAATAGGCAGCAACGACGAGGAAGAATGATACTGTATGCTTGATGTTTGATTCAATACTAACTAGCCTCTAACGAATTTGAAAAACACAAGACTACTGATCATCAGTCCAAGATAATTTTCAGAGTAGTAGAAGTAACACAACAGGATCAGTAGTAGTAAGAATGATTAGGGATAGATAATATGATCTGAGATGAGAAAAATTAGTCTATGGAATTATGTAATCACATCAAAGATGATGTTTCTTTCTAGAATAATTTAAGCCACCCAACATCTCTAATGATGGTTCAGAATTAATCATAATAGTCAAGATTTATTCACACTTTGTACTTCACTTGTATCATGAGTTCTAAAATCATATTATATAAGCATATGAGTGTATATCTAAGTATACAAATATGAGTAATGTCCTTGACCTCAATGGAGAAAATTATGGTATTATTGATTTAGTACTGTAATTTGTTTACCATTGTGAAAGGGTATGATATTATATGTATTGAGAAGTAGTTAAGTGTAAAATACACAACTGTTATTTATTAAAAGTGTTTCCATTATATGAAATAATGAAAATAACTAGAGAACTGGTAAACACTAAGACTATCGACCGAGAGCAGCTCATGATAAACTATTGATTAGTAGATTGAACTTAGATCATTCATGCCTTTCTGGGGGCGTTATACAGTTGAACTTACAGGAGAGATTTTGTCTCTGGTTGAATAGCTTAGTAGTAACATCTCAAACTGTGATGGTGAATGTTGTGAGTTTGGTTCCCACAAGAAAATCCAGTTCCCTCGAAATCAAAGGTATGCCAAATTAATAAGTTCTAAACTAGCATCGCACCTTGATCCAAGATATCCTGGCAACTACCTTCAACTGGCTAATATTTATTTGAACCAATAATTGGGAATTTGAATTCAGTCAAAACAACAAATAAGATAGAATAATATGAATCCATTTGATTTCGTGGTTTCTCATCAGCTGCCTGCAACTGTATTCATATCAGAATATAACAATGAAATCTGAAGCGATTCATTCCATCATCACTGTCAATTGTTTCACATTTTAATACAAAACAATGGTTGTAAACAGCTAATGAGAGACCATGAAATTAAATGAAATCACCTTATTCTGTCTTAATTGTTGTTCTAGCTTTATTCAAATTTGTTCCTGGAATTAGGAATTCAATAGTTCACATGTAAAGTGAAAAGTACCAAACTACAACCAAACAGCTGTCCGGTACTCTTTGATTTTCACTGGTTCTCCAGCTGATATTAACCTGTGACAAAGACATTTATAAGGCTAAAAAATGTCTCTATAATATATCTAATCATTGGATGTCGTTATTTCCATCTTTTCAGGAAACTAAAAGAGCGGAAAAAACTGTTGTTATACGCTACCATCGATCGGCTTATCAGTTCTGTACTGCTTCCATACAATAGACTAACCACTCTATTTTCTACCCTCTTAAAGAACTAATCAGAACACTGGGAAGTCAGTTAACTACTGATGGCTAACTTTCTATTCAGATTCGTAATTTTTATATGGTTGTAAAGAAGAGAGGCAAAATCAAACCGTACCACAAACAATATAAAATGTACATATGAATCGACAGATTTATAATGAACTATTTGTAGTTTTTTTATAATGGCGACTGAGCCAACCAAACAAACCATCCCAAGACTATTGGTCAGGATTTCGTTTAATTCTCCAAAGGAGACAGACCTAAACTGTTGGTTAAAATCTAGTCTAATTATCTGAAGGAAATAGACGGATATTATTGATTATGCTTTCATTTCGGTTAGGCAATAGTAGTTTCCCTGTTTATTAATGGTTTTCTCACTTAAGCAACTGGTTAGACTTACACATAGAAAGCTTGTATCAGGCTTAAACAACTGCACAAACGATTCGGATTAAACAACAGAATACACAGAGACAATTAACAGTTCAGGGTCAAATATATGTTACAGCGCACTTACATATTGTTTATGTTTCTGTTGCAAAAAAGCTTAGGGATTCATCAGAAAGTTATAATTTGCTTTTTGTGCGCGTTTGTTTCTATACGGAGATACAGTGGGTATAGATTTCCAGTTCAATCGACCTGATTACAGTTTAGCTAATCAGTAAAGGCTAAATTAAATATTTTGATTAGAATAAAATTGACGACAGAGGTGCTAATGCAAATTAGCCTTCCATGAAATGAGGGAATTCTGATTATTGTGATCAAACAAAGTGTAGTGACTTTTAGGTAGCAGTTTATTTAAATAGAATATTTTAAATTGTCTTTGGTTACAATGTTATCAATGTGAATTAAGTTGGTGGGCTTTCGTGTCATTCAAGAAAGCTTAAAAGGTTAATCAATGATTGTGTAGTAAAGATGCTGTTCGGAAAACTCTAATGGAGAGCAGTTATTATGTGTATGCCTCCTGGAAGTTGAATGCCACCGACATGACTTCTGGTTGTATTATTGTTGACTATCCGGGATAGTAATATACACAGGAATATTTTGGTTCATACATTGATATGCGAATTTCCAATCCCTGTTCATTTTCACTTCCCCTCTAACCTCCACGAATACTACGTGGTGTTGTAGTAAGTTGTTCATTCGTTATATATTGTTTCGTTCAAAGTTTTCACGGATCATAACGACTATTGTCAACGATTAATCAACACTGCTACACTGATTCTAGGTTTTTGACGAGAAAAATTAATGAATATGATATTTTTGATTACTGTACACAGTTTTTAAAGTGATGTACTGTTTTTTATCAACATCATCCAGGTTATTCACGATACATAGTTACAATTTCTTTACATAACTGGTTCATGTTCTAATATAACTAACTTTTTTTCAGATTTATTTATTTGAACACATAAATATTGGTACAAAGGGGGCACTGAATACATATACACCATACAAGTCACTTGATTTGTGTTTGGGTTGTGATACTGTCAGAGTGCCCAAACCGAAGCAGGTGGTTTTTTCGGGGGGGGGGGAAACATCCGGAGCTTTCAACCTAAGAGTTTGATCCACAGGGCAGTGGAGCAACCTTAGGAGATGCAGTCCCATGTTAGCCATTTGATCCTTCAAGATCCTGGAGCCCATGTGCACCATTGGTTTGGAATCAGCGTTTTCTAACTCCCCTAGGTGAATCCTCCATATCCACTAACCCAGTTAAAGCGCCGAACATTCACTTTTCTTCCTCTCAATTTTGTAAACAACAGTGTCGGGAGAAGATAGTGAATAGGACTTCTGTGGCAGTGACTGTATACGCGTGACCATGTGAGAGCATTTGGAGAGGGAGAGTGGACTTGGGGAACGGTAATACAGAGTTCTGACCAAATAATCATCTTATCTTTTAGAAGGACAGCCCTTAATATGAAATAGGAATTATGTTTGTGATAAATATGTCCAGTTTAATAAAATATGTATATTGTGAGTTGAACATCAGTTTTCTGATAACGATGGTACATGGTTATAATCAAGATACTGTAATTATTTTAAGGATGGACTATTTTGGCTACGTCCATTTATTGTCCTCAAATGGTTACCTTATTTCTACTATTCTAGAAGTTTCGACTAGATGTTGCTTGAATATAGCAAACACTTTAAGCATTACAACGATATACTTATTCGTTGGTGGTACGTGAACAATGTAAGCTTAAAGTATCAAATACGACTTAAGGAATAACCGACCGTAGAAATGTTTATCTACGAAATGATACTGTTAAAAAATGCTTCACGATTGCCTGGAATTTCGTGCATATTATTGCTGGCATTCTCTTATATGCTTGTTGAGCAACAGGATGAACCTCATTTCATTTATTCTATGGATCTGTGTAACACATGAACGGTAACGTTCACACTTGCAGCAATATTGCGAGCTTGCTTTTGTTAACTGGCATACAGAACGCGGTTAGCTATTGACAATATTATAGTGTCTCCTCCACTGTTCACTATTACATAAGATGTTTAAAAATTAGAAGTGCAACAAAGTAACTTACCTGAATGGAGTAGTGAGGAAAAAAATAAGGTAAAATGTGCATGCATGATAGGTTATATGCCCAGTACGACCGCCACGTACAAGTAATCCTATGACGATCAACAGAAAAAGTATGATGATAATTTAAATTGCCGGTCTTGGCTTTATCAGTAATTACTTATACACAACACTTATGTTGATAGTACTTTCTTTATATTTGTGGTGTCTCTTTACAACACAACTTTTCCAATTTCTTCGTATGTTAAATATCTGACTCTCAGGATATCTGTATTACGCCCAATAAAAGATTGAATGAATCTTCTTTCAGAATCAGGTATTCTTCTCAAGTTATTGGTAATCATAAAGCTGGCAGTACACAAGCGCGGTTGTATACAGTGTTGGAAGATATTAAGTCATGCCCTCCAGTGATATAACGTACTCTTATTTTAGACTCTCAACCTAAATATTTACACCTAGAGTAAAATAGAGATTTTAACGACATAATTTATCCCTTGTTAAGAAATCTGGCACCCTGAGTAGGATGCGAGATCCTGAAAGGCATTTCTACTGTTTATTATAATATATACTGTTAGAATTTTGTGTAGAAGCTTAGACATCGTGTTCATCACTCTGATCGACTAGTTCCCGTCTTTGTCATAGTTAATTTTACATAAACAGTCTACATGTCATGCAGTTCTAAATTTCTCGTGATAATACAAGAGGACTCCTCAGCAGTGCGCATCCACGATCCTGTATGCGGGACTTGAACCTAGGACCTTCGGTCTCGCATGCAAACGCTTGACCTCTAAACCACTGAGCCAATATTTAACAGTATTAATTTCTGGCTTAGATCGACTAATAAGTTCAACTATTAAAATGAATACAATTTCTGCAAGGTCCCCCTCCACATACGATGCAAGTGGAGTCAACCGAAATCTGACTGACTAATCCATAAAGTATAGTTTTACCATAGAATTTTATTGAGTTATTACTTTAAACTATTCATCAGTAGTTAAATTTATTTTACAGAATAAAAAGAATATTGTCCATTCTTTGGATACAGAAAGGAATGAATGATAAAATTCCAACATTGACAGGCAATCAGTAAGTGTAAACCATGTGACTTATCAACTAATTTATACTGTAACCAACTAATCAACTAACTAACATAATAAACTTTTTTTTAGAAATTTGAATCCGAGAAAAATCGTAATGAGTGAGACTGTAATTTATGGACGACATTCAAACGACGTCAAAGTGATCTTCAGAATGTCCATCTACTTACTAGAGCTATATTAACATTATTACTGTCATTATCATTATTATTGTTCTTAATGGCTTCTCCAACATATTATATATTGGCACAATATAGAATTCTCAGCACAATGTATTTCGACAAGTTTCCGGTTCTTATTTCTTGATCTATCCTGATGATAAATATTGAATGGTTGCCAGTTAGATGTTATCAGTTCAGGAGTCAACATCTGAATAATGTACATTCATTTCAATACATATTGCCAGTAATTATATTATTATTATTATTAATGGCTTTATTATAGTGTCTTTGATTCAGCTTGTTTGTAATTTGTACAGTGAAAGGTTGCAAACTTTTCATAAACACAACTGAATAGAATATGAGATGAATAGACATAATGATAAGTTGGAACAAACAAAAAAGAAACAGAATACTTGTTGAAATATCTAGATCGCAGAAACAAGTAGCCCAGATATTCAATCAGGCCGCCGATACGAGCGTTATAAACCTGTGTGAAGAGTAAGAATTATGATTTACAGTTGATGATTAGGGTTAGGAATTATATTTATGATTTACATCACGAATCGACATAAACTAAAATGCCAAAACCTTATTTAGCCAAATGGATGAATGAATTTCGCGCCAAAATCCAAAACCTATCACCTGATTGGTTCGTTCATAAATTATAATTCCATCAAGATAATCACATTTCTTGAAACAATAGCACAGTAAAAGCCATTTGTCAGTTATTATTGTTATATTACACAAAGGTGCTTACAAATCTCATTTGTATCGATGAAATGTAAAGTTAAACTCAATGATTACTGAATGATTCATTCCTTTTCAGGTCTGGATATACAACAGTAGCAACAACAACAACAAAGTGTTGAATTTTCTTAGGACTGATACAGAAGCCGATCCATGTGTTCAACAAGAATAAATGCTTCTTTATTAAATCAATAATGCATAGTGAAGTTTAAAACCAGTTGTTGGATTAATTTCTAACTATGAAAAAATCAATAAATTGTGCTCATATTACATATATGTTAGGTTGGTTAATAGAATTTCATATTACTATCAATATAGAGATGACGATAGAGATCAGGTATAATTGGATTAGAAAAAACTATGTTAAGCGATTTTTGAGGATCGACAGGAATCCTTGGAATTAAATCTTGTTTTAGTTTGTGATTGTTAGCAAAATGAATCTAAACGAAGCTTTTAACCATCTGTCACCAAACACAGTACATACACATGGTCTATAAACCTTTAGACCAGTGTAGGACGTTAGCAACATGATTAATATAATTCGATCAGCACCACTTTGGAATACGCAGACGTAACATTAGTTGTTACTGCGTTATTATTCAACATAGAAAGAAGTAAAGAAAATCGAATTGAAAAGTCCTAGTATTTCGTTTAACTGGACATTTTTTATAAATTTGTACAGCTAAATGATACAGCTTGGTAAATAACAGGCCCAGATCCAAATGTGACGAGTTTCTGAGCGGATTCTCCAAGGTTCAAGTGAATAGAATCTGTGATTCATGAATCAAATCAGGTTAGGAATGACCAAAGACATTAGTTAGACATTACAAAATATTACAGACAGACCTAGCGATAGATGATTATTGTGTCTGTTTTTAAACTTAAAGTATCAGCCTAATTCCTTGAGGTAATAGATGAGTAATGGTCTCAAGTGCTATACAGATAATATTTCTATTTGATTTAGGATCCAATCAGATCCAAAAATTAAAAAAAAACGACTACAGAATAAATTGTATTTCAACTTTGTTGATATCATTGTATTCATTAACATAGTTTACTTTCCATAAGCAATCGATAATGTGGATTTGAAGACAATGTCCGAATAACAGGAAACTGATGAAGATAGAATGAGGCCTTACACATGTCACATTTACACATAGAATTCTAAGTTTGAAAAGATGAACTGTCAACCACTCTGCAGTGCTCAAGTTATTGATTTATGTATCCTATGCAATAGTATTATTAATATTATCGTTCTTGTAGATCTGTTTGTCAGTCATTATCAATGTAGAACCAAATAGATATCTAAATTAACTTAAGTTACTAAATAGAATCAGTTCAGCGAAATGAAAGTATCAAAGGAAAACCGACAGTTCTAGAAGTAATAGCAGTATCAGTGGTAGTAGAAAACGTCATGGGTAGATAATATCGTTCTACATCAAAAAAATGAATTCACAGAGTAAAATATTCAAGTTTTAAAACTAAAGATCAAAATCAAGTTAAAGGGTGAATACATCTAGACTATTGAGAAAGAATTTGTTTAGCCATATCCTCTATTGTCTCCGTTGCCTTGATCACAATAATCACGTGAATTACAACGACATAGTCTTTAATCTGATAAACAAGTGAAGAATTTGTTTGGTAATTATATTAAACTGCCATTTCTTACTGATGTATAAGCGAAGAAGATAATGATTAGCTGTTTGCTTAGTCAGACTAGTAGATAATCTAAAAGGTATTAGATGAGTTATATATATATATTCCTACCCTTATTATTATTATTGAATCGTTGTCGGGTTTTTGATATTAAAATGTACTTATATTCTAGTTAGGCTAGTCACATGTTTTTGATCTTAGTTGTGTCAAAGTCTAGTAGAATAGACATTGGAAGAGTATTTAGTGTAGATATTTGTCTAAGGTGAATTAACGTTCCATTCATGTAGACGGGTAAAACTGAGCTTTATAACACTTACTAACTTCATATTATTTTTATGCACTACGTAATCTTCAAACACAAAACAAATGATTGAATTTATAAATACATTACTATTTCTGATTAGATGGTGGTTAGAGGTAGTCGACAGGAAACCCTGAACCCGAGTTTCGTGCTACTTGGCACTCGTCAGCAAGGTGTCCCTGTAATCTTGAGGGAACTGGTGCTCCCTGGCGGATTCGACCCTGTGTCACCCAGCTTCACAGTCAGCGACGTTACCATTGAACTATCCTGGTCTCCTGTAGACTACTTCCATCCACCAACTAATCTCAATATATAATGCCCGCAGTGTCGAGTCACCTAGACTGATGTCCACATTGCAACATGGTCGATAGCATTCGATCTGCACTAAGTGAGAACTTGACACACATGACATTGATCACCACCCAATCATCGATCAATTGTGATTGCATCTCATTCCTACAGGAGGTCAGTCGCGGGCCGGATAGCTCAGTGGTAACGTCTCTAACTGTGAAGCTGGGTGACACAGGGTCGAATCCGCCAGGGAGCACCAGTTCCCTCAAGATTACAGGGACACCTTGCTGACGAATGCCAAATAACACGAAATCTAAGTTCACAGTTTCCCGGTAAATGCCCTCGATCACCACCATGTATCTCAAAATAGTGAACGCAATATTAACTCACTTAGACTAGTAGCTAAATCGCAACTTGGTTAGAACTAAGAAGGATTTGAAATACATGACATTGGTCGCTACCCAGTGATCAATCCCTTGTAAATCATGCCATTTCGATTGTCATACTCTTGCTTTTACAATTTTAAGTTGAGAAAAGGTCCAGTGGCTTGTATGGAGCATTTTTTATATCTATTACAGACTATTAAGATGTATATATGCTAACAAATAAACAAGAAATTGATCACTGAGTAGCAGTAATCATGGTGACAGAAAATATTATTCGTTGTTTATTCAAATAGTTCTATGACTAACAGTTTTAGTGACTCCGTTTGTGTTTGCATTAAACACATTATATCTATGCTTATATAGATTCGGAAAAAAACTCTCATATACAGATCAACATTTGTTGAGTAGTGAAAAACCAGTATCATTCTTCCTTAGTCCCTTCCACTGCCGATCGAATACTATCAATCAAGTTCGGATGTGACCACTAGTCTAGGTGGTTTGACATCACATACTCTACGTTTAGATGTTAGGCGAGTGAAGGTAGTCTACAGGAAACCACACTCGACCTAGGTGTCATGCCATTTGGCACCCACTAGCAAGGTGTACCAGTAATCTGTGGAGAACTGGTGTCTCCTAAACCACGTCAACATGGCATTTGTCACTAATCAGTAATCAACAAATCGTAAACGTTCCTCATTTCTACAGAACGTTTCTCACAGTCTAATCAGATCAGTGGTAACCTATCAGACCATGAAGTTGGATGACCTGTGTTCGAACTTATCATAGGTGGACGACTCCCCAAAGATTGTAGGTACACGTAATTGTGATGAGTACCAAATAACAGGAAAGCTTAGATCCATTGTTTCCTGTCGACTATCTCTGACCATGTAATAATTTGTTCATTCCTTTCATGATAGTACAATACCACATTTTCAGTATATTTCTTCTAACATGTGAATCAATATTATTGATGTTTGACTCTCATGTACTTTAAAAATATCTAGTTGTGTTACGAGAAACTTATTACTGAATCCAACTTATTATTATTATCATTACAGTGCAATAATTCTTACTGAGTTATTAGTTTGCTTAAAATTGGGTAGTGAAATATTTGAAAATACGGTCTTCTGGAATCTCATTTACTGGGGTATATGGATGGTAAGTTGTTGAACTTTTGTCGAAAAATAAACTATCTAATTGATTTTCATTTTGTCGTTGTTGTTGAGTAAGCTGAATAGATACCTCTTGAGACATTAGAAGAAAGTATGCAAGATTGGTTCAGCGAAGATTTACTTCTCTTTCCAATGAATTCGCTTTCAAACTAGTACAATCACAAATATATATTCACTTTTCAAAATTATAATCTGTTTGGTAGGCCGACTCGAGAAGACAATACAAAGCCCAGCTTATCCTATGAATATCGAATTTAAAGGAGGTACACCTGTGAAATCCTCGAATAAAAGAGTTTCAAAATCCCTGAGGAAAGCTTTCTACTCGGCTGATCTTCGTATCGTCTTCTTAAGCGTTAAGGAGAAACTTCCACGTTTTACCCCTTAACCAACTTATTTCTATTTTCCTAATCTTTCTGACCACAAATCATCTCAACTTCAACATTTCGTCTCATCACGTCGTGCAATCTCCCTTCCACAACTATTAATCGTTATGTATCCTCATGATGAATATTCGAGTTCACAGCAACTAAATTGTCATGAAGTGAATAAAATTTTTGTGTTTTTCTTTACTCTACATCACGGTTACCATGTTTGATTAATTTATCATTTCATTGAAATCATGAACCGATCTAGGTTAGACCAGTATTGAAAACCTAGAAACACAGGACGACCATAAGATGGTCGTGCAAAATCGTGGATTAATTGAAGTTGGGCATTAAATCTCCTGATCCGAAGTCAGATGCCTTATCCATTAGGCCCCCAAATGCCCTGGTACGGCCGAGAGTGGGGAGAGTCCGCTCTCCCTCTCGAAATTCTCTCACATGGCCACGCGTATATAGCCATTCAGGGAAGTCCTGCTCATTGCCTTCTCGTGGCGGGTGTGTTGTTTAAGAAATTGAGAGGACGAAAAGCGAATATCCGGCGCTTTAACCGGGTTGGTGGACATGAAGAGTTTACCTAGGGGAGTTGGAAAACCTTGATTCCAAACCAGTGGTGCACATGGTCTCCAGTATCCTAAAGGAGCAAATGGCGTATGAACCAGTCGTTGGTCACCGGCTGCCATGGGACTGCATCTCCTTATGTTGCCCCACTGCCTTGGGGATCAGACCTTCAGGTCGAAGGCTAGGGGGGGTGACCCGCTAACAAAACCACATGCTTCGGTTTGGGCACCGGTCAGTATCACAGCCCTCACACATATCAAATGAGATTTATGTGGCGCATATGTATTTGGTGCCATCTTGTACCAATATCTATGTGTTAAAATAAATAAATACCCATTAAAACTGTTGAATAAGTTAAGTGTTTGTGAGTGAAACTGAAGTCTTGAGTTTGATTTTTGTTGTATCGTATCGTCGGTGAGCACTACTAATGCCATACTCAGTAGAAACGACCATCCAGTAGTTCCAAGCTTTCAATGTTGGTCTAACTTAGATCAGTTCATAATTTTAATGATTCATTTACCTTAAAGTCGACCAGTCCTTTAAGCACCATCACCACCACCACCACCACTCGTGATCTTTTATTTCAGTATTATGTTATGTTATGTATCACAACAATTCCACAATAAATAAATACGATCAATTTTGTTAAGGTTGTCAATTACTTTATTTAGTAATATATCACCTGATCAGTTAAATTTTGTACAAATGAATCAACTTCTCTTTGCTATTGAAGCCATTGGACATAATTGTTGTTGGTATTGTTAAGAAACATATTAAACTATACAAGAGTATATCAGAAGTTTCTTTTTTCGATGAGGAATAAAATTTCTTTAAAAAGCATAAAAAAGATCTTTAAAAATAAACAAACAATAAAATGGAATTATACATTTGACAAAGAGAGAAAAGTTGGAATAACTGAGAAAACGATGAGGAGGACGGGGAGAAGGGCGAAAAAAGAGGAAGAGGAGGGGGAGAAGGAGAAGGACGAAAGGTAACTGAACATTCTGATTATGTCTCTATTTAAAATTATGCAGACCAGTTGTTTTTTTTTTCAAAATGGACATTTGTATAATTGATGTGTATAAAAATACATAGAAATATATTCAGGTTGTTGCAAAGACTAAAGTAGTACTGAAGATAAGCATGGTGTTCGTCACTAACTGATGATTGGGAAAGCGAAACTGATGAAATTTCGGTAAATATGACAAGATTCATTTGATTGCCCGATTTTCAGCTATTAATTAAATGTGAACTTGTGTGTGTGTGTGTGTGTGGTCTAGTGTTACTTTTTACTTGGAGCTATTCGAATCACTCCCCAAAGAGAGCAGGGTATGGTTCGAACCTCTGATCTACTAGTAAAACGTTGAACACTTTATATAACTATTCCACTATCAAGCGATATTTGGACGATTAAATATAAGATAGCAAATGAAATTGAGTAAATAGAGTGGAAAGAAGCGAAATAAGAATGCCAATACATACACATATACAGTACAATGACTGATCGTTACTGACAGTGTTCTTAATATTTCATTTGATAATAACAATAATAATACAATCACTACGAACTAAATTTCACGAAAAAAAATTCAAGAAAATAAAATAGTGAATTAATCTTGGCTACAACCAACCGCCCCCCTCCTCTCAGCATGCGTACCACCGACTGATTATCGACTACCCATTAGTATTAATACTACTAATGTATAATTAGTAAGTAGTATTATTCGATTTTAACATGATTAGAAATATTGGTCATTGATGATGATATCGATGGCGAAAACGATGATAAATGGGTTGTACTTGTTTGTGATAATCTATCAAATGTGATGACATCATCTGATATGGTCACTTGACGTGATTTATTATCTAAGTTATTATTATTATTCTATTTTTCAAAAACAAAAAAATAAAAGGGAAGTAGGGAAAATATCATTTTTATGAACGTAAATTGAACGAAAACCTATTCATACTCTATTGTCATTGATGTTTAGTTGGTAAAGGTAACAAAGACGGTTATCTTGTTTATGAATTTGAATTTCATCTAAAAGATAGATGACCATCGTATGTGTAACAAAACTAATAAACTTTGATCTTTGCCAAACTCTCATCATGACTATTATAGGGAAGGAGTATTTATGGTGATGTTAAATATCTACGGAGGACAGATTATTATCATGTTATCTCAAAGAATTTAAAAGTATGGAATGATTCTTCAACAGTAAACTTATCACTTTAAGTCTAAATACAAAGCGGTAATATGTGGCATAGGTGAGATATTAATTTGCTAACCAAAAGATGAATTCACTGTTCAACAGCAGTTCATTTCGTTCTACTTTATGGCTATGAAACGTGGTTATTAATAATAGAGGTCTACACTTATATCCGATCATTCGAAGTATCACTTGTGTATTTCGAGGTCATCGAGTTGGCCATTGTATGAGGTTAAACACAGAGTACTAGGTAAGTATGGTAAGTCAGTTGAAGATGTAATAAATCTCTATCAACTGTAATGGTTGAAATATGTGTTACATGTGCCAATCCGTCTGCTACTTCGACGAGTGATGATGACTGATATAGGAATGACCAAATCAAAACATGGCATCTGTGCATAAAGACAATGATATATATATATATATATATATATATATATATATAGTTGCAGACTACCTAGTGTGGATCAGTGCGCTTATCGTAACCAATGGTTAGAGATATTAAGAGACATGATTGGGAATCGTCCTTAATGACTCGAGTGCATCCACTATTTGTCTTCCCCCCCACATTCCAAGCTTCTCAATTCGTTAAAAGTTTTTCTCATTTCTTTAATTTATATTTTCTTCTCAAATCGTATCTTCGATGCCTAATTTTTTCTGTTACTACCTTCAATACTCTGGGATTTACCCTAACAATTTCATCTCGCTGTGTTGATGAGGTATACATGTACCAGATGCTACGTTGCGCTTGACTGACTAATCACATCAGACAAACTCTCTAGCATGGTAGTAATTCAAGGAACTTGTTTTGTTCGCCGCCCCAAATGCCCTGGTACGTCCGAGAGTGGGAGAGTCCGCTCTCCCTCCCGAAATACTCTCACACAGCCACGCGTATACAGCCTCTTCCAGGGAAGTCCTACTCATTGCCTTCTCGTGGAGGGGGTGTTGTTTACGAAAATGAGAGGACGAAAAGCGAATGTCCGGCGCTTTAACCGGATCACAAACCAATGGTGCACATGGGCCCCAGTATCCTGCGGGAACAAATGGCATATGAACCAATCTTTGGTCACCGGCTACCATGGGATTGCATCTCCTTACGATGCTCCACTGCCTTGTGGGTTAGACCTTTAGGTCAAAGGCTCGGGGAGTGGCCCCCTAAGAAAACCACCTGCTTCGGTTTGGGCACCCGGGCAGTATCACAGCCCACACACAAACGATGAACTCTATGTCTTTGGCAACTACTTTTATCGCTCCGAAAAACAATCAGTCGATTCAAATAATTATCATTACTATTATTGTCATTATTAATACTATTATTATTACTATTATTGTCGTTATTATTATTATTATTATTATTATTATTATTATTATTTCCCACATTATTCACCCTCTTTTATACTTATACAGCGGCTCGTCTTTGGTGGAAATCCGACTGTATCTAAACGTTCTCGAGTCACTGTCCGGTTGAAAGTTGTATGTTACCATCGAATATGAGTACTGAAGCAGTTTTTCTGAAACCACGTGCGCCATTCAAACTGGCTGCCTTCAACGTTCGCACACTTATGCAGGTTGGTCAACAGATAGGGCTGGCTATGTCTTTGGAAAGTCTTAATATTGATGTTTGTTGTCTATCCGAGACCCGTATTCAAGACTCTAGCGAAGTACTACAAATTCGCTCTACATCTGTCACTTCAAAAAGCTTGTTTTACGTGCGCTTATCCGGGGACCCTGTGGCATCTTCGTCTGGTCTTGCAGGCGTTGGTGTCGCACTAAGCGCTAGAGCTGAGGCAGCACTAGTCGATTGGATCCCCATTAACAGTCGGTTATGTGCTGTTAGATTAGAAAGTTCCATCAAAGTGAGAAGAAATCGGCGTGAGAAACGATGTCTTTTCGTCATCTCCGCCTATGCCCCGACAGATTGCAGCCCGGATGCAATCAAGGATGAGTTTTACCACCAGTTATCAGTTCTTCTCCAGAAAGGGCGTTCGACAGATATTGTAGTACTAGCCGGAGACTTGAATGCTCAGGTCGGGCGTCTAGGCACAGAAGAGAGTCGTTTAGGTGGCCGATGGGGACTCGTTGGTCGCAGGTCAGATAACGGGGACCGTCTACTGCAACTTTGCACAGACCATAACCTGTTTCTGGCTAGCACTAACTTTCGGCACAGTCATCGCCGATGTGCCACCTGGCGTCCTCCCTCTGCATCCCAAGCCTGGACTCAGATTGATCACATCGCGATCAGCTACCGCTGGCGTGGTTGTGTACAAGACTGCCGCTCCTCTTGGAGTACCTATCTGGACTCTGACCATGCCTTGGTCTGCGCCAATCTTACCTTTTCAGTGGACAACGAAGTGACTGCCACCAACGGATTGATGTTAGCAATCTGGTTGCAACTTCTGTTGCTAGTAAGTATCGAATCCAGCTAGTTTCTAGGCTAGCTACCATTCCACCGAAAAGTATAGATGAGCATTGGTTGCAATCGCATGACGCCATGAAAATGGCGGGTACAGTCAGTTGTGGGTTCGCGAAACGTCCCGCTTTTAAGCACTGGGTTTCTTCAGGGTCCTCACAACTCATTGAAGCCCGTCGGTCTACTCCAGATGGCCGTGAGTTTGACCACAAACGAAGGGTGTTACGTAATGAAATTGGGCAAAGCTTGCGTAAGGACCGAGAAGCCTGGTGGTCGGAGCGTGCTAATGAGCTGGAAGCAGCAGCTGGATCTGGTAATTACCGGAAGCTCATCCGACTCATCTGAGTCACTGGCACCAAGAAGTCTTGTGTGAGCGAAACAATCTGCGAGGATGATGGGATGCCAATCACTAACATCCATCGACGTCTTGGACGATGGGCACAATTCTTTGAAGAGCAGTTCAACTGGCCTGCTGCTCCGGCAACATCGGTCAAACTGTCCTGCCCTCCATGGCCGGTGACGACTGATCCACCAAATGAGACGGAAGTCCGCAAGGAACTCCAACTCTTGAAGCGTTACAAATCACCTGGACCAGATGACTTACCTCCGGCTCTTTTTAAAGATGGTGGTGACTTTCTGACTAAAGAACTGACGACGTTGTTTACAAAGGTGTGGGAGCTAGGGAGTGTACTAACGTCATGGAATGAGTCGATAGTTATCCCTATCTTTAAAAAGGGTTCACGTTGTTCCTGTAACAACTATCGGGGGATAAGTCTACTTCCGATTGCGTCCAAGCTATTGGATTCCGTCATACTTCGTAGGTTGTTCAAAACTCGAGAAAGATTGACTCGTGAGGAGCAGGCTGGGTTTCGTTCTGGTCGAGGATGTATTGATCATATCTTCACCCTCCGCCAAATGTTAGAAGACAGCCATACTTATCAAAGGTCAACAATCGTAGTGTTTCTTGACATCAGGGCTGCCTTCGATTCGTTGGATAGGACTGTTCTCTGGGATTGTCTATTGAAGAAGGGTGTGTCTGAGAAGTTTATTAACATCCTAAAAGCCCTATATACAAAAACCTCAGGCAGAGTGAGGGCATACAACCACCTCTCTTTATTGTTCCATTCGAGCAGTGGAGTTAGACAGGGTTGCCCAATCTCACCATTCCTCTTCAACTTTGCCATCGATGACATTCTGGAAACAGCTCTGATGGATGTAAGTAATGATGGTGTGGATCTGTTGCCTGGAGAAAGATTTATAGACTTTGAGTATGTGGACGATATTGTCTTACTGTGCGACTATACTCAAGCCATTCAATCCGCACCTAATCAGTTGGCAATAGGTGTCCGTAGGTATAGTATGTGCTTTGCACCTTCCAAGTGCAAAGTACTTCTACAAGACTGGCAGGATTCTAATCCTGTACTCACCCTGGATGGTGAGCAGATAGATGTAGTTGAGAAGTTCATGTAACTGGGTAGCTGCATAAGTGCTGGTGGGGGTGTGAGTGATGAGATCAATGCACGTATAGTGAAAGCCAGAGCGGCTTATGCCAATCTGGGCCACCTTTGGCGCCTTCGTAATGTTAGTCTGGATGTAAAAGGTCGGATCTACAACGCGTCGGTGAGAGCAGTTTTACTCGATACTTGTGAAACCTGGTCTCTCCGAGTTGAGGATGTTAGACGACTCTCTGTGTTCGATCATCGCTGTCTCCGAAGGATTGCTGACATTCAGTGGCAACACCATGTCAGTAATGCAGAGGTTCGGCATCGTGTGTTCGGGCATAGAGATGATAATGCAATCGATGTCACCATCTTGAAACACCGACTTCGCTGGCTTGGACATATTCTACGAATGTCGTCCCAGAGAATTCCACGTCGTGCATTATTTGTGGACTGGGACTCTGGGACTGGCTGGAAGAAGCGGAGAGGTGGTCAGTGCATGACATGGTGTCGTGGTATGAAAGAAAGCTGTAAAGGACTGGCTTCTGTCGGTCCTTCACGACTCCCTGGTTGGGGTCTGAGAGATGGTGCTACACAGTGGCTAGAGACGTTATCAGATATGGCTCAGAATAATAGCTAGTGGCGATCCTGCTGTAACCTTCTTTTACTTTCTTCATAAAAAGTGGTTGTGTCTTCCTTAACTGAAAGATTTCTTCTGATTGTACCTTTCCGTTCCTTCATTATTACTATTATTATTACTACACTACTTTACACCAACCTCTTCGTCATTGTTCTCTTTTTTTTACACTCCTTACCTTTTTTTCTTTCTCTTCGAATTCTCATTGTTTTGTGTGGCGCATATATATTGGCGCTCTCTTGTACCAATATTTATGTGTTCAAATAAATAAATAAATTTCAATGGTTAAGATCATGAGTCAGTTGAAGCTAGACCACCATAGAAAACCTGGAAGCACTGGACGGCCGTTTCGTCCTATTGTGGGACTCCTCAGCAGTGCGCATCCACGACCTCGCCCCCTAAGAGATTCGAACCCAGAACCTACTGGTTTCGCGCGCGAGCACTTAACCACTAGACCACTGAGCCGGCATCCAACGGTGTTAATGTCTAACCCACAATAGGACGAAACGGCCGTCCAGTGCTTCCAGGTTTTCCATGGCGATCTAGCTTCAACTGACTCATGATCTTAACCATTGAAATTACTACAATCTCCACAAAAAACCCATCTGATATTAATCAACATATGCTCACTAGTGACTGGCTTCACGAGGTATATCCTGGAGTTCTAGTGAGAAGTAGTGACCAGTGGAGTTCAACCAGGTCTGTTGTGAGATAGTAACTCACTGAAGACAATGGTGAATGTGTCGCTCAATTTCGTGGATTAATTGAAGTTAGACATCGTTAGACACCGTTGGATATTAAATAAATAAATAAAAATTTAAAACAATTAGTCCCTTTGATAAATTTCGATAATGTAATGACAAGACGTAGTTTATCAGAATTATGTGATATATTTGCGCAATACATTTCGAACAATCTGATCACACATATATTTATTAAGAACGTTTATATATGAAAAATTAAAAGGTCAACTAGACAGGTTAAGGGTAAGTCATAACAAAGGAAAAATATTAAAGTACACAAAAACAAATGTGATTACCACTCTGGATAGTAAATCAGTACTATCAGGGTAGGTTAAGTGTAAGCACAAATTGTTTTTGAACACATAAAGGGGGTTTCAATTTTCGTATAGCCAAGGATTCAATAAACCTTAGTATACGTCCTTGAAGGTTTTGTACAACACAACAAATGCTGATTTGATATCAACCTTATGACCCGTCTCAATCAAATGTTTCGCAATGGATGATGATGTCTGTCTATCCTGTGATGTTATTTCACCATTGGAATTCATCTGATTCTGCAACCATTTTGTTCGCCGCAATAAACGGCCCTAACCATTAGATTATGTTAATATTTATAACAAATTTATTGTACATACAGTAATCAATATGGCATATCAATTAAATGATAGACTTCAACAAAACTACTTACTTTAGAATTCTCCTTCGAATTTATACACGATGATTGATTGATATTCTCCTGATTATCTGATGACAACGATGGTAACCTTTTAGACGAATGACCATTCGCCAAATATCGACCAATCCATACAGTTAAAAAGGAACTGAATACCTTGCATGGATAATAAAATTGACGAATTAATGAAAAACAGATAAATATCCATGAATTTGAAGGCATCTTCCAACAAGATCGCAAAGTAAAGTGTGATTTAAGGATGAAATAAATTAAAATCACTAATTCATTGGTTTACTAAACATATTAAATCACAATTCATTATTGAAAGTGCGATTTAATAATAATGTCAAGACAAACGGAGTGTAGACTATGAATATCCTCTGTTATTAGTGATCACGTTTCATAGCTATAAAGTAGAAGGAAATGAACTGCTGTTGAGCAGCAAATTCCTCAATTAGTTAGCAAATTAATATCTTACTTGTGACACAATTGAGGGGAGTTGGTAGATACCAACTATGCTTTCTGAATTTATGTTAACCTTCCAGGGTTGATGAGAATCCTCATATAAGTGAAGTGATTGTCATAGTCAACTATTTAAATTTATATCCTTATATTAGGTCTTGAAGCAAGCCAATCCAAAGCCAACCTTTTGCATTTGAAGGGAGAAATTCGCATCCTAAACATGTTAGCGTTATTGCTAAATCAGTATGAAGATTCTAATTTTTTTCAGTGTTTTCATTAAACAAGGCTATGTTTTTTGTATATTCTAGGCCAAATAGTGAATCTCCTTTCGGGAGATCGACTCCTGAAAAGTTAGACAACGAGAAAGTCATCTTCCAAAGTATTTCTATAACAAAGTTAAGTAAAAATGAGTGAAGGGGACAACTGTGACGAAGACAACTTGAATGTAATAATATATATTTGAATGTTGAAATGGGGAAGATTTTTTAGCTCAGGTGGATGATTTTTGATGTCGCTCAGAAGAACGATGAAAGTTCTACGACCAAGTGATCCAGCTCAGAGAACAAAACTCCATCAAAATATTTGAATGTTATTTACATTTTCAAATTGTGTGCTTTTTCACGTAAAACGTTAGCCGTCAGTCATCTACAACGTAGGACCAGGCACATATATGCATCAGTTCAAGTTGCTATACCTCATTAGCAAAACAAGATGAACATCGGATTCATAGAAGTAGTGATGGTAATAGATAAAAGAAAGATTGCATATAAGGATATAGTACAGGAAGGAAGAATTAGTTAGTAGAAAGAAAGGCATGAAGCCATTTTAATCTCATAGCTTATAAAGTCAAGCATTGGTCTATTTTCAAAATCATTTTCATTAACCAGTTTAGTTATTCTTTTTACATGTGGTTAGATTCCTGGTGGTACAAACTGTGTGAATTTCATATTTCGCACGATTGTGCACAATCTACACTTCATTGTATGATAGTTTGTATATTTCTAAATATCCACTTTATGTTGTTGTTGTTGTTGTTGGTAATTTAGCCATTTCACTGTTAAAAAACATCAACACTCCTATGACCTTTTCGATTATGTAATCTAATTTCATTCCGATGTAGCATAAAGAGAATATTTATCTACAATGTAGCTCATTACCTTTCAATATAAATATATATAAATAGTATCACTTGGGTCTCAAAGAATTCCTAGGGTCATGACATTTAGATCAATTAGCGATCAATGAACATGCCAACATTGACCCAATCTATGAATAAATAAAGTAAAGGTTAATTGATCATAAACTAAGAGGTCAATCAACGAAAATGGTCAACATGACTGTAAAGGTAAATTAAGAGGACAAAACCTATAAAGATCAATATGATACAGTTAGAATGACAATGAAAGTTCCCTAGTTAAATTGTCTAACTAGGAGAACTCAACACTACCACTACACTAATTTGGAAATGTACTCAGATAATTTAGTGTAAAAAAAGAACACGTACAATCACAATTTTACTAACATTAATTAATTGCAAATTTTTTTTCCCGACAATTGTAACTATGGTCAATACCGAATTCAGTGATTTTAAAACGAACTCCCATTTATCAGTATACGGTTATGGGAATTACCGAGTTCTATTAGACCCTAACTCAATAGTCCAGAAGTTAAGCGTTGACGCGCGAAGACAAGGCCTTGGGTTTAATTCCTGAGTGCGGGTCTTGGATGTGCATCGATGAAGAGCCTTATACTAGGACGGACCGCCTGTCCAATTCTTCCACGTTATCAGTAGTTGTTTAGCTTTGATCGGTTCGTGATATGAGTAGAACACCTAGTTTTTTTAATGATCTATGCCCTTCTGAAACTCTCCATTATGCTACTTGTTCTTATTGGAATAAACTAAATTTAAGCGATACTGATGTCAGATAATACAGTTTAAACGAATGTGTATAAAATCTAAAGCTTAGAACATCCTGTCAAGCAGATTCATCCACAATAGGACGAAAAGGTCGTCCAGTGCTTGGAGGTTTCCCATGTTGGTCTAACATCAGTCGGTTCATGATCTCAATCAAAAACTTAATAATCTACACAATTCTATAATGATAATTACCATGTGCTTACTAGTGACTAGCAACGTGAGGGAATTCTCGGAGTTCTAGCGAGAAGCCGTAATCAAAGGAGCTGATCCGTGTCAGGTAGAGACAGATATCTACCTCAGTACAATGGAAGATCGTCACACAATTTCGTGGATTGGTTGGAGTTACACATTAACACCATTGGGTGCCGGTTCAGTGGTCCAATAGGTCAAGCGTTCACGCGCGAGAATGAAGCCCATGGGTTCAAAACCAGTGAGCGGGATCGTGGATGCGCACTGCTGAGAAGTCCCACAATAGGACGAAACGGCCGCCCACTTCTCCCAGGTTTTCAAAGATGGTCTAACATCAATCGGTTCATGATCTCAATCAAAAATATAACAAGACACTTACGCAATGTTTGGTAATTCTAAACAGTTAATCATCTAACAATATATATATATATATATATATATATATATATATATATATATATATATATATAAACATGATCATTGTACCATATTTTTCTTAACAAAATTGAATGTTTAATGAGTGAATCAAATAATTATATCTATCTCTATATACTCCCGGTTTCACACTAGGTGGTATTTCTTACCAAGGGGTGTCTAAAATTATAGGGGGTCTGATTTTACTGAGTTAATAATGACTTTGAAGTACACTTCATGTGTATGTGTAAGGGTTGGGTGATACTACACGGTTACTGAAACTTAAGCACTTGGGGTGTAGTTAGCATTCACAGCTCGGTGGTTGAAATTAGAGTGTTTTAACAAAAAGGCCACTGGTGCTTACGATTTAGAAAGCGTTATCTACATAGACTGTATCTAATGATAATGACTAATTATCACCCACTCATCAGATAAAAATTCATATACTTAGCTTCGAATTACAATGCAAATGAAAAGGTTGAACTCAAAAGTTTCAAGATTCGCGACGAGCACTAGATTGTTAAAAGATTATTGTGAGATCTATCCACTGCGAACTATTTTAGTTGAAGTTATTTACCAAGTATAGGTTTGTATTCATAAAGCTGAACTAAGAATGTTTGTTTATGTAATGCTGGTGATATGATAGGGCTGAAAAAAGTTGAACGCCTCAAACACTAAGCTATTGCAGTGGTTTAAAGATTAGGGAGTTCGACCTTCAGCCACCGAGCCCCAGGTTCAAATGCCGCTCCACCAACTTTTGTCAAGCAACCGGGTAGTTTTATTAGTTCTCTCAAACCCAAAAAAGGGAAACAGACACAAAGCTTTGTTCAATATCATGACACTATTCAATATTGTGATTTTTTTCTACGATTGATTTCAACTTTGGCTTTCACTGTGGAATCCACTCTATATGTGTGAACTGCCGGTACTCATGTTAAATAAACTATTGTCTAACTAGTCATCTGTGTCATATTCGTTAGTTGTGTATCGTGTCTAGAATGAGTATATAACGTGATCCAATTCATATCTAGCATATCGAGTTATAGTGTTATTCTACTGTATATCCCGGAGATGCGAAATATCATAGACTTCAGTGATGCCATATAATTTGATGTGTTTTACAATGTCAAGTGTAATCTATAAAGATAAAAAATAAGTTCTATTAATAATTTTAGCCAATTTGAGTATTATAGAGCGATGTAAGATAAATCTCATGGAATTTTACATTCTGAACACACAAAAATCTCTTGAAGCCATTTCGATTTTGATTCACTTATCCCTGTATCAAAGTTTAGCTATAATTCATTTAGTGAATGGATAAGTTTACATTAATATTAGGTGCAAAGGCGTAATACTGTGTCGACGACCGTGAGTTATCATCGAAGCGACTATGAAATCGCCCAATCAGATTTCAACACCCAATCACAGGATGCAACTTATGTTAATGAAATGGGTATTGCGAAGAAACGGTAAAATTACCTAGCTTTTAGGTAAACTTTGCTCTGTGAAATTAAAGTTTGCAAGAAATAAAAGACGGGATGAGGTTTAAGTTACCAGTGGTTTAATAATTAGATCGAATGTATTCAAAGATACAAAACACTGCTTCATTTATTTTGATGATCTAGGCAGGTAATTAGTAATACTGAGTATCAAATACACAAAAAATGTTGACGGGTTATCTGGAGCCTACATATGGCTTCTATTTTTAAAGACTAGATCTCACAGCAACAGTTGGTACCTGGTTATACAGTTACAACTAATTACAGCTAACAAAAAACTGTTGAATTTTGAGAGAAAAAGTAACCGGTTACGTTTCCCTAAAACAGGAAAACAAGAAAGATTGGTTTCACAAAGAGATAGTTCGCTTTTCGGTGAACAGTTTTTTAAAGATATACAATCGTAGATAAATATTAGTCGATTATCTTTCTGTCAATAAGAGAAATAACAATAGATTCTTGATGAGAACACAAACTGAACTAAGTTAGATAACCATTGAAATTCTGGAAGTACCAGACAGGTTCGTTTGTCCTAGTGTGTGATTCTTCAGCTTGCTCATCTACAACCACATATGCGAGAATAGAACTCAGAACTTCGCTTTCACTCACTCACTCACTCACTCACTCACTCACTCACTCACTCACTCACTCACTCACTCACTCACTCACTCACTCACTCACTCACTCACTCACTCACTCACAAATACTTAGCCTCGAGATTATTGAGTCCCCATTCAACAGTTCCAATGCCATCCACTACTGGATGGTCGTTTCTACTGAGTATGGCATTAGTAGTGCTCACCGACGATACGATACAACAAAAATCAAACTCAAGACTTTAGTTTCACTCACAAACACTTAACTTATTCAACAGTTTTAATGGGTATTTATTTATTTTAACACATAGATATTGGTACAAGATGGCACCAAATACATATGCGCCACATAAATCTCATTTGATATGTGTGAGGGCTGTGATACTGACCGGTGCCCAAACCGAAGCATGTGGTTTTGTTAGCGGGTCACCCCCCCCTAGCCTTCGACCTGAAGGTCTGATCCCCAAGGCAGTGGGGCAACATAAGGAGATGCAGTCCCATGGCAGCCGGTGACCAACGACTGGTTCATACGCCATTTGCTCCTTTAGGATACTGGAGACCATGTGCACCACTAGTTTGGAATCAAGGTTTTCCAACTCCCCTAGGTAAACTCTTCATGTCCACCAACCCGGTTAAAGCGCCGGACATTCGCTTTTCGTCCTCTCAATTTCTTAAACAACACACCCGCCACGAGAAGGCAATGAGCAGGACTTCCCTGAATGGCTATATACGCGTGGCCATGTGAGAGAATTTCGAGAGGGAGAGCGGACTCTCCCCACTCTCGGCCATACCAGGGCATTTGGGGGCCTAATGGATAAGGCATCTGACTTCGGATCAGGAGATTTAATGCCCAACTTCAATTAATCCACGATTTTGCACGACCATCTTATGGTCGTCCTGTGTTTCTAGGTTTTCAATACTGGTCTAACCTAGATCGGTTCATGATTTCAATGAAATGATAAATTAATCAAACATGGTAACCGTGATGTAGAGTAAAGAAAAACACAAAAATTTTATTCACTTCATGACAATTTAGTTGCTGTGAACTCGAATATTCATCATGAGGATACATAACGATTAATGGTTGTGGAAGGGAGATTGCATAACGTGATGAGACGAAATGTTGAAGTTGAGATGATTTGTGATCAGAAAGAGTAGGAAAATAGAAATAAGTTGGTTAAGGGGTAAAACGTGGAAGTTTCTCCTTAACGCTTAAGAAGACGATACGAAGATTAACCGAGTAGAAAGCTTTCCTCAGGGATTTTGAAACTCTTTTATTCGAGGATTTCACAGGTGTACCTCCTTTAAATTCGATATTCATAGGATAAGCTGGGCTTTGTATTGTCTTCTCGAGTCGGCCTACCAAACAGATTATAATTTTGAAAAGTGAATATATATTTGTGATTGTACTAGTTTGAAAGCGAATTCATTGGAAAGAGAAGTAAATCTTCGCTGAACCAATCTTGCATACTTTCTTCTAATGTCTCAAGAGGTATCTATTCAGCTTACTCAACAACAACGACAAAATGAAAATCAATTAGATAGTTTATTTTTCGACAAAAGTTCAACAACTTACCATCCATATACCCCAGTATATAAGATTCCAGAAGACCGTATTTTCAAATATTTCACTACCCAATTTTAAGCAAACTAATAACTCAGTAAGAATTATTGCACTGTAATGATAATAATAATAATAATAAGTTGGATTCAGTAATAAGTTTCTCGTAACACAACTAGATATTTTAAAGTACATGAGAGTCAAACATCAATAATATTGATTCACATGTTAGAAGAAATATACTGAAAATGTGGTATTGTACTATCATGAAAGGAATGAACAAATTATTACATGGTCAGAGATAGTCGACAGGAAACAACGGATCTAAGCTTTCCTGTTATTTGGTACTCATCACAATTACGTGTACCTACAATCTTTGGGGAGTCGTCCACCTATGATAAGTTCGAACACAGGTCATCCAACTTCATGGTCTGATAGGTTACCACTGATCCGATTAGACTGTGAGAAACGTTCTGTAAAAATGAGGAACGTTTACGATTTGTTGATCACTGATTAGTGACAAATGCCATGTTGACGTGGTTTAGGAGACACCAGTTCTCCACAGATTACTGGTACACCTTGCTAGTGGGTGCCAAATGGCATGACACCTAGGTCGAGTGTGGTTTCCTGTAGACTACCTTCACTCGCCTAACATCTAAACTTAGAGTATGTGATGTCAAACCACCTAGACTAGTGGTCACATCCGAACTTGATTGATAGGATTCGATCGGCAATGAAAGAGACTAAGGAAGAATGATACTGGTTGTTCACTACTCAACAAATGTTGATCTGTATATGAGAGTTTTTTTCCGAATCTATACAAACATAGATATAATGTGTTTAATGCAAACACAAACTGAGCCACTAAAACTTTCATATTTTATTTATATGTCTGATGCCTTTCCTATGGTGACTTACTTTCCTACAATTACTAATAGATGAAATTTATTGTCTTTTTTTCATAAGCATGACTTTTACCACTTAAATTTTACTCAGTTTTGTTACAAATCTCATTATTGGTCAATGATATATTAGTTGTACTCTCATTTTTCCTCGGACTGACTGCATATAATGCCTTGCCCTTCTCAATTCAATTCATATTAACGAGCATATAGTGGATTCTACACAAAGATGGTAGATAAAAGAAACGAGTCTATGGAAGAATAGAAATAAATGACATTTATTAGTGAATCGAATTTTCAGATATCAAAAGAAGATTATGTAATGACCGAGAGGTTAGAGTAGAATTGCAGGGTCACTATGTAATTCTCTTTTGATGTTTGGAATCTTTGGACTCTTTATGATGTAATCAATTATCTAAGTTACGTAGAAAAGGTGAAGAATAAGACAATAATTGACCCGAGTGATTTATAAACATTAGAGGGGGGTTCTAACATCATGGTAGAATAAGGAATTGAATTTGACAGTACTGATACCTTGATGTAGTGGACAAGCTTGTAAATAATGATGACTCAGTCGAGTTATGTTCGCCAAAACATTCAATAGTTTAGGTTGGGTTAGGGAATGATAAAAGTAAAACTAGCAAACTTTAGGTTCAAGGGTGAAGTCATAGGGTTGACTGTGTAAGAGTATGACAGCAGTAAGGTGTTTCTCAAGAACAATCAGCAAGTGTGCCAAAGATACCTCCCTATAATGTAAGGATGAGAATAAAATAAGTTGATCCTAAAATATAACATAAATCAGTTGGGATCAACGGTTTCCGTCTCCGGTAGTAATATCTTTAAGATACAGAACTAAAGTGCTTAAAGCCAGACAATCAAGGCTGTATCTGATCGGCCTCAACCAATTCTCTTGAACTTGGGCCAAGTGCATCTGAAATCCACCTTGCGGTAATCGAAACAAGAATCTTCGGTCTCGCGCACGAATGGTCAACCTATAGACGATTGGACCGGTATCCAACGCTGTTAATATCTAATTTCAAACAATACCCGACATTGTGCATCCATATTTCATTATTTTCCATGGATAACTCTCACAAATGACTCGGTTCAACTCCACTAGTTTCAGCTTCTCAATACAACTCTGAGAATTACCTCTCGAAATCAGTCACCAGTGAGCAAATGATAATTTTCAGTATGGGTTTATGGGGATTGTTAAATTGCATTGAAGCTAGATATTAACACTATTGGATGCCGACTCAATAGTCCTAAAGCTAGTTGTTCGCACGCGTGACCGGAGATTGTTGGTTCAATTTCTGAATGTGGGATCGTGGATATGTTTTGGTTGGGAGTCTCAAAGTATGGCGACCAGTGCTTCCAGGTTTCTAATGGTGATCTAGCTTAGATCGATTCGGCATTTCAACGGAATTCGAATATTATTACAACCCTGTACTTGCGAGTACATCATTTAAAAATTATGCAGCTCATCAATCCATACGACTCTTTGTGAATCGGCATTGTTGAGATGAGAATAACATGGAAAATTGTTAGAAAAATATAGATAATGTAGGGTGAGAAAGGAATAATATTGTAATCACAATTGATTGATCACTGGGTGGTGATCAATGTCATGTATGCCAAGTCCTTATTTAGTGCAGATCGAATGCTATCGATCATGTTGCAATGTGGCCATCGGTCTAGGTGACTCGACACTGCGTGCACGATATATTGAGATTAGATAGTGGTTGGAGGTAGTCGACAGAAAACCCTGGACCCGGGTTCCGTGCTACTTGGCACTCGTCAGCAAGGTGTCCCTGTAATCTTGAGGGAACTGGTGCTCCCTGGCGGATCCATTAAAGAAAAAACACGTTTTGTGTTCTTCATTCAGAATGACGGATTGAATTATGTTGAACTCAATAGTAAACAGTTGTGAATACCATAAGACTGTTACTTTAATGTACATGAATAATCAATGGTGACAAGAAAAAAGGTATTTACAACAACTTACATAAAAAGCCATAGTTGCGATCCAACACGTTTGATATGTGGATCAATGACATATAAGTAGTATTGTCTAAATATACCAATAAAATGAAGAAGTCAATTATAGCAATTAATATAATGTAATGTACTAATAATATAAATGACCATTAAGGTAATTATTATCAAATTTATATTGTACACAGATTATCTTAAATATAACAACAAATGAAACACTTTGATCCTTATATCATCCGTGTTAAACAAAGCGATATTTATAAGGAGTGGGTTGGAGAATGCTGGTCGACGGCCTGTAGTCCATTGAGAGTAACAGGAGTAAGTAAGTAAGTAAGGTAAGTAATAGACTTGTGTATAATATTCTGACATTTTAAGTGATTAACATTGAAGTCAAATTACATAAGAGCAGAGGATCAGTATTGAAACACAGTACTTTTTTTCGGATAACAGCTTTTATCAAGAAGGATAAAATGTGAGTGGTGAATTTCGTTGATGGGGGTCCGACAGTTAGTCATAAGCAACCTAGAATTTAACATAAATATGAATCAATTCAAGTCATCAAATAAAACAATGAGATAAAATGATCAAGATGGAGACTAGAGTAGTAGTAGTAATATAAGTGGTAACAAGCTCACAGATAACTTGAGAGGAAAAAAAGATGAATTTTTGAAATGAGAAGGTAAAAGGTGTCTTAAACTTCAAGATCTAATGGAAGATAGAGAATGGGTGCACCTGCACCATTGTGACCAATTTTGAACGATGTCCCTCAACATCTTCATTAATTACGATAATTGTGTGAATCACAGCCGAGTGACCGGCACCTAACTACACACAAGAGCAGAGAAAACTAAGACATAGGTCGAGTGAAGGGGAACATTAGAGTTGATAAATGAAAATATGTGAAAGACCTAGCAACGACAGCAGGAAAAGCTCCAAGAGAAGGAAATATAAGACAGGTAGATAGAACGAAGCTAGCAGGAAGATAAAGTAAGCCAGCGCGATCAGTCAAGGGTCAATCAAGCATCGACCTGATCGCGATATTAGGGGTTATTGTTGAACGATCAGTTGAATGGAACTCAACCTCCTTGAATATGAAGAAACGTTTGACAGTGTAGACAGGAAAACTTTGTAGAATCTTCGACACTACGGGGTACCTGCGAAGATTGTCACCACTATACGGAATTTTGACGACGGACTACACTGCAAAGTCGTGTGTGGAGAGCAGTTCATGGATGCATTCCAAGTGAAGACCGGTGTCAAACAAGGCTGCCTCCTCTTGCTCTTTCCAGACAGCCTGGATGCAAATAGATGATTTAGACTTCGTATACGACTCATGTCTTCTATCTCATACGTAGCAACAAATCGAGGTGAAGGCAGTATTTGCAGTAGTAGGTCTTAATGTGCTGATGGTGTGTGACAAAATCCAAGTATGTTTTATTGATAGTATTTCTACCAAATATTAATATCATTATCGATTAAATATATAAAAGGCTCATTTTACAGATATTTGAGACAATTTTCTTGAATTTCTGAATTCATAATTGTAATTATCAACAGAACGCAAACATTTTCAAGCAGATACGGGATAGTGACTAGTAGTGGAATACAGGACTTGAGACTCATTATATTTGGGACATCAAAACTAGGATATGGCAGGTACATCGAGCTAACGAGTCCCAAATAGGAAGAAAAGTCGGTTCTGAACTCCATATTTCATCTTCTTTGTATCGCATCGTTTGAATAGATCCGCAACATATGAGTCAATTTTAGCAAGTAACTATAGAATATGAGTGATGTAAAACTAATCACTGACACACACACACACACACAATTCAATAATAAAAATGGATAGTAATAACAAGAATGACAATACTCCTACCTTATAGCTGGTGCCGATATACATGTAATTAAAAGTAGGCGTAATTGTGTTAAAATATGACTTGGTTTAACAATAAATATATGCTTTAAAAAGAATGAATTCAATTCAGCCAATTGCCAGACTAGTATTAATTGACTAAGTAAAAAACTTCGTAGTATCGATGAATCTGGATGTAACCAACGTGTATGTGTCCAACTAAACAAAACAGATGGAAATGTAAACATCTAAACTGTATGATTAGATAAAAAAAAGTTGTTCTATTACTTAAAATAAATAAAGATTACGGCTAGTATATGCAATCCAGGACACGTGTTTCGTCCCATCAAGAACTCGTGAACTGAGTGTGTAGTGAGATTTTATTCATTTAAAATATACTAAGCACTCAATCCAATTGTATCGCGAATTAGTGTAACAGATAGATACAAACTGTTGTGTGAACTTATCTGACCTTTTCACGCGTAATTATAACCATATCGGTTATGTTATATGCATTCACATAAAATTATTCGTAACACTTTATCTAGGTTCATTACCTTGTCTGTATTTAATTACCTACAGTACTCTTTGTCTATGTAAACCATATAGACTGAGACAAAAACTTATTTTGTTGAGTTGGCCGGCGGTAATGCTTTTTTCTAGTGGAATTCATTCGTTATCATCTACCTGTTGATTTGTATTCGACTTATTTTATTGCGTAGTCACTAGTCAGATTTATATATACACGAAATTAATTAAGGAAGTGTACTTCATTATCGTTATTTTATGAAGTTAGGCAGGGCAACTAAAAATGTACCTGGATCCGAATGTTGACGATCGCATTAGGACTCATATATGAGTAACTTGCGTCCGTCCCAACGTGAACATCAACACTAAGGATACAAATGAATTCATATGACGAGTCCGGATAGGACGAAACACTTGACTTATATTCCAATTCTAGACACTATCTACCTATTCTAGAAAAAAACTAATAACAGAGTAGTTAATATTATTATTATGTCTTCAACCTGATGGTTTATGCCGATGATTTTATTGGACATATGACAGACATTTCAGCTTACGTTCCTCTTGAGAACCTGGCGCGTACACTTTGCATATACCTACATACACAACCACACAAACCGAGACTCGTGTAATTCATATACATAAGCATACACATCAGGCAGATTGGTAGGTTGGTCCGATCTCCGCTGACCACCCAAATTTGCTAGCAAGGTTGCCCTGACTACTCTGTGGCAACACATGAAGACTTTGAGTCGAATTTTACTACCAATGATTTTTACACGAAATCACGTCTACGCGATGGGTTCATAAGCCTATCGACTTTACTGAGTGAGGCTTCACCAAACTCAAATGGTTGGAACATTGGAATATAAAGGCAATTTACATATTTACTAGCAAAGACTAATCAAAACTCACTTCTAAATATCAACAATTAGATAGGTAATTCAAAACCTGCCATATTGACGATATTGTTGTATTACGTTTAAATGCTAAATATATTATGGTAAAATGATTGACCAGATCATTTGACAGCATTATTAATCTATCTAATGCAACTTACAAGGTTTTGGTTGTTTTATTCTTACCAAATATTCACTACACACTTCGTGTGTTCTTCATTTTAGAGATCCTCTTCTTGTTTAGGATCAACATGTGGATGTTTTACAATAAACTAATTTGTTGTATTTTATTTTGGATACTTTTTTTTAACAATCAGTATTTCGTTGATATTCTATGATTGTTCAATTCAGATACATATGCATTCTCTGTATATGTTTGCATAACTAGTTACGTAAGTATTGAGATTGTGGAATGACTGTGAAGCTGTAATTGACAAACCGCGTAATCAGGTACATAAATAATTGTCATATGTACATTTGTCATTTTGACCCAGTCAAGAATATATAGGCTTAGACCAAAATTAGGTGGCATAATCATCTTTGCCTTGTTTGACCTTGAGATGGTATATAACAACAGACACTTGACAAGTATAGACTCCTAATTGATTGATCACTGGGTGGTCAATGCCATGTGTGTCAATTCCTTCTTAGTGCAGATCGAATGCTATCGACCAAGTTGCAATATGGCCACTAGTCTAGGTGACTCCGCCAGACTATCATATTCAGCATAATAAATATATTTTTGTTATATCCCACTGAGTAGGAAAATTGTATTTTTGATGCTTTGTGACTTAACGTAAGCTACTTCTTGAGAGTATAGAAAAAATTCAACCTTTATTTATGTAACATGATGCATTAAGAAAGAGAAGGGAAAGTTAGCCTTGTACATTACTCATAGTGCTGCTACGTCCTAACATTGCTCAAAACTGATTGGTTGAATCATGATATTTAGTGCTAGGAGAGTGTTCATCACAATTACAATGGTAAATAAGTTTTGTTTACTTTTGTTATCTTATTCGTAGATCACTTCACCTCAAAACGGAGCAGACGTCAAGTGATTAGATAATGCTTATTTAACCCAATGAGAACACTGATAATAAGAGGATGGCATTTTGTATCGATGCATGAAAGCAATGAAGACTGTTCCAGGATATATCTCTGAGTGGAAAATGATGGACCAAGAGAGTATAAACAAATTATCTTTATGTGTCCCAAGACGTCTCAGTACCAAACAAGGCACTCTATTAGAGGAAGCCAGTTACGCCACCTAATTTATGTCTAAGCTTATATGTCCTTGACCGGGTTAGGATGAGAAATGTGTATATACAAATGATTTGTGTACCTAGTTATTCGGTTTATCAGTTACTGCTCCTAGTTATTTTTAGGTCTTCTCTCAATCATACAGCAGGTGAGCTTGATGTATAAGAAATATGTGTCTGAATTAGACGATCATATAAAAAATCACAAGTTGAGGGACCCGCGTAATCACTGTATTTTGCCGTTGCAAACGTCGGGCTCAAAGTCGATTGCAGTGACAAAGCTACCTGTATTCATCACTCATCCTTCTTCAAATATTAATATTGTTCTATAATCTCTATTATTTGATCACTTCTTTCGAAGTACATTTGTTATGCTTAGCATTTCATTGGAATTGAGGCACCATTTCTTCTTATCTGTATCTTATCACCAGCTCACTTCTTTTTAAAGTGGGAGCTGGTATAATTGTCTTGAACTGTACTGAAAGCTTCACGATTAAATTATATTACTATTATTATAATTTGGAAACAGTACACGTCATAAACTGATCACAGTCGGAGCAACATTGAAAACCATTGGGAAGTAGACAGCTGTTTCATCCAAGCATGAAACTTGGTCTCTTTAAATTGCGATACCTAAAGATTTTGGGATGAACCCTTGGTGAGGTCGTGAGTGGACACAGTTGAAGAGCCCCATAACGAGACGAAACGTTTATCCACCGCTCGTCGGTTTTCAGTGGTACTCTAACCGAGATTGATCTGTCACGAAGACAACCTGCATCTTAAACTAATTTCCATAAAACTCTTTCTTATCATTATGAAAATACAAAAAGTGCATTTTTGAACAGAGAAAAAACAGTAATTACCTGCGTGGTGTGAATTGTAAAAATGCACGTTTTAATTTACCACGTGCACTTGGTATATTACGAATGGAATCCCATTGATAATCACGCATTTCTAACCAACGACATAACCACATACCACATTGTATACCTAAACCATTACAGACTAATATATCTAAGATGAGACTATCCCACCAACATTCATTGAAATTTGGTAGAATATGTGAAAAAGCTACCTTGGATAAGAAAAAAAATAAATGATATACATAAAAATATTTGAGCATATACATCAAGGTCATCTACTAGGTAAAGCAGATCTGTGTACTCGAATTGCCCCCAAATGCCGTGGTACGGCCGAGAGTGGGGAGAGTTTGCTCTCCCTATCGAAACGCTCTCACATGGCCACGCGTATATAGCCTCTTCCAGGGAAGTCCTACTCACTGCCTTCTCGTGGCGGGGGTGTTGTTTACGAAAATGAGAGGCCGAAAAGCGAATGTCCAGCGCTTTAACCGGATTCCAAACCAATGGTGCACATGGGCCCCAGTATCCTGCGGGAACAAACGGCGTATGAACCAATCGTTTGTCACCGGCTACCATGGAACTGCATCTCCTTACGATGCTCCACTGCCTTGTGGATCAGACCTTCAGGTCGAAGGCTCGGGGAGTGGCCTCCTAAGAAAACCACCTGCTTCGGTTTGGGCCCCCGGGTAGTATCACAGCCCTCACACATTTCAAATGAGATTTGTGTGGCGCATGTGTATTTGGTGCCTCATTGTACCAATATCTATGTGTTAAAATCAATAAATAAAATAAGTGTACTCGAATTCTAATTGTGAGGACCTGATCGCCAAAAAAAACCGAAGGATGAGTCGAGTTCGAGGACCGGTGACTTAGTGAACACCATAACTAATGACTTATCGCTCAGTCGAATAATATTTTTAATTAATAGTAATTGAAGTAATGTGTCAGAAACTTGACTGACAGTTTAATCGGTAGAAATGTGCTACGAGTAAGTCATAAAGTAACTGACTGATTGTTCAAAGAGTTCCTTCACGACGTAGGTTTTTTCTTTCTGCTCCAATAAATTGTTTTTTTCTAATAGTTATAATAAGCAATGGGATTTCCTGTTATTTTGTACCAAATGATTTTGGGTTGAGTATTGGGACTCAATTGTTTTAGAAGTCATCAAGAAGTGATCTTTACTGAATGGAGTGTGATAAATTGCATTACCTATTTTTTTATGCCATCGAAACTGTTATTCACCATCTGAAATCTTTCTACGCACATCACTCAACCGGTAATTATCAACTGCCAGATCGCAGGTTTAAACGTCATCCTACCTGTTATCGAGTATTATTGAATAATTACATTTATATACAGAATAGTTTGTGACCAGATAAATCCTAGATACCTAAATGATATAATGATGTCTTTCTTTTACACTACAATAATATATAAAGCTTATAAATATGATTAACTATAAACCACTTATTCAGTGTACAAGTTAATGTACTCAACTGCTTTAAGTCAAACTGTTTATGCATGGCGATTAGAGTGATACCACTCGACTTAGTCAAATCAAGTTAGGTAGGGAAAAATGTGTTTGAACAGCTGTAATCTACCAGTTAAGAAATCTGAATGCTTCGATCACTACAGCTGAAAAAAAAACAGAACAGATAGTTAAGAATTTAAATCTAGCATCAGTCCTTGAAACCACTAACTTTAGTCTGAGCCATATTCGCAGATGCAGACTACTTGGTTGAGGTCCACGTGACATGGCTCAGAATCGATCACAATGGCGTAGGTGTATACACTATCTTCCCTTAAACCGTGAGATCGAAACCGCTTTATATCTTTCTTTCTACCAACTAGTTCTTTCTATCTGTATTGTATCCTTATACACAATATTTCTTTTA
Organism: Schistosoma bovis; assembly: GCA_944470425.2. Classification (NCBI taxonomy): domain Eukaryota; kingdom Metazoa; phylum Platyhelminthes; class Trematoda; order Strigeidida; family Schistosomatidae; genus Schistosoma; species Schistosoma bovis. The sequence continues at coordinate 5,571,454 of OX103959.1, read as the reverse complement.
TATATTACTACCATTGAAGTAACTACTTCTATGAATTTGGTGTTCATCTCGTTGTGCTAACGAGGTATGGCAACTTGGGCCGATGCATATATGTGCCTGGTCCTACGTTGTGACTGAGTTTAAATCTAAAGCTGTACTCAAACTTATCATTAATGATTACTAAAACGTGTCAAATTAATTTTCTGATCGCCATCTATTTAAAAAATGAAAACAATTCTTTAACAGCTTTATAAGAACACGTATATAGGTGTGGATTGACAGATTGACGCAAAGATCATCTGAAGGACCATTGAACACTGGACTTATTTTACTAATTAAATTGATGTGCGTAACCGATGTATCCTCGCCTCAATTCATGTAGTTTAGTTCACAAAAGAAAACTTATTTTTCATGAAGAGAAGGTGATACAATGGGCCAATCAGATATAAGCAAAACGAGCAGTGAAAAGATTATGATGATGGGCCCACGCCAATGGTTGAAAATGAGGCTTTGTTTTCCAAAGGAAAAGGAACATTGTTTACAAATGAGTGTGCATGCATTCTCAACTCAGCTGGTCAATGATAGATTTCTAATAACTCTGAGTTTTCTCATTTAGACAGCACGTCGGACCCACATATAGGAGGCGTATATATTAGTAGCGCAATCAAATAACTGTGTCATATAGTGGTAGTATACTTTTATGCACTAGGATTAAAGTATCTACAAATTATTTGCTCTCTCTTATTTTTCATCTTGTCATATTGTAGTTTCTGGGAATAATGTTACAACTTTAGGTTGTAGCATCACAATAAATTGTTCCAAATAATAGCAAGTAATTCTACGTGAGATGGTTTTGTGAAAACTTTGTATACATTCATCCTAGTTCGAGATTAATCAACAACGGTAGTCTCCCTTATTTTTCAAATTCTCATAAGGATAGGCCAATATAACGAATAACATTGATTGATCACCGATAAGTATTCAATGTCTTGTTTGTTTAATTCCTATTGTTAATCGATTTCTACCAATCCCATTTCAGTGTTGTCACTGGTCTAGGCAACTCAACATAAAATGTACTTTGTTGAGATGATAAGTAGTTGGAAGTAGTCAGAAAGAAACTCTAAGCCTAAGTTTCGTGTTAGTTGGCACTCATTTGAATTACACAGAGAGGATCAATTCCCTGAATATCAAAGGAAAACGTTGTTGACATATGATAGCTCGTAGGAAAACTTGAGTCCATGATTTCCTATCTACTACTTCCAAATATTGAATATCTCAGTGAATTTGTTAAATTTAATATTTAAAAATCAGTAGTCAGTCAGTAACAACGTAGAACTTCGTATGTACGTAAATCAGTTCGAGTTGCCACACCACATTAGCACAGAGATGCACTTGTCGATGCAAATCCAGTAGTGGTAGAGGTAATAAGAGTATAAGCAGTAATCGGGAAGATTAGTGTTTGAAGATGTTACTTAAAGGGTATAATACAGTGAAATAAATTGAGGAGAAAAAAAGAGACAAGGAGGAATAAGGAGATCAAAATTTGGGAGCACACAAAGTGTATGCACCTGCGCCATTGCTAAAGATTTTGAGCCATGTCATTCAGGGTCTCTAACCATCGGTTGCTATCATCTCGCGGTCCCCAACCAGGTAGTGTACACCTATCGACATGACTCAGACCATTTGTCAGTGACTTCATGGACTTGTGCCATGTTTTGGTCTGGCCGCTCCTAGCTTTCTTCCAACTTACTCCTATACCACTGAACATAGCACGTCGAGGCAGTCGGTCGTTGGGCATACGTAACAAGTGTCTAAGCCATCTTGACTGATGAAGTTTCACTACATCATCAATTGATTTGCCATCCTTACCTAGTACCCGTTTCCTAACAATTGCATTACTTACTCGATGGTCCCACGATATACGAGCATATTTAAAAATAAAAATATATCAATCATTAAGCTACTTACTTCGGTTATTTCCCAATTGATCGACAAAGTCCACGCAATAATATGATGTCTTAATAGAGTTGCTTTAATAAGCCAACCAAGAAAATGTGCCAATGCAAAGATATCCATATGAGAATAAACTCGAGCAAGTGATATCTTGAAGTAGCAAAATAATAATTATAAACAGTTGGGTTGAGAAAAATAGACATCTTTAGTCGGAAAACGAAATACTTAAGAGGATAGAAAAGAATATACATAAATAATCCCTAGAAATTTTAGCTACGCTTAATGCTTGTGACCAATTACTAAAGAACCTTATTTAATAGAGCAATATGGTTAGTAAAGCAATGTATCTGTGTAATCTTTACTAAAATGATGTTTTTTAATGTGATAGTTTGTTCTGACGCATACTTGTGCTAAATTCTAGGCTGACTATGACTTTATATTCTTTCACAGATTAATCGGCGTCATAGAACTGCAAGTTAAAAGATTATATTAAACAGCCGTTGTAAAGATGGGTCAGGGACACTAGGTAGTACATAATTTATGGTCCTGAAGGTGTTATAAATTTTATTTGTTTACCCAGTGCACATCCATACATCCGGCTCTACTCCATGTGCAACAGCTAAAGATATTACCTGCCTTTCTACCCAAATGAGAGTAGGTGGAGTAGAGTTTAGAACTGTGATCTATAAGTTGAGAGTCGAACGCTAAACATAATGCTCAGTTATCATGCTACTCAAACACTAAACCAAAATCAGAGTAAGGGTTGGGTGTAAAGGACACAGACACTATAGTAAACAACTTCCACCAAAATAAATCATTTGGATTAAATTAGACAGGAAAAATGAATTTCATCCTCAATTATAGAAGAATAAGGAGTGGTGAACTAGTGCAAACCTTGGTTGTTTTCCACGACTTGACTTTTACTATTACTGATTCAGCTAATCAAAGAAGTGGAGTTTTAAGACATTTGCTGCAATCTCTACCGTTTAAACCTAAAATAGAATCTATGATGCTCAAAAAATAATTAAGAGTTCAAAATAATTTAAAAAGACTGAAAACCAGTAGTTGGGTGACCAACAATCGAACTGCATTATTAATAAATCAAACAAACAAAACTAAATGGTGTTGAATTAAAATACATCAAAGAATTTCTGAAGCTGGGAAGTTAACACATAATAAATATGTGAGTGACAGAGTACGTATAGTTGTGAATATTTTCTACACTGATTTACCCAAATTAACTGAGAATTCTGAAAAAAATATAAGTGAATTTCTAAACCACAAAATTGTAGAAGACATAAAGCGTGAGTGAATACTTATGTAAGGAGGTATTATTTAAATAATTCCGTTTACAAATAAATAACAAACCTGACTACAATTAACGGCATACTCTTTATCAAGAATATCAGAGTGACGCATATGTTTCAGTTCAGGATATACCCAAATCAAAATGGCGCGAGCTTCATCTAGACGAAGAAACACGACTGCAACTAAACATAAAAAATATAGTAAACTAGCACCAAAAACCATCCTCCATAGGGCTGGATGTGGTCGAATAAATGGGCCTAGAATGAATTTGAAAGTTTGGTTTTAGTAGTATGGATGAACACTGTTTATCACGATAAACGGATACACTCATTAAAAGCATTTGTTTACAAAATATAAGATAGGGAAAACTATAAAAAACATATAGTTGCATTAGCAACAACAACCAGTGGTGTAACATTCTGATGAGTCGAATAAAAGTTAAATATGATACAAAAGGAACGGCATATAATTGAGTTGGAGATGAACTATTACGGAGAAACTCAGGTTTATTACCTGTGTTGAGTTGTTTGGTTAAATTTCTTCAGAATTTTAATGATCTGCAGAAACCAACCTTTGAAATATAAAGGAAAAACCATGTCCTCCAACGACCGGAGAATCCGCGTTCAGTATTAGTACTGTATATGAAGAAAGTATTTTAAGTTGCTAAATACTCATGATCCCTGTTCTATTATCATTGTAACGACCAGTGTATATTTCCTTACGTACCATTGAATTGACATATAGAACCAAGTTAAAAAGTAAATATTATTTAGGACACCTGGTGCTAAAAAAGAACCACGTTATGAGTAACCTGTTTCAAGCAAAACTTTAGAAATCTTGGGTGGCTAGTTTCTTAGTTAGCCCGTTGGTTAGATCCACCAATTATAGTATTTCGGATAAGATTTAACAGTTACGTTATGTCGCACTATAGACGTCTAAAAAATGTATACTTTTAGATAGCTTGACGCAAACTAAGGCATACTATTAATATCATATATGTATGAGAGAATGGTTGATATGACACTATGCATGCCTTGAAATTAGATTTGAAGATAATTTAGTGAAACTATAATTTATGGACGGACTAATCAGATTGAAGCTAATGCTATTTTAAACCGGACACCTCAACAGATTCCATATACGGAACTTGATTCAGCAAGAAAACAAAAAAAATCCATGTAAACAGTCTGGAAATTCCAGTAAACGTACCATTAGGCATTATCATCACCGATATCAGTAAAAATATAACACATACAGCCATAAATGCATGATATAAATTATACTGCAGTGGTTGTGTAGAGGACCTTAATTTCAAATTTAAATTAACAAACGAAGTACCTTGAAAAAGCGAAGTAAGCCAAACACAACCAGATGATAACTAGTACGGTCAATGTACGAGATCGATAGAAAACACCAATCGTGATGTCATCAACTTTTTGTTGTTCAATCAGGGAGTTAAAGTATTCCTTATCAACTTGGGACTCAGATAGAAGTCTCCGACGCATTTTGATCACGGGTCAAGGTCAAACATAGATTTCAAATTTCCACAAGGGTCATTTGAGAATGTACATATTCATTATAACACTTAAATGCAAGCAATATAACAGACCTGAAGTCTAGGCAAATCGCTTCGAGCTTTATTGATATTGTCACGAGGCTGTGGTTTATAACAATCTGGAATTATTTCAATGTGGCTGAGAAACTTAAACCACTTATGGAGTTTAGAATAGGGTTATAATTCCTGATATCTAATATCATTGTAGAGGGCTTGTAAGAACCGGTTTACTTCTTTGCACATTCTTCTTGTTGTTTAGGTACGGCTCCAAAGTCTTTTTTGATGTCCACTGGGTGGTATTTCAACCAATAGACTGCACTAGTATAAGTCAGTTCAGAAGTTATTTGGGACGTTTATTATCTTGTGGTCTGAGTGAGTGGATTTATTTCAAGCTTGTAGAGTCTCTGTAACAAACAGCCATTTCATCATCAGGGGGTGATTACGTGGGTAAAAGAATGTCTAAAAAATATTAAATACAGAAGATCCAAAAGAAGACAGTTATCTGAACACTTAAGTAAATATGCTGACTAGTAGTGAAGAGTGAATAAACTAATATGTAAAAACGGAAGATAAACGATGTGGATAAAAAAACGTAATTGTACCAAGCTGGATATATTTCGTGGATATGTTATGGTTTAACATCAAATTACCAACACGCGAGAGCAGTTTCAAAACAGCTGAATGAAAGCGAAATGACCATAAGTTAATGAAAGCGTTTTGGGGGTTCAAACTTTAGAAATTATCGGGCGTACAATGAACTCAGAATGGATTAAACCGATATAAAGAGTTGGGCTCCATTAGAAAATAACTCACACTAGGTTCTTTACCACAAATCAGAAGTGTTTCCAGGCTTAATGAACTTTTATTGCCAATTCACAGCCAATTACATATGGTCATTGCAACCGTTGATCGGTTTTTGCAGTGACACTATATCTAAACCATACGATTTTTTAAGCCATGCAAATAATTACTGAGATTTACAATCCACATGTAACACTTAGAGAGATTCGAAAGTGATCAGTATGGCATGGATTAACCTGGCACTTTTAGTCATTATGTGTAACTCATTTTTATCCACATGTAATATGTCATTTTGTCCCCAGTCGAAATTTGTTCCTCAGAAGTACTGAATATTTTTGTTTTTCGCACGTTTTCACTGAATCTGCGTTTTTCCTGGACTCCGTTTACTTTGTGGTACTTGAAATTTGGTAGTTTCGGCCACCATATTCTGCCGTTTACCTGCTTGGCCGTGTTGTTTAAACTGACTCGCAAATGTATTTAAGACTGTGAGTTGAAGCCTTCTCGCAGAACTGCAAACATATTGCTACTGATATTTTATTGGAACTTGATATCATCTTGTTGCATTTGAAGATAACCTTATATCCTTTATTAATTTATCTTCTGAACTTAATTTAGATGTTACTATTAGTTGAGCAAATAATTCCTAAATAACTGGGTGGTGATGTTTGTTAAGTTGCTAATCAACATTTAAATTTATAAGAAAGAAAGATTAGTTCAGCGAAGAGTTCTCTTTTCAGCGAATTCATCTTCGAAGCTGTACAATCGGTTTGTTTTTATTTCCACGATCATTCTGATCACATTTCATCTCTGTTTCAACATTTTATTTTATCATGCTGAGCCATCCTTACCCAATGAATACTTCAGTCATTAACTATCAAACGATTATTAAGCTTTCCTTGTTTGAAAAATTTTTTGCCTTTGTTTATTTAACCTCACTGTCGCCATGTACAACATAAGTTTATTATCAATATTAGTATAACCCTGTAAAAATAAGTATATATATTTGCGATTGTACAGCTTTGAAAATGAATTCGCCGAAAAGAGAACTCTTCGCTGAACTAATCTTTCTTTCTTACTTAATGTCATAATGGGCGTATTCTGTATATTTAAATTTATAACGAAATTTGAAACCGGCTGTAAATGAAAGAGAACAATGAAAATCCCTCCACAGCCCTTTTGCTGGACAGCACTGTCGTTTATTTGTTTCTTCTCCCTGTCGTGTATTTTGACCTTTGATCAGATCTCGTTTAACCACACCATTTGTTCTTCAGTCCTTCTCGTCTAAGCTTTTATTACGTGATTTTGATTAAAGACTTATCTTTTGTTACCTAACTTTCTATTGCGTGTTGCCGGGCTATTGACTGTAAGGTCGTGTTTGACTAAGCTCAAGGTCACAGAGTGATTTAGCGTGCGACTGTTAAACTTTTGACTGACTGTTTGGGAGGATTGTTGGAATCCCTGCAGATAGATATGTGTTCTCATATTTTTGGGAATTCTTTTATTGATTCTCAGGCATCAAACCCTTTGGTATTAACTGTTTCTTTTATTGTTCAGCGCGCTACTTTAAGTAAGAGAGACTTCTGACTGTACAACACAGGCTGTACCGTTTGAGGTATTTTGTTGTCCTGATATAATTTGTTCTATTTCTTAAATTCTAACCGTTCAAATTGAGCACGGAGTTTGTGTTTTGATATAATCTAATACGAGTAACTCAAAAATGCTTCGTACGCTATACAGAAGAACGTAGTCTAGCCTATCCGAATACATTTTGTTTTGTCAGTCCTGCGTTCAAACGGAATACTGGCAGTTCGGTCGTTACACCGGCATTAATTCATTCAATATAATTTAGATTTTTACTGGGCGATAACGCGCGTATCTGAATTAACCCTAACAGTTATTTCTTATTACGAAGTTCTTTAGTTTGTAACTGGTCTTCATCTCAAAATGACTCGTTCTGTCAGAGATAGGATACTGTAAACGTTATACTTCCAGAGAAATACCTTGACTCTTTGTCCCAAAAAATATGGGGAAATTAATATTCAGCAATTTTCACGCTTCATCTCGTCCTTAAGCAAAAGCTACAATTAACCAAATATGTTCATACACTGACAAATTTTCGGGAAAATCATAAAAATGGTTTGAAGAGTGTTCGACGTGCCAACAGTTAGTGGCTGATCGTCGGACGAGTTCGCTGATCAGAGTTTTCTGATAGCCTGACGCACATTTTGTCGACGTTCGTGTACATTAAGTTGGTCCTTAGCCAGTATCTTATCGTTTAATTTTATATTTACATTTAAACAAACTCATGAGGCTTTTAGTAACGTCACCACTAACTAACATCATAACTGAAACTGTGTCAAAACGTTTCATTCAGAACTGGGTGACCATTTATGGTAAGCTTATCACATCAACAGGTGATTGGAAGTTCAGCAGCTTAGCAAAATATCTGGAAGCTTGCAGAATAGGTTTCACACAGCACTACCATCAGTTTAGTAGGCTGATGGAACGTCCAAATTGTCAATTAAAAGCCGCACTAGTATAATACTCAAAACACACTCAAGGGAGAGGATTACTGACATTACTCATGTTAAGATTGAAACCAGCTAACAAACCTGACTCACAGTGTTCGGTAGCAGAACTGGCTGCAATGTAAGTTTATTATTCCTTGTATTGAAAGTTTAAGACTTGACTTTTCAGGTTACGTCGATCAATCACGAGACAAAATGTCTAGGTTCAAAGCATTGAATACTCGCGAACACTCGAGGCCTACATGGAACCACAGACAATGTAGGAAGCAATTTCCTACAGATTTAATTCTGAGCTATTCTCTAGACCGTCGAATACAGAGTCTTGGTTTGGCCAAAGTCAGAACAAGCAAGCTATTTGGCTAGATAAACTTTATCTGCTTCTAGAACATAAATTAACATCGTTAGTGTACAAACAAACTGTACGGTCTATTAATACAGGGAAAAAACAGACAAGTAACATACCGAACAGTAGCCAGAGAATAGGAAAAATGAGTCAACAAGCAAATATTGTTTTACAGTGAACATCAAACTGTGATTGGTTAATAAAGAGATACAGTAGTACAACGTCAAAGGGAGTTAATGTGGTGGTGGGCGTTTCCCTTTATTATTGGCGAGTTCGTCTATCGATTACATTTTGCAGACACAATAAGTATTGATAGGCTAAAATCGTTCTATCTAGAAAGGGAACTGTTGTGTGGTATTGGGCCGTTAATCTAACGAAACAATTCACGTAGCCACTAGAATTCGCCACACATTATAAACTGTTGACATCATGCTGTCTTCACTAAAAATGGTGATTCAAATGTATTTTGTTTGATTCCCCAGTGGAGTTTACGCTAATATCTAGGTTCCCTGTTGTTAAAAGACGTAGATCGCTTTCTGTGGAGATAATCAAAAGAGGATTATCTGTACCCTGTGGTAACATTACATCTTGGTATGAAAAATTTAAGCTGTGTCAATCACTCGTTTCGCTGCTTTTTGTGATGTCCTTTTCGCTTCTTATGAACTTCCATATCTTTACGTCGTCAGTGTATATGACGGTCGCTGAGATATTTCTATTTATTAGGTCATCAGCGGACCTAATGTATGTCCATGTGCAACTTCTGATGTCAAGACCCTCGTTAATTAAAGATCCTTTAGTCAATTTCACAACTATTTTGAAAATGTTGAAGGGTGAGTTCAATGAATCTAAAACAAAATATTGGTACTTTCCTGGGGTTTCGTCACCCTGAGGTGTACATTGATTTAAATTCATTAGTTCATAACCAACGAATGTAAAAACTGGAGACTTTGAATAACTTACTTGACAGTGTTACCTGAACAGTAATAATTCGTATAGTTCTTTGTACTATTATGATCCCTATTATATTTGTATAAACATGTACGCTTGATCACATGACAGACTCTAGCTAAAATGTTGGTAGCTTAAATACCGCTCGATAGTTCTTTCTCTCCCTCATGTATACATGTACTCTAATACTATTATTAGCCTTTGCTTTGCATTACTGTGCTCTTTTGCGATTTTACTACAAATTTTTCTCTGTATTTGCTCGCATACGCACATTCACCTCTCTGCTTCAAAGTTGCTTGATGTGCTTATATCTTTGTGATCTATGCTATCCGATGATAAACTGTAGTTGCCGCTTCCCACTGCCTTCTGATTTCAAACACCATTGAGATCTATATTATAACAGTTATCAAGGTGATTGATTAACGAAGCAAAACCACTACAGTATCAAGTTACTATTGATGCTTTGAAGACCGTATAACACAAAGTACGTTGTTACGGAAATATATTAGTGAAAGTGGACACAATGAATATACTGCAACCACCACCTTATTGGCCTGTCCATGGCGTGTAATCCAATAATAGGTATTAGCTATCCTTGAACTTGACAAAGATGGGTGGATTGTTCGACGTTTAGTGTTCCGACTGATTTGATAAGGGACCAGTGCCATTGGGTTGAAGATGTCACAGCTATTCGGAGTTTGACAACGCTTTAACCAGTAACACATTCTAATATGTATCGTACCCACCAAGTGACATCAAGAAACAGAATTGAGGAGGTTCGAAGATATATTTGATAGGCCATCAATATATCGAGGATCGTCTGATCTGATTTGGCTAGCGATTGCAGTAGATGTTGAGCACGGCGTTCCCATTCGTGATCTGGTGCGGATACATGACCGAGCGCCATCAGCTAGGCAAGTCCATTAAAACTAATGTTGTCAGCATCCAATATTGAAAACTTACGGAGCTATTTATTTTGGGGATTTATTTACCGCTACAGGGTCTAGCCTCCACTACCGTCATTATACAATGAGTTAGCCCTAGTACGATTTACAGAAATAAACGGATAGTTTTCATTTTTAAATTCATTCAATAAAGCCATTCAGTTAGAGGTAACCAAAGGTACTAAATTTCTCGGTTTCTGTCCCCCAGAGTACAAATCTGAGGCCGAATCGATAAGCAATATAATTCTCTGCAGAAAACAATAGTAATAAGATCTTCCGCTCTCTATTTCAAAGAAACTCCAAGATATCGAGGTATACTACTCTAAATGTCACTTCATTTTCTCTTCTTCCATAATAAACTGTTTTTATCGTTTAGGTTTTGATCGAACATGATGTAAATTAGATTATCTGCTTCTGCGCAACGAAGTTCGATGTTTGAGGATTGAGTATCGTACGTTTTTCGATGTTTGCGTTACATTCACGAGGTGTTATCGACTCGCTATCGGATGTTTCATCCAGTGATGATGAAAATGAAATTAATAAAAATAAAGTTAGTAGTTCGGATGATGAAATAGCAGTTCCATCTCAACGTTTCGCACCTGTCAGTTTGACAGAAGTTTTGAGAAAAAGAAACAAGGTGTATGGTACTATAGTTTTCTGACATTACTTTATAGTGCCAGAGTCCTTTATAATAGCAGTAAAGTATTACCAAAATACTGGAAGCGGAGATACGATCTTTTTGAACGGTTTGATGAAGGCGTTCAGCTCGACGAAGGTAAGTTGTTTTGTGTTTGCGGTCACCAAGGAAATGAATAATGTAGTCTCTTAGATCTAAGACAGCTGTGTTAAATTTTTACATTAGTATAGGAAGCCTTACTTATGCAGAATCATACATCTCTGTAACGATCACTTCTGAATGTACGTCTAGTCAGGAAAGTATATTCGGCGAGACTCTAATTTAAGGACGACCTTTGAACGAATCTTGAGTGACCTTGACAATTATTAGTCAATCAGAAGACAGTTAGTATAAAGTGAGAATATATTGTAAGTAAGTAATGGATTACAGTGGATATTCTTCTTTTACATGATTTAAAAACTTGTTAAGGTTTGATAAAGGTCCAGAGGCTCTGAATTCATAATGCATATTGTATAGAAACTCGTCCATAGGGTTAGTGGTTAGGGTTGTAGCCTGTAAGTAGACACATCTCTCAAGTCCGATCGCATGTTAGCACCCTAATCCTAACCTAACCCTAACCCTAATCTAACCCTAACCTTAACCTAACCCTAAACCCTAATCTAACCCTAACCTTAACCTAACCCTAAATCCTAATCTAACCCTAACCTTAACCCTAATCTAACCCAAACCCTAACCAAACCTAACCCTAATCTAACCCAAAAACCCTAACCTTAGCCCTAAACCCTAATCTAACCCTAACCTTAACCTAACCCTAAACCCTAATCTAACCTTAACCTAATCCTAAATCCTAACCTAACCCTAACCCTAAACCCCAATCTAGCCCTAACTTTAACCTAACCCTAAATCCTAATCTAACCCTAACCTTAACCCTAATCTAACCCAAACCCTAACCAAACCTAACCCTAAACCCTAATCTAACCCAAAAACCCTAACCTTAGCCCTAAACCCTAATCTAACCATAACCCTAAACCCTAACCTTAACCTAACCCTTAACCCTAATTTTAACCCCAAACCCTAACCCTATGGACGAGTTTCTATACAATATGCATTATGAATTCAGAACTTCTGAGTCTTTATCAAATCTCAACAAGTTTTTAAATCATGTAAAAGAAGAATATCCACTGTAATTCATTACTTTCTTGTAATATATTTTTACTGTATACTGTCTTCTGATTGGCCAATAATTGAAATTGCTCAAACGCTTCTCATTGGCTCGTCCCTAAAATAGAGTTTCGCCGTCCCATCTGTTGTAACCTCTCATTAATCACCTACTCTCTAAAATCCGCTGTGAACCGATCGTATGTTAGCAGCGCGTGTTGAACTTGGCTCCGTGACCTTGAAATTGCTCAAACGCTTCTGATTGGCTCGTCCCTAAATTAGAGTCTCGCCGTATCATTGGACAGTTAGTTCTACCTAAAAAACATTAGGCCAGTCCCAACCAACATAGGGTAAGACGTAACTTACCGTTGGCATTTTTATTTCATTTATTTCATAGGTTTAGAAAAAATACTGAGAAATGTCTACCTTCCAATCTGCTTTTAGATTAGTCTTAATTAAGGTGCAGTGTAAAATTTTTGTTACTTTGAGAATAGTTCAGAAAAAACACATTGTCATGAAGATTTATGTTCCTTTGTTCCGTTGTTAAATGTAAACTATGGAACTCTAGTGTCGTTATGTTCGTTATTTGACGTTGTTTGTTAAGTTCTCTCTCACTTCATATAATCAAAGAATGTATTCTAGAGCTACCCATACCTTTTCTTGGATTAGTGCTTCTACTTATAGGGTATTGATTAGTTATACTAAATATTTTTCGTTTCACGCATCTTTCTCTTTTTTCTCTCACGAGTTTTCTAGAAAACATTAATCTAATCCATTTTCGTTGCATGAAAATTAGGTGGTGACTTAGTTCTCCAAGCACTGGACTTTTAACCCTTGGGCCTCAGGTCTGAACATCGTTTCGTGAAGTCATTTGGTCACCAGCTCTAGTACACAAGTTTTGAGGGAAAGCTGAGTACAAAAGATTATTTGATTAGTAAGTTGGATAAAGGCCACGTAAAACTTAAAACTTCTTACTGGTTTCAGATGTGTGGGTATCTGACGCTAAAATGGTACTTACCTATGGTAATCGAGAAAACTGATTTCCAACAAATGTTATGTATGACTTCCAGAAACCTGAGGAAATAAGTAGTGTGCAAATCTATTCTAGTCACTGGCTATCATGAGGGTTCATATTCTGACAATGATCTATTGCCTTGTGTCATAAACCCTCTAAAAATGACGTACGTCGGTCTGGTCATCTGGACCATATTCCCCGTCTGACCATGATAAATACTAGTGGAGAAAACGAATATTATCATAAACTCAACTTATACACTAACGCCCACATGTTTCGAGGGACATCTATACGTAGGATTTAGCGGTTGTATTTTTATAGGAGTGCAAACGAACTGTGCCATAACTGCTTTAAAAATGTCTAATATTGTTTATTGACAAACTGCTGTAGTGTGAAGGATTCTAAATCAAATTCATTGTATGTTCATTTTCGAAGTGAGGATTAAGTTAGTATTTTCCTGCTTTATTACATATTTTCTACTAGAAGCATGGTACAGCATAACACCAGAAGCTATTGCTCGTCACCAGGCGAAAACTTGTTCGTGTGATTTACTCGTAGATGCTTTTGCGGGTGTTGGTGGAAATACTATACAGTTTGCGCGCACTTGTCAACTTGGTAAGTGATCAATCTAAAGTTCATTTTTTGTCACTAGTTTTGTAAATTGTACGTATACAACTAGCCGTGCAGTTCTTACTGTCATTAGTCAAAGGTTCCAATTGCTAAAATAGGTTCTTTTCGGTTTATAATACATTATAGAGGTTTATTCTAGTTGAGCATTTTTTAATTTCATTCGCTGAATGTTTCGGCTGAAAAGAGCGGATGGTTACCTAAGTAATCATATTTGTACAGTCTTTTTATTTATTTCAAAGAACTAATCTTGTATACAAATTTCGAGCCAACACTAGGATAATTGTAAATTGCATACAGCGATGTGTAAAATGATATCCAGTCCATTGAACTATGTATATCAATCAATTTTCTAGTGATGGTATCTGTCACTGACCAGTACCGAACGATAAATTTGGTTGATTAAAACCTATACAAATTTATATATAGAATTTTTGATCTCCCAATCCTGCTTAGTCTATGTTCAGTTTAATTCATTGTATTCATGGTCAGAGGTCTTTTCAAAACTGAACCACTTCAGTGAAAATCTATGACTATGTAGATAACCGAAATGACAAGTATACTAGGCCGAATTACTACCAAAGTATTTTATCAGGATGCAACTAGTTTTGCTTCTGCACAGTTAACTATCTAATTTTATTTATCACTGACAAATTATGTTGAAGATCCAGTCGGTTCGCATTTTGAAATTGTGAAACAAGACTATACAGATTTTCGGTTCTAGCTTTTTGCACAAAAAACAGGATCGACCTTTTTTTCTACAACTCAAACCAACTGTTGTTCTTAATTGTATAGCCGGAATATATATTTTTTTGATTTCCGATCAGAATGTTTTAAGTATTCTATCACCAGTCTTTTATGTTAATTAGTTCATATCCCACTTAGTAGTTGATCTGTCCGGCTCTGGATAATACACATTCTAGGTAGGATTTTGTACGCTGTTTCCGATTTTTGCCAAGTAATAAAGTTTGGTTAGTATCAGTCAGTCATGTGTATCGGTTCAGATTTCCATACCACACTAACAGAGTGAGTAAAATTACCCAACCAAGTCCCATTCGTGGTTAAGCCACCGGACAATCGAACGACTTTACAGAAGATTTCAGAATAATCAGATGCCATCCAGGGTCTTTACATCCCGAATAGCACAGCTCAATCAGATGTTGCAACCATACAGGCAGGTACCAACAACCCTGGTGGACTGATAAAGTTCATTTTGCTTCTTATCACTTCTGACAGATAATTCCCATTTAAACATTAAAAATTAAAAAACATGAAGTTCAGCGAAGGGATCTCTTTTCAACGAATCTAGTATCAAGCTGTACAATCGTATATATATGAAAATTTTGTAAAAGTACTAATTTCGTGAGGAAATGTGAACACAGTTAATAAAAAGGTTATAATACTAGATTACGTAGTACGAATAATAACAATAGATTTACTGAATATAGTAAGATGATTAAAATGTTTTTGTTATAATAATTAAAGGCCATAGAGGTGTGAAAATTAATAAGGTGATATGATGAGTATTTACGAATAAAACAATGAGAATATAAGACATAAGTAAAGGGAGAATGCAGTAATAATAGTAATAATATTAATAATAATAATAATAATATAATCAAAATAGTTAAGGCCAAGGTAACGATAAGACGCACTGGTTTAAGCTCCTGGATGGTAAGAGCTTCGTCTATTTTTAAGAGTTGGATACGAAGAAATCTGGGTAGATTTGAACGAATCATATAAACAACCTTAAAATTAAATTATAGATCTGTAGAATGGTTACAGTCGATTAGGTGTTGAAGTATAGAACTCTTAGCTGCTTTCCTTTTACCTTTATAGAACCAAGCTGGGTTCTTTTAATCATCATTTTAATCATCTTATTATGTTCACTAAATCTATTTTTATTATTCGTATCACATAATCTAGTATTATAATCTTATCACTTTGTAACTTCTCACAACTTTTATCCTAAACTAGCACCGGTCTACAAATAGGACATATAACAAGCATAATCAAAACGTAATACTTATCTCAACGAATTTATAATTTATTCAAGTACTATATTCCTAACTATCACTCACTCCATATTTGATTCCTACGATTGGCCACTGTGTGTATGATCAAACAAGGTGAATTAATATTTTGTCAAACAATACTTGTCAAAAATTTAAGGGAAAAACCAAAACACTATTGAGTATGCATGTCCTATCCTACTTAACGAGCTACAGTATTACTTGATATCATATATGTGACTTTGTAAAGTTCAACCTCGTCATTGCTTTAAGTTGCCCGGAAACTTCATTTATTTCGTTTTCGTTCAATTCTAGTTTTAGCCATTGAAAACTGTTTCCCGCGATTATTAATGCTCCAAATTAATGCACAAATATATGGTGTTTTGTCAAACATTATGCTTGTTTGTGGAGACGTTGAAAAAATTTTAAGTAGTTTAAGAATTGTTCGATTGTCGTCTACAAGTTTTACAACTGGTGATGATGATATAAGCGTGCGAACTTTAGAAAATCAATATGAAAGTGATCACTTGAAAGTAACTTCTATACGTTCATCTGAGAATAACCGAAGTACATTATTATCTGGAAATAATGAACAATCTGCAGATTTTTCGTCCGAAACATCGATTAATATAGATGATAATATTTTGAAACCCGACTTCAATCTATCTGAACATCAGAGTTCATCATCACATTTATTAGCTAATACAGAGACCACATTAGAAGTGAACCCAGAGTTGAATGAAAATGGGACTTTAGAGAAGCCAACTAATTCTACATTTAACTCACTTATCGATATCATATTCATGTCACCACCTTGGGGTGGTCCTGATTACATTGGAAACATTTTTCCACCTGGCTCGTCTAGTTGGAATCAACGTAAACGGAAACATTGGTTATATGATTTGAAAGAAATGGAACCTATTAAAAATCTTGAAGATATTCTCTTTCTTAATAAAGCATTAAATATTTCAAGACATATTTGTAACAAAATTTTAATATATCTACCAAGAAATTCGTCTATTGGTCAGTTGATTCAAATGAGTTGGCCAATAGGTGATAATCAAGGGACTTGTGAATATATTGCTGATTGTTGTTCTTGTAAACAATATCTTAATGTACATATTGAAACATATTGTTTACGTGGTAGACAATTAGCTCTTGGTTTATATTTGGGAAGTTTTCCGTATTTTGAGGAGAATATTGTAGTGTAAAATAAACTTATTTGAATAATTATTTGTTCTTAGTTTATAGTATGCCCCCAAATGCCCTGATACTGTCTAGGGTAGGCAGAGTCAGCTCTCTCAAAATACTCTCATATAACCACGTGTATACAACCACTGCCATGAAGGTTCTACTCACTGCCTTTAAGAGACCGGATAGTCGTTTATGAGATTGAGAGAACGGAAGCGAATGTCCAGCTCTTTAATCGGGTTGGTAGATATAGAAGATCTACCTAGGGGATTGGAAAACCCTGATTACAAACCAATAGTGCACATGGGCTCCAGGATCCTGGCGTATGACCTTATTGTTGGTTACCGGCTACCATGGGACTACTCCACTACCTTGTGGATTAGACCTTTAGATCAGAGGCTCCGAGTGTGGCCTCCTAAGAAAACCACCTATTTTCGTTTGGACATCCGGACAGTATTCCAGCCCCCAAACAAACCGAATGACAAAGCGTGCCCCATATATATTTGGTGCCTCCTTGTATCAATGTTTATGTGTTTAAATAAATATAGCTTGTAGTGTAACTAACATTTTTATGGAGTGGGTGGATGTATAAGGTTTGTTTTTGATGTTGAATGTTTATATAAAAGAGTGAAGAGAATCTGAAGACAATCTAAATTGTCCAGAGTTAGAATGGATATTTGCTCTTTTGGTATTCAGTCTTCTTCATGTCAACTCTTATTGAGACTGGTTTTGTTGTGTATCATGTCAACTTTGTACGCATGCTATACACCAACTAACAACATACATCGATCGAAATTATAAGAGAACACAATTTAGATTCAAGAATATTTTGAAATAAACTTGGGTGTTTTTCCACTATACTAGTTAGAATAAAAGTGTATAACGAGCAACCAAAATGTTCAAATCAAAGCGTCAGATAAAATTAACTTAAGAACAGTTAAACCAATAAATGCTGACCCAGTAGTCTAGAGATTATGCGTTTATTTGCAAAAAACGAAGGTCATGAATTCAATCCTTAATAGGGAGGGGATTGTGAGTGTACACTGTTAAAACGTCCCATACTCAAAGGAAACAGCTGTTCAGTGCTTCCTGATATTTATTAGTCGTTTAACTAAGATCATTCTATGATGTTAACTACTAACTGTATGTGTTTATCCTCAACTAAGTCATTCCACTTTCGAACCAAATAGTTTCAATTAAGTATTGAACACTAGTCAAGCAAAGGTTTGTTAGCACTGAAGAGGAATTACAGCTTAATTCACATTAATTTACAAGGAAGATGTTACAGAAAATCAGTTAAATGTTGTTATGTAATATAAATTCGTGAGAAATAATTTGGTCTTTGTTGATTAAATCTATATGTTGGGAGTTGCAAGTTTATTGTGTTTCAAATCAATTTGTGTGTTATTCATTCTTCGAACAAACGGGGATGTTAAGATGTATATTTAATACTGTGTTATGGCTAGAAGTGTGCGTTTGACTATAAGATTTTTATTCCTAACTCTATATACTCTAAACATAGTCGTAACCCCAAACCCTAACCAGGAAGTGTGCAAAATCTCGTAGAACTGTTTACATCCTTACAGAACTTCAACAAAAGGTGATGATCTATGCTTATATGGACAGATTTGTATATTGTTGTTTCTTCGATTTACAGACAAAATAACCTGTAGAAGACTTCAATAAATTTACTAATTATGTAAAATCTGTCTAATCTTTATGATACTAATGTTTAATTTTCACCATGTACTTGTAGTGTCGCTTACTGTGTTAAGCCCGTATACCTTATTCTAGCTTCTGGACTGGCCAATCTATTCATTCTTCTTAAGTCCATATTTTGACCTTGTTAATTGTTCGCTTACCAATCCTGACTATTTTTATGTAAGCGTATATGTGTGCCCTTCTTATCCCATCTATCACATGTCTGTAGCTTCTTTTTGTGTGACTATAAATATTGATTAACGCTTGGTTAAATGGAGTTGGCTCACATGCCTTCTCCACTGTGCGTCATATCGCTTCGCTCTTTTCTCTTCGATCCTCTGATATTTTGTCTGAATCAAAGATTGTACAAAATATATATATTGGGAAATCCATTTTTGTATTTGACTTTTTTTTAACTCCGTTACTCACTAACGCTATCTAAGTCGATATTTACATACGAGGATTGATGATATATATATCTCAACAGCAATCAGGAACGACCTCACTGGAGTCAGACCTCGGGCCACCAAATACTCATTTACAAAGACTGCTTTTTATCTAACTAAAATTCATCGTAGTTGTTTTATACTCTTACATAGACTGTCATCCTGTATTCTATATTCTTTAATTTCACTTGTTTGTTTTGAATAAAGACTGTTTAAGATTGATTTCTCATGGTCGGAGATTTTGATGACACAATTAAGTGATGTGTAAAACATGACAATGAAAAAATATATAGAATACATTGCAAATCTTTATTCGTTATACGTCTGTTGTATCTATCCAGTTCTTGTCCAGTTAGAGAATAGCTTTTCCTTCAAGTTGTTAACAGCAAATAACCTAAGGTATACGACAACACAACACCAAGGTCAGGATTTTCAATACAAATGTCAAGACAGTTCTATTGTATGGGGCGGAAACCTGGAGAACTACGAAAGCCATCATCCAGAAAATACAGGTGTTTATTAACAGTTGTCTACGCAAAATACTTCGGATCCGTTGGCCCGACACTATTAGCAACAACCTACTGTGGGAGAGAACAAACCAGATCCCAGTGGAGGAAGAAGCGCTGGAAGTGGATAGGACACACATTGAGGAAAGCACACAACTGCGTCACAAGACAAGCCCTCACTTGGAATCCTCAAAGCCAAAGTAGGAGAGGAAGACGAAATAACACATTATGCCAGGAAATGAAGATAGAGATGAGAAAAATGAACAAGAATTGGATGGAATTAGAAAAGAAGGCCCAAGACAGAATGTGTTGGAGAATGGTGGTCGGCGGCTTATGCTCCATTAGGAGTAACAGGCGTAACTAAGTAAATAAGTAATACGACAACAGCTAATAGCTGTGCCAAAATTACGAGATATATTATCAAAATGAAAGGAAAGAACACGAAATTTGGGAACTGTTATAAATGTTAAGAAGATACAGCTTCATTAATAACTAAACTGAATGTTAGCTGTTTATATAAGTACTTGAAAATATTATGCAATTAAGTTATAAGAATTAAAGCTGGTTACTTAATGATTAGTAAGTAGTATAATGTAATATACAAAGAGGATTGGAAAGGTAGTGAATGTAGTTACATAACACAAGCTTAACAATTAGTATTATTGTTTTCACTGAGCACTAGATGTTGAATTAAGTAGCCCAGGGGCTCAATCAAATTATACTCGGTCATGTGGCATACTTGTTTCAGTTATCCAACTTCTTGATTAAGAACTAGATTAGACCAAACAACAGTTTATAAATTATAAGCTGTCAACGCAGAGTGAAATACGGTTAGAGTTAACAGAGAAGTCAGTTTTTACCTGTAAGATAATCTTCTATATTTAGAGCGGCTGAGTATGTCTATCATCACTTATTAACCTATCACAAAATCTTATTTTAGCTAACATATGAGTTTTCCATTTCTTAATGTTAACATATAATATTCTTTAGTGAGGTCCTTGAATTTTGTCGTCATTTAGATTGAACGATGTGGTCGGAAGGGCTCTTCACTTTAATGGCCCGTGGATCTGACTTCAGTCAGATCGTATGAATGTTTGTTATCAACTATCCTGGTATATAATCATCGACTTAAATCGCGTAGTGGAGATGGTGAGTAAGCCAACTGCCATTTAACCAAGCGTTAATCAATATTTATAGTTACACAGAAGTAAGTTACAGACATATGATGAGTAATGGGATAAGAAATGTACACACATCTACACGTTCATATAAAAACAGTCAAGATTGATAAGCGAATAATTAATAATGAGGTCAGAACGTGACTCAAGAAGAATGAATAGAATGGGCTGTTCGAAAGCTAGAATAAAGTATATGGACTTAACATAATAACCGATACCACAATTCATTTAATTATATTTAGTGTTATTGAATGACATGAATAGTTTGATGTCACTTACAGCAGTAAATAAGTTCCATTAATCAGTTTAAAGTGATAGAAATACCATATGAGTCACATGCTTATTAATTATGAAATGAGAGTAGTTCAGTTAAGAGAATCTAATCCATAGAGTGATAGTTTAGTGCCTAAATGTATTTAAATCTCAACTACTAAACTGTTGGTACAAATCATATTCTGGTTAATTCTCTTGAATACAGTTTATTAGTATTTGATATGTTTTGTGTTAAGGGTGATTCTTCAATAGATGGAATATCGTCAATAAGGATCTAATGCGATTAAATGGACTGAACAATTACTACATAGCTATATTTTAAAGGTAATGAAATGAGAATAAAACGTTGGTTCCCATGTTTTGAGATAAGATAATCGAGTCAGTAAACATCATTGTACTTAAATAACTAGAAAAGATACAATAAATTAGTTCATTCTAAGTGAAAATACAAATACCAACAACCAATAGGTCATGTTTACAGGTATGAGGCAGCTACCCACAGAAGGCAATTGAAGATGGTCGCGCAGTATCGTGGATTGACTGAGGTTACAAACTGCCACTGATTGATAGTGACACAATGGTCTGGAGGTCAAGTGTTCACGTGCGATACTGAAGGTTATAGCAACTCACGTGCAAATGAGTTTAGTCTCATCTAACGCAGTTAAGCCCTTTTGCTAACTCATTTAGCGGACAAAGTTATCCGCACTATAACAGCTTATTGTACTCTTATTATTGTTGTGCTTGTATGAAATACATATGCTTGAATATTGCTTACGGTCTACGCATTTATTCACTCTGCTAGTCTTACTACTAACTGATTATTTGATTCGATTACTCATTCATTTCACATGCTATATATATGTCCATGTTATTCACATTCACTCACTCACTCACTCACTCACTCACTCACTCACTCACTCACTCACTCACTCACTCACTCACTCACTCACTCACTCACACACACACACTCGTCTCGCTCTTGCCATGGCTCTCGCTCGCTTGCTTGCCTTTCGGCACAACTCTTCTATGCTTGTTTAACGCATCTGTACATTTGGATATATGTGTGTGGTCTCGTAATAAACGTAATCAACACTTCGTATTTGCCTTCTGGTTAATAAACCGTTGGGATGTTATATAGAACGGTTATCAAGACGAACTGTATACGAAGTTTAATGATTATATCGAATACCGACCACCACAAGGTCTTGGTTTCGGTTCACGCTTTCAGAGGCGTGGATGTGCACGTCTGACGAGTCCCATACTAGGACGAAAGGATTATCCAGTCCTTTTAGGTTCTCAATGGTTGTCTAACATGGGTTCATGATTCAAATGAAATACTACTATCCCATACTGACAATACTAATAAAGTCGGTATTTTCGAAGTTAAACTAACCTTATGAAATTATGGTATAGCAATCGAGTGTTGCAATCTGTCCACTTAGTTGTCAAATTGTATAACTAACCATCTGGATTGTGTTAATCTGAATTGATTGAAATTGTTAGATTCTTCAGCAGAAAATGTTTTTATTAAAACGACTTAATGTTTGTCATTTTACAGAAAGATACTTAGTATATTTGTTGATTAAAACAGCTAGTTTTGGACCTATGAAAAAGTTTGGTATTGGGATGCTACCACCAATGTTTTCTATACCCTCAATGGTAACGCTGAAACTAAAGGACGAATTACCTGAACTGATCATGTACTTTTATATCTATCACCTCGACTGCCTCTGCAGAGAAAAGTACATTGGCCAATATTCTATGAGTTTATATCCTCTTACTAATTAACACTTTCCAGAATAACTAAGAGAAGGTGTAGTGAACTGAACACGGGTGGGGACAACCGAATGTATTTAGCACAAAATTACAGAGTTACTTTGTAAAATGGAAAAACACTATGGTAAATCGTTAGTTTCCAAAATATCAATCCATCATATCAAACCGGACTGTTCCTGTTGCAATCATCAATCCATTGTCTCACATTTCATTGTTCATGAGTTTTTTTTAAAAATTGCATTGCGTTCCCACTCTTCCTTTCTTGATTTTCCCCCACCTTCTGCTGCCAGACATTACGTTCTTTAATTCGCGTCATATACTACTTATATCAATATAAGTAGCACACACCACAAAGGTATAATTATGATCTTAGACAACCCATTTCATGAATCGTACATTCAGTATAATTCAGTCGTTTTTTAGTAATTTGTCTTTGTTAAAATTTCATAAATGTTAATATTCATAAAGAACGCGGTTCAAAACATCATGTAAACACTTGCAGACCGAAGTTCCAAATCTTAATGATTGGATATTGGAATTAGGAAAAGTAAACGTGAGACTCGAATTTGGAGCCCTAAATCCTGCGCGCGAACTCTTAACCTCCAACAGTTTTAGTGTCTAACCTCAATTAATTCACGAAATTGTGCGGCCACCTTCCGTTGTACTGAGATAGATACCAGTCCCTACCTGATATGGATTAGATTCACTGGTCACGGCTTCTCACTAGAACTCCCAGAATCCCACACTTTGCTAGTCACTAGTAAGCATATGGTAATAATCAGTATAGGATTGTGGAAATTATTAAGTTTTTGGTTAAGATCATGAACCGATTGGTGTTAAACCACTATTTATATAGATGCGGAAATGAGGAGATACAAATTCACATCATCGGAATCAGTGAGACTCATCGAACACATGCTGGACAGCAGAGGCTAGATACATGAGATATGCTGCTGTACTCTGAAAACGAAGAGGAAAATGCTCAACGTACTCATGGAGTTGCTCTGATGCTGTTCAAAGAAGCACGAAATGCTCCTATAAGATGGGAAACTCATGGATCCAGGATCATCAAGCATCCTTCAAAAGGAAAAGTAGGGAATTACGGTAAATGTTATCCAACGTTATGCATCCACCAATGATAGCGACGACGAAAATTAAGATGAATCCTATGAGAAGCTGCAATCGATCATAGCGAAGTGCTCAGGAAAGGACCTGACCATCCTGATGGGAGACTTAAATGGTAAAGTCGGAATGGACAACATCGGATATGAAGATATTATGGGACGACACGGACCGACTGAGAGAAAGGAATGAGAATGGTGAGGGATTTGCAAATCGATGTACATTCAACAAATTGGTTATAGGTGGCACAATATAACCACAAACTTGGTAATATGATACCAAGCTATAATGTTATGTTTTTGTGGGTAATATTTATGATTCATTCATTACTACAAAAGATACAACTTAGTTATTCCAATCTTAAGGCTTTAGTGACAATCATATATATTCCATGAACCAGTATTTAATGAGATAGGAGTAGTTTTTCATTAGCGTCATTCATTTTAAACTAAGAATAAATGATATTTATAAATTACTATTAGTTCTATGTTGGAATGACGAAATTCAATGGATTTATCTTCTTATTTTCATTATCTGATTTGGACTACTAGTTAGTAGTATAAAAATGACTAAGGAATTTATAAGATCTAGATGTGTGATTAATAGTGCGAGTAGTATCTGTCAGTTACCAACCACTTTCATAATACTCTGTGATAATTAACTATTACCTCTATAGACAGTTGAAAAAACAGAGGACACAGGGAGAATAATAGGAGAACAGGATTATGATAAAAAAAACATGGGAAAATCAAGGGTTCTTTTTTTCAAAATAAGTGTTCGTGTTTTCCCAATTGTTTTATTTCAGCCAGTCTCTGTTCTCAAATTATACTCATTGAAAGAGATACAAGTACTTAGATTCAATCTATTATTAAATCTTAGTTACACATCAACGAATACTCCTAAATAAGGACTAGATGATTCGTTAAATACTCTGATTTTCAACACTTTTTCTCAACCATAGGTCTAGTCATAATGAAAGCTGCCATGAAATTAAGTAATAACAGACAAACTGTGATATTTATTTCCACTTTTTTACGACTGATTGTCGATGTTTTGCTGCATAAATCAAGTGATTTTACAAGAGAATACACGAGTTTTCCTTCTTCCCACCTTCGTCTGCATGTTATTAGTATATAAACTGGTTACCTATATGTTTTCATTTCAAATTATCTTTATTTAAGTTGGTAACAATGACCTGTAAGATTATGTTTTAAAGTATTGTAACTAATCGATAGTATCGTTTTTAGCTCAATAAAATCTAAACTCATTCTGATCAGTATCCTATTTCAAAATTATTTCTATTCTCTGTGATATTTATAGTGTATGCTACTTATATTGACAGATATAAGTAATACGTAACACCAGTCAGAAGTGGAATGCCTGACAGCAGAAGATTGAATTGAAGAGAATAAGAATGTGAACAGTTATTAATTGTAATAGCAACAGGAAAGATGGAACAATGAAGTTTGTAAAAGACAGTTGATGGAATATGTGCAAATGAAGTAGTTGTTGCGTTATTTTTATATTTTAGGAAGACAATACTTTACGAATGAAATAATGGTGATGTTTTGAAGTTTGATGATAAATTGTGTGTAGAACTTTCGTAATGATAATAAATAACGAGTTTGAGCAGTGAATTCTCTATATAACACAATGAGTTATAGTTATGAGAAAATTGTAAAATATCTGGGATAAAACCTGTGTCCTATATTTCACTGCTGACCAATATCGAAGGTTTAATCCATGAAATACATGTTGTTTTGCGGAATGATCTTTATCATTCTTCTTTTACTCTTTCTTGGATCAGCAAATTTGTTAATGGTACCCTAGTTGTCACTGTTAACGATGCTACAAGTAACACATTCTATAATCGAAACGTGCCAACTAAGTGGAATCAGAAGGAAGAAGCGAAGAGGTTTGGAGATATATTTGATAGGTTATCGATATATTGAGAAGTGACTGATCTAAACTGGTTAGCGGTTGCAGGAGAAGTTTAACACAATGTGCCTACTCGTGATCTGGTGTGGATGCATAACTGAGCTCCTTCAACTTGGTGAGTCCATTAAAGCTAATGCGGTCAGCATCAAATGTTCAATACTTACAGTGCTATTGATTTCAGGGATTTATTTACCGCTACAGACTACTAACCCCTTAAGTGGTGTGGTGATTACCCTAAAACGTGACCAGCCAGAAGTTTAAACCCAACGAGTTTGTCGTTAGTAAACACTCTTCTGATAGCTTGCTATGTTCAACAGCGTCTAGTCGTGTTTCCTCACTATAAGGAGTCATGTGTGGTATAATACAGTAATGGAAAACAGGTACAATGAAAATCTCGATTGATCGTAAACTTCGTCGTTTTATTTGAACTTTCCAAACGTCCTGGAAAAGAAAAAAATGCATATGTAAATGCATGTCAGATTACACCCGTACGTGCGTAAGGAAACAAAACGGGCGAAAAAGGAAAATAAACTCACATACATGCGTTTTATAAACATGCAATAGCGTAAAAAAGATTTCTGCAGAATGATTTATACACATAAGCAAGCATATAATCAATAACAAATATTGTTTTCAGAATGTACATATACATAAGCATATTAAAATAGTTTGTTTTATTTTTGACAAAATACAAAATGTATGCCAGACGAAACAGTGTTATATAGTGTCTTATGTGCAGTCATCGGTTAGGTGTTCTGGAAATCCTAATCTTCCAGAAGGCGTTCTTTTGAATCGGTTATCAGATACCACCGAAGTGTCATCGTCAGTGTTGATTATCGGGTGAACTATCGTAATTGTGAAACTAGTGACTTTCGATGGTACCGAAGGAAAATCGATATAAATAGGTTTTTTTTCTAAACACTGCTTTGATGTGATTGATGTTGATGGTATCGTTAGTTCTGTTCTTATCGATTATATAGTACTTAGATTTGCTCTGAAGAACTTTGAAGGGTCTTTCATATGCTGATTCGAGAGGTCGTCGATGTGAGTCTCGAGGTAAAATGACTGGTGTAATATATCGTAAATCAGGTTGAACGAAAACATCAGCTGACTGCGGTCAAGTGGAAACAGATTTAACTGAAGGTATGGCGTTTTAAAGCCTGTTCGTGTAAGAGTTTAGATCCTTGAAAAAAATGACGGATCCACGAATTCTCCTGGAAGTCGGAGTGTCGTTCTACAAACCAGTTGAGCTGCAGTTTATCCAATGTCGGCTTTCGCTGCATTGCAAGTACTGATCAAAACGAGTGGAAGAGCGTCGGTTCACTGTGAAACATTTAGAGTTGAGTGTGAAGCTTCAAGCTGCCAGTGAAAGCGTTCTACTAGTCCAGTTTTTGGGACTTTCGATGGGAGTACTTGTTTGAAGATGGGCTTAAAGAGAAATTGATGAGATGTTTGTGGTCGGTACACGGAGTGAGTTCTCGGCCTTCCATGGTTTTGAAAGGGCCATACAGAAAAACACATGGCTAGCAGTTCCTTGTCAAAAGTGTTATACCTCAATTCGGTGTCTTACAACCGTTTTGAGAAGAATGCCATAGGTTGCCATGCGTAGTTAACCCATTGCTGTAAGACTCGTCCGGTCGCCCAGTCGGATGCATTTGCTGAGATACTAATGAGTGTTTTGGTGTCCTGGTGTGTTAGCATGGTGGAGAATGCTTCTTTCGTATTATAGTCCATATTGATGGGTTTCGCATTTTCACGAGGTTGGTTGGTTAAAGATCTCGTAAAGGACGCGTAATTTGGTATGAACCGTCTATAGAACCTTACTAGGCCGTTAAACGTGAGTAGTTGCTTGATTGTGATCGGTTTTGTGTAATCCGGAATAGCCGCTACTTTGCTTTCCAGAAGTCGGATGCCTTGAGAATCAATAGTATGTCCGAGAAAATCTAGAGAGTTGGTGCCGACTTGACATTTTTGAATGTTTACAGTAATGCCGTGCTTTTGTAGTCGTTCGAAGACAACGTCCAGATGCTGGAGATGAGACTCTCTATCTGTACTTACAATCAAGCAGTCATCAACGTACTCCTGTAAAAAGTTAAGTCCTCGAAATACGTCATCGAGGAATCCCAGGAAAGTTCGTGCATCATTTCGTAAGCCGAAAGGCATGAGCGAAAATCCGTAGAGATCAAGAGGTGTGATGATAGTTGTTTCAAGAATATCGTCAGCAACCATAGGAATTTGATTGTATCTTTTAACCAAGTTGATTCTTGGAAAAAACAGTTGTAGTTTTCAAGGTAGCTGTCAAGTCGTGAATGTGAGGCAACAGGTAACGATCAAGAGTGGTTTTCGCATTCAATCGCCGACAGTCATCAGCTGGACTCCAGTTATTGCTGTCTTTTTTAGAGACCATGTGCAAGGGCGATGCCCATGGGCTGTTTAATGGTCTAATGATTCCTAAACCTATCACATGATCGAATTCTTTTGTAGCCAACCTCACTTTTCGGGAGCTAGTCGGTGCGCTTTCGAGAATTCGGATGATCATGTAGTCGTGATGTGATGTCTAACATTGCTAGTTATACATGGCAATTTTGGTTGCGTTTGGTATACCTCAGGGTACTTATCAAGTATTTGTTAGTAGTATGGATCTATCGTGTGCCTTACTGTGACTTGGGATAATCTAAAACCGGAAAAAGAAGTTACACAAACAGATAAACCAGTGTTTCCGTCTACTAACCTCCGTTTGCGCGGGTCGATGAGTAAATTATGGTGTTGTAGCAGGTCTACACCAATGGTTGGCATATAAACATCTGCAACAACGAAAATCCAGCGTATGGGTTTGCGTAAACCCACGTTAAGATAAACATACCGCTTACCATATGTGGTATTCGGTTTCTCACTTGCTGCCTGTAAGTTGAAAACTGCTTAATACAGTCAGTCGTTAGAATTTGCTGGAAGAACGCTGACTTCTACGCCAGTGTCGACGAGGTAGTAAATGCTATGCATTCTTTTGGTGTCTACCTCTAAGCCTCGGCACAATGTGTCCTTTGGTCTTCTTCTTTTCTTTTCTTTTCACCTTGGTGATTTGAAGTTAGGGCTTGACTCGTTATTCAGTTTAATGATTTCCACAGAGTGTATCTTGTCCACCTTCAACGTCTTTTCCTATTTTCTACTCATCTGACAGCTGATTTGTTCGCTGCAGCAGTGGGTTGTTCACTTTCTCTAGTTGTTGGTTAAGTGTTATTATATCATCCGATTATTTGATCCTTTTTAATCATCATGTAAAAAAGTAAACTATAGTCAGTCCATTGATACAACCGACATAAATCGGACAACTCCTAGAAACCAAGATACTGTACAGTTATTTCATCCTAGTATAGAACACCTTACTAGTATGTATCCAACACTTTACCAAGGGTCAAACATATGGCCTTCATTACTCTGAGTGAGAACCTAAGCTTTAACCAATGATCTGGTATCCAATGATTTACTTATCTACTTTTAATTAATTTTCAATGTTACGCAACCATTTCCTATTGTCTTTGATCAGTAACTGGAACACACTTGTTACAACTGAACTTCGTTCTATCGATTTTTTTATTATCGTCTTGCTATATGCTGACGATGTCAAGATATGGAAAACGATACGATGTAAGAGTGATAGCTTAGAACTTCAAAATGACCTGGAGAAGTTGTCTGAATGGTCTCAAACATGGCAGTCGCCGATAAGTACTTCCAAGTGTATTGTGATACATATCAGTCATCAAGGTACAGATACATACATGATGAATAACACTGATCTACCTGTTGTCCAAATACAATGACTTAGGAGTCATCGTTAGCCAAGACTTAAACATTACTGCACACTGCTGTGCGATAGCCGCCAAAAGTTTCAGAACTTTATAATCAATACGTTGGGCCTTTAGTCATGTTGACGCTAAAACTTTTTTGACTTTGTATACAATGTTAGTGAGTCCTAAACTTGAGTACTGCATACAAACGGCTAGCCTCTGTTTAAAAAATGACGGTGAGTTTTTGGAAAAGATTCAGAGAACAACAACTAAGCTGATTCCCGGTATAGCGAAGCTTCCATATGATGCTTGACTGGTCAAGCTAAACCTATTTCCGTTGTCATATCGTAGAACTAGAGGTGACTTGATTACAGCTTTCAAATTACTTAGAGATAAATTTTCACCTGATATGCCCTCATTTTGCTTGTCTTCCAAAATGGAGAATTTACGAGGACACTTCAAAATAGTTCACAAGCCCAGGACAAATTAATTGCCAGTTGACAGTTGACTTTCCCATCGAATTATCAACAAGTGGAATTGATTACCTTAGCACGTGGTTGAAGCTCCGTCCGTCGACTCTTTTAAACAAAACAAAAGTTGGATCAATTGAGAGACCATCATTACCAGGACTAGCACAGGCTATTAAGCCTTTTATCCGTATTGATGAACACTTCAATAGACACATATATATTTAGAAATCATTATATTTGTCATGTCAACATACTTGTCTTGATCATTGAGACGAATTTCCGAACTAAATAATTTTTAATTTTTCATCAATGATCCAGTGATTGTTTTCTCGGTAGTTTAAAGTAATAATAACATGATCGATAGCATTGGATCTGCACTAAGTGAGGACTAGACAAGCATGACATTGATCACCACCCAGTGATCAATTAATTGTGACAACATCTCAGTCCTACAGGAGGTCAGTCGCGGCTCGGATAGCTCAGTGGTAACGTCTCTGACTGTGAAGCTGGGTGACACGAGATCGAATCCGCCAGGGAGCTCCAGTTCCCTCAAGATAACAGGTACACCTTGCTGACGAGTGCCAAGTAGCACGAAACCCGGGTCATCAGGGTTCCCTGTCGACTACCTCCAACCACCATCTAATCCCAATATATAGTGCACTCAGTGTCGAGTCACCTAGACGGGTGGCCACATTGCAACATGATCGATAGCATTGGATCTGCACTAATAAGGACTAGACACGCATGACATTGATCGCCACCCATTGATCGGTCAATTGTGATTACATGTTTATTATGCAATATATATTGTTTATAAGATTGTAAAATGAATGAAACCTTTGAAAGGAATTACATCAAGGAATTAGTTATTTTATCTAAACCAGTTTACTAAAATAACAATGTAAGACCAGTGAAATGTCACTGAGTTCTAGCCAAATCATCCGGAAGTTAGGTCACTGAATATCGAATATATCATCGATGCCTATCAAGGCAAACGACAATCAACGCGCATCAGTTAATCGTATACCATGAACTAACCAATGCAGTGGTAGTCTCACTATCTTCTCTGTACTTATTCTTACTAATATATTTCTGTAATAACGTCCTTTGTGTTATACGGTCGTCAAAGCATCCATAGTATCTTGATACGACGAAGGGGAAATCCACCTTAAGTGCTGACTGTGAGGTGTGATGTCGAATGTTATCTATTGGTCACACCATTTCTCGTCTAACTCGAGTAAGCTCTCAATCATTCGATATAGATAATCTACGTTGTTGATCTACAACAATAATCATTATGGTAGGACTAAGGAGTTATGGTTATGATAGGTGGTTCGAATGCAATTATACGTTTAATTTCCGTGAACACTCTTGATTATTCTCTGAATCATATCAGCTAGGCTCAGATATAAATCTCTAACTGACAGATAGTATTTCTTGTAATTTAACTTACACACCTTATCACACTAACTGTGTAGTTTCACCAAAGGTATTTGTTGTCAATTTCAGCTATTTATAAAATCAGATTGATGGTATCCTTCGCTAAGCTTTGAATTCTATACAAAATCCAACAGATTCTATCTTAAGTCCAACTGGTGTATCCAATTGTCAGTATGATGTAGTTTTACCATTATTATTTCATAGTGGTTAATAGTGAAATGTAGTACACACTTACAATCCTATTTGCAATATATCACTTAATTGATACCTACAATGAACAAAACAACTTTGAACTATAAATATCTCGAGGAGACAAGTTGTGATGTGACCATGAAAAGTTACGTTGACAAAATAGAGCATTTATGTACTTACTCACTTACTTACTTACACCTGTTACACTTCATGGAGGAGTATAGGCCGCTCATCAGCATTCTTCATTCAACTCTGTCGTGGCCAATCCTTCCCAGTTCACTGTTTATATCTGTTAAAAGTGTGTTAAATGAGTTGTTATTAACAATTTTTGTCATACTTTCCTAATAAAAATGTAATAATATTGTAGCTGTAATTAAATCCCCAAAATAAATAGCTCTGTAAGTTTTCGACATTGGATGCTGACCATATGTTTTAGTGGACTCATCTAGCTGAAGGCGCTCGGTTATGCATCCGCACCAGATCACGTGTGGTAACGCCGTGCTCAACATCAACCGCAATCGCTAGCCAGATTAGATCAGAGAATTCCGATATATTGGTCATCGCCAAATATACTCTTCCGATGTCTTCGACTCTGTCTTTTGGTTTCTCTGGGTGGGAACGAAATATATTAGAAGGTGTTACTGGTAGAAGCGTTGTCAAACACTGAATACTTGTGACATCATCAATATACTACCAGTAAAACTACTGTGAATTGACAGTTACCATTAGGAAATTATCGAATTATTGACATGGTATTCTAAAAGTTGATCATGATCATATTGATTATAGAAATGGAGTAGGTTTTGTTTCCATTGTTTGAATAGTGTCCTCAAGTTTATCGACCACATAATGTGTAAAGTAGATAGGATGAAAGGGTAACCCAAGTTAGGTTCTGACTGTGAGGTGTGACTTCAAATTTAACTGGTTCGTTAAACCATTCCCATCTAACTCAAGTAGGCCCCCAAATCATTCGACATAGATCATCTATGTTAACAATCTACGGTATATTTCCACATCATTACTAGTTATGGGTTTGAGCCTGAAACTGATGCGTATTAAGTCAAGTCACCACACCAAATTAGTTGAGTGAGATGAGATTATTAAAGGAAATTCGAGAGTAGTAGAGTTAGTGACACTCAGTAGCAATAGAAAAGACCAAGTGTAAACAACATGGTACGAGAAAAAAAAAGTGAATTCGTGAAAGAGGAAAGTATTAAATAATTTTCAGAATCATGATCTAAGGAAATATAAGTGGGGAAGGCGTCTGGGTCATTGCAATCCATTCTGAGCATATTTCACTCAACATCTTTAACTATCAGATAATATAATCGTGCGAACCTCCACTAGGAAGTCTGAAACTAAGTACATGGCTCAATTAAACACTCCATGATTCCTTGAACTGATGCTACATGCTTTTTTAACCCATTTTTACACCAGTAAACATTGTACGTTTTGGAAGGCGGTGGTTAGATGTACGTAACACACTTCAGTTGATGAGAATTCACCTTCTCATCAACCATTCTGTTACCTCTGCCAAGAAATTTTACGTCTAGTCTCAAAATTACTCACTCGGTGGTCTTAGCAGACCCGAGCAATGATCAAGAACTTGTATTCTACAAATGTCTACTGATGAAATTATGTTGCACAGTAATAAATTAGTACATAGTGGACTGATGTATAATATACTCACCCATTTGTTGACAGACCGACATCTCATCTACGTGACTAGTGACAAAAGTTGCAAAAGTCAGCTGAGTTTGATGAATCCATGCCGAGAATGCAGATATTAAGATAAGTAAAGTGATTGCTGTTCTTAACTTCTTTACTCTCTACCATAATGTTTATTGTTTTCATTAGTATACGATATTCTGTATTCTCACTTGTAAGTGTTGTGTTATGCCATGCTTGATACTTTAGTACAACACCCAGTGTTAGGTAGTTGAATGTAATCACTTGGAAACGATGGACCTTCGTTACTTTAGGGTATGGTAGCGATTTCCAACGTTAAAGTTTTATATTACGGACTAACTTCGTTTCGACAGCTATTGAAGAATGGAAGGCACAGTTCTTTCATAACATGATACTCTTCAATAGCTTGCAACCACAAGTACACAAGTGATTAAACGTAAAACCATCAAGTCACTTAGCCTTCAGATCACTGAGATATTATCTAATAGTTTAAATCACTAAAATTTTGACTGCACCACAACCTAAATAGCTCACTTATAACATTTCGGGTTATGAAACTTAGATTCAAGTTATCTTGACAATTGTCTTTAAGTACCTGATAGATTTTTTTTACTAAGATGTGAAGTTTTAAATATATCTGTCGTAAATCACTAGCGTAGATGATCTATGTCTAATGATTGGGGGCCTACTAAAGTAGGACGGGAATGGTGTGACGAGCCACTTCGCTGTCAGCACCTTACATGGATTGCCCCATCGACGTATCGAGGTACTACAGATTGTTTGAAGACCGTACAACACAAAGGACGTTATTACAAAAATATATTAGTTAAAGTAGATACAAGCGAAAGTAAGACCACCGTCACATGAACCAGTCCATGGCTTACAATTAACTAATGCACGTTAGTCGTCCTTGACCTTGACAGGGATCGATGATCTGTTCGATATTCAGTGACCCGACTGCTGGATGATTTGGCTAGGGCTTAGTGACATTTCACTGGCCTTACACTGTCAATCATATTGGAATTCTTTGAACAGGTTGTTTTTTTCTTCGTTTAAGAGAGCTTGTCAACTGAAACAGACTAACTTTACCAAACGTGCAGAGTAATTAGATTAATTCACAATGTTAGTTTAATACACATCATTCTGTAGAAATCACACAACATTTAACCTTAAAAAGTATAACAATCAATTGTATTAGTCTATATATCTATATATCAATTATAACTTGACCTATATATTCATAAAGGAAAATATTAAGCTAAAGGAACATTAGAAATTATTAGACAACTGTTTCGTCCTAGTATGAAACTCTTCAGGAGTACACATCTGCCACACCAACGGAAAATCTTCAAGTCATACAGACAAGTGTTTAACCTCTAGACCAACGACTTGACATTCAATAGTGTACATGTAACTAGTCGTAAAGATGGGTATATATCCTGTCAAATGATCTTAAACAGAGAGCAAGTATCTTTAGTCTAAAGTTACAAATCTGCCACCATTTGATGATTCTTTCATACTTACTTTATACATTGTACTTATGATTTGAATTGTTTTTGGATGACAGTATTTCATCGAGACCTTGCTCAAATTTTACTGTTAAAGTTACAGTATGGTTTAATATAGAGAGACTAGCTTGGCCACTGGATAGATCCTTCTTAGTATAACTTTTTATCTAGAGTCAATCTTTCCAATTATTTTACGTACAGTTATTTCACAATACAGAAACAATAGGAACAATAACGGGACGGATTTGTTTGCATATAGCATAGAATTCTCTTTGAACCTAGCACACAACAATAGCATCATGTACTGTCCCATCGCCCTTGGCAGATTAGGCAACCCGAATGTCACGAGAACACTATCAGGGCATATGACAGTCCAGGTAACCGGACAATTATTTCACAGGTGGGTGTTTTTCTCAACAATGTAACCTACCATAAGTACATAACGATGTCTGGATTTTATATCGTGTAGATAACTTCGAATAGTTCACTAATTATGTTAAAATTATATATTTTTAGCAAGTCCTATAATTTTGCATCATAAGTTATTTATCCGAATTTCTTTGAAATCATAAACCAATCCAAATTAAAGTCCTACTGAAAACCTAGAAACACTGGATGGTTGTTTCGTCGTGGTATGCGATCTCTCATCAGTAAGCACCCATGAATCTCTGCACATATAAGTTGGGACCCAGGACCATCCATATGATGGGCAAACACTTAACCTCTAAACAACTAGACCGGGATCCAAAGGCGTCAACGTCTATCTTCAATGTAACTTAACGATCTCCACAACCCGTATACCAAAAATGGTCATTTATTTACTAGTGACTAGCTTCGAGGGGAAATTTCTGATGTTCTAGTGAGATGTGATGAGTGGAACCAATCCGTGTCGAGTGTAAGAAAGTTACTCATCGGAGACAATGAAAGATGGTCACGCAATATTATGTATCGATTGAAGTTAGACATCGGCACAATTCGATGCCAATTAAGTGGTCTAGAAGTTAAGTGTTCATGTGAGACATTAAAGGTCCTAGTTTCGATTCCTGTGCGTAGGACCAAGAAAGTATAATGCCACTGAGGAGTTCCATACTAGGACGAGACGATCATTTAATTCTTTCCGGTTTTCAGTGGCTGTCCAACTTATATCATTTGGCGAATACAATGTAAGTTATACATTGGTGTTTGTTATTCACTGAATTATTGAAATTTTACAAAGGTGAGTTCTTGAAGTAGCTCTAAGTTGGTATTCTCATTGAAAACTTTAAAAAACCAATACAAAAGAGAAGACTATTCTTGTTGGATATTCATAGTTTCTTCAGTTTAAAGATGCCACAGGTATTTGGAGTTTTGCCAACGCTTTAACCAGTAACACCTTCTAATATGAAGCGTACCCACCAAGTGAAATCAAAAGACAGATACGAGGAGGTTTGAAGATATATTTGATAGACCATCAATATATCGAGGATCGACTAATCTTATCTGGCTAGCGACTACATGGGTTGTTGAGCACGGCATTCCTACTCGTGATCTGGTGCGGATACATGACCGAGTGACGTCAGCTAGGTGAGTCCATTAAAACTAATGTGGTCAGCATCCAATGTCGAAGACTTACAAAGCTATTGATTTTGGGGATTTATTGACCGCTACAAGTCAAAGACACCGTGATATAAATCAATTTATTCAGATTTTGATTTCCTTATACATTTGATAACTAATCTCTTCAAATGAATTGACTTACACCAACACACACCAAAACATTTAATTTATTGATCATGAGATTTATTTATCACTATAGAATGTATGTTACCGAAAAGTTGACACTATTTTACTGAATGACCGCAGATATTGATTAATTCAGGACACGAGAATTATTTCTGACTTCTGATATTGAGTTAATAAGCATGACCAAACAGAAATAAGCCAAACAATAAAAGAGAGATGCTGATGGGCACATGCTACTAATCAAAATTTAGCTAACCTTTCTGTGTATACAGACACAAGCTACTGATCAGTACTTACTGACCTACATGCATACATACATACATACATACTACTCACTTGCTTACTTACTACTCCTATCCCTGGTGAAGGAGCATAGATCGTCCACCAGCATTCTCCATCCAAATCTGTCTTGGGCAACACTTTCCAGTTGATATTCATCCTTTTGATGTCTGCTTCCAATTCCCAACGCAATGTGTTCTTTGAGAGTTTTCTTGTCTTTTTCCCTTCAGGAGGCTTGCCTCGTGATACAGCTTCATGATGTCCGAAATCTATATCCTATCCACTTCCAACATCTTTTCATAATTTCCTCCTCTACCACAGTAGGCTTTTGCTGATGGTTTCCGGTCGATAGAAATTGCGTATCTTTATTAGACAACTGTTTATAAATACATGTACCTTTTCGATGATAGGTGTAATAGTTCTCAACATTTTAGTTCCGTACAGTAGGACTGTTTTGACATTCGTATTGATGGTTCTAACCTTGATATTAGTTTGAATTTGTTTTGAGTTCCATATGTTCCTCAATTGTAGGAATGCAACCCTGGCTTTGCCAATCCTCACGTTAATGTCTGCATCAGATCCTCCTTGTTTATCGATTATGCTTCCCAGGAAAATAAAAGTTCCCAAGGCTTCCCCATCAAGTGTGATTGGGTTGGTGTTCTCCGTGTTGTATTTCAGGATTTTGGTTTTTCCATTGTGCATGTCGACGCCTACTACTGTAGAGGCTGCTGCTACACTAGTTGTCTTCATCCACATTTGTTCGTGTGTGTAGGATAGAAGGGTCAGGTCATCTACGAAGTCCAAATCTTCTGATTTATTCCGAGTTGTCCATTGCATTCCGTGCTTCCTCTCATATGTGGAAGTCTTCATAATCCAGTCAACCACTAGAAGAATGAGAAAGAGGGAATATGCAGCCTTGTCTGACTCTGGTCATCACATGAAATGCCTCTTTCAGCTGACCTCTATGCACGACTTTGCAGTGTAGTCCGTCGTATGAATTCCGGATATAATGTTGATTGTTTTCTCAGGTACACCAAAGTGTCGAATGAGTTTCCATGATGTTCTCTCATAGTCAAGGAATTCAATGTATAGTGACGAGTTCCATTCAACTTATTGTTCAACGATGATCCGTGGTGTCACGATCAACCTCACAAGATCCGGCCTATCGATCTCAAAGCTGGATGTCTGTCGAATCTTTCATCCGGTTCAGTGACACTGTTGCAAATCTTTCCTAGTACTGACGGTAGTGTGATTCCTCCATAGTTTTCACATTTGCTCAGATCTCCTTCGTATTAATTCCGGATAATGTTGATGGTTTTCTCAGGTACACCATGGTGTCGAAGAAGTTTCTATAATGTTCTTCTATACGCACGGTCGAATGATTTTTTTAGTCAAAGAATTTAATGTATAGTGACGAGTTCCATTCAAATCATTGTTTAATGATGATCCGTGGTGTCACGATTTGATCTGTGCACGACTTATCTGTACGGAATTTGATCTGTTGATCTCGAAGCTGGATTTCTACTGAATCTTTCATCTGGTTCAGTGACATTCTGTTGAAAACGTTTCCTCGTAACTACGTTATTATAAAGAAGACTATGGAGAATCTTCATAGTTACTTATATGTTTTACTTCCATGCTTTAGGCAGTACATTGTCAGGTCTTGCTGCTTTACAATTCTTGATTTGTCTGTCTTGATTTCGTCGATCGTTGGTGAGGCGACATCTATAGGAAGTTTTGTAGGTGCTGCTTTGATGTCCGGTGAGTTCAGTGGAGCTGGTCTACTCAAGAGTTCCTTGAAGTATTCTACCCATCTTTTCATTTGTTTTTGAATCTCGGTGATTGTCTTGTCTCGTTTATCCTTGACCGGTCTCTCTGGATTACTATGATTCCCTACCAGTTTCTTCGTCATTTCATATAGTTGTCTGATATTTTCTTTTCTTGCAGCTTTTCTGCTGTCATTGCTAGGTCTTCTACGTATTTCTGCTTGTCGGCTCTAATGCTCTTCTTCACTTGCTTGTTTGCTTCATTGTATTCAGCGAGTGCCATGATTTTTGCTACTCTTGTTCGGCTGTTGTTAATTGCTCTACTGTTGTTCTTCATTTCTTGCATCTTCACCAGGGTTTCCATAGAGATCCATTTCTTCTTGAGGCCCAGAACCTCCTGATACGTTGAAGTTAATGCTTCTTTGATCCCTTTCCTGTTGTTTTCCATCGTAGTTTCTTTTTCAGTGGATCTTGTAAGGTTTGGAACCTGTTGTTGAGAGTTATCTTGAATTCATTGAGTTTGTTAGTATGTCAAAGGAAGACTGTATTGAACCTTTTTAATGCTGTTTCCCCCAGCTGCTCAGTGCTTCTTTGGCTTCCGTTTTATCTTGGCGACCACAAGGTGGTGATCTGAAGTCATGTCAGCTCCTCTCCTGGTTTACTTGTCTTCCATTGTCCCTCTGAATCTTTTAATGATACAAATATGATCTATCTGGTTCTCTGTAGTTTGATCCTGTGAGACCCATATAGCTTTATGCATGTGTTTATGTGGGAATATTGTGCCAGTTATAACCAATTTATTGAATGCACATAGATTTTCAAATCTCTCATCAATCTCGTTTCTTTCTTCCAGTCAATCCATGTCGTCCCATGATATACTTATAAATAACTGATTCCAATGTGATTTCATTCATTTACAGCTCACAATTAAAAAATGTAGATAAAACAAAATGGGAGATAATTAAAATAAACTACGTCGATGAGAATTACTTAATTCAAAAAGGATCACTACTA
Organism: Schistosoma bovis; assembly: GCA_944470425.2. NCBI lineage: Eukaryota > Metazoa > Platyhelminthes > Trematoda > Strigeidida > Schistosomatidae > Schistosoma > Schistosoma bovis. The sequence goes on along the minus strand of OX103959.1, from coordinate 5,531,650 downwards.
TCTAATACTAACATAGATATTTAAAATAGATAACTTTCGGATACCATCGACTCAGCTACCGACAAGCTTACCAGAAATAGTTTTGAAAAAAACTCATTGACTAAGTTTAAACACATAATCTCAGTTTCTAACCACAGTTTGAGGGTTATTGGAACCGGCAGTAACATTATAAGAGCTACAGGCGGAGGTATTGGTCGATACTATGGCCTAATTTTCAGAGGGACGTGTAACTACATTCTGTAGATAATATATTTCTTTCTCGATTATATGGAGTTGTATCATGGTTATTCTCTTCAATATATAACTGATATTTCATAGTCATGATAATACCAGGATTGCATCAAGTATCAAACTAATGACTTTCTGATTACTATTTTCCCACTTGATAAGTTATCTTGAACAGTTTGGTCATGATATTATTATTTTCAAACTGAGAGTGCATTAAATCAATCATATTAGTTTGGTAGAATGTAATGGTAACTAATCCACCATATTGTGCCACCGTCCACCATTGTCTTTAGTAACTACCTCACAACAGACACGGTTGAACTTCACTGGCCACGGTTTCTCACTTGAATTCCACGAAATTCATCTTAAAGTCAGTCACTAGTGAGAACGTGATAGGGTTGTTGAGACTGTTGATTTTAATTTGATATCATGAATGGATGAATGTTAGACCCATACTAGGACTAAACGGCCGTCCAGTGCTTCCAGGTTTTCAATGTTGGTCTATCGTCAATTTTTCTCCTCCAAAAAGGAACAGATTATTCCTTTCCTTTAAACTACTCATTTGTATTCATTTGTATAGTTTTCCAAGACTGCAATAAATCAGTCTCTATTGGCATATATAAACCCTGAGAGGATTGTCTCGATATTGTCATTAAGTCACATAGGACTTTTCAAATAAAGTTTGATAATGGCTAATAATTAGATCAACGATACATGATTCTCTTTATTTGGAACTTAACAGATGGAATTAGTATGGAACTATTCAATACTGCGTATCTATGATCGCACATATAGGATTCTAAACCAGCACCTTCACTATCGCGCACAAACTCTTAACTTCCATCCATCTGAGTTGATATTCAACTGTGTTAATGTCTTACTTCATGTTAGATAAAGATAATCAAAGATGGTCACGCAATTTCGTGATTCCTTTATTGTTAATGAATAGAACCATGAATCACAAACAAATGTATGAAAATTTATCTTTTATTTAACACTAGACAAAATTGATCGTATATGATGTGTTCTGATCTGATTATTTGAAGAAATAGATGAACATGAATCGTTGAATTAGTTGAATGAACTGATCCATGGATCAAAATCTCTTCAAGTTCTGCTTTTCTTTTATAGTTTTTAAACTCATTGATGTCATCTTTTGTGTGCGTGTGTGTGTGTGTTTGTGTTCAGCTATTAACAACCGACCATGTTTTTATTTTTTTAATATTCATCATGAAAAGTTATCTGTGATCGATTGTTCATAAATCAATATGAGTAGGTTACATTAACTTTGTTCGATTAGATTGTGTTGTTATTAATAGAGAAGTATTTTGTGATTTAGTATATGTTTATTGTAGAATCAATTTATTGAATAATTGAATAAATAGATTTAATAGTATAAGGTTGTGGAGATTGTTGAGTTTTGGATTTGAGATCATTAATTAATCGATGTTAGATCATCACTGAAAGCCAGAAAGAATTGGATGGACATTTCATCCTAGTATAGAACTTATCACCTTTGAGAGATGATTCTCGGAGTTTTAGTAAGAAGCTATGACTAGTGGAGTTCAATTTGTGTCGGGTAGAGACTGATATCTACCTCGGACAATGGAAGATGGATGTGTAATTTCGTGGACTGATTGAACTTTGACAATAATACCGTCGGATGCCCGCTCAGTTTTTCAGAGTTTAAGAGTTTGCACACGAGACTCAAGATCCTGGGTTCTAATCCTGTGTGTAGGATCGTGGATACACACTGCTGAGGAGTCCTATTCTGAGAAGAAACGGTCGTCCAGTGCTTCCCAGTTCTCAGTAGTAGTCTAGCTTAAATCGACCCATGAATTCAACTGTTTGTAATTACTACAATCTCCACAAACCCCATTTCTAAAAACGAACGGTAACAACTACATGACCGTTAGAAAAGGATGGATAGTTATCGATTAACCATAGTAGTTTCTCCAAATTCACAAACACGTACGCATACACACATTTGATGAACGAACACTTCAGCACGACCGTGAATGGTTATCTAAAGACGTATGTAAAACGATCAGGAACTTAGTTCTTGAACAGATGATTAAATAGGCTCACACCTCATCACAAGAATCGTCATTTGAAATCGTGTAAAAAGTAAAGAGAACTGGTTCAAAAGTGGGCCAGACGACCGTTGAAATGCTGGAAGGACTGGACGATTGTTTTGTCCTAGTATTGAACTTTTCAGATCGAGTCACGAATTCGGTGAACTTGACCATATGGAGCAGGTCATAATGGCAGCACAAAAGGTATATTCTAACATTAGATTACCTGGCTCTCCATAGGGCTACGGCAGTCACTCTTGGAGCATCTAGTCTATTCCGGACACTCCACTCAACGGAACGCCTCTTTAAGAAACATACATACAGTCAGAGAAGTTGATTCAATAAGAATGCAAATGAAAAGCTTATGTGCATTAGAAGCTGTTACTTTCCATCAGTTTAAGTCTAATTTTATCGAACAAATATAGCAAGTTCAATAATTCGTCATTCTTCCATGGTCCAAACCTCCATTTCTGTCATCCATACTCTATTGTTTTTATTTATTTTGTCATTTCTACTCCTTTCTAATTATCTTCACAGCTATTAACTAGTAGTAATTACAACATCAATCGGTTCATGAACTCAATCCATAACTTAATAATCTCCACAACCGTATATTGATAATTACCATGTGCCTACTAGTGACTAGCTTCGTTTATGGATTCTCGGGTTTCTAATGAGAAAGTGTGATCACTGGAGTTAAACTGTGTCAGGTAGAGACAGGTATCTACCTCAGTACAATAGAAGATGGTTGCACGATTTCGTGGATTGGTTGAGATTAGACATTGACACCATCAGATGACGGCTCAGTGGTCTAGAGGTTAAGTGTTCGCTCACAAAACCGAAGTCCATGTGTTCAAATCCCATGAGGTGGGATCGTGGTTGCACACTGCTGAGGTGTCCTACAGTAGGACGAAATAGCCTTCCAGTGTTTTCATGTTTTCAATCGTGATCCAACATCAATCGGTTCATAATCTCAATCAACAACTTTTATTTATTCTGCAGTTATAATACCTATCAAAGGTCATCACTTGTTCACTAGACGATTATTACGTAATCGAATATATATTTGAAACCTTTTTATGTTCAAGTATTCATTCCATAAGAACATGTGATCAAAGTCTAGACATGATGATGTAATCGGAAGATTGCAATATGAGATTACGTAATGTGAATATTAATAACACAATTATCAAGTTAGCAACAAATTATTATTATGAATGCAGTGAGATAACCAAAAATGATTTTGTGTTACATTAATTATAGGTAATAAAGGTGTGAAATTATATAAAATAGTGATATCTCAGACATAATTATGATAAAATGAGACAGGGGGGGGGAGGATAACAAAATGTCTCATATTGTCTAGACTTTATTGATAATTATGTCTTAATTATACATCCCTATTGCCTTATTAATAATTACATTCAATTATTTTAATCATTTACATTATGTAATCTTATATTGTAATCTTTCGATTACATCATCATGTCTAGGCTTTGATCACATGTTCTTATGGAACAAATACTTGAACATAAAACGGTTTCAACTCTATATTCGATTACGTAATAATCGTCTAGTGAACAAGTGATATGGTGAAATCATTGTCCATTTTCAATTAGTGACAACATATCACTTGAAAGGTACTTTAAAAAAAATAATCAATTAGCCCCTTTCTATCTCACTTTAGAATACTAATTTAGGGGATGGAAAAAAAATTGACTATAAATACGGTTGTACAGTTTAAGTAAATGAAGTTGTCGACAAGTAAATTTGTTTGACTGGATTGCATTCCTTCTGCTGCTTCACCGTCATCATCATCATTAAGACGTAATGGGTTTCTTCGGTTTTATAATAATGACAGTATTTCAAGCAATTGTTTCGTTAATCCCCGCAGTGATATCGATTGTACAACACTTTAGACAAAAGAATATTAATTCATTCTAAATGAGGTGTCGAAATATCGCCGGTACAAATGTGTTTTGCAATTTGACAATGGTATGCATTAAATGAAGTATTAAATGAGAATATGATTGTTAAACTGGTATGTAAACTAAATGTAACCTTTAATTAATTAATTAATTAATAAAATTTCTATAATGAAATGATGTTGGTTGTTTTTTTGATGAATCTTTCGATATTACTAAGTTATATTTGAATTGTTTATTGTGGATTATTTGCATAGTGGGTTTTCTTTCTCCATAAGAACAATTGGGAAAATCTCATTTTTACGAGTTTCCATATTACGAGTCAATATACCGTGTATCTGTTCCTTCTGTTTTGAATTGTTGATGGGGAATATGGCCTCTGAAGAAAGTCATAAATCTCTTTGAAATATACTTTGAGTATAGTTGGACAACCGAAGGATGACTGTAGATGATGCTCACATCTAACCAACACCAACATTGAATGACATGACTCAGAATCGATCACAAGAGGGACAAATGCACTCACTCTTTGTCTTCCCTTAGGTCTAATATTTCATTGTAAAGAGTCGAATTTAACGTCATTGCGTGAAATATTGACGTTATTGAATTTTCTGAGCGGAATCGCTTGTTGTAATTTCCAATGTTGTTTTAGACATTGATGTCAGTGCCTAATTAAACGGTTGTAGAGAACCTACTGAGTAATCGATTTTGATTGAGTTTGTATATTTTCAAGTCAACCTTATACAATTGTTCACAATTCTCAATGCTTTAGGATTCTTACATTTCTAATATATGTGATTCTTCAGGTGTTCATATTCATGACTTCACTAATGTTAGAACCTAGGATATTCAGGATTCTCTTTAAGAATTAGACTATTGAGTTAGTATTCACTTGTACACGCTTTCATCTTCAGTAGATATGGTACATATGACTTTTCTACGTTGTTATTGAATGCCATCTCACAATTAAACGATTGAAGTCCGATGGACGTGCATTATCACTAGATTTCCTGGTCTCATAATGTGCACATGATTATTAGTATACAGAAGATTTTAGTTACTGACTATTCAATCAAAAATCTAATATTTGGAAGACGACATTTTCAAAATATCTTAAGGATCTAATTAACAAGTAATTTTACTAGATTAAGTACACAAAATAAATATCAGAATAGGGAGTTGTGGAGATTGTAGTAATTTTAATTGAATTCATGAGTCGACCAACAGAGGATGATAGTTAACATTCGTGATCCCGAACTAAGAGTATTCGAACCCACGACTTTTGCTCTAGCCAACAAACCTCGAAATAATATGAATTCATACTATTCTGCATCAATGTTTGTTCTTGCTCTATTTAAACGATTAATCTTTAGACAATAGACACGCATCCAACGGCGGTAATGTCTAACTTCAACCATTCTACCAAGTTGCACGACAATTGTTTATTTAAAACATTATCTCCACTGCCTAAAGCTTCTAACTACAACTTCAGGAAATTCATCGTGAAGCTAGTCACTAGTGATCACATGATTATAATCAGAATTAGATTTGTAGAGATTGTACTAATTTGAGAAGTCTAATACCACCATTCAGTTATTTCAGGTTTTGTTAATCGTCAACTTAAGACTTCAACTATTCTATAGACCACTACTATTACTGTTAATATTACAAACCAATAGTTAACACATACATTTAAGTATATAGTTTGTTTTTTTTTAAAAACGATTTTCAATCAACGTACAATACACACATTGAACATTGAATAGTTCAGAATATCAAAACAAGAAAACAAAGAATAGAAATTATATGTCATTATGAAATAGTAATGCTGATGATCAATATAGTTTGATAAATGATATTAATTTATAATGAGTATAACAGAGTAATGAAATGAATAAAAAAAAAAGAAATCTGAGGAGAAGAAAGCGAGTTTATCCTTATGTATATGTTATATATGTCAGGACAGAGTGGGTTGGAGAATGGTGGTCGGTGACCTATGCACCATTGGGAGTAACAGGAGTAAGTAAGTAATATATATAATGTATGCAACTTATATTTGTAGATATAAGTAATGTGTAACATCAATCAGAAATGGAATATCTGTGAATGGTAGGTTAAGAAGATTGAACTAAAGAAAGAAAAGATAACTGAAAGTAATCAACACTGTAATCAGAATGAAAGTAAAGTATACTTTGTTCAAAACAGTTCAAAGTTGATATGATCTTTACATTTGACTGAACTAATATATGATAATGCATTGATCATTGAATTCCTCATCTCTATCATTTCTTAGTTCATGATATGTGTATAGTAATGGTTATATATATATATATACATATCGCTGCCTATTTACTTACTATCCTAATGTAATCATTATTCTATTGTTGAAATGAAGGTTTGAAGAGAACAATATTAAATGTTGAACATCCAAATGATTGAGAATTAACATATTTATATACAAACTACATCAGTAACAAAGTCTAAAAAAAAACAACCTACTTCATTATAGACGTGTAAACAAACTAAACACAACAACCTAAACATACTTGTGAATCATAGTCAAATGGGTATTATGATTTATTCTTTCTTTTTTATTTTCTCTTTTTTACATTGTTCACATTCGGATATTTTTAAAAGTTCTCTAGTACATTTTAATCCATTACTTGATATTGGTTGATGATTATATATTTCTGGTTTTGATAAATCTTGTGATGTAACACAATGAGCTTGTGGACCATTATTTGGTTTAAATACAAAATCCCATAAAACCTGATTAAAACAAAGTAAATTAATAGTAAATAAGATGAATCACTGTTACATTTATCTATCTTGGAAGCCTTTGATGATTATCATGAAATAATTGGAGGTAGTGGATAATATGGATCAATGGCGCCGATGTTACTTACTTGCTTACTTACTTACTTACGCCTGTTACTCCTCGTGCAGGAGCAAAGGCCTCTCATCAGCATTCACCATCCAACCCTGTCCGGGGCAAAACTTTCCAGTTATTATTCATCCTTTTCATATCTGATTCTATTTTCCGACTGAATGTGTTCTTTGACCTCCATCATTTCAGCTTCCATTCAGAATTCCAAGTTAGCGCTTGCCTCGTGATGCAGTTTGATGATCTCCAAAATGTATACGTCCTATTATAACTTCCTCCTAAGTTACAAGTTGGTTTGTTCCCTGCCGAAGTAGGACTTTGCTGATGGTATCCGGCCAATACATGTTGAGTATCTTACGTAGACAACTATTTATAAATATTTGTACCTTATTGATGATGGTTGTAATAGTTCGCCAAGTTTCAGCTCCTTACGGTATAACTGTCTTTACATTTGTATTAAAGATTCTGACTTCGATGTACCTATATCTTATCTCGAGTTTTAAATGTTCTAACATGTGATTAAATTTTGAATAAATTCATCTAAAGTTTTAGTTGAGATCTGTAAGCCTACAGTATGGATTGGATGAATTATTAATGTAATCGGATTGAAGCTTGAAATGTCAACTTTCAAAAGTACTAACTAATGAACAAAATAATATTATGATTATAGTGAAATTAGGAATTCCTGAGTCATTCAATCTCTGTAAAATCATTAATGTACTCTTCTAAATCCTCGATAACTCGAATCTAGACAAACTCAAGTTCATATTCAAAGTTGTCAGTTTGTGATGAAATCTCTAAAACCATAGATCAAATCTTATATTAACCGTAAGTAAATACGTAATATATATGAATATATATGTTTGTATTAAAATTCCATAGAATATAAATAAGGGAAGTTCATTGAATACTTATGTGCAAATTAACTATGATTAAAATGAAAATTTAGTAACCATGATATGAAGATATATGTATACACAATTGATTGATCACGCGGTGGTGATCAATGTCATGCTTGTCTAGTCCTTATTAGTGCAGATCCAATGCTATCGATCATGTTGCAATGTGGCCACCAGTCTAAGTGACTCGACACTGCGGGCACTATGTATTGAGATTTAGATGGTGGTTGGAGGTAGTCAACAGGAAACCCTGGACCCGAGTTTCGGGCTACTTGGCACTTGTCAGCAAGGTGTACCTGTAATCTTGAGAGAACTGGTGCTCCTTGGCGTATTCGATCTCGTGTCACCCAGCTTCACAGTCAGAGACGTTACCACTGAGCTATCCGAGCAGTGGCCACATTGCAACATGATCGATAGCATTCGATTTGCACTAAATATGGACTAGACAAGCATGACATTGATCACCACCCAGTGATCAATCAATTGTGACAACATCTCAGTCCTACAGGAGGTCAGTCGCGGCTCGGATAGCTCAGTGGTAACGTCTCTGACTGTGAAGCTGGGTGACACGAGATCGAATCCGCCAGGGAGTACCAGTTCCCTCAAGATAACACGTACACCTTGCTGACGAGTGCCAAGTAGCACGAAACTCGGGTCCAGGGTTTCCTGTTGACTACCTCCAACCACCATCTAAATATATGTATACAGCCAGTGTTTGAATAAGTGATCATGTGTGAAATTCAATACATGTTGTGTATAATTGATAAAATGTGATTAAATTTGTGATGTAACGGTTAAATAAAAATGTTCCCCCCCCTTGTTACGATATACAACTGTAATATGATAATACGATCGGTGATCAACATTTTGCTAACTCTAGACTTTATAATTGATTGATACCCAATACACAGATGTGAACACAATATATTTATGATGTTGAATTTATGTCTAGTAACAAAGATTTGTAGTATAGATTAGACAATATTTTATTCAGCACAGTAACAAACAGTGTACACTCAGTGAGTTCATTTTAGAAGCTAATAATAGGTGAGGAAATCTGTGTATGTTAGTTCATCCTTATTAGTTGACAATCTGGTTTTATTTTTTTGACGAAGAAAGATGAATATTTATATATGAGTGATGTATATATATTTTAGATTCGGTTGACTAATCTACACACTACTGCTTTTATCACTCGAGTAACAGTTATTGAGCACAGATACAAGAAGTGTAGATGTTAGTAGGATACTCGAACAAGCAATAAACGTCGAGAGTATAATTAATGAACCAACTAATCAGATTTAAGATAGAGAATCATGATTTTTGGCGTGGAATTCATTAATCCTAATGATTCAATAACATTTTGATATTGCAACTGATGCTAGTTCGTGATCGAAATACTACAATTCCCAACTCTTCATGTGGTGTATACTACTTATGTTGACAGGCATAAGTAGTATGTAACACCAAACGGAAGTGGAAAACCTGGCAGCAGAAGACTAAGAAGATCGAGTTGGGTAGAATAGAAACGGAAATACAAAAGATTTGTAAATTGGAAGAACCATACAGATTGTGAAGGATAAATGATGGAATTTGACAAATGAAGTATATAATGTATGGTTCTAATATCTTATCAATATATTTTGATTTCTCGTTCACACTAATTTATAACCCTCTTATAACACTAACAGGTTGATAGATATTCTTAAGGTCATTCTAGCCTCATTCAAAGGTCATCCGTAAACTGTAGTCTCACCTAATAAGCAATCATCTCCCCAAATGCCTTGGTACGGCCAAGAGTGGGGAGAGTTCGCTCACCCTCTCGAAATGCTCTCGCACGACCACGCGTATATAGCTTCTGCCAGGGAAGTCCTACTCACTGACTTCTCGCATCACGAGTGCTGTTTACAAAGTTAAGAGGACGAAAAGCGAATGTCCGGCACTTTAATCGGGTTGGTGGACATGGAGAGTTCATCTAGGGGAGTTAGAAAACACTGATTCCAAACCAATGATGCACATGGGCTGGCTCCAGTATCCTGAGTGAACAAATAGCATATGAACCAATTATTGGTCACCGGCTATCATGGGACCGCATCTCCTCATGTCGCTTCACTGCCTTATGGATCAGACCTTTAGATCAAAGGCTCGGGTAGTGGCCCCCTAAGATAACCACCTGCTTCGGTTTGGGCACCCTAACAGTATCACACCCCTCACACAATAATAGTAATAATTAAACAATCATTCAACAAAATTATTCAACAATAAACACTAACTTACCTTACATAATGATGTATGATATGGTAAATGATCATAATATTCACTAGCAATCTCTTTTAATTTAGGTAATTTTGTATAAGCAATATATGGAAAATCATGATGTTCAACATGATAACCTAAATTATACATTAAATAATTGGCAATACCATAATATGAATGTGTTGCTTGTTGATCAATAAATAAATAATGTTCACTTATAAAATGTCCAGTTAATGGATGTAAACCTAAACCAAGTAATGTACCAATAATGAAATAACATAATGTCCATATTCCAAAATAATACCAAACTATTATATCGAATGTAATTTGAATAAGAAAATTAATTATTTCCCATAATGTTAATGGTAATGGATGTTTTATAAAAGGACGAAATGCATAAAATAATGGATGTATAATAATCCATATAAAACGACTTATTGGATGAGTGAATAATTTCACTTCTAAATTTAATGGCATATCAGCATCACCATTTTCATGACCTAACCATCTAGAAAAGAAAAAAAGAAAATGATAAAGGAAAAAAAATGTGATCGATTGGTTGAAATCTACTGTTATAGAGTATAAACTAATTACTAGTTGAATAGGAAATTAGGAAAAAGTTATTGAAAGTGAATAGGATATACATTGTGGAATTCATGAGGTAAACCTTAATTTGAAATACTATAACAGGTGGCCTGCTTGAATATCTGGGCTACCTGTTCCTCTGATCTAGATATTTCATCAAGTTATCTATTTTATTGTTTGTTTTAGCACATCATTATGTCTGTTGTGCGCACAATTTATTCAGGCGCGTTTATGAAAAGTTTACAATCTTTCAAAGCGAGAAAGGTAATTTCCATAGGCATAAAGAGTTCATCAATTTGTGTGTGGGCTGTGATACTGCCCGGATGCCCAAACCGAAGCAGGTGGTTATCTTAGGGGGCCACTCCCCGAGCCTTTGACCTAAAGGTCTAACACACAAGGCAGTGGAGCATCGTAAGGAGATGCAGTCCCATGGTAGCCGGTGACCAACGATTGGTTCATACGCCATTCGTTCCCGCAGGATACTGGAGCCCATGTGCACCATTGATTTGGAATCCGGTTAAAGCGCCGGACATTCGCTTTTCGTCCTCTCATTTTCGTAAACAACAACCCCGCCACGAGAAGGTAGTGAGTAGGACTTCCCTAGCAGGGGCTGTATACGCGTGGCTGTGTGAGAGTATTTCGAGAGGGAGAGCGGACTCTTCCCACTCTCGCCCGTACCAGGGCATTCAGGGGGGCTCTCTTGTACCAATATTTATGTGTTCAAATAAAATAAATAATAAAATAATTACAACCTTTCGCTATACGGGATACAAAAAGGTACAATCAGCGACATCATGATGGCTGGCAATATGCATTGAAACGAATGAACATTAATCAAATGTGGATTACCGAACTCTTAACATCTAACTGGTCATCATTGAAAATTTATCGTCACAATCGATCAAGGTATAAGAAAAGGGAACTTGTTGAAATACATTATGCTGAGAATTCTATGTTGTACCAAAAATAAAATGTTGAATAAAGCTTCTTATAATGAATAAATAAATAAAAAGGGAAAGAGACGCATAGAGTAGGGAATTTGATAGAGATATTGAATATCGTGAGTGGTACATTGTAACTATTGGAAGTGTGAAGTCGGTGTGGAGTTTATACTTCATGATGGGTAATAGGCTTAATGAACTTATTCAGTATATACATATATTTCCTGGTCTAAATTAGAAAAAGGTAGAAAGTGGTTTAAATTAGACACTATCACCATTGGATGCTGGCTCAGTGGTCCAGTAGGTTAAGCGTTCATGCGCGAGATCGAAGGTCTTGGGTTCGAATCTTGTGATCAAGGTCGTGGGTGCACACTGCTGAGGAGTCACACAATAAGACGAAAAGGCCGTCCAGTGCTCCCAGGTTTCCAAAGGTGGTCTAACATCAATTGGTTCATGATCTCAATCAAGAAATTTATGGTTTATATCATGAACAAACTTTAGTTATTCAATCAGTAAAAGCCAGAAAGTACTAGACAACTATTTCATTCTAGTGTGAGACTTCTTATCATTGTGAATTCACAATCACTTGAGAGGATCAAACTTTGGACCAGAGAAGTGTCACAGTGATCGCCTAGACATCAAACAACCGAGTTGAAGTTCAGTGGTTGACATACTACGAGCTTAATGGTAGTAATTTACGAGAGATAACTTGCGGATTTATAGTGAGAAACTGTGACTAATGGAGTTAGACGATGTGGAGTGTGAATCAATTTCCATCACTCCCATGGGAAGATGGTTGTGAAATATCGTTAGAGATATACATCAGTGGATGTCAACTCAGTGATCTGAAGGTAAGGTGGTTACCACAAGACCCGAAGACTCTAGTTTTCATTCTTACTGAGACTGTAGATGCACACCAATGAGATGTCTCATACAATGAAACGCAGCTATTTAGTACTTTTTAGTTTTTTATGATTTTCCAAGTGAGGTCATTTGTGATGTGAACTAAAAGTTAATCATTTACACAAATCCTGGCTTGTTTACTAGCATATTCCTCTCTTTTTTCGATAAAAACCTACATGTTTCATACACATGGAAACTACACACTCATCGCTTAATGAAGAAATTAAAACCTGATAACTTAGACGAGCGAATATGACAAATTTTTGGTTGTTATGTGTTATAAAGCAGATATCATTTACTTAATTAAATCTAGTTGGACGTCACCACTGAAAGCTAGGAAGCATTGGATAGTTTCTTTGTCCATAACTTCAACAGAGACCAAATCTAAAATCTTTGGGCCCCGCACCCAGTGCTTAAACTATTAAGGGGCCAAAAGATAACGTTATAATAATAACAACAATAAATATAATTTTATAGAATACATGAAGTGTGGCTAACACTGAAATCAAGGAGCTCATTTTCGTTCTATTAAGAACTTATCACCTAGGTGTACCTCCATCAAACAGTTGATGTTCATTCCGGGACTCGAACCCAGAACAGTTCTCTTTAAACATTGATGTTATCCAACCTGACTAATGAGTACAAATTCCATTACTAGTTACATTTCATCTATTCTATGTAATATAGTATCATAATCGTTATATCAAGACAATCAGGATATAATTATATTACTTATAAGTAATATAATATCAATAGAAATTATCTTACCTATGATGAGTTTGATGATATTTTCTATAAGATATAGCAATAGGTAAACCCATTGGTAAATTAATAAATATTGAATATAAACGATTTGCTTTACCATATTTATGCCCAAATACTAAATTATGTCCAACTTCATGTATAGCACAACCAAGTGAATGATTAAGTGTTCCACTGATTGCATATGTTAAAAATAACCATATTAAGAATGGTGGTTGATAAATTGATATGTATACAGCTACAATAAATTGTAACAATACTTCAAATGAACTAAAATAAGCCAATTTAATATCTGGTCCCATAAGATTTTTCACTTCTGGATATTTTGATAAAATTTCCTTGAAAAAGAAAAGAAAGAAAATAGAAGAAGTAGAGGAAGTAGGAGATTATTGGCATAGGATTGGGGAGATTGTTGAGGCTCATTGAAATTATGAACTGATCAGTGTTAGACTACCATTGAAAACCTAGAAACATTATATGACTCTTACGTTCTAGCAAGACACTCCCCATTGGCAGTGGACATCCACGGTTCTGCATGCTAGGCTCGAAACCAGGACCTTCAGCTTCGCATAAGAACTTCGCAATCACACCAGAACTCTGAGAGTTACCTATTAAAGCTAGTCACTAGTAAGCACATGATAACCATCAGTATAGAGTTCTAGTGAGAATCCGTGACGAGTGGAGTTCAGTCGTGTCAGGTATGAGACCGCTATCTACCAAACACAATAAAGAATGTCATACAATATTGTGGATTGACTGAAGTCGGACATTAACACTGTTAAATGCCGATCAAGTAGTATAGAGGTTAGGTGTTCGCGTCACATACCGAAGGTCCTGTGTTTGAGGTTGGGACACTGCTGGAGTCCCTATCTGGTAAGTAACGACAGTCCAGTGTCTCCAGGCTTTCAATGGTGATCTAACATTGGTCAACCCATGATCTCAATAAAATAGGGGATACTGCTTAAAATATTTTGTTCTTTGTTGTGCTTCGGTAGCTTGCTCAACAGAAAGTTTGAATGAACTTAAATAATATCTGTGGATAATTATTGAAATCTAATGACTAGTAAAGGTCAATTATAGTCAGAGTGAGATGTTAGATGATCAACAACACCATAAATTGCTAAGAGTAAAAAGTTTGGATCATCGAATTCCAACGGTTTGGATTACCACTTTGTTGATATTCAAGATTAAATTTTAATAAGTCCTAGTTGGGATATGTGCAACCTGTATGGATCCCATTAACACATGTGATGGAAGTTATTGGCTATAATGTATTGGGCAGCTTAGTAGATAAAAGGTTTACATTTGAAGGAAAAGTCACTGACTCCAAGTCCCATCTTGAAGATTAATATCAGGATATAGGTAGATTCAGATAACGAGTTTCAAATTGAACTAATTAAGTGTTCTGCATTGATTGTCCATTGTATTGTGTAAAACAAACGTGGTGATCGTTATGAGACCCACGTACTATTGGGGTTTTGATTTCGTATAGGAGAATTATAGTAGAAAATTCTCGAGGTTATACAATTATATTTAATTTAATTCATACTTTAAGAATTAGTAGTGTATCAAATTTCAACCGAGTTCAAAGTTTAAATCTTAAACACTGGATTATGATCTTACTATTTAATGTGAGCTTAACCACAATATGAATTCGTCATTAATGGGCAAATAAATAAAAAAGAGATAAAGTTTGAAAAATGTTCTCTATTAAAATAGAACAGAATCAGAAGTTTTTGTGAATATCATAGTAATTTCAATAGTTGAGATTATGATTCAATTAAAGCTAGACCACCATAGAAAACATGGAAGCACTGGATAGCGTGACTGGCTTCAAGAGGTATTTCCTGGAGTTCTAGTAAGAAGCAGTGATCAGTGGAGTTTAACCATGTCTGTTGTGAGTTAGTAACTCATTGAACACAATGGTGGATGTGTCGCTCAATTTCGTGGATTAGTTGAAGTTAGACATTAACACCATTGGATGCCAGTTGGCTCAGTGATCTAGAGGTTGAGTTTACGCACACGAGACTGTTATGTTCTGGGTTCGAATCCTGCAAGACGGGATAGTGTGTTGGCATTACTGATGAGTCCTACAATAAGACGAAACGGGCTTCCAGTAATTGCAGGTTTTCCATGATCTCAACTATTAGAATAGAATAATAAGTATTCTTTTAATATGTTTATATGTGTATTTCTTAAACAGTTGATTGATAGAATTTTGTAGATTGTTCTTGTTGTGGATGCGGAGGAATAGACCAATAATTATCATGTTAAGTCCAATGGTGTCCTTGGACTTTAGATGGACATTTCCTATTGGTCGATATCTGTTCACTTGTTGAATATTGTACAAAATGTTGTTTTCTATTTTTATGGTACGATGTGATATGCTTGGTTGGTATATAAACAAAGTATGTTTGAAATATAATGATTCATATCTCAGAGGTTGTGACTTGTGTTCTGGACTCAACTAACTGGGCTAGACAGGGAAGTGGGACCAATCGAGACTCTAGGCCGTCCGTACGTGTTTACGTGTCACTGTAATCGGTCGATAAGTACGCTGCTCTCTAATTTTCCAGTCAAGGACACAACAATTAGCACAGGGTAAAATTCGACAGCAAACTTAAATCCATAACAGTTCTAATTCTAAGCCCTCATTTTTTTTAATTTATTAACTCATTATAGATTAGTCTTATCGTAATCTATAAACTGATTATTCAATTTTATATCATAGGTGTTCTAGTTATCTACAAATTGAGATTTATTATTCATTATTTGTCATGATCCATGGAATTTACATGTTCAGTCATATACAATTTAAAGTTTGAATCATAAAGAATAGTACAACATGATTGTTCGATACTTTGTAGTTTAAAGAAACAAAATCAAATATCACATAGACTACTAATCCTCTTTTTAGCATATAGAATAACTGAGTTCCTGGACGAATGATTAATAGGACACTGAAGAAGAAAATTAATGATTTCTGTTTTATTTCTATGCGAAAAACGTAGATCTTATTATACCAAACTGAATGTTCCTGAACAATTGTCTTCTAGTTACGAAAAAAGCATCAATAATATAGGTACGTAAGATAACATATTAGCGATGTTGATTAAGAGTGAGCTATCTACTGATAGCATTAGGAAATGGTTGTACAATATCCTGAATCGATTTAGGTTAAAAATGTAGATTATTGAATGGTAAATTAGTGGTTTAACCTAAAGATTCCGGAGTTCAGTCTCAAGTGCAGTCATGAACTCACTTTGATATGTAGTCTCATACTAGAATGAAACAACTCACTGGTGCTTACTGATTTTTATTATGTGACCAACTAAGACCAGTTCAAGATGTAAACTATAAAATTGAACTGTCACCACAAATTTGATAAATTGATAATCGTCAGGATCCAGGTTTCACGTTCCTAACTGGAACCTTTAAGGTTTATATACTAAAGAATCGAATTTGGAAATAATTCTATACTTTTATAAGTTCAGGACTTCATTTTTGAAAAACTTAATTTAGAAATAAAGAGAATGAAGGTCAAGTACAATAAAATTTATTTGAACAAAGCACGAATGTCTATCGATTTTATTAATCATATTACTAATTGAACATTAACAACTCACTTTATAGGTACTTGAAACAGATTACCAGGAATTGAACCTAGGGCTTTTAGGCATATATGGTTGGGCCACGTGTTACGTATGCCTGGACTACGATTACCACGGCACGCAGTGCTGACTAGTGTTAGGGATGTCTGGAAGAAAGTCAAGGGCCACCAAATCAAAACGTGACATCAGTTATTGAAGTCACTAACCTATATTCTTAGCCATGTTCGTAGATGCAGACTACTTGGTTGCGCTCCACGTGGCTATCTTAACCAATGGTTGGAGACTGTGTGACATGGCTCAGAATCGATCACAATGGTGTAGGTGTATACACTCTCTGTTTTCCCTTAAACTATGAGATTGAAATCGTTTCATATCCTTCTTTCTACGAACTAACTGCTTCTTCCTGTACTATGTCCCTATATGTAATCTTTCTTTTATATATTATCACCATTGAATTAACTACTTCTGTGAATCTGGTGTTCGTCTTGTTGTGTAAATGAGGTATGGCAACTTGAACCGATGTATTTATGTGCCTGGTCCTATGTTGTACCTGACTGACTGAAGCGTATATTAAGACAAAGAGCTATAGATTACTTCCGGAATTTCACTAATTCTTTTATCAAAATCAATCCTTTATGTAAAACTTAAAAATATACTTCAACAATGTTCACAACATACTTAAAACAACTATAATCAAACTACCTTCCAATTATTCATTCATTTGAACTTGTTTTAGTTTCATTCATAAAATACAGTCTGAATCATTGATACAGTCAAACTAAATGGGTGTACATGTTTTTAAGTTCATCATTCATCATCATCATTTAGATTTGCATATATGTTTGAAATAATGAATGGTATAGTTTATGGATAACTTAAGATGAGTTCTTAAAGATAGAATAAGAATTTATTCAGACAATAACAAGTTATACTAAGTGAACAATTTATATTATTTTGTTTAAGTTCAATTAAATGTTAGAAGTGAAGTTTTCTGGTCGACTATCAATGAAAGTAAAAACTTTTAACTATCTCTAATCATCATTACTTATGACTATTGAGTAGACTTTTTATTGATTTGTATCTTTATATTGTCCATGTTTTCACTATATTTAAAGTTAGTTATAATGAATTATCACGAATTCGTTAAGCATAGATCTTGATTATTATATTATTTTAATAGATGAGATTATGAGTCAATCGAAGCTAGACCACCATGGAAAACCTGCAATTACTGGAAGCCCATTTCGTCCTATTGTAGGACTCATCAGTAATGCCAACACACTATCCCGTCTTGCAGGATTCGAACCCAGAACATAACATTCTCGTGTGCGTAAACTCAACCTCTAGATCACTGAGCCAACTGGCATCCAATGGTGTTAATGTCTAACTTCAACTAATCCACGAAATTGAGCGACACATCCACCATTGTGTTCAATGAGTTACTATCTCACAACAGACATGGTTAAACTCCACTGATCACTGCTTCTTACTAGAACTCCAGGGAATACCTCTTGAAGCCAGTCACGCTATCCAGTGCTTCCATGTTTTCTATGGTGGTCTAGCTTTAATTGAATCATAATCTCAACTATTGAAATTACTATGATATTCACAAAACCCCTTCTTGCATTATATTATTAATTATATTTACTAATGTATCCATAAATAATTGAATATCCATCTCTGGCTATCATAAGGACTCAAGTCATTTTAAATGCTCAGTTGTTTAACTGACAACGTTTTACTTTAATATAAATTTGATATTAAAATTTTGAAATGAAACATTCAAGGACTTTGTTGTTGAATGTTTCATAGCCGTAGATACACAGATATGTAAATTATTATGTAATCAAAGTTTAATCACCCACTTTATAATGAAAACTAGCTGTTTTTCTCTCATTATCTTTTAAAGAACATTCACAACCATATGATGTCTGATTAATCCTAGAAACTGTTAGATCACCCTCTGTTTTATAAGATAGTGTTGTCTAGGATATATATATTTATTGTAGTGGACGCTACTCATAAGGATGTTTGTAAGTAGTGTGTATCGGAACGCGGCGTCAAAGTTGCATCAATTGTTGAACAGAGCGAAGTGTTCAAATGCATTGAAATGATGGTGTTGGCAATACACTTGAAGGTCAGTCGAGAAGACAATTCAGATTATAGAACACACCTGGAAGATGTAAACGGACGGTTGAAGGCTATGTATATGTATTATTATATAAATACTTTGTAACTTCTCCCAACTGATAAGTTAACCCCTGCTTATTGTCGTGTTTTACTGTACCGATATACATACACTAATTAAACTAAAACGAAGATTTATAGTTTCGAATGATGATGTCGGTAAAGATTCATTTTCTGAGCTGGATAGTTTAATTGAATGATAATATTTTTTCGATAAATTTAACAAGGTGCAAAGAACAAAGTAATAATAATCATAATCAAATATTCGATAACATACTTTTCGTCTTGACACATGTGGCTCTTCATCATAGCTCCATTCATCTTCATCATTTTCCATACGAAATAAGTAAGTAACACCACGAAAAAAACTCCATGATTCTGATGTCACTGGAAATATAAGTTGAAATGAATAAAATCCGTATACATATCATTGACTGGGGTAAAATATATTGATCAATATCACTTATTATTATTCAAAAGAATGAAATTTAGTCAAAGGGAGATTTGGGATAGGGACCTTTCATGTATATATAAGAAAGATCATTTGAAAGTGAGATCTGAATATTTTGTAAGCTATGCGATGTAAAATATCGCTTAGATTAAAAAAAAAGTAATGAGCAATTTTTAATACTATACACTGACAATGATCATGAGTTCACTTGCGATTAGCTTCAAGAGAAAATTTTCCTAGTTCTAGTGAGAAACTGTGACCAGTGGAGTTTAATCGTGTCAGGTGTAAGGCAGCTACCCATCGAAGACAATGGAAGATATCGTGGGTTAACTGAAGTTAGACATCAATACCGTTTGATGTCGGTCTAGTGGTCTGAAAAGTTAGCGTTTGCAGGTGATATCGAAGGTCCTGTGTTCCATTCACGTATGAATGTGAGGACGTAGATGTACACAACCGAAGAGTCTCATACTATGATCATGAACCCTATACTGATAAATAATAATCTAGTCGGTGTATTTTTTTCTTTTGTATTAACAAAAAGTAGTCAGTTTAGGCTCCTGATGGATATGGTTCACTCATATCTGGACTATTTTTACCCTGTTTTAATAAATACATTGAATTTATCGTTATCTACTCTTGGTTTGGTAAAATGACATATTTTTCATAGTCTTTTATTTATCATCATTATTTACATATCCAACTCATACTCACTTGCCTTTATAAAACCTATAAATTATGTAGCAAAGTAGTAATAGACAATAAACTGATATGTATTAAACATTAAACAAGTTAGTAACACAGATAATCATAATGAATACAAATTAATTGTTAATCATGATAAACAATATCTTGGTAACTATTGAACAAATAGTAAACCAAACAATTCATTCAAAAGTCTATGAAGTAGATAGATAGATAGGTGTATAAAACAAAGATTATTTAAAATCTACACACCCATTATTTATTTTACCATAGTTACCAGTTCAAGGTTATGATGCAACCCATATTACCAGTTTTTTTAAGTCTATGAATCTTATGCAAATCCTTCATCATCTTTAAACTTATCACATAATTTATCTTATCTGTCTCTGAACTTCACTCAACTATTACATCGCCCAACCCAAATGTTTCCTTGATTCTAACACCAAATAATCTCTGACCTTTGTATAGTTTACTTGAATCTTTCTATTGATATTTAGGACTACATTTGATCAGTCTCTTATAGTGCATATTGTACGTGTTGCTCCGATATTGCCTTAATTTACAAGCATTATAAACTAAGTGGGTAACGCGATGGTGAACAGTACTAGGTTCGAGTCCCAGAGTGAATATCAACTCAAATGCAGGCACATCCAGTTGACGAGTCTCAAATAGAACGAACTGCGCACCCTGCACTCTATTGCTAGCCACTATCCATCATTGCTTATAACCTTTGATCTGTGCTTGCATATGTATAGTTATTATTGGTAACCCTTGTCATTCCAATTCATTGCATTCTCTTATGTTAATTGTTCCACACTATATCTTACTTTAATGTAAAATTCTAATACATATTTGGTTGTAAGCAGCTGATGAGAAACCACGAAATATAGTGAATTCGTATTATTTTGCATCAACGTTTGTTCTGGCTTTATTTAAGTTATGGAGTAAACTGAGTTTACATATAGCTGTTCAGAACAAAATACTTTGATAAGTATCAGTTACTCTTATTCAAAAGAATGGAATCGAGCCAATGAGTATACAGTTGCAAGAATGTTTCATAAGTATAGGAAAGATTATTCAAAGTTGATATCTGATTGTTTTACAGTGTATGTGAAGTAAAATAGAACGTAAGTAAATAGTAATAAACAGATTATGCTTGATAGATTTATCTTAATAAAATAATAAAAGGAAGAAATATGTGTATAAAATGTAATGTTGAATGCATCAGTATCCAACAAATCATTTGAAACGTATCACAAATGGGTTAATTGATAGGATTCTGTGATAAACGAGTCAACCTGACAAACCAAAGCTTCTTTACACCAATGTTAGTGTTTACAACTACTTTCTGTTTGTGATAGGACTGATTTGGATTAGAATTACAACAGAATCCACAGTAATGGTAATTTCTATAGTACGCTGCAAACTCGTAAATCATGATTGATTGACGTGGTTGGGACATATATTACATATGCCCAACACCACCTATCTCTAAGAGCTATATCTGCTGAAGTCAACTGAAATAAAGCTAGAAGTGATCAGTTAGAAAGGGTATTAATTCATGAACCTATTGATCTGGACCTTGTAGGACTATCCAATTGATATCCGTGCTATTTTTGTAACCAACAGTTAGAAATGTTGAGTGACTCAAACGATGGCACAAATGCATTCACTCTTTATTCAAATCTAAATTTTCAGCTTCAGCACTCTTTCATACATATGTTTTTCTTCCCAGCTTTTCGTACAATATTTTCTATGCTTAGTGTTCCTGCTCATCATAGCTACTAAATTATTTCGGTTATTTTGTTGTTGATCTTGTCGTACTGATGTGTTATGGTAACTTATGCTAACAGATATTCGTGCTAATCTGCAAGGTGTTGCAATAGTTCTGCATTCTTCTTTATCATTCGACAATTGATGGATAGATATATTACATATATATGAGAAAAAAGCACTGAATACTCTTGAAATATTAAATAACAAGTTTTTAATACGATTACGATTAAGGGATTGATATTTGAAGATTGTTCAGAATAAACTGAACTATCATCACTGATTGATGTCTGCTGTATAACCAATTAGAATGAGAAAGAACTCGGAAGTCATTTCATTCTAGCTTAAGATTCCCCTTAAACAATCGACAATCAAAACATAAATAAGAGTCAACCTTTGGTCATTTTCGGTTGTGCATGATCACAGTACTATTTCAAACCATAATAAGTTATAAATCAATATTTATTTATTTCGAAATCAAATCAATTCTCAGTACTGTGCAACCGCCATCAATTTCTGTGGTTGAACTGCAACATTTACAAGTTTTTCGTTAAAACTTCAAGATTCATTTGTGAAGCTAGTAAGTAGTGAGCATTGAGTTATTTTTATGTTAACCAATTTGTAAAGATTATTTACATTAAAAATGTTTATGGATACTCACTACACATAAAAAAGCTTTTTAGTACTATCTACATTCGCGTCGTTCTCTAGCTCTAATGTGAGACATAAATAAAAGCACTGGACGGCCGTTTCGTCCTATCTAACTTCAACCAATCCACAATGTGGAGTACAACCAGGTCTGTTGTGAGATATCAGCTCACTGAAGACAATGGTATATGGTGGCGCAACTTCGTGGATTGGTTGAAGTTAGACATTAACACCGTTGGATGTCGGCTCAGTGATCTAGTGGTTAAGTGCTCGCGCGCGAAGCCAGTAGGTCCTGGGTTCGAGCCCCGCGTGGTGAGGGATCGTGGATGCGCACTGCTGAGGGGTCCCATGCTAGGACGAAACGGCTGTTCAGTGCTTCCAGGTTTTCAATGGTGGTCTAGCTTCAACTGACTCATGATTTCAATCTGCGAAAATTTCTAAAAATCTCCACAAACCCCTTCTGAACATAAATAAAAGTTAATTTTAAGCTGTATAGATGCATTTTCTTTTTCCTGATATTACGTAAGAGCTATTTCAAGTCAAAATTCACTTATCTGTAGGTGCATAAATTTTACCTGATAAGTCTTTAACTTTATACATCGAATAAACCCTATTTTACATATACATATGTTAAAGTTGGTTAGCTAATAGACATGTAATGATGTGATCTGACTACTTAAACACTAACATTTTGAATCAATTCATTATCTATTTCAGTCGAGCCGACTTATGTATGAATAATATAATGGAATTCAAGACACATGTTTAGTTCTTTGTGAAACATTTTGGCTGAGATTACCTGGGTCCCAGTGTCAATGTTCACACTGAGACTCAAAACCAATACCTTTAGTGCTGAACGTCAGCATTGCTAGGCACAATTCATCCTTATAATCAATGATACTACAAAAGTAATTTGGTTAGGATATACAGATATCAAAAGAGATTGATTCATACAGTCCTTAATATCAAAAACGGGAAAAAAACTAAATCCATGCATAGATATGATCGATATGCTTCTGATAACTTTGTACATGAGTATTTTGAATTGTATTATTTTTCAAGTCATATGATCAGCTTTAGATTCATATCTATTAATCAGATTACTTTATACTGATCAATGAAGTTCAACCACATGGAGTGTAAGTCAGTTACTAATCATTAAGATTGAAAACCGCTGTGTAATATTAAGAATTAATTTCAATTAAACATATAAACCATTGTATAACAACTTAGTGATCTAAACACTAATCATTCGCTATTAAACTAAAAAAATCCTGGATTCAATCTCCAGTATGTTGGTGAATGTGTACTGCTGAGAATGTTTATTTGTCTAACTAAGGTCAGTATGACCAAAAAGAAAAATGTTTCATTCCATTTAATAGATATGATTCATAAATCACAATCACCTATTAGTTTAAACATATGAACAAGAGAGTGATGTTGACTTGTTCATAATTTCAATGGTTGAAATCGTGAGTCAATTGAAGCTAGACCACCATGGGAACCCTGGTAGCACTGGACGGCCGTTTCGTCCTAGTATGGGACTCCTCAGCAGCACGCATTCACGATCCCGCCCCCCGAGAGATTAGAACCCAAGACCTATCAGTCTTGCGCGCGAGCGATTAACCATTAGACCAATGAGCCGGTATCCAACGGTGTTAATGTCTAACTTCAACCAATCCAGGATAATAATCCAAGATAATTAATTTATTAGAACTAAAGATATGACTGACATTTCTAACTACAAGTTTATCATAACAAACTACTTAAATAATCAATTAGGAGAAAGTCTTTCTTCTTAACACATGAAAATGGGTGGATGATATAGCATTATTTGTTTGTTTACTTCAATTGTACCATTTTCATTTCGAAAATTTAAAGTATAATAAATGGAGCTTTAAAAAAATATTAATAATAAACAAAAAATATACAAATAAATAAATAAATGCTGTTGCTGTGGCAACCAACAGACTTATTGTTTGAAAATACTAAAAAAAACAGTAGAATTATCAAACTCGTTTGATGATTATTACAAATTAATGGGTAATTATATGAAGAAATAAAAATCTATACTTATCACATTATATTGAATGATTATCCGAGTTGTAATCAGTATTTTTTTTTATTGAGATCATGAATCGATTGATGTCAGATTACCATTGAAAACCTGGAAGCACTGGAAGGCCGTCCCGTCCTATTGTGGGACTGCTCAGAAGTGAGTATTCACGATCCTGTCCTCGGGAGTTGAACCCAGGACCTTCGGTCTCTGGCGCGAACACTTAGCCTCTAAACCACTGAGCAGTCATTCAATGGTGTTAATGTCTAACCTCAACCAATGCACGAAATTGTGTGACCATCTTCCATTATACTGAGGTAGATATCTGTCTCTACCTGACACGGATTAGCTCCAGTTGTCATGGTTTCTCACTAGAACTCCGAAAATTCCTTCACTTTGCTAGTCACTAGTGAGTACATGGTAATTTTTTATCTAGTGTTTAATACTAAACTAATTTCTATCGAATAAGTTGAAATTGAATCACTGATCTGAATAATTAAGTTCTCATTGAATACAATAGAGTCCAAAAATTAACTGATAAGATGTAATCAAGAGAAAGAATGAAATATAAGTTTCACACAATATCAGAAATAGTCAATTAGAAGTAATTAAATTCTTGAAATAAATGATACTCTCAATAGAATTCGAAATCATGAAATCTCATTTCATTTTAATCAGTTATGGAAGTGACTAATTAGAGACTTATTGGTGATGAAATCAAAAAGATCAAATTTAATATATGAATGATACTTTGGTACGTTAACCCGAAGTTTTGGAAAGTCAGCTACTTTTGAAATTTGCCTACCTATTATACATGCTATGATGCTATTCATTTAGTCGTCATCACTTAGGATATAAAGCCTTTATTGATTATCCCATTTACATTCTTATTAGTTGAAACGTAAAGAGAAAGAAAGAAACGAGTTCAGTTCTCGTAGGGAACATTAAATTTACCCTGATATTTAGCGCTAAGCAGAAAAGAACCTAGATCTAGTTGCTACCAAACTCATTACACGTAATTTAATAAAGCCTAGGAAATTAACCCTTTGAAAGAAGTTGACATTCAAAAAAAAGTTAATTTTGAGTGAGAATAAACCTGGAGTTACATAACTGGTATTCGTGGAATATGTTAGGAACATTTACCTAGATATATAAATGAGGTCCTTAACTAAAACCGGATCCCTTAGTAGAGAGTTTCTGTTTTTTTTTCAGTGTTTTTATTGTAAGTCATATTTGGACGAGATAGTAAAAGTTGTTTGTTACAAGAATTTATGGGCTAATCTATGTAGAGTAATGGTTTTTGTTGGGGACGATAGATCCCCAAAACTCATATTTTGTAATTTTATCATATCGATTAATTTATCGATTAAATGATTAAATAGAAGTCAATTGACGAACTTATCGATTGAATATTTGAGTGGCTTATTGATTAATGTTTAAAAAAAATTTTACTATGACAATATCGATTGTAAATATTTGTATAAATACACTTGACTTGTGTGCCTGATTGACCTGACCTCACCTGACCTGGTATCTGCTGGTTGTCTGTAGAATACACTTCTACGTCTTACCAAGACTTCTTGATCAAGTTAGCTGAGTCGGAGACAACGGACCAGAATAGCCTAGAGAGATACTGAATCCCTTGATCCGATCGATAAGTCACTGCCCTCTAATCGGCGGCCCCTTTGAGATATAACAGTTATGTATTAGAAGTTGAAATTCGAACCAACAGGTCACAGTTGCAGAATTTAAATTGGTCAAATCAGTTTGAGTGACCAGATAGTAGCATTAACTATCAAAGTGTGGATAGAAACAGATTATGTGTTTAAACTTAGTCAATGAGTTTTTCCAGAACCATTTCTGGTAACCTTGTCAGTAGCTGAGTCGATGGTATCCGGAAGTTATCTATATAAAATATCTATGTTAGTATTAAATAGTAGTGATGTTTTTTGAGTCAAGTAATTCGCATCAACGTAGTTCACTTTAATTATCTACCATTTTGGTTTATCTACATTTTTTTAATTGTGAGCTGTAAATGAATGAAATCACATTGGAATCAGTTATTTATAAGTAAAAATGTCATTTGGAGTGTGCTTATTTGTTGTATCCCATTAGAACTGTCCAACAGAAGTTAATTATCTCTGATCTACAGGGTTAAAAGTTTGTAATTCTGTGCTTCAGAAAGAAAGCATAAAACCATAGTCGTTAGATTGTTGTGGATTATATAGAATTTGACTTCTTTGAAATTTTTTGTCACGATACAGTCTGATATAACTGTGATGAAAATAAATTCAGCATTAATAACTTTTCAATCCAAGTTGTTTAATAAACAAACTAGACTTTTTGAGTTAAGGGTTTGGGCTAAGAGAGCTAATGCTGGTATAAGATCATTGTAGAAATTGAACACAAAACCAGTTGGATTTATACTTTCCTTATAGATTACAACTTGCATATTTAATCATAGCTTGACGTATATTGGCATAATAAAATTTGACAATGTATACTCGGGCACAGTGACGATAACAGACTGGACGTCAACATTTGGAAATACCAGCTTTGGTGGTTCGGACATGTATTACAAATGTCACCCACATCGTTCTTTATTTGGCTAAGCTGAGACTGGTCGGAAAGAACGAAGAGTTGTTCAGTCTTTCACATTGCGTTTGTGTGTGAATAAAGCTGTGTAGGACTGAGATATGTTGGTCTAATGGAAACGCCTAGTTTGATTCTGTAAGATAGTGCAACTCAGTGGCTTTCAACTTTATCAGACATGGCGCGGAATAAAAGCCAATGACTGTCCTGATATAGTTTTATTTAGCCTCATAAAAGTAAGATAGTTGAGCTCTAGTATTACTGTTTTAACTGGAATACTGTCACTGATTTTTGTTTGGTCATTTGTTTTTTGATGACACTCATTTTCTTCTCCTTCCATCTCTTCACCAGCACATATCTTCGCTTATATCGCAAATATTCCAGTCAGTCAGTCAGCTACAACATAGGACCAGGCAAATATATACATCGGTTCAAGTTGCCATACCTTATTTACACAGCAAGATGAACACCGGATTCATAGAAGTAGTTAACTCAATGGTGATAATATATAAAAGATTGTGTATAAGGATATATTACAGGAAGAAAGAATTAGTTCGTAGAAAGTAAGATATGAAGCAATTTCGATCTCACGGTTTAAGGGAAGACAGAGAGTGTATACACCTACCCCATTGTGATCGATTCAGAGCCACGTCACACAGTCTCCAACCATGGGTTATGGTAGTCACGCGGAGCCCAACCAAGTAGTCTGCATCTACGAACATGGCTAAGAATATAAGTGAGTGACTTCAATAACTGATGCCACGTTTTGATTTGGTCGCCCTTAACTTTCTTCCAGCCATCTCCTACACAAGTCAGCACTGCGCGTCGTGGTAATCGTAGTTCCGGCATACGTAACACGTGGCCCAACCATCTCAGCAGATGAAGATTCAAAACTTCATCAACTAATCTACCATTATCCCCTTATACCATCAGTCTAACCTCTTTCTTACTTACCCGGTGATTCTAGAAGATGCGAACAATATTTCTTAGGCATCTGTGGTCAAATACGAGTAGCTTATGAGTATCTTTTACTCTTAATGGTCATGTTTCGCAACCGTAAAGTGGAACAGAACGAACCGCCGTGCCGTATACTCTTCCCTTAATTGGTAAACGGATATCTGTTCACTGATACCAATATTTATCCGTCTAAATACTTAATAATAATAATAATCCCATGTGCATAGAACTTTGTATCATTGTGTTTGTTAAAAACACCAGATTACTCTGACAATAGTAAGGATAATGTCAAGAAAACGCAAATCATTCGTTTGTTTATTTAATGTATGGCGAACTTTGTTTCAGCTCCGCCTGTAACTCTTCTAGAGTTACTGTTGATCTCAAGCCCCATTCTATAGAAAACAACATTGCTAAAAACATTTTAACAAAGAAAAAATCATTCGGAATATTTAAAATTTGCCCAGGAGAGTTAAAAGATCTTCACTCAGAAGAATTATGACATATCATGTTGAAAGTCCAGATTTTTTGGAATTCATTAGGCCAACGTCAATTCTAACAACCAGAGCAACAATTAACATAGGTACATGAAATGTCCTGACAATGTGGGAGACAGGGGGAATCAGTCAAATAGCAACGGAAATTAGGAGATACAGGTTGAAAGTATCGGAATCAGTGAGACTCATTAAACACAAGCTGAACAGCAAAGGCAAGATACAGAAGAGATGGTGCTGTACTCTGGTCACGTAGAAGAAAGTGCTCCACACACTCAGAAAGTCGTTCTGATGCTGTTCAAAGAAGTATAAAATGAACTTATAAGATGAGAATTACGATGAATGTTATCTAATGTTATGCACCCACCAATGATAGCAACGACAACAATAGGGTCAGGTTTATGAAAAGCTGCAATCGACTATAGCGGAATGCTCAAGAAAGGACCTGATCATCCTGATGGGAGATCTAAATGCCAAAGTCGGAATGGACAACATCGGATATGAAGATATCATGGGACGACGTGAACCGACTGGGAGAACGAAACAAGAATGATGAAAGATTTGTAAATCTATACACATTCAACAAATTGGTTATAGGTAGCACAATATTCTCACATAAACACAACCAGACAAGAGCAGCGAAAGTCAAAACACAAGCTGAATTCACAGATGCAAAAAAACCAGTGAAGTGGAGCAGCGAAGCCGACAAGCAGAAATACGTGGAAGATCTAAAGACGACAGCGGAAAAGCTGCAAGAGAAGGAAACATCGGACAACTATATGGCGTGACGAAGAAACTGGTGGGGGATTATGGTAAACCAGAGAGACTGGTCAAGGACAAAGAAGGCAAGCGAATCACTGAGATTCGAGAACAAGGAGCAGGTAGGTAGAGCATTATGAAGAATTATTGAGTAGACCAGAAAAACTGAACCTACGAGACGTAGAGTCAGCACACATAGACCTTCATATGGACGTCACTCCACCAACGACGGAAGAAATCAGGATGGCCGTTAGACAAATCAACAATGGGAAGACAAAAGGGCCTGATACTATACCAGCTGAAGCACTGAAGTAAAGCACAGAAATAACTGTGAAGATTCTCCGCAGTCTTCTTTAAAATTTTTTGAGAGGAAGAACAAGCGTCACAGACGGACTGAAAAGAAGAACAACTCATCAAAATACTAAAGAAAAGAGATCTGAGCAAATGTGAAAACTATGGAGGAATCACACTACCGTCAGTACTAGGAAAGATTTGCAACGGAGTGTCACTGAACCGGATGTAAGATTCGACAGACATCCAGCTTTGAGATCGATAGGCCAGAACTCCTGAAGTTGATCGTGACACCACGGGTCATCGTTGAACAATAAGTTGAATGGAACTCGTCACTATACATTGAATTCCTTGACTATGAGAGAACATCATGGAAACTCTTTCGAAAGTTTGGTGTACCTGAGAAAATCATCAACATTATCCGGAATTAATACGAGGGACTACACAGCAAAGTCGTGCATAGAGGTTAGCTGAAAGAGGCATTCCATGTGAGGACCAGAGTCAGACAAGGCTGCATATTCCCTCTTTCTCATTCTTCTGGTGGTTGACTGGATTATGAAGACTTCCACATCTGAGAGGAAGCACAGAATGCAATGGACAACTCGGAATAAATTAGAAGATTTGGACTTCGTAGATGACCCGGCCCTTCTAACCTATACACGCAAACAAATGTGGATGAAGACAACTAGTGTAGCAGCAGCCTCTACAGTAGTAGGCGTCGACATACACAATGGAAAATCCAAAATCCTGAAATACAACACGGAGAACACCAACTCAATCACACTTTATGGGGAAGCCCTGGGAAGTTTTATTATCCTGAGAAGCATAATCGGTAAACAAGTAGGATCTGATGCAGACATAAACGTGAGGATTGGCAAAGCCAGGGTTGCATTCCTACAATTGAGGGACATATGGAACTCAAAAAAAATTCAAACTAATATATAGGTTAGAATCATCAATACGAATGTCAAAACGGTCCTAATGTGCGGAGCTGAAATGTGGCGAACTACTACAATCATCATCAAAATGGCAAATGTATTTATAATTAGTTGTCTATGCAAGATACTTAATGTCCACTTACCGGAAACCATCAGCAAAAGCCTACTGTGGCAAAGAACAAATCAACTTGTAGCTGATGAGGGAATTATGAAAAGATTTTGGAAGTGGATAGGATATACATTTTGGAAATCGTAAAACTGCATCACGAGGCAAGCCCTAACTGGATATTTTGAATGAAACCGAAAAAGAGGAAGACCAAAGAATACACTGCATTGGGAATTAGAAGTAGACATGAAAAGGATGAATAGCAACAGGGAAGAACTGGAAAGTATTGTCCAGGACAGAGTGCGATAGAGAATGGTGGTGACAGGCCTATGATCTATCACGGTCGGTAACAGGAGTAAGTATGTAAGTAAAGTTTGTCTCAGGTCAGTTTGCTTGTATTAGAAATATGAAAAACGTTGATTGGAAAAATTTCTATGTCAAGTGCATAGACAGCAAATTTCACTTGTTCGACTGTGCCCACTTGTGTTCTCGTTCACTACGTTAGGTACAGATCATGACTAGAACCAATATCCATACAAGTAGTTGACTAATATAAATATAATCGGGTCAATGAAAGTCTGCATTTGTCTATTATACAGCAGCTGTATGACATTGTTAACGATTAATCATACAGTTATGAGGATAAGTTTGATGAATAATTTGCGTGCTAGGTTGTAAATAAACTAGCATCAAAAATATGGAAACTTCTGGATTCTCGCCCAGTAATAAAAAATCATGATTTATCATTTGAATTTTTTTTAATTTCACAGTTGTTTACAAACACTTTTGACATTTTAATTACCGATACCAGTTGATTAATATGGGATGGATATTCGAATAGGTGAAAATAATCTGAAAATCTCCTAGATAATAAGCAATTCCAAAATTACATAATTTTTTATTTCAGTGTTTAGTCGCCAGTAGGTCTATAGATAAAGTTCATACGCCTAAATCTTTATTCACCCACTACGTCGAAGGACTATGACAAGATGAACAAACCATAAGACATAAGACCTCACATAAATGTGAGTAGACATAAGTCGTCAAGTTTTCTACAAACACAGTAAAATGAGATTAGTGATGACAGGTATGAGGATCTGGATATAAATAATAAGAGTTAAACAAATCAAAGAAAGTATCATTCGAAAATAACAACCAAAATGGCGAGATGAGAAATTTGGAGAAATACCAAGCCCATGGTTTATGGGAGAAAGGGAATAGATTCTTCTACTTCACTGATAATGTATTTCGGCCAAAATACCTAAGTTCTCCAAATAGAAAGTTTACAACTATAGAAGCGATTCGAACTGACAATTTACGACTTTGTTAACTTATATCACATCTTAGATTAGTTACCACTAGATTACACCAATCAGGTCTACTGTAAACCCCAAACAGATCAGCGTTAACAAGTCTAGTAAAAAGCAGTCTATATTGATTGCAATGATATCCGTAATGAGTGTCAACACTGGCCAAAAAGGATCAAGACATGTGCGAATAATCTACTTCGTAAAGTTCAATAAATAATTATCTTAACCAAAAAGTGTCTGGACTTGCGTTTCCCTCCCTAAATTAGGAGCAAGCTCAGCCGTCTCGGTGAAATTTCATGTCTTTGTTGGTAAAGAATAAAAATGTGGATAAAGCGTGAAAAGCGAACAAAATAAAAATGCAAAAAGTGGGATTACACTTTAAACAATTTTATTACTCTCCTTCATTCACAAGAGCCTTGGTACTGTGACCGAAGAAACAGGCCAAACTAAAAAACACGTGAAACAAAGTCATGAGTACATTGATTAAGAAAACCCGAACTTTTCGAAAATCGTTAGGTGGTGTAAATAAATCAAATAGTTGCTACCTAAATCAATAGTAAAAACGTTTAAAATTTAGTCATAGTTTTCGTTTGTACAAACGATTATAAATGCAAAATATTAGTTGCGGAATGCACTTCAAGCTCTTTCCTTGAAAATCCATAAACAGAAGAAATTTCTTAACAAACTGAATTTTCAGCAGTTACTTCATCAGATAAATTTCATCAAGGAATTTTAAAGTATAATTTAAACGTTCGGAAGTGAATTATGACTCACTTTCTTGTGGTCAGACTTTTGCAGTATTTCTGATGAATAGCTTGTAAGATACTAACAAACAGCGAGATATTATTACAAGAGAAGTAAATTTTATTTTTGCGACAGTAAAGAGGTCATATGTACAATATACAATATTTACATGAAATATACAATATATAATTCACAGTCTTATATATATCGACCAGCTTACTTTTACCTCTCTCTTGATTTAATATGTTTACAGACATTTTATATATCCGATGAGTCGTATTCTAGTCACTGGACTGCACTAATTGTAGCCAGTTTGGTAGGTATTTAAGGTCCGTGTAATTCGAGTGATTACGTTTGTCTCAGAGCAGTACGGTTTCTGGATACCAGAAGATATCAAATTACCAGGCAGGTGGTTGATTGTTTGCGATGTAAAAACATAAAGTGATGATTTGACTGCGAAGAGGAGACGGTTGTTTCAAGAGTAGATAAGTATATAGCGGTAAATGATTCTTTGAAATCACTGGCTGACTTCATTGTATAGCTGAGGTCGCTCCGTCACGCATCAACATAGTATCATGAGTGGGCATATTGTGATACAAATCCCCTTCAACCATTAGCCAGCTTAGATCAAACATTACTCGACATACCGATAGCTTCCCAAGTATATCTTCGACCTCCCTAATTTCGAACTTTTAATTTAAGTGGGCTGGCACACCTTGATTAAAATGGTGTTACTGGAAAGGGGTTGTCGAACTCCAAATACTTGTGGCATCTTTAAGCAGTTTGCCTAATTGATAATATGTAAGGAGACGGAGTGGTAAGATTAAGAGGATAAATGCAGATGATAAGAAGATGGGAAGTGGGTGCTGCTATGTGATTCTGATAGACGTAGTTAACTATTAGAAAGGCATCATACACAGCCGGTTCAAGGTTGGGGCGACGATCCATGGGTGAGGAAGCGTTTGACAAGTCCAGTGTTGCAGCTAAGTGGCTTAGGTCACTTAGACTTGGTGAGAGTCACAGACAGAGGAAGTGTCTAATGAGAAAATGTGTGAGTATATATGAGTTTTTTCTCTTCGATGTTCAGTCTCTCGAGAGCTGATGCTCAAGAAACTTGAAATGAGTCCTTATAGAAGTTAAAATGGATATCCATGGATATCTGTCGAGGAAGCAAAACAATATATGAAATCCACAACAAAATAAAATCTTAGTATCAAAAATATGCGAAACTTAATATCAAGTGCACTCAGAAGGAATCGACGTCGTTTGTTACATGATACATATTTGCTATAATGCTATATATGGGGTTCACTTTCAAGTCTAAACTTGAATTTTAAAAGGTTTATCAATGGAATGACTAGTCTGGGTCGGTCACTAGAGATTAAGTTATACATATGCTGTTTACAGTGCTAGCCGTAATGATTTGGACTAATAAGCACTTCGGAATTCACTGACGTTATTCTATGGATATTCATAATCACCTAGCACTTTTCCATACGTAGTCAAAATAGTTCATTTGATAAAGATTATTCCTTCATGACAATGAATTTAGGCTTTTCATTGCTTTCTGATACTAATCGTCTCAAGTTTCCACTACCTTCATAACCAGCTGGTAGAAGCTAAATTTTATGATTGATCTGAAGGATAGTTTGAATAAATTTTCATTTCGTAGTCAGTTATTGTAGAGCAAGCCGAAAACCGGGAGTATTCTATGAGCAACGGTCTCCTAGTCGTTCAGAATAAGGCTCAAGTCTGAAGCCAATAAAATGCTTGAGTAAATAAACCATTACGTTTCAAGTAGTGACAGTGTTGAAGATGCCACAGGTATTTGGAGTTTTGACAACGCTTTACCCAGTAACATCTAATATGAAGCTTACCCATCAAGTGAAATCAAAAGACAGAAGCGAGGAGGTTCGAAGTTATATTTGATGGGCTATCAATACATCGAGGATCGTCTGATCCAATGTGGCTAGCGATTGCAGTGGTTGTTGAGCACGGCGTTCCCATTCGTGATCTGGTGCGGATACATGACCGAGAGCCTTCAGCTTGCTGAGTTCATTAAAACTAGTGTGGTCAGCATCCAATGTCGAAAACTTACAGAGCTATTTATTTTGGGGATTTATTTACCGCTACAGTATATTTATATGTGGTTGATCACTTCCTTTAATATGAAACTTATCAACACCAAATGCACTCATGATATTCATGCCTATATTATCTATTAAGCTGCAGTATGTTGCTTCATGAGGCTAATTATAATTCAGTAACTATTTTTCACTCCAACACTCCTGCACGTCTGTAGCTTAGCAGACCCATTTTGATATATAGTTCGATTAAGTATCTATGATGTCTTCGCGAACGTATGACATTTCTTTTCGTTTACTACTGGAATCAAGATGTCTTAACACTTGTGACAGCCGCTCATGGCTTAAGTAACCCCATCTTACTCTTTCCATTCTATCTTCGTATACATTACCAACTAGGCAAAGTACTTGTTTAAGGAGGTCGACGATATACTTGGGAAGCTATCGGTATGTCGAGTAATGTTTGATCTAAGCTGGCTAATGGTTGAAGGGGATTTGTATCACAATATGCCCACTCATGATACTATGTTGATGCGTGACGGAGCGACCTCAGCTATACAATGAAGTCAGCCAGTGATTTCAAAGAATCATTTACCGCTATATACTTATCTACTCTTGAAACAACCGTCTCCTCTTCGCAGTCAAATCATCACTTTATGTTTTTACATCGCAAACAATCAACCACCTGCCTGGTAATTTGATATCTTCTGGTATCCAGAAACCGTACTGCTCTGAGACAAACGTAATCACTCGAATTACACGGACCTTAAATACCTACCAAACTGGCTACAATTAGTGCAGTCCAGTGACTAGAATACGACTCATCGGATATATAAAATGTCTGTAAACATATTAAATCAAGAGAGAGGTAAAAGTAAGCTGGTCGATATACACAAGTTTATTTCTGATAAATTGAAAACTGGATGAAACTTGTTTTTATCCACCATTCAAAATAATACTGCTTACCTTCTTATTACCACAAATACGAATGAGCCTGGAATTTTTAGTTAGACTTGTTTAGAGGTAATACCGTGCTTAGTTGTCTTATACCTACCACAAATGAGGAAGAAATTCGCTTTTATCACAAGGTTTACTTCAACACATGTGTCAGATCATTTTTCATCGTTTCCGGTTTACCATTGTAATTATTTCTACATAATAATCGTCCTAATTGTCTTTTTCGTTCCATATGGTTTGTGTTTTTCTTATCTAACTTCTTTTTAGTGCCTTGTGAGCAGGTTGTTACGCCTGAAGTGTCGATTTATGATGAAACACCAGATGCACACACTGGCAGAGTTGTTTATCTTGAGAATAAAACTGTTTTAATAAATGGTTTAGTTGGAGAAAAAGTTATCATACAATGTAACGTTTTTAATATGCCTCGTGGAGCTAGGGTATTACTACATATAAAGAGTATGGTTTACTCATATTTATAGATATTTTGGCGGAGAGACAGTTTATCGGGGGATGAAGTTTCGGAAGTAATAAATGATGGTCTCATGTCCCGTGATATGTCTAGGTGGGAAATTGGCCAAGGAAAGCAGCAAGATTCTGTTCGGTTAGTTTGAATTTATGAATACAATTCCCACATTTATATAGCTGATATATGTTTCGATTATTAAATGGTGTTACTTTTAGGTCTTTCAACAGTGTCATCCAATTTCTAATACATGACTACAGCTCGAGATAGGATTAATGGCCTGAGTGTTTTGCTAAGTCATATGTTAGATATGAGTTTTCTGGCAGGGTGTCGTGATTGCCTACGTTGTAAATTGTTTTATCGTTACTCATAACAGTGTCAGACTGTAAATTGATAATAGCTGACTGACTATCATGATATTATGTTTTATTGTAATAAATTGTTTAAATACTGATAACTTTCAATACTTTTTAGTCACCTGGTTACACAAGTAAGAAATAAACGTTCATATTTTGTTGTTGAACAAATTGATGGAAAATCCTGTTAGACTAAGAAATAGCATTCGAAGTACTGGAACTTAACCTTTTGGAAATCTGACAGTACATCATTTCTAGGTCGAGAGTTCTGTTATATTAGGGAATTCTTCGGGTTATGCAATGTTCATATACTTGCCCAGTAGAATTAAATGTTATTCGTTTGCGCTTTATTTACGAAACGGGATTCAAATGCTTGGTAGACGGATATCTCTCAAACTTTGGTGCATAAGTAGTGCATAATAGTTCTACCGAAAAGGTTATTTGTTTTTGAAAATAAATTTTAGAGCTCAAATACTTGTAGTTTCCATGCTTTTATTTTATCATCTAACAACGTTTTGCAGTTAGAAACGCAGAGATGGTTTAAAATATATGTTTACTATCTACTGCACACGCAAGTTTAAATGTTTGTGATACTATTCGATTTTATTCACATTAAGCCTGGTCGTAGGGCGTCGCGATTATTTACAAAAACGTTTGTTTTACGCTTTTCATCATCTCTTGTTTCTCTTAACTAACTATGCCTTTTGTTACATAATCAATGTATACCAAAGTAATCACCCTTAATCAGTGTCTATCTACTTTAGTTTTTAATACTCGAAGTTGTTATGCAAGGTAATACCAACTATTCATACGAAAATATTTTCCATGAAGAGGAAGAACTGTATTGATGTTTCTTCTTCATAATATGTTTCTCTGCAGTTAATTACCTTCACAAACCGATATCAGTAGGAAAAACTTATAAAACAAAAGAGATCTGCATATCTACTCCTAATTTATGATTACTCAGAAGATTGCAACTCACAACTTCACGATCTAACCAAATCGGTGAATTTCAGATCACTTGATAAGCATTGTGCATTTAAACCTCTGGATGAATATTTAAAATTTCAGTCGTTTATAAACTTAGAGCTATCACTATTTAATACTATCTATGAGCAACTGTCTAACTCAATATTATTTACTGGCTGGCCACAATCTCTGATAAAAGTTGACGTTAAAAACTAAAAAAAATGTTCAGAAACCTTTTATATATAGACATACGTTTGATACCTTTAATGTATATATTTTAAGTTTAGAAATCATGTCTTTGGACAAATCATATGAAGGTAAATATACGTGTGAATGTCAATACACTGGGTCTGTGGAACCAGCAAGAGTTCATAGAATTCTACGTGTGTTTGGTAAGTCGGTTATATATATGCCTGCATAAATGCATTACTTGTCAAGTAAATACGCAAAATTCGTGTCATAAAGTGCCAAGCATTAAAAAAAACCTTTTTTTATATTGTAAGGGATATCAAAGTGGTGCGTTAATCCTTTGAGAGCTCTTTACTTAAACTGCACTGGTGAAGTTAGAGGTTATGGTCAGGATCAGTAACAGTAAATCAGGATTGTTCACTCTTCTTATTTCTGTTTAATTCCTTCAAAGACATATTATATATGTACATGGATGATGTAGTATTGCCCGAAGGAAACTCTTACATAATACGGTCTTCCAAACACATTGAGTGACAAAATAATTATGTATAAAATAAGTATCTCTCCAATTGAAAAGTATTGTTTCATAACTGGTCTGTAAACTCCAATCACTTTACTTGTTTTGTATGTCTTCTTAACTATTATGGGTTAGTGTCTGACGAAATCTCAACATTCATACAGTAAGCTCGTTTGACATTTGCATATATAAATCGTATTTTGGGAATGAGAGATGTTGGTTTTTTAAACAAAGAGGGAGTACACTGAAAAAAGGTCTATCTGTTTCAAATTATGACCGTAAGTTATGACCTTCAAATACAGATTAAATTAGTTGCTTGTTAGCATTTAATAATAGATGTTTTCAAAGTATTGCTTGCTTATTTTCGGACAACTAAGTCACAAGTATTGAGTTTAGACACTACGTGAAGATAAAAAAGCGATTAATGAGGATGTGAGCCTTCATCAACTATCACCAGCTTTAGCGCGTGATGTTTATTGGTATAACGGACCAGAAGAATGCTAGACGGACCAATGCTAATAAGTCCCATCAGTCATAAATTCATCTACTGTTGTACTGAGCCGTGCTGGTTAGTTTGGACTATTTACTTAAGATCCATGCAATCATCGTAAGCAATGGTTGGAGATTGTTGACACTGATCCGATTCAGTGGAGATAGTGCAGATGTATTTACTCCTTGTCTTCTTTAAAATCTTGAGTTTTAAAGTTATCTAATATGTTTTATTCCATCAATAATTATTTCTTCTTGGGTCATATTACCCATGCTTAATCCCTTTCTGTTACCACCTGCGGTGTGACTACTTCTGAAGCTCTGGTTTTTTGTTGATAATTCAATCTGGCTGTGTTGATATAGCATGGCGACATAAAGTGACGCAGTAATGTGCTTGGTTGTACTTTACTTATGGCTGGATGTCTGATGATTGGTTAAATTCAATGATTTCCATCAAACCTTATTTTCGTAAAATTGTGTCTAAATTTTTCCGCTTGACACAACCCTGTAGCGTTTGCTGAATTACAATGTGTTCTGTGATTGTCGTATTACTCATCAAGCTTGAGAACATGCGTTCTTTTTGACTGTTTTGTAGGTATTGTGAAAGTCCTGAATAATTTACGCTCTGATTTTTTTCATATTTCTTGTGTTTATATCTTCTTATAATAGTCCTATACTATCATAAATCTAGTCTTATGACTTTGGAATAGTTATTCGCACATTTAGTCGATCGACTAAAGTTCTTAAACCGATTTTGTGATAAATACTAAAGCCTTGAGTGTTTTCCAAATTGATATCTATATATCATAGGTTAGCTGACAAAAACACAATTAAAATTGTGATTTAACCAGTAATCTTAGTCATTTTACTAATTTATTTCACAGCAAAACCAAACATCGTTCGACATATGTCATCTTACGATACAGACGCAGATTCTGGTGACCCAGTTTCATTGCACTGTAATGCAGATGGTATCCCACCACCATTTATCTATTGGAGACGTACAGCTGGAGCAAGTAGTATAATACGCAATTTCGGTACTGTGAAAAGTGTAAGTAATTGAAGCAAGATAATAATAGGTAGCTAAATATTGAAACAGTTTGTTGATTTAAAAAAACTGATATTTATATTGTTGTCATTGTTTTACGCTGTCAAACTAAATAGAATTGATTTATTTGTCACAGTTTAGCTCACGATCTGATCTTAGGTAGACTACTATTAAAGATGGTAAGCACTGTATTACTGTTTCGTTCCACTATGGGAGTCCTCAGCAGTTTGTATCCACAACCTCACACCTATGACTTAAACCTAGGGCCTTCGGTCTCTCATGTGTAGTCCAGCTAAGATCAGTTCGTGATTGATTGTACACACGTTGAACACTGTAAAACAAACTTATATTCTACCTCAATTTTCCTGTCACTTTTTAAGTGGCCTTAAAACCTTAAAACTGACATATTTTGGACGTATTTACGTTGTAATTGATACCAAAGTTTACGATTTTACCATATAACATTGTCCAAGTCACTATCGTTTACGTATGACTTATTTTGTCCACCATATAATAAAATATTAAGATTATGAACAGATCAATGTTAGACCACCATCAAAAACCTGGAAGCACTGAACGGCCGTTTCGTCCTAGTATGGGACTCCTCACCAGTGCGCATCCACGATCCCTAACGCGGTACCTGAGCCCTGGACATTTGGTCTCGCTCGCAAACACGTAACCCCTAAACCACTGGACCAGGGTCCAATAGCTTTCTATCGTGGTTCAACATTGACAGATTCATGATCTCAATTGAAACTCAACAATCTTCACAATCCTATGGTGATATGATACAATAGTTCTAAATGTATGATAATTGTAGAGCCCTGTTCGTTGAAATACTCTATAGGGATCTCTTGTTATTTTCGTAAATCGGCTAGCTTAATTAACTAAAAAAAGCTGAAGAATAATGGAGATGACAATTCCTAGTTTTATTTCACATTCTTCTTGTTAAGATTTCCTCCTCATGTTTTGTTTTCACGATAGTTTAACTCGAACTCAAGTAAACGAAAACTTTTAAAATGGTTTTGCGATAAAACATTGACTACTAATAAGTAGTTAAAGTCAATAGTGAAATAACCAACAACATTAGGTTGACTTGATCAATTACATTGTTTCGTGGTGATCTAATAAAAAGTATTTTTTTCATCCAAATTTTTTCTGAACTTACTGATCTGACTACACTTTCTTTACATCGTTTTGTTGAAATTCTGAAACAACTGAAACTAACATAATTCAATTATACACAACTTTTCGCCATTCAGTTCATTTGTACTGGTTGTTTGAATTTTCCTGTTGACGTTTAAGACTGCAACTGATCAGTCTCTTTCGACACATATGCATCGTGTGCAGGTTATATGTTGTATGTTACCAAACACGAAAATTCTAGAGGACAATTCAAAATCACAGGGGGACATATTTCTAAAGAATGAGATTTGATGTTATCGTTACATCACATCAACTATAAGGTTGGAAAGATTAATACAGTAAGATGAGTAAGGTCCAAAAAGCTCAAGAATAGAGAGAAGGGATTTATATTTCATGATGTGAAGCAAGGTATTACGCAGCAGAATGATAAAAATTAGAGATCACAAGGGTGGCACGAGATTTGATTTTGTACCTTTTAAATATGAAGTTTCGGTTTTGATTGATTACCAGTGGTTGAACTCAGCGAGACGTAACAAATTTAAGATTGTTTGAATATCGATCATTTTGACCGTTTTTAGAATGTCAACATTGTGTCAAATATCTAATGGATGAGATTAGGATGTCAATGTGGATTGAATGTTACAGCAACTGACACACAACACTGCAACTTGATCTCCAAATTACAGAATACAAGAAGAAGGCAAACAGTGAAGTAGAAAACTGTTTATTCATTAAAGAATAAAATGTAATTGGAACAAATCTCTGTGCATAGTAACTAAACATGACTTTGAGATGTATTGTAAAATTAGCAAAAGTAAATTTGCAACCACTCATGGCTAACTTTGAGAGGGAATTTTCAGAGTTCTTGGAGAGGCCATGATCAACAGAGGCAGTTTGTTATGATTTATGGTCCTGTCAATTACCAAGTGACAAAATCGTTAATCAGAATATCGACTTCTATCACCTTGTTCCTGTGCTAAACCAATGATTCGTTAACCAGCTTGAGCAGCCTTGAGTCAACGCTCAGTCCTTAATGATCCTTTGTATAGCAACTTCTCGCTTAAACCAACCCGTTCAGTTCAAAACACAATCTCAGCCTCCATCGTATGTATAATGTAACCCAGACATACTTGGCTTATATGCAGGCAAATCAGACCATATCACACGATAAAACAAAAAATAACAATTATACAAGATCGAGCCAAAAAGTGGCTGTGAGTGCGAGAGAATGTGGCTAATAAATTGGGAATAACTTAAGAATAGTAAATTGTAGA
Organism: Schistosoma bovis; assembly: GCA_944470425.2. NCBI lineage: Eukaryota > Metazoa > Platyhelminthes > Trematoda > Strigeidida > Schistosomatidae > Schistosoma > Schistosoma bovis. The sequence goes on along the minus strand of OX103959.1, from coordinate 5,489,084 downwards.
ATAGTAGTCAGTAGGTCAAATTAAGGATTATGATAAAAGGAATAAGAATATTCATATAGTACAGTTACTTAATAATTATACAATAAGAATATATGTAACCAGAGTTCGTCAATAATTCCTACGAGTTACCATTCATTTATTCTTTTTTCGAATATAACACAGTTACCCACCGAATACAATAGAAGATGGTCGCTCAATATCGTGAATTGATTAAAGTTAAGTATTAATACCATTGGATCTCGGTTCAGTGATCTAGAGTTTAAGTCTTCGTGCACCATACCGAAGGTCCTGTGTTCGATTGCAATGTTTTAGGGTTATATACACACACTTCTGGAGAGTTCCGTATTGTGAGGAAAAAGCTGTCCAGTTGTTCCAGGTTTTCAATGGTGGTCTAGAATTCATTGGTTCATAATTTCAATGAAACTCAACAATCTCCAAAACTGTATACTCGTAGTAGCAAAGTTCATGCAAACATACGAATTCTAGAAAGATTATACTCGATATTATCATTACAAGAACTAATACTTATTTAAACGAACCTAAATAACTCAAAATCTTCCAGATAAAAATTAGAAATCAAAGTTCTTCAATCAGCTTTAACTTTATTTTTCTGATATCAAAAATTTCATTTTTTATGAATTAACATCAACAGACTGATCAATTGCAGTCTTAAACCTCAATGGGAAGATAAAAGCCAAACAATACCAAGTGAATTCAAATTCACCCCATTGCACATGCAAGTGGCTATCACAACTCAGTAGCTGAGTGGATAACGCGATGGCGTTTGAAGCGAATGGTACTGGGTTCGAGTCCCAGGGTGAACATCAACTCTGAGATGCAGGTACATCCAGCTGACGAGTCCCAAATAGGACGAAACGCTCGTCCTTGATTCCACTGCTAGCCACTATCCATCATTGCTTACAAAGAGCTTGTGAATTAAGGTAATATCGAGGCATACGCACAGTATGTACATATGCCAATAACAGACTGATCAATTGCAGTCTTAAATTTCAATGAGAAGATACAAACCAAACAATACCAAGTGAATTTAACAGCAGTGAGTTTAAGAAAGTATTGAAGAAACAATTATCTACTTGAATAATAATTTTTGTTGTAATGAATACAACACTGGAATTTCGGCAGTATCTAGTTCTCTGAATTCAATGATTAAATTGTTAGACTTTCATTGTCATTCTGGACAACAATACTATCAACTGCTTCAAGTTATTACACAAACATTTGATCAAACTATTTTAATAACCTTATTTGTGGTTCATTATCTTTGTAGATTTCATATGCTTTTGGGTTCACATTAACTGTTTAGTTTTGGTTAACCTCTAATCATGTAACTTATATACCTTATCTCCATGAGTTACTAGATCAGAGTCACCATTGTTTAAAACTATTCAGTTGTATATTATGTATACTGAGGGGAAGAACACCTATGGAGATAAATCCAGCATTACCCACAAAAAAAGAATTGCATCATCTGTGAGAATCCCTATGTCAGAAATGATGAGATGATAGTTTTCTCACTTATGGATAAACAAAGAGATTAGCGGTTAAACGAAAAGATATGTCATCATTAATATCAATGTCTGAGAACGGTTAAATCTCAGTCTTACAGAAGGTCAGTCGCGGCCCGGATATCTAAGTGGTTGCTTCTCTTACTGTAAAGCAGGGTGACACTGGATCGAATCAGCCAGAGAATATCAATCTTGTCAAGATTACAAATACCTATTATTAACAAGTACCGAAATAACACAAAAAAATATAGGTCAAGCAGCGTCTCCTATCGACTATCTCCAATCACCATCTTATTACATATATGAGTTCGATTGGGAAAATGTTCAAATTTTGAATCAAGAAAACTCTTAAGCTGTCGGAGAATTACTAGTGACGTGTGTATTACTTATGTCGACAGATGAAAATAATATGTATCATCAATCGAATGTGAAATGCCTGGTGGCAGAAAGTTAAGAAGATCAAAGAGAAGAGAACAAGAACAGAAGGTGATTGATGTGGAAACGAAGGAACAGTCAAGTCGGAAACAATTGATCAATATTTTGCAAATAAAGAATTTATTGTATGGCTCTTAGAATTTACTGAGAGATTCTGTAATTCTGTACTCAAATAAGTTTGGTTGTCTTCACTGTTCTCGTTTACTACAGTATAATATCCGATAACGGGACGTAAATGAAGTTATCCGTACAAACTGATTTGACACTTATGAAAACAGTTCTCAAATCATATTTCTATCTCAAGTCAGCGCTAATATCATTTTCCGGAATAACAAGTAAATCATCTCATTCAAGGAACTATATTACTATCAAAAATTGTAATATTACACTTAGTCAATACAGTTAACTAATATGAATTATTCAGATTGTAATCTAATTATTGAATTCATGAGTCAATTGAAGCTACACCAAAATGGAAAACCTGGAACGATTCAACGAACGGTTCCTCCTAGTATGGAATACCTCGGCAGTGCGAATCCATGATCCAGCCACTCGAGTTTCCAACCAAGGACCTATCAGTCTCGCGCGCGAATGCTTAACCTTTAAACCACTAAGCCGGCATCCAACAATCTTAATATCTAAACTCAACCAATCCATAAAATTGCGCCACGATCAACCATTGTCTTCAGTGAGTTACTATCTCACAACAGACCCGGTTGAACTCCATTGGTCACTGCTCCTCACTAGAACTTCATGAAATAATTCTTGGAGAGCGTCACTAGTGAGCATATGATGATTATAATCAGAGAGGTTTTGTGGATATTATAATGATTTAATGATTAAATTCATGAATTAATTGAAGCTAGACCACCATGGAAAACCTAAAAGCATTCGTGCGCAAGACTGATAGGTTCTGGGTTCGAATCTCATGAGGTAGGATCGTGGATGCTCACTGCTGAGGAGTCCCATACTACAACGAAACGGTTGTATAATGCTTCCAGATTTTCCATGATGGTCTAACTTCAATTGACTCATGATCTCAACTATTAAAATTACTATAATATCCACAAAATCCCTTTCTGATTATATTCATACTGTCTTAGGTATATCTTCATAATGATATAATTTTATCTATTGATCATGATAAATATTGTTTATTTAAATTAACAAACAAACAAACAGAAAATTTACTCAAAATAACAGGTAATCAGTGAAATGTTGTCAAGTTGTTCTTAGCTAAAGTAAACAAAATGATCGGGAGTTTTTTTTCTGCTTCCTTTTCTTTTTACCAAAGTAAATATCATCTACTTAAATGATTTTGTGAGTAGTATGTTGTTTGTTTTCATTTTTCATTTTTTCTTTAGTTTCATTCAAGTAATAACTTTTTTTTGAAAGATCATTTAACTGACTCTACAATCTTCACAAATCACTATATACTAATGATAATCATGCTTTCACTAATGATAAGCTTTAGAACACAGTCTTTAGAGTTGAAATGACAAGCTTAGATCAGTGAAGTTCATTTATTATCAGAAGGGGTTTTGTGGAGATTGTAGTAATTTAAACAGTTGAGATCATGAGTCAATTGAAGCTAGACCACCATGGAAAACCCGGAAGCACTGGACGGCCGTTTAGTCCTATTGTGGGACTCCTCAACAGTGCGCATCCACGACCCCGCCTCGCAGGATTCGAACCTAGCACCTCGCAGTCTCGCGCCAAGCGCTTAACCAACTAGACCACTGAGCAGTGACCAGTGGAGTTCAACGGGGTCAGTTGTGAGGTAGTAACTCACTGATGACAATGGTGGATGTGTCGCTGAATTTCGTGGATTATTTGAAGTTAGACATTAACACCGTTGGATGCCGACTCAGTGGTCCAGTTGGTTAAACGCTTGGCGCGAGACTGATAGGTGCTGGGTTCGAATCCCGCGAGGCGGGATCGTGGATGCGCACTGTTGAGGAGTCCCACAATAGGACGAGACAGCCTTCCAGTGCTTCCGGGTTTTCCATGGTGGTCTGAGTTCAATTATGTCAAATGTGAAATAGTTATTTATTACATATAACCAAAAATTGTAACCTAATATCATCAATTCATTAAAATTAGACATGTACACTATTGGATATCGATTCGGTGGTTTACAATTAAATAATTATGGTTGAATTAAGTTTCTGTGAGTTATTTATGAACAGAGTTCACCACAAGATCTGAAGATTTTAGGCTTGATTGCTATTATGATCGTGTATGAACTCTATTGAGGTTGTCAGATGTCCAGTAATCTCTGACTTTCAATAGTATCTCAACTGAGAATAATTTATGTCTAATACAATCTAAGGATTAAACAGATCGCTATTCAACAACTGAAATAGATTGATAATGTTACATTTTATATATTTTAATGTATCAGTAACGTATCTTACCTACACTTCTACATATACAACTCATATCAACATAGAAAGTTGAAGTACATTTGTTTAGACTTAGACAAATACTTAATTATGTGGTGTATGCCACTCATGTTGATAGATATAAGTAGTATGTTGCACAAACCGGAAGTGGAATGCCTATCAACAGAAGATTGAGAAGATTAAATCGAAGAGAACACGAAGGGAAACAGAAAGCAATTGTAATATCAACAGAATTAAAAGAATCATTAAGCACATGTAAAAGAACAACTGAAGGAAGATGTGCAAATAATGTATTTCATGTATGATTTATATATTTCATGAAATCTGTAACTTCAAATGGTTTATCAGTGGTTATCGTTAAATCAATGTCATTCTGGTTTAATGAAATGAATACCGTTCAAAGTTTTTTCTTAGTTTAATATCTGTCCACCTATTCCAGGGTTAACATTGTTGCATCAATGAAAACCACCTGTTTTGCTCAACGTCCATAACAAACTTTCATTGCTCTTTTGTTAATTTATTTCTTTTTCTTTTTAGGGAAATGTAATCAAGTTTGATCAGGTTGAAGCTGACGATGCTGGTGAGTATATGTGCTATGCTGAGAATTCTATGGGTCGTGCACTGTGGCGCGTTCGATTGCAAGTTAGGCGTAAGTATTCCATAATATATTTTTATTCCAGTAAATATTCACAACATAAGATCACGTTTCTTGCTACAGATTGATCTAAGCTGGTGAACTGTTAAGTGTCATAGAATAGCCAATTTCCATTCAAGTTTAAAAATCCATAGTAGTTTGGTCACTCATAAAACTACTTAGAATTGAATGCAAATAAGAGGATGCTACATTTCGAATATTGACAAGGAATCGTATAGTTGATATCAAAATATTCAAATGCTGTATTTATCTAACGCAAAGGTTGTTACCAGTTATGCTTAACTCACTCTTGGCTTGTTTACAATTTACTTGTTGGGAGACAGAAGAAGGTGAGTAAAATATAAAAAGGACGAAAATGAACAGAAATTATCGAATAAGAATAAAGAAGATGATGAGGGAAGCAGTTTATTAGAAAAATACAACCAGAAAGGATTGTTCTAACTAAAGACGTTCCTCTCATTTACATATATGAAGTAAAAGAAAATTACGACAGGATGACCGCCGGCTTCTATGCTCAGCTATGTTGATGAGGTCTTCATCCACTGTATAACACTATCTCTAGGACCCTAACTATGAAGTCGTAAAGGATTGGCGGAAGACGGTCCTGTACACCTTTTCATATACCAGCACCGTCTCACAAACCGAACACATCCACTATTTTCAACCAATTCCAGAGTTGGAAATTAATGCACGATATGGAATTCACTGGGACGACATTCGTAGTACATGCTTAAGCCACTCAAGTCGGTGTTTCAAGATAGTGATAACAATTCAATTATCGCGGCTGTGCCAAAACACACAATGCTGAACCTCTACATTACCAAGATGGTGTTGTCACTGAATGTCAGTAATCCTTCGAATAAAACGATGATCAAACATAGAGTCGCTTGACATCTTCTACTCGGAGAGGCCAGGTTTGACAAGCATACATAAAAACTGCTCTCATTGACTCATTGTAGATATGATCTATTTTCAGTCAGACTATTATTACACAGGCGCTATAGGTGGCTCAGATTGGAATAAGCTGCTTTGGCTTTCACTATACGTGGGTTGCTCTCATTGCTTTTCCCATCACTAGCATTTAAACAGCTACCGAGATACATGAATTTCTCAACTAATTCTACCTGCTTACTACCAAGAGTGAGTACAGGTGTAGGCTACTGCCGGTCTTGCAAAAGTACTTTGCACTTGAAAGGTGCACGGCACATGTCGTACTTGTAAATGCTGATAGTCAACTGATTAAGTGCGGGTTGCATGACCTGAGTATCATCGCACAATAAGATAATATGATCCGCATACTCAGGGTCGAAAAGTCTTTCTCCAGGTATCAGATCCACACTGTCATTATCTACATCCATCAGAGCTGTTTCTAGAACGTCATTGGCGGTAAAGTTAAAAAAGAATAGTGAGATTTGACATGTTTTTTTAAACTGTTAGATGATGGACATAAATTCACTTTTTAGATTTCTACTTAAGTACCGTTTAAAAACTGACAGAAGTGTTCATATGTTACTAACCTCCTAAAGTCGGTTCTCTGAAGATTTCCTCTAACCACGTAAGATTGTAATATAATGCACGTGATATTGACTCACTTGAACTCGCGGCCTTATTGTAACTTAATCGATAGAATTTAATCAATAGTAGGTAAAACTAGACAAACAAGAAAACTCAATGGTAATATCTCACACTATGACAGTATGTGATTTAATTTCATATCCCAAAAGAAATATCAGTTACCTTTAAGATTGTTAGTATACCTTGCTTAAGAGTACCAACTAGCGCGAAACCTATATCTAAGGATTTCCTGCCATATGACACAAGAAATCCTTAGAATATTGATTTTAACTTGAGCCATTTATCAATAATCAATCAGTAACTGATAATAACAATAAGCTTATTTCATAGATATTTAAAAGTTAAACTCATCTTGGCTAAATTACTTTTTGTATTTACATAGACATATATATCACATCAATGATTTTGTTTATAATAAAATAATTTTATTATAGATGCACCAATTGTTCGAATATTCCCTGTTGAACCATTTCAAAAATCTGGTTGTAATCTACGACTAATATGTTTAATTGATGCTAATCCTCCAGTAGAAAAACATGCTTGTCAATGGATATCAAATCGAACAGGCACTATTACTTCAGGATCTGTTGGGTAAGAGGTGCTGTTTTTTCTTTGCATGTATTCTAACTATGCGATATAAATATAGGTGTAACTGAAGGGAATTCGGGCCAAGGAACGGTGAAATGTTGATCGTATCGTGAATTGATAGATCGACAACGTCTCAGCATTGTATACGTTTTTGATTTGACCTCCTTTTGATCTAATTCTTTTAACTGTATAGATTATTTTAAAGGACGGCTTCTTTGAAGTAACGTGCCCATTCATTTTATTGTCTTTTTTTTCCAAACGGTATGTTGGAATGTGCTACAGTGGCACGTTCACAGAAGATACATATAGATAACTATGGTTGATTGAAATGAAGCCTCCAGTCAAAATTATTCATTTGTATTGCAGGAATCGCTCAATTAATAAACAGAAATATGAAAGATATTGTAAACATAAGCCAACTAAGATTGAGTTTTAGGTATATTTAATCTAAATTTGCGAACAACAGGATAATTCAAGTCATTATAAATAAAGCTAAAATCCATAACCGTTGTCTAAAGGAGTGGCTGTCTGGACTCAATGGGCAAGAGGATAATCCGTTGGTGTTTGGTTCGAAAATTGCCGCGTCCGAATTGTAACATCTAGCTACATCCAGTAAAAGAATCTTAAATACGACGAAGCTCATAATTCTGGATTCCACTACTGGGTACATTCCACTCTACTTTGTACATAATTTTACTGGTTCTGTTCATAAAAATAAATAGAATTTGATCGTGGCAAAGAATCGGGAGACATACCACTGATTACTGTGATAGTCTTTATCTATGGTGGTACGATTCGTCATAGTACAACGCTACTACTTATGAAAAGCTTCTGAAATAACTTTCACTAAATATGCAATATTTAAAAGATGAAATTAGTAATACATTTGACTTTCAAGCATATTAAAGTATTTTGCACAGCATTTCACTTTGTTTGATATCGTGATATCGAGGTAGTCCGCACAGAATGCTGATATTCTAAAAGAGATCGATCAATTGTGGCCCTTAACATGATTCAAACAGCCTTTCCAAATGATTTGAAATTCATCCCAATTAAACAAGCTATTGGTGTCTGGATTGAGTAACTAAGTGGATAACGCATTGGTATTTTGATGCAACAGATATTGGGTTCGAGTCTCGATGTAAGCATCAACATTGGGGTACAAGTTGATAAGTCCCATATAGGAAGAAACACCTGTCTCAGATTCCACTACCAATCGCTATCCAAATATACTCAAAATGTATCAAATCTATTTTTTACAATCATAGATTTTTCCTGTTACCGTCTTTATTATTTACAATTAAGTAATGACTAATTTTACATTTGTCTAGTCTTGATTACTGATCGAGTTCTACTGATTCAGTTCTATCGTGGCCACAGGTATAAGAAACTTGATATCTGGTGCATGACGACGAGATGATAATTGGTTGAATATAGTCTATAGGAAATCCTTTTAGACCTAGGTGGGTTTCGTACTAGTTGGTACTCGTCAATGAGGCGCGCCTGTTATCCTGGAAGAACTGTTTCCAATCCCCCCGCTGAGGGATCTAAACGCTTTGTTCTCATCATTTCACGGAGCTGAAATATCTGCTTTATTACTACTACTATATATCACATAGGTAAACTAGTCCACAGAAAAAGTATGTTAAAAGATTATCTCAGCAAAAATTTAAACCTCAAACTTAGTTGAATCAAGAAAAATCCCATATGTTGTTAGATTTTTGTTGTATGATACAAACAAACAAAATTCAAATGAATTAGGTCATGTTTTTCAAACTATTCTCTAAATCTCCTATATCTCAGGAAAACAGTTTCTACATCTGTAGAAAATAAAGGTTATGTTTACTTAAGTTTTGATGTTGATTGATAATTCGGTAGCAATCGGTTTCATGGGTTCTAGCAGCTGGTGATGAATGAACGGCATCAGCTAATCTATGGCCCGAATAGTTCATTGATAACAAAACTGCGTGTGAATCTAAATGACGTAAGTTCGTATCTCACAACGAGCATCGATTCCCACAAAGTTAGGGATACATCTTACCGACGAATATCAACTAGTACGACTTGTAGATTAGACGAACATTCTTTTAGACGATCTTCAACCTTCAAGTCATTTAAAGAACAGTCACCATGTTACGACTTGATCGATGGAATTGAATCAACAGCAATAAGAAATTTAAAGATACATGATATTCTTTGGTAAACATCACTGAATGATTTTAGTTAAACAGCCAAAGAAGATTGGGAAGCACCAGACAAACAGCTTTCCCATCCTGGTATGGGACTACTTAGCAGTACGCATCTACAACTTTAGTAGGAATCAGACTTATGAACTTGACGGCAAGCACTTAACCTTTTGGTCACTGAACTGATACACAGCGGTTTACATGTTGAGTTTCCGTTGATTTTCTATATTGCTTTGCAACCTTCCTATATCACTGATGGGTACCTATCTTATATTCGACATGGTTCAACTCCACTAGTTACGGCTTATCACAAGAACTCATGGGAATTACTTCTCGTAATCACTAATAAGCATATTGTTGGGATGACCTTCGAAAGGCACAACGGAGCCTTCAGAAGCCGTAAAAAACCGAAGAGTTTCCGCCTACTCAGAGCCTGATGAAGCTTTCAAGAATATCAACATGGCATGCTGTGATTGGACGGTATCACGACTTTCTTCCTTGGGTATTGGTTGAATTATATTGATGGTACAACCAATACTAATAACTAGAAATACAAATGTTTTTCTGTACATCTTTGATTTCTATCGAACAATGACTTTTTCTGCTTTCTTCTGTCTTCTGATTTGCAACTATGGGGTTCTATACGTTCAAGTGCCGTTTGTTGTATATCGTATTCTGCGTTAATCAAGTAGAGGACAGATTTGTGCAGACTGTTGAATTATATAGTTAGTATTACTGTATGGTCTTAGTTAAATGACGATTGATAACTAGGAACCACTATAAAGCTGTTTCGTCTCACTAATTATGTTGATAGGTGGTTGCACAGCATCTCAACTTCATTGAAATTAAATATAGAAACCATTGGATGCCAGTTGAATTGTCTGAAGATTAATTACTCGTTGAGAGACCTGAAGATTCCGATGACAGTCTAACAGTGTGATTGTGGATACACACAATTGAGTAGTCCTAAATTAGGACGAAACAACTGTCCAATGCCTCTATTTTCCAACGCTGCTTAACTAAAAATAGACCACGAGATTACACGGAAAATTCAACAGTTTCACCCTTATAATAATACATGTCATTATTTACTACTTATCAGTTAATCAGTATACATTGACAAGTTGCTTAAGAAAATGTCTTCCTTTGTTAACTTTCAAAAAATGTTTTACTCTAATTTCTTATAGAACAAGATTAACCTATTTAAATGCTGGATTAATTCGTGATCTCGTTCTGGATTTGACACCAATAAAAACACTAGATTTTGGTGATCTTTATACATGTACTGCATCGAATAGTTTAGGTACCGTCAGTGCTACCACAATGATTACAGGTAAGTGTGAAACTATAAAAATAATACTATTCTTAGATTCTGTGCATGTTTCTCTAGTCTATTCTCTCACTTAAAACATTATTTTTTCCAAATGATCAAAGACTGAGTAGTGACCAAAATTATGTATTTCAATTCCTTCCTGGTTCTAATTAAGTTTTACCGATTAGTTTGTGATTTAGTCACTAGTTTATTTAACTTAAAATCGCATGAGCAAGAGAGAGAATTGCTTTGAAAAAACTTTCATACAATTGTGTAGTGGAAATAAAGTCATCGGAATGTCAAGATAAACATAATAATGTTATATTTCAGTACCAACTATATAGATATGAAAGGTGAATAAGTGATTACATTTTTTCTCCTCGATGAAAAATGACTCTTACACAATTGATGGTTTTAATAATGAATTGGGTCATGAAAAAATGACCAGTACAACTGTGCTTACTGATATAAGTGAATTCAAAGCTGTGAAATAGTATCAATATTTTAGGAAAACATACCTGAAAATCTTGATGAGAATAAAACTATCTGCAGCTATGATAAGTTGAATCGTAGGAAATGATGTAATCAACATATACTCACTAGTGGCGGTCTTCAAGAGGTATTTACTGGAGTTCTAGTGAGAAGCAGTGACCAGTGGAGTTCAACTGGGTCTGTTGTGAGATAGCAACTCACTAATAACAGTGGTGGATGTGTTGCTCAATCTCGTGTATTATATGAAGTTAGACATTAACACCGTTGGATGCCGGCTTGGTGGTCTAAGGGTTAAGCGTTCGCGCGCATGACTGATAGGTGCTGGGTTCGAATCTCGTTAGGCGGGATCGTGGATGCACATTGCTGAGGAGTCCCATGCTAGGGCGAAAGAGCCGTCCAGTGCTTCCAAGTTTTCCATGATGGTCTATCTTCAATTGACTCATGATCTCAACTATTAAGATGTAATTGTCATTAAGCAATCAAATTATTATAGTGAGAGAATTTACAAAAGACAATGTGTATATGGTAAGCTTGTCAACTATATGAATAAGTCCATTCACTTCAGTTTTTCAATTTGAAAAGTCTTCAGTAAACAGGAAAATGCTGAAAATACTGTGAGCAAACAGAGTTTATTTTAATCTAGAATTCTAGAAAATAACTAATTATGTTTTCGCTATACTGATTTTACAATTAGAGAACAACTAACTGATTTCTAAATATTGTCTAGGATCTTCTGAAGGTTTAAGATCAAATATGACCTTTGAATACCTTAATTTCTTGTCTTTTAATTAATTAAACATCACCTACATGAAAACTCGATGTTGTCTGGTGTAGGAGTAAGTTGGAAGAAAGTTAATAGCGGGGAAACCGATAAATGTTATCTGTCCATGAAGTTGTTAACCGTTATATTGAACCATGTTGGCAGGTATAGACTACATGATTTGGATCCGTATGATATGGCTCAAAAAATCTCTCACATTAGCTTAGATGCATTCACTCTTTCTCTTCTCTTCAATCGTGAGTTTTAGAATTTTGAGGAAGTTTTATACTCTGAGTTGGATACTTTAAACCAGCTCAGAAGACAAAACATCTTCATAATCCTCATCATGTGCCATAAGTATTCTCCTCTATCTTAAAACTGTCTCATACTTATTCATTCTATGAATCCATAATCTCTTGATTCATTTATTTCCTTCTACCATAAATGGTATTACTATTTCTACAACTCTTAGACTTGATAATTTCGTCTCGTTCTATTAATGTAGTTTAGTGACTTGAATAGATGCACATATCGTTCACTATCTAGGTTGTTTATTATTGACTCTTTTAAATAAATTAACACCGGAACGAATACGATGTGTCTTTATTTCCAAGAGGTAATTTTAGAATTTTAATGTGAATCTGTAACCATATGGATCCAATTGTGTCGGGTTTTAGATAGTTATCCACCGAAAACTATGGAAAATAATCTTGTACTATCATGATAAGATTGAGGTTAGATAAATACACCATTGTATTCTGGATTAGTGATCTAACGATTAATAAATCGCACACAAGACCTAGTGTCCTGAGCTTGATACTTAAAATGGAATTCGAGAGTGATTAGTGCCTAGACGAAACACCTGTTCAGTGCTTCATGATTCTGAGTTTCTGACCAACTTAGATCAATTTGCGATATTCATAACACTCAATAATCTCCTAAAACCCATAAAATGCAAAACTTTTTAAACAGTTGAAACATGGAAAAGATTAGTTTTGATTTTTCAAAACTGATATCTTTATAATTAGCATCAGTGCAACTTCTTCTGTATGTGGGGCATTTTCTTCATGACCGGAGTATAACAGCAGCTCCTCTGAAGCTAAGCTTTGTTGTCCAACCTGCGCCCAATGTGTTTCACTGATTCCCAGCACCTCTAGGTTGTACCTTTTCATTTCTGCAACAATTTGGATGACTCTCCCCGTCTCCTACATTGTAAGAGCATTCCATGTATCTAAATTAATGGTTGCTCTGGTTGTCAGAAGGGACATCAGCTTCGTGACTTCTGAAGGAACTCGGATCTCACCATGAGGCGTCATAACTCTTCTAAATCCCAGGGCAGAGTTTAAGTGGTTTGAATACTTTTTTCTGGGCAGCGTTTTTTCAGCGAGTTTTTTTTCCACGGTATGGGGTTGCTAACCCCATGTTCAACTCTCCTTCTTTATCCGGGCTTGGGACCGGATGTAGCCACAGAGTGGCTCCAGGCGGAGTTACCTCTATAGTTAGGGCATTAAATTGAGACAACTAGTGAGTACTTGGTAGTTGTTGGATTTTTGTCCCATTATTTAGAACTTTCTATCGTCGTGTCCATCCACAACATCTCTCTTATGAAGTCGAAAATTTCCAAGTTAGAGAACAGTGGTATACTTTATTTTGTTTGGTTTTAGAAAACATAGTAATAATTTCACATGAAATATAACGTCGTTTTCAATTTATAAACTAAATATTATCGTTTTAATTCACCATCTACACACATGTATGCTAACAATCGAATAGTTTAATTAAAATTACTTACTTACTTACGCCTGTTACTCTCAATGGAGCTTAGGCTACCAACCAGCATTCTCCAACTCACTCTGTCATGGGTCTCCGTTTCTACTTCTATTCAATTCTTGTTGATTCTTTTCGTGTCTGTATCCATTTCTCGGCGTAATGCGTTCACTGGGCTTCCTCTACTCCTTTGGCCTTGAGGATTCCATGTGAAGGTATCCCTTGTGACACAGTTGAGTGCCTTCCTCAATATGTGTCCTATCCACTTCCAGCGCTTCTTCCTGATTTCTTCCTCCACTGAGATCTGGTTTGTTCGCTCCCATAGTAGGATATTGCTGACAGTATCCGGCCAACTGATTCGAAGTATTTTGCCTAAACAGCTGTTAATAAATACTTGTATCTTCTGGATGATGGCTTTCGTAGTTCTGCAAGTTTCTTCCCCATACAGTAGAACTGTGTTGACATTGATATTGATAATTGGGACTTTGAAGTTGATTGACAGACAGTTGTTTTGAGTTCCAGATGTTCTTTATTCGTGGATATTCTGCTATTGCCTTGGCGATCCGCGCCCTCACATCTGCATCAAATCCACCATGTTCACCAGTGGTGCTGTTCAGATATGTAAAGGTTTTTACATCCTCTTAAGCTTCTCCGTCAAGTGTGATTTGATTGTTGCGTGTTGTGTTGAATCGAAAATTCTTGCTTTTCCCTTTGTGTATGTTGAGACCAACTGCAGTTGAGGCTGCTGTTACACTGATCTTCCTCTCCTGAATTTGTCATTGCGTGTACGACAAAAGAGCCAGATAACCTACGAAATCTGGATCGTCCAGTTGCATCCCAACTGTCCACTGTATTCCCATGCCTCCCCCCAGATGTTGACGTTTTCACGATCATCAGGAGAAAGAGAAAGGGTGAGAGTAAGCAATCTTGCCTGACACCGTTCTTTACTTCGAACGAGTCTGTGAGCTGTCCTCCATGCACGATTTTGCAGTTTGCTTCATCATAGGAATTCCGTATGATGTTGACTATCTTCTCAGGCACTCCGTAGTGCCGTAGTGTTTATAATAAGAATGATAAATATACTTACTGAACACTTGAATCGGTTTCCTAAGGTCTTCTAGTAACTCTAGGTTAAATCTACACGGTAACGAGAATACGAGAGTGAAGATGCGAAATATGAAGAAAAACGGTTTACTGCAAGATTAGTTTATGTGCAGAACAATTCGGTTATTTATGGCATTTCAGACAAACATGGGCATCTGGAATCTTATGGAACCCCACTAAACATAGTAGTTGAATAGGTAATCACTCAAACAGAACTGCGACACGTGACCTTTCCTTTTCTAGATGTTTCTGAGAAACGTCTATTGAATACTGTTTAGATAAAATGTTTCCCATCGTTTTTGGGCCCTTTTAGGCTTTTTTTTTAACGAACTTCCTGGGTCTCCCTAATAATGAACTAATCAGATATCATTATCTATACATATAAATATGCTCTAAGTTACTATGCTAATCGTTGAATTCTTTTTTCTTCTATAGAATCCTTCACTGAAGTACCACTTATCAATGGCAGATATGCTTGTAATCATGCTGTAAATTGGATTCATATAAATGCATACTTATTTATAAGTATTCAATGTTTCAATCTGTTATTCATAAATGGATTATTTTAAAAGAAAAAGAAGAGAATGTTAATTTGTATTTTTTTTTCACTTCTCATAACCCTACTACTTACTACTTCTAACACTACTACTACTACTACTATTATTTGATTTTGTATTTTATATGACATTGATTATAACGTTGATGAATTGACTAATAAGTAGTATCGTGAAGTTTAATTAAATTTTGTCTACTATTCAATTGACCATGATTTTTTTTGTATGTTCGAATAATTGTACTAAGTTGTTTTTCTTTTCTACTGTTATTCTTGTTGTCAAGGTTTATACAAGAGTCCGTTTACTTCACTTTTTTTTGTTGTTGTAAATTTCACGAGAAATATTACATATTATCAGAATGTGTTTTGTGGAGATTTTTAGAAATTTTCACAGATTGAACTCATGAGTCAGTTGAAGCTAGACCACCATTGAAAACCTGGAAGCACTGGACGGCCGTTTCGTCCTAGTATGGGACTCCTCAGCAGTGCGCATCCACGACCCCGCACCACCCGGGGCTCGAACCCAGGACCTACTGGCTTCGCGCGCGAGACATTAACACCGTTGGATGCCGGCTCAGTGGTCTAATGGTTAAGTGCTCGCGCGCGAAGCCAGTAGGTCCTGGGTTCGAGCCCCGGGTGGTGCGGGGTCGTGGATGCGCACTGCTGAGGAGTCCCATACTAGGACGAAACGGCCGTCCAGTGCTTCCAGGTTTTCAATGGTGGTCTAGCTTCAACTGACTCATGAGTTCAATCTGTGAAAATAGTACATAACTATGTATAGGATTTTTCTATTTGTGATCAATATTTTTGTGTGTGTGTGTGTGTGTGTGAAAATACTTTAATCAAACATTTACATTTAGATAATTAAAATAACCCATAGTGTCATTGAATAAGAAAAAGAGAATTCAGTGAAGAAATCCTTCTCTTTTCGACGAAATCATTTACTTAAGCTGTACGTTATATGGAAAATGTATATCTATAGAAGGATAGAAAAGATTGTATCACAAAAATGGATTCAAGAATAAAGAACAAATGAGGTTAATGTACTAATCAAAGGGTAAGGAAGAACAGAATTTATGGGTCAGATAATAGTTCAATTGACAGATATGAAGAAAAGCGACAAAACAACAAAGGTCTCATCAAGAAAACTTGTATAAGGTAATAATAATGAATGATTAGAGTTTAGAATGCAAAATAGTAATTTTAGAAAATATCGATGATAATTAAGTACAAGTGCAGAAAAACAACAAAAAAAACACCAACACAGAAACATACCCATTAAGGGAATTCGGGCGAAGGAAGGATGAGAGGTTGGACAAATCGTTTCTGCACGCAAAGTTCAGGCTTGAGTTTGTGGATTGCCAATGCCTCTGCGGTGCATAAAATATTGATTCGAACCCCCTTTGATCCAGTTCCTTTGACTCTGTAGACTACCTTAAATGAAGAGTCCTTTGGAGCGATGTGTCTACAGTTAATTAAGTGCTTTTATATCGAACTCGTGATTGTTTTACGTTCCTCTTTTAAGAGCCAGGCCGGATAATGTTCCGAGATGCATTTGGATAATAATTGCTTTGTGCGGCCTATGTAATTTGCCTCACATGAGCAAGTAAATTTATATATGCACACTGATGTGGCCCAAAGCGGAAGTTTGCCCTTTACACCTCCCAGAATGGTAGGTCGGCTAGAGAAAATGATTCAGAGCTTAGCTGCGTAGAATGTTTTATTCAATGATCTCGAAATCCGTTTATTTAGGATTTCAGCGGCCGTGTCTCCTTTAATTTCCATATTCATAAATAGAGTTTTCTTCTCTACTATCCATGCTTTGTCATGAAGTCTGGGTGCCAAGTTGCTATCAACGAATCTCGGTGGATAACCATCTTTGATGAGGGTCTGTCGAAGATGAAATAGTTCCACATCTGTTGTGTCATTGGAACAGATTCGCTTGATCGTCGAGGATAAAGAGTGAATCAAGTTCCTTTTTCAACATAATGGAACCGAACTATGGAGGTTCGTGTATTGTCAATTCCAAGTAGGTTTTCTGTATATAGATCTCTGTAAAAAACCGTCAGGCATTCTTTTTAAACAGACATCAAGAAAATGAAATTCATGATTTGCCTCTGCTTCTAACGTAAATTCAATTGATGGATGACAATTATTGAAAATATCTATCTATAAACATACATTTTCCATATAACTAACTATATACGAATATACAGCTTAAGTAAATGATTTCGTCGAAAAGAGAAGGATTTCTTCACTGAATTCTCTTTTTCTCATTTACATTTAATTGATTCGTAATTATCTCTAAGCCAACTTTTAACTTGTCCTTAATTTTATGATAGGTAACCTAGAGAAAAAGAAAAAGAAAAACGTGAATTTTAAAGAGAGTTTAAGTACTTCATTCTTTTCAATCAATATCATCTTATTTATCATTCATACATCAAGATAATAGTAACATATATATATGATCGTTTTCAGTAGTATTCAATACTGAAAGTTTTATCCCAATGATAAGATTCTTAATACAACATAATGTACGGAATTGTGACAGAATGCCTTCATTTTAGAAGTATTTACCTTATTAAGAGAAATTGATTTATATACTACGTGAACTGGTTACTAAATTTCTTTAGCCACTTTCTAGGTTTCTCAACTACTTCTATGCTTAAGCTACGAGTAAGAGTGAAGTGATGTGTGACATAAAAGGCTAGTCTTGCTTCAATGTTAATTTCCATACAGAAAAAAGACAGACGAGCTTACCGATACAGTTATGGATAGTTTTAGTCTTACAGAAGATTCTGGAAATGTATTTAATATAAGAACAAATTGTGATAGACCTTAGTTTCTCTGGACATTTTTTTGTAGACTTCTGTTAGATCCTAATAGAAAGATGCTTTAGCCATTTGATGGCCTCTGAATACTCGATTATGAGATTCTTAGAGTCTTTCAATGGTTATCATTTCTTGAAAAGTCAGAAGAGGAAGAAAGTATACTTCTTGAGTTTCTTAGTAGTTAGGTAGGCAATAGATTGTAAACACTCTATTGAAGAGGGTAAGTACATGCGTTTTGGATATATAGCCAGTTTTAAACAGAAAATATTCTGTGAATAAGATGAAAACTTTGTATAGCAGTTTGTGTCATACAACAATAATTTTGATGAATGTTGTCCACAAAAGAAATCGTTAATTGTTAGATAATAAATAGAGGTTGGCTTTCAGATAGCAGTTAGTATCAGAAATACAGTTCAGCTTCTACCTTTATCAAGAATCATCGATTGAATGTATGTGTCCATACTACATTGTTGACACTCATCTTAAAATCAGTTAGTGCCAATAGCTATACTTAAAAATATTTGGCTCAATGAATAGTTATTGATGATAAAGTTGGATGGTCAGCTTAGTAATTACACTAATTCCCTTCAGATGTTGACGTCTTCATGATTGAATCGATCATCAGGAGAAAGGGAAAGGGCGAAAGTAAGCAACTTTGCTGGACACAGTTCTTTATTTCGAATGAGTTTTTGATCCAGCCTCCATGCACGATTTCGCAGTTTGCTTCATCATAAGAATTCCGTATGATGTTGACTATCTTCTCAGGCACTCCGTAGTGCTTTAGTGTTTATAATAAGAATGATAAATATACTTACTGAACACTTGAGTCGGTGTCCTAAGGTCTTCTAGTAACTCTAGGTTAAATCTACACGGTCACGGGAATACGAGAGTGAAGACGCGAAATATGAAAAAAAAACGGTTTACTGCAAGATTAGTTTATGTACAGAACATT
This sequence comes from Schistosoma bovis, assembly GCA_944470425.2. NCBI lineage: Eukaryota > Metazoa > Platyhelminthes > Trematoda > Strigeidida > Schistosomatidae > Schistosoma > Schistosoma bovis. Next base: position 5,469,943 of record OX103959.1, on the reverse strand, counting down.
TAGGTTATTTATGGCATTTCAGACAAACATGGTCATCTGGAAGTTATACATCATGTATTATGTGCATAATGTCTTGAATTCGGCCAGAGTAAAGAGAAACCTTACGAACGTCTCCTGAATCCATACGTCAAACTCTTCTAGTTAATTCAAAAAGACTGATAACTTCGTTTTTCAAAACAAGGTGTAGGTTGTATTTGATCAACGTATTCAATTTAAACAAAATTCGAGAGCCAGATTTGAATTTCATTCATAATATCTGCTTTAGTAAAAACCAATGGATTTTTAGTGGCCCGGAATCTGATGCCAGTTACATTATTGTTATTGATAATATACATGTCGTCAATTCACGTATATAGTCAATCGACTTAACTCGTGTTGGTGAATAACGGAATTAAATAAGTCAAATATGAGAATGGATTATTGAATACGTATATTTTGTTATACTCGTTGATAAGAACAGACAATCAAATAACCTCAACGAGTAAGAAAGAGCGAAGCGGAAGGAAATGACGCACGGTGAAAAGGATGTCTGAGCCAACTTTATTTAATCAAGCGTTAATCAATATTTATAGCCAGATAAAAATGTGATGAATAGGATAAGAAGTGTACATACATATACGCTCTTATAAAGACAATCAGGGTTGATCAGGGAATAATTAACAAGGTTAAAACGTAACTCAAAAAGAAATGGATAAATTGTCCTGTCCAGAAGATGGAATAAGTTACATATAGGCTTAACAATAGTAACTGACACTACAGATTACAACTCAGTAGCCTGAAAGTTAGACACTTGTCATGATTTCTAAGAGTTTTGATTTTATTCCTGTTGGAGACGATAGATCCCCAAAACTCATAATTTCTAATTTTATCTCATCGATTAAATGTTTAAATATTTAAATGCCTATCGATTGATGAACTTATTGATTAATGTTTAAAGACATTTTACTGTGACAATATCGATTGTAAATATTTGTATAAATACGCTTGACTTGTGTACCTGATTGACCTGACCTGGTATCTTCTGGTTGCCTGTAGAATACACTTTCTACGTCTTACCAAGACTTCTTGATCAAGTTAGCTGAGTCGGGGACAACGGACCAGAATAGTCTATCGAGATTGTGAATCCCTTGATCCGATCGATTATTCACTGCCCTATAATCGGCTGCATTTTGGGATATAACAAATCCTTGGTAATGTTGAGACACTACAATGTCACTGATGTATCCCTTCACAGAGACAAAACAATTATCCAATTCTTTTCGGATTTTCTTTGACTGCCTAACTAAGTTCTATCCGTGATTTTAACTATGAAGTTGAAAACAAAAAAAAGCTGACTTAATCCCTCTATAGTAAACATAAATAAATACTGTCAATAGTCAATAGGTTTCAATGCAATATTATTGATTGTGTGTATTTTTCTTTTAGATGGTAAACCATTATGTGAAATTGGTTTGAATGGTTATTCCTTTTCTTCTTCTTCTTCTTCTCTTCACACCTCATTTTATCATCAATAAATAGATTTGCCTATTTTCTTTGTTATTTCTTCTTCTTCTTCTTCTTCAACAACAATAACAACAAAAGAAAAATTCGAAGTGGGAATATTTTTTATTCAGCTGCAACTGGTGTATATTCCTGTTTAAACTATGTAGGTATGTTTGAGTATTCTTATTATTGTAAATTGTTTGTGAATATTAACTAGATAATGGTATATGGTGGCGCAACTTCGTGAGTTGGTTGAAGTTAAACATTAACACCGTTGGATGCCGGCTCAGTGGTCTAATGGTTAAGTGCTCGCGCGCGAAGCCAGTAGGTCCTGGGTTCGATTCCCGCGGGGTGCGGGATAGTGGATGCGCGCTTCCGAGGAGTCCCATACTAGGACGAAACGGCCTTCCAGTACTTCCAGATTTTCAATGGTGGTCTAGCTTCAACTGACTCATGATTTCAATCTGTGAAAATATTAATTAAGTTAATAAATGTTGAATTGTGATTCGTAGTAAAATTCAGAATGTATGCTTGGTGCTGTTCGAGTGTCATCAGTGCAGTGTTTCTTATGGGTTTTCTTCTTTCCCGTTTCCCTTCAAGATTCTAAGTTAAGACTTTCCTCAAGATACAGTTTGATGATTTCCATAATGTATGTCTAATCAACTTCTAACGTTTTTTTCCCAATTTTCCCTTCAGTTGAAAGTTCATTTGTTCTCTCCGATAGAGGCCTGTTGCTGATGATATCCTTTCAAAGGACATTGAGTACCTTGTGTAGACAAGTGTTAATAAATACTTGTACATTTTTGATGATTGTTTTAGTAGTTCTGGAAGTTTCAACTCCGTACAGTAGAACTGTCTTGAAGTTCTTATTGACGATTCTGACTTTGATATTAGTTGACAAACAGTTGTTTTGTGTTCCTTATATTCTTCAACTGTAAGAATACTATCCTTGCTTTGACAATTCTTGTTTCAACATACAATGCGTGAAATTACTCTCACTCATCACAATTGTATTATTTGTTTCAATACTATTATAATCTATTTCAAATGTAGAATATTATTTATATACTTATATTTAATTAAATAAATAAATATCTCCACAGAACCCCTTCCAATACTAGTCAACACATTCTCAATAGTGACGGTCTTCAAAAGATATTTCTTGAAGTTCTAGTGAGAAACACTAATCAGTGGAGTTCAACCGGGTCTATTGTAAAGATAGTAACTCACTAATGACAATGCTGAATGTATCGCTCAATTTCGTGTATTAGTTGAAGTTAAACATTAATACCATTAGATACCAGTCCAGTGGTTCAGATGTTAAGTGTTTGAGCGCGTGGAGGTGCACTGCTGAGGAATCTCATAATACGACGAAATGGCTGTCGAATGCTTCCAGAGTTTTCATGGTGGTCAATCTTCTATTAACTCATAATCTCAACCATTGCAAATATTTATTTATTTATTTCTTAACAAGAAGAAACCAAACAATTTCAAGTGAACAACATTGAATATTGAATATTAGTGATTGTTTAACATAGTTAAAGTGACAACAATAAAAGAGGGTAACGCACAAATTCAATTAAGTAATTTGTTTATACTATTTGAACAAGATTCTTAATGTTGTTTACCATTATCCTTACTATTATTATTACTATTATTATTATTATTATTATTATTATTATTATTATTATTATTATTATTATGAGGAATCAATGAAGTAGGATGTCAACCACATAGTTACATCAATCAATAAATAAATGAAGTATAGTTCTTTTTTGTATTCATAATGGTAATGATAATTACCAACTTGGGAATATTGAATGAAAACATTAATAATAATAATAATAATAAATTCATTTGGTATTGTTGTTTACTTGAATCTTCCCATTAATCTATAGGAGTGTGAATGATCAGTCTGTTATTGGCATATATGTACATACTGTGTAGATTGCCACGATGTTGTCTTCATTCACAAGCTTTTTGTAAACAATGATGGATAGTGGCTAGCAGTGGAATCCAGTTTGACGCGCGTTTCGTCCTATTTGGGACTCGTCAGTTGGATGTGCCTGTATCTTAGAGAGTTGATGTTCACTGTGGCACTCGAACCCAGTATCATTCGCTTCAAACGCCATCGCGTTATCCACTCATCTATTGAGTTGTGATAGCCACTTGCTTGTGCAATGGGGTGAAGTTTAAATTCACTTGGTATTGTTTGACTTGTATCTTCCTATTGAGGTTTAAGACTGCAATTGATCAATCTCACTGGCATATATGCATACTGTATGGATTGCCTCGATATTGTTTGAATTCACAAGCATTATATATGCAAAGATGAATAGTGACTAGTAGTGGAATGCAGAATACGCGTCTTGTCCTATTCAGGACATATCAACTGGATGTTCCTGCATCTCAGAGTTAACGTTCACTCTAGGACTTGAACCTATTACTGTTCACTTCAAATGCCATCATGTTATTCACTTAGCTACTAAGTCATGATAGCCACCTGCTTGTACAATGGTATAAAGTTTTAAATTCACACACATCTTAGATTCCACTGCTAATCACTATCCATCTTTGCTTATAAATCATGTGACTTAAGGCTATGTCGAGGAAATCCGCACAGGATGCACATATGTCAACAAGAGACTGATCAATTACAGTCCTAGATAACCATGAGGAGATACAAGTAAACAACATCATGTGAATTTAATACATTGTTAGATTTAAAATTTCCCAATGAGTAAACAATTGAATTTTAACTAATGTTTTTTTCAGCTTGTTGTAAGTTGATTTTTCAAAGAATCTATAAATAAACAATCGAAATAAATTAACACATGATTAAACAGTATCAAGAAATGAAACTAAACTAAACTTCTAAAGTTCTTTTGTGAAATCATGATCAGTGTAGTTCAACTACGTCAACTAAGAGATAGTTCTCTACTTCAGGCAATTCCATGAAGTGATTGGAATTAGACATATGAACCGTTGGATATCAATGGAGTGGTCTAGATGTTAAGCGTTAGTGAGTGAGTTCAGTGTGGTGACATGATGGATGCGGGCTTACATACTCATCATAAAGATAGATATGAAAACTATCATTCGGAAAGGATGTCTCAGCACGATAAAATAGAATGTTGAAATTGAGATGAAATGCAATCAGGAGGATCATAGGAAGAGAAATACACCGGTTTGGGATAAAAGGTTCATGTAGAAGATAGATGGAGAAGCAGATGGCAGTCAAAGAAGAAAAGTAGGAAGAAGAAAGAAAATTATGAGATATTAAGATCGTGGTAGAAAAAGAAGTCGCATCAATTTCTTTTAGATACACAATTCTTGTTCTTCCAGATACAATTTAACAGTCTTTGTCAGTCTTCCACTTACCATAAAAATGACTTTGAACACAGGGTTGGCTTTGATTGAGTGACTTATGTTCACAAGGTGTTCGATTATCGACCTTACCGAACTGTTTACGCCTTTTTTTTAATCCAATTTGGGTAATGTTTCTGAATTCCTTTGGATAGAGTACACATCAAATGGGCTATATACCTGGCTCCACACAAACAAGCACATTGATAAATACACCTTGGATTGGTTGTAATATAGAATAAAATAAAATCTTCAATGTTGAAATCACTAATATAAAGTTTATACGTTAAATGAAATTATATGATTAATGATCAGAATAAACATGGTTAACATGGAGTTGAGAGAGATAATGATTTAATTACAAATTAGAAATTACGTAATATGTAGAATAATATGAATTGGCTACAAATTAGTAAGTAGGGATGGATGCTGAACAAATTCCTCGAACAACGTTGGCAAGTGATAATAACAATAATGATAAGATGTATGAATAAGATAAAGTTAAGCTAAGAAAAGACAAGGAGGGATGTATATGAACATCAGTCAAATCACATCATCATATCTCCACATGATCCTTAATTAATTCGGTGAGAATTTGACCAAGGTAAAGTGAACAGTTGGATATATTTCCTCTGGATGCGGAGCTGTTGCTTCAGTTGTTTGAAGAATTCTTAGTTTGACGGATTTAGGGAGATTGTAAATGTTATTCCAATGTTGGTTATGTAGCCCGTTTGTATTTAATGAGCTAAAATCGAACTGTTATCAGTTTCAACTATATCTTTGAGAGTTATGCATGAGCACGAAAATGTAAATTCTTAGAACACCTGTCCAACATAACTTGCTCCAAATAATCCGTTGATCTGACCGATACAGAAAGAAAAAGGCTGTCTAAGTAATCTACCTTTCAATCTCTGAGTGACCGTCAGAAGTGTAAAAGACATTCATTATAGTTTACCAGCATTATAGATTCTTTGGATTGCTATATGCAACTATAGTATTAATATTTTGCTAGATTTATCGCCACTCAATTGTAAGCATATATACAGCGTGTTTACAGTTAGCCCTTCTTTATACTCTCTTTTTAAGGTTGAATGTTCATTTATAAATTTCTCCAGATATCCACTTTTCTTTCAGAGTAGTACGTAAAATCGTTGTTTCATCTTCAATCACATTTGGGGAGCATATGATCTTGATTCTACACTGAATTGTATTAATCAGGTTCGTTTTATATTACAGAGGAAAAAAGAACTTTAAAAATTTGACTAGTTCAAGCAGTTTTCTTGTTTAAGTTTCTGCTTAATGACTTTGTGATGTGTATTACTGATTTCACAGATATAAGTAGTATGTATCACTAGTCGAAAATGAAATACCTGGAGGCAGAAGTTTAAAAAGATTGAAAAGAAATGACCAATAACAGTGAATGATTGATATGGAAATGAAGGAACAATGAAGTCTTTGAAACAGTTGATTGACATTATGCAGATGAATCAATTACTATATAGTTCTCAAATTTTACTAAGAGATTCTGTAATTGATTATATCCTCTTATATTCTCGTTCACTGAAACTCATCTCTTCTCTTTGTGTACATAGAATCTCTAGAAAAGCTATACTACCTTTAATTTCTTACCTCAACCCCCTCCAGACATGATGCACTTCATTCAATCTCTTAAGCGTTACTATCCAGTTACTATGGTTATTATAAAAGATGAATACATATATATATCGTTCATATGAAGAAGTCTATTACTTTAGGCAATTTACATTCATCATTCATTGAGACTAATCACTTTGACTAATCGTATACAGAATGACGAAGATTTTGCCTAAAAGCAATTTATATTCATTTATTTATTTCAAATAGAAATTATATATCGGTTGATAAAGCTTGTTTACTTTTCTTATGTTACGTAATCTATTACATTTTATTTCTTGTTTTCACCTTAATATTGTAATGTATATATATATGTATATCAGAAGAGGGTTTTGTAGAGATTTTATTAGTTTCATAGTTGAATTCCGGAGTCAATTAAAGCTAGATCATCATGGAAAACTTGAAAGCACTGGATGGCCGTTTCATTCTTGTATGGGACTCCTCAACAATGTGCATCCACAATTCAGCCCCGCAGTATTCGAACCCACGGGCTATGTGTATATATATCTTGTTAAATCTTACTGAAGAATAAATTACTACTAACTTCTGAGGACTATTAATGAGCTAGTATTATACATATATTGTGGTATGTGCTACTGATGTCAACAGATATAAGTAGTAGGTATCATCAATTGAAAGTGATGAACCTAACGCCAGAAGGTTAAGTAGATCGAAAAAAAGAGAAGGAAAATAGAAGGTAATTGCTGTGGAAACGAAAGAACAATGAAGTCTGAGATGATTGATTGACATTTTGTAAATGAATTATTTACTGTATGATTCTCAGATCTTACTAAGTGATTCTGAGGTTTTGTATTTGAATACATTCGATTGCTCCCACTTGTGCATTCTCGTTCACTACAATATTCTTATTGTATAACTATTCAGTAACTAGATTATGCATATATATTCCTCTTATTATAAGCTTTATTTTAACTTATAGACTATTATTATACAATTTATTGCTGCTAAATGATGTCCAGTTTATTAATTACGTTTATAGACATTTTTTAGCTTGATCTTGTACAAATGTTATTTCCTATTTTACGGAGTGATATGAACTGTTTGGCTTCTGTATAAACCAAGTATGTCTGAAATAAACGATTCGTATAGTGGAAGGTGCTATTGGTGTTCTGGACTCAAATGCCAGTGCTAAGAGGAAAAAGGACGAATAACGACGCCAAACTGCTGATACGGATCGAACGTTGTTGGTTTGGCACAGAGCTAAGATTGTATGAGTCGTATACTGATTAGCACATAAGTTACGGGATAATTAGCCGGACCTAAAGTCACAACATATATCATTATGAATATGTTCAGAATGAATAAATCTTATTTGGGATAAAATGATCGTTTATATAGGATGAAGCCCCCAAATGCCCTGGTACAGCTAAGAGTGACGAGAGTCAGCTCTCCCTCTCGACATACTCTAACATGAACACGCGCATACAACCACTAACACGGAAGTCCTACTCACTACCTTCTCACACCACAGGTGTTGTTTAGAAAATCGAGAGGATGAAAATTGAATATCCGGAGCATTAAGCGGGCTGATAGATATAGAGGATCCAACGAGGGAGTTGGAAAACCCTCATTCCAAACCAATGGTGCACATAAGCTCCAAGATCCAGAGGGAACAACTGGAATATGAACCAGTTATTGGTCACCGGCTACCATGGGACTCCATCTCCTTACGTTGCTCTACTGCCTTAAGGATCAGACCTTTAGGTGGAAGGTTCCGGGTGTAGCCCCCTAAGAAAACCACCTGTTTCGGTTTGGGCATCAGGATAATATTATAGCCCACACACAAACCAAAAGGTTTGTTTGATGTATATGTATTTGGTGCCTCCTTGTACCAATATCTATGAGTTCAAATAATAAAATTCCATGGATACGGTGATGAGAATTCTGAATGAAATAATTACGTAATTCTCATAAAAATTCACTATCATTGTCATCGATAGTAATACTAATAATGATAATACAAGCTATTATTAATCCAATTGATCTAATCCATTCATTTTGAGAATTTGAAATGCATTAAAATAATATAAACTAAATCTAAGATATAAGTTTCATCCCACTGAAAGGTTCGTCAGTTGATAATGTATTGTGCCTCAGAGTTGATGTTCATACTGATGCAGATGTGGTATGTATTGTTTTAAACATTCCACTACACAAATTGGTTTCTACAGCTTAATGAATAACATGTTAACTGTTGATACATAATGTGTTGAATTTTGTTTTATTGAAATCATGAATGGATTGATGTTAGACCACCATTGAAAACCTGGAAGCACTGGAAGGCCGTTTCGTCCTATTGTGGGACTCCTCAACAATGCGCATCTACGATCCCATCCACAGGTTTCGAACCCAAGGCCTCTAGTCTCGCGCGCGAACGCTTGATCTCAATCAAAAACGTAACAATCTACACAACCCCTAAACTGATAAATATTGAATTGATGTATTTGTGCGAAAATTAACACTAAAATAAAGGAGTATCAATATGACAAGTATAGAATACAAATAAACATATTAATTGAACTTCATAGTTAATTATGATTGGAACATAATCAGTTTATAATCACTTTGTATATAAAACATACATTAGTAGGATGTTTTCACCAGTTTCTAAGACTTAATACATTCTAACTGTTACATCATAATATTGTAATCTTTGTGTAAAGTGTTATTGCCAAACAATTTAACTGTATATCTATTTATATCATTCTTATGAATTGATATGCATTCACTTAAGATGCCCAATTAGACAAAAGTGTAATCGATGGAATTCAGTTCGAATATACAACAACAAAAAAAACAACAACAAGAGAATAAAAACTCTTTGACTGATGGCAATCGGTCTTCAGTCAGTCTTCAGTAATAAGGATAGTAGGTTGATGAACCTGTATTAATCCTGACACACTGCTTTCCAGTGAAGGTCCAGCTTCTCCTTGAAAGCATTCACTGATGAGGCCGATACCACTTGTTCGGGTAAGGCGTTCCAATTATTGACTACTCGATGATAAAAACGGGACCCCACTTTAAGTTTATTAGATCTTGGTTTATGAACCTTCTTGCTATGACCACGGAGATTATTAATCCTGGAGGGAGCAAAAAGATAAGACATATTAACACCCAAATCATAATTAAAGATACGAAATGTCAGTTTAAGGTCACCTCGTGTCCTACGATACGACAAGGGGAAAAGATTTAGGCGTTTTAATCAGGATGCGTATTTTTTTCTTTTACGTTTTAGGACTCATCAGTAGAATGTACCTGAACTGGAAGGATAAAGTTCACATTGCCACTTAAACCTAGTACTATTTTACTTCAAACGTCATTGCATTATTCACTGAACTATTGAATCCAGATAATCGATTGTTGTGTCGATATATAAATGGTTTCATGTTTTGTTTTGTCAATGACCGGAGTTTTAATCAATGACACAATTTGACATCATTGATGAAGCAAAGATTTTTGATGTGTTCATCTAGTTTCACAAAACTCAAATCGGATAGCATGATGTTAATCTGATAAAAAGTCTGATCAAACTTTCCAGAGATATACATGCAAAGATCGTTTGTTTTACTGTTGGATATAAAATTAGACTGTACGATGACTGTTGGAGGTAGTCGACCAGAAAACCTGCTTAATCTAGGTTTTATAGTATTTGGCACTATTCAGTATGATGTACTTCTAATCTTGATGGAACCATAGCTCCCTAGTAGATTCAATTCCATGTTATACAGTCTCATGATTAGATACGTTATCACTAATTTACACCTCAGTGTACTGCACGCAATATTAAGTCTGTAGTCTCAGTTACTATGTTAAGCCAACACAGCTTATTCTAAATTCCGATTAGGTCAACTTATTCATTTCGCCTAAACCACATTTCGACCTTGTCAATTATTCACTTCTCGACCTTGACTGTTTTAATATGAGGATGTGTGTGTGTGCTTTTCTTATCCTATTCACCGCTGTATATATTGGTTCACGCTTGATTAAATTGAGTTGGCTCACTTGCTTTCTCCACAACGCGTCATTCTGTTTTGCTTCTGTTTCCCGACCAACGATTATAAAAAACATACTTATTCAAAAGCGATTCTCGTATTTGACTTATTCAATTCCGTTATTCACTAACGCAATTATATACGAGGATTGACGATATGTGTATTTCAATAACATTCATAAGATACAATTGCAGTCAATTAAACTAGCGGTCAGGTCGCAACTTGATCGACAGGATTCAATCAGTTCTAGGACATACATGAATTCCTTCAATGGTCATTAATCAGCTAATTGTAGATAGAATTAGACTTTAAGTACGCTTACGCATCAAATATGAGCTTAAAAGATAGTAGTGAACCATTCATTGGAACTGAACATCAAAATAACTTGGAAATAAATTTCTAAACTGAAGTAACAACAGTGAGAGAGCCAATATGAACCAAAAATCACTGACAGCTGTTCTTCCTATTCTAAGAATTCTCATCATTCCCATCAGTTAAAACCATCAGTAGACCAAAAAGACGAAAATATTGGTCAAAGTTCGATAATAAAATTATTCCAAATGTTTCAATCCTGTCTACAGAATAAATGTTTAGAAAGCAGATGTCGGCTAAGCAGTCTAGACGTTAGGTGTTCCTATTTGAGTCGAAAGGTCCTGGTTTTGATTCGTGAGTGTGTGATGTTTTACGGCCTAATAGTCGTATAAGCTTAAGGTAAACGTATCAATACACTTGTCGACTAACTAAGTAATTGGAGATAGAAATGAGCACCACTTGATACCGGCTCAATGGTTTAGAGTTTAAGCTCCGATCGCGAGACCTTAATGTTCTGCGTTCGATCTTTGATGAAATGATGGGTACACATTACTTAGAAGTTCCATGCTACGACAGAACACCTGTTCAGTGTTCCCTGTTTTTCATTAGTCCGTAATCTAAGATCAATTCATGATTTAAACCAATAAAATTCAATAATTTCCGAAAGCGTCTGTAGTGGCTTGTACTATGTCAAGTCCATATAGGCTATTCTAGCATCTTAACAAACCAATTTATTCATTCTTTTCAAACCATATTTTGACCTTGTCACTTATTTGCTTATTAACCCTGACTGTTTTTGTATGTGTGTTAGTTGCTTGCCCCATTCATTGTGCGCCTAGAACTCATTTTTGTCTGAATATAGCTATTGAGTCAAGTTTAATGAAAACGCGTTGGCGCACTCATCATCTCCACTGCGTGTCATTTCGTTTCGCTTTTCTCCCTTCTCTTCGCTTCGTTTCCCTGATTGTCTTTACAGATCAATAAATGTACAAAATATACATATTCAAACTTCATTCACATATTCGTCTTACTTTTAATCTGTTATTCACTAATGCGATTTACGTCTATAATAATAAACGAGGATTAGAGGCATGAATATTTCGACAACAATTACCACACGATCTAGCTGGAGTCAGATATAGGACCATTAAACCTCTTAAATTACCCAAAATATGTTATAAATTACAGTTAAACATACAATTTTAGATCATTTTCACAGATGATTACCCTAACTGATGCATTTTTTAAATCTCCGTTTTGATTAAAACAATTATTTATATTATAAGACAAGATGGATGATGGTTAACAATGGGAAGGAGAACACATCTCTTGTCCTATTTGATACTCATCAGCTGGATGACCTGTTTAATCCAGGACCGAAATTCAATACCGTTCGATTCAAACGCCATTACATTATCCACTTAGCTAATGAATTCTGATAGTGATCAGAAACTCTGAGATGCAGATACATCCATCTGATGAGTCCTAAATAGGACGAAACACACGTTTTGGATTTCACTACTGTTCACCATTTTCATCTTATGACTCAAAGAAATATCGAGGTAATCCGCACTGGACATACATATACCAATAAGGAACTGATCAACTGCTGTCCTAAACATGAATGAGAAGATTTAAACAACCAATACAAAAATAAATTAAAATGATTTATAATGTTCTATTCAAAGCTTTAAAGATATTTGACGAATACTTTTGAAGATGGTATTCTCTTTTTCTTTCATAGTACAGTTTAAAAAAAGAAAAAAACCTGATTACCGACTACACATACCTGAAATATGTCTAAACATTTAAAATCAAGAAAAACAATTAAGGGTAATATATTACTGAAACAGACAATAAAGTAGAACAACAACAACAACAACAACAACGACAACAAGAAAAAGAAGTAGTTCAATACAAGCAAAAAATGAATATAAAATGTGTGAAGAAGAAAAAAAAGAAAAAGAAGAAAAATTCGCAATTCAACTTCATGTATATCAATGTTGAATGGTATTTCAGTATCCTATTGTGTGTGTGTGAATTTTTTTTTTGGTTTTCTTCCAATAAAGTAATTTAACTTATTACATAATCAGAGATAAAGTAATAGACTTTGAAAGAATTATGTTCCCAGTGATTAAAACACATATGGACCGTGTATCGATTGTCGAAAGTATTGATTTGTCGTGTACGAAAGCGAATGGTTAGGAAATACATTAGATACTATATGTGTACATCTTTTTCTCAGTGATCTTGTGCACACTTCTTTACACTTTAGATTTGATTGTTATTCCAATGACTTTATGTTTCTTTTTCTCATGTTTCTTCAATTTATTCTCCTCAATCTTCTGTTGTTAGGCGTTTCAGTTTCTGATTAATCTATATACTACTTATATCTGTCAACATAAGTAGTATATTACTATTAGTATTAATAGTTTTATTCAATACTATATTTTTATTACAATATGGAATTCTCAACACAAAATATTCCAGAAAGCTTCCGTTTCTTACTTCTTCGTCTATCATGACGATAAATATTGAGTGATCTCCAGGTAGATGCTAGCAGTCCAGTCAACCAACATTTAAATAATATACATTCTCTTCGATGCATATTGCCAGCAACCACGATCATTGTGATTTGGCGTATTGTAACTTGTACAAAGAAAGATTGTACATATTCCAGAAATGCACAGAATTAGATAATTTGTTGAAATATCTAGATAGAAGGAACAGGTAGTCTAGATGTTCAAAAAGGCCGCCATGCTACACCATATGTCACAGATCAAAATATGTCAACATCGACACATGGTAATGATTGGTGTACTCGATACTATATGGTTTCTGTTGTACTAGTGAATTGTCAGCACAAAGTATATAATATGTTAGAGAATTTATCTCCTATTTTAACTTGCATTAAAGGAGTACATTGAGCCATAACAGTTTTACTAACAAGTACGAAAGAAGTATCATAATATAGTGTTAGGTTATCGAAATATGTGATAAGTATGTTTAATGCTAATCTTTCGACTGTAGTTCTACCTTTGAAACAGTTTCAAGATTACTATTATTAAGCAAGTTCTCTAGTGTTAACACTGTGATCTGGATCACTAATTGACTGTGCTTTTACTTCTCTGTAAGAGAACAATATACTGTGTCTAAATGAAAATACCTTGCTTCTTTATAAACTTATTCTGGTGTGCCACGTACAACTATTTTTCTTTCTATTTTCTTTCTCTTACCTTTTTCGAAATGATTTGTCATGATCTATGAAGTCACCTTTATTAAGGATATGGATAATCTCACTACATGTATGCCAGTTTCTCATTCATTAAGTAATTTTAAAATGAATGGTGGTCTTACATTTCATACTTCTGAATGTCATACTGTTAACTTTAATCTGAGATGTGAAATGTATTTAGACACTCTGTTCGAATCCAAAGGTGTTTGTACTATTAAAGATTCTGTAATAAGAACCTTGTCAAAAGTCATTCATCTTAGTGTATTTCTTTCCTCTGATCTTGATTGATCTTCTCATTCTTTATTCCTATCATAAACGTTTTCCAGTTGACTTATTATATAAAGAAGCTACACGCTTTTAACATTATTCGATATTTGTATTTATGATCATCATGTTTTACTACTCCCCATTATTCCTTCCTGAGTTCTTGAATAAAAAAGAATTTCTTCATTTCAGAGAGTACTAAATGCCGTTATCATGATGTGTGACTAATCATTTAAAGTCATTGTGAATAGGATTGTAGATAGATACTTTAAATCTTGCAAACTCCTAGTAAATGTTACTTTATCAGATGATAAACATTCACAATGTTTACATCCTTTCTCTTTATTTTCATCTTCTGATAAGACAAAACACTGGAAAATTAGGATTCAGGTATGAAAATAGAAGTACAAAAGCTGTACAGTATCGTATCCAGCACATCTTGAATACAACAAGGAGTCTGACACAGGTGACGTAATCAAATCTTATATTGTACCAAACACATAGTATGGAATAGAGATATTATTATTATTGTTGGCATTTTTCCATTTCAGATGTATTTGATACACTGTAATCATTGACTAGTTTGTCTTAGGAATGAATAAAACTATACTTTGTTATGGGTTGTGAATATCTTAAAACGATCAGTAAGTATATTATACGGGTGACATACATGATAGTTGAGAATTGATGGGTTATCGTTAGCTTTGAGATCCAGGAACAGCTATATCTGCTCACTAAAACAATAAGAATTCAGCAATTTTTTAAATAGTTGGGATCATCAGGCAATTGAAGCCAGACCACCATGAAATACCTGAAAGCACTCGACGGCCGTTTCGTCCTACTGTGGAACTCCTCAGCAGTGCGCATTCACAATCTCGCCTAGCGAGATTCTAACGCAGGATCTATTGGTCTCGCGTGTGAACACTTAACATCTACACTACTGATTATTGCTCTGTTTTTGTGAATTTGAAGTGTTTTGTCAATTCAGAAATAGTAGAATTATCAGTCTTCGTTTTACTCAAGAATTACTGGTCTAAATCAAATTAATATGTACGATTGTTCTTCTACTTAAAATGAGAACTATTTCTCTTTGGCTCAATAGTCCTGAACACTACACTGCAAATCCATTGATCCGTCAAAGATCAAATCCAAAATTTTTAAGATTCATAGTAAATGCGACAGAGTTTAAATTCCCTGATACACATTTCCATGATTATTAAATAATATCAATAAAGACGTTTATACTGTAGTGAACGTGAACACACTAATGGGGATAATTGAATGCTCTCGAATAAAAAATCACGGAATCTCTTAGACAGATGAATTCTAATTAAGGACCGGAGTCAGACAAGACTGTTTACATTCTCCCTTCCTTTTTCTTCTCGTAGTCAACTGGATTATGAAAACCTCGACATCTAAGGGAAAACACGGCATAAAGTGGACAGCTCAGAACCAACTAGACGATTTGGACTTAGCAGATCCCTTTGCCTCCCTATTGCATACACACGAACAAATGCAGATAAAGACATCAAATGTAGCAGCAGTCTCTGAATCAGTGGGCCTCAACATACACAAGGGGGAAACTAAGGTCCTCAAATACGACAGGGAGAACACCAATCAAAGCACATTCGAAGGAGAGACTCTGGAAGATGTAGAATCTTTCACATACCTGGAAAGCATCGTTGATGAACAAGGAGGATCAGATGCAGACGTAAAGGTGAGGGTTGGCAAAGCAAGGGCCGCATTTTTACAATCGAAGAACAAAGGAATTCAAAACAGCTATCAACCAATATCAAAGTCAGAATTTTCAGTACGAACGTCAAGGCAGTTCTACTGTACGGAGCTGAAACTTGGAGAACTACAACAACCATCATCAAGAAGATACAAGTATTTATAAATAGATGTCTATGCAAGATACTCAACATCGATTGACCGAATACCATGAGTAACAGCCTACTGTAAAAGAGAACAAACCAGATTCCAGCTGAAAACGAAATTAGGAAAAGACGATAGAAATGAGTAGGACATACATTACGGAAATCATCAAACTGCATCACGAGGAAAGCCCTAACATGGAATCCTGAAGGGAAGTGTAAAAGAGAAAGGTCAAAGAACACATTACGTCGGGAAATAGAATCAGATATGAAAAGGATGAATCACAACTGGAAGGAGCTGGAAATGATTGACCAGGACAGGGTTGGATGGAGAGTGCTGGGGAGCGGCCTATACTCCTCCACAAAGAGTAACAGATGTAAGTAAGTTTTAGTAAAATCTGAAAACCATACAATGAATCCTTCATCTGTAAAATATCAATCAATTGTCTCAGACTTCATTGTTTCTTTGTTTCCACAGTAATTGCCTTCTGTTCTCATTTTCTTTTCTTCGATCTTCTTAATATTCTGCCATTAAACATATCACTTTCAACTGATGATACATACTACTTATATCTATCGACATCAGTAGCATACATCACAATATCCAGTATTCTACTTGAACCTATTCAATCTCACTTACAAATTTACATGATCCCCATGAATTTATCAATCAATTAATAATTTTGCATAGATTTGAAATAACTAGATTAATATAAATGGCTTAATAAAACTGTAAGCAAATTAAAGTAAATCACATGTGGGCAGATACTTGTTCATAGATGGGATTAAAGTATACTAAAGTCCATTGATTAGTATTATACAAGATGCTGAACATATGTGAAACAAATAATCACAAGGAATTTACAGTAAAAGGAAATTAGGTTACATACATACTTTTCCTAGTTTACATTATGAAGAAATAAGAAAGTAAATGAACAGTTGTTTACTAGTATAGGGGTTGCGTAGATGATTAAGTGTTTTTTTATTAAGATCATGAACCGATTAATGTTAGACCACCTTTGGAAACCTGAAAGCACTGGAAGTCTGTTTCGTCCTATTGTAGGACTCCTCAGCAGTGCGCATCCAGATCTAACATCAATTGGTTCATGATCTCAATCGAAATGAATAGTTGTTTAGTTTTAATATAGGTCTCATCAGTATTACAAATCCATAGCTCATTAAAGAGTGAATTATCAAATTTATGAAGATTTGAGAATCTCCACAAAACACTCCTATACTATAACTACTAGTAATAATAATAATAATAGTAATAATAATAATAATAATCGTATCTGTTGATAGTGACTGGCTTGGAGATGAAGTTTCTGGAAATCTAATTACAGGAGTATTGAATAAAGGATTTTAACCATGTCAGATGTGAGACAGTTATTCACTGAAGTTAATGGGTGATATCTGTGTATTATGGTAAATTTTTTGAAGTTTAATGTGTAAATCACTGAATGATATCTTAGTGATTTCGAGGTTCAATGGTCACTATCCAGAACGCCTGTTTCGTCTTATTTGGGACTCGTCAGTTAGATGTACCTGTATCCCAGAATTGATGTTTATTCCATAAATTGAGCCTAGTGCTGTTCACTTCAAACGTTATTCACTAAGTTACTAAGTCCTGATATTCACTTGCTTGCGCAATGCGATGAATTTCTTAACTCATTTTGGTATTAGTCGTTTAAATCTTTCCATTGACGAGTGCCAGAGTGGGCATCAACTCGGAGATGCAGGTACATCCAGTTGATGAGTCTTAAATATGACGAAACGTATGTTATAGATTCCATTGCTAGCCACTGTTCATCTTTACTTATAAATAATTAGTACGTTTTTGGGGATTCTTCCTCTCCCCCCCCACTTTTTCACTCTTTTTTCATTTAATCCCCATAAAGTAATACTAAATTATGTTGTATAATAGAGAACTTCTTAGAAAATTTATACTTTTCCGTGTTTACTGATCTGTAAATAACTAATTGAAATGACCTTCATATTGTTTTAATTAATTAAGTTACTGAGGGTTTTTAATGAATTTCATTCAGTCCATTTCAGTAATTTAATAAAAGAAAAAAAATCAAGTGTTATCTTTAATTTATTGTTTTCTTCTATTCAATCTATAAGGTTGATTATTGAAACTGAAATTGAAAATACTTAAGCTTGTTACTCTTCGTGAAGGGGTATAGTCCATTCATTAAGATTCTCTATCCAACCGTATCCTAGGCAATCCTTTTCAGCTCTTTCCAGTTTCTATTGATCCTTTTCATATCTGACTCAATTTCCCGACGTAATGTGTTCTTTGACTTTTCTCTTTTCCGCTTCCCTTCACGACTCCAGGTTAGAGCTTGCCTTATGATACAGTTTGATGATTTGCGTAATGTATATCCTACCCATATCTATCGTCTTTTCCTAATTTCGTTTTCAGCTGGAAGCTGGTTTGTTCTCTCCCAGAGAAGGTTGTTGCTGATGGTATCCAGTCAATTAGTGTTGAGTATCTTGCATAGACAGTTATTTAAAAATACGTGTATCTTCTTGATGATGGTTGTAGTAGTGAAATGTCAATTGGAAAAGCCAAATTCTTCTCGTTTACAGTGTATTAGATGTGTCATTTGTTTATTGTTGATTTGGGATTTGTACATTCTGTAATGGATTGTTTCAATATTGTTCAATAGTTCATAAATTATTTCAAGTAGAGTTGGAATTCATCAACTGGATGTACTTTTATCCTCGTATTACTATCTAATAAGAGACTCGAATTTAGTGCACTTCTCTTTAAACACTCGATGAATTATCCACTTAACCTTTGAGTTCAGATAGCCAATGACTTTAGTTGTTATCCAACTTTACTTGAAAATGCATATGACCTAATACAAATATCTAGTCAAATTGTTCAGAATATACATATGCTAAACAGAAACTGACCAATCTCAGTTTTTCACATTAACACTAAGAAGACTCAAATCATTACAACTGAATAATTCTTCATTGTCATTTCACAAGCAAGTGACTATCCTAACTGTATAGCTAACTAGATAATAAGCTAGGAGTTTGAAGTGTAAAACAATGAGTTCGAGTTTCTGAGTAAATATCTTGATTGGGATGAAGGTACATCAAGCTGATAAGTCTTACGTAAGGTCAATCTCGTATCCTGGATTCCATTGTGAACTACCATCAAGCTTTCCTATTATTCTTTATTTTACAGTTCAGAAAAGTTATCCAATATACTTTGATTACCATCAGTTAAACTGTGTTTTTTTTGGCAAGAGTGAGAGTTAGACTAATGACTTTTCTAGTCCAGTATCACACGACGGCTTTCATTATATAATGAATAAAATCCAGGTAGTA
The DNA here is from genome assembly GCA_944470425.2 of Schistosoma bovis. Taxonomy (NCBI): domain Eukaryota; kingdom Metazoa; phylum Platyhelminthes; class Trematoda; order Strigeidida; family Schistosomatidae; genus Schistosoma; species Schistosoma bovis. Next base: position 5,450,399 of record OX103959.1, on the reverse strand, counting down.
CAAAACAGTTTTTTCATCCTATGACGATACACTTTAGCAACACGTATCTTTGGGCCTGAGAGGAATAGAAGCCATAACTCTCGGTAAGCATATGATGTTTTGTATTAATGACTAAATTGAAATAAGCCTGGTGTACCTGCATCCTGGAGTTTATTTATTCTTATTCATTTATTTAAACACATAAACACTGGTACAAAGAGGCACCAAATACATATGTACCACATAAATCATTCGATTTGTGTGTGAGCTATGATACTGCCCGGGTGCCCAAACCCAAGCAGGTGGTTTTCTTAGGGGGCTACGCCCGGAACCTTCCACCTAAAGGTCTGATTCTCAAGGCAGTAGAGCGACGTAAGGAGATGGAGTCCCATGGTAGCCGGTGACCGATAATTGGTTCATATGCCAGTTGTTCCCTCTGGATCTTGGAGCTTATGTGCACCATTGATTTGAAATGAAGGTTTTCCAACTCCCTAGTTAGATCCTCTATATCTATCAGCCCGCTTAATGCTCCGGATATTCAATTTTCATCCTCTCAATTTCGTAAAGAGCACCTGTGGTGTGAGTAGGTAGTGAGTAGGACTTCCGTGTTAGTGGTTGTATGCGCATGGTCATGTTAGAGTATGTCGAGAGGGAGAGCTGACTCTCCTTACTCTTAGCTGTATCAGGGCATTTGAAGGCTCTGAAATGATGTTTGCCTAATGCTTAATTTATATGAAACTATCAAGTCCAACCTTGGTATTAATACCAATCTTTAAAATTGTCACATAAACAACATACATAGTAAAATTAATAAGAAGTGGTTATGTAATATCATGAAGAAGTCAAGAACCGAATAGATGTAATGACATCGAAGAAATGGAAAGTGGTATTCTCATATGGAAGAAGATTCTGAATTATTAAACATAGTAACAAGTCTTTGTAAAGCCTAAAGAAAATAAAAGGAAGTATCCGTCGGAAATCTTCCAAAATTTTCAACCGATATTCAAACCATATTCTTCTTCTAATTCGCTAAAATTATAACCATCTCAAAGGTCTCAAGCCGGATTCATGTATCCAAAAAAAAACAACTGGAACATTAACAAATCTTTGTCTATCATGATAATGTTATCATTAGTTTATTACACCATTTTTGTAACTCTTTCTTATTTTCATTACGTTACTTTACTTACCTACTTACGCCTGTTACTCCCAATGGAGCATAGGCCGCTGACCAGCATTCTCCAACCCATTCTGTCCTGGGCCTTCTTTTCTAGTTCCATATAATTCTTGTTCATTTTTCTCATGTCTATCTCCATTTCTCGGCGTAATGTGTTCTTTGGTCTTCCTCTTTTCCTTTGGCCTTGAGGATTCCATGTGAGGGATTTTCATTACCTTACGTCTTTTAAATTCATAATTTTATTTTTAATTGACTGATCTTTGATCTTAATTATCAATAATTTATCTTCAGCAACTTCATTACATCATCAATTTTTTGATTCATATCATAAATCGATCAATGCTAGATCATCAATGAAAACCTGGAAACACTGGATGGCCATTTCGTTCTAGTATGGAATCTCTCAATTGTTCACATCCACGATGCTGTACCAAATAGATTCGAATTCAGGACCTTCAATCCCGTGAGTGAACGCTTAACTTTAAGACCACTGAGACGGGATCCAATTGTTATAATGTCTTACTTCAATTGATTCATGAATTTGAGTAACCTTTCATTCATTATCTAAGTTGGGCAACTATTTCACATCCAACATGGATCATTCAAAATTATTTTTTCAAGTATTTCTGTACTGTTTTTAATATCTATACTGAAAGTATTGTAAATTAATGTTTGCTAAGTCTAATCATAAATGACCCTGGGTAATTTTTTCTCCTAGATTTTCTTAAGCAAACTCTCAATATATAATTAGGAGGGAATCTAAAATGTAAATCTGAAATTATGATTTGAGTGATTTATTTGACATTTGCTAACGTATCACGTCAAACATGTAAAACAAACCGATTGAGATAAGAAAGAGAATAGGTGTGTAAGTGAATTAGGATGCGAATATGTATAGATGAATAATAAACATATTGATTGAGCACCAATTAATCAATAAAATGGACACTAAGAATAGACAATAGACATGGCAATATACTTACTTATGTACTTACGCCTGCTACTCCCAATAGAGCGTAGGCCACTGAACAGCATTCTCCAAAACACTCTGTTCTGGGTCTTCCTTTCTACTTCTATTCAATTCTTGTTCATTGTTCTCATGTCTGTCTCTATTTCTCGGCGTAATATGTTCTTTAGTCTTCCTCTTCTACTTTGACCTTGAGGATGAAATGTCAGGGCTTGTTTTGTGACACAGTTGGGTGCTTTCCGCAATATATGTCCTATCCACTTCCAGTGCTTGTTCCTGATTTCTTCCTCTACTGGAATTTGGTTTATTCTCTGTTGATAGCGTCTGGCCAACGGATCGGAATTATTTTGCGTAGACAACTGTTCATAAACACTTGTGTCTTCTTGATGATGGCTTTTGTAGCTCTCCAGGATTCCGCACCATTCTGTAGAACCATGTTGACTTAAGTATTGAGAATTGTGACTTTGGTGTTTTTTGACAGACAGTTGTTTTGAATTGTAGATATTCTTCAAAAGTAGATATGCTGCTCTTGCTTCATCGATCCGCGCCTTCACATCTGCACCAGATCCACCATGTTCGTCAATGACGCTGCCCAGATATGTAAAGGTTTTTACATACTCCCAAGCTTCTCGGTCATGTGTAATTTGATTGGTGCCTATTGTGTTGTATCGGAGAATCTTGTTGAGAGCTACTGTTCCTGAGACTGCTGCTACACTGATCGCCTTCTCCTGAATTTTTTATTGTGTGTTCAATAGAAAATTCAGATCATTTGCAAAGTCTAGATCATCCAGCTTCATCCTGATTGTCCACTGTATTCCGTGCTTCCTCCAGATGTTGACGTCTTCATAATCCAATCGATCACTAGGAGAAAGGGAGAGGCTGAGCCTAAGCAACCTTGCTTGACACCGTTCTTCACTTCGAACGAGTCTGTGAGCTGCCCTATGGCAACATAAACCCAGTTGGTTAATTGTCTGAAGTAATATGAGATAACTTATCGGGACACTATGATATATTTTCTACATGTCCACAGTGTGATGGTTCATATGCACATTGCTGAAAGGGTCTTGTTATTTTACTATTCTCAATTAATGCAAAACATTGATTGCGTTTAAAAAAGATTATTTCCGATTTCTACTTTCTTTTCTCTGATGTACTGATACCACTTAGAGTACGACTAGAACTCTTTGAGCATTGGAAAACTGTTTTATTCTAGTATAGAATGACTCAGCAAACTAAGTGGATTAATTATGGACTGATAATAGAGCCATCTAATTTCAGTAGTACGCAAAATGAAAAGATTAATTTACTGATAAAAATGTCTGTCGTCATTTCTGTATCTAATTACTGTTTGTGCTCTCTATTGAGATGAATCTCGCCAAAGGAATACACATTCTACAGAAGTGATAAATTTGTCACATTACAGTTGTGATTTGTAATTAAGTTTATTTAAACACATTAACATTGGTACAGGTAGGCACCAAATATACATGAACCACACTTCGTCATTCGATTTGTGTGAGGGCTGGAATAGTACCAGGGCGCCCAAACTAGAGGTCACATCCCGAGTCTTTGACCTATAGGTCTAATCCACAGTGCTGTGAAGTAACTTTAGAAGATGCAGTCCTATGGTAGTCAGTGACCAAGAATGGGTTCATACACCATTTGTTACCTCAAAATCTTGGTGCCCATATGCACCATTGTTTTCGAATCATGGTTTTCCATCCCCTATTAGTGGAACCTGGTCAAAGCTGAAGACGTACGCTATCGTTCTCTCAATTTCATAAACAACACCCCCTTCGCGAAAAGACCATGAGTAGAAATAGCTTGGCAGTGACTGTATACATGTAGTTATGTGAGAACATTTCGAGTAGAAGTGCTTACTCTTTCTACCCTCGAACGTACAAGGGTAGTTGAAGACCGTGATTAATTTAAATGAATTCATTCCCATAATTTATGATACTGACTGATCTTAATTAAACCAACATTGAAATACTAGAAACATTGAACAGAAATTTCATTCTACTATCAAGCTCCTAAGAATTGAACGCTTATCAAACTCAAATCCTTCAGATCACATAACGAATACTCCACTTCTTAACAACTAAATCATCATCCAACTTGTGTACAAAATTACCTTTATTCAATCAATCTTAAATTATCCTCTAATGATTATGTAATTAACATAAGACAATATTCATTCATGTATATTTAAGCTTAAGGAAAGTTGGCATTCAATGTTACCAACCTTCACTATACAATTATATGTAGGATTTAATAATAATTTCAAATTAAAGTTGCAGTCAATCAAGAAAATAATTTTGTTTTATCAATAATAATTGGGAAAATGAATGATGTGGATAAACAAAAACATACCGTTTTTGTTTTCCAAAATCAACCCCTACCCCCTACCCCCCAAAAAACACAATCAAGCTACTTAACTGGAAATATATTTACGTTGTGGTCAGGTTAATCATGTGTTCTTGATCATCTGAGTTGTGTTGAATTCCTGTAGAATAGACACTGGAAGGGAATCCAGTGTAGATATTCATTTAAGGTGAATTAACGTTCCCACACGTGGAAACGTGGAAACCCAACCGTTATAACATTAGACGAAGTAAAACTGAGCGTTATAACAATTGGCGATGGGGTGAAAAACAAAGAGCCAAGGGTACAAATCCACAAGTTATGACATTAACACACTTTTAAATGTTATTCATTTGTTTATTTATCTAATTACTTCTTTAAATCAACATTTAATTATTCAATGTTCAATGATCGGAATCTCTTAGTGATATTGACTATTTTCGTTCCAAATAGTATGAAAAGAGCGTCACACTGGATTCCATTGTTAGCCACTATACATCTTTGTACATAATGTTTGTGAATTAAGGCAATATTGAGGCAATCCACACATTATGAACATATAGCAATAAGAGATTGATCAATTGCAGTTCTAAACTTCAAATGGGAAGATTCAAGTAAACAATATCAAGTGATTGTAAACTTCACCTGATATCCCAAAAAAGTGACCATCAGGACGCAGTAGTTAAGTGAATAACATGATGGCATTTGAAGCGAAAAGTACTTAGTTGGAGTCACAAAGTGAATATCAATTCTGAGATGTAGGTAAATCTAGCTGATGAGTCCGAAATAGAACGAAACGTCTGTTCTGGATTCCGCTGCTAGACACTATCCATCTTTGCTTATAAAGATTTTTTCCGCAATTTTTAACATACATTTTTGTACTTCTGTAAAAGATGATAAAAATGATTAAACGACAATCATAGTGGCTTTATTTGTACGGGTTTTTTTATTCGTTAGTTGTGTTTCTTTCTTTGCATTAACACTTGTTCTTAATATTATATACAGTATTGTTTGTAATAATATTAATCGGTTTAATATTTGAATTCATGTGTCAATTGAAGCTATACAACCACGGAGAACCCGGAAGCACTCGATGACTGTTGCGTCACAGTATGGGACTCCTCAGCAGTGCGTATCCACGAATCTGTCTCACATGATTCGAACACATGTGGATTAGACAATTACTTGTTTCGTCCTTGAAAAAGTTTGAACCGGATTGCCAAGTGAAGCGTTGGATTTACTTCAAATTCTTTCGCTGAGATTTTACAAATACAACATTCTTCCTCTTTAATTACTTGTTTTGTTAGAGAATCTTCTAGATGAACAAGACTATTTATAAACATATAAATAACCTTGTTTTTCTGTATATAAATTATACTTGAAATTAAGCTTCACTCTAGTAATTCGTTCTTTTACTTCACTACTCTGTACTCAAGCATATGAGTATTTAGAGAATTTGTGAAGGGGATTGAAAGGTACTAAAGAGCTTTTCAGGGTGGTAGGCATATCAATTACTAAGTTCAGGTTCTCTTGTGGACTGTTCCGCACCACTGAACATAAGAAACTATTTATCAATTCATGCTCGGAAATCTTTGTTTCTTTAATTAATCAAGTTGATTTACAAAACCTAATAATACTAAGATAAAAAGGGGTTTAAAGTCATAAATATGGTGATAAAAGGACATTAACACCGTTGGATACTGGCTTAGGGATCTAGAGGTTAAGCGTCGGCGCTAGGCCGAGATTCCTGGATTCAAGTCTCACGTGTGGGACCATGCACGCACACTTCTAAGGAGTCTCATATTAGGAGTGGTAGTGGTCTAACATCGATCAGTCCATGATCTTAATTAAACAAAGAGCGATATTATTGAGCTGATTAGTATATTCATGGAACCTAGAAATAATAACATTAATCATTGAACGAACACTTAGTGTTACATAATGAAACCAATAGGGGGGCAGAGAAGCTTCTTTTGCGTGCTACCTTAACTCTTCTATGGATTCTAGCTGAAATCTTATTTCTCTTGAAAGGAAATTATACGAAGACAGATTTTTTCCAATAGTCACTTGTTTATCATTCTTGATAAGATTCTTTTCCAAATTTTTTTTCAAAAATCCATTTTTTTATATGATACTTATCTAAACTAGTTAATTTCTCATTTATTTTACAATGTGAGCCAAATATCCTTGTTCGTTTGAAGTGGGCTTTGACTTGACACTTTCTGTAACTGATAGGATAAAGCTATTAAAGTTTAAATACTCTCCTGTTTATGTTTCTTACCTATGTGAACTTTTCTCAAGACTTCTATCATTTTACACTTTCCACTAAGATCTAGAAATGTGAATTGGTTACCTTGTTGTGTCGGTTATTATGTTAAGCCCATATACTTTATTCTAGCTTTCCGATAGCCCATTCTACTCATTCTACTTGAGTCACATTCTGACCTTGTTATTTATTCGATTATCAATCTTGACAGTTTTTATATGAGCGCGTAGGTGTGTATACACTTCCAATTCCATTACTTCATCACATGTCTGTAACTTACGTTTGTGTAACTATAATTATTGATTAACGCTTGGTTAAAAGAGGAGTCGGCTTACCATCCATCTCTTCTTTCTATGCCATTCGCTCCATATACGAAATATATGTATTCAAAAGTCCATTCTCGTTATTTGACTTATTCAATTCCGTTAGTGACTAACGCGATTAAAGTCGATGATTATATACGAGGATAGATGATAACAAACATTCATACGGTTTCCTTGGTGTCAGATCCCGGGCCACTAGAATGGAGAGCCCTTTCGACAACATCGTTCGATCTAAATGACGATTAAGTAACGGGCCTCCACAACCTCTTTCATATTCCACCATTACAAACGTTATGTTTAGATGAGAGTTATTGAAATGACTAATTAGCTGAGAAGAGTAATCCATATCATCAAAAAATTGTAGACGTTTCAGCAACATGTCCGGAGTAGTATGTTATGTTCTAGATTTCTTGTTTTCATTTCATTTGTTCTGGGTTAACCATAAAAATATCGGCCAAGATGTTCCTTAGTGGTGACCCCATGAATGAATCGTTTTCGTGCAAAGTAATAATAGTTTATTTAACTTATTTTAGGGCGAACGAAGTGATTTAAATAGTCCGCAAATTAAATTCATAATTTCTTTTAATGGTGTACTCGTAAATAATAAATCAGATACAATGAATTTATCGGATTCAAGTTAGAGAATCACTGAAAACCTGAAAGCACCTAACAGTGGTTTCGTTCTCAACAGTGCCTATCGATGACTCCACGCGCGAGAATTGGACCCAGGACTTTTGGTCTCCAGGTTAGACAGATTCGTAATTTCAATAAATGAACGTTCTAGAAGTGAGGACTGAGGAAATTTCCCAGTTTTTGGTTGTGGAGATTTTTGAATTTCATTGGAATGATAAACTGCGTCGGTTGTGAGACATTTACCATCGAAGACAATGGAAGATAGTCGTGCAATATCATGGCTTGCTTGATGTTAGACATTATTACCTGTGCATGTCAGCTTAATCATCTAAAACTTAAGCGTATGGGACCGCGCATGCATACTGTTGAAGAATCCCATGTTGTGACAGAACGGTATTCCAGTGCTTGAGGCTTTCAATGGTAGTCTAACATCAAATGGTTCAAGATCTTAATGAATAACTTATCCAGAAACTTGAAAATTTCGTATCAGAAGGGGTTTGTGAAGATTGTAGTAATTTCAATAGTGGAGATCATGAGTCAATTGAAACTTGACCTCCATAGAAATCCTGGAAGCACTGGACAGCTGTTTCGTCCTATTGTGGGACTCCTCAGCAGTGTCTATCCACGAACCGGCCGGGATATATATATGATTGTTGATTACGCAATAGTTTCTTACATTTTCAACTTTTTCTATTCATATCTTCTCAACTTCTCTATGTTATTTGGTTAGTGATTGTGTAAGAGTTGTATAGACTATAACTATTCTTCTCTATTCAATTATATTCTAATGTAAGCGTCAATCCATGTTTATAAAAAGAGGATAATTTGAGGGTTTCTTTGATTATAATAATGATAATTACAGGATGCATGCTTATTCACAGAGATGATTATGTAACATCTTATATACCTTCATTTATAAATGATACATACATCCAAATCAAATAGAATTGTTTTGTATTGTATTGTTTTTTTTTTCAGTCGGCTTGTATTCGATTCATATGAAAGGCATCATAAAAGAAAAAGATGGGAACTATTCACAATTGATCATATTCTACGATGAAGATTTGATAATTTTCCTTTAAATCAGAAGGGGTTTTGTGGATATTATAGTAATTTCAATAGTTGAAATCATGAGTCCATTGAAGCTAGACCATGATGTTGATGTCTAACTTCAATCAATCCGTGGCCAGTGGAGTTCAAGCGTGTCTGTTGTAGAGGCAATTACTCACTGAAGATAATGTTGAACAGTGGCTCAACTTCATGGATTAGTTGAAGCTAGATATTAACACCAGTAGATTCCAGCTCAATGGTGTAGATGTTAATCGTTCAGGCGCTTGACCAATAGAACCCGGGTTCTAGTTGTCTGTTCGGGACCGTGTATTTGCACTGGTGAAAAGTTCCAGACTAGGACGGAATGGCCCTCAGTGTTTTCAATGAATACAGAACATTCATTTTAAAAAAAAACACTTAGATGAATACAAAAAGATTTTTATAAGTTCCCTGGGTTGTTTCTGGTTAACGAATTAGTTTTAAGATTTCGGATAAGAAGTTAGACTTAGGAATTAAGGTTTGAATTTCCCATTATGAACTAATTATCTAGCCAGAATAAAAAAATAGAAAATTTAGAATAAGGGGTTTACTTATATCATGAGTTACTTTTAGATTAAGTAGGGATTGGTAGTTCATGGTTAGGAATTATGGACAGAAATTGTTTGCATGCTGATTAATAAGAATTATAGAATTGTTACTTAATATTTTATCTTTATTTATAACGATTCAAGCACCATACAAAGTTATTTATACTTCTTCTCCTAAGTAATAATAATAATAATAAATAATAAGTAATAATTCATCATTAACACCATTGGATGCCGGCTCAGTCGTCTAGTCGGTTAGGTGACCGGCGCGAGATTGGTAGGTCCTGAGTTCGAATCTCGCGGGGTGCGGGATCGTGGATGCGCACTGTTGAGGAGTCCCATACTAGGACGAAACGGCCGTCCAGTTCTTCCAGGTTTTCCATGGTGATCTAGCTTCAATTGATTCATGATTTTAATCTGTGAAATTTCTTAAAATCTCCACAAACCCCTTCTGATAATTCATTATTTATTTAAAGTTTATCACAAAAAGTCGAACTGTTCTCCCCATAGCTCTGATTAGTTGATCTCTATGATGGATTTTTGTGTTTTATGTTTAAATCACCTCATTGGTGTTAAGGACTGCTATTGATTGGTTTCTTACTGGCATATATGTGTGTAGGGTGGATGGTCTAGATATCACATGCATTATAAACAATGATGTATAGCGGTTAGTAGTGGAAATTTAGATCGCGTGTTTCGTCCTATCTCGGACTCTTCAGATGGATGTACCTGCATCGCAAAGTTGATGTTCACTCAGGGTCTCGAAACCAATACCGTTCACTTTAGACACCATCGCGTGATCCACTAGGCTACTGAGTCCTGATAACCACTTGCTTATGCAATCGTATGAATTTTGAATTCACTTGATATTATTTTCTTAAATCTTCCCATTGAAGTTTAGGACTGCAAGTGATCGGTCTTTTAATACCATATCTGCATCCATTGCAGAATGCCACGATGTAGCTTCGAGTTATCAGTATTAAAGGCAAGATGAATGATGATTAACAATAAAATCCATATCGCATGTTTCGTCCTATTTGGAACTCATCAGTCAGACGTACCTGCATCCCAGAGTTGATGTTCACTCAGGGTCTCGAACCAAGTACTGTTCACTTCAGACACTATCCACTTAGCTATCGAGTTTAGATAGCCATTAGCTTGTGCAATAATATATTTCTCTTTACCGTTAAGTGATTTTTTCTCCTAATAGTAAGCTAATAAACTAATAATTAACATTTTAGTTCATAAGGAAACTATTAGATGTGAAAAACGGATGAAATAACTAATCACTAACACATATATAAGTATATAAACAAGCAAAAAATTAAAATTTTAAAATGGCCAGAATTTCAATTCCATGTTGTTCAATGGTTTCAATATAATGAGATCTCAATCATGACTGAGATAGTTATGGTTTCAATATGAAGTGTGTTTTGAAAGGATGGAGTAACAGTAATAGTAATAATAATAATAATAATAACATCAGATAAAAACAACATGATTTAGTGATTTGTCACTAACAAGAGGGTGTTATGATTAATTTCTATCATAAACATCCTTAGTAGGTATTTCTTTTGTATGACATGAATATTGAAATACACTTAAGGAAGACGAAAAGAATGTTAAAATGTGTTAATTGGTTGTTTGTTTGCTTACTTGTTATTTCTAATGGACAATACGCGATAACTATCAGTGGAAAATGTTTTCTCTTGTCTTGGTAACAACAAAAAAAGAATGTGTTTATTTCTGTCAATATTGATCTGGTTTTTTATATAGCTAGTTGTCGGTTACGGACTTTCATTGTTTGATGTAACAGTCATCCAGCGTTTCCAGGTATTCCATGATGATCTAGCATTAATTGACACATGATCTCAACTATAAAAATTACTATAATATCCACAAAACCATTCCCTGATTAAAATCATTATATGCTCATTAGTGACTGACTTCAAGAGGTATTTCCTAGAGTTCTAGTGAAAAGCACTAATCAGTGGAGTTCAACCGTGTCTGTTGTGAGATATTGACTCACTGAAGACAATGGTGGACAGTGGCGCAATTTCGTGGATTGGTTGAAGTTAGACATTAACACCGTTGGATACAGGCTTAGCGATCTAGTGGTTAAGCGCTCACTCGCGAGATTGATAAGTCCTAGGCTCGAATCTCGCAAGAAGGGATCGTGCATGCGCACTACTGAGGAGTCTCATAGTAGGACGAAACGGCCATCCAGTGCTTCCAAGTTTTCCATGGTGGTCTAGCTTTAATTAACTCATGATCTCAACTATAAAAATTACTATAATATCCACAAAAACCCCTTCTGACATTAATTGAAATTAAAATATTTTAGCTAATTGATTTAATTTATCACTTTTATTCGTCAAAACTAACGTTATTAGAATGCAGTAAAACTTCGGGATGCACTGATCATATGTTCCATCTTAAGTATGTTGCTCCGTAGGGGAGAACATATGACCCAATTAGTGGTTGAATTCAAGACTGTCTAGACACTGAATTCAACATAGGAAATTGAAATTTTTACAACTGGATGTACACAGAAAGATTCGATATATAATACCTGAAGGTTTACCATTCAATCCCTGGTGTGTTCTTGCATATAAGCTTGGGAGCAGTTCCACACTAAGACGAAACAACTGTCTATTTTTCCCTGATTTTATTGATACTTCAACTGACATCAGTTTGTGAAGAATACAATTAAGAAATTGACATTCAGTATCTGAATAGATTTGAGATTATGTTTTGATCAACAATTGTTGGTATTAATTTAAGATGTGATAATCAATATATTGATTTCTGAAAGGTATATATCTCATCGACATCTTAGAATTATTTCACATTTGAGCATTTTGATTATTTCTTGAATTCCGGTTATATGATATGAAATACATCAATTGAATTTGGTTTGATTTGGAGTTATATTGTGATTATTTATTGAGTAGAATATAGAGAGTTCCCTATCGACTACATCTAAATAACTTGCTAACCTCTCTCTGTTGGAATATTGTACAATCGATGATGAGAGCACCATAATGTAATGAAATCATTTTATCTCTATATAACATTACCAAAAATCCTTTGAACTAGTATGTTTCTAGTTGATGACTTACTTAGTTACACCTGTTACTCCTCGTAGAGGAGCATAGGTCGCCTATCAGCACTTTTCATCTAACCCTGTCCTAGACATTCCTTCTTAGTTCTTTTCGGTTGTTATTCATCTTTTCCATATCTACTTCTATTTCCCAACGTAATGTCTTCTTTGACCGTCCACTTCGCCACTTCCCTTCAGAATTCCAAGTTAGGATATGCCTCATATATAAATTATTACTTATATCTAATATACATTGGAAATCAATCGAATTTTCATTCATGCATAAAAAAGACCCATCTTCTTTATTTTTAAGCAAAACAAAAAAAACAAAAAGAGAAAAACAAAAAGACTTATGATTATTTACATTGGATAATTTCATTACGACAATTATTCAAATGGAAATGTCATTAGCAGATGAAGATTGAAATTCAATTATTCAATAGAATATAGTAATGAAAACAAGAAAATAATAAAGATTAAGAAAAGCAAAATACAAAGAGATGTCCACAAGAACTTCTTTTGATTATTATCATCGTCATGTACTCCTTAGTGACGGTCTCCAAGAGGTATTTCCTACAGTTCTAGTGAGAAGCATTGATCAGTGGAGTTCAAATATGTCTTTTTAATGAGGCGAAAAACTCACTGAAGATAATGGTGGATAACAGCACAATTTCGTGGATTGGTTGAAGTTAGACAATAGCATCATTGAATGTCGGCTCAGTGGTGTAGAGGTTGAACGTGCACGCACGAGACTGAGACTACTGGATATGGGTTGTGCGTGTGGGATCATGGATGTGTACTGTTGAGAAGTGTCATACTAGAAAGAAACAGTCAACCAGTGCTTCTAGGTTTTCCATCGTCCTCTAGCTTTAATTGACTCATGAATTCAACCATTACTTACTTACGCCGGTTACTTCTCGTGAAGGAGCATAGGCCACTCACCAGCATTCTCCATGCAACCCTATCTTGGGCAAACATTTCCAGCTCTTTCCAGTTGTTATTCATCCTCTTCATATCTGCTTATATTTTCCGACGTAATGTGTTCTTTGGCGTTTCAATTTTTCACTTCCCTTCAGGATTCCAAGTTAGCGCTTGTCTCGTGATGTAGTTTGATGATTTGCGTAATGTATATCCTACCCATTTCCAGCGGCTTTTCCTAATTTCCTCTTCAGCTGGAAGCTGGTTTGTTCCCTCCCAGAGAAGGTTGTTGCTGATGGTATTCGGCCAATGGATGTTGAGCATCTTACGTGGACAACTGTTTATAAAAACTTGTACCTTCTTGATGATGGTTTCGGCTCCTTATAGCAGAACTGCCTCGACGTTCGTATTGAAGATTCTGACTCTGATATTGGTTGACAGTTGTTTTGAATTCCATCTGTTCTTCAATTGTAGAAATGTGGCCCTTGATTTGCCAGTTCTCGCCTTTACGTCTGCGTCCAACCTTCATTGTTCATGTATGATGCTTTCCACGTATGTGAAGGATTCTACATCTTCCAGAGTTTCGCCATCAAGTGTGATTGGATTGCTCTTCTTCGTTTTGAATGTGTGGACCAAAGTGTGTTCTTTTTTCACTATATTCGATGATTGTTTCTTAAGCAGATGACTTTTATCTAATTAAGTGACTAAATTTAGATGATTTTACCGTTCATGTTCTACACTTTTTTTCCAGTTAACTGTTATTACAATCTGTTACTATTATGTTTGCTAGAAAAGAAATCCTCTTTCATTGGTAACTAAATAGTGATACTAAGATATAAATGTCATTAGCTTATGGAATCAGATGTTGGCTTAACTTATTACATGAGTCATAATTGATTAACCGAATTTCTTCTGTGGTAATAGAGATTATGTGATTAAGATGATATACATTCATTTTACATGTGTTTATCAATAACCGTAGGGATAACGTCTGCAAACATTTCGTCAGGCTTACATAACTTCTTTTAGTCTCTGATCATATTTATTTATTCATTCTTCTGAAGCCACATTCGTTTATTAATCTTGACTGTTTTTCATATGTACGTATGTGTACTAATTACTTACCTTACTCATTATTTATCTGTAAATTACTTTTGTTCGACTATAAATATCGATTCACGTTTGGTTAAATTGAATTGGCACACGGTCCTTCACCACCGTGCGTCGTTTCCTTTCGTTTTGCTCTCTCCTCTTCCTTTTCTTTGCTACGTATCTGTGACTGTCTGATCTGATCAACGATTGTACGAAATATACATATTCATAATCCATTCTCGTATTTGGTTTGTTTTTATCCCGTTGTTCAGTAATACGAGTTAAGTTGACAATTGTATATGAGGATCGACAATATGTATATTTCAATAATAATCATTCATAGGATTCAAATGGAGTTAGATTTAGGGTCACTGTAACAGGAAATCACAGGTTTTTAATGTTCCGGTCATATAAATAGACAGTTTTTAACCTGAATAGCTCAGTAATTATGTCGTAAACAATGGAGATGGACGACGCAGTTCCGAACCTCCTCAAGATTGCAAGTTTTTCTAGTTGACAAACGACAACTACTACTGCTGCTTGGATTTTGCTCTATATTATTATACGATTGATTCATAGATTTGAACAGTTTATTCAGTTGACTGATTGCTGATTGCATATCCGAAGAGTGAGAGTTGGAAACTGCATCCTGAACCAACAGTCATCTAGTATTACTCTGGGTGGTTTTCTTACATTTACCGTGTCAGTGATTAGCTAAAGGTCATTGATACTAGAAAGACAGTTTAGATGTGCCAATCAATATTTCAACTAGACCAAAACTATCTCTTTCTATTGTCTTGGGGTCCAGTCTCTCGGCGGAAATAAACAAACAAAAAATCTCTTTTTTTTTCATTGATACATCAGCCTTCAGCCACCTAGCAGTGAGAGATTTCGGAACGAATCATTAAATAATTCTCAATTTGTATGTTAAAGCAACGAAACCGTTAGATTTTCTCAATATTAAATAAATTCGGAATAAAATAGTATACTACTGAAATGTATAAGTGCTTGTTATAACTTGTGACCGCCGATTAGGGAGCACTGACTTATCGATCGGATCAATGACGCGTAAAACACGTGTGAGCAGCCTAGAGCTCTGATTAGTCCTGCCAATTAAGTCCAGAACACCAATCTCAGCCTCTGCAATATGAATAGTTTAGCTAATTGACAATTATACGATAAAAATATACGCACAGTATTGGTTCATCAATAGATCCCAAAAGTTACCATTCATTGTTCTTGTCGCGACGTAACAGTGCTAATGTCATAAATGAATATCATTTCATGAATAATAGTGGAAACCAACAGAAAAACTTGTGTCTATAACTCTACTGTTGTATGGTTGTCAATTATTGCACTACCGTTGTGATTTCATACTACAATCAATCTCCAAAGTTATAACCACAAGTGATTCTGTTAATTTTCAATACTACTCATGAAATGAAACAATTATTTAATCAGTCAACAGTTTAACAGATATAAAAGAGCTGATTTTCAATTATGTGATGGCTTATGAACAACAAACCTAACAGTGAAATTCTTAAGTTTCGACCACAGACTAACCTTAATTGGACAACGATTGAAAAATAGACAGTACAATTCAACAATGACAGTTCACTACTTTGAGACGGTCAAAACCAAAACTTTAGACTTCAGCGACGAGCCGACATTTAACGTCAGTCCCTGACGTAGTTAATAGAATTTTACAATCTCTACAGACGACTTATGTTAATCATAAGTGGATCTAGATCATATCACACAAACAAGTGTATATAGTTTGACAATCTAAAAACCATGATGAAACATTTCGAATTTCGATTGCTAAGAAATTATGAAAGAAATTTGACCAGTTAGTACAAATCCTTCTCAGTCTATATTGATTGTTTAAAATCAAGCCATTGAAAACAGTGCACATTAATTTAGGCGGCAGTCATCACAAAAATCAATAAAACATTTAAACTTTTTGATAAAGTTTTGTTCTTTGATCTGGATGGTTTAGTCGTGGAGTTTTCATTGTTCTTCTAAACGATATCATAATCAAAAACGTCAGATAGAAGTGAAGTAATCGAATATCTCCATATGTGGTTCATAACTTCACTTCACTTCTACCTGAAGTTTGTACTATTGATGTCATTCAGTAAAACGATGAAAGCTTCACAACCAAACTATTCAACTCAAAGAATAAAACTCTATCAAAATCATTCACCTAAGCTATAAATCTTCTCAATCGAGTTTTGCACATTATATATTTAAAAGTAATATATTTGAAAGTATTGATTACTACTAATGATGTTGATGATGTAATAAACTGTAAATTGTTGAATAATAACTGTAATTGTGGTTCTGTTTTTCTTTGTTTTCTGTGGGGTACAAAGGTTATTGTTTATGATATTTCATAGTGCTTTTTCATATAATCAGACAAAGGAATCAGATTCTATGAGCATTATAAAACAAGGAAGGGAGGAGAGTAGACATATGCATATTTATATACATCTATACATATTAATTTTAAGGTAAATTGGATCATTGATGAATAGTTGAACATGTATGCCAATAAGAGACTAATCACTGGCAGTCCTTAACATCAATGAGAAGATTTAAATAAACAAACAAATGCCCTGGTGGTGGGGAGAGTCCGCTCTCCCTCTCGAAATACTCTCACACGGCCACGAGTATACAGCCTCTGCCAGGGAAGTCCTACTCATCGCCTTCTCGTGGCGCGGGTGTTGTCTACGAAAATGAGAGGACAAAAAGCGAATGTCCGGCGCTTTAACCGGATCTCAAACCAATGGTGCACATGGGCTCCAGTATCCTGCGGGAACAAATGGCGTATGCACCGATCGTTGATCACTGTCTACCATGTGACTGCATCTACTTACGATGCTCCACTGCCTTGTGGGTTAGACCTTTAGGTCAAAGGCTCGGGGGTGTGGCTCCCTAAGATAACCACCTGATTCGGTTTGGGCACCCGAGCAGTATCGTAGCCCACACGCAAATAATGAATTATCTATATCTATATAAAAAATGAAAGTAAATTCTCTATTGATTTAATTCATATATATTAATTGTTTGGATCTTTGCATTAATATTCAAGACTGCAATTGATCAGTCTCTTTTCCTGGAGATTAAAAGATATCTGCTTTTATCAATTATAATGAGGATGAGGTAGCCTATGTATATTGATGAATGTAGTTGATATGCAGCACATTTCGACTTTAATCAAAAAACCATTTTAATACTAATAAGGATTAAACAGTTATTTAAGTTGACTATGAACTTTTCACTTTTGAATGTTTTCTGATAATCACGTTATCATCAGATTAGGGAGTTTTGTGGGTATTATAGTAATTTCAATAGTTGAGATCATGAGTCAATTAAATCTAGGCTACCATAGAAAAACTAGAAGCACTGGATGGCCGTTTCGTCCTACTATGAGACTCCTCAGCAGTGCGTATGCACGATCCCTTCTCGCGAGATTCGAACCTAGGACATATATGTCTCGCACGCGAACGCCTAATGTCTAGACCATCGGGCTGGCATCCAATGGTGTTCATGTCTAACTTCAACTAATTCACCAAAATTGAGCAACACATCCATCATTGTTATCAGTGAGTTATTATCTCACAAATGATCCAGTTGAACTCCACTGGTCACTGCTTCTCAATAGAACTCTAGAAAATACCTATTGGAGACCATCACTATTGAGCATTTCTTGTTTATTATCTGAAGTGTTTTGTGGATATTATGGTAATTGTTGCTAGACCACCATAGAAAACATGAAATCACTGAATCACTATTTCGTCATAGTATGAGTTTCTTCAACAATGTGCACCCATGATCCTTCACAGGTTTAGTTATGTCTCTAGTTTTATCATCATCATCATCATTATAATTTTTATCATCCTTATTCTCATTTAATAATCAAGTGTTTTGTCCCCCTCCACCCCCCCCAAAAAAAATATTCATTAACTTTTGTTTCTTTTCTGTTTCTATATAATTGAACAATACAATAATAATTACTCAACTTCCATCATTCATTATTTGAGGTCAAGTTTGATTGAATAAAAGAAAAGTTCATATATACATATTCATATTAATCTATGTCTATCTATTCTATCTATATTAACTAGATTATTTTGTAATGGTTCATTTTATTTTTAATGAGACCCAATATTATCAAATTAAGATTTTTTTATCTTTAAGAAAAGAAAAAGAAAGAAAAAGGAATAAAAAAGAAAGAAAAAAGAAAGAAAAAAGAATAAAAAATAAAAAGTAAAAAAACATTTTCAACTCATTAAAATTTAACTTCTTTCTTTTTTTTTCTTTCTCATCATCATTTGAAACTCACATCCTCATTTATTGAACATTCAAAACCTCATTTAAAGTAACAAAAAAAGTTTTTTTTCCTCTTTTTTAATCAAAAAAAACAAACAAAATTTTAACCAACTTGAACTGTTAACAATTTTGTTTGTTGATTTCTTGGTGTACGCCCATGATGTATCCATATGGAATCAATAATAAATAAACATTTTTTTCTGTTTTGGTTTGCTAAACAATTAAACATACACACGCACACACACACGCACCAAGAAAAGGGGAAAAATAATTTGGATATTTAAGTTTGTGAGAAAAAACAAAAAAGAATGAAAATAAAGGATAAACATTTTTTTTTCTTTAATTGAATAAAATTCTATAATAGGTGTAATATAATTAATAAGTTTTTGTTATGGTTATGAACAATATCATCATCATCATCATCCTCCTCCTCCTCCTCCTCCTCCTCATCATCATCATCATCATCATCATCATCATCATCATCATCATCATCATCATCATCATCATCATCATCATCATCATCATCATCATCATCATCATCATCATCATCATCATCATCATCATCATCATCATCATCATCATCATCATCATCATCATCATCATCATCATCATCATCATCATCATCATCATCATCATCATCATCATCATCATCATCATCATCATCATCATCATCATCATCATCATCATCATCATCATCATCATCATCATCATCATCATCATCATCATCATCATCATCATCATCATCATCATCATCATCATCATCATCATCATCATCATCATCATCATCATCATCATCATCATCATCATCATCATCATCATCATCATCATCATCATCATCATCATCATCATCATCATCATCATCATCATCATCATCATCATCATCATCATCATCATCATCATCATCATCATCATCATCATCATCATCATCATCATCATCATCATCATCATCATCATCATCATCATCATCATCATCATCATCATCATCATCATCATCATCATCATCATCATCATCATCATCATCATCATCATCATCATCATCATCATCATCATCATCATCATCATCATCATCATCATCATCATCATCATCATCATCATCATCATCATCATCATCATCATCATCATCATCATCATCATCATCATCATCATCAACAACAACAACAACAACAACAACAACATTAGTAGTAGTAGTAGTAGTAGTAGTAGTAGTAGTAGTAGTAGTAGTAGTAGTAGTAGTAGTAGTAGTAGTAGTAGTAGTAGTACATTTATCAGGTACAAGTGAATTTTAATAGTTGAGATCATGTGTCAATTGAAGCTACACCACCATGAAAAACCCTGGAAGCATTGGATGGTTGCTTTGTGAATTCTTTTAAATATCTTTGTATACAAATGATTGTTTAATCTTATAGTTGTTTATAATGTTTGTAAATGATTGATAAATTAGAATAACTTTTTTGACTGAGATCAAGAATCGTTCAATAATAGACTAACAATGAAAACCTTGAAATACTGTATGTCCATTTCATCCTAGTATGGGACTATTTAGTTTAGTGAGCATTCATAATCTCGCACGCAGGACTCGAACCTGAGACCAAATGAATACGAAAAAGTACTATGCTGAATTAAAACGTCATCTCACGTCTTATCCTATTCTTAAAGTTGAATTCACAAGTTAATCTAAGCTAGATTACCATTGAAAAATCGGAAGCAACCAATGACCGTTTCGTCCTAGTATGAGACTATTTAATTCCGTAAGCATCCACTATTTCACACGAACGACTCAAATCCAGGAACTTCAATCTCGCACGCGAACGCTTAACCTCTACACCACTTAGGCGGAATCCAACGGTGTCAATGTGTAACTTTAATCGATCCACGATCTTGCGTAACCCTTCATCTGTTGTGTGAGGTAGACAACTATCTCACACCCGACATGGATCGAACTCCAGTGATCACTACATTTGAATTATACATGTATTTAAAATGTCCTAGCTATGTATCTATTTAGAATTATTAAGTTGTGATCGTTTGTGGCTTTTTATCTTCAATAAATTGAGTTTTTAATCTAAAGTAGTGAAGATCATTTCAAACACACATAAGTTTCACTGATTTTATAATTCAAAAATAAACGTAATATGAATATCTGTGTGTGTTTTGTGTATTGCATAACTAATGTAGTAATGAAATCGATGAGAATATTATTGGTTGGATGAAGAAGAAGAAGAAGAAGAAGAATACAATAATAATATGTAAAGATCTTGACTGGACTTCATTGGAATATAAATAATGTGGAAGTTTAAGTTAAACTATGTAATGAATCGCTTACAAGAGTCATACACACTCATCTCAGTCCGAGGGAACACAACCATGTAGTGATCTAATTATTCTTAAAATTTACGGATTATTTAACCACATTAAATTACCAATAATAATGAAGGTAGATTGTTTTCAAGAAAAAATAATCGTCTGTTTTTAGATCATGAATGATTTCACACCTGAATATGTTCATAGGACGAAACGTGCGTCCTGGATTCCACTGCTAGCCACTACCAATCATTGTTTACAAAAAGCTTGTGAATTAAGGCAATATCGATGCATACGCACAGTATGCACATATGCCAATAACAGACTGATCGATTTCAGTCTTAAACTTTAATGGGAAGATATAAGCCAAATAATACCAAGTGCATTTGAATACGTTCATGTTTGCGAAACCTAAATAACATTACAATTATGATAGAACAGAAAAGAATAACTTATGAAGTGATATCTTACATGTGTGTATGTGTGTGTGTGTAAACATATATTGATCATTATGAGTGTAAATCAACAAAGTAGGGATGATCATCTAGTTGAAAGTACAAGAAGAACCTTTCTCAGTCAGAATATAACTTTGGTCTTTCAATATACTTGCTCATATGGAGCAGATTATTTTAGCCATACTAAGTGAAATCTTACAAAACTCATCTTCAAAAATTACTCTGCCAAACTTTCTAAAGGATAATAGAAGTCAATCAAAAAGTAAATCTTGTAGTATCCAATCAACTCTAGTTACTCCACTTCACCAGAAGCCTCATACAAAAATCATACATACAGTTAGAAGAGTCGACTGAAATGTAATGAAATTAAAAAACTTATTTATTATTATCCATCAGTTCTCAATCATAACTTTAGCATACAAAAATAGTATATTCAGTCTCTTATTCTTTGATGGTCTTAACCTTCCTTTCTAGATTCCATAGTCTATCTTCTTTTTAAATTTCTTCTTCCTCAATTGGACATCATTACAAGTTTTGCTTATTTTAAATTCACTTGGTATTCTCTGGCTTGAATCTTCCCATTAGGGTTTAAGACTGCAATTGATCAGTCTGTTATTGGCATATACGCATACTGTGCATAATGCCTCGATATTGCCTTAATTCACAAGCTTGATAAGCAAAGATGAATAGTGACTAGCAGTGGATAACGCAATGGAGTTTGAAGCAAATAGTACTGGGTTCGAGTTCCAGAGTGAAAATCAACTCTGAGATGCAAGTACATCCAGCTGACAAGTCCCAAATAGGACGAAACACGCGCTCTGCATTCTACTGTTAGTCACCATTCATCTTTCCTTTCGGTTATTTTGTTTTCACTAGCTATCAACTGGAAAATTATCCTCACTTCTCTTCACTTCTCTTCAATGGAAATATATATATATATATATATATATATATATATATATATATATATTAGCTTGATGCTTTGTACGTTAACTAAGTAGTATAATCATAAGGGAACTCCACCTGGAGCCCCTCAGGGGTTACTGCCAGTCCCAAACCCGGATGAAGGAGTAGGGTTAGGCATGAATTTAGCGACCTCATTCTGTAGAAAACTAACTTGTTAAAAAACGCTAGCCCGAAAAAATAACCAAAATGGGGTTTTGTGGAAATTTTAGTAATTTAATAGTTGAATTCATGAGTCAATTAAAAGTAGACTGACCGTTCAGTGCTTCCAGGTTTTCCATGGTGGCTTAGCTTTAATTGACTAATGAATTCAACTACTGAGTAGTATAACACTGTTAGCAAACTATTAAATTATCTAAGTTTTCTCTTTCACCAATTTCTCTGTGAATTTATTTTAATTCAGATTATTCTACGGAAGATTTCTTTGAGATGATGGGCAAGCTTTGTAGCTCAGGTGGATGATTTTGATGAGGTTTTGTTCTCTGGTCTGGATGGTTTGGTCGTGAAGCTTTCATCGTTCTTCTGAACGACATCATTATCACAAACTTCAGGTAGTAGTGAAGTAAACAATGACAGGTTCAATGTCAACAAGAACCAATCAAGATCAAGGTGTACAGGACAAGCTCTGAACCACATGTGGAGAAATTTGAACACTTCACTTCTAACTATAGTTTGTGTTGTTGGTGTCGTTCAGAAGAACGATGAAAGCTCCACGACCAAACTATCCAGCTCAACGAATCAAACTCCATCAAAAAATGATTCCTTTATATTGAATAATTGTCTATGATTTGTTATATACTCTTGAGGTTATAGTTTGTTTTTACAAAACAAATCGTTGTATTACAATCTCGAATTCTTCTTAGGATAAGAAATCCTTCTAATCAATAATTGATTTCTTTTGTCTTTTACTGACACATTGAAAGATATTACTATTGAGTTAATACCGTTACATAATACAATGTATTAGTAAACATGAATTTACAAGAAAAGATAGGAGATTGTTATTTCCCGATAAGTATAGTGAACAGTAACTGTTGGGATTCATTGATGGACCAATACTATACGTATATTTTTATCGTATGATTATTAAGCAACTAAACTAGGCATATTCGTGTTCCTCGTATTATAAGCTTTATTTTGACTTATGAACGATTATTATATGATTTACCATTCTTGAGTAATGTCCAATCTATCAATTATTATCTTCCACATTCACAGCCACATTTGGCTCAATCTTGTAAAAATGTTGACTCCTACTCTATGGTACGATGTAGTCTGTTTGATTGGTATATAAACCTAGTATGTTTTAAATAAATGATTTACATCACAGAGGCTGAGATTTGTGTTCTGGACTCTAACAGGCAGGGCTAGGCGGTAATCATGACCGATAAGCACTCTAGATTGCTCATACTTGTTTTATGCGTCATAGATCCGGTCGATCATTCACTGTTCTCTAATTGGCAGTATCATTACGTTGTACAATAAACAGGGCACACAGGTTACAAGTTATAAAAGAGATAATGTTCCATTCCTAATCGGTATATGACAAATTATTTTTCTCTAATATACTATTGACTTTGTGATGGTGGAGAAGATTTGTAGCTCAGGTGGCTGATTTTGATGGAGTTTTCTTTTCTGAGCTGAATGGTTTGGTCGTGGAGCTGAACAATCTGTTAGAACAACGATGAAAACTCCACGACTAAACCATCCATCTCAGAGAACAAAACTCTACCAAAATATTATTGACTATTTCCGAAATGAATCCGTACTTATATACTATAAGCAAGGTATTATGTTATGTAATCAGATATCAATAAGCTTATTACATAGAAATTGTAAACTATTGGTAATTTCCCAAGTGAATAAAATGATCCATAGTCAAACACTTTTTTAAAAATTTAGTTTACAACATAATAATAGTAGTATGAAAAGAAAATGAATGGTATTAGGTAATCATATTCAAAAGGAGATAATATCAGACATTGGTTAAATGTTATTATGATCATGAATCGATAGAAGTTAGACAATCGACTAATGAATTCAACCAATAACAATCAGTGTAATATCGACAAAACCCCTCTCTGATTATAAACATAATGTGGTCATTAATGATGATCTCTGAGAGATATTTCCTTGAGTTCTAGTGAGAAGTAGTGATTAGTGAAGTTCAACCGTGTCTGTTGTGAGGTAGTAACTCATTGTTAACAGTGGTGGACGGTGGCGCACTTTTGTGGATTGCTTGAAATTAGACATTACCATGGTCGGATGCCGGTTCAGTGGTGTAGATGTTAAGCGTTCGAACGCAAGACCAATAGGTCCTAAATTCAAATCTCACGAAGTGAGATCGTGGATGTGAACTGCTGAGGGATCCCACAATAGGACGAAATGACCATTCAGTGCTTCTAGGTTTTCCATAGTTGTCTAGCTTAATAATATCCACAAAACTCCTCTCTGATTATAATCATAGAAGATCTTGAAGTAGTGGATTGCTATTTCATCCTAATGTAAAACATCTTAGCCGTTGATATATTGGATGATCTGATTGAATGAAAGAAGAAAACAAAAACGATTTGAAAACATTTGATTAAATTATACAACAATATTCGATTATCTCTATATAATCAATGTATTCTAGATTCATTTAGCTTATTAGAGGGAAAGTAACACGTTTTAATTTTCCCCAAATGCACGTTATTTCGTTAAAAATGAGAATTTAATGCATAAATAAGGAACTTAAGTCGAAAAGTAAAGGATTCATTATGAAGCACGAAGACCCCGGGTTCGATCACAGGTGAGATCCCTGATGAGCACCGCTGAGTAGTTAGCTATTTGAATGAAATAGCGGTTCAAAGAAACATGATTTACTTATGACGCCATATTCAAGATCAGTCTATGAAAGAATAAACATCAAATAATAGTGTATTAGTTAAAATAGTATCAATTTTTAATATTCTTATATTTAAATGAAAAAAAGACATACCTGAATATTGTCTATCCCGACGTGCAAGATTCGTTGAGATAGGAGTAGTTTACAAAAGGTGTAGGGGTAGACAAATCAAGTTACTGCAACAAGACACACAGTAACTGACTGTTGAAATGAATCATTTTGTTACATTGAAATAACCCAGCTGGGGTTAGTCTGAGTTTTGTAATCAGAAGTCTGACTCGGTTGATGAAAAACCTCACAACCTAGCACAATGACCTGAAAACAAATACACTTTCAAAATAGAAGTGTGTTATAGGAACAACGTATCTACGTGTTAATTCATACACTCCTACAATGTTACACCATTCCAACACCAAGAAAATCTATCTGCATGTCTTACACGTAGAACAAACAACTTATGTTTGTATGAGGCCACAAACATGGAGTTCCAGTTCATTAACAATATACTAACGAAAATACGTTACTCACAACATTTTTAAAATGTACCCGTGAAGAGGTAAATAGAAAGTGAAGAAATGTATCAATTGTAAGATACACGTTTGCTTAAAACTTTGATTCGATGAGAAATTATCTAATGATGTCCTACATGGTAATTAACAGAATATTATACACCGTTAATATACCTGATTTAAACTATTGATTTGTACGTTAGTTACTCATATTTGAGATCATAAACCGATTGATGTGAGGCCACTATTGAAAACTTGGAAGCACTGGATGGCCGTTTCGTTCTATTGTGGGACTCCTCAGGTTTTCAAGGGTGGTCTAACATCAATCGCTTCATAACCTCAATTAAAAACGTGATAATCTCCACAACCCCTATAATGATAATTACACATATCACCACTTGCACACATGTCTATTTACTATCTATTTGTACTTTTTACCTATTATGTTCAGTTATATTATCTATTCTTCGATACTACGGCGTGCCTCAGAAGATAGTCAATGTCATACAGAATTCATATGATGGATTAAACTGCGAAATTCTGCATGGAGGACAGTTGACAAACGCGTTCAAAGTAAAGACCGGTGTCAGACAAGGTTGCTTACTCTCACCCTTCCTCTTTCTTCTGGTGATCGACTGGATCATGAAGACGTCAACGTCTGAAGGGAAGCACGAGCTACAGTGGATATCTAGAATGCAGTTGGACGATCTAGACTTCGCAGATGATCTGGCCTTTCTACCCCAAACGCAACAACAAATGCAGGAGAAGACGACCAGTGTAGCAGCAGCCTCAGCAGCCGTAGGTCTCAATATACACAAAGGGAAAAGCAGGATTCTCCGATACAACACAGCATGCACCAATCCAATCACGCTTGACGGAGAACATTTGGAAGATGTAAAAACCTTTACATATTTGGGCAGCATCATTGATGAAAATGGTGGATCTGATGCAGACGTGAAGGCGCGGATCGGCAAAGCAAGAGCAGCATATTTATCATTGAAGAACATCTGCAACTCAAAACAACTGTCAATCAACAACAAGGTTATAATTTTCAAAACAAATGCCAAGACAGTTCTGCTGTAAGTGGCGGAAACCTGGAGAACTGCTTAACCCATGATGCATAAGATTCAGGTGTTTATTAACAGTTGTCTACACAAAATACTTCGGATCCGTTGGCTGGATACTACTAGCAACAACCTACTGTGGGAGAGAACAAACCAGATTCCAGTGGAGGAAGAAATCAGGAAGAAGCGCTGGAAGTAGATAGTACACATATTGAGGAAAGCACCCAACTGCGTCATAGGGCAGTCCTTACTTGGAATCCTCAAGTCCAAAGGAAAAGAGGAAGACCAAATAACACACTACGCCGGGAAATGGAAATTGACATGAGAAAAATGAACAAGAATTGGATGGAACTAGAAATGAAGGCTCAGGACAGAGTGGGTTGGAGAATGCTTTTCGGTGGCCTATGCTCTATTGGGAGTAACAGGCGTTAGTAAGTAAGTAAGTAAGTAAGTAAGTAAGTAAGTAAGTAAGTAAGTAAGTAATGGAATAAACTGCAAAATCGTGCATGGAAGACAGCTCATAAATTCGTTCGAAGTAAAGATTGGTTTCAGGCAAGATTGCTTACACTCACCGTTTCACTTTATCCTAGTGCTCAACAGGATCATGAATACGTCAACATCTATGGAGAAGCATGCGATACAGTGGACAGCTAGAATGCAGCTGGATGATCTGTATTTCTCAGATGATCTAGATCTTATATCGCAAACGCAAAAACAAATGCAGGAGAAGAAGATCAATGTAGCAGCAGCCTCAGCAAAAGTAGGTCTCAGCATATACAAAGGGAAAAGCAAGATTCTCTGATACATCACAATCAAATAGCACTTGACGGAGAAGATTTGGAGGATGTAAATACCTTTACATATCTGAGCGGCATCATTGATAGACAAGGTAAATTTGATGCAGATGTGAAATTGTGGATCTGCAAAGCCAGATCAACATATTCACAATTGAAGAACATTTGGAACTGGAAAAAATTGTCAACAAACACCAAGGTCACAATTCTCAATACAAATGTCAAGATAGTTCTAATGTATGTGTCCGAAACTCAGAGAACTACGAAATCCATCATCCAGAAGATACAAGTGTTTATTCACAACTCTCTTTGCTTATAAAACTTGTGACTTAAGACAATATCGAGGCAATCCGTACACCAACAACAGTCTGATCATTTGAAGACCTAAACAACAATGGGAACTAATTTTAGTCCATACCCATCTAAACTATTAAGATTACAATTATTCTATGAATCCATATATATTTCCCATGTTACTTGATGATGTAATAAAATGTAGGAAACAGTAGGTATAATCTTTCTTTTTATAAAAAGATGTTTCATTCATTTATCCTATTAGAAGTTAACCACAAATCATAGAAGATTATTGAAATGTATTCAATAAGAAACAAACGTCAGTTGTTACATAATTGGATGGATATATCAAATGAATTATATAGAACAGCTGTTTATAAAATGTAACCCCTCACTGAGAAACATGTTTTTCTTTTTGTTTTTCTCTTTTTTTTTACTTTTCTAAAACAATATTATTCTAATGAAATGATTTGAATAAGGCTTATATATAAGATTAGTTGTTAGTGTTCAGTAAAACAACAACAAGAATAGGATTTGTACATTTTACAGATTGGTGACAGTGTAATCATTTTCAGTTTAATTTTTTAATGTAATAACGGATTCATGAATAGACCAGAAGTTTCATTTGGTGTTGTTGACATGTATCTTCTCATTGATGTTTAGGACCGCAAATGTTCAGTCTCTTCTTGGTATATGTGCATCCTGTACGATATTGTTTACAGTCACACGTTTTATAAGGTGGACAGTGGCTAGCAGTTGAATCTAGGACGCTCTTTTCATTCTATTGGAGACTTTTCAACTGGATTTACCTGCATTGCAGAATTGATGTTCACTCTGGAACTCCGAACCGGTGGCTATAAGGACTCAATAGCTAAAAAGAAATCTTGGTGCCTTTCAAGCGAACGGTACTCGGTTTGAGTTCCGGCATGAACATCGATTCTGGGATGCAGGT
Organism: Schistosoma bovis; assembly: GCA_944470425.2. Lineage (NCBI taxonomy): Eukaryota > Metazoa > Platyhelminthes > Trematoda > Strigeidida > Schistosomatidae > Schistosoma > Schistosoma bovis. The sequence goes on along the minus strand of OX103959.1, from coordinate 5,421,386 downwards.
ACATTCATCTGACGAGTGTGAAATAGGATGAAACGCACGTCCTGGATTCCACTGCTAGCCACTATACATTTTTGCTAATAAACCAGAAGTTTATTTGCTCATTATTTTGTTATATAATAAATGGATTACGTCCATTAGTGGAATGCAAGATATCCATTTAAACCTATAAAGGAACCTGGCTTTTCTGTGTACGTATATCCTAATGTTGACGTTTGTACTAGGACTCAAACCTGTTACATTTCATTTCAAATAAAAAACCGCTATCCACTGATATACGGAGTTTAAATAGTTCTCTCAATTGTTCGATTGGGATGATGCATATAAAATCACTAGAAAGTGTTTAGCTCACACCATTGTGATATTATGTCTGTATCAACTTAATTGACACATGACAACAAATTCGATTAAGAATATCACTAGACTTATACTTACATAAAAGATGTCAGTAAATCAATGTTCTCTCTATTAGAATATTATAGATATATTATTATTATTATTAAGAAATAATTTAGTAGTTAAACTTATGAGTCGAATAAAGGTAGACCACTATGGAAAAACTGGAAGCACTGGACGGCGGTTTCGTCATGTTATAGGAAACCTCAGCAGTGCGCATACAAGATGTTGCATCAGAGGGACTCGAATTCAAGACCTTCGTTCTTGCGCGAGAACACTTAATCTCTATATCATTGAGCTAGCATCCAACGGTGTTAATGTCTAACCTCAATCAATCCACGAAATTGTACCCCCATCCACCACTATCTTCAAAGAGTGACTGCTTCACAGCAGACCTGGTTGAACTCTAACGGTCAAGGCTTCTCACTAGAACTCCAGGAAATCCATCTTGAAGCCGGTCACTAGTGAGCACATGGTAATTATCAGTTTAGAGGTTGTGGAGATTGTTACGTTTTTGATTGAGACCATGAACCGACTGATGTTGGACCAGCATTGAAAACCTGGAAGCACTGGACGGCTTAATTTACAAATGTCCATCAGTTGTCTCAAAATGACTAAAACTTCATTATTCTTGCATTTTCATACAAATTGCATTCTGTTTCGACTCTTTACTGTTGTATCCTCTTGCCTCTCTACTGCCAGACGTTCTGTTCACGACTAACGTCATATACTATTTATATCTATATAAGTAGCACACACACACCACAAAATGACTGAATCATATTTGTTATCATGTATGAAGATCATAGAACATTTTTAAAATAACAATAACGATATATCAACACTTATAAGATAGAATATTCCTTAAAGTTCTACTAAATTATCAAAGTATTCCTTGAATGTTGTCTAGTTAAATAATGGAATATTCTATAATGTAATAGTCTTTATAAACGTATAGATTGGGAGATATTCACGTAACATTAGTTAAATTTTAGGAGGTAAACTATGAACTTCAATTTATTTGTATATTTTAAAATGTCATTAGACAAGAAACGATGTTTTCAACGTGGTATAGTCGCCGGTAAAACATCATTCGATATATGATATTAAGTGATTATTCGTGAACTTAAATAAGCATATATCAAGGGTTAGTTTTACACTTCATACCAATACACAGTATTAGTCGCTCATTGTACGGCTAGGCGATGAGTATCTCATGGTAAGTTCGAATAATATTGAATATGAATGATCCAGAGACGTCATAGCATACATTGATTCATCTGCTTGTTATTTACTTATCAATTAAGGTATCTTCATCTATGTGATCTTAATAATAGAGTGGTAATCTAGATTGAATGTTTGAAACATTATCAGGTAATATTCGAGAATAATCTTATTTCAATGACATTCTTCCATAGAAGCTTTATGATTACATCTCTCAAACATACACATACACACACACACTATCAGCTAATTCTTATTTCCTCGTATTATAATGAATAAAGGTCAATTACTCTCTGTGTTATTCAACAATCTGATCAAACAACTCAACAACATACCTTCATTATTCAAGTATACAAATTACACAATAATCAACTCATCATAAACATTATCAAAACCACTTCACTTAATAATTACATTTACCATATAATCCACTTCTCAACAAAATACATCGTCATCATGATTATTGTGAAGGTGAGTTTACACTGAATACAAGTAAACTGGATTATAATTATCAACAATCAAGACAACATCAAATGAGATTTTGATACAATGGGATTGGAAACCATGGACTATTGGATATTCTCATTAATGTAGATACAAGGCCCCAGCGTTGTGTAAATGGTTGCGTATTGATTGACATCATGAATTGATCAATGTGAGTACACCACCATACACCTGGAAGGACTGGACCACTGTTTACTCCATGCATGCGACTCCTCAACAAAGCGAACACACGGTCACTGACACACACACACCGCATAAGAAACAACAAACTTCAAACACATGTCTCAACTCCTCACCTCTACACCATCGAGTTAATTTAACTATGTCAATCAAATTGAATCATTTCATTGCACACTTAATATTGTCCACAGTACATTCACTCAATACAAACACAAAATCATTGTTCCAATGAATTCGAACATGATTAGTTGACATCTCATTGATTGATTATGTCATAGCGCATCACAATAATTGTGCACTTCATTATTTCCATTCTATGCATAATCGTCTATCTTAAGTAAAACCAAAAACAAAACAAAACAATCCGACATTCCTTGTACGAACAAATTAACCATCGGTTAATTCATTTGCATACAATGTGATTTATAATGGGAAAGACAAGCGGAAATCTTAATGAAACATTTACAATTCTGTTTTGATTACATCATTGTAAGTGTGAATAATAGTACATTTATATTCTATTTACATAATAACAATGGTAGTGAAGACCAAATTCACTATGCCGACATTTAACTTTCTCCAATGTTTTGATATTGATATTGTGAAACTATCATTTATGGCTGTTTGTAGATGTCCACGTCATTTCCGACTTCGTTACAAAATTCATTTAGTAAGGCTTTTCATTTGAACAGTGTGAATTATTTTACGAACAGCATCTCTAGTGATTACATGATGATTACGTCTAGCTGATGAGTCTTAAATAGGACGAAACAGGCATCATGGATTCCAGTACTACTAGTCATCATTTATCTTCGCTTACATAATTACTATAAGAAAATAAGAGACTTATGAGATGCGTATGCTCCAGCCACATTATTTATGTTCGATGAAGTTAAGATCAATGCGGAACAAATAAATCCCATCAAAAAATTTAATTTCCTTATACTGTAGTGAATAAAAACACAAGTGCGGCACGATCGAATGTATTTGAATACAAAATTACTGAACATCCTAGTAAAATCTGTAAACTATATAGTAAATACTTCGTTTGTAGTGTCAATCAATCGTCTCAGACTATGTTGTTCTTTCGTTTCCACACTAATCAATCTCTGCTCTCGTTCTCTTTTCTCTGATCTTAATCTTCTGCAGTCAGGTACTTCACTTTCGATTAACGATACATACTACTTACTTCTGTCGACAGTAGTAGCATACACCGCATTATGATCCTTTACCATGAATAGTATTATCTTAAAATAAGTAGTAACAAATAGTAATTCGACAACTGTACAGATGAACTGTAACCGAATGAGACATACGTAATACATCATTTAAAAAGGTTTATTACATGGAATTAAACAGAATATTGTTTGCATTAGATACCTATCAAAATATCATTACTCCAGATCATTATAAGACTACACTTATACTGTAGAGTAAGCTAGTGTTTTTGCAACTCACTTACTTACGCCTGTTACCCCTCATGAAGGAGCATAGGCCGCCCAATAGCATTCTATAATCAACCCTTTACGGGATAATCCTTTACAGTTATTTCCAATTGCTATTCATTGTTTTGATATGTACTTCTAATTCCCAACGCAATGAATTCTCTGGTCTTCCACCTTTCTGTTTCCATTCACGATTCAAAGTTGGCGCTTGCTTCGTGGTGCGATTTGATGATTTCATCAATATGTATCCTGTCTACATGCAAAGTTTATTAATAATTTCCTCTTCAATTGGACGCTGTTGTATTCTTATCCACAGTGGGCTGTTGCTGATCATATCCGGTCAAGTGACACTGATTACCTTGTGAAGACGGTTGATCATAAGTAATTGTACATTTCTGATGATGGTTGTAGTAGTTCTGGATGTTTCAGCTCCGTACAGTAGAGCTGTCTTGACGGTTGTATTGAAGATTGTGAGTTTGATCTTGGTTGACAGTAGTTTTGAGTCCCACGTATCGTTCAACTGTTGGAATGTGACTCTTACTTTGACAATCCTCATCTTTACGTCTACAACAGATCCTTTGCGTTCATCGATGATGCTACCTGGATATGTGGAAGTTTCTACTTGTTCATTTAATGATCAGCTGTCAGTTTTTTAATTGAGTTGTCAATATTTAAAATTATCATACTGCTTTGCTATTCACATATGAAAAACTTATAATCTGAACAACATTCATGAACAACTTGGCAAGATTTCTTTAGGAGATAAGTAAACCTATACTTATTTTAATTGACTACTCATTATTGAATAGTTCATGTCTGTTCCTTAATCTACCTCATTTCCACATGAAACATATCAACATTTGAATCTAACAGACTATACATACATATTGTTCTACAATACAATCACATACAACTAATGGTAAGGAATGGTAGAATTTAGTTAACATCAAAACAGTTAGACAGAAATCGAATAGATGCAATATGGGCAGCCATGAAATCCAGGATACAAACTTGATTTCTCGGGACTCCAATTCAATACCGTTATCTTCGAATGTCATCGTGTCATCTACATTACTACTACTGAGTGCACATAACCACTTCGTTGTGCAACGAGTATCAGATTCAATTCATTACATTCTCCACCATTCACTGTTCAATGAAGTTTAAATATCTCAGTCACATATAAATTCAATCTTACACACAAACCACTCTGTAATAACCTCTCAGAATATGAAGTTTTAAAAGTTGTCTTCAAATGTCATGAAGAACATCTAAATATTCAAGATTATCAATACACTTTGTTGATAAGTGGCAACTAACACAAAACATATGTCTGTAGTTTCTGTTGACTGACGAGACCTACCTAACATTTAATTACAAATCGATTCTCTTATATACAAACAAAGTTATTCCACATTTCCTTATTGTTCATCATACGAACTAGAAATCCATCATTCAGAAGGTACAAGTGTTTATTAACAGTTGTCTATGCAAAATAATTCGGATCCGTTGGCCAGACACTATACAATCAGGAACAACCTACTGTGGGAGAGAAAAAACCAGGTTCCAACACAGGAGGAAATTAGGAACAAGCGTTGGAAGTGTATAGAACACACACTGAGGAAAGCACCCAACCGTGTCAGAAGGCAACCCCTCATAACTTAGATTCCTGAAGGCCAAAGAAGAAGAGGAAGACGAAAGAACACATTACGACGAGAAATCGAGACAGACATGAGAAGAATGAACAGAAATTGAATAGAAGTTGAAAGGAAGACCCAGGACAGATTTGGTTGTAGAATTCTGGTCGGCGGCCCATGTTCCATTGGGAGTGACAGGCAAAAGTAGGTAAGTAAGAGAGGGACGCATATATTCACTAAGTGAATGGTGTGTTTACAAAACAATCGATTATTAGAACAATTTCACAATAAACATCCAGCAATTAAATTTACATGTGAAGAGGAACTGGATAATAAATTACACTTCCTTGACATTTTGTTAAACAGAAAAGAAAACGATTCTATCAGTAGAAATGTGTATAGAAAAAGTTATTGATCAAGCATTTCTTAAGCTTTGTACCCCTTTATTCTAAAAGAAACTTAGTCAAATATCTGGCATATAGAGCTATTAAGCTATGCTCAGTCGGTACAATTAACAAGGAATTGGAGCTTATACATAATATGTTGATTGAAGTGAATTATCCAAAGGGTTTCCTGAAGAAACAGTTGCGTGTAACAAAAAAAGAAAATAACGATATCAACGGCTGGTAAGTAAACTCTTTTCTTGAAGCTGTCATTCAATAGAGATGTAACTTATGATGTACTACGTGATAAACTGACTAGAACAGTGAAGAGGACGTTTAATGCAGCCACTCTGTGTCTATCGTACTCGACAAGATCTATGGCGATTCCTCAACCAAAGGATAAGTTACCCAGTTATGCCAATTCTATGTGTATCTACGAATTCAGCGGTTCCTGCGGAGAAAGCTATATTGGGCGCACTACCAGGCAACTGAACCGAAGAATTGGTGAACACCTCCCTTCGTGGTTAGGAAAAGGTACTGTCAAGTTAAGATGTAGCTCAGTTCTATCACACTTGATCAATAACTGCCATGTAGTAGACAGAAATAAGTCATTTAAAGTTATTTATCGTATTCCTACAAATTGTTTTTATGGTGTTCAATCTCGTCTCATACACATAGCAGGAGCTATAGGAATTCGAAGCAACAATCGACGTATTATACTCTACGATAACTTAAACAAATACAATCTAGATTCCTATTGATTTTCGCAATGTTTACTTGAATCATCCTATTGATATTTAGGACTGCAATTCATCGGTCTATTATTGGCGCATGCGCATCCTGTGCTTATTGACTCGATATTGTATTAAATCACAAACACAATAAGTGAAGTTGAATGATGGCTGGGAGTGGAATCCTGGATGCCTATTTCATCCTATTTGGGACTCGTCAGCTGGATGTGATCATTATGTAATCACTAGAGATGCTGTTCGTAAAATAATTCACACTGTTCAAATGAAAAGCCTTACTAAATGGATTTTGTAACGAAGTCGGAAATGACGTGGACATCTACAAACAGCCATAAATGATAGTTTCACAATATCAATATCAAAACATTGGAGAAAGTTAAATGTCGGCATAGTGAATTTGGTCTTCACTACCATTGTTATTATGTAAATAGAATATAAATGTACTATTATTCACACTTACAATGATCTAATCAAAACAGAATTGTAAATGTTTCATTAAGATTTCCGCTTGTCTTTCCCATTATAAATCACATTGTATGCAAATGAATTAACCGATGGTTAATTTGTTCGTACAAGGAATGTCGGATTGCTTTGTTTTGTTTTTGGTTTTACTTAAGATAGACGATTATGCATAGAATGGAAATAATGAAATGCACAATTATTGTGATGTGTTATGTCATAATCAATCAATGAGATGTCAACTAATCATGTTCGAGTTCATTGAAACAATGATTTTGTGTTTGTATTGAGTGAATATACTGTGGACAATGTTAAGTGTATAATGAAATGATTCAATTTGATTGATATAGGTAAGTTAACTCGATGGTGTAGAGGTGAGGAGTTGAGGCATGTGTTTGAAGTTTGTTGTTTCGTATGCGGTGTGTGTGTGTGTGACCGTGTGTGCGCTTTGTTGAGGAGTCGCATACATGGAGTAAACAGTGGTCCAGTCCTTCCAGGTGTATGGTGGTGTACTCGCATTGATCATTTCATGATGTCAATTAATAGCCAACAATTTCGACAACCCTATACTGATAAACTATCCAAGTTATTGTTCATCACACACATGTACATCATCGTCACTTCTCGGATTGTTTATATATATGATGAATGTAATTATAAATTGTGAGATAGATTGTTGTTTAGTTACCTAACTTCAAACTTTATGTATTTAATATAATCTGGGCTTACTCCGAATATTCAATTTTCGCAATAGTCCGTTTTGTTTCTATGTTAGCGGTAAAGTGTTGAACAGTTGTACGTTAGCTTCTGTTATGGATTTAATCAATATTACCATTTATTTAAGATCAACTTAATCATTTCATAATTTCGTTAGTATTATAGACCCATACTAAGCTACTACTAGCTGTTCTTAAACTGATCTTATAAGATTAAGGGCAGTTCAGAAATTCTAGGAAATAAACTTACAATTGATAGTGTCAAATTCACACTAACGAACATACACATCAACTATTTATACGCTTACGTAATGTTGTAATGTTTGGTCGGATTTACGTCGTTCGTTTATGAATAATACACAACATACATTTTACTCATTAGAAATACTGGATCTTAGTGTGAAGTATTCAGTTAATTGAAGGGCTCAATATAACTAGAAAATTATCTATAGAGATCATAAGAGAAAATGTCTACTTTTTTCTTAGTCTATTTTGTTAGGTGTTCACTTGTGACTCCATACTGATTCAAAAGTCGAATGCTCAAATGGATGGTGGCTAGCAATGGAATTCAGGACTCTTGTTTCTTTCTATTTGAAACTCGTCAGCTGGATTTATCTGCATCCCAGATTTGATGTTCAAACCTAATGGAAAATGTAATAATTTCTTCCCCCTCTTGCACAGGCTAGTGGCTATGAGGACTCAATAGCTAAGTGGATATTTTTATGTCGTTTCAGGCGAACAGTATTAGGCTAGAGTCACACACTGAACATCAACTCTGTTGATGCAAGTAAATCCATCTCACGTGTTCCAAAGAGAACGAAGCACGCGTTCTAGATCTCATTGTTTGTCACCATTCTCCTCTGCTCATAAATGTACATTCCGTTTTTCTGTTTGTAAATATTTGACGCTCACTTTATCAAGCAATTACCTTATATCGTTTGATTACGTTTGATATCTTAAAAATTAACTGGTCACATCACAAAGCAAAATCCTCATCCTATAAAGAACAGTTAATAGTCAGCGTATTCAGAGGTTGTATAGTATTGTATAAATGATGTTACATAATATAACTTTCTATGACGCAATGACTGATTCAATTACTAAGCTAAATTTTCTCAAACTTACTTGACTAATTTATTTACAAATTGTTTGTAGTGAACAAGAACACACGCGGGGACAACCAAATATATTTCAATACAAAATTACAGAACATCCTAGTAGAATCTGAGAACCATACAGTAAATATTTCATTTGCAGTGTCAATCAATCGTCTCAGACTACATTGTTCTTTCGCTTCCACACCAATCAATCTCTGTTCTCGTTCTCTTTTACTTGACCTTCTTAATCTTCTGCAGTCAGGTTTTTCACATTCGACTGATGATACCTACTACTTATATTTGTATGCATTAGTAACACACACATCACATGTTGACTGTATATAGATTCAATGAAATCTTAAAAATTATAATGTATTGGAAGGGGTTTTGTGGAGATTGTAGTAATTTCAATAGTTGAGATCATGAGTCGATTGAAGCTAGACCACCATGGAAAATCTAGAAGCACTGGACAGCCGTTTCGTCCTATTGTAGAACTCCTCAACGGTGCGAATCCGCGTTCCCGCCTCACGAGATTCGAACCCAGGATCTATTGGCCTCGCGTGAACGCTTAGCCACTAGAAAACTAAGCCATCCATCAATGTTAATTTCTAACTTCAATGTTTCCATGTTTTCCATGGTAGTCTACTTTCAACTGATTCATGATCTCGACTATTGAAATTACTATAATCTCCACAAAGCCCCTCTCAGATATTAACAGTATTACTGAAATAAATTCAAGTCTATATTTATCTTTTGTATTTGATAATGTAGACTAGATAATTACATGTACAAGTCATAGAAACTATAAAGTTACATAACATCAAGTATGTATTAACTTTAACTGTATACAAGATAGCAATTAAACACTCATATAATTAGATGTTTAACCAGACAGTTCATTGTAGGATTTTTTGAAAGGAGGAGAAATTAAGATTTAAAAGGAGAATAATCATGATTACATTTTATTGAATTTGATTTCACTCAGTTGCTAATACCCTGTATTATATATAAGAGATTGTAGTTACAGTTACTAATATAAATGCGTTTAGTCGACATGAATGAGAAGCTATGACCGATGGAGCGCAATCCGTGTCAGATGTGAGTCGTTGAAATGAATGAGAAGCTATGACCGATGGAGCGCAATCCGTGTCAGATGTGAGTCGTTGAAATGAATGAGAAGCTATGACTGATGGAGCGCAATCCGTGTCAGATGTGAGACAGTTATCTATCTTAGACAATGGATGAAGAATTGAGCAAGAACATGGATAGATTGAAGTTAGGCGTTGACACTATTCGATTCAGGCTCAGTGGTTTAGAGGTTGAGCGTTTCTCATGAGACTGATAGGTCTTTGGTTCAAATCTCTTGAGGCGAGATCGTGAATGTGCACTGTTGAGGAGTTCCACATTTGAACGGAATGACCTTGTGAATTTAACTACGAGATTACTTTTAAATATACATTAGTGTGGATATAAATCTACATAAATCTCATCATAAGATATAAATTTATGATACTTTACAGTTCACTGAATATTACAGGTTGTTAGCAACTGATGAGAACCATGTCAAATAAAATGAAACCAACTTTTAATCAATCTTCTTACTTTCTACATTAGCAATCCAGTTGTATAGATATACACTTCACTACAGTACAAACTTACTAAATTAAGTTAGTTTATCAAAAGATTTAAGGTTAGCTAATATAATTCTCATGTAAACTTGAGCGTAAAAATGATGTATCTTTGCATAGCGGTTTGATATATGTATTCAAATAAACATTGATATATTGATGGATTGTTGGATCTTATCGAAATGAAGGGCCAGTATATGAATATATATGTATTGTTGAGTTAATTTGTAGGGATCAGTAAATCTTTTAAGGTCAGTCAGTCAGTTGGTTACAACGTAAGACCAGGCACATATATGCATCGGTCCAAGTTGCCACACCACATTAACACAGCACGAAGAACACCGGATTCATAGAAGCAGTTAACTCATTAGTGTAAGGATATGGTACAGAAAGAAAGAATTAGTTGGTAGAAAGAAAGATATGAAGCGATTTTAATCTCATAGTTTAAGGGAAGACAAAAAGTGTATACACCTACGTGATTGTGATCGATTCTGAGCCATGTCACACAGAGTCTACAACCATTGGTTACAATAGTCACGAGGACCCCAACCAAGTAGTCTACATCTACCAACATGGCTCGGACTAGAAGTTAGTGACTTCAAGCACTGATGCCTTGTTTTGGATTGGCCACCCTTAACTATATTCCAACCATTCCCAACACTAGTCAGCATTGTGCATCGTGGTAATCAGTGTTCTGGCATACTTAACACGTGGCCCAACTAACTCAGTCGATGAAGATCCATAACTTCATCAACTGACTTACCATCATTCACTAATACCCTGCATCTAACCTTGCTATTACTTACCTAATGATCCCAGCGGATTCGAGCATTATTTCTAAGGCATCTGTGGTCATATACTGGTGGTATTTGTCAATGATTAACAAAGACTAAGTTACTGATATAAATCAGATAACACTGAACAACCATTTTTTTTTCTCTAATATAAAACACCCTTGCCAGATGTCTTAGTGAACATTCAGTTATAAATCAGTGGTTTTAGATTCAGTCATTTGAATTTCTAACTTTATTCAATTAATTTATTGTTAACTTACGAAATGATTGAGCATGGAAATGTGAACCATAGAATTTCAAAGTTTCCAGTGGGAACAAGTGACTACTGAAAGTTAACTATATTGAAAATTCTAGGTTAACTCTCAGAGGAATATTCAGTATGAACAGCTGATTTGTCCTACACTAAAAAGATGATACTTCAACAATATCAAAGCAGTCACTAAAAAAACTAAACGAGTATAAATGCTAAATTCACTTGGTACTGTTTGTTTGAATCTTCCCATTGATGTTTAGGACTGCAATTGATCAGTCTGTTATTGGCATATGTGCATACTGTGCTTATTGCCTCGATATAGGCTTAATTCACAAGCATCATATCCAAAGATGTATAGTGGTTAGCAGTGGAATCCAGGACGTCTGTTTCTTTATATTTAGGACTCGTCAGCTGAATGTGTCTGCATCTCAGAATTGTTGTTTACTCTGGAACTTTATAACGTAATGTACCATTTTAAAAAATCATCGAAAATCATTAACCAAACGAGTAATTTTATGGTTTTTCGAATCAATCCCTGCTCAACCCCAAATTTCATTAAATCAAGACACATCATTTTGAAGAGTCTACAGTAATAAAACAAAAACATTTAAGCCATCAAACACAGCTAGTCCCCCTTCCTCTAAATCTCGTTAATATGCTTTACAAAAACTTGTCAATTACTTTGGTTATATAAATTTCAGTTTAGAATGTTACTAAAATAAACATATTCAGTATCAAATGTAGTTCTGAAGACAATTTACTTTATTTTCTAACAATAAGAGATGATATGAAGTCTATTACATTGGAGATCTGTCCAATGAATTGATGTGTATATAACCAGCATAACTCAATCATTGTTAATGTAACACTAAAAAACCAGGTATTATTTGATCGAATTTCTCCTAGAAGAGTGTTGTACAGCGCTGAACGTCGATGACCTTTCTCTTAGGAGTTGCTTTTCAGAACTCTTAAAAACATTGACTTAGCGTTTAATTATAAAATACGAACTTTTATCCATCTGCAATACAGAAGGATAATTATCTAATGACATTGATATACATTGTTTCACTCAAGATATTTTTGTATAATACTCGTTACAATTTCATATTAGTCCTTCAGGAACATCTTAAAGCTAGTCATTGATGAACTCGATATCATTTGACAATTGTCTCGTCTTAGTATGTGATTCCTTCTATATTACTTACTTACTTACTTACTTACTCCTGTTACTCCCAATGGAGCATAGGCCGCCGACCAGTTGATTCCTTCTATATATATACCCCAAAACCTCTGTACATATTATAAATACAGAACCAAATGAAATCATAATGGTTACCAGACACTTAATGATGTACAAATGATCTAATTACCCTGATCTAGGTATACATACATCCAGTTAGTTTGATTTAACTAATGGCACATGAAAATTAACAGTATAATAAAATGGAAGAACTATCGTTTATATCAGTAATCTTATCTAATGGTTGTTTTATGAAGAACAGATCAGCTTCCAAATGAAGTGGAAATGATTAATAGACGTTGAAATTGGATAGAATAAACATTTTGGAAATCATGAAACTGTATCACTAAACAGACGTTAACTTTGAATCGTGAAGGGAAATAGAAAGGTGGATAATCAAAGAATGCACTGCCTTGGGAATTGAAAACAGATTTCAAATGATGAATAGCTATTGGGAACAAGTGTAAATGATTGTTCAAAACAGAGTTGGATAGAGAGTCGTGATGGGTGACTTATGCCCCTTCAAGAGGAGTAACAGGCGTAAGTAAGTAAGTTAAAGGTTTACATAATCAATCCTAAATGCCTATTTAAAAATAATTGAAAAATATTGATTCATATTTACTACAAATCTAATAGCTTAATGATTTAATGGAAAGCTATATTTTATTGAACCAATATAACATTTTTGATTGAGATCATGAACTGATTGATGTTAGACCACCATTGAAAACCTTAAAGCACTCAACGGCCATTTCGTCCTATTGTGGGACTCCTCAATGGTGTGCATCCACGATTCCACTAGCAAGATTCGAACCCAAAACCTTCAGTCTCGCGTGCAAACGCTGAACCCCTAGACCACTGAGTTGTCATCCAACTGTGTTTATTTCTAACCTCAACCAATCCATGAAATTGCGTGACCATCTTCCATTATACTGAGGTAGATACCTGTCTGTACATACGAATTACATAATCAGTTAAATGAATTGAATAACTGTACACGTTGAAGTACCGTTTTTCTTTTATTGTCAAAGTACACTAGGAAACCCGATATCAAAGTATTAGAAATAATGATAATCTCAATTGTAGTAGAATAATTTGGGAATAGATAATATAAAATTCATCAAGAAACCTTAATCAATTATTTAATAATAACTAATATACTTTAATAGAATAGTCAAAATGTTATAGACTGATGTGTTAGATTGAGATCATATGAACCGATGATGCGGGATCGTGGATGCGCACTGCTGAGGAGTCCCATACTAGGACGAAACGGCCGTCCAGTGTTTCCAGGTTTTCAATGGTGGTCTAGCTTCAACCTACTCATGATTTCAATCTGTGAAATTTCTAAAATCTCCACAAAACCCATTCTGAACCGATTGATGTTAGACTGATGTTATTTCTGAATATGATCTCTTCTGCCTTTTCCTAGAAGAACTTTGAAACTACCAGTTATTGTATGAAATCATAGACAATCATTAAGCATAACTAACTATCATAGTTGATAAAATTAACGTTTACATTCATAAAAATGTACATTTTTCTACAATATATGAAACCGATCAAACTAATTTAATTGCTAATTTCATGATTGAATTCATAAGTCAATTAATGCTAAAACCTGGGAGCACTGGATGATCTTTTTGTTCTAGTTTAGAACTCCTCAGCAGTGCACATCCACGACCCTCCTGGCGAGATTCGAACCTAGGACGTATAATTATCTCGCGCGGACTCTGAACCTCTACACCATTGAGCTGGAGTCTATAATTACATTATGATCTTAAAAATGACTATATCTACTCGTTAATTATCACTTGTTTTTTTTACTACAAAGGATGTCGACTGATTATCGCAATCAACTGAATACTTTAAAATATAGACCCGATCAAATTAGTAAAAAAAAACACGGATCTACCCTCAATCCGATACTGAGAATAATATCAGCCTTAATTTTTGTTGATAAATATACAATCTACATTTTAGACAACTAATCAAATATCATATTTCAACTAGTATACTAATCTTATAAGTAAACACAAGTATGAAAACAATATTACTATTCTAGTTAGAGAATTACTAGAACCATCATCCAGAAGATACATGTGTTTAGTAACAGTTGTCTACACAAAATAATTCGGATCCATTAGCCAGACACTACACTATGAGCAACAACCTACTATGGAAGAGAATAAACCACATTCCAGCGGAGGAAGAAATCGGGAACAACCACTGGAAGTGGATAGGAGAGATATTGAGGAAAGCACCGAACTGTGTCACAAGCCATGCCCTCACTTGGAATCTTCAAGGCTAAAAGACAAGAGGAAGATGAAAAAACACATTATACCGAGAAATCGAGACAGATATGAGAAGAATGAACAAAATTTGGACAGAGCTGGAAAGGAGGGCCTATACTCTATCAGGAGTAACAGGCGTAAGTATATAAATAAGTAAGTAAGTATTCCATATATATATATATATATATTACTTGATTTACCCACTAATTTCTCTCAATCAAAACATTTTCTTTACTTACAAAATATATATGATGTATATATTTATCATCTATACTTCTACTAGGCAAATGAAACAATAATAAGCTGTGAAAATACAAGTCATTCACAATGTATATCCATGCATATATGTTCAACAATAGGTTATATATATATATATATAAGGAAAACAATTTACATTATAATTATATCTGTTCGTTTGTTTATTCATGATGAGAACATTACCATGAATACTTGGATTACTTTCAATGAATTCCATGATTTCATCTTCTTGGAACATTCTAGATTCTTCTATTGGAAAATTACTATAGTTATATATAGATGAATTTTTCTTCCGTAAACATCAGTCTGTTCCAAAGATTATCTATGTATACTCACAGAATAGATGAGTTGACTTTGATCTATAATCATAACTTTCAGTTACTATGTATATTTCTAATGGATACCCATTAATAATTGTACTTAGAAACAGAATTATTTCAATGAAAGTTTATCATCATGAATTAATGTTTTATCAAATGATTATGATTATGATTATTGATATAAGTAGTATTCATAGTAGTATAAGTATTATTGATATAAAAAATGTTTTAAACAAGTAATATTTTTCAATAGTATATAACATGTTTGACGAAATCTTGCTGAAAATAATGAATAAAATACAAAATTTAATGCAGCATTAATAATTAATAATACATTTGATATATTTGCATAAATTAATAGGCACTTAGTTGTATATTGTGTTGATTGTATTATACCAGTATTCCATAAATTCATTATTATTGTTGGTACCATACTTGGTAATTGTAATAATACAAATGCTATAACAATTGTAATTAACATTAATGTAATACGATGTTGTTCACCTAATTTTGTACCTTTTTTTATATTCATTATTGGTAATAAATTTGTTTGATAATTCATTGATCGATATGATTGTGTTATACTAGATGTGATACCAATTGTTGTTCTCATACTTGCTTCTAATGCATCACGTACAATTGCTGGTACATTATGACTTGTTGTAGCTTCTTGATTTAATTGAACCATACTATATTGACGTCCATTATTATTATTATCATTATTATTATCATTAGGAGTATTACTATTCGATAATAAGTCAATATTTTTCGGATCATTTATAATATTGATCGATGGTATACAAGTATTATTATTATTATTATTATTACCTTGTTTGATCAATATTCTTCGATCATAATTAGCTTTCATCACAGATCTTATTAATAAACTATTAAATATAATTAATAATATCATTGGTAATATAATAAATATAATTTGATTAATATAATCATAACCAATTTTAATTAAAATAATATTGATTTGTGTATCAACAACTAAATATTGATTATGATGATGATGATGATTATTGATTGTTGTATTGGTTGAATTATTGATTAATTGATTATGATGATTACTATTATTATAAGTAGTATTATAAGTAGTATGATTATATTTGATTGTTTTTTTAAAATAATCTGGTAATGTTATTAAAAAACATATAATAAATATAATAATAATAACATAACGTGCACGTTGTTTAGTACAATAACGTTTACCTAATATAGGTGATGATATAACAATATAACGTTCTAATGTAAAACTTACAGTAAGCCATGTAGTAATATTACTAAATAAATTAGCAGTACCATGTATATATGTAATACTATAGGCATATAAAGTTAATTGTTGAATAGATGGATATAACCATAATGAAAATAAATAAGTAAATAATAAATATAATAAATCACATATAGATACAGCAGTTAAATAGATATTAGTTGATGAACTCATCCATTCTCTTGTTAATATAATAATATTAATAATATTGGATATAAATCCAATTAAACATAATAAGGGAGTTAAAATTTTACCGCATATTAAACGCATTATAGATAATATATGATCTAAATATTCTAAATCTAATTCATTTTGTTTCGATAATGTAATAGGGATGATATAAGTAGTATGATGAATAGTAGGAATTGTTGGTGTTGTCGTTGTCGTCGTCGTTGTTGTAGTAGTCGTCGTAGTTGGATGAGAAGGTGGAGCAGGATGAGGAGAAGACGGAGTAGTATTAGTAGTAGTAGTATGATTATTAATAATGAAATATAGATTTGTATAATTAGACATATTATTCAATAATTGATCAAACATATTTTGTATAGATCCATTTTAATTGAAGATCATTGTCATTTGGATAAGAAATCCTTTAAGAAGTTTCTAAATACATATATGATTGAATATTAAGATCTAATGATACATTTGTACAATGGAATTCTGATGTTCAAATTGACAGATGATCTTTGTTTGTTTATTTGTGAGGGTGTCTGTATGTAAGTGTGTGTGTGTGTGTTTATGTTGCTGGTTTGGTTATTCTAGTGTATGTTTCATGAATGCACAATCATTGCATTTTCATTACACATAATTATGATGATGATGATGATAATAATAATGAAGATATAATTGAAATTGCATTTTATCTTCATCATAGAAACGTTAAGTGTGAATAAGGAACAAATCAAATGAAATACTTACCTACAACATATGGATGTATGGATGTACATATATATAACGTATTTTGTCTATTCATATCTATATTGTATTCTGGTTAGATTATCGGGTTAGGCTAAGTGACAAGGGAGGGAAGAAAGAAAGAAAGAACGAAAGTAAACACACACACACACACAAATTCAAGTACATATGTACATCTTTATCACAATAAGTAAATATGATCTTAAATTCAGTGTTAAAAAAAGAGAAATGAGACATTTCCTAATGTCCACCAATGAAGTTTCATTATAATTATGTCTTTGATTGAAATCATTAGTCATTTAAAACTAGACTACCATGGAAAACCTTCAAGCACTGGACGGCCGTTTCGTCCTAGTATGGGACTCCTCAGCAGTACGCATCCACGATCCCGCACCCGGCGAGATTCGAACCCAAGACCACTAGACCACTGAGCCGGCATCCAATGGTGTTGATGTATAACTTCAACCATTCTATGAAATTGCGTGACCATATTCCATTGTACCGAAGTGGATACCCGTCTCTACTTGACATAGATTAGCTCCACTAGTCACGACTTCACACTAGAACTCCGAGAATTCCATCACGAAGCTAGTCACTAATGAGCACATAGGATGAAACGGCCATCCGGTGCCTCCAGGTTTTCAATGTTAGCCTAACATCAATCTGTTCATGATCTCAATCAAAAACTTAGTTATCTCCATAATCCTATACTGATATTTATTTTTTGACCTAAATTCACTTGATTTGTCCGATTGCTATGATAGAGTATTAATACTTATAAAATTGTCGATATATTTTACTTGTATGTATCTATCTATCTATGAATATGAAATTTGAGTACAGTTATCCCTATTGATTAGACTTACTCGATGTTTAAATGTTTAATACAAAATTTAGGTCAAATTTTACACTTCTAGGAGCATTCAAATAAAGAAAACTACTGAAACTTTGTAATATTCCTTGAAGAAAGATGTAATTCATACTTCAATAAATCCATGTTGGATTAATATTAGAATAAGTAACAAACTTATGAAAAAAGAGGATAAGTGCTGAAGGTAAATCATGATTGAATTTCATTCTATTTTATAGTTTTGGATCTATGTCTGAACTTGATTGTTAAACCATTATGTACATAGAAAACAACTTTGATTGATCAGTCTCTTATTGGTATATGAACATCCAGTGCGGGTTACCTCGATATTGTCTTAAGTCACAAGCATTCGGAGTAGAGATGGATGGTGGTTAGCGGTGGAATCGAGGGCGCGTGTTTCGTCCTAATTATGA
The DNA here is from genome assembly GCA_944470425.2 of Schistosoma bovis. Taxonomy (NCBI): domain Eukaryota; kingdom Metazoa; phylum Platyhelminthes; class Trematoda; order Strigeidida; family Schistosomatidae; genus Schistosoma; species Schistosoma bovis. The sequence goes on along the minus strand of OX103959.1, from coordinate 5,402,337 downwards.
CTCGTCATTTGGATGTGCCTACATCTCAGAGTTGGTGTTCATTTCGGGGCTTGAATCCAGTACCGTTCACTTAAAATGCCATCATGTTATCCAGTTAACTACTGACTCCTAATAGCAACTAGCTTGTGCAATAAGGTGAAGTGTATATACATTTTGTATTGTTTGTTTGAATCTTCCACTGCTAGCCACCATCCATCTTCTCTTATTTCTAAATTATTGTGTTGTACTAAAGATTTACTAAATCAATGTCGATTATGATGTACGTATTCCCCACTCAGTTATATTTAATAATCAATCACTAATTAAAAAGAATTAGTACAGTAAAACTATTCAATCAAGGTTTTAATTGTAATTGAATTCATACTGTTAACATATTGGAGATTCGATTCCCTTGAATAATAAATCTATTGAATAAAATTATAATGAACAATGAAATGATTCACAGAGATCTTGCATTATTTCATGAAGCTTTTATAAAAGAGTAAGGCTTCTAAGTTGAAATACGTACCTACTTGTTGATTATCTAAACAATAATGAAAATGATAAAAGAATGAAATTTAGATTATTATTTGTAACGATTCGACTTATCATATTGTTGAATTCACTTGGTATTGTTTGGCTTGTTTCTTTCCATTGAGGTTTAAGACTGATCAGCTGATACAAGTCAGACAATTCCAAGTGAATTTAAACTTCACCCCATTGCACAAGGAATTGGCTATCAGAAATCAGCAACTGAGTGGATAACGCGATGGGTTTTGAAGCGAATGGTACTGGGTTGGAGTCCCAGATTGTAAATCAACTCTGAGATGCAGGTGCATGCAGCTGACGAGTCTCAAGTAGGACGAAACGCTCGTCCTGGATTCCGCTGCTAGCCACTATACATTATTATTTGGCACTTGTCAACAAGGTGTTTATGTACAAGTATTTATAAACAAATGTCTACACAAGCTATTCAGTGTCACTTGACCGTATATAATCAGCAACAGCCTACTGTGGGAGAGAATACACCAGCGTCCAATTGAAGAAGAAATTCCTAATAATCTTTGCATGTGGATAGGATACACATTGAGGAAATCATCAAATCGCATCACAAAGAAAACGCTAACTTTGAATCGTGAAGGGAAACAGAAAGGTGGAAGACCAAAGAATACACTGTTGGGAAATGGAAGTAGATATCAAGAGAATGAATAGTGATTGAAAAGAACTGTTAAGGATTGCCCAGGACAAGTTTAGTTGGTGAGTGCTGGTGGACAGCCTATGTAACAAGCGTAACTAACTAAGAAATCATTTTTGGATTGTGTGGAGCATACTGGTAGATGGCCTGTGCTCCTGCACGCGGGATAAAAGGTATAAGTAAGTAAGTACATGGTTACATATATATATATATATATATATATATATATATATATATCACGAAGTCAGCATACTATCACCATTAATCAATAGTCTATCGGCTTTCGACATTTTAATTGATTTTTTAGATAATAACTTTCAGTATAAAATATCTGTCTGTTACACATATATTCTTTAGTATCCTCACTACTGAGGAATCCCACAATAGAACGAAACGGATGTTCAATGATTACAGGTTTTAAATGGTTATATAACATCAATCGATTCATTATCTCGATCAAAAACTTAATAATATTGATACTAAAAATCGAAACACTATACCAATATGTGGATAGAATTTGATTACATCATTTAAATTTTATGCAATATTTTTTTGTAAGCATTGATGGATAATGGCTAGCAGTGGAATACAGGACGCGTGTTTCGTCCTATTTGGGACTCGTCAGCTGCATGCACCTGCATCTCAGAGTTGATTTACAATCTGGGACTCCAACCCAGTACCATTCGCTTCAAAACCCATCGCGTTATCCACTCAGTTGCTGATTTCTGATAGCCGATTCCTTGTGCAATGGGGTGAAGTTTAAATTCACTTGGTATTGTTTGGCTTGTATCTTCCCATTGAGAACGAAACGCGCATCCTGGATTCCACTGCTAGCCATTATCCATCATTGCTCACAAAAAGCTTGTGAATTAAGATAATATCGAGGCGTACTCACAGATTGCACATTTACCAATAACAGACTGATCAATTGCAGTCTAAAACCTCAATGGGAAGATACAGGTCGAACAGTACCAAGTGAAATGATGCAATATCGTTTAAAATAATCATTTAAATGTCAGCATCAATGTTTTCTATACCAGATTAATCACTCATAACTAGTTTTAATGATGACTTCATTGGAAAGTATGTTAATGTATACTTTTATTCCTTCGTTTCTTTTTTGTTTTAATGTTTTAGTTAAGCCCAAAATGTAACTTCACATTGAGTGAAGTAAAACGAACCCCGATTTGATATTCATTTACATCTAAGTTGATGAAGTCGAACTAAAGAAAAAAAAGAAGATGAAAACAAAAAAGAAAGAAAAGAGAAAAGTATTTGATTTATTTCCATGTTGACATTATGAATAGTTTGGTCACAGATTTGATTGTTATGGCTTTTTTCTAAACATACAGTTGTTAATGCATTAAATTTTTCAGACAGGATGGAATTACAAGGGAGGGGGGTAAACAACCAAAATTATGCATACATGTACACACATACATACCAAGTGTGTGAAAAGTATACATTAAATACTTCATTTGTAAGTCTTCCATTAATTGTCTATTATAAACTTCATTATTCCTTCATTTCGATTACTCTCTGTTTACATTACTATTCTCTTCAATTCGATCTTCTCAACATTCTGCTGCCAGGTATTCCACTTCTGAATAACATTACATACTACTTATGTCGAAAGATATAAGTAGCGTACACTATATATATATATATATATATATATATATAGAGAGAGAGAGAGAGAGAGAGAGAGAGAGAGAAAGTTACTGAACAAATATAAAAAAGATCGTACGATTCAAATTATCGCAAGTGTGGTGGAGAAGATTTGTAGCTCAGGTGGATGATTTTGGTGGAGTTTTGTTCTCTGAGCTGGATGGTTTGGTCGCGGAGCTTTCATACACAAACATAAGAACAAAAATCGAAACAAAGGGAGACACAACCAAAACGAAGAAGTAAACAACGACAAATTTAAGGTCAATAAGATCCAATCAACGTCGAGGTGCACAGAACAAGCTTTTAGACACATATGGAGAAATTCAAACACTTCACTTCTATCTGAAGTTTGTGCTGATGATGTCGTTCAGAAGAACGATGAAAGCTCCACGACCAAACCATCCAGCTCAGAGAACAAAACTCCACCAAAATTATCTCAAGTGTATTTTGTTTAACCATCCATGACTAAACAGGGTAGTGAACTGACAACTTTCAAGTCACATGATGAACTGTTAACGTTCAGTCCACCAGTGTGATCGAATGGTTTACACTGTTAACTTCAGTTGATCTTCGATATCACCAGTACAATCGCCAATAACGAATAGTGGTACTTAACTGACGCTAGGATTTTTCAACGGAACTTCAGAGATAATTTTAAGCAAGTTACTGGTAAATTAACTAATGTGATTTGATTGATATTTTCTTATTTATTTATTCATTATTAGAAGTTTTATTCAACATTATATTTTTGGTACAACATAGAGTTCTCAGCATACAGTATTTCAACAAGTTCCCTTTTCTTATATCTTGATCGATTGTGACGATAAATTTTCAATGATGACCAGTTACATGTTAGGAGTTCGGTAATCCACATTTGATTAATGTTCATTCGTTTCAATGCATACTGCCAGCCACCATGATGTCGCTGATTGTACCATTTTGTAATCTGTATAGCGAAAGGTTGTGAACTTTTCATAAACGCGCCTGAATAGATTGTGAGCACAATAGACATAATGATGTGATAAAACAAACAACAAAACAGATAACTTGAAGAAATATCTAGAACGGAGGAACAAGTAGCCCAAATATTTAAGCAGGCCGCCAAATATGGTTATTAAATTTGTAAGTTGTATTTGCCAAAGACTGATCTTAGTCAAGGTACAGTTGTAAAGCAGAGAACATTTCATAGGGATTGTACGATTAAACACTGGAATAAAAATTCTAATAGTTAAACATTTGCTGTAAGGCTTGAAGGTTGTAAGTTTGATCTCTAATCTAATCGTGAGTACGCACTGATAGGAAGTCCCATACTGATGGAAAATAAACCTGCATTGTTTCTTGACCTTCAGTGATACCACAAATTTGACCAATCTGTGATCCATTAAACCGATAAATCAACACCTTACAACTAATCTTTGAAAAGTTTTAAAAATATAACAAAAAGAGTAAATGAGGAATAAAAGATAAATAAAGTTTCACCTATTTGAAGTTAATTTTCACTATGGATTGTTATAAGGTGAGAAATCACTGAGAAATATAACGTTGTACATCTGTGTGGATAACGTTTTCGTGCTCAATGAAAGCTGAAGTAATCCCTTTTTAAGTCGATGCTCTGTTACTCCTTATCATAGCCTGAAATGTTACCAATGAGATCCGAATGATTTTCAACCATCTAATATTTAAAAAATATACACACAATATAAAAATCATCTAGTTTACTGGTCAACATGATACTGTTAACAATGAGCATTCATTCAATATGATGTTCATTATCTCTTAATGATTGATCAGTGTAAAAAAGAAAACTAAACTAGGTTTAAAATAGCCATGTGTCGAATCATATTTGTTTGGTTGGTCTAATTTCAAAGATCCACAATTGGATGACATTTTTTTCCAAGAATTTCTCATGGTTCTAAAATATATAAACAGAAAATTCAACAAAAATACGTCTACAATTAGTGAAATCCTGGATACGAACGATACTGGGTTCGAGTTCTGGAGTGAACATCAACTCACGGATATAGGTACTGTTAAGTTCGCTACTTCATTAACACAGAATATAGTATACAACTAAGGCACTTGAATGTATAGAACCTTCACAGTTATGGGTATTTATAGACATTAGAGTTTGTTATATCAACATCATAATTCAACCGATCCTCAAAGAGGCATGTTATGCTACTGTACAAAATAGCATGCCACGTTGATATTTCAAAAAGCTTCATTGCGTTTTGATTGGATGGAAATTCTTCGGCTTCTTTACGGCCTCTTGATGTTCCGTCGTAGTTTTCCGAAGCTGTCCCAACATGTACATTCAGTTGACGAGTTCTAAACAGAAAGAAAAACGCATCTTGGATTACACTGATAGCTGACATCTATCTTTACTCATAGTGCATGTGACTTAAAGCAATATGCGAGGTAATCCGCACTGGATGCACATATACTAATAAGCGAGTGATTAATTGAAGACCAACATATCATTGAGAAGATTCAAATAAGCAATACAAAATGAATTTATATCTACAACTCGTTTACTCAACGTCACAGAATCTTGAAATTTTTAAAACCTTCCATATAATAATGAATGACTTCAACCCAATTAGATAACTACATGTAAGCATATTAAATGAAGAAAAGTTATAAAAATTAAGAAGGGGGTTTTTGTGGAGATTGAAATAATTTAGTAGTTGAGTTCATAAGTCATTTATAGCTTGATCACCATAGAATTCCTGAAAGCACTGTACGGCTGTTTCGTCCCAGTATGGAATCGTACATGTGCACTGCTGAGGAGTACCATACTAAGATGAAACAGCCTTCCAGCACAATTTTCTAAATTATTCAAATATACTCCAAAAATAAATAAATAAAGAAACCATACCACATTGCAATCTTATTATTATTTACAAAATATTTTGCTGACAAACATTAAGATCATTTCAATTAAATGAAGGAAATCAAAGAATCTTATGTAGAAGCTGTAAGCAGTGGAGTTCAACCAGGTCCGTTGTGAGAGTTAGTAACTCAGTGATGACAATAATGGACGGTGGCGCAACTTCATGGATTGGTTGAAATTAGACATTAACACCATTGGATGCCGGATCAGTGGTGTAGATAACAAGCACTTATTCGCAAGATCAATAGGTCCTGGGTTCAAATCTCGTGAGGCGAGATCGTGTAAGTGCACTGTTGAGGAGTTCCACAATAGGACAAAACGGCTGTTGAGTGCTTCCAGGTTTTCCATGGCAGTCTAGTTTCAATTGATTCATGAATTCAACTATTAGAAAATTATGGATATATATTTAATTCAGTGTATAATGGAACCAACTAATGGGTGAAATTAATGCATTCGGAACCGCTTTTTAGGGGAAGGGAATTGTTTTAATTTAGATTTTTATTATATAATAAGATAATTTTATATTTGAATTATTATATTTTCCTTATTGTGAGCTTAGTGTGTTTTCGATGAAGTTTTATTCTCTGACAATCAATGATACGTTTGTATAATACGTACAAACATTTGATTAAGAAAACATTTGATCACATTTGAGATGGTGAAGAAGATTTGTAGCTCAGGTGGATGATTTTGGTGGAGTTTTGTTCTCTGAGCTGGATGGTTTGGTCGTGGAGCTTTCACATTAATTTCAAAATAAAATTTACCGCGCTTTAACTTGGAATCTTGAAGGGAAGTGGAAAAGATGAAAGCCAATGAATATATTACGTCAGGGAATAAAAGCAGATATGAAAAAGATGAATAGCAACTGGAAAGAGCTGGAAAAGATTTCCCAGGACAAGGTTGAATGGAGAGTGCTGGTGGGCGGCTCATGCTCCTCAACGAGAAGTAACAGGCGTAAGTACGGTAAGTCTTTCTACACCTTTTATCATTAAACATTGATTTTACATGAGTCTTGGTTGATTAGATTGTTTATATTTGAAATTACTCGATATATGTATTTTTTTCATGCTTAAAATCACAAACTAATCATAGCTAAACTCTCAATGAAAATCTAGAAGCATTGAGAAACTCTTTTGTTATAGTATGGGACTGCTCAGCAATGTGTATTCATGATCTTACATCCGGTAATCATATCTAATATTCTCTGACTCATAAGTGAACGTCTAACTTCTAGACATTCAAAGGTACACATATCTAACTTCAATCGATTCACAGTGCTGTACAATCCCTATGCGACCGAATATCCTGACTTCAATTTATCGGATTCGAAGTCGTAGATGTGCACTATTAACTAGTCTCATACTAAAATGAGATGATTATCCAATGCTTTCAAGTTTTTTTCGCAGCAATCTAGATTATATTAGTTCGTGATTTGAACCATGCAAATCCTACAATCTTCACTTTGTATTATGTAATAAATCGATCACGATTGATTGATCACTAGGTGGTGATCAATGTCATGTGTGTCAAGTCCTTATTTAGTGCGGATCGAATGCTGTCGACCATGTTGCATTTTGGCCACTAGTCTAGGTGACTCAACACTGTGTGCACTACATATTGATATTAGATGATGGTTCGAGGTGGTCGACAGGAAACCGTGGACCCGGGTTTCTTGCTACTTGGCAAGGTGTACCTGTAATCTCGAGGGAACTGGTACTCCCTGGCGGATTCGATCCCGTGTCACCCAGCTACATAATCAGAGACGTTACCAATGAGCTATCCGGGTCGCGACTGACCTCCTGTAGGAGTGAGATGTAATCACGATGTAATCACAATCGACTACCTCCAACCACCATCTACTTTCAATACATCGATCTTTACAATCCCTATGATTGATTCTACTGGTAAATTTTAAAGTTTTTTTCACAATTCTATGATGTTACTCTTTGTATAACTTATAATATCTTCTTTGCTTTTTCAAGTCAACTTGCCAAAAAAAGAAAGAAGAAGAAAACAAGTCTAAAATCATGGATGCAAAAGGCCACAATATGGTAATAGATCAACAATGTGTTGTTGTTTCCTTTAAGAATAACATACATCATATGATAGTATGAATTGTTTACTATTTCCAATGATAAATAAAAACAACATGTAAGGTAAATAAACCTAGGCGTCTTTACTGTTGACATGTTGTTTACTATTAGAGCATCATTGTAAACTAATTTATTCCTTAAAACAGAATATATTGCTTGACATAGTATGTATTGAAATGTGTTATGATTTGACAGATGTTGACAAATATGATCGAAAAACTATGGTATTTAAAATGAAAAGAAAACATTTGTTCCCGCTTCTTTTTTTAAAAAAAAAGAAAGTTCCTAGGTTCGAATCTTGCAAGGTGAGATCGTGGAAACACACCGCTGAAGAGTCCTATACTAAGACGAAATGGCCATCCACTGCTTCTAGGCTTTTCATGGTAGTGTCTAGCTTCAATTGACACATGAATTCAACTAGAAAAAAATTGTTGTGAGTGAAATGTGAAAATAAGTGTTTTGACTTTTAAAATCTGTATTTTGAAATACTTAACGATATACTATTTATTTCAGTGGTGTGATGTGTGCTACTGATGTCAACAGATATAAGTAGTATGTATCATCAGTCAAAAGTAAAATGCTTAATGGTAAAACATGAAGAAGATTGAAGAGAATTTGACGAGAACAGAGAATGTTTGGTGTGGAAATGATGAAACAAAGAAATCTGAGACCATTGACTGATATTGTTGTAAATGAAGTATTTACTGTACGGTACTCAGATTTTACGAAGATGTTCTGTAGTTTAGTATCCAAATACATTTAGTTGTTCTCGTTCACTATAGTAGTACAATCGATTGGTATATAAGACTTTTAATAACGCCTATTATTGATGTTTTCCTCTCAGGATTCTACAAATCTGCCAACAAGATGTTAGAATAATATGTAGATAAGAGAACAATACTATTTTCCATTAAATCTTCCATGGTGCTTCCAAGTGCCTCCATGGTATTCTAGCTTCAATTGACTGACGAATTCAACTATTAAAATGGCTTTCATATCCATTAAACCCATCTCTGATTATAATTAGATCTTTTTCAAGATTTAATCTGATAAACATGAATATTCATGTGAGTCTATCAAACAGTATTGAAAGAAACAAGGGAATTTACGAGTCAGTCATCACAATGGAATAAATTATAATACTTACTTACTTACTTACTTACTTACTTACTTACTTACTTACTTACTTACTTACTTACTTACTTACTTACTTACTTACTTACTTACTTACTTACTTACTTACTTACTTACTTACTTACTTACTTACTTACTTACTTACTTACTTACTTACTTACTTACTTACTTACTTACTTACTTACTTACTTACTTACTTACTTACTTACTTACTTACTTACTTACTTACTTACTTACTTACTTACTTACTTACTTACTTACTTACTTACTTACACGTTTTACTCTCAATGGATCATAGACCACCGAAAAGCATTCTCCAACCCACTCTGCCCTGGGCCTTCTTTTCCAGTTCCATCCAATTCTTGTTCATTTTTCTCATGTCTATCTCCATTTCCTGGCGTAATGTGTTCTTTTTCTTTGGCCTTGAGGATTCCGTGTGAGAGCTTGTCTTGTGACGCAATTGGTTGCCTTCCTCAGTAAGTTTCTTATCCCTTTCCAGCGCTTCTCCGCCTGGGGTCCTTCCGGGGGCTACTACCGGTCCCAAGACCGGATAAAGAAGGAGGACCAGGCATGTTGTTGGCGAACCCATCCCATAGAAAACTAACTCGCTAAAATAACGCTAACCAGTTTGATCCATTATACGAATTCATTTCATATATTTTGTCCAAATGATTACTTTTGAATGTTTTCTCTTATTGACTTGTTTCATATAAATTAAAACTTTAAAAAAACACACACACACACAACTAGGAGAACAAACTACACCAAGATTATACCACACAAAAAGGAAACATTGAACATTGATAAATGCTTTAATATAATTTAAATAAGGTTTTTCTTAATTTTCAACACATATATATATACATTTTTTTCTCTATTTGTCTTTTCTCTTTTTTTGTTTTCTTTATTTATTGGTAGTTCAATTACATTTTTTCTTTTTTTTCTCTTTTTTTTATTTTATGGCATCAGATAAGAGTTTTTCTTTTTTTTCTTTTCTCTTTATATTGGTATTATTGTCTAAGTGAATCGTGACAAAATGCAATAACACAATAAATCTCATTCAATTGATTATCCATCAAATTGTTTTTTCTTTTTTTCTTCTTTTTTCTTCTTTTTTTCTCTTTTTTGTTGTTGTTGCTCATGGAATATTTTACAGATAAGATAGATAGAATGTATATCATCTACTATCTATGGAATAGATTTTATTACGTAACTGACAATAATAATTTTTGAGATAAACAATGTGAAACCACCCACTATGTCTCAATGACTAAAGTGTAACTGTCGAAAGTATGCAGAGTTTCTTCTTTTTTTGGTGTGTGTGTGTGTTTGTTTTCTTTCATCGCTATCTCTACAATGAAGTTGTTTGTTGTTAACCATATTGGATTGTGTATAGGGAAAAACATTAATGTGAAATTGTAATTCAACATTTTAAAAGAAAGAAAAAGTGTGAAAAGAATGAAAATATTTTCTACTGTGGAAAAATCGATAAATGTGATGGGTTTTTTCCTCATTTTTTCTTTAACAATATTATATACCACTGATTGAAATCATGAGTCAATTAAAGCTAGACCACCATAGAATACCTAGAAGCACTGGACGGTCGTTTCGTTCTATTGTGGTACCTCTTTTGACATTATTCAACATATGCTAACTAGTGACTGACTTCAAGAGATACTCCTGGAGTTCTATTGAGAAGTTGTTAACAGTGGAGTTCAACTGGGTCTGTTGTGAGATAGTAACTCACTGAAGACAATGGTGTACGGCGGCGCAACTTCGTGGATTGGTTGAAGTTAGACATAAACACCGTCTAGAAACAATAGTAATGATTAAGTTCACTTGTTGTTTTACTTGTATCTTCTCATTGTTATTTAGGACTGTAGTTGTTCAGTCCCATGTTGGTTTACGTGCATCCTGTGCGGATTGCCTCGAGATAGCCTTAAGTTACAAGCTATTTAAGCAAAGGTGGACAGTGGCATATACACATAAACATTGATACAAGGAGGTACCAAATAAATATGTGGTACATAAATCATTCTGTGTGAGGGCTGGAATACTGTCCGGACACCCAAACCGAAACAATTGGTTTTCTTAGGGGCCCACACCAAGTGCCTTTGACCTAAAGGTTCAGTCCACACGGCAGTGGAGCAACGTAAGTGGATGCAACAACAAGGTAAACGGAGACCAACAATAGGCTCATACGCCATGTGTTTTCTTAGGATCATGGAGCCCATGTCTTGGAGGCAGGGTTTTCCAATTCCCCTAAGTGTATCCTCTATATCCATCAGCCCGGTTGAAGCGTCAGACATTCGATTTTTGTCTTCACAACTGCGTAAACATCAATAATGTCGCTAGAAGGCACTGAGTAGGACTTCCCTGGCAGTGGTTGTATGCACGTGGTCATGTGAGAGCGTTTCGAGAGGGAGAGCTGACTTTTACCACTCTTGGTCGTACCAGGGCCTTTATATAATTTAGGTTTAACGTTTCGAATAAGTTGATAACTCCTCATTTCGATACAAATATTATTATTTAAGAAAATATCGATAATAGTCAGCAGTAGAATCCAAGATGGCTATTTCGTCCTATTTAAGATTAATCATTTGGATATACGTCTACTTGAGTATTGATGTTCATACTAAGACTCATTTCTTTTTACCACAAATACACATATTATCCGAGTTTCTGTATACAAATCACAACTGGTGCAGATGTACATCTAGTTATTGTGTTCCAAATGAAACTAAATGACCACCCTTGATTCCACTTTTCATCACTATCAAATTCTGCTTAGAAGTGCTTGTGACTTAATAGCATCACCAAGGCAATGTCCTAAGGATTCATGTACTCCGATATATTGAAGTGAATGTAAACTCCGGTGGTTCAGTAAAATGTGAAAATCATACATCAAACATATCATTTACACATCTTTGAATTATTTCTGACAAGTCACCTGCTTTCAGTTTCCTTCTCTCCTATGTTCATTTCAATATTATCAACTTTCGTAAACATTCAATTTCCGACTACTGTTACATACTACTTTTGTCTGCAAACATAAGTAGCATACAACATAATATTATTGTTTGACCATTAAGAGGTCTTTCGTCCTTCTAATTAATTATAAATAATCTATTAAAGAACTATCATAGATTAAATCTATACAAACTTATAATTGAACAATTTGCTTTGTTCTCTCAATTATCCCTATAATTATCCATTAATACTTTACTTGATGACATATACATAGTTCCCTTTATTATTTTGAAAAGGGTAAGCGCTAGAATCTTTGTTCATGTTCTTTTCGTCATTGGTCTGTTGTTTTTTTGTATTTTTCTATTACCGTCGGTTAACTTCCTATCACTTCATTTAGATTGAAATTATCATTGGGAAAGGATGGTTCAATATGATAAGATCAAATGTTGTAATTGTGATTAAATGTAATCAGAAAGACTGTGGAAACAAAAATAAACCAGTTGGGGGGTGGAAGATTTAAGAGGAAGATGGAAAGTGAAGCAGATGGCTGTGAAAGGAAAAAGAGTATGAAGAAGAGGTTGTACTAGTCTCTTATGCTCACACAATTCTGGTTTATTCAGATTTATGGCTGATGCTTCAGCAGTGCAAAGAAGATGCAGTCTAATTGTCTTTGAAAGACTTCTACTTACTTTGTAGATGACTATGAACGTAGAATCTGTCTTGATTGAGTGACTTGTGTTCACAAGGTTTTTCGATTATTGAACTTCTTATTGAGCCGTTGTTCTGAAGAATAATAATTATTTTTTTGACTAACAGTTACGAAATTTCATCAGTTTGCCAGCTGATTCTACTTAAAATAAATTTCGTTTATTTGAGAATTATGTGAACAAGGTATGTTGAGAAAGTTTTAAAACTGCTTTTAAATTTCGGCTCCGTTACAAGTGGCGTCGTGGATATGCTTTGACGATGAGCAACATACTAGGTCAAAACAGATGTTACTCGTTAGTTCTTTAGATTAGGTTAGTTTTATAACCTCTGTAACATTTTACAGTATTCATATGCCTATATACTTGAAAATAAACATAGATGGTGATATACACTTCGGGGGTACAACAATCTGATTCTCTTTCTCCTGGTGATCGTCAGGATCATGAAAATGTTAACATCTGGGGAGAAGCATGGGATACAGTGGACAGGTAGGATGCAGCTGGATGATCTGGATTTCGTAGATGATCTGACTTTTCTATCGCAAACGCAAGAGCAAATGCAGAAGAAGACGATCAGTGTAACAGGAGCCTCAGCAGCATTAGGTCTCAACATACACAGTGGGAAAAGCAAGATTCTCTGATACAACACAACATGCAACAATCGAACCACACTTGACGGAGAAGATTTGGAATATGTAAACACTTTTACATATCTGAGTAGCATCATTGATGAGCACAGTGGATCTGATGCAGTTGTGAAGGCGCGGATCGTCGAAGCCAGATCAACATATTCACAATTGAAGAACATTTGGAACTCAAAACAACTTTCTGTCAACCAACACCGAGGTTAGGATTTTCATTACAAATGTCAAGGCAGTTCTGCTGTATGGGGCGGAAACCTGGAGAACAACGAAAGCCATCATCCAGAAGATACAGTTGTTTATTAACAGCTGTCTACGCAAAATACTTCGGATCCGTTGGCCAGACGATAACAGCAAAAACCTATTGTGGGAGATAACAAACGAGATCCCAGTGGAGGAAGAAATCAGGAAGAAGTGCTGGAAGTTGATATAACACACAGTGAGGAAATCACCCAACTGCGTCACAAGGAAACTCATCATAACTTAGGTTCCTCAAAGCCATAGGATAAGAGGAAGACCAAAGAACACATTACTCCAAGAAATGAATACAGACAAGAGAAGAATGAACAAAAATTGGATAGGACTATGATGGAATACACAGGACAAAGTGTGTTGTAGAATGCTCTTTGGTGGTCTATGCCCTATTGGGAGTAACAGGCTTAAGTAAGTAAGGTACAACAATCATTTATTACACCAATTACTTGTTAACAGTCTAATCAATCCAGAACATGAGTATATGTACTAGTCGGGTCTTAACCTTCAATGTTCCATTACATATAAATCACTAAACATATATAGGTTCGATCTATTTTAAGATATGAGACGTTTTATCATCAAATTAATCCTATCAATCCTATTTACTGAATCATTAATTAATCAATATATTGTCTTTCTATATTCTCTTGACAACTTAACACTTGCTACGATGTGATAAGGTTTTTCTTAGTTGACTTCATAAAGACACCAAACAAAAATGTCTCCGGAAATTTGACTACTTACATAATAAACAAAAATGTTTTAATTGCAAATCACTTTGTAAAATATTAAACTAATGTGTAGTACAAAACAAAAGGAATTAGTCAACCAGAACCGTTTCAACCGTTTTTTTCTCGCTTGAATGATCATGTTTCTAAAGAGCATCATCAACATCATCATTATCATTATATCAGGTTGTAGTGACCTACTTTAATCAAGAGAAGGAGATTGGTTTAATGGAAACAATTATTATTATAACCAATTGTACCAGTGACTGTTTTACTGTACTTGTTTGTTTAACTGTACTAAAGACATTCTTCTTTTCGTTGATTGTGACCTTACACGAACTTACGTTTGCTCAGTAGTTCCGCTTGTAGTCCTTTGGCACGATCTCGGTATTCTTTTGATACCACAAGATCGCCAACAAATATATCTCGCTACAACTTCCAATCGTTTCCTGATATCTGGTACGCAACCTTCTTGTAGTGGTGATCATAGTCACTCGAGACTCGACGCCACACTACAAGGCTTTATAATGTTAATATTAAAAAAAATATTGGCTAGTTTTACACTAATTCATGTGACATTATTGATAGTCAACAGACTGTCAAGCGATTGATTGTGATGTATTTCATATGGAAATATTGATTGTTTTGTAAACAAGTAGAGGCTAATTTCCCCTATATCTAACTCCAATAATTAGTATCCCGTTAACTGAGCATATATTGGAGTCATATATAGAGGAAATTAGCCTATACAAAGTTGGTGAGCCTGACGTGACGTCTTAACCACTAGACCACAGCAATCTTCTGATTTGGAGTCAGATATAGGGGACATTAGCCTCTACAAACACATCATTCAGTCCCTCTCTGATGAATTACAATTACAATGTAATTCATATGATGAAGAAATTAGGAAAAGACGATGGAAATGGATTGGACATACACTACGCAAATCATCAAACTCTATCACGAGGCAAGCCCTAACTTGGAATCTTGAAGGGAAGCAGAAAAGAGGAAGGCCAAAGAACACGTTACGTCGAGAAATAGAAGCAGATATGAAAAGGATGAATAACAACTGGAAGTAGCTGGAAAGGATTCCCCGGGACAGGGGGTTGGATGGAGAATCCTGTTGAGCGGGCTATGCTCCTTCACGAATAGTAACAGGCTTAGGTAAGTATGCAAGTCATATGAAGAAAGGTAAGGAAATGTGGAACAACTTTGTTTGTATATAAGAGAATCGATTTGTACTTGAATGTTAGGTAAGTGTCGTCAGCCGACAGAAACTCTAGACATGTGATTTGTATTGACAATCTTGAATGTCTAAATGTTCTCCATGACGTTTGAAGACACCTGTGAAAACTTCATATTCTGACAGGTCATTACAGAGTGGTTTGTGTGTAAGATTAAATTTATATGTGACTGAGATATTTAAATTTGAGTGAACAGTGAATAGTGGAGAATGTAATGAAATGAATCTCATACTCGTTGCACAACGAAGTGGTTATGTGCACTCAGTAGTAGTAATGTAGTTGACACGATGACATTCGAAGATAACGGTATTGGATTGGAGTCCCGAACAATCAAGTTTGAGATGCAGGTGCTTACAGTTGACAAGTTCGTATCCTGGATTTCATGATTGCCCACATTTCATCTATTCGATTTCTGTCCAACTGTTTTAATGTTGACTAAATTCTACTGTTCATTACTATTAATTATATGTGAATGTATTGTAGAACAATATGCATGTATAGTCTGTTAAATTCAAATGTTGACATATTTTGTGTGGATGTGATACAAAGAAACAAGTATTTTAAAAAAAAGAAAAAGAAAAGTAATTTGATGAAGTGTCATATGAAAACTGCTTTTGATTTACTTTTCTTACGTCAATGTTTTCATTGATCTTTCAGGTTTAAATGTCAACATCCAATAAATGTACTTGGTCTAATGTGAATGGTATATATACATAACGTTGGACAATAATCCAGTCCTATCAGAAGTGGTTTTATAGAGATTTTAGAAATTTCAGTAGTTAAAATCATGAGCCAATTGAAGCTAGACCACTATGAAAAACGTGGAATCACTGAAATGCCGTTTCTTCCTATTTTAAGACTCCTCAACTGCGCGCATCCACGATCCCTCGCACGTGAGATTCCAACCCAGAATGCCAGCTCATTGGTCTAATGGTTAAGCGCTCGTTCCTGGGTTTGGATCTCGGGGGGGGGAGCGGTATCATGGATGCGCATTGCTGAGGAGTCCCATACTAGG
The DNA here is from genome assembly GCA_944470425.2 of Schistosoma bovis. Taxonomy (NCBI): domain Eukaryota; kingdom Metazoa; phylum Platyhelminthes; class Trematoda; order Strigeidida; family Schistosomatidae; genus Schistosoma; species Schistosoma bovis. The sequence goes on along the minus strand of OX103959.1, from coordinate 5,385,815 downwards.
ACAAAACAGAAGTTCAGTGCTTCCAGGTTTCCATGATGGTCTAGTTTCAATGGACTTATGATTTCAACTATTGAAATAATCTAATCTCTCATCTATTATCCGTATTCCAATAGTGTGTTACATATACGAGTTAGTTGAAAAACATACGCAGATAATCATAATGGACCTGAGATGAAATTAAGATCTCTAAGTAACTTAAGACAGCTTCTAAATAAAGTACAGTTGAATAGAAGTTCTTTAATTAATATAAAAATTGGTACTGATGTTTCGATAGGTTAATAGACTACTGAATAATAGGATACAAAATAATAGATAAATTACAAATATATACATGATATTGAGCAACAAAAACGTAATACGAGTTTTGTTATGTTTAGAGCGATTACAAGTTCATCTAGTCTGAGAACAGAACAAAGAATCTGTGATTAAAAACCTATAAACTAGCTATTCTGATGTGTCTTAGCCCCGCTAACTCTAGAGAGAAGTTCAAGCTCGAAACGGGGAAATATATTTCGTAAACAGCAAGTAACACCAGCAATAACAACTGTCACAAATCAAACTTTGGGAAGAGTTACAAAATAGCATACTAAAAGATACAATGAACCAATAGCGTTTAAGATTCTCCCAAATGAGAAATACGACATGAAGGTGAAAATGAGCAGTTTTGGCTCGAAAACAAGAAATTAAAATGTTTAAAATAAAATTACAAAAAATAAGAAATTTACCAAGTGAGTTCTGAGGATCGAACATTCCCAACAAGTTTAAACCCGACTAACAATTGAATCGAAATATCAGTTATATTAGGATGACCATGTTAGTATTAGAACATAAAACAAATATCTAGTAATAATGCATATTCATTTACCGTACTACCTTAATCTGACAATCATGATTAATGCTGATGAGAAACCAACATATTTCTTATTATATCTTCACGATTAATGAATGAAATCAAAAATAGTTGACATGAAGGATTTTTTCGGAGAATAGGTAACTGTTTCGGTTGTATTTATCACAGATCGATCGCAATTGAGATTGCTATACACAACCATCAACATACACTAGGGATAGAATGAAGTAACTCCAAGTGAACACATAATCATTAGTAACACTCGTCCGTTGTCCTCGTCTCCACCTACGCTGGGGCCATGTATCTACATTAATGAGAATATCCAATAGTCCATGGTTTCCAATCCCATTGTATCAAAATCTCATTTGATGTTGTCTTGATTGTTGATAATTATAATCCAGTTTACTTGTATTCAGTGTAAACTCATCTTCACAATGATGATGATGACAATGTATTTTGTTGAGAAGTGGATTATATGGTAAATGTAATTATTAAGTGAAGTGGTTTTGATAATGTTTATGATGAGTTGATTATTGTGTACTTTGTATACTTGAATAATGAAGGTATGTTGTTGAATTGTTTGATCGGATTGTTGAATAACACAGAGAGTAATTGACCTATATTCATTATCATACCAGGAAATAGGAATGAGCTGATAGTGTGTGTGTGTGTATGTGTATGTTTGAGAGATGTAATCATAAAGCTTTTATGGAAGAATGACATTGAAATAAGATTATTCTCGAATATTACCTGATAATGTTTCAAACATTCAACCTAGATTACCACTCCATTAATAAGATCACATAGATGAAGATACCTTAATTGATTAGTACATAACAAATAGATGAATCAGTTCAAGCTATGACGTCTCCGGATCATTCATATTCAATATTATTCGAACTTACCATGAGATACTCATCGCATTGCCGTACACCGATGAGCCGGCCGGGATCCAACGGTGTCAATGTCTAGCTTCAACTAATACACGAAATTGAGCGACACACTCACCATTGTCATCAGTGAGTTGCTATCTCACAACTGACCCGGTTGAACTCCACTGGTTACTGCTTCTCACTAAAACTCCAGAATATACCTGTTGAAGCTAGTCACTGGTGGGCATATGTTGATTAATATCAGAGGGGGTTTTCGACTCATGGTCTCAATTATTGAAATTATTATAATATCCACAAAAATCTCTTTTTATATAATCATTCAATCAAATCACTGACCACTGTCTTGTTTTTGAAATCACAGGCTCCTATTTTTTAAACTCGGAAGCAATGAGATGTTAGTCATACAATTACTTTTCAAGCTGTTTCAATGTGATAGAGATTAAACATCTAATAAGTCGTGATATCAAATGCTCATTATGACAATTAAACATCTATTGTTACACTAATTAATGGATCACGATTTTGTAATTAAAAAGATTCCTAATCAAAAGGAAACTCCTTTCTCTGGTTCACTACTATTCAGTAGTGTTTTGTATTTAGTATTATGATAAACTACGAAACAAGCAATCTGTAATTCAAACTGATATTTCTAATATATTGTTTGCTTAAGCTAGTTGTGTCAGATGGGTGGCATATGTTCCTTCACGGGGGGTAACAGGCGTAAGTAAGTTAGCTAGCTAGCTATGTAATATTAAATATAAAATTTCACACTTTAATTGTGGTTAGAATTTCTGACATTCTGTATGCAGGACTCGAACACAAGATATAGGGTCTCACGTGCAAGCGTTTAAGCTGAGCCGGCATCCAACAATGTTAATTTCTAGCTTCAATTGATCAATGATCTTGCGTTTGCACGTAAGACCAAAGGTCCTACGTTCGAGTTCTGTGTGAATTATTTTGGATATGCACTAGTGAGGAGTCCCATGCTAGGATCAAACGGCCATTTAGTGCTTCTAGGTTTTCAATGGTGTTCCAGCTTACATCGACTCGTGAATCTACCTATGAAAACACATACTTGTCAGTAGTTTTTGTGCTTTCACTTCGTATGTTGGGATTCATATTGGCCTCCGTTCTTTAGTATGGGCAGAAGGATACAAATAAATTCAAATTCAGATGTATTCATTATTAATTTATCATCGAAAATGTTTCTGTTTTTAAGTTTCTACTCTATATGCTGCTTCTAATCCCCGATGATATCATTGTGATTTTAAGTCTCTTGATTTTTATATTAATGACTTCCTCTCACTTTAAACAAATAGCTTGCTTGATTTATATCGGGTTTTATGTGATGGACCAGTAGCGACAAGAAACCATTCACTTATATTGCCAATAGGACACTTGAGTTTCTGTTTACAGTAAAAGTATAAATCATAAGCTTTCGTCTGAAATACTCAAAAGCTATACTTCTGAACAATTTCTAAACATTAAACTCGATTTTCAAAATTCTGCGAAAGTGGATAAGCGTCCGCATGCGAGACCGATAGTTCCGGGGTTGGAATCTCGCGAGGCAGGATTGTGAATGTGCACTGTTGAAGAGTCCCACAGTAGAACGAAACAGCAGTCTAGTGCATCCAGGTTTTCCATGGTGATCTAGTTTCAACTGACTCATGATCTCAACCATTAAAATTGATGGATAATTACCATTCCCTCTATAAACTGACAACTCATATGATTGATAACGAACATAAAATACTGATATAAAGAAGGTCAACTGATAGCAGTCAGAAGTAATCCAAAGGTCAAGTGCACTGCAATGGGGTCAGTGGGCCAATTTTCTAAGAATAGAGTAGTATATAAATGAATAAGTATTTGTACATTTCATTCGGTTGTTTAATACACTTTATCGCTCAATCTTGTGTTCTCGCTCATGTAGTCAGTTGGGGGGGAGGGGCTAACGTATAGCATACTATGTATCAATGTCAGATTTCGGACACCGCACGTTACAACAAATACAAGATCTTAATACATCACGAATAACAGAAAATCAATTCAACTGAAAAAACGTTATAGATTAGTATCCGATTGAGTGTAATTAACAAATAATGATTAGCTTATAGATAGAATTATAAATCAGTTTCAGTTTGGAAAGGACAAGAGGCTTGATGGCCTGTATTAGTCCTAGCAATAGTAGATTCATTTTTCTTCTGAATAAGTCGACGGATGAAGCCTCAACCACGTGTTGAGGTAATAAATTCCACTCGTTGATGATTCGATGTGAAAGCCGATAGTCAGCTGAATGAGAAAGGCATATAATAACAAAGAAAGAAAGAAAAAGGGAGAATGAATCAGGTTTTACAATTCTATTTGTCTTCTTCCATTTCTCATTGATTCAGTATTGATTCACAATATGATTCGAAGAGATTTACAAATGGAACACAGTTATCAGATTTTCTGTTTATTTACCTGATAAATATGACTGATCACAATTAAAACTAAAAAATCACTATGATATGAAGGTACATGCAACTGACGAGTCCCGAAAGAGATTAAATGCGCGCTCTGGATTCCACTGCTAGCCATCATCCATCTTTGCTTATAAAGACTGTCATAAACTATAATGATCTATATTCTACAGTCTGTCGGTCTACAATCTCCACAAAACCCCTTCTGATACTAATGAACATATGCTCACTAGTGACTGGCTCCAACAGGTATATCTTAGAGTTCTAGTGAGAAGTAGTGATCAGTGAAGTTCAACCAGGTCAGTTGTGAGATAGTAGCTCATTGATGACAATGATGAATGTGTCGCTCGATTTCGTGTATTAGTTGAAGTTGAACATTGACACCGTTGGATATCGGCCGGCCCAGTGGTCTAGTGGTTAAGGACTGATGAGTCCTAGTCTCGAATCCTGCTAGGCGGGGTCATGAATACGCATCGCTGGGGAGTCCTACAATAGGACAAAACGGCCGTTCAGTTCTTCCAGGTATTCCATAATGATCTCACATCAATTGACTCATGAACTCAACCATTAAATTTACTACAATCACCACAAAACCCCTTCTGATATTGTCATAGTTGTATGAACAATTTTTTTAATGTTATTTTCACTTATCTTCATATTTTTGTAAACGATCTAAAATTATTCAATCAGCTAGCAACAAGAAAAAAAAAGGGAAAAACAAAATCCAGCTTACCAATAGCCTTATCATTTTAAACAAACGATTATCTCTAGTAATAGATTCTTCTAGGAGGTGAGATTTTCCTTGAATAATTTATTATATTCAGTCTAATTATAGTCTGAATTATGTTTGGATGTGTTATTTAATTAGTTTTTTATTTAATTAACAAAATATAAACAAGATTAGTTAACCATCATATATATATTGAATTCATAAGTGAATTGAAGCTAGACCACCATGGAAAACCTGTAAGCATTGGACGGTTGTTTCATCCTAGTATGAGACTCTTCAACAGTACCCATCCACGATCGCGACCCGCGAATTTTGAACCCATACTAAGATAGAATCGCCATCCAATGCTTCCAGGTTTTCCATGGTGGTCTAGTTTCAATCGACTCATGAATTCAATTATTAAATTACTGCAATCTCCACAAAACCGCTCTCTGATATATGTATACATATATAAATACTTTTACATCCTTCAAATCTTCTCCGTCAAATGTGATTTGATTAGTGGTTGTTGTGATGTATCGGAGAATGTTGCTTTCCCCTTTGTCTGTGTGTATATATAAACCCAATCTCTTTGAAATACATAATTCATATCACAGAGGCTAAGATTAGTGTTCTGGACTCTAACAGATAGATCTAGTGAGAAAGAAAGACCGCTATGGTCTCTAGACTACTTGTACAGGTTTAACACGTCATTGATCCACTCGTTTAGTTACTATTTCTCTAAATTAACATTATGGCACAACATTAGAACTTATAACAGAGATAAACTTAACAGAATAAAGATTCTTTACTTAAAACTAACATTTCTCATTTCATTATCTATCTTAATCAAATGTCAGTTTTTTTTCAAAATTAAGTAATCATAATAGTAGTAGTCAAAAATGCCGCCAATAAGTTGCGTGTTAAAGAAGGATTGATTCATTGAAACAAACAAACAGTTCAATGGATAATAAAGAAATGTGAATAAATAAACAGATTTCTGTGTATTGGCTTATAGAAACCTTGTTGACATATTCTTCTTCTTTCATTGTCAATAGTATAATGGTTAGTATTTGATAGATTTGAATTGAATAACAGAACTGTTTATTGAAATGATTAAAAGTTCTATAGAAAAAGATGAATTGTCATTAGTTGGCTAAGTTTTATACTAAAAGATGAATGTTGAGGAAGTTGGATTTGTATGATAAAGGACATTTTGTTTATATTTGATTATCAGTAATAGGGGTTGTGGAGATGATTAAGTTTTTGATTGAGATCATGAACCGATTGATATTTGAGCACCGCTGAAAACCTGGAAGCACTCGACGGATATTTTGTCCTATTGTGGGATTCCTCAGTAGTGTGCATCCACGGTCCGGCTTACGGGATTCGAGCTCAGAGACTTCAGTCTCGCACGTGAACGCTTAACCTGTAGACCACTGAGCCAGCATCCAATGGTGTTAGTGTCTAACAGCAATCAATCCACGAAATTGAGTGACCATCATATAAAATTCAATAGTTGAGTGAATATTAAAGCGTGAATAACCTATATTTCCTGATATTTGTAACTATGTAAAAGTGTATTGATAATCAAAAGGGATGGGGAAATTTTGTAGATTGTAGTAATTGTCAATAGTTAAATTTATGAGTTGATTAAAGTTAGATTAGTATTTCCAGGTTTTCCATGGTGGTCTAACTATAATCGACTCATGAATTCGACTATTAACAATTACTATAATTGACAAAAACCCTATTTTGATAATAATCAATATGCGCTCACTGGTAACTGGTTTCATGAGGTATTTCCTGGAGTTCTAGTGAGAAGCCTAGACCAATGGAGTTTCAATCATGTCTGTTTTGAAGTAGTAACTCACTGAAGACAATGGTGGATGGTGGCACAATATCGTAGATTAGTTGGAGTTAGGCATTAACACCACTGAATACCGGCTTAGTGGTTTAAAGGTTAGGCATTCTCGCACGAGATCAATAAGTCGTATGTTCGAATCCCACGAGAGGGATCTTGGAGGTGCACTACTGAGAAGTCTCATACTTGGAAGGAACGGCCGTTCAGTGCTCCCAGGTTTTCCATAGTAGTCTAGCTTTAATCGACTTGTGAATTCAATTGTACGTATAAATATAATATTGATACAATTTTGCACAAAACATTGTCAATTAACGTATATATATATATATATATATCCATTGCCCAAATGGAACGAAACTCGAGTCCTCGATTTCACTGCTAACCACCATCCATCTCTGCTTATAATGTTTGTGACTCAAGAAATATCAGAGACAAAATGTTTCTACTCACTGGAATATAACAAAAAATATATTTATGAGCAAAGGTGGATAGTGTCTAGCAGTGTAATCCAGGACACGCGTTTCGTCCTGTTAGGGACTCGTCACCCGGATGTGCCTGCATCTCAGAGTTGATGTTCATTCTAGGACTCGAACCTAAGACCATTCGCTTCAAATACCATCGCGTTATCCACTTAGCTACTGAATCCTGATAGCTACTTGCGTTTGAAGCGAACGGTACAGAGTTCGAGTCCTGGAGTGAAAGTCAACTCTCAGATGGAGGTACATCCAGCCGACAAGTCCCTAACAGGACGAAACACACGTCCTGGATTCCACTGCCAGCCACTATCCATCTTTGCTTATAATGTTTGTAAATTAAAGCAATCAGCACAGTATGCACATATACCAATAAGAAAATGATAGATTACAGTCCTAAACATCAATAGTATGATTCAAACAAACAACACCAAGTGTATATATCTGTACTTCTATATTATCTTGCTCCTTATATAATCACATAGATATGTTATCAATGAATTACCATGTTAACAGAAAGTATATTAATCATGACTACTATTTGAACAATACCAACTCTTAAACAGGATATGTATTTGATCAATAACCAATGGATTGTAATCAACAATAATAAATAATGTACAACTTTGTTTTACTGAATTAAATAGTCTTAAAGAAGATGAAATGTGAATTGATATGGAAACAAATAGGCGTTATTGAATGATGGAATAAAAATCAATATTGTAACACAATATCACTATGAATGTTATTAATAATTGAAAAAATAAAAAAATAATAAATGGGAACATATCATGGAAACATTGAAAAAATAATAACACTAGGGGACGAAAGTAACCAATCAGATAACAGAAAATGTTACTAGAGGGGGGTATGAGAACTTTTTGTTTTTTTTTGTACAGTGAAAATTTCAATTTACTGATAAACCAACTAAATGATCTAAGTTTTTCTCAAAGACCATTCCATTCAAATGTATTATGTAAGCAGATATGTATATCCCATACTAGGAAGTAACGATCATTCAGTGCTTCTACGTTTCCCATGGTGATCTTGGTTCAATCGACTCATGAATTCAACGATTAAATATTTCAAACAGTTAACCTGCTCAATTCTATTTTCAGATGTATTATCCTATATTATTTGTTGTTAGATAATGGTTTGTGTTAAAGTTTGACGATAGTTAAATAATGACTGAAAATTAGGAAGCAAACTATTCATACTTCATGTCTATTCAGTTTACTATGGTGTAAATATCAGTTTAATCTAGTGATTTAAACTTGCAAAGACATGTTACCTGTGGATCATTGAATGGATCAGATTCTCAATAAGCATAGATTGATGTGAAAAATTTCTGCATTGCGTTCATTTTAACTTTCTTGATGTCCATGATAATCAGTAAGAGGTTGTGGAGATTATTGAATTTCATTGAGATCATGAACCGATCTAAAACTGATAACCATCTCCACAACCTCTTATTGAAAATTAACACCTACTCACTAGTGACTAGCTTCGAGAGGAAATTTTCGGATTTCTAATGAAAAGCCGTTATCACTGAAGATAATTCATATTAATTGTGAGACAATAATGGAAGATGGTCACCAAATGTAGTGGATTGATTGAAGTTAGACATTAACATCCTTAAATTCCAAATCAACGATCTAGAAATTAGACGTCTGTGCAAGAAACCAAACGTTTTAGGTTTGAATCTCGCATGTGATGTAGTGGGTGCGCGCTGCTGCTGAGTCTCATATTAGAATGAGACTGCGTTCTAGTGCTTCTTAGGTTTTGGTGGAGTTTTGTTCTCTGAGCTGGATGGTTTGGTCGTGGAGCTTTCATCATTCTTCTGAACGACATCATCACCACAAACTTCAGATAGAAGTGAAGTGTTCAAATTCCTACAAAATCATCCACCCGAGCTACAAATCTTCTCCAACATCTTCTTAGATTTCTCTGGTAGCTTAACTTAGATCGGTCCACAATTTCAATGGAATATGAAAATAAATTCCCATAACCATATCAGTCGGGTGTGCGGTAAAACACATGAAATATTTATGAACAGAAACCCTAATAAGGAGTTATATTCAATTTAAAATTGATCGTTTAACAAGAAATCAAATCTATTGAATGATTTTATCAATTAACGTAACGGAAACACAAACGATTTCACTTTCATGATAAAATCTGACTAGTATTATTATCAGAAGGGGGTCTTTGTGGAGATTTTAGTAAATTTATAGTTGAATTCATAAACTGATTAAAACTAGACAACCATGGACAATTTGAATGAACTAGACTGACGATTCTTTATAGTATGGGTCTCCTCAGAAGCTGGCATTCATGATCCTGCCCGTAGGATTCGAACCCAGCAAATATCGGTCTCGCGCGCGGACGCCTAACATTTAGACCACTGAGCCAGCATACAACGGTTTTAATGTCTAACTTCAACCAACCTACGATATTGTGCAACCGTGCACTATTGTCTTCAGTGAGTTACTACCTCACAACAGACACGGTTGTAACTCCATTGGTCAAGGCTTCTCACTAGAACTCCAGGAAATACCTCATGAAATCAGTTACCAATGAGCACATAAAAATGATTATCAGAAGGGAGTATTGTGGAGATTTTAGTAATTTTATAGTTGAATTCATGAGTCCAATAATAGGACAAAACGGCCGTCCAGTTCCTTCAGGTTTTCCATGGTGGTCTAACTTCAAGTGACTCATGATATCAACTATTGAAATCACCATCATCTCCACAATACCCCTTCTGACACTAAATTTTTACTTAGCTGTTTAACCTATTTAGCATCAATCAGATCAACCATTTCCAGAAATCTCTTTAAAATAATGTAAAGTAATAATTATCTTTTCAATTGAATATGGTTTCATTTGAGATTAGTGATATCTGAGATTATGAAAACTAACCTAACAACACGAGGAATCATAACTTCTACTAGTTGATGTACTGTTATTACGGAAAGTTGAGTACAATTAAAGGCGAGACTATAATGTATGAATGATAGCAGATCTTAAATTTTGGCTAGAAATTCATTCATTTATTTGTCTAAATAGCGTTTTGGCATTTTAACTGATGTCAGTTTGTAATGATAAATCATAAATCTAATTTCTAATCTTAACCACCGACTATAAATCATTATCCTTAATCTTCAAACTGCTTTATAACGCTCATTTAGCCGTATTAGGTCGGTGAACATTCATAAGGTCGTTTTAGCGTCATTTAAAAGTCTTTCATAATTTATAGTCTCACTCAATTAAGTCCGGTTGATGATGACTTTTAAATTATGGACGAAATCGAATACTTTTGTTCAATATATGAATGTATGAATGAATGTTTATGTTTATGTCAGTCCTTATTTGTACTCTTGAACTCTTGAACTTCTCTGATTTACATGGAATTCATTATTATACAATCTTTACTGTTTTCATTCTTGTTTCTACACAGATAATCATAGGCAGAATAATAGTCTCTACTCAGTGAATATATGAAATAGACTATCTGAAACACCAAAATGTGATCAATTAAGTTACTAACTTCTGATAGAAATTAGATCTTTCAATGGATATGAAGATAATTGTAAAGTTTAAACTATTATATACTTTATATTGAGGACTGTCCTTTGAAGTATACTGTGTTACATGTTGTTAAGCGAAGTACTTTTAAGAACAATAATGATCAAAGAATAAGCAAAGAAATCTTGATAGATTCAAAAAACAACATTCAATAAGAAACCTATCAAATCATGAATTATATATCTGTTGAAGGATCTAGATCAGTCATATCTACAAGGATAGGACTGTTCATTGAAAATCGGTGGAATTGAAGTGTTATTGTAGTGAACAAGAACATAAGCGGGAACAACCATATATAGTTGAATACAAAATGACAGAACATCTTAGTAAACACTTTATTTGCAAAATGTTAATCAACTGTCTTAAAGTTGACTGTTTCTTCTGCAAATACCAGTTAATCGTCTCAGACTTCAATGTCCTTACATTTACATATCAATTACGTTTTGTTCCCATTCTTTCCTTCTTGATCTTCTTCACCTTCTGCTATCAGACATTCCATTCCTGACCAACGTTACGTATTATCTATATGTTGATATAAGTAGAACACACTATCAAACATGTATTCAGTTGAATGTATCAATCAGTTGATTGCAATACTTAATAAGTTCTAATAAATAAAAACAGTCCAAATGATCATTACAGGTCCAGCTTAAATTCAATATATATGGAAATATTGGCAAGACTATCATTTATGGACGAATCAATCAGGTATAAGATAACAGATCTCGGATTTAGACGCGAAATTCACTCATCCATTCGGCTAAATAAAGTTTTAGCATTCTAGCTGATTTCAGTTCATGATGAAAACTCCAAATCTAATTTCTTAACTTAACCATCAACCGTAATTCACAATTCGAAATCCTCATACAGGTTTATAAGCCTCATATGGTTCTATTTATCAAAGTGAACACTATTGAGGTCAGTTGAGAATCACTTGCCGAAATATTTCATTAGACTTTGAAAGCATAATGAAACAAATTGAATGCATGAAAATGGAACATCGGCAAAATGACATAATGTTACGCTATTCTATATGATCAAACGAAGTAATTCATTCTAATTTATTCAAATCTGATTAAATACATGTTAGACCATAAACAAACAGGGTAGATTGTGTAAAATGAAGAGAGTTATTCATATAACTTACAGTTATACTAAGGTAACATAGAGGTTAATTGAAACAAATACATTCCCGGAGTTTATTATTGTGTGTGTGTGTGTGCATTATAAATACGTACCTTAAATATATTCAAACTATTTCTGTCAAATACATTTTTGCTATTAGCATGAAATACATGGTGAAACGCATGATTTTACTGACAATTGAACATATACTTAAGTATCAGGATGGGTTTTATGGAGATTTTTAGAAATATCATTGGTTGAAATCATGAGTCAAATGAAGCTAGACCACCATGGAGAACCTATAAGCACTGGACTGCCGTTTCGGCCTAGCATGGGACTCCTCAGCAGTGCGCATCCACGATCCCGCTTCTCGCGGTATTTGAACCCAGGACCTACTAGCTTCGCGCGCGAGCGCCTAAACATTAAACCACTGAGTAGAGTTCAACCAGGTCCGTTGTGAGATATCAGCTCACTGAAGACAATGGTGGATGTGTCGCTCAATTTCGTGGATTAGTTGAAGTTAGAAATTAACACCGTTGGATGCCGGCTCAGTGGTTAAGTGCTCGCGCGCAAAACCTGTAGTCCTGGGTTCGAATCCCGCGGGGGCGGGATCGTGGATGCGCACTGCTGAGGAGTCCCATGCTAGTATGCAACGGCAGTCCAGTGCTTCCAGGTTTTCCATGGTGGTCTAACTTCAGTTGACTCATGATTTCAACCTGTGAGATATACTTAAGTAACTGTAATCAATTGAGGTTAGAAAGAAGGTCCTAGGTTCGAGTCCCATGTACGAGATCGTGGATGCATTCTGTTGAATTCCATACTAAGACAAAATGATCATCCAGTTCTTGCAGGTCTATCTCAGCTTGACTCATGAATTCAACTGTGAAAACATTACAATCTCCATAAAATTGATAAGTATAATTAATTATTTATAAACCATTTTCAAATCCATAATCATATGTCCGTTTTTCTACTTAGATTCGACTCCTGATGTATATTTTACCTAATTCTTATCTCCATATTGAAAACTATGTAAGTATACTATTGACAGAAATATGACTAGCTGCAAAATGGTAAAGATCACCACGTCTCATGATACAATAGATACAATAGATAAATGGTATGATTATAATGTATGGACGACCTTTGAGAGACGCTGAAGTGATTTTTGAGAGTGAACAACTACTAATCGAGATTAAATGAGGGTTATAATGCAGTTAGAATTCTCATTTACAGTTCATGGTTAAGGTTAAAAATTAGATTTAGGGTTTTCATCACGAACTGACACCAACTATAATGCCAAATGGATGGATGAATTTCGCGCCACTAATCGTGACTTTTCATCTTATATCTGATTGGTTCGTCCATAAATTATAGTCTTACTGGATAAATTTAAAAATAAGATATGTCAAATTTCAAATGAAGTGACCTAAATGTATCATGTTCCAACAGAGATCTTAAGTTTCTAAGTGTATCAATGATCTTTTTATCTTTTTCTTAATTATTTCTCTAGGGTATTAAATAAAGGTGAGAGTTTATTATGAAATAGTTTTAGATAACAACAGAAACTAGAAGACAATTGAATTTCTGTTGCTAAGTAGTTTGAAACTCTTAAAACCATATTCACGTAACAATCATAAGATTGTGAAGTTTTGTAACAAACACTTGATATTTAGATCCTTCTTTTTGTCTTCATCAACTTTACAATATTGAATAATCATCTTCTGATAATATCGGTAGGTAACTTTCAAATTCCTAGCAGTGATCAACTTCACCGATTACGACCTCTCATGAAGTCTTAGTGAATTATGTAATTGAAGTTAGTTACCAGTTTGCATATTAGTTAAATTTTATCACTGACCGATCATAGTTCAACTACTAGCAAGAACTGGTCAACTATATTGTCTTAGTTAAGACTCATCTGAAGTAGTAGTAGTAGTATGACTAAAGCCAATTCACAATGAAACTACTGAAGATAAATAAATCATTTAAAAAATGATTATATATACAGGACTTCAGGTTACTGTGTTTTATGTAGATCACAAACCGTAAGAAATTATTCGAAGCTTGAAAGTATCGAGCAATTGTTTCGTCCCATTACAAGACTCTTCAGCAGAAAAAATTTATGTGATTTGGGTCACAAACTATCAGAAATTATTGGAAACCTGAAAGTATCAGAAGGGGTTCTGTGGAGATTGTAGTAATTTCAGCAGTTGAGATCATGAGTCAATTGAAGCTAGACCACCACCATGGTAAACCAGGAAGCACTGGTGGTCTAGCTTCAATTGACTCATGATTTCAACTGTTGAAAAGTAAAAGAATTGAACAACTGTTTCGTCTTAGAAAAGAGACTCTTCAGCGGTGAAAATTTATGTTATTCGGATTACAAACCATCGGGAATCATTGGAAACTTGCCAATAATGAATAGATGTTTCGTCCCAATACGAGACTCCTCAGTAGTATTTGATAAAAACTCTTACAGAATTTAGTTCAATGAAAACAATATATGATAAGTGTTTAAGATACATGAGAAGAAAAAGATAGATGATTTCAACACTGTTTAAAATATGACAATGTTCTTCTATTCTTCATTAGCATTAACTTAGATAAATAAGTCTAACCTTATATACTTATATAGAATATTCATCTATCTATCTATCTATCTATCTATTTATCTATCTATGCATATTTGTATAGATGAACTTAATAAGTAAACATCATGAACAAGAAATAACTTTTCAGTTTATTCTGTCCTTAGATTCTATGAAAAGTTAAAAGAAAAAGCAAGAAAATAAAGAAAGAACAACTACAAATCATTATCAATCTATTTATTTGAATAGTCTCATTCTGTCAAAGTTCACCTTATACATGAAATATAGAAGAAATTATATTTAAAATAGAATTATGATAAACTAGATAAATATATATGTGAATGAATTTTTACCATGCATAGATGTATATATATTGTCCTACTACTACTACCAGTAGTAACTTGGAATCGTGAAGGGAGGTGGATAAGAGGAAGGCCAAATAACACATCATGTCGGGAGATAGAAGAAGAAACGAAAAGGATGAATAACAATTGGAAAGAGCTGGAAATGATTGACCAGGACAGGGTTGGATGGAGAATGCTGGTAGGGGGCCTATGCTCCCGTAAGAGAAGTAACAGGCATAAGTAAGTAAGTAAGTAATGTCGAAATACGATATCACCAGTCAGTCAGTCAGTAACAACGTAGAACTTCGTACGTACGTACGTACGTCAGTTCGAGTTGTCACATCACACATCGACCTGCCTGGCATGGTAGAACCTACAGGAACATATGTTCCAGCCAATATATACGATAGGCAAGTCCGACCACCGCGTCAAGGTAGCAGCTTTGGTCGGGACGATATCACCTGCATATAGGAGGTGAGAAGGGTTGAAGTAGTTTAGTCAATTATAATTAATAAATATTGGAATCAAATATTTGCTCAAAATGCTTAGTCATGTGGTTGCTTTTGAACAGTAGTTTGAAGTGGACATCAGATTCTTGTAAATAGCTATTTTATGTACTACTACTAATAGTAGTAATAATAATAATAATAGCTTTAATACTACTAATGGTAGTGTTACTATTACTAATGTTACTAGTTCCACTATAAATACTACTAATACTAATACTGTAGTGAACGAGAACACAAGTGGGGGAAAATCAAATATACTTAAACACTATATTACAGAATAACTTGGTAAAATCTGAGAACCATACAGTAAATACTTCATTTGCAAAATATCAGTCAATCATCTCAAACTTGATCGTTTCTTCGTTTCTACACCAATTATTTTCTGCTCTCTTTTTCTATTCTTTGATCTTCTCAACCTTCTATAGTCAAGTATTCCACGTCCGATTGGTGATACATACTACTCATATCTGTCGACATCAGTAGCACATACCACATTATAGGTTCACAATAAAACATAGTTGAAATAATGAGATGATTCATGTGAAGCTTTTCAAACCTGGTACGAAACTAATAAACAGTGCGTATCCATCACCCTTACCTCTAATGATCGAATTCCGGATCTTACGACACGTAAGTGAAAGCCTAACTTTTGGACCAGTGAGTTTGATCAGTTTGTGATATTGCACGACAATATGTAATTGTACCTTCTTCATATCTGACAGTTGAAATCAATGAGAAATGCTCTAAATTCTATTGTTTTTCATTACTGGTTGACGTTTGCTAGATATTTAAAGAGTAAGGCACCATATTACGAAATAATTGAAGTTTTAAGAGCAAACCATTGGTTGATAACTCGATGAGCTGAAGTTTAAGCTTATGTCATAGGCCATGAAGATAGTAGATTATACATCAGACCAGATGTACATTACTAAGAAGTTCTGTACTAATACTAAACTACTATTCAATGGCTGTTTAATCAAGTCATTTCATGATATACAAACGATAGAATAGTCTCTTCAATATCTTGTACTGCACATCGCAATCAGATATAGAATTTAGATTTTATCAACTATCTTCTCAATACATACACCACGATTTGCCATCCCTCGGTATTCATAAACAGCCTATATTATTACAATGACTAGGTGAATATCAATGTATTCTTTGTATAAACTTAATATCCAAGCTAACACTTTTAAGATTTAAGTCTTTCCGGTTTATCACTGTTAACAGTAATTTAAATTGTAAGCATGAAAACAGAAAGCTCTATATCATTTGATCACTGAGTAGGATCAAAAATATGTTATTCATCTATTCATTGAAAGTTCTAATGATCACATTGTGATGTACTTACTTGTCTATGTGTCTAGACATCGAGTACAGTGTGTTGATTTGATTAGTGTTAATCAGTAATCAGTACTTGATCTAGGTTCCAAGTTAACTGAACACTCGTTACTAGGACAAATGTGATATTTCCATAGCATATACAATACTTTATTAATTTGAACACATAAGAATTGACACAAAGAGGCACCGAGTACATATGCGCCACATAACTCACTTGGATTGTGTGTGGGCTATGATACTGCCCAGGTGCCCAAACCCAAGCAGATGGTTTTCTTAGGGGGTCACACCCCGAGACTTTGATCTACAACGCAGTAGAGCAACACAAAGAGATGTAGTCCCATGGCTGTCAGTGACCAGCGATTGGTTCATACGCCATTTTTCCTTCAGGATACTGAAGCCCATGTGCACCATTGGTTTGGAATCAGGATTTTCTGACTACCATAGGGAAACCATCCGTGTCCACCAACCTGGATATTCTCTTCTCGCTATTTAAATTTCGTAAGCAAAACACCCGCCAAGAGAAGGTAGTGGCTGTATACACGTGGCCATGTGAGAGTATTTCGAAAGAGGGAGCTAACTCTCCCCACCCTCGACTGAACACATTACTTCGGGAAACAAGAGCAGATATGAAAAGGATGAATAACAACCGGAAAGAGTTGGAAAGAATTGCATAGGACGGGTTTGAATGTAGAGTGTTTGTGAGAGGCCTATGCTCCACCACGTTGAATAACAGGCGTAATTAAATAAGTAATATACATTATTTACTATTCTATGCTTTATTTACATTAAGATTACCGTTTGTATTCATTTTTCATCCATTTTACATTTCATTATCAAAGTAAACAAGTCTTAACAATCTATAAAAAGTAAATTTGATTATGATTGACTTATCTTTTCTCACTTATAGTTTGAATATCATTCGAGGACAGATACAGTATTGTCCATCCTTCTACTAATTTAGCTATTTGAGAAAGACTAACAATCTAATTATACCATCGTCTGTTTGATATCTGTCGTTGTTGTTTCGTTCTACTTCACTTACTCGCTCACTCACTCGCTCACTCACTCACTCACTCACTCACTCACTCACTCACACACACACACACACGTACACAAATAAGTAGTTGTTAATGAATATCATTATGCAATACAAAATCATTCTATTTGGCTTTCTATTAATATGATATCTTTGATGATTACATTAAAGAAAAGAAATGGATTATTTGAAAGAAGAGATTAGATTTATTATGTAAATAAAATTAACGATATTATGATTAGTAGTAATAGTGTGATGCGTGCTACTGATGTCGATAGATATAAGTAGTATGTATTATCAATCGAAAGTGGAATACCTGGAGGCAGAAGGTTAAGAAGATCAAAGAAAAAAGCACAAGAACAAAGAATGATTGGTGTGGAAATGAAAGAACAATATAGTCAGAGACAATTGATTGACATTCTTCCAATGAATTATTTACTGTATGATTCTTAGATATTACTAAGATGTTCTGTAGTTTTATTTTCGCATGCATTTGATTGTCCCCCACTTGTGTTCTCGTTCACTACAGTACTACAAGACAAAACAAACAGTATAATGAATAACCATTGCTTTATTAGTGAAATAATTCTATTTTGTAGTTCTTTCTTGCTCTAAGCAAGTAATTAGGTTGTAATCCAGTTAGACAGATAGATGAATACTTTAATTTAGAAACACTTCTATGAGTAGATTGATAAAGATTTATTTATGGCCATACTGTAAATTAGTTGATGGAATTCGATTAACTCTAAAAGAATTAAACAAACATGAGATCGTTCATTATTTAGCGATTAGTCAGTTATCAATGTCTAACTTCTACAGGAGGCCAACTGCATCCCCGATTAACCTAGAGAGTAAAGCCTCAGACTGAAAAACTGAGTAATAATACAGCATCGAATCCTTATAACCAAACACTACTTCCTTCAAAATAACAGGTATATCTTGCTAATTAACTAGTATGAAGCCTAAGAGTCAAACAGGTATAGGATAACATGTCTCGAATTTCGGAGCGAAATTCACTCATCAATTTGGCAAAATAGAGTATTGGCATTATAGCTGATGTCAGTTCGTGATGAAAACCTGAAATCTAATTCTTAAGCTTAATTATCAACTGTAAATCATAATTCGAATTCCTCACACTAACTTATAACCCTCATTTGGTCCTAGTTATTAGGTGGACACTCTCAAGGTAAGTCTGGCGTCTCTCGAAGGTCATCCATAAATTATGGTCTCACCTTATGTATTTATTGCTAACTGATGTTATCTACTAAGGTGACATTTCAATTTTGACCTGAATGTTATTTCTAAATAACACTCTCAATGAATCATGTAATGAACTTATTGGTGTTATGAACAATTGATTCAAGTCCTTGGTAAGAATACTTTCAACACTATAGATGCTCAGTTTTATCTTGATTTAGAATTGATAGGTGTCTTGAGATTAATTCAGAACTATGAAGCTTTTAGACAAATCACTTGTAGAGAACTCCATGAAAATAGTTTTAACCGAAGAGAATATACATAATCCTGTCTTTTTATTATCTACTATCTCTTCTGAGAACATCTTGATTTCATTTAACAATCATATATTTGAAAGAAATGACTATCCTAAGCTCTTTGAGCATCAGCTTTTGCCTATCTAAAGTCAATCTAGCAATGTTACCATGAGATGTTTTTGGCATAAACTCTTCGACAGATAGATTATAAAACAATAATCAATCTTAGTATGAGCATGCTTTTTAACTTACTTTAATTAAAGACAAACCAGGGAGGACCTGACAGGTAGTTTTATACTTATATGGTACTCTTGAATGAAGCCGGGTATGAGGGTTGATGTCACTTCCCGGCTGCTCACACCGTGGAAGAGTATCTCTTGAGGAACCTGAAAAGGAAATTGAATTAGTGTTGGTCTTAATGACCTGGGAGCGTGACCGCAGAGCCCAAGGGACATTTGCTTGAGGCCGGTCGCGCACGGCCTTTTCGTGGAAGGTTTTGACGTGTTAGCTCCGTTCTTCAAAGGGCCCTACCGCCGGAGACGGAAATCCGTGAGGTAAGGTGAGGAGTGACATTTTTAGGGTCGACCTTTTCTAACCCCACCCCTCCTTGTGGGAAGGCAGCATCGCTGTAGATGCTGGTTGTTCGAGGGAAACACCTTACTGCCGTCACACCTCTCTACAGTCAGCAGTACGACTTCTCCCTCAGACCTTGAGTTGCTGCTTTTAGTCTTACCGTTCTCCAATCGACCTGCCTGGCATAGTAGAACCTACAGGAACATATGTTCCAGCCAATATAGCTCGGTCGGCTCATCACGACAGGCAAGCCCGACCACCGCGTCAAGGTAGCAGCTTTGGTCGGGACGATATCACCTGCATATAGGAGGTGAGAAGGGTTGAAGTAGTTGAAAGGATATAACTTAGAATGTTTACATTTCATAACATCGGAGATAAACAATGATCATATAATTACAAGAAATGTATTGATTTCCATGAAAAAAAGAAACCAAATAATTCCAAGTTTGAAAAGAGGAATAAGGTTCGCCCATCAGTTTGATAAACGTTTACAATAATTAACCGACAGTTAATTGATCACTACTTAATAATCAATAATAATCTGTAATAAATATCTCAGTCGTAAAGTAAAATCAGTCTTAACCAAGATGGTTCAATGGTAACTACCCTTAACTCCTTTCTATCAGCGAATCAAATTTATCCATATAAATTGTCATCATCATCATCATGATATACGACGTGTGGAGAAATGACTTTGAGCTATTATCAAGTTTACAATAAATCGAGAGTAATCAAGTAAACGTTTTGTTTAAACTATTGGATAATGATAAATGTTAAAAGAATAGTAAACACATAAGATCATCTCTCAAAAGGTATACGATCTTTCCCATTTATATGAGTAGTTTAACATGATCATCATCATGGGACAGTCAGCAAATAAGTAATATATATATATGCATATACATATGCTGAAGTTTTATTCTGGCTGATTTATCATTCACAACTTGAATATCTAAGTGATTAATGCAAGTATTTATCGTACCAATTGATGGACGTTTGAGTTCTTGGTTTCGAACCCTGAAGCGGGTTTTCTTACGCTTTAATGAGTAATATAAAACGAAGACAAAAATATGCTGTCAAGTTTTTTTTTCTTGGTTGGTGGTGAAAACAGATTCATATTCTTATTTTATTGAAGATAAAAATTACTTTACATAAAATGGTTGATGATAGAATTATATTCAATTTACAGTCTTTTAACATATGGGAGTCGGTCATGTGTAACGTGAAACCTAAGTCCTGATTTGGTAAAGACTAATTGTTTTACCAATTGAATTCTACAATCTTTTATTCTACACTTCGAGGTAGGTGATAGTCGGCCTTACGTAATACACTTTCCAACAATCTCAGTCGATAAAGATTCAGTCGACTTTTCATCTTTACTAGTATAGGGGTTGTGGAGATTTTTAAGTTGTTGATTGAGATCATGAACCGATTGATGTTAGACCACCATTGAAAACCTGGAAGCACTGGACGGCCGTTTCGTCCTACTATGGGACTCCTCAGCAATGCACATCCACGATTCCGCTCGCGGGACTCGAACCCAGGGCCTTCAGTCTCGTGCGCGAACGCCTAACCTACTGGACTACTGAGCCGCCATCCAATGGTGATAGTGTCTGATATCAATCAATCCGCGAAATTGCGCGACCAACTTTCATTGCACTGAGATAGATAACTGTCTCTACCCGACATGGATTAGCTCCAGTGGTCACGGCTTCTAGTAACCTGTATCCAACCTGTACAGATGTCAACTTGTTTATCTCAACATAAATGTACAGTGTGCGTTGTCATGGAATTACCTAATATGATATTGTATCAGTAACGTATACTATCTACTATGAACTATTACATTATTTACCCAATGCGATGTAAATAATTGTATATCCTTTTGAATTCAAGTGATATGATCAACAATTTATGGGATAATGCATATCTGGTTAACGTATCTCAAAAAAATTAGATGAAAAATCACAGGTTAAGGATCCAAATTGAACGTTTTGTCCCACTTGAGGTTCATCAATTAGATGTAACCTATTTTGAGTGCTGATATTCATACAGAATTAAAACCAGCTTTGTTTGTTTTAAACCTCAACATTATACGCATTAAGCTACTAAGTCCAGGTAGCTATCAACATGTAAAACGGACGAAAGTTTCATAATGTTAATAATATGACAAGCGGCTGGAGTGCTAATGACATATGAAATTGATTTTTTCCTAATCGTTTGTGACATGTAATCAAGTCTTGAGAAGGAGTAACTATATAACATAGTCAATTAGTTATATCTGTTGGTTATAGATTCTCAATAGTATGATATTGTAAATATGTATTCACATAATAAGTTATTAACTGCTTACTTACGCCTGTTACCCTTCGTGGAGAAGCATAGGCCCTCCACCAACATTTCCCATCGAACTCTGTCCTGGACAATATGTTATTGATTAATCGGTGTTCAATGCTACTCAATTCAATTTAAACAGATTTGTCTGTTAACGAGACTGTAAATAAATCATAGAGATAATAGTGTATTCAGATATCAGTTTGACTCATGTTGAGTATCAATTCAGTATTTACTTTATTCTTAATCTGGATGTTAAGAATTACAGTAATTCCGATTTTCAAGTATTTCAACGAGCAACCGGAGGTACAACAACTTGTGAATGAAATTAGATCAATAATAGACAATGTGAACCACGTTATGTTATGGTTTTTACCTGTGACTCAATACAGTTCTGAACCTAGGACTACAAGTTTTTCTTTCTAATCAGTGATCCTCAAAGTTAATGCTATTTGATGAAGAAAGTTACTTCATATGATAATCTGAAAGACTGAAATCTATTGTGATTAGTGGTATTCATTCAAACAAATTCCCAAAAATTCAAGTATGAAACTGAGATCAATAAGGTCAAACAAGCTATGAATAAGTTGCTAACCTATTCGATGTCAACCATGCTGTATTTCGAATAGATTTATCATAAAAAAATATGGAGTGTTGGATACTGTGATTCAATTATACTGTGGATGTTCTTATGTTTCTACTTGCATCGTCCAATTCATGGTCTCTCAATACCAACTACCAAGACAGATAATCTTTCTAAGGACACAACAGTTATTCAGTCTTATATATTAACAACAAGATTATTGTAAACTTCACTGGTAATAATAACATACTCCGCATCCAACTCTTCTATAGTTAACGCTGGACCCAAGCACGAGTAAAATGAGGAAGGTTGAGCACGGGGTCAGAAACCTCATCCCGTAGAAAACAACCTTACTAAAAAAAACACGCTAACCAGGATAAGTACAAGGATGGTTCAATTATCCTAACAGAAACAGTACCTAATTATTGAATATAATCACCATTATCTTAACTTATTTACAGCGATAACACAGATAAACATCCATTTATCTACTTCACTATGCTCAATTCTTTCATTCTCTATAATATAAAAGTGTTTCCCAATTTGTTTGCTTTATATAAAGGGATAAAAGAAGAATACATCTATATTCCTTTGAGAAATGATGCATATATGGATGTATGTAGGGTATAAATCGATAGAATGTAAATATACAGAAAACAATAGTACTTGTTATTCTTATATTTTGTTTGAAAAACAAAACAAAGTACGAGGTATATTACATTAAGTATTTAGAATAAGTTAGATTCAGTATGGTTATTCATGCCAACCGCTCTAGATAACGAGAGGCAGAGATAGAGAAAGAGTGAGGAGAAAAGAGGTAGGGATGAATCGTTAATACATACTGTTTAACATACAATATGTTCAGATTGCTGGGTTAAGCATAGTTAATTAATTTTGAGAAGATAGATAGATAGATAGAGAATAGATTTAATTCAAAATATAGCCGAAAGGGATTTTCAAATCTAAGACAAACAATGTTCACCGTTAAACAACAGTATAAGTATTGTCAGTTAATTAGATTGTACTTCAATTGGTATCTAATCAAATGTAAATAGTCAAGTTGATTAGCTTTATATTTTTAATCTTAAGTCAATATAATTTATGTTTGAATGAAAATGCATTGAATAAGAAGTTGTTTTCCTTTTTTGTGGTAAAATGATCTGATCTAATAACAATAAACGGGATCGTAGACGCGCACTGTTGAGGAGTCCCTTACTGAGACAAAACGGCCGTCTAATGATTCCAGGTGTCAATAATGGTCTAACAACAATCGGTTCATGATCTCAATCAAAAACTTAATAATCTCCATAACCCCATACTGATAACCAGTAAAAGAGAACATAGTACGGAAGTATAATGTTATTCGTTTCATATCACTTAAGATTTGACACATTTCATTGATTCGTACACAAGATATTGTGCAAATTGTTAAGTATTCAGTATTTATGCCATATATTGATAACTGTTAGATAACTATTGAGAGTCACAAAATACAGGACAATCGTTTAGTTTGACCATGGTACACCTCACTGTAGACCGAAACTTCAGCCTTCGGCTTATATTGAGAACGTTTAACCTCTTGGCCATTGATCGGAAACCATCTTCGACCGATCCGCTTTATTGTGGCTGGTGAAGTCTAACTGGATCGAGTGAGAGAAGGCTATCTACCACAGGGAATGGAAGTAGGCTACATAATATTGCGACTTGACCGAGATTAAACATACAACATTGGGTCCCTGTCCTGCATTCAGTAGACCAAACAATCACATTAGACCGAAGGTTGTAAGTTCAAGCGCCCGAGAGGTCTAGGCTGAGTACTCCAGAAGAGGCCTAAACTCGGATAAAACAGGTATCCAGTACTTCTAGATCTTCTAACGAATATTTTATCATAATTTAAACAATGAAAATGTTTTCAGTTTAATGGGAACTTTACAAATGTGGTTAATAAAACTGGAGCAGAGCAGTTATCGGGATGACATAATATATGAGATCATGTTTTAATCCAGTATGATAATTACTAAGTATTTCATTCTTTCAAAATGAATTTAAACATCACCCCATTGCAGAAGTAGGTAGCTGTCAGGACTAAGTAGATAAGCGGATAACGTAATGTCGTTTGAAGCGAACGTTACTAAGTTCGAGTCCCGGAGTGATCATCAACTCTGGGATGCAGGTCCGTTCAGCTAACGAGTCCTAAATAAGACGAAACAGATGTTCTGGATAGTGACCACTGAACCTCGAAATCACTAAGATATCATTCAATAATTTACACATTAAACTTCGAAAAATTCACCATAATACACAGATATCACCCATTAACTTCAATGAACAACTGTCTTTCATCTGACATGGTTAAAATCCTTTATTCAATACTCCTGTAATTAGATTTCCAGAACTTTCATCTCGAAGCCAGTCACTATCAACACATACGATTATTATTATTACTATTATTACTATTATTACTAGTAGTTATAGTATAGGAGTGTTTTGTGGAGATTCTCAAATCTTCATAGTTTTGATAATTCGCTCTTTAATGAACTATGGATTTATAATACTGATGAGACCTATATTAAAACTAAACAACTGTTCTTTTTATTGAGATCATGAACAAATTGATGTTAGATTTGGATGCGCACTGCTGAGGAGTCCTACAATAGGACGAAACAGCCTTCCAATGCTTTCAGGTTTCCAAAGGTGGTCTAACATTAATCGGTTCATGATCTCAATAAAAAAACACTTAATCATCTACGCAACCCCTATACTAGTTAACAACTGTTCATTTACTTTCTTATTTCTTCATAATGTAAACTAGGAAAAGTATGTATCTAACCTATTTTCTTTTTACTGTGCACTCCTGTATATTCTTATATGTACAACATCTTGTATAATACTAATCAATTGACTTGCTTTGCCAATCCTCGCCTTCACATCTGCATCTGAACCTCCGTGCTCATAGACCATGCTTCCCAGATATGTGAAGGATTCCACATCTTCCAGAGTTTCTCCATCGAATGTGATTGAATTGATGTTCTCCCTATCGTATTTGAAGACCTTGATTTTCCCCTTGTGTATGCTGAGGCCTACTGACGCAGAGACTGCTGCTACACTGCCTGTCTTTATCTGCATCTGTTCGTGTGTATGCGATGGGAGGGCTAGGCCATCTGCGAAGCCCAAATCTTCCAATTGATTCTGAGCTGTCCATTGTATGCCATGTTTTCCCTCAGATGTCGAGGTCTTCATAATCCAGTCGACCGCCAGAAGAAAGAGGAAGAGAGAGAGTAGACAGCCTTGTCTTACTCCGGTTCTTAATTGGAATGCATCTGTCAGCTGTCCTCCATGCACGACCTTGCACTGTAGTCCATCGTATGAGTTTCGGTTAATGTTTACAATCTTCTCAGGAACTTCATAGTGTCGAAGAAGTTTCCATAATGTTTTCCTATCTACACTGTCAAACGCCTTCTCATAGTCAATAAAGTTGATATATAATGACGAGTTCCACTCAACTGATTGTTGGACGATGATTCGTAGTGTCGAAATTTTGTCTGTGCACTCAGTAGTCTAATGAATAATGTTATAGAGTTTAAAGAGACGATTGCTACGCTCGAGATACATTTAAGTGAATAATACCAAACTTGAAAGAGGCACTTGTAATGAATGGTACTATTTGGCACTATTCAAACTATACTATATCATAGATCAATTATCTACAGTTGATAGGTCACTAAGCAGTACATGATCGTGTACTGTTTTGATTCTGATTGAATTCAATTGACCAAGTAATAATAATAATAACACGGTCACAGTTAGAAGCAGGTCAACACGTTTGTACCATATTGAGATATAAAATGATCTACAGTGGTTAGCAGGGATCCCTGAGCATAGATGTTTTGTTAGTTAGCACATAATGGCAATACTGGAAATATATCTTACTGACTAGACAAACATGACCTAACCAACCATCACATAATGATCAACTAATTCCTACAGAAGATCAGTTCGAACAACTCAATAATAACATCTCAGTTTATGTAAAAATTTCTTTCGAGTTCAAACTCCACAGGAAAAAGTTATTATCCTAAAGTTTTCAGACACTCCTTATTGATTATCATAAAACCTAGATCAAAGATCCCTTAGTAACTACCTGTCAAATGTTAAAAATGCAAATTATTTTCTATTTTCTCTACAATCTAAACATAGATACATAAATTAATTAATTTTAATAGTTGAATTAATGAGTCATTTGAAGTCAGACCATCATGGGAAACCCGGAAGCTCTGGACAGCCATTTCGTTCAAGTATGGGACTCCTCAACAGTGTGCATCCATGATACCGCCTCATGAGATTCGAATTCAAAATCTGTTAGTCTAGTTTCAATTAACTCTTGAATTCAACTATTAAAATTACTATAATCTCCACAAAACTAATTAACTTTAGTTAAAAACATTTTTTTTAAAAAGTAAACATAACCGGGTTCGAGTTCCGTAGTGAACATTAACTCTGGGGTGCAGTTACATTCAGTTGATGAGCCACAATGAAGATGAAACACGCATCCTGTATTCTATTGCTCGCCACTATCCATCTTTGCTTAATAAACAATTTACTTGTTATCATTACTGAATATTTAAGTGTTTAACTCATTAAATATGATTATTTCCTCCAAGTTTCAAATGTTTACCCACTCCCGTTTATTATCTCTATGGTGTATTAGTTTCCATAGAATGAAGGAAAAAATGGAACCTTTTTTTAAAAATTTTTTCTCTTCAAAAGAAAAACAGAAATGATATTCAATGATCAATTAATTATTTTAGTACAGGAAGGAAATCGGTGGAACCAAGTTACTTTTTCCATCACCACCACCATTAACACCCTCACATACCTAATGTATTCATTCAACAAATCGGTATTTCTATGGATTAAACTTTTTGTTTTATTCGAATAGTTAAAAAAATGTAATGAATTTGTAATGAGAATTTATGGTACATAGTTTAATTAATGGTTAAGAGTAAAAATTGTTTGATTTACTTGAAATGTCACTGAGCTCTAGCGAAATTATCTGTGTCGTTGAATATTGAATAGATCATCGATTGCTGACAAAGACAAGGATAACCAACGCGTATTAGTTAATTGTATGCTATGAACTTGTCCATGTGGTGGTCACACTTTCGATTGTACCGAACTTTAACTATTTCTGTAATAACGTCCTTTGTGTTGTACGATCGTCAAAGCATTCTTAGTATCTCGATACGAAGAAGGGGTAATCTACGTTAGGTACTGACCCTTAGGTGTGACTTTGAAAGAAGGTATTGGTCACACTATTCCCGTCTAACTTGTGAAGGCCCCCAGTCATTCAACCAAATCATCTACGTTGCTGAAATATATGCCTATAATATTACTTACTTACTTACTTACGCCTGTTACTCCCACTGGAGTATAGGCCGCCGACCAGCATTCTCCAACCCACTCTGTCCTGGGCCTTCTTTTCTAGTTCCATCCAATTCTTGTTCATTTTTCTCATGTCAATTTCCATTTCTCGGCGTAATGTGTTCTTCGGTCCTCCTCTTTTCCTTTGGCCTTGAGGATTCCATGTGAGGGCTTGTCTTGTGATTTAGTTGGGTGCTTTCCTTAATGTGTGTCCTATCCACTTCCAGCACTTCTTCCTGATTTCCTCCTCCGCTGGGATCTGGTTTGTTCTCTCCTACAGTAGGTTCTTGCTAATAGTGTCCGGTCAATGGATCCGAAGTATTTTGCGTAGACAATTGTTAATAAACACCTGTATTTTCTGGATGATGGCTTTCGTGGTTCTCCAGGTTTCTGTTCCATACAGTAGAACTGCCTTGACATTTGTATTGAAAATCGTGACCTTGGTGTTGATTGACAGTTGTTTTGAGTTCCAGATGTTCCTCAGTTGTAAATATGCTGCTCTTGCTTTGCCGTGCCTACAATATACTTTGAATTATTTGACTTTTAGAAGTAGTAATTTTATGTGACCAGTTGTTTCATCCTGTAATGAAATGTGGCTTGATTATTACCTAATTCTTTATTGACATGAATTATTTTAAAAGTATTTTCTTCTGAAAGCTGGGAAACTGGTTATTTATAAAAGAAAACAAATGAAATAAGCAATAGTGTACTTGATAGTTTAAGACAGTGTTAGATTAAGATAGTTTTGGGAAAACAAACAAACAATTTCAAGAGAAAAAATTGATCACTTTGTGTGGGTTTGTGCCCCTTATAATTTATCACACAACCATACCGCGAATTAGAGAACAGTGAATAATCGACCGGATCAATGACGTATAAAACATGTACGAGCACTCTAGAGTGCTTATCGGTCCTGCTTACCGCCTAGCCCTACCTATTAGAGTACAGAACATCAATCTCACACTCTGAAATATGAATCATTTATTCCAAACATACTCGGTTTATATACCAATCAAACAGACCACATTGTACAATAGAGTAGGAAACAACATTTGTACGAGAATCAGCCAAATGTGGCTGTGAACATGAGAGGTAGTGATTAACAGACTGGGCATAATTCAAGAATGGTAAATCGTATAATAATCGTTCATAGATCAAAATAAAGCTCACAATAAGAGGGACACGAATATGTTTAGTTACTTGACAATTATAGAATAAAAAAAAACACGTATAGTAATAATCCAGGAATAGATCCCAACAATTAGCATTCCTTATTCTCATCGGGATATAACCTTTGGAAAGAAACATAATTAATTTTCCATTTTTATGTTGTTGTTTTTTGTGGTTAAATTAATAAATACTACTACTACTACTAGTAATTAATAATAATCTACAGTACATGATCATTAAACTAGAATGAATGAACTTGACATCTAATAAATTACTTCTATTCATTTGATTTACTAATAGACTTGACCCTGAAACATTCAGAAACTGATATTATATTGACTTACTCAAATGAATATGTAATATATATATTATTATTCCATTATATACTTATCCTTACAGAATGTCACAGGGGAATATACGTTCTTATAGAGGTTAATCTGTTAATTAATTTAGAACATATTAATTAATAATATATACATATACATATATGTATGTCGGATTTGAATTAAGGTAAATGAATTTATCAGAAGGGGTTTGTGGAGATAATAATCAACTACTCACTAGTGATTGACTTCAAGAGATACTCCTTGAGTTCTAGTGAGAAGCCATTACCAGTGGAGTTCAACCAGGTCTGTTGTGAGATATCAGCTCACTGAAGACAATGATGGACGGTGGCGCAATTTCTTGAATTGGTTGAAGTTAGACATTAACAGCGTTGGATACCAGCCAGCTCAGTGATCTAGTTGATTAAGCGCCTGGCGCGAGACCGATATGTCCTGGGTTCGAATCTCGCGGGGTACGAGATCGTAGAAACGCACTGCTGAGGAGTCGTATACTAGGACTTAACGGCCTTCCAGTGCTTCCAGGTTTTCAATAGTGGTCTAACATCAGTCGGTTCACGATCTCAATCAAATATCAAGTGAATTTAAACTTCATCCGATTGCACAAGTAAGTGGTTATCAAGACTCAATAGCTCAATGAATGACGTGATACCATTTGAAGTGAACAATATCGGGTTTGAGTGACAGAATGAACATCAACTGTGAGATACAGGTACATCCAGTTGACGGGTTCGAAATAGAACAAAATTCCTGTCCTATTTTCCACTACTAGTCACAGTTCATCTTTGCTTCTAAATGTTGTGAAAGTTTTAGTGATTTCATTAAACTTCAATAATACATAATCATTGTTCACCTGTAGTGTCGGTTATTATGTTAAGACCATATACTTTATTCTAGCTTTCGGACAGCCCATTCCATTCATTCTACTTGAGTCACACTTTGACCTTGTTATTTATTCGCTTATCAATCTTGACAGTTTTTATATGAGCACGTAGGTGTGTATACACTTCCTATTCCATTACTCCATCACATGTCTGTAACTTACTTTTGTGTAACTATAACTATTGATTGACGCTTGGTTAAACGGGAGTTGGCCTACCAGCCATCTGCACTCTGCGTCGTTTCTCTCCTCTCTGTGCCATTCGCTCCATATACGAAATATATGTATTCACAAGTCCATTCTCGTTATTCGACTTATATAATTCCGTCATTGACTAACGCGGTTTAAGTCGATGATTATATACGAGGATAAGCGACATATATATTTCAATAACAATCATCACTACGATCTTCTTGGAGTTAGATCCACGGGCCACTAAAGTGGAGAGCCCTTTCGACAACATCGTTCGGTCTAGATGACGATTAAATAACGGGCCTTCACACACCCTTACACTGTAATCTAATTTATTTCAAAAGTAAAATTCATCAAATTATTATTATTATTTTGATAGAAGTAAAATTAAATATTTCCGGAAACGAATGGTCATTCAGTTAAAAATGTGAATTCGTCTAAGTTTGTTTGTTTCTATACAAAATAATATTTAATGATGTGTGATCTATTTGACTGCTGTATATAAACTCAATGTGTTTGAAATGCTTGATTCATATCATACAAGTTGAGATTGAAGTTCAGAGCTCAACAGGCAAGGCTAGTCAGGAAGAAGGACCGATAAGGATTTTTTGACTACTCGTATAGGTTTATACGTCATTAGTCTTGTTGATAAGTCACTGTGATCTAATAAACAGCATGATTACGTTATATATATTTATAGGGGTACAAAGTTACAAGTTATAATATTAATAAAAACAAGCTAATATCCTCAACAGTGTGAATCCACGATCTCGCACCCCACGAAACTCGAAACCAAGAACTAACAATCTCGCACGCAAACGCTTAACCAGTAGACCACTGAGCCCGTGTTCAACGGTGTTAATGTCTAACTTCAATCAGTCCATGAAATCGCACCACCGTCCACCATTGTCTTCAGTGAGCTGATATCTCACAACAGACTCGGTTGAACTCCACTGGTGACGACTTCAATTATTAAAATGACTTAGATCTTCATAAAACCCCTACTGAAACTAATATTCATTTAAAGTTTAATGTATAATAATTTATAAGCATAAATGATAACAGTCATTATTATATACCGATGAGAATAAGGAATGGTAACTGTTGGGATCTATTCCTGCACTATTACTATACGTATATTTTTATCGTATAATTGTTAAGTAACTAAACTATTCATATTCATGTCCCTCTTATTATGAGCTTTATTTTGACCTATGAACCATTATTATACGATTTACCATTCTTGAATTATGACCAGTCTATCAATTACTATCTCCCACATTCACAGCCACATTAGGCCAAATGTTGTACAAATGTTGGCTTCTACTCCTATTGTACAATATGGTATGTTTGATTGGTATATAAACCGAGTATGCTTGAAACAAACGATTCATATTGCAGAGGATGAGATTGGTTTTCTGTACTCTAACAGGCAGGGCTGGGCGTTAAGCAGAATCGATAAGCACATGCTTGATGCATCATTGATTCGGTCGATTATTCACTGTTCTGTAATTGACGATATCATTATGTTATACATTAATAAGGACACAGGGCACAAATTATAACAGTTTTAGTGATTTCAGTATAATAAGTTATTTTAATGTAGAGAGTTTAGAGGAGGATTGATTTAATTTATTGATTGTGTTTGTCATAGATTGTTCCCTCCTGGAGTAATGTCTAAAAACTATAGACATCTGAACAACTAGTTTTTCATAGTATACAACTACAAAGCATTAGGCATCGATGAATTCATTGAAGATCAAATTCAGAGAATTCAGATCACACAGTGAACACTGAAACATAAGAATTATTATCGGTATTGTGTCGATATTTATCACATTGTGCTACAGTGTGACGATTATTCAACTGTCTCATTTTCGAAATATCTGAAATTCACTGGTAGTAAATTCCCAGCAAAAGTTCGGGTAGACCTTGAATTTTAATAGAAGAGATCTTGTAACAATGGGTCTACTTTTAAGTTTTTAGTATTAATAAAATCAAATGAGTATTAGCTATCTATTTGATATAATTAGGAAGGAAGGAAGTAGGTACATCAAGTCGACCAGTCTCAACTAGAATAACATACTAGTTCTGGATTCTATTCTTGGTAATAATCTAATATTTACTAAAGGATACAATTGCTTTCAGATAATTTTATCATAAATTTAATTTGGAATTACATTGAGCGAAGTAATAGACTGAATAGAATGGATTACAATGAATAACTAGTGTAGTTAAAGGTCAACGAAATATACATGAAATGGAGATGATGGAGAAGATTTGAAGCTCAGGTGGATGATTTGGATGGAGTTTTCTTCTTTGAGTTGGATGGTTTGGTTGTGGAGCTTTTATCGTTCTTCTGAACTACATCATCAGTACAAACGTCAGGTAGAAGACTCAGCTCAGAGAAAAAAACTCCATCAATACATGAGATTAATTGATAGATATGCCTTTCATCATTCAGTTTATCACAGTAAACGGAAATTATGATACATAAAATGTACCATATTCGTGCCATACTGTGGTGTTTGAATGAACTAATGATACCTTTGTACTTGTTAAATGCTTGATTTCGAATTCCAAATACAATACATTCGTTCGTGCTTGTGTCTCACTTCTTAATTCAATTGCGTTACTCTGGGACTCTTAGTTCGTGCTATAATTCAAATAATTCAAAACATTATATTGGCGTCGCGATGGAGCCTGTAATGGAAAAGTTAGATATTCATTCAACTTCGGAAGCTTTTGAAGATTACGTTGAAAGGTTCGAAATCTGGGCTATGACCAAGGAAGATGATGAGGATGTTAATAGTGTGGCACATTTCCTCACATTCATTGGCAAAGAGGCATACAGCTTATTAAGAACTCTAGCTATGCCGGAAAAGCCCATTTCGCTTCCTTATACAGCTCTCAAGGAACTGCTGCTAGACTATGTTCAGTATACAAATTTTGAATGCGGTAAAGAAGGGAGATCTCGTAAAATGATTCATGAGGATATAAAAAATTCCACTACATTACGTCATCCCAACCCAGTTCATACTCAATGTTATGCAGATAATTTATTGAGGAGTTGCGATGTAGTTCACGAAGATGGGCACAAGTTTGATCAATACTTGTCCTGTGGCAAGTTCCACTCTTCTAATTCATGTAAATTTCGTAATTCTAGGTGCTTGAAATGTGGTGATATTGGACATATTCAGTCGGTTTGTAATATTACTGTTCATCTTACTGCAACTAATACTAAGTCTTGTAATTCTGATTCTATTAAGTTGAGTATTTATAATAATCGTTTATCTTTACCAACGATTTCAAAAGACAGTGAAGAGTCATATAGCAGTTCAGAGTTAAATGAAACTCAGAATTCTTGCGAGACAACAATTTCCAATCAATCAACTTATCAGATTTGTCATGTTATTGTACCAGATATGGCTTTTCCTAATGATTCACTTATTTCTGACGAAATTCCTTACAAATCTGAGGAAAATCTGTTAAATGAACCTACTCATGATCAAAAACCTGATGTAGTTTTGATAGATGCTTATTTTTTTAATGATCCTTTACTATGCAATGACATTCTTAATAAATTTGAGGAAACTATTTCAGAAGAATCAAATCTTGGTGTCATATCAAATATTATTTGTCCCCATAATTCATTTGTTCCTTGTGGGAAGCTTGTTCAATGCGAAGCACGAGTATTGATTGAGCTCCATTCTGATTACAATTCGGATGTTTTCACATCAACTGCTGTTTACCCTTATCAGAAAAACAGTTCTAATGTTTACTCTAAACAATGTGAGAAATATGTTTTAAGCGAAGCCACATTATTCATAACTTGGGGATATAAAGATCCAACATTATTTCGTGGGGGAGGTACAAAACCAACATGCTGATTGTATACAATTCCAGGTGAGTTTGTTCCGATTTCGTTTGATAATTCCAATAGTAATGAGCACTTTCTAGATACTACAAAGTTTCTATCCAATACAATGTCGAACAGACTCAGGATGAACTTAAGAAGATGTAAAACCGATTACAAACACTTTTACTCCTATTTAAGCTGTGGCGGATGTGGTGTTTGAATGAACTAATGATACCTTTGTACTTGTTAAATGCTTGATTTCGAATTCCAAATACAATACATTCGTTCGTGCTTGTGTCTCACTTCTTAATTCAATTGCGTTATTTCTGGGACTCTTAGTTCGTGCTATAATTCAAATAATTCAAAACATTATACATACTTCTTTAATGAATAAACATACACGGAACTATTCATGAAATCTTAAAGCTTTTTTTTAATGTTTATATTGGTTGTTTGAATCGTCCTATTCATGTTTAGGACCGCAACTGATCCGTTTCTTATTGGTGTATGTGCATCCTCTGAGATGTAGGTATAACCAGATGACGAGTCCCAAACACGACTAGAAGAGCCAACATCCACGTGGACTCAATAGCGAAGTGGATAACGTGATGGCATTTAAAGCGGACGATACTTGTTTCGTGCTCTGCAGTAAAAATGAACCCTAGAATACAAATACATCCATCTGACAATTCCCAAATGAGATGGAACACGAATCTTGTATTCCACTGCTGTTCACCATCATCTGCATTGAATATTTCTGTTTGCATTCTATTTGTCCTATTTTATACCTGGATCTACTGGCATCCACTGGTATTGATCTTTAATCAGAAACTTAGGATAATCTCCCACAGAATGGATACATTCAAAAAGGGATTGACAAATTGTAGTCCGTAACACTAAAAATAATAAATCAATTCTAAATATTCCTTTATCTGAATCTATTAAACTATTTATAACCCCCAGTAACTGAATCCAATTAGATCGTTTGCTGATTGTTATCGAAATATACCTACCGCCAATTCTCGTCTATTAATCAATCAAGTTAAATGGCTTTAGTAAAAAATAAAATTAAATAATTGAAATACGAGAATGGATTTTGAATATATATTCATATATATTCCATCCAATCGTTGATCAGGGAAACAAAGCGGAGAAAGTGGAAAGGACAGAGTGAAGCAAAATGAATCGGAGAAGGCATATGAACCAACCCCGATTTAACCAAGCGTGACTCGATATTTATCGTTAGACAAAAATAAGTTACAGTTATGTGGTGAATAGGGTAAAGGATTAATACACACGTTCATATAAAAACAGTGAAAACAGTCAAAATGTGATGAAAGATGAATGAATAAATTGGTTTGTCTAGAAACTAGAATAATCCATATGGGATTGAAATGGTACTAGATATTACAAACTATATACTATAAGGCAATGACATAAACCGATTGGGTAGGTTAATATGAAATAATGTTAACGACGTTAGGAATATTGTCGTGAACATGAACATCATAAAATATCTTAGTGATATCTGAGAACCACACATCAAATACTTCATTTGTAAAATATCCATCAATCGTCTCATACTTGGTTGTTCTTTAGTTTTCTTACCAATCACTCACTGTTCTCGTTCTCTTCCCACTTCAATTTTCTTAACTTTCTGTCACCAGGTATTTCACATTCATTTGACAATACATACTACTTATATCGGTTGATATCAGTGGTACACATCAAAATATCACCACCACAATGATAATGTTTATGAACTGATAGAAAAAACGGAGGAACATTTCTCGAAATTCTAACTAACAGTACAGAATATGATATTAGTTCATTATTACTTGTAATATGAGATAGTTTTGAGATAGTAACTCATCGATGACAATGGTGTTGGTTAAGCGCTTGGCGCGAGACTAGTAGGTCCCGAGTTCGAATCTCGCGAGGGGCCGGTTCGTGGATGCCCACTGCTGAGGAGTCTCATACTAGGACGAAACGGCCATCCAGTGCTTCCATGTTTTTCATGGTGGTCTAGCTTCAACTGACTCATGATTTCAACCTGTGAAATTTATAAAACTCTCCACAAAACCCATTCTGATAATAGAAAATAACTTGACAACGTTAATAATTTTCAGTATGAGATTGTGTAGATTGTTAGGTTTTCAATTTTAAGATCATAAATCCTTGATTTGAATCCTACAAATGAGATCGTTGATGGTACAACCGCTGAAGAGTCTCATACTAAGACGAAACAGTCGTCCAGTGCTTCTAAGTTTTCAATAGTAGTCTAACATCAATCGATTCATGATCTTAATTTAAAAACGTTTTATATCTATTTATTTCATAAACAATTCTGACTATTTCACTGGTTGAATTCATGATTCAATTGAAACTAGACCACCATGGAAAACATGGAAGCACTGGAAGGCCGTTTAGTCCTAGTATGAGACTCCTCAGCAGTCGGCATCCACGAACCCACCCCCCGCGAGATTCGAACCCAGGACCTATCAGTCTCGCACCAAGCGCTTAACCAACACCATTGTCATCAATGAGTTACTATCTCAAAACAGACCTGGTTGAACTCTACTGGTAACGGCTTCTCACTAGAACTCCAGGAATATCTCATGAAGTCAGTCACTAGTGAGCAGATGAATATTATCAGAATGGGTTTTGTGGAGATTTTAAAAATGTCAGTGGTTGAAATCATGAGTCAAGTGAAGCCAGACCACTATGGAAAACCTGGATCGTGGATGCACACTGCAGAGGAGTCTCATACTAGGACGAAACGATCGTCCATTGCTTCCACGTTTTCCATGGCGGTCTAGTTTCAATTGACTTATGATTTCAACCAGTGAAATTTCTAAAATCTCCACAAAACCCATTCTGTTAACTCTGACTATATTCCAGCATTGATATTCACCTATTCTATTTAATAATAATAAGATAATTATGTAATAGATTTTGTATTTATTTTCATGCC
The DNA here is from genome assembly GCA_944470425.2 of Schistosoma bovis. Lineage (NCBI taxonomy): Eukaryota > Metazoa > Platyhelminthes > Trematoda > Strigeidida > Schistosomatidae > Schistosoma > Schistosoma bovis. Next base: position 5,348,204 of record OX103959.1, on the reverse strand, counting down.
TTAATGAATATGATTTATGTTTTTCAATAATGTTAAATGTTTCAATAACATTTAAGTGAAAGTTTAATTTCCCGCTCAATTTTTTAGATTTTTTTTCTTACTTTGATTATACAGTATAAAAGTAGATTAGGACACATTGAACTGTTTAATGGTCTATTCTGGTTAGCGTTTTTTTTAGCAAGAGGTTGCCAAATCCATGTCAAACACACCTACTTTACCCGGATTTGGAACTGGCAGTAACTGTAAAAGAGCAACAGGTGGTGAACTGCTACAACCATCATCGAAAATGTACAAGTATTTATAAACATTTAACTATGTAAGATACTGAATGTTCGTTGACCGAATACCATCAGAATTAGCTTGCTGTAGGAGATAACAAAACCAACTTCCGGTTGAAGAGGAAATTACGAAATGATGTTGGAAATGGACAAGATAAACATTGAGGAAATCATTAAGCTACACTACGAGGCAAGCATTAACTTGGAATGGTGAAAGGAAACGGAAAAGAGGAAAGCCAAAATATACACTATTTGGTTATAAGCTTAATTTTGCTGCGAATTCATTTTAGCAAGAATGTTCAGAAACTTGTTGATATATATATACAACAATCTGTTGAAAATTTCGAAAATTCTTAATAATGTATCATAAATGTTATAGATGTTATACTGGGTTAAAGTAAATTATGGGACTCGAATCCAGCACCATTCGTATCAAACGCCATCATGGATATCAATTTAGCTACTGAGTCCTAATAACCACCTGTTTGCTTATGAAACTTGTGACATAGGCAATATCGAGGATGCTATATATACTAATAAGAGATTGGTCAATCGCAGTCCCAAAATAACAATGGGAAGAATTTAACAAACAATATTATCAAGTGAATTTGTTTATTTAATGTCAGTCGAATTCTATTTATCATTCTGAATTATTCAATATCATATCTATTAAGTTGAAATTTTAGGCAGTTCGTTGCCTAAATAGTCCCATAGTAATGTTTCAAACCATGAAAATGGATGAAACGGATGTTATAACTTGTGAACCTGTATGCCCTGTTTATTGTATAACGTAACGATACCACCGACCAGAGAGCACCGACCCATAAAATAAGTGAGAGCAGTCTAGAGTCCTTATTGGTCCTGCTTACCGCCTAGTCCCACCTGTTAGAGTACAAAACACCAATCTCAGCCTCTGTGATATGAATCATTTATTTCAAGCATACTCAGTTTATATACCAATCAAGCTGACTATATTGTACAATAGGAGACAACATTTGTACAAGAATTAGCCAAATGTGGCTGTGAATATGGGAGGTAGTAATCAATAGACAGAGCATAAAATCAATATCAATCAATTGTCTCACTCTTTGTTGTTCCTTCATTTCCACACTAATCACTCATTGTTCTTATTCACTTCACTTTGATTTTCTTAACTTTCTGCCACCTAGAATTTCACTTTCGATTGATGATACATACTACTTATATATCTGTTGACATCAGTAGCATACACTACAAACATAAGTCATTTAACTATAATTACAAGTTAAAAATGTTACTAAAGTTTGATTGTATCCACCATTTGTTGTCTAATGTCAACAGAATCTTTTTTTAGTTATAATGTAGAAATAAGTTTTATTTTTAATTAAATGTCAAACTTAACCATTTCAGTCAAACTCTTTCAATAAAATATCTTCCTAGTGACATTTCAATGTTTAGAATGAACGTATTTCATTGTTGGTATCAAATGATTATCGAGATTATTTCATTTCATAGTTTATACATCATTGACCATTGAAAATCTAAAATGCACTAAACGGATACTTTATCTTAGTATAATACTCTATAATAGTAAGCAATTACGATGGAAATTGGGATAACTAAGAATTTCAGTAGTTGAGATCATAAGTTAATTTAAGTTAAACTATCACAGAAAACCCGAAAGCATGGACGGCCGTTTCGCTTAATTTTAGGACTCCTCAGCAGCACGCATCAACGAGCCCGCCTAACGAGATTCGAACCCAGGATCTATAATATCCACAAAAACTCCTTCTAATAACTGCGAATGTTAACAAGTGTTTAACCCTTAAGACACTGAATAAAATAAAGTTGATTATTACCTAATTATTTACTTACGCTTGTTACTCCTAATGGAGCATTAGCCGCCGATCAGCGTTCTCCAACCCACTCTGTCCTAGGCCTTCTTTTCTAGTTCGATCCGATTGTTGTTCATTCTTCTCGTGTCTGTCTCTGTTTCTCTGAATAATGTGTTCTTTGGTCTTCATCTTTTCCTTTGGCCTTCAGGATTCCAAGTGAGGGCTTGGCCTTGTGACGCAGTCGGGTGCTTTCCACAATATGTGTCCTATCCACTTCCAGCACTTCTTCCTGATTTCCTCCTCTGCTGGAATCTGGTTTGTTCTCTCCTACAGTAGGTTGTTGCTAATAGTGTCCGGCCAACGGATCCGAAGTATTTTGCGTAGACAACTGTTAATAAACACCTGTATTTTCTGGATGATGACTTTCGTAGTTCTCCAGGTTTCTGCCCCATATAGGAGAACTGTCTTGACATTCGTATTGAAAATCGTGACCTTGGTGTTGATTGACAGTTGTTTTGAGTTGCAGATTTTCTTCAGGTGTAGATATGTTGCTCTTTCTTTGCCGATCTGTGCCTTCACATCTATATCAGATGTTGATTATTATTTAATCTCAAAGCATAGTTTGATTAATTAACTGGGTCTGTCTTAAAATATTGAATCATTCTTTACAAATAGTTTTGAAACAAAGATTTCAAATAGGATATGTCGCATAAATCTTGATCGACATATCTCAACTTGATAAACCTTTTGATTGAACGCTTGTATCGATTTCCTCCGCTCTTTTAAGAACCTCCAGGCTAAACCTACACAACAACTTGAACACGAAAGAAAAGTGGACAGAACTCTTTACTCTTACGTTAGTTTATGTATAGAAAATCGAAGGTATTTATAGCATTTCACACGACCTTAGGTCTTAAAAGTATTCTGGAACCCTACAAAACATACTAACGGGATAGCCAATCATCCAATCGAAAATGTAACACATGATTTTTCACCTTTTTGGTAAATTTTCTATGGAATGCTGATTGGATGAAATGTTTCTCAGTGTTTTCAGGGTCCCTTTAGACGTTTTTCGATTAATTTTCTCGGTCTCCCTCTACACAAACAATTTAAACAACAACTACTCTGATCATTCTTATATTGTTAGTTTATCTAGCTTATGAAGACAATAAACCTGATCTGTTCATGAATTCTGATCATGTTTTAACACAGTAGTCTAAACGTTGAGTATGCATACGTAAAACAGATGGTCCTGACATCTATCGTCCAAGTAGAAAGACTAAACAGTTGTCAAGTGATTTCTGATTTTCAGTGATGGTCTAGTTAAAATCATTTCGAGGAATAAAATAAGAAAATTGAAGAGTCATATGTTTGACTTTTTAAGACTTTAACACTTCGATAGTGATGACCATGGCAACACCATGTTACGATTTTACAGGTAAAACTTAATACATGTGATGATAAACAGTGGTTTAAAGTATAATCTGTGACCCTCGATTCACCGTATTTTGCGTTCGTCAGCCGCAATATATCTGCATCGCACAGTTGATATTTAATCTGGAACTCGAATCTAGTATCTTCTAATTCAAACACTCAATGTGATAGCCAGTGGGTTTGAATCTAAATGCTGACAATGACAGTGGAACACAAATATATTCAGCCAACTAGTTTTTAATAGGAGAATGAAATGTGGATACCAAATTTCACCACTAGACAATATCCATCTTTACGTAGATACTTGTGATTTGGTGGTACATAGAGGCAACTGGCTCAGGTCGCTCATATATCACAAAAGGCCGATCAAAAAATGAAGCAGGAATTATTATTTACATCATTGTAATCCATGATGGTGATTGTGTTTTGTTCTCTGTCGTTTATGCTGGCTTATAAGAAAAATGTGAATTTTTTCACTACTGAAGTATCATCGCATCATGCTACAGATCTGTCAAGTGTAGGGTAGTCAATCATGATTGAAGAAAAATTATAGCATAGCAAAAACCATACCTCCAATTAATCCTATGATATAAATAATTCGAAAATGTCTACAATTTAATGATTAAATAAACGTCAGCATAATCGTAATCACTGACCACAATACACTCGGATGCCTTGACAACATAGAATTGATCCCATCCCATATCTTTACACAAAATGGAATGAGAATAACTTCGGCAAATCTAGAAATAGAAAAGCAGAAAAATTTCGTGAAATGACTCCATTTGAACATGTAAACAGCCAGACACTAACTCAAAGGTCTACTTGGGAGTTTTATCAGCTCTTGTGGTCTGGTGTGTGACCAAATCTCAGCACGGATACAGAAGGCTCGACTAGCTTTTACCAACTTGCGCCACTCATGGCCAATCAAAAGATGGATTTACTGCACATCAGTTCGTTCCATTCTACTTTATGGCTGTGAAACATGACCGGTAAGAGTAGAGGATATTCCTAGGTTACTAATATTCAATCAGAGGTGTCTTCAAAGCATTGCTCGTATATTCTGGGACCACCGGACAAGTAACGCAGTTGCTAAGAAACGGGTACTAGGTAAGGATGGCAAATCAATTGATGAAGTAGTGAAAATTCATCAGTTAAGATGGTTGGAACATGCGTTATACATGTCAAACCACCGACTGCCCCGACGTGCGATGTTCAGCGATATAGGAGTAGGTTGGAAGAAAGCTAGGGACAGCCAGACGAAAATATGGCAGAAATCCATGAAGTCACTGACAAGTGCATTAAGCCATGTTGGTAAGTGTAGATTACCTGGTTGAGGTCCGCAAGACGATGGCAACCAATGGTTAGAGACCTTGAATGACATGGCTCGAAATAGTTTGCAGTGGCACAGGTGTATCCACTCTTTGTGTTCTCCCGAATTCTAATCTTCTGAATTCTTCATGTCTTTTTTTTCTTTCCAAATTTATTTCAGTGGATTATACTTCTTGAATAACATCTTCAAACCTTAATCTTTCCGATTACTACTTATACCTTTCCTCCCTCTACGATTATGGGATTTGAATCGGCAATTGTATCTGTGTGCTAATGTGATATGTCAACTCGAACTGATTTATGTACGTACATACGTACGAAGTTCTACATTGTTGTTACTGACTGAACTTAAAGGTCTAAATATTTAAATCATTTGCCATACAACCTAATCGTTCTAAGTTCGAAAATAGTTTGAACTAATACCGTATATACATATAAAGTCCTATATAAGAATTAATCATTTTCCCAACTTAGGTTATTTCATAATTTATTTCCTTGATCATTATTGTTTTTTTTCGGTTTCACTTCAAAGAGAGCAATAAAATATTTCCCCTTAGTAATTGTTTTCGAAAAAACAAAAAAAAGTGTTTTTAATCATGTAACCGAGTATTGAAAATTCATGTTAACGCTTAAATCCATCTCTCTCTATCTCCCTGTGTGTGTGTGTGTCTCTATGTCTCTGTCACCCCCCTCTCTCTCTCTATCTCATTTACTAAAACAGTAATCATAAACTGGTCTGATTTATGAAAGAAACAAAAAAAAAAAAAAGAAAAGGAAAGGAACCAATTTTGTAAGTAGAAAATATAATTTAAGTAGTATATATATGTATATAGTATAAAATAATTCATTATTGTTTATAACAAAGTAAATATACCGCTTATTAATGAATAGTAATGCTTTAATTTGTAGACAATATTCTCAGTTTCTCTTTCTTTTTTACACTCTGAAGTTCATAGAGTCTTTTCTCTTCCTTTTTTTTTCCTCTTTAGAAGATTGTCAAATTCATTGAATTATATATTAAGTTCTATTCATACACCTTTATTTTTCTCAATCATAATCATTATGTGCTTAATAGTGACTGACTTAATAAAAGGTATTTCCTAGAGTTCTAGTGAGAAATCATAATCAATGGAGTCTCATTCGTGTTGGGTGTGATAAAAAGGTATCTACCTTAGACAATGGATAAATAGTTGAGTAGCCATTTATTAATCGATGGAACTTAGACATTAACATCGTTGGATGTCGGCTTAATTAAGGAGTGAAGTAGTCGAACGCGTTGACAACTTCACTTATCTTGGAAGTCTAATCAGCTCTAATGGGTTGATTTCTGACGAATTCTCTGCACAGATTCGAAAAGTTCCTTTGAATTTTGACAACTTATGTCACCTTTGATGAAGGCGTGATATCCGTCTATCAATTAATGAGCGAGTATACTGCACAGCAGTTCGTTCTGTTCTAATTTACAGCTGCGAAACGTGACTATTAAGATACTCTTAAGCCATTAGTATTGGATCGCAGATGTCTTAGAAATATTGCTCTCATCTATTGGGATCACCAGGTAAGTAACAGTGAGGTTACATGTAGGGTATTAGGGAATGATGGTAAATCAGTTGAGGAAGTTATGAATCGATGTAGATTAAGATGGTTAGGCTAGGTGTTATGTATGCCTGAACACTGGTTACCATGATGCTCAATACTGTCTAGTGTTGGAGATGGGTGAAAGGAAGTTAGGGGTGGACAAACCAAAACGTGGAATCATTCTTTGGAGTCATCAACTTTTGATCCAAACCATGTTGGTAGATGCAAGTCACTTGGTTGGGGTCCGCGTGACTATCGTAACCAATGGTTGGATACGCTGCGTGACAGCTCAAAATCGATCACAGTGGCGTTGGTGTAAACATTCCTTGTCTCCCCTTAAACCGTGAGATTAAAATTGCTTTCTATCTTTCTTTCTACGAACTAATTCTTCCTTCCTGTAATGTTTCCTCATACAAACTCTTTTTTTTAATATATTACCACCACTGAAGTAAATACTTCTATGAATTTAGTGTTCATTTTGTTGTGCTAATGATCTGTGGCAACTTGGACTGATGCATATATGTACCTGGTCCTACGTTGTAGCTGACTGATTGATGTCGGCTTATTCGACCATAGGCTAAACGTTTGCGTAAGAACCCGGAGTTCCCGGGTACGAATACTGCGTGCGGGGTCGTGGATGCGCACCGCTGAGGTGTGCCACACTAGTACGAACCTTCCGTTCAGTGCTTCCAGGTTTCTAATCTCAGTCTAGCTTACATAGACTCACTAATTCTACTATTAGAATATGAAATGAATTCCGAGTTATTTAGGTTTTTAAAGTTGGTTCCTCTTTTTGTGAAAAAATACTTATCAATTAGGTTTCCTTAAGCTTATTCACTAAAGGAAAGAAATTGATGAACTAGTTTCGCTTTAGATTTTGTTAATCGTTGTATTGTATTCAGTTAGTAGGTAGTTAGAGGTAAATGTTAATAAACCTTGTTTGACCTCGTTTTCTTGTTAACTGATACTTCTCAGTACTTTCCCTTTAATTTTAAAGAAGTTAATATTCGTTGTGAATTTCGATTCCTATTCACCCAACTTCACAATCCCAAACAATATCACAGCTCAATGATAATGTCTTGAACTATAAAGCTGTATAATACAGGATAGAATGAACCAGTTCACCCATAACAAGTTGTTGAAGTTCCTGACGAATCTAATTATCGAGATTCCCTTGTTTTGCCAGAAAATATGTCTCACGCATCAAATAATAATCAACAACCTGGTGCAGTTTTGTTGGACGCTGATTATAATAGTTATCCACTATCTACTTGTGATGTTCCCAATAAATTTGATTACAATATTTCCGAAGAATCAAACTGATATGATGGAAAGAAATGTCAATTTTCGACTGAATTACTCATTATGAGTTTCATTCAACATTACTTCCCTTCTAATTCAACATGAGGATCATTCAGTGTAGTATTTGATTTGTTCTCCCAGTATGATATTTTCTTCTGTATAATATATGATATTCTTGTATTACATTGACATGAACTATGCTCAGTATGTCGTCGTGTTTTGGGGTTAATAAATCATCACTTATACCAGCCATTTTGTTTTTACTTTCGCGTCGTGGGAATTTCAGAGGTCCCTCGTTCCGAATATAAGTGATCAGCGTTTTTCCGGCACAGCGATCAGCGACGACCAAATATAACGATTGGCAACGACCGAACATAACACAATTACACTTTGTTGATAAGTACTCAATAACAAACAACTTGGTAACAAGCTTTTCTCGCTAATTTTCTTTCATCAATCATGATATGTGTGATTATACAAATATCAATTACTGTCTGATTACTTGTTAAATGATAGAAAAAAGTGTACTTTAATGTTTGTTTAATGTTATGTAAGCAGGTCATTTACAGTTTTTAGAAGTAAATCTAAACTGAAACTGAACATCTTTTTATTAAATTACACAGATTTCATCAAAAACAAACAAACAAACAACAGTCCAAAATGAAGATGATAACACAAAATGAAAGCTGATATCTCTTTGTTCAATCTATTGTGTTCCATACACACCGACAAATGCAGGTCAAGATGAACAGCGTAACAGCAGCCTCTGCATCAGTAGGCTTTAACATACACCACGGGAAAATAAGATACTCAAATTGAACACGGAGAACACCAACTCACTAACATTGGATAGAGAAACTGTCAATGATATTGAACGTTTTACTTATCTGATCAGTATCATCGATGAACAAGGAGGATCCAATGTAGACTATAATGCAAGGATTGACAAATCAAGGACGGCATTTCCACTGTTGAAAAACATATGGAACTCAAGATTACTGTCAACCAACATCAATATCAAAATCTTCAATGCGAACGTCATAACGGTGCTATTGTACTCAGCTGAAACTTCCGAAACGGCGAGATTATATATTATGGACGAGCCAATCATGTATAAGATAACAGGTCTCCGATTTTGGTGCGAAATTCATTCATCCACTTGGCTAAATAGAGTTTTAGCATTCTAGTTGATTTCAATTCGTGATGAAAACCCTAAATCGAATTCCTAATGTTAACCATCAACTGTGACTCATAATTTTGCTTCCTCACACAGCTTTATAACCCTCATTTGGTCCTAGTTATTAGGTTAAAATCTCTCAAGGTCACTTTAGCGTCACTTGCAGGTCAGCCATAAATTATAGCCTCACCTCCAGAACTACTAAAACCATCATCAAAAATGTAAAACTATTTCTAAACAATTGTCTATACAAGATACTCAATATATGTTTACCGGCAACCATAAGCAATAGCCAACTATAGAAGAGAACAAAGCAGCTTCTAAGTAAAGAAAAAATTAGGATAAAACATTCGAGGCGAATCACACAAACATTACAATAATCAACAAACCTCATCATAAATCAAGTCCTAACCTGAAATCCTGAAGGAAAATGAAAAAGAGAAAGACTATAGAATACATGAGATGAAAATTGTAAGCAGATATGAAAAGAATGAATAACAGCTGGAAAAGATTACCCAAGACAAAGCTGGATAGAGAATACTGTTGAAATGACTGTTATAACTTGTGAACCTGTGTGCCCTGTTTATTGTATAACGTAACGATACCGCCAGTCAGAATGCAGCGAAATTATCGATCAAACCTGTGACTCATAAAACATGTGCGAGCAGTCTATAGTCCTTATTGGTCCTGCTTTCCGTCTAGCTCAGCCAGTTAAGTCAAGAACACCAATCTCAGCTCCCGCGCAATGAATCAACATATTTCAAACATACTGGGTTTATATACCAATCAAATAGACCACATCGTACCAATAAACTAGGAAACAACATTAGTACAAGATTTAGCCAAATGTGGCTGTGAATGTGGGAGATAGTAATTGATGAATTTGGCATAACTTAAGAATGATAAATCCTATAATAACAGTTTATAGGTCAGAATAAAGCTCATACTAAGAGCAACATGAATATGAACAGTTTAGTTATATAACAATTACACGACAAAAAATATACTCATAGTATTAGTCCATAAATGGATCCCACAAGTTACCATTCCTTATTCTCATCAGGATATAACACTGACTATACCCTTCTCCATAAGGGATAACAGGCGTAATGAAGTCAATAATGTATATCAGCTATTTGAACACCATTTATGAATATATTTATCATTATTATTATTTCACAGGTTGAAATCATGAGTCAGTTGAAGCTAGAGCACCATTGAAAACCTGGAAGCACTGGACGGCCGTTTCGTCCTAGTATGGGACTCCTCAGCAGCGCGCACCCACGAACCCGCTCCATGCGGGATTCGAACCCAGGACCTACTGGCTTCGCGCGCGAGCACTTAACCATTCCAGGTTTCCAATGGTTGTCTAGCTTCAACTGACTCATGAGTTCAACCTGTGAAATTTACTAAAATCTCCACAAAACTCATTCTGATTATTATTGAATGAAATAGAAAGAAATTTTTAATTTAGCAAATTGAATATTGACTATTTCCGGAACAAAAAAAAATCGTTTTTTTTGTGTTTTTTTCAGTTCCTTTCATGGTAATGAAAAAATGAAAAATGAAATCATTATTATGTAACAATTGAATGTGTTTCCCAAAACAAACGAAAAAAAACAAAAACACACACACACACACGAAAAACAAAAAAAAAGGTAAAGAAAACTAATGATCCATTTCAATCGGTTTGTTGTTGAACAGAATGACATAATGACCGTTATGATTAATAATGATCATTAATTGATGAGAATATTGAATTGAATATAGAATAGGAGAATAAATGATAAGAAGGGAACATGGGAAATATCTAATATGCATAGAGAGTGAGAAGAGAGTAAAGAGAAATTTGAATGGAAATATCCTATTCATTCTAATGAGTCAATAGAATATGATCATTGAAGAGAAATCTTATAAAATTTAAAAGAAATTCTGTTATATATTCCGATTGAACAATGTCATAGTGATAAGTATGATATGTGCTATTAATATCGATAGATGTAAGTAATTCGTGAAATAGTTGGAGGCAGAAAGTTAAGAAGATTGAAGAGTGAGAAGGCAAGAACAAAGAATGATTGGTATGGAGATGATGAAACAATGAAGTTTGAGTGTTATATCCTGATAAGAATAATGATTGGTAACTTTTGGGATCTATTGATGGATCAATTCTAAACGTATATTTCTATTGTATAGTTGTGAAGTAACTAAACTATTCATATTCGTGTTTTTTCTTATCATAAAATTTATTTTGGCCTATGAAAGATTATGATACGATTTACCATTCTTGAATTATGCCCAGTCTATCAATTACTATCTCCCACATCCACAGCCACATTTGTCTAAATCTTGTACAAGTCTTGTTTCCTATTTTATAGTACGATGTTGTCTGTCTGGTTGATATATAAACCTAGTATGTTTAGAATAAATGATTCATATTGTAGAGGCTGAGATTGGTGTTCTGAACTCTAACAGGCTGAGCTAGGCGGAAAGCAGGACTGATGAGGACTCTAGACTGCTCTCACGTGTTTTATGCGTCACTGATTCGGTCGATAATCCACTTCTCTCTGATATGCGGTATCGTCACGTTATACAATGAACACGGCATATAGGTCACAAGTAATAACAATGTGACGATTGATTGATATTTTGCAAACGAAGTATTTACTGAATGGTTCTGATTTCACTATGATGTCCTTGCTTGTGTTCTCATTCATTATACAAGGATACAGCTAAAGGAAACTCAATGATTCATTGTCAATTATAAATACTAATCTGGTTTTAAAGAATGTACTGCTACCTTACTCTATCACCTTGTAGTGACTCACCATTTATCACGAGAACACGACTGGTTTAATAGAAACAATTCTTATTATAACCAACTGTACCAGTGTTTGTTTTAATGTGCTTTTGTTTAACTGTGCTAATGACAGCTATATTTTGCTTCCATTCATATAGACACACTTTGATTGTAACTTCGCGCGAATTCGGGTACGTTCTGTAACCAAGCTTGTATCCTGGCACGATCTCGGTATCCTTTCGATACCACGAGATCGCCAGTGAATATATCTCGATTTGGTCCATTAACTGTCTTCTGATATTTGGCTTCTCGGGGATTTTATGGATTTATTTGGTTACGTTCAACCTTCGCATTCTGATTCATTTGGCACGTGTTTCTTTGTAGCGGTGTTCATAGTTAATCTCAACTCGACGCCACGCTACAACCTCTTAACTAGATAAGATTCCTTGTTCTAATTACATAACATCCTTTCAAAAAACATATTTACTGTATATTTGTCAAGGATAAACTAGATATCCTAAAATTATTGGAATGGAACGCTGTAAAAGTTTAATTTCAATATCGTTAGATTCTGTATTAATACATTTTTCGTATTTATTCACGGCATACTTCATGAACCTTTAGTAGCTCGGGATCTCACTCCAAGTAGATCGTATGAATGATTGTTATTGAATGATTGCTATCGAAATGTACATCCTGACTATTCTAGTATATTATTATCGACTTAATCCACGTTAGTGAATATAACGGAATTAAATCAGCCGTTTATGATAATGGATTTTGAATATATGTATATTTTATTTACTCAGTGATTTGAACAGGCAGTCAGAGAGACGACATAAAGAGAAGAGAGTGAAGTGAAATGATATGCAGTGGAGATGGCTGGTGCACAGGGAGTCTTAAATAATAACCAAATATCATATTTTTCATAATATAGAACAAACTATGATAGTGTTAAACGTATCAGATTCTCAAATCTGTCTCTGTCGGTTGTATATAATAGATGTATCTTGCTAGGTTTGAAGCGGTTATGAATTCCCTTAGACTGCGAATGGAACAAAGACTCAGTGACCAAAAACCAGTAAGCTAGCCATTAATGCGTTCCAGCCCCGCTAACTAGAGGAAGAAGTCCAATCTTGTAATGGGGAAGAATAATCCGCAAACAGCCAGAAACGAGCGATAACAACAGACACAAATCAAAACGTATATATATACAGTACAAAACTATCCTTGGGAAGAGTTACAAAATAGCATACTAAAAGACACAACGGACCAATAGCATTTAATATATTTCCCAGTGAGAAATACGACATGAAGGTGGCAAGAGTGCCTTTGGCGCGAAAACAAAGAAATCCGAATTTTCTAAATAAAATTACAAAACTAGGTCCTTTTTTAAGGGAGTTCTGGGGATCTAACGTCCCCAACAAATCTATATTATCTCTAGATCCTAGTCTAGTCCTAAACTCTTGGTCCTAGAAAATTTTTTAACCAACTGACACCGTATTTTATATATAAAAAGAACAAATAGAACCTCTTTGACTTCCAGGCAAAATTCATTCATCTATGTGGCTACAGAACATTTTCGCACTGTAACGGATGTTAGTACGTGATATAAACTCCAACCGAAAAATAGTTCCACCTTAAATAATAACAATATGGAGATTATTGAATTTTTATCGAAATCATGAACCAATCTAAGCTAGATCATCACTGTAAACTTGGAAGCGCTGGACAATATCTCATTCTAGTATGGTACTTCATAGCATTAGACATCAATGACTTCGTATGCGAGAATCGATTTGTGATTCAAACTATAAAGTATAACATTTGAGATTAAAAGACGAGATCAAATTGGTTATCAATAGATCATGTAGTGTAACTAACATCGATGCTACTGAACACTGTTTACAGGATATAAATTGGATTAAAACATGTTCCATGCAGGATTATGTTGGGGCACTCTGACTAACTAATCAGCGCAAGTGGATATTTGGGTAAGATTCTTATGTAAAAATTATAAATATACTAATATTTTTCTTATTGTTATTTCTACTTCCATCCAACCTTGTTATCTGGGGACCAGTCGAGTAAAGCAATGGTCAAAGAATACAGAGCAATAAGAATGGCTAGGTCGTAATAAGACAAATCATAACAAACACAAAAATACCATACTATATCTGTGTAAGGGAAAACTTATGTAGAAGTAATCATAACATGGAAACAAATTTAGGATTATACGATGCCAAAAGGAGTATAATCAAATGACTGCATAAAGGCTAATGAGAAACACATCGTTGAAAGGGTTTTCATAATTGATCTTAACCTCATATTTATGATTTTTTATAGACGTTGTATACAGCAAATACTTTTTTAAATTACTGGCTGTAGGGAACTTTAGACCATAGTTCAATATGATTAAAACAAATTGTACTTACAATACATCTACCCCTGATAATGCTCAATTGAAATACAGAATGATTTGATTCATATTGCTTTTTGACTGTTAACTTTGTGTTCTGTATACTTCACTTTTTCTAGTTCAACGTTACTTTCTGATAGATAAATACATTATTAGGTGGTTGAAGGTAGTCGACTGGGAACTTTACTTCACTTTGATTTTGTCCTAGTTGGGTATCTTCAGCAACCTGTACCTATATTGTTGAAAGAACTAGTGCTCCTCGTTGAAATCAATCCCGTATCACTCAACTTCACGGTCTGACCATTTTACCACTGAGCTATTTGGGTAGCGATGAATTTTCATTAGAGATCCCGGTTTTTTATTTAAAATAAAAAATAAACCTTGCTGATGGGTGATAAATGACAACGAACATGAGCCCATGGATTCTTGTCAACGAACTCCAACTAGCATAGATTTCAATATAGTGCATACGATGTCAAACTACTTACACTAGAGAATACATTGTGGCTTAATCAATAGAATCCAGTCAGCTTTATAGGATCGGATAAATATAACGTTGGTCACCAGTCTGTAATCAATCAGTTATAATTAACTGTGTATTCGAACTGTACTATTTGAGTATAACATGAATGCTTCATAAACTTTGTTTCCTCAGTATATTATCTATCAAATGATATTGAGATCATAAACCGACCAATGTTAGACCATCATTGAAAACCAGAAAGTATTCAGTCACAAATTCAGTCAGTCAGTCAGTAACAACGTAGAACTTCATACTTACGTATGTACATCAGTTCGAGTTGCCATATCACATTAGCACAGAGATGCAGTTGTCGATTTAAATCCCATAGTGGTAGAGGTAGTAATAGTATAAGCAGTAATCGGAAACATTCACATATATAAAACTTTACAAAACATCTGAGAATACATGAATGTAACATTCATTTAAATATGTAAATATTCATTAATCTTGATGGAGTTTTGTTCTCTAAGTTGGATGGTTTGGTTGTGGAGCTTTCATCGTTCTTCTGAACGAAATCATCAGCACAAACTTCAGATAGAAGTGAAGTGCTAGAATTTCTTCATATGCGTTTCACCGCTTTTTCTGTACACATCGATGCCTCCACCTGAGCTATAAATCTTCTCCACCATCTGAAAATTCATTAATCTATTTCTATGGAAACACATTCAAAGCTTAACTTTTTAAAAACGTTATCTCTGCTTATTTTGGTTTATAAAAAATTATGTTAGATTTCCTTTAACTCTGTAGTAAGTGTAGTGGTCATAGTAGTAGTAGTGCTGGTGTAGTGAGTAGTATGAGCAGTCTGAATAGCAATATACTACAATTTTCTTTATTGTATTCTTTTAATTTAATAGTTTTCTTCCATTTCAGTTATCTTTTCTTCTGATCAGAAATACAGAGAACAAGAGAGAGAGGGGGGGGAGTGATAATTCTCGAATTCTATTTCGATTATCTACTTTGAAATTTCCACTTGATTTGATTCGATAATCATCTACGCCTGATTTGAACAAAATATCACTATTTTTTTATTGTTTTGATTATTGATTTATCAATTTCTTATTCTTTTAATAGTTCAATTCATTAGTCAATTAGAGCTAGACCACCATGGATAACTCAGAAGAACTAAACGACCGTATCTTCCTAGTATGGGACTCTTCAGAAGCGCGCATCCACGATCCCCTCTAGCAAGATTCGAACCGAGAACCTCCGGTCTTGTGCACGAACGCTTGAAAAGCTTAATAAATTTACAGTTTGTTTAAAATACTAAGGATATGATTTGACTAAATGATTGAATGAAAACCCTATATTCCATTATAACTAATTTCATTTCTGACTTGTCTATAAAGTTTATGATCACCGTTCAATATCATTTACAATGAATGAGTGAATTCAACGAATCACAACTGTAAATTGGGCTACAAGAATGCATCTTATACCTAGTCAAAAGTAGAAATTTAAGTGTAATTTTTTCACTGACTGTTCATTATAAGCGAACGACTATACAAAATAAGTACTTGAATAATAGTTCTTCTTAATAATGAAACAATCAATCACTTGCAACAATTAAAAATATCAAATGAATGTATTGTATAACTGTTATATTCCGATAAACATACTTACTTACTTACTTACTTACGCCTGTTACCCCCAATGGAGCATAGACCGCTGACCAGCATTCTCCAACCAACTCTGTCCTCCGCCTTCTTTTCTAGATCCATCCAATTCTTGTTCATTCTTCTCATGTCTATTTCCATTTCTCGGCGTAATGTGTTCTTTGGTCTTCCTCTTTTCCTTTGACCTTCAGGATTCCATGTGAGGGCTTGTCTTGTGACTCAGTTGGGTGCTTTCCTCAATGTGTGTCCTATCCACTTCCAGCGCTTCTTCCTGATTTCTTCCTCCACTGGGATCTGGTTTGTTCTCTCCTACAGTAGGTTGTTGCTAATAGTGTCCGGCCAACGGATCCGAAGTATTTTGCGTAGACAACTGTTAATAAACACCTGTATTTTCTGGATGATGACTTTGCTTTGAGTTCCAGATATTCCTCAGTTGTAAATATGCTGCTCTTGCTTTGCCGATCCGCGCCTTCACATCTGCATCAGATCCACCCTGTTCATCAATGATGCTGCCCAAATATGTAAAGGTTTTTACATCTTCCAAATCTTCTCCGTCAATTGTGATTGGATTGGTGCATTCTGTGTTGTATCGGAGAATCCTGCTTTTCCCTTTGTGTATATTGAGACCTATTGCTGCTGAGGCTGCTGCCACACTGTTTGTCTTCTCCTGAATTTGTTGTTGCGTTTGGGATGGAAGGGCCAGATCGTCTGCGAAGTCTAGATCATCCAACTGCATCTTAGATGTCCATTGTATCCCGCGTTTCCCTTCAGACGTTGACGTCTTCATTATCCAGTCGATCACCAGGAGAAAGAGAAAGGGTGAGAGTAAGCAACGTTGCCTAACACCGGTCTTCACTTCGAACGACTTTGTCAACTGTCCTCCATGCACGATTTTGCAGTGTAATCCATCATATGAGTTCTGTATGATATTGACTATCTTCTGAGACTTGTGTTCTGGACTTAACTGGTTGAGCTAGGCAGGAAGCAGGGTCAATCAGGACTTTAGGCTGCTCACATGTGTTTTACGCGTCCTTGATCCGATAGATAATTATCTGCTCCCTAATTGGCGGTCGCAAGTTATAACAATAACATTATTTACATCGATTTCTTTTCATTAAATTTAAGCATTTCTCATATTTTTATATAATAGTTAAACTATTTGAATGAGGGAAACATGAAGTTCGGCAACCTAATCCAACCTAGCAACATACTATTTAATCTCTCCCCCCCCTACCTCTCTTTCGCTATATATGTACATTTGTCTATTGTGTTCTTATATTACGTCTAGGAAGTTATAGTGAATTTCGATAGTCAAGTGTTGACAACATTATAGCGGATATACTAGACGCGATACGCAGATGACATTATTGATTACAACTTTAAAATGAAACATTTTAACAATTCAGTTCTCTTTAGCCTCGTCTATTTGTTAGTGTTATGACTAGTGGTCGACTGTTATGACTGCGTCACTAATTGTTATATCTAATCGTAGCTAATTGGTAATCAGAATCGCTTATCATATATACTTGAAAGAACGAAGAATCGCTGCAATTCCCACAACACGAAAGTAATAACACAACGACTGATACAAATGAACACTTATTAACCCTAAAATGTGATGATGACGACGACTCCAGTCGAAACTACACTCATTTATATATTAGTTATACACCCATTTTCGTTAATAATTACGATGAAATCACACATACGACAAATACTTGCAGTTATAACAAATCATACGCTGAGTATAGTCCATGTCAATTGAATACAAGAATGTCGTATGTTATACAGAATAAAATATCATACGGGAAAACAAAGCAAATACTACATTGAGTGATTATCACATTGAATCGAGACGGTAGTAATGTTGGAGAGTTTTGGCAGGCGACCCATGCTCCTCCACGAGGGGTAGAAGGTGTAAGTAAGTAAGTAAGTAAGTAAGTAATGTTAGATGAAAATCATGATGAGTAAAAGAATGTAATTTTGAGGTTTACAATTTAACATTATTATTTGTGAATGGGATTAAGTTTTACAGCCACAATCTAAGACTATAGTCTATATATTCTCTATGTTAAAATTCTGACTGTAAATTCCAAACTCTACACCACAATTACAATCCTTAGTATTTAGGCCTAAACCTTGATTCTAACTATCGATTCCAAATATCTATAACCTAATTCTAAATTCTGGTTATAAAATAATAAGTAACTCATTAAAATTTTCTGTTTTCGGATTATGTAAAACGTGCCAAGATCTTAAGTTTACTTGAAGGTGTAGTTTGGGTTTATTTATACTATAAAATGAAGATCAGCTAAACACTGTCAAAAACTAGACACTTTCTAAGAATTTCTGTAAATACAATGTGGCATACTTTGTGCGGGAAATTATTTATTGTAACTACGATGTATGCTACTCATATCGACATAAGTAGTATGTAACATTAATCAAAAGTGGTAAACGTGACAACAGAAGGCTGGGAAGATCAAATCACAGAGAACAAGAATGGAGAGTAATGAAGGAAGGATGAAATTTAAGACAACTGATGAAGGATTTTCAAATGAAGAACTGAACGAATGGTTTTCACATTTTAACAAACTATAATTGATTGTACCCATCTGTGTTCACATTCACCACATAACCATTATACTTATTAAATCCTAATGGAACAATATCATTAGGATATGAATGATGTACAAATACTTGATACACGCTGACTATATATATTATCTGGAGAGTTTGAATTCGTTTTAATACATTACAGATTCGACCGGTCTAATCCAGTTCCTGGATTTATTTCATCGCAGGACAATTGCTCGATATTCTATTGTCAATGTTGTTCCTATTCTAATATAACTACTGATAATTGTAAGTGCCAGTGTCAATATAAACTTTATTCAATCACAAAGAAATATAACTCTTATTTTCATCCAATGTTAATATCTTAATGATCTGAAGATCAAGAGTTCATCAAGAAGCTTGAAGACTTTGTTCCTTGGATGTGGGAGTTTAGAATATGATTTGTTGAGTAGTTGAATACTAAAACGAAACAGCTACCCTTGTGCTTTCCACTTCTCTAATGATGATTGAATTAAAATTAGCCTGTGATGTAAAACCTTGAGATCCACAATGTCTGTCATATGAAATACTAATAATCATAAACAATTATCAAATCAAATGATCTAAATGATAATGAAATCAATTTAATTAGTCAAAGTCAGTAAATTGGCAAAGATGAGATCTTGAAAATATTAGTCGGATTGAAACCGTTTGATAGTGAATTCAATGGGAAATCGTTTATTTGTGAAATAATTTAAAAGTTTTAAAGATAATCCAATTGGTGTCACCATCTTGAAACATCGACTTCGGTGGCTTGGATATGTTCTATGGATGTCGTCCCAGAGAATTCCTTGTCGTGACTTATTTACCGACTCTGGGACTGGTTGGAAAAAGTGGAGAGTTGGTCAATGAATAATATGGTGTCGTGGTATGAAAAATGCTGCATAGGGCTGACTTCTGTTGGTCCTTCTCGACTCCCTAGTTGGGGTCCGAGAGATGGTGTAACACAGTGACTAGAGACGTTATCAGATATGGTTCCGAATAGCAGCAAGTGGAGATCCTGCTGTAACTTTCTCTTACTTTCTTCATAAAAACTGGTTGTAACTTTCTTAACTGAAAAAATTCTTTCTGGTTTTACCTCTCTGTTTCCCCCACTATTATTACTATTATTATGACACTACCATACACTAATCTGTGGTCGTTATTGTTCTCTTTTTATTGTGGTGTTTGGATGAATTAATGATTCCTTTCTACTTGTTAAATCCTTGATTTCGAATTCTAAATACAGTACATTCGTTAGTGCTTATCTAGTACATCTTGACCGGATTACGTTATTTCTGGGATTCTTAGTTCATACCACAATCCAAATACTTCTAATTACCACACTGTCGTCGCAATGGAGCCTGTGATGTACGTTCAGATCTTGATTCTATTGAGGATTACTTTGAAAGGTTCAAAATTTGGGCTATGACCAAGGAAGATGATGAGGATGTTAATATTGTAGCACATTTCCTTACATTCATCGTAAAAGAAGCATATAGCTTATTAAAAACTCTGGCTTTACCGGAGAAGCCCATTTCGCTTCCTCATACAACTCTCAAGGAACTACTACTAGACTATGTTAAGTATGCAAATTTTGATTGCAGTAAAGGATGAACATTTCGTAAGATGATGCATGAGGATATAAAAAATTTCATTGCATTACGTCATCTCAACCCAGTTCATACTCAATGTTATGCAGATAATTTATTGAGGAGTTGCGATGTAGTTCACGAAGATGGGCACAAGTTTGATCAATACTTGTCCTGTGGTAAGTTCCACTCTTCTAGTTCATGTAAATTTCGTAATTCTAAGTGCTTCAAATGTCGTGATATTGGACAAGTTCAGTCAGTTTGTAATGCTAATGTTCATCTTACTGCAACTAATATTAAGTCTTGTAATTCTGATTCTATTAAGTTGAATATTTATAATGATCGTTTATCTTTACCAACGATTTCAAAAGACAGTGAAGAGTCATATAGCAGTTCAGAGTTAAATGAAACTCAGAACTCTTGCGAGACAACAATTTCCAATCAATCAACTTATCAGATTTCTCATGTTATTGTACCAGATATGGCTTTTCCTAATGATTCACTTATTTCTGACGAAATTCTTTACAAATCTGAGGAAAATCTGTTAAATGAACCTATTCATGATCAAAAACCTGATGTAGTTTTGATAGATGCTTATTTTTTTAATGATCCTTTACTCTGCAATGACATTCTTAATAAATTTGAGGAAACTATTTCAGAAGAATCAAATCTTGGTGTCATATCAAATATTATTTATCCCCATAATTCATTTGTTCCTTGTGGGAAGCTTGTTCAATGCGAAGCACGAGTATTGATTGAGCTCCATTCTGATTACAATTCGGATGTTTTCACATCAACTGCTGTTTATCTTTTTCATAAAGTCACTTCTAATGTATACCCTAGTCAATGTGAGAAATATGTTTTAAATGAAGCCACATCACTCATCACTTGGGAATATGAAGATCCAACATTATTTCGTGAGGGAGGATAGTCTGAAAATCTATGGTTCAAATTCTAGGTAGCAGCGGTTTCAGTACACAGCCGACATGCTGATTACACAATCCCACGAAGCAGATGAGTCTGTTCCGATTTCGGTTGTTAATTCCAATACTTATGAAGGCATTCTAGATAATATAGAGTCTTTATCCAATACACTGTCGGACAGACACAGGATGAACTTAAGAAGAAGACGTACAATCAAATACAGACACTTAGACTCTAATTTAAGCTGTGGCACATGTGGTGTTTGAATGAACTAATGATTCCTTTCTACTTGTTACGTGCTTGATTTCGAATTCTAAATACAGTACATTCGTTAGTGCTTATCTAGTATATCTTGATTGGATTACGTTATTTCTGGGATTCATAGCTCATACTACAATTCAAATGCTTCTAATGATCACATTTATTTCCTTTCTTCTCTCTTATACTCATCTTACATTATTTTTCTCTTCCCACTCTCATTGTTATTGTGTGGCGCATATATATCTGGTTCCCCCCTTGTACCAATATTTATGTGTTCAAATAAATAAATATAAAGATATCCATTTTATGTTAATTTTCCTCTGAATACTTCCTGATCATACTTGTGAAAAATGTTTTCATCGGTTCAAGGGTTAGTTTTAGAGAAGATCCTCAGGAAACATTGTAGAAAATGTTCTCTCAATGTTTGACATATATTTGCTTTAAATTTGTATAATGTAATTTCAAAAATGTAATTTTAAATGACGGCAAACATTTTATTATTATATTACTTACAGTTGGTTTGTTAAGTAGTTTAAAATGATTCATAAAATTAACTGGTAACACTATAATTTATGGACGACACGTGAGCGACGCCAGAGTAACCTTAAGAGTGTCAACCTAATAATTAGGATGGAATGATGGTTACAAACCAGTGTAGGGAATTAGAATTACGATTTAAAGTTGATGGTTAAGATTAGGAATTAGATTTAGGGTTTTCATCACGAACTGACATTAGTTATAATGCTAAAACTCTATTTAGTTAAATGGATGAGTGAATTTCGAAGCAAAATTGGAGACCTGTTATCTTATACATGATTGGTTCGTCCATAAATTATAGTCTCGCCAATCAACTTGCTTTCAGTATAGTTCTAGCCAACTCCTTTTTAAAAACACATTGTTGTTTAAATGAAAGATTACTGAAAATTAGTGTTTTGTCTGTAGTTAGTGTTGTAGCGGTAAATAAATCCCCAAAATAAATAGCTCTAAGTTTTCGACATTGGATGCTGACCATATGTTTAAGTGGACTCATCTAGGTGAAGGCGCTCGGTCAGGCATCCGCATCAGATCACGTGTGGTAACGCCGTGCTCAACATCAACCGCAATCGCTAGCCAGATTAGATCAGAGAATTCCGATATATTGGTCATTGTCAAATATACTCTTCCGATCTCCTCGACTCTGTCTTTTGATTTCTCTGGGTGGGAACGAAATATATTAGAAGGTGTTACTGGTAGAAGCGTTGTCAAACACTGAATACCTGTGACATCATCAGTGTTATATCCTTGTGAAGATTAAATCATGGGTAATTTCTGAAACCTATTAATGGACTAATATTATATATATATTCTTATTGTATAACTATGCAGTAACTAGACTGTGTGTATCTATATTCCTCTTAGCATAAGCTTCATTTTGACCCATAGACGAGTATTATATGATTTACTATTCCTAAATTATACTTAGTATATTAATTACAGTCTCCCATGATCACAGCCGCTATTTGGTCTGAACTTGTGAGGATATACCTGACAAGCTTATTTTGTAAATAGTTTTTGATGTTATTTGTATTTATTTTGTCAATTTTTCATTGCATTTACATTTTATCATTAAATGATTGTACGTGTTGTTTAAGTGTATGACATTGAACACACTTTCCTTCCGTTGTGTAACTTCATAGAATGACACACTGTTGATCGCTAATAAATACATTGTTGCACACATACCTCTCGTTCTACATCCAATTGTGATTATGGTAACTGAACTCTAAATCAAATACTCTCTACATTTATAGACTGTAATCGGAATATATCATAATCTACGTTGAATTATACCACTGGGAATTCATCAAACTTACTGGAATTATCAACCATCTATAATTGTGGATATTTTGATACCAGACCAAATCAGAACATGCACTAACCTGGTGAATGAGGTAACGTCAATCATTTTTGTTGTTTTTATAACATTTAACTGATATATATTACCATTATTATCTGTACTTAATAACTCTGGCATTACTTTTTGAATTTGTATATTGTCTGGTCCACCACAGTTTTTATGTTATTTCCTATTTTATGGTGCGATGTGGTCTGCTTGGCTGATATGTAAACCCAGTATATCTGAAATAAATGATTCGTATAGTGGGAGCTGATATTGTTGGTTTGGACTCAACTGGATGCGCTAGGCCAATATAGGACCGATAAGGACGTTAGGCTGCTCATACCGGTCGAACGTCATTGGTTCGGTACAGTACTAAGATTGCATAAATCGTATTCCAATTGGTGAATAAGTTGCATGATAATTAGTCGGGCTAAAAGTCACAACAGTTAAGATTTTATTTTTTTCTAGAATATTCTGTTCTGTATTTCGTACACATTTCCTTTGAATATCCACTTTCTAAAAATATTCTACCTCTTTCTTTGTTTCATTATTCCTTAACTAACTGAAAACCATTTCGGTAGACAATATTTAAAACTGTGATAAAAATGTGTTACTATGCAACGTGGTTTCAGTCAATCTATACATACTTCAAATAATCTTCTGAAATACATATCCACATGTTCACTGCCAGACAATAATTTGTGGACGAACCAATCAGATTTACTATAACAGGTCTTCAATTTTGGTGCCAAATGAGTGCGACGTATGACAATAAATTGACTGAGAGTGAAACAAGTGATGAATGTTAGCTTAGTGTGGTGTTGCTTGTGGGAGATGTACAGAGAAGGCGAAATGGAGATGGGACAGTATGTGTAACATTTGCGAGCTAACTATATCTGAGTCCGATGGAACTGAGATAGCGAGTTTTGGTGAGCATATAAAGCATCACTACTAGTTCTGGTTAAGTCATTAGTAGTGCCCACTTAGGCTAGCATCAAACACATTCCGATTCGCCGGAATAAGCACCGCTTCTAACAACCGGCCAGCTTCAATCATAATCACAAAAATGTTCTCTTCCGAAAATTTCGATTTCTCACTCTATTGGTCTGAAAGGAATATCATGAGAAGAGATGCTTATGGTGGGATTGGTAAGTCCTTCGTGATCTATACCACATCAGTACTGCAGTGATTGGGAATTTTGAATCTCGATAAAATAAACGACTTGGTACTAAGTTTGAAGTGTAGTGTAAATATGTCGAGGGAAGTATAGCTCAAAAATATTACTCAAACAGTATCTTCAAAAACCGAAGGCTAAATGTGAGCACGACCTCAGTCACATTAAGTCCTTAAATAGCAAGGCACTCCCAGAAGCAGTTTCAGGAGTTAGCATCCGTAAGCCTTATAGAATAAGTCCTGTGGAGGCCCGTAGTTTGATTTTGTCCTCATTTAGATCAACGATATTCGTTGAAGGGCTCACCATTTTGGCGGCCCGTGGATCTGACTCCTACTTAGAGCGTATAAATGTTTGCTATCGCCTATTCTCGTGTAAAATCGTCGACTTAAATCGCGTCAGTGAATAACGGAATTAAATAAGTCGAATAACGAGAATTGACTTGTGAATACATATATTTTGTACATGAAGCGAATGAAACAGATCATAGCAAAAATGACACGCAGGGAAGATGGCTGGGAGGCCAACTCCATTTTTGTCAAGCGTTACTCAATATTTATAGTCGGACAAAATAAAGCTACAGACATGTGATTAATGGGTTAAGAAGGGCACACACATATACGCTCGTATAAAAACAGTCAAAACTGATAAGCGAATAATTGACAAGGAATGTTCGAAAGCTAGAATAAGACAGATGGGCTTAAAATAATGACTGACACTACAGTCCAAAAGGTGGATTCTGAAAGTACTCAGAAAACCTGTTTCTTGAAGGTTACTTTTGCTACAGTTGAGGAAAGAAACGTGATACTGGAAAACTCACGCAAAGTGATTGGAATTGGTCTCAGCCTAGTTGACAGCACCAAGAAACGAGCTGAAGAAGTATAAATAAATGAGCGCCGCCGAAACGGTGAAAGAAACCTTGTAATTAAGGATTTTTAAATTGTAAAGTTTTGGAGCAAAACGACCCTCAAACCACCCTTGGTGGCAAGGGAAAGTTCCCCACAAAATTAAAGGTGTGCTACACAAATGCTCGCAGCGTGCCAAACAAAATGGCGGAGCTCAAGGCAATGGTGGATATAGAAAACCCATATGTTTATACAGTTCCAGAAACATGGTTACCGTCAGAATTGTTTTATAGTGAAATTCAGTTGACTGGTTTTATATTCAGTAAGGTTGATGGATTAAACCGTAGGGGAGTCGAGGTTATCATGTACACGAACAGCATCTTAACCATAAGAGCAGTTGAGACAGAGACACATGGTTCAGGGACATTTGAACTGGTGCGTTTCAGGCTGAAATGTAGACGGCAAGATATTGAATGGGTTGTAGTATATAGCAGTCTAGAATGTGTAATAGATGACTTCCTCCTGAGTAGACTTGAGTTCTGGTGTAATCGGGGTGGAAGCATTATAGTAGGCAACTTTAATGCACCGTATATAAACTGGGTAAACTTAAAAGTAAGGTCATTGATAACGTCATTCGATCGCAAATTCTAAGAAACCTCAACTGCACCAGCTTTATTCCAACACATTCGAAATCCCATCAGATATGACTCATAAAGCTCCTCGTCTTTCTCGGATTTAGTCTTCACACACAATGATGACGTCCGTCAAATTACTTTCCCTCTACCTCTAGGGAGAAGCGATCATGCAGTCTTATTAATCAAACTCATGGCTGAGATGGCCTGTCAAACTATTGCGCCGGCCCGTCCCAACATATGGAAGGCGGACAGGGTTTCAACCAACTCTGCAGCATCGGCTGAAAACTGGGAAGTTGACTCAAGAACATCAGTACAAGAGGCATGGACTCATCTCAGACAGTTATACAATCGAACGATTCAACCACATATAACCTGGACAGTGCCAAAAAAAGAGAACCACGGCCAACCCTGGATAGGCTGAGATATTCGACGTTTACTAAGATAAAAGGAGAAACTTTGGAATGTTTCCGTCAGCCTTGGCACAGCAGGTACGATGGAGCGCTATAGGTTGGTAAGAAAAGAGGGTATAATTAAAATCCGGGGATCTCAGAGAAAATTTGAAATGTGGCTGGCACAATTTTCACTCAAGCAGCCTTAGAGAATATTCTCGTACATAAATTACAGAACAAGGATACATCACTGGATTCTTAACCTAATTAAAGAAGGGAGTGAATCTGAAACGATAGAGGAAAATCATGGAAAAACGGATGCTATGGCTAAATATTTCGGGGCATTTTTAATTCAGGAACCTCTTTTAGACCGAAATACAAAGTCAACAAACTCCCTGCTTACCGTGAACTTTGATCAGGACGATGAACTTAAGACCCTTAGCACCTTAGACATAGAAAATTCAACAGGTCGGGATGAACTACACCTCAAAATCCTGAGACATACTGCACAATATATCGCAGCCCCACTGACACTGCTATTCAATGTCACTTGACCAAGGCGTGTTAACTATCAGCTGGAAGCATGCAATCGCCACTCACATACATAAAACAAGACCAAGACAACTTCCATCGAAATACAGACCTACCAACCTCACCAGTATTGTAGTTAAAATATTGGTAAGAATAGTCGAAAGGACCATAATGAAATTTTCAGAAAGAGTTTATCTCGCACAAGAAACCTAATAGCAAGGGAGCATTGGATAAAGACTCTAGGCAGTGGAAACTCAGTGAATGCTGTCTACATAGACTTCAGTAAGGCATTCGGCAAGTTGCTGACAAATCCTTGCAAACAGATATTTGATCCCGTCTTGTTGGGAATATTTTTATTGATTCTCAGTTATCGAACCCTTTAGTATTACCGTTTCTTTTATTGTTTAGCGCTCTGCATTGCGTTTGAGAAACTTGTGACTGTACAGCACAGGCTGTACCGTTTGAGGTATTTTGTATTTTTGATATAATTTTTCTATTTCCTGAATTATAACCGTTTACATTGAGCACACAATTTGTGTTTTGATATAATTTAATACGAGTGTCTCAGAAACGCTTGTTAAGCTATACAGAAGAACGTAGTCTGGCCTATTCGAATACATTTTGGTTCGTCAGTCCTGCGTTCAAACCAAATTCTGGCAGTTCGGTCCTTACGAATACAGCATAGAGGAAGTGCCATTATGTGGTGTTTGAATGGACTAATGATATCTTGGTACTTGTTGAATGATCGATTTCGAATTCTAAATACAATACATTCGTTTGTGCTTGTGTCTTCTTAATTGAATTGCGTTAATCCTGGAATTCCTAGTTCATACGATAATTCGAATACCATATTGGCGTCGCCATGGAGCCTGTGATGGAAAAGTTAGATATTCATTCAACTTCGGAAACTTTTGAAGATTACTTTGAAAGGTTCGAAATCTGGGCTATGACCAAGGAAGATAATGAGGATGTTAATATTGTGGCACACTTCCTCACATTCATTGGAAAAGAAACATACAGCTTATTAAGAACTTTGTCTATGCCGGAAAAGCCCATTTCGCTTTCTTATACAGCTCTCAAGAAACTGCTGCTAGACTTTGTTCAGTATACAAATTTCGAATGCGGTAAAGGAGGGAGATCTCGTAAAATGATTCATGAGGATATAAAAAATTCCACTACATTACGTCATCCCAACCCAGTTCATACTCAAGATTATGCAGACAATTCATTGAGGAGTTTGCAATGCATTTCACGAAGATGGGCACAAGTTTAGTCAGTGTTTGTCCTGTGGCAAGTTCCACTCTTTTAATTCATGTAAATTTCGTTATTCTAAGTGCTTTAAATGTGGTGATATTAGACATATTCAGTTAGTCTGTAATACTAATGTTCATCTTATTGCAACTAATATTAAGACTTGTAATTCTGATTCTACTGAGTCGAGTATTTATAATGATGATTTATCTTTATCAACGATTGCAATAGACAATGTAGAGTCACAAAGTAGTTCAGAGTTAAATGAAACTCAGAATTCTTGCGAAACAACAGTTTCTAACCAATCGATTTATCAGATTTCTTATGTTATCGTACCAAATATGGCTTTTCCTAATGATTCATATATTTCTGATGAAATTTCTCACAAATCTGAAGAAAACATGTTTAGTGAGCATAATTATGATGGAAAACCTGATGTGGTTTTGATGGATGCTGATTTTCCTAACGATCCTTTGCTCTGGAATGACATTCTTAATGAATTCGAGGAAACTATTCCAGAAGAGTCAAGTCTTGATGTCATACCAAATATTATTTGTCCCCATAATTCATTTGTTTCTTGTGGGAAGCTTGTTCAATGCGAAGCACGAGTATTAATTGAGCTCCATTCTGATTACAATTCGGATGTTTTCACATCAACTGCTGTTTACCCTTATCACAAAAACAGTTCTAATGTTTAGTCTAAACAATGTGAGAAATATGTTTTAAATGAAGCCACATTATTCATAACTTGGGGATATAAAGATCCAACATTATTTCGTGGGGGAGGTACAAAACCAACATGCTGATTGTATACAATTCCAGGCGAGTCTGTTCCGATTTCGTTTGTTAATTCCAATACTAATGAGCACTTTCTAGATACTACAAAGTTTCTATCCAATACAATGTCGAACAGACTCAGGATGAACTTAACAAGAAGACGTAAAACCGATTACAAACACTTATACTTCTATTTAAGCTGTGGCGGATGTGATGTTTGAATGGACTAATGATATCTTGGTACTTGTTGAATGCTCGGTTTCGAATTCTAAATACAATACATTCGTTTGTGCCTGTGTCTTCTAAAATTGAATTGCGTTAATTCCTAGTTCATACGATAATTCGAATACCATACATTACCCGTAGTCTGGTCTCATAAGGATCTTGGGGTGACAGTGAGTCATTATTTAGGACCATGGCGCATCTACTAGAGGTCGAAGCTAAGGAGATTAGAGCCCTCTAAGCTTTCAGATGGACATTCACTGAGTTAGATACTACCAAGTTCACTACAGTATGCACAAGCCTAGTGAGAACTAAACTTGAGAGCTTCGTTCAGGCTGCAACCTCCTGTTTAAAAGGTGACTCGGATATCCTGGAAAAAGTACAGAGGGCTGATAACTGCGCAATTTCCTAAGTCCAGGGTTTACGATACAAAAAGTGGCTTCAAAAGCTAGATCTTGAAGATGCCACAGGTATTCAGAGTTTGACAACGCTTTAACTAGTAACACCTAATTTGAAGCGTACCCACCAAGTAAAATCAAAAAAACAGAAGTGAGGAGGTTCGAAGATATATTTGATAGGCTATCAATATATCAAGGATTGTCCGATCTAATTGGGCTAGCGATTGCAGGGGTTGTTGAGCACGGCGTTCCCACTCGTGATCTGTTGCGGATACATGACCGAGCGCCCTCAGCTAGATGGTTAGCATATAATGTCGAAAACCTACAGAGCTATTTAGTTTGGGGACTTAGTTACTGCTACAACCTCTTTATTCTGTCCTATCGCAGATTAAAAGGTGATCTAGTTTTGATGAATAGAATAATAAGAAATGATTTTGAACGTAATATATCCTCCCTTTTTCTTCCCGCTAGATCGAGACATCTTGGAGGACATAGCAGGCGAGTGGAAAAGCCAAGAACGAACAAAATACCCGTAGCATACAAGTTTTCACACCGAGTCATCAATTCTTGGAACCTGTTAACGAAGCAGGGGTGTCCGCACATTCAGTTGATTCATTCAAGAGAAGACTGGACACTCATAGAAGCATACTAGAAAAATAAATAACACACTCTGTAGGCCTTCTGTATTTAATACACAAACCAGGATATGAATTTGAAAAATAGCAAGAGTATAAGCATCACATAATTTATTGCGAAGCGCTCTGAACCAACAATAAATCCACTTAAAAAAGGTGATCGAAACTTGATCATTTCAGAGACTCTTAAAAGATAAGCAATACACAAAAAATCAGAAAGAGCTTCCTGAACACGTAATTTGTTTTAAATATTCACCATAGTTGTACCAAAATACACATCTGTTCAAATATAAAGTTTTTATCGTGTGCGGTCAGTGCTGTCCAACTTATCAGGTAAGTGTCACGCGAAATACTGCTAACGATTTCACAGTATAAGTAATGTCCCATCTTTTTCATGTTCACAGCACACAAAACTCAAGCATCATAATGAATCATTCTTATTACCTAAGGTTACCATAATATATTTCATTGTTGGTCTGGTAGGAATTATGCCGATAACTCGACCCAAAGTACAGAGATTTTAGGAGCTAAATATTCTCAATGATGGTCAATACACAATGTTCGTAATAAAATTCAATCTCCAAAACCTAAAGACAAAATATCTTCACTTTCGAAAAAAACACTTATTATACCTAATGCTTGTTTTTGCCTCACAAAACCAGAGTAACTGCATAACAGAATGTGTTTTAACCAATTACATCCTTACTCACGATTATGATGCAGTTGCATTGCACTGATAGCGCTGATAATAACTCCGCACTAAACTTTATAATATAGGGATGATTGTTTCGACATCTTGATGACTGTAGAAAGTTTTAGGACTCGCCATCATGCACATAATTGTGTTCGCTGATTGTTTTTGTGTCATGGTTAAATAACTCAACCCTCTGGAATACACATTTAAACCCGATTATTCTTTCTTCAGCTTTGATAATAAGATAGTGTCAGAGACAGAATTTGTGCACAGAAACAAAGTACCTGAAATTGTATGTGGCTGTTGAGTTAAATATCCAGGTACAAGAAAACGTCTTAGGTGTGAGATTTTACAACGAACATCGTCATTAACAAGAGCGTTTGTAATCGGTTACTGATTAAGAGTTAATTATAATCAACACTAAATTTTGGGAATACAGCAGTTTACCAAAGTTCCGAGGATAAATAGTCACCCTAAATTTTTAAAATTCATCATTTATGATCTTAGGTACTTTGATCCAAATGAGTTTGTTGCAAACTTTAGATACTTGAATATCTAATATTACTTTGACAAACCTAAATTCTGAATAACTAAAGGGCGATTCCTTTTACTTCTCTTTGTCGGTGATTATAAAGCAAACTGTTTGAGGTTTTACTGAGGCTTCGTTAATTTTATCAGAATGATTTCCTTCCATCGTTCTAAAGTGAAGTGTGGTAGCTTAAGCTTATGAATATGTGTTATTTTTAACCCATTACGATTAGTAGCAGGAGGAAAGAACCGAGAATAAAATGTAGTAACGATGACTTTAAAAATGCGATGTTTCAAGATTGTTACGACCGCAATCACTCTGGTGTACCTTTTTCTGGAAGTAATTTATGTTTCTTACTTTGAGATTGACACGATATATAAACGCTCTGGTAGTGTAAACGAGTGTACATGCCTGAAAATAGCTTCTTGAAGGGTTTTTTAGTCATACTGTATGGATGTCCGGGATTCACTTGCGAATTTTTTATGTGCATAGTAATGCTTTGAAACCTCTTTTTGAACTCACCGCTCCGTACTGACAAGCTTAAGGTGTAGGTATCTGTTAATTGTTCGTGTCACTTGGGTATTTGCAGTAAATTCAGTGAAATAAAGAATGTCTACCTTCATTATAAACACCTCAATAACGGTTTGAATTCCCTAGTGTAGTAGCCTAAAATACGACAACCATCTTTTTGTACCGCTTCTTTGTTCTCTTTTCGCCACAATGCCTTTTTCTCTGATGCGAATGTACGCCTAAATAGATAAGACCGACGTGGTCGTTACCTAATTTCGTTATCACTTTTCTTGTTTGATACCAGATATTATGGCTAATATCCTCCCTCCAGCTGATCCACGAGTTGAAAACTGGCCACTAATGAAAGATCCAACACCTGTGTTTGTTACTGTTCTACTGTATCTAACTTTTGTTCTCTGGTTGGGTCCAAAAATTATGAAAAAGCACCAAACACCGTTTAACCTACGGCCACTTATGATCGTTTACAACATTTCTCTAGTTCTGCTTTCGAGTTGGCTAGTGTACGAATTTGCTGTTTCAGGATGGTTTACAGGATATTCGCTTGGTTGTCAATCTATTGATCATTCAAGAAGACCGATTGCTATGCGTATGGCTAGTACTTGCTGGGTTTTTTTCATTTCCAAAATAATTGAATTATTTGACACCGTATTGTTTATCCTCCGAAAGAAATTTGAGTTAGTTAGCTTTCTTCATGTTTTTCATCATGCAATCATGCCTATTTCCTGGTGGTACGGTGTGAAGTATGTCCCAGGTGAGCATTATTCAGTTTCTTAGCTTCCATTATAATTATTCACATAATGTAGTTCTTACGTAATTTATATGGTGTTATTTGAAGTTGATCTGTTGTTTGATCCACCTTAAGTTTGACTTAGAGGCATTCAATTTTTAATGACTGATATCAGATAACTTAACAGTGTTTATTATGTTCCTAAAAATACATTCTGGTTACATAATGCCTACATAACATTGACCACTAAACTACCATGCATTCCCTAAAATTAATTCCTCAATCAATCACTATATAACAAGAAAATGTTTTATTTTTCTTTCAGGTGGTTTAGGAACTTTTCATGCATTTTTAAATTGTATCGTCCACGCCTTTATGTATACTTACTATGGTTTGGCTGCAGCTGGACCTCGTTTTCAAAAGTATATATGGTGGAAAAAGTAGGTTTTCGATATATAATGAGGAATATATTGTCTACAACATTTCTAATATTCAATATTATTACCTTACTTATCAGAAATTTTACTTCAGCTTGTATCTTTCAAAGACGTGAACTGTTACTTTACAATAATGCTGAATACCTAGGTTTCGGATCAATGATCCATATTCAATTTCCCATACATTTCTTAAACAATTTAATCGATTACCCAATCAGAACTTCTTGACAATCATTAAGTGTCTAATATCGTTTCAGTCTTCAATGGCTCACATTCAATTTATCTTTAATTATTTTAGCCTCCGGTCACCTTACACTAAAGCGTAATGGAGTTTACCGTGGTACATATGCGGAGATTCATTGCTTTTGAATTACTCAATATAAAATTTTTTCGAGTTCTTGATTAAAACGTCACTGATTTTACGTATTATCTCAGTGGCAGTAGACTCATTGTTACTATCACTTAAGGTCTATAACAATCAATGTTCATTGTCTGACCCACATGTACCATGCATCATGCGTTTGCCAACAAAACATACAGACGCTGATGTATTCAATGTCTACAGAAATAGAGATCGTAATGAAAAACTTTAAATGTTAGACGCATTACCTCAAGATTAGGGAAATAAGTATTGTCTGCCATGACTGATTCGTTGGACCATCTACATTTTACAATTTGAATAAGAATATTTTCTGATATTTTTATATGTAATGTAGTGGCAATGGTTAATTAATTCCTGACTTTATATTTTTGTACTTTATACAGATACTTAACTGCAGCCCAAATAACCCAATTCATCATTGTTATTTTTCACTCAACATATGCATTGAGTATAACCGATTGTAATTACCCAAAATTTTTCAGTTACTGGATTTTGGCATCAGCATTGATTTTTCTTTTTTTATTTTCCAAATTTTATTACAAAGTAAGTATAGATAGAATGAGTTCTCTGAACTAGATGATTTATTTGTGGAGCTTTCATTGTTTTGTTCATGACATCGTCAGAGCTTAGTTCATTGAGAAGTGATCTTTTTCAGTTATTCCACTAGCCTTATACCAGTATGCCCTGATGGTCTTGTTTGTCATTGACCTTCATGCCAGATTTTCTTGTCATTGTTTGTCCTTGTACCCAAGTTGACTATATTGTGTCGTCAACCTTTGACTATTTATTCACTTATTCATGTGCACCATGGAACCCTGCACAAATATACATCAATTCAAGCTGCCATACAATATTATCAAAACGAGGTTGTATTATCAAGCGTAGTAGAAGTAGTAATAGTGTTTGTGGTAGTAAGAAAGACCAGCTATTAAAGTGTAAAAACGTCTGTAGGGATTTTGAGATCCAGGATCTAAAAGAAGATAAAGAAGAAATGCATCTGTGCCACTGCAAATGATTCTGAATCTTGTCACCCAAAGTCCCCAACCACTAATCGCGGTTGTCATGAGGATACCAATTAGATAGCCTTATTTACCTATATGGCTAATTTGAATTGTCAATGATTTTCGTTTTGTTCTGAATACCCTACCTCTCTTCAAGTCTAGACGGACTTTCTTAATATACGTCCTAACTACTTCTCAATGAAGGTATACTACCTCTAATTGATTTGTCCTCTTTATAAAGTACTTTGTATATAACCTCACTATTACTTACTCGATGGTCTTGACATAGACGATCAATACCTCGAAGAAATCTGTGATTGAGTGTTATTAATCTACGAAAATTCTTCTTTCCTAATAGTTTTATTTCTTATCCATAAAGTAGAACTAAACGAACTGCTGCCGATATAAGTCGTCCTTTGGTTTGTAGATAGATATCCTGTCTACATCACAAGTAATTTAATTTGCCAAACCTAAAACAGGTTTCAGTACTTATATCAAAATTTTTTCAGACGCTAACACACAAAGTTCGATGAGACTTCCAAGATAAATAAAGTGATCAACAAGCTCAACTACTTTACTTTCTCTGTCCCTCTCGTTAGCTTAAGCATTGACACAGACCAATCTTTAAATAATATTTCTCATCAGGAGTGCATCACAAGTATGCTTGCACTGTTACTTAGGGTTATCAGAAGAATGAATTATGTCAGTGTCTTCAAACAGGATTGTACCATCTGTTCATTCTAAATCAATGAATGAGTTTCCTGTTAGAAGGCCAACCCTTTGAAAGTCAGCTGGTCGGAGTATTATTTGCAAAAGAGTCTCTGTGGTGAAGTTAAACAAAAATTAGAAAATTGAACAACCTTGACGAATACCAAATAAGGTTGATAATTCAACTTACGGTTACCCATAAGCTCTAACGTGACCAGTAGTGTTCGAGTAGAGAGCCTAAACAAGGTTGATGTACGTCTATGATATGTCTTTTACTGGTAGGCATTGCCAGATAACCTCACAACAAACACAATTGACTGCTGTCTCAAGGCCAAAAAGTAAGATTACTTTGGAACTTCACAAAATATATCTATGTTCCCTAACATGACTAAGGGTGAATATTTGGTCTGTTCTTCCACACCCATGTATGATGCCGGGAAGCCTTTCTAGAATTCGTCCTTCACGACCTCTAGATAAGGTTCGAATTAATATTGTAGACAATATTTAGATAATATATCAATCAAATAATTTCGTTTGTGATTTTTATGAGAGTAGATTTCTCCTTTCTTATAAACTGGAACGACCAGTCGTCAAAACCAGTTAGATTGGATTACGTGTAATTCCTAGATTCTAGCTCATCCAAGTCAGTCTAGCTAATTAATTGATTGATAATCTCCCGAATGGGTTGATAAATCGGATCTAATTGGATATGCTCATTAGTTATTGATTTGTTCAGAAATTTCACAGCATTCTTTGAACTCTTCCATTACAAAATGCTGGCGTTCTCACAATCGAATTAATGTCCTTATTTGTTTACGTATATTGATAACAACTACAATATTTCATGTTGTTTATGTCCGTATATACACGTTGTCCAAAATGATCGTTATCCGAATGAATACAATTTATTTTGTAGATTGTGTACTAATTGTCTTCTTCAGTTATTGTGTCTTTTGGTCTATATAAAATAGAATAGAGTAATTAATTCAGTTTATGAGCTAAATCGATTCTATATGGTTTTGAAATCGTCATGATCTCTGATATTTCTGAAACTTGTGTAATAACTAAGAAGTTCTCGTCTCTGTGTATTAGACGCTGATGATAGTTAGAATACTCACCAATACGAAAAGTTGACACTCAATCTGCAAATAATCATTGTTCAGATGTTAAACATTCTACATCTTAAGTCTGTGTTGTACTGGTCTAAAATTTTTATCCGATATATCCTAGATTTAAACGTCTCTCTACTCTTATGTGATTTAATTAACTGACTTCAGTCATTAGTACCAATACCTAAAAAATAGTATGACTTAAATCGGAGTATCTGAACCTGATCTAATTAGACTAGTTATACTAGTTTCACATGTTTTATATCTAACACAATCCATTGTAATCGATTTAACTCAAAATTATATTATTAGATAGCGGGATTGTGAAAAGTTGAACTTATTCTTATAATTTCACCGTTCGACTTTAGTTAGACAGACATTATAAACTAGGGAGTAGTGGATAAGCGATCTCATAATGGTTTGTAACTTCTCATTAGTCCTCATTCAGTAACTCACCGTGGGAATCAAACCCAAAACCTTCAAATCTCACAACGAGCTCTTTACCTTCAAACCACTTAACTAACATCTAATAGTTTAGTATTCATACTTAATTCAATTCATATGATTATTTATTCAACTTCCAATGGTATTGATAAATAACTGATACTGACACTTGACTCCACTACTAAGTATGATCAAAATCAACACAGTGTTCATAATGTAAATTATTAAAATGCAATAATGTGTTAACAAATTTATTTTATTCGTAACAATATTTACTTCTCTCTCTCTCTCTCTCTCTCTCTCTCTCTCTCTCTCTCTAACTCAGGCCTACGAGAAACCAGTTCATGCATTAAATGGATCAATAGTTGATAATAAATACCATAATAAAGCTCATTAAATTATTTTGTTAGAGTTTGTTTTGTTTTTTTCTCTTAAATCTAATAGAAATCAGTAGTAATGATGACAGTCATTATAGTTGCATAGGTCGGAATCTATTGAATACATATATGTATATCCACAAGGGTCTTTCTCTTTTTCTTACATCAGTTCATTCTTTATGGTTGTTCATCGTGATAAACATAATAATTCTTTATGATATTTTCTCAATGATATTACGTTAGTATCTTTTACGGTTTTCTGTTTTGATGTAGAATTTCATTTTGTAAAAGATACATCATTCAATTTTATAATTTGATATAAGCACACACACACACACAAACCTGCACATTCATACAAATGATTATACATGTATCTATGTACATTTTTGTTACAAATACATTGTTCTTATTGTATATTAATAATGTTCTCTTTTTATGGTTAAATATTATCAATTTAATATCAGATGGGTTTTGTGGAGATTGTAGTAATTTCAATGGTTAAAATCATGAATCAGTTGAAGCTAGACCACCATGGAAAACCTGGAAGCATTGGACGGCCGTTTTTATTCCTATTGTGAGACTCCTCAGCAGTGCGCATCCATGATCTCGCCCCCTGCGACACTCGAACCCAGGACCTGAGTGGTTTGGTGTTTAAGTGCTCGCGCGCAAAATCAGCAGGTCCTGGGTTCGAATCTCGCGGAGGGCGAGGTCATGGATGTGCACTACTGAGGAGTCCTACAATAGGAATAAAAATGGCCGTTCAGTGCTTCCAGGTTTTCCATGGTGGTCTAGCTTCAACTGATTCATGATCTTAACCATTGAAATTATCATCAGTTTAATTGATAATTTATTTTATTGTATCAAATAAAGATTTATAACGGATGAAATAATAGTGTTACGTAATAATTGTCTTATTGTAATCATTGCCATGTATAATGTGTTTGTTTTGTTTTCATTATTTCTTTGATAGATGAGATAAGATTGAACATTGATAAAAATTTAATGGTATTATCTATTAAATCTGAAGTTTGAATTCTATTCTACTTGAACTCGAATTTAGATAATGAAGTTTTATCCTACTGTATCTTACATGTACACTTACAAGTGGTTCGATTGGATAAATACTTGATTTAACAAATCAGTTAGATGATCATATAAACTATGTTCATTTGAATTAATTAATAATATGAAATAATAATCAGGTCGTTATAGATAATAATATTGATTTGGTGGAAATATCTGTTTGCTAAAAGTAAACTCCACTTGTAGCTCTTCTAAGGTTATTACTGGTCCCGAGCCCAGGTGAGGGAGAAAGATTGAGTATGGCGTCAGCAACTCCATCACGTAGAAAATAAGTTGACTTAAAAAAGAAAACATTAAATAAGAGAAAATTGAACCATTTAGACTCTTCCCTCCGAGTTCAAGGAAAAATTATGGTGGCTCATAGTGAAAGTCGAAATTCTTCGGAAGTCATGAGGCTGATGCCCCTTCTAACAACAAGAGAAATAATTAATATAGACATATAGAATATTTGGACAATGTGGAACACTGGCAGGACCAACCAAACAGATTCGGAAATGAGGAGATACAACTTGACGGTTCTCAAAAGAAGTGACAGAAAAAATTAAATTCAACAGAGATAATGTTATACTCTGGTCACGAAGAAGAAAGTGTTCTTCAGACTCAGGTAGATGCTCTGATGCTGTACAGAGAAGCACGTCAAGCACCTGTAAGATGGAAATCTAATGGGTCCAGAATCATCAAAGCATCCTTCAAAACAAAAAGGTTATCACAATGAATGTTATCCAGTGCCATTCACCCACCAATAATAACAAGGAAGACGATAATGATCAGTTCTACGCGACCATCCTCTAGTATATTCTGTGAGTAACTGCGTCACAACTGAAACGGTTGATATCCACCAGTCACAGCTTCTCAGTGGTCTAGGGCTTAAGCTTTTGTGAGCGGGACCTAAGGTACTGGGTTCGAGTCTTGTTTGCGAGTTCGTGGGTCCTATACTAGGACGAGACGATCATTCAGTGCTTCTAGATTTGCATTGGTAGTCTAACATTGATTGGTTTATGATATCAATAAAACCTCAACAATCTCCACAACCCTATACAGATCAGTTTTGTGTTTAGACTCTTTAAAAACAAACAGAAATTTTCATCAACGGAACAGTGCCTTAGAGTAATAAGCTGATATCCCGAACCTTTCTTATACCTACATCAATATAAACACTTTGTCAGTAATAAAAGCCGTAATGGAAATAATATGACGAAATCGATAACACAAATGTTTTCCATGATTGTTTTAATCATTTATACGATCCAATAGTGCTTACGTTTAGATGACAGTTTTAAATTCAAACAAGCGACTAAGGTTTGGACTAAAATCTACTTTAAAGTAAATACGCATATTGTGTAACCACACTTTCAAACTATAGTTGGTTTACACTTTAAAATGGAAGGATAGATATTTTTCTTATAAGTTATCTTCTATGCATTCATTTGGTATTGTTTACTTGAATTTTCCTGTTGATGTTTAAAACTGCAATTGATCAATCTCTTATTGACAAATGTGGATCCAGTGAGTATTGCTTCGATATTACCTTAGTTCACAAGCATTATAAGCAAAGATGAATAATGACTAGCAGTGGAATCTAGGACGCACGTTTCGCCCTAAGTAGATAATGCTATGGGGTTTGAAGCGAACGGTAGTAGGTTCGAGTCCCAGAGATGCAGGTAAATCCAGCTGACAAGTCCCAATTAGGAGGAAACGCGCGTCCTGGATTCCACTGCTAGGCTTTATTCATCTTTGCTTATCTTCTATGAAGTTGTAATTGGCTATTTTTTAAAAAAAACCTTGCTGTCAATATTTGGGTCATGAATGGTTGTCCATATGTATGGTGTAGTTTTATGACGAACATTACTAAACAATACACATTGGGTAATGAAACAATTCTCTCAGTTTGTATATATATTTTTAAGAAACAAAGTACTTTACATTCAGTTTAACAAATGTATTTCCTACATACATTTTCGTAAGCTGAATAATAATAATTGAAAAATAAGTTAAGCTCCAAGGTATCTGAAAAGAGTTGTCTTAATCTACTCTAAATCGTACATATGGTATATGCTACTTATGTCGATAGTAGAAAGTTGAGAAGATCAAATTAAAGAGAGTAATTGTAATGATAACAGGAATGAAGGAGCGATGAAAGTCAATATAACCATATACCCAAGCTTTATAGTGAGTAAATTATTATTTTTAGCAACATTAATCAACTTCGATTGAATGTTCACAGTTCTTATCCTATATCTTCAACCCTTGACAAGATATACAATGATGGAAAATCTTGAATACGACTGAAATATGTGTCTATTATTTCTCTTGATTATTTTAATGAAGATCGTGGATGTGTACTGTTGAGGAGTACCATAGTAGGACGAAACAGCCGTCCAGTGCATCCAGATTTTTTCATGATGGTCTAGCTTCAATTGACTCAATATGAACTACTAAAATTACAATAAAATCCACAAAACCCCTTTTGATTCTAAATTAATTAAATAAATTAATATTCGATATACAATACTTCATTTCTATGTAATAATCACGTCAAATTCAGCGAATTCTATTATTATATTAAGGTTATTTACAGCTCAGCATAGATTATGCTTGAAATACACTAGAAATCATACATAGTAATGATTGAGAATCTAATTATTACTTTAGGACACTAAAGTGTATCTTCTTGATTTGGGTCAGATAATTCGTATAAACTGGTTGGATCAAATTTTAATATTTCATCTTTTAAACTTTATTATCAGAATTTGTTTTGTGGAGATTTTTAGAAATTTTCACAGATTGAACTCATGAGTCAGTTGAAGCTAGACCACCATTGAGAACCTGGAAGCACTGGACGGCCGTCTCGTCCTAGTATGGGACTCCTCAGCAGTGCGCATCCACGACCCCGCACCACCCGGGGTGCGAACCCAGGACCTATTGGCTTCGCGCGCGAGCACTTAACCATTAGACCACTGAGCTGGCCGGGATCCAACGGTGTTAATGTCTAACTTCAACCAATCCACGAAGTTGCGCTACCGTACACCATTGTCTTCAGTGAGTTCCTATCTCACAACAGACCTGGTTGAACTCCACTGGTAACGACTTCTCACTAGAACTCCAGGTTTTCAATGGTGGTCTAGCTTCAACTGACTCATGAGTTCAATCTGTGAAAATTTTTAAACTTTAGTCAATTCATAATTTAGTTGAAGAGATTATGTGGACTTGTTGGTTTTATTCGTTATAGGTTGAGCTTAGTTGAGGTACCTTTAAAAATAAAGAAACAATAAACAGATAATTCGTCTTACAATTAAGTTCCTTAATCGTTGCTCATTCATGAAGAATTCTGCAATAATCAACTCAATAATGACTTACTTCAAGATGTTCGTAATGTTTTGATGAGAATTATTGACCTGTGAAATTCAAATGTATCCGTTATCACCAATGGGATTAAGTTATCGTCGAGCTATACGGCAAATTGATTATAGTTGAAATGATAAAATCTCAATGATTGGCCTGCCTTCTTTGTACTTGGCCGGTCTCTTTGGTTTATTATATTTTCGTGCTAGTTTCTTCACTGTATTAAATGATTGTCTGATATTTTCTTCTCCTGCAGCTTTTCTGCTAATGTTGCTAGTTCTTCCACGTATTTCTGATTGTCGGCTCTGATGCTATTCTTCACTTGCTCGTTTGCTTATGTGTATTCAGCTTGTGCCTTATATTTCTCTGCTCCTGTTCGACTATTGTTAATTGCCGTCTGCTTGTTCTTCCTTTTCTTGGATCTTGTCTAGGGTTCCCATAAAGATCCATTCCTTATGATGATGCTACAAGCGGCCCAGCACCTCCTGACATGTTGAAATTAGTGCTTGTTTGATTCCTTTCTAGTTGTCTTCTACTGTAGTTTCTTTCAGTAGATCCTGTAAGGCTTGGAACCTTTTGTC
Organism: Schistosoma bovis; assembly: GCA_944470425.2. Classification (NCBI taxonomy): domain Eukaryota; kingdom Metazoa; phylum Platyhelminthes; class Trematoda; order Strigeidida; family Schistosomatidae; genus Schistosoma; species Schistosoma bovis. Next base: position 5,305,887 of record OX103959.1, on the reverse strand, counting down.
AAAAGTTATCTTGAATCGGTTGAGTTTATCAAAACGTTGAAGAAAGGCTGTATTGATACTGATTAATGTTGTTTGTCCAGTTGTTTAATGCTTCTTTAGCTTCGGTTTCATCTTAGCAACCACCAGGTGATGATTTAGAACTATGTCATCTCTCCTGGTTCTCGCGTCTCCCACTGACCTTCTAAATTTGTTCGCGGTTCAGGAACGATCAATCTGGTTCTCTGCAGTGTGGTCAGGAGAAAGCCGTATAGCTTTGTGTACGTTTTCAGGGTGCAATATTGTGCCATCCATGACCATTTTGTTGAAGTGACATAAATTCGTAAATCTTTCACCAGTCTCGTTTCTTTATACCACTTCGTGTCGTCCTATGATATCTTCGTTTGGACCTTAGCGTTCTCGTCTCACATCACACACTTCTACACGATCAATTGCAAGCTCTCGTAAAACTGATCTTTATCGTCGACGTCGCTATCAATGGTGTGTGCATAGCACTAGATAACATTCGTTGTGATAAACTTCTTTTAGTTTTAAAGGATGCTTTGATAATTCTGGATCCAAAAGGTTCCCATCTCACAGGTGTTTGATGTGTTTCATTCGACAGTATCAAAGCATCTACCTGAGTCTGATGAATATTTTGTTCTTCGCGACCAGAGTACAGCAGCATCTTTCCGAAATTTAATCTTTTCCTTCCAGCTTATGACCGGTGGGTTTCATTTATTCCGAGCACTGTCAAGTCGTATCTCCTCATTTCCGAAGCTGTTTGGTTGATCTTGCCAGTCTCCAACATTGTCCGAACATTCAATATGCCTATAATAATTGTTACTCATGGTACGTCGGAAGAATTGTAATGTATCACGGAACTATTCAAAATTTAAGCATTTTATTAAATAATTAATATTTCTTGAAATGACGAATCGATCTATGTTAGACAATCAATAGAAACCTGAGAGTGCTAAACAGCCATTTCATTATGACGTGCGACCTTTCAACAATATCCGCATCGCATGTTCGAAGCCATGACTTTCATTATCAGGCGTTAACGCCCAACTTCTAGGCAACCGGATCAGTATCCAATTATTAACAAATTCAACTCTTATTATTACACAATACTACCCGACCAACTTCTATAGTTTTAAACTTGATTTCCAATGAGTGCACACTGTTGAGAAGTCTTATACTTGAATGAAATCAATCTCTAACACTTTCAAGTTTTATATAGTTGTCTAACTGAGATTAGTTCGTAGTTTCAATCAAATTCAACAATCTGTACAATCCTTCACTGACAAATATCTTTACAACAAAATGGTTTTCTTGCAAGCGAACAAAACCAAAAACGTGTTTCCGTAATTATGCATTTTGTTTATATCAAATATTTTATCAATATATGATATACTACCCTGGAAGTGTAATATGTAGCATATTGTAATGATAATAATCATGGTAATAATATGTTTAAAAAGTGAATGAAAAGGCAAGTGATTTGGCATATGCTTGAGAGATGGTGAGACAATTGAATCGGTAGTCTAATGGTAATGATAAACATTAGTCTATTGACGTAATCTTGTCTGTTTAATAATGATAATAATTATTATGATAAATATACAAGATATATTGTATATTAGATAGATTTGAAATAATGAATTAATCAGTAAAACGGTTTTGTAAAACAGACATCAATCAGTCAACTACAACGTAGGATACTAGGCACTTATAGGCATCGGTCCAAAATGATATAACACATCAGCATAACAAGATGAACACCGGATTCATAGGACTAGTTAATTCAGTGGTGGTAATATATAAAAGAAGGATTTTGTATAAAAATATAGTAAAGGAAGAAAGAACTAGTTTGTAGAAGGAAAGATATGAAGCAGTTTTAATCTCGTGGTTTGAGGGAAGACAAGGAGTGCGTACATCTACGCCATTGTGGTCGATTCTAAGCCATGTCACCAAGAGTCACCAACCATTGGTTACGATAGTCACGCGAATCCCAACCAAGTGGCTTGCATCTACCAACATGATTTGGATCAAAAGTTAGTGAGTCCAAGCATTGATGCCACCTTTTAGTTTTGCCGCCCCTAACTTTCTCCTAGCCATTCCCAACACTAGTCAGCATTGTGCGCCGTGGTAATCTGAGTTCACACATACATAACACGTGGCCCAACCCATTGATGAAGATTCAAAACTTCATCAACTGATTTATCATCATTCCCTTACACCATACGTCTAACTTCACTATGACATACCCGATGGTCCCAGCAGATGCGATATACACACATTTAAATTGTGAGATATTCAGATTCTCAAAGTTCACATTTCTTAGCTTATCGAATCTATTCATTGGTTAGCCAGTATCTAATTGACCTAATGTCTTATCCGTCAGTTGAATAATTAATTAAGACTAAAGTATTGCCTGATACATCTAAGTATTCTCAGAAATATAATGATATTTTTCAGGACCAACTGGTATGAATCAAATAAACATCACCTCTAAGGACTAGGTTCACTTAAAAGAAGTTATTTCAGTGAAACTACTATTTATGGACGATCTGTGAGCAATGCCTTAGTGACTTTGAAAATGTCCTTGTGCATACTAAATGTAAATAAGGGTGATAAATCAGTGTGAAGAATCAAGATTATGCTTTACAGTTGATGGTTTGGGTTACGAAATAGATTTACGGTTTTTCATCACAAACTTACAACAGCTTAAATGTAAAAATATCATTTCGTGCCAAAATCCAAGACCCATTATCCTAACTCTGATTGGTTCGTCCATAAATTATAGTCTCTCCATTATTTCTGGTCAATATTCATAACTTTACATGATGTTAATAGAATCTGTATTAATGCCAACTCAGTGGTCTAGAGGTTAAGCGTTCGCGTGCGAGACTAAATGCCCTGCATTCGAATCCCGTGCGCACGATCGTCGTTCCGCACTGCTGAGGAGTCCCACAGTAGAACAACACGACCATCCAATGCTTCCAGGTTTTCAATGGTGGTCTAACATCAGTCATTCCTGATCTCAATCTATAAAATCTTCCATTAATAAAGTTTCATAAGGAGTATGAAATCTCTATAAGTTGTGGATAATTGGTCGAAATAAGAATCAAAGGTTATCTTAGAATGTGATTTATCAATAGTATTCATCTGTAACTCAATACAATGTTAAATCTAAAACTTTCTGTACAATGAGTTTTAAGGTTAATAACACTTCATGAGGAAAGATGCTTTATCTGAAAATCTTAAAGATTGATACCTATACAGTGATTAGTGTCTTGTATTGAAATGAATCCCCATAATTTCTAGAGGGTAACTGAAATCAATAGGGTCAACTAAGCTATAAATAAGTTACTAAGTTATTTAATGACAACCACGTTGGATACTGAATTGATTTATTATAAAGATGTTTATTATTGGATACTGACTAAGTTTTCCAATCATACTGTGCATGTCGTGAGATTTGAATTCAATAGGTCTACTTCATTGTTGAATATCACCATCTGTTCTGTGTTCCTTGGATTGTTTTAGATTTCCACTATTGATTTTTCACTTTGTATTGAGACTGACCTCTGTGCTCTGCGATCACAGGATGATTTAATTCGGAAAAATTCAAAGTGAATATCACGTTAACAACTTAAATAAGCTATCCAACAGATGTTCGTATATAATAGGTGGTTGTAGGTAGTCAACACGTCACCTGAGACCTACGTTTCGTGCTAGTTGGCACTCATCATCAAAGTGTTACTATATTCTTGAAGGAACTAATCCTCCCTGGTTTACTCAAAACTATGACACCCAGCTCCACATTTTGAGAAGTTACCGCTAAGTTTAATTTTTCTACCATAGAGATTGACTTTTGGTAGCAGTGGTATCTAAGGCTCACATTTTGTCTTATTTTGAACTCATAGACTGGATATTCCTGCAGTCCAATGTTGATATTCACACCAGGACTGAAACCCGTTTTCTCTTGCTTCAAATGTTCAACGTGCTATGCTTTTTAATAATATTGTTACGTTGTTTCCATTGTGGGTAACTGCCTAACATTTGACACTGTTGATCTCCGTTGGTCACAACTTTACACTAGAACTTCGAGAATCCCCTTTCGAATCTAGTCACAAGTGAGCACATGAGAGTTTTCAGTTTGAGTGGTTGATAGGATCCTAACTTCAATGAAATTCAACAATCTCTACGACGTCAAACTGAAAATTATCATCTGCTTACTAGTGACTAGCTCTAAGAGGGAAATCTCCAAATTCCAGTAAGAAACCGTGACGATTGAATTTGCAAATTTTCATTTTTATTAACGAATATTTTATTATTTTTTAAATATGCCGCATACCCTAACCATCTTTTAAATGTTTTGAACGATCAGTAATTTTTTTCCAGTAAACAGGAGTGAATTATAACATTTTTATTTGATCTACAAAAAGCTTATTTCAATACATCAACACTTAAGGGGTAGCAAAGATGGATGGTGGCTAGTAGTGGAATACAGGACGTGAGTTTCGTCTTATTTGGGACACGTCAGCTAGATGTACTTGCATCTCATAGTTGATTTTCACTCTAAGACTCGAATCCAGTGCCATTCACTTCAAATGTCATCACATTATCCACTTCGCTACTGAGTCTTGATAGCCACCTGCTTGTGCAAACAGGTGATAGATATATCTTTATTGAGAATTTATACGAATCAAGACCGAGTTAAAACGTCTAGATCATACAGCATGAAGTGAAAATCGGTGACCAACATTTGGATCTATAATCAATTTAATAAATGATAACACTGTACCACACTTATAGTCTCTCATTGATATATCATGAATTCGCGATGAAGTTAGATGCTGATCTGAAAAATTTAGTTGTTCAATGAAATCATTTTCTGAACGTTAAATGAATTTAATAAAAGTGTCTTCACGTTTCATGATGCAAAAAACCTCAATGGAAAATGGTCACTTCAAGAACAAACTATCATGGGTTGGATCTAAAACCAAGACATACACTCTTGATCCGTCCCAAACTAGAGTAAAACTCCAGTTGGGTCCGGTAAAAATTTCAGTGGTTCACTAGCTGATACCGACGGGATTTATTATCATGAGGATTATTTTTCTCATGCTTTAAACGTACTTAGTAGTTAAATAGTAGTTTGATGGAAAAAGTTCTTTTTATAGTTGAATTCATGAGTCAATTATAGCTAGACCACTATGGCAAACTTAGAAGCACTAGGCGGCCGTTATGTTCAATATGAAACTCCTCAGCAGTGTTCATCAACGATCCCTCCCGCGGTATTCAAATCTAGTACCTATGGGTCTCGCTCGAGAACACTTAACCACCAGACCATTGATCCGGCATCCAACGTTGTTAATGTCTAACTTCAATCAATCCACGAAGAAGTTTTGTAGAAATCAGTTTAATTTATAGGTTATACTTATACCGATATAAAAGCAGGCAGCACTGAGGAAACTAATAAATAGTTAACTATGAAATATCAGAACTCATTTTAATGAATGTAGCGATGTTATCCACAAAGAATAAAAGAAAAATTCTGAACGTTTTTTTTTTCAAGACTATGAAGCTAAACAAAACAAAACGCGAATTAAATGAAACTATGGTACTCATAATTAAAATGAATGTATTCAATTAATTTTATGTTAGGAAGCCAACTAATTATCATCTCATTGTTGTTACACAAGAAATGTCTAGTCTTTCTGTTTCTTTTATCAAATTGTTACTTTGCTTGTAGATATTATACATTACAGATTGATCCTATTTAGGGTACTACTACCTTGACGTGGTGGTCGGGCTTGCCTATCGTGATGAAGCAACCGAGCTATACTGGCTGGATCAACCGTTCCTCAAGGTCCTACCATGTCAGACAGGTTGGTTGAAGAGCGGTAAGACTAAAAGCAACAAACCCAAGGTCCGAAGGCGAAGTCGTACTGCTGACTGTACAGAGTTGTGACAGCAGTAAGGTGTTTCCTTCATACAACCAGCATGACAGCGATGCTGCCTTCCCACAAGGAGGAGTGGGGTTAGAAAAGGTCGACCCTGAAAATGCACACCTCGCCTTATCCCACTGATATCCGTCTCCGGCGGTAAGGTCTCAACAAGTACGGAGCTAACACAAAAATCACCCATAAAAAGGTCGTATGTGACCGACCTCAAGCAGTTGTCCCTTGGGCACTGAGGTCACGCTCCCAGGTCACTAAGACCACCTCTAATCCAATTTCCTTCTCAGGTACCTCCAGAAGAACCTTTCCACGGTGTGGTCAACCGGGAAGTGATAACCGCCCTCATACCTCTAACAGCACTCAAGACCACTGACTGACTACTCAAAACTAGGGAGTATTGAACAATTGTCTTGTTTTAGTATAAAGCCCCTTCACATTGAGTATTCACCACAAACATAACGATGAGAACTCAGTACATTCATTGTTGCTCAATTTCGTGGATTAGTTGAAGTTAGACATTAACATCGTTGGATACCAGCCGGCTCAGTGGTATAGTGGTTAAGCGCTCGCGCACGAGACTGATAGGTTCTGAGTTCGAATCTTGGGGGAGAGCGTGATCATGGGTACGCACTGCTCAGGAGTCCCATAATAGGACGAAATGGCCGTCTAGTGCTCCCAGGTTTTTCATAGTGGTTTAGCTTCAACTGACTCATGATCTCAACCAATGACATTGAGGTATGTTAGTAAATACTTAAATATATGAATCATTGAGTGATCTATCTATGTGATTCTATTTATTGACACACTTCATAATGTTCCTGAAGTTCTGACGAGAAGTGGTAACTGGTGAGGTACAGATATCAAAAACAGTTGTCACCAGTGGGATTTATTGATAGTCGCTTTATGTCGAAAATTCAATGGACGCCAGACCTTCAGTTATGATTGTTGAGCGTTCACCTCTGAATCTGAAAGGATCGGGTTTAACCTATATCGGGGTCGCATGCGCGCAATCCTACGGCGTCTTGTATTAGAACAAAAAAGGTATCCAGTACTCTAAAGTTTTTAACGATACACCTAGACAACATCAATCTATGATGTATCCTACCTATATATGAAATAATTATTGATCATTAAAAATAATTGGGACTCTGTCTAATCAAATACAACTTTTATACCAAAATGGGGATTTGTGGAGAATGTAGTATTTTCATATTTGGAATCACGAGTCATATCCATGTTGGTTGTGAGACAGTTATCCAACTCAGGTAATCTATAAAGGGTTGTACAAGATCATGGATTGATTAAAGTAAGATATTGCACGCTTAGACGTCGGCTTAATGGTCTAGATGTTAAGCGTTCGCGCGCGAGACCTTAGGTCCTAGTACAGAGTTCCGCGTGCAGAATGATGGATGCTCATTGCTAAATGGTCCTATACTAGAAAGAAAAGGCCATCTAGTGCATCCAGGTTTTCAGTGGTATTCTCACTTAGATCGGCTAGTTATTTCAACTGACAAAATATTACAATCCCCACAAGTCTCCATGCTGATAACATTCTTGTTTGACATTTTCAAACATTTTATAGACAATTATGAAACATACTCTTATGTTTCAAGCCATGATGAGGAGAGGCAGCTTCATCGATGAACAAGGAGGATACGACGCAGACGTAGAGGCAAGTATTGACAAATCAAGGATGGGATTCACACTGTTGAAAAATATATGCAAATCAAAACAACTGACAAAAACATCAATATCGGGATCTTTAATACTAACATCATAACAGTTCCATTATACGGAGTTGAAACTTCCAGGAATACTACAACTATCAACAAAACAGTACACGTATTTGTGAACAGTTATCTACGTAAGATACTCAATTTCCGTTAACTGGACATCATCAGCAACAACGTACTGTGAGAGAGAACAATGCAGCTTCCATCTGAAGAGGAAATTCGGAAAACACACTCAAAGTTGATCAGACGAACGGTGCGAAACTCATCGAATGTCGTCACGAAGTAAGCGCTAACCTGGAATCCTGAAGGGGAACAGAAAAAACTGAAAGACTGAGAAACACACTGCGTCGAGATTCGGAAACAGACATAAAGAGAATGAATAAGAACTGGAAACAACTGGAAGAGATCACCCAGAACAGAGTTGGATGAAGAATTCTGTTTGACGACTTATGCCCCTCCACGAGAGTTAACAAAGGTAAGTAAGTAAATAAGTGAGAAAGTTAGATAAAAACATTTTTTCACTCATATTAGAATTTTTACTTTCTTGTTGACAATCCATTGGACTAAATTGCTGAGATACATTTTTTCCAATAGTTGACATTTTCGAAATCTGTACTTATTTAACAAAGTTCACTGATATCAAACCCCTAACCCCTCCCCATAGGACTGATGTGCTTGGAAAGATAATGTGATAAACGTCTGTTTACTCAGGTGAAAATATCTATTTTATAACAAATTAATCATTGTTTTTATTGATTAATTTCATTCCGATTGACATATAATCTCAAACTGATTATGTAATCAATTAATGTTACGAATATTATTATTCATTTGCCTTTTTATCTATACCTAGCTTGTCGTATGCGCTGATAGTGTTCTCATGACTTTTGGGTAGCCTGATCTGCTAAGAGCGATGGGACAGTGTATGAAGGTATTATTGTACGCTCCATTTATTGTTCCTTATCTATACAATTTTGCATAGTTAAGTCTTCCATATAGAAATATGCACTAAATCTCTATCACAATTGATTGATCACTGGATGGTGATCAATGTCATGCTTGTCTAGTCCTTATTAGTGCAGATCGAATGCTATCGACCATGTTGCCATGTGGCCACCAGTCCAGGGAGCACCAGTTCCCTCAAGATTACAGGTACATCTTGCTGACGAGTGCCAAGTAGCACGAAACCCGGGCCCAGGATTTCCTGTCGACTACCTCCAAACACCATCTAAACTAAATCTCTATATATTCATATGGATATAATTGTAGATATCTCACTACCCCCAGATAGACTTTACTTATCTTTATTTAGTTAAGTAAATATCGTGTTTCATATCTGTAATAACAAATTCTTCTTATCTATTTTACGGTCATTTTTTAAGCCTTACTCGTCTTATTGTCTTAATTGATCCAATTTTATTATTGTTATAATGATTACGTAACATTGACATCAATGTTAATTGTCTGGATATATCTTCATGTATCTTCTTTCTAGGAATTTCTTATTTAGTGACACGCAATTATTCATCCATCTTACTTCCATACTTCTTGTCATTATTCTAGTAACCTTTATTTTACTATGAAATAAACTCATTGTTGGGATGATCAGGCAAATTTCTCGCAAAAGACAAACAAGCATCAGGAAACACTAAGAAGAGTTTCATCCATTCAGCGTTCACTTGGAGTTTTAGCCAAAAATATCAAGGAGGCGAAACGTCACATGTAGAGGTTCTGATTGTCTGATTGCTATACTGCTACTATGTTTAGTAGTATTCCAGAATCTTCTAGCAACCCAAGGACATTTAAAATATTATAAAAACCCTATATTTTCTGTATTAAGATGAACCTTGGAGTAAATTACTTTTCGCATACTTTGCTTCTTCTCTCTCGTTGTTCAGGTCGCTGTATAGTTCTAGCTTGGGGGTTACAGAATAGCTTAGGAAACGAATAAAGCGTTCAAATTGCAAGACTTATCATTCATCTATCCATTGGTTCTAAAAATAATCATTAGTATAGTTTCTAGGTTGTTTTGTATAGCTGATATAAATCCATGATATAAATGAATTTACTTTATTATCCTACTCTTATTGTTCTCGTCTTAGTCAAATCAATCGACCGTGAAAATTATGTGAAATTTAGATTCATTAAAATAACAATTATGTAACATCAAGTGGATAGGACACACATTGAGGAAAGCACCCAACTGCGTCACAAGACAAGCCCTCACATGGAATCCTCAAGGCCAAAGGAAAAGAGAAAGACCAAAGAACACATTACGCCAAGAAATGAAGATAGACATGAGAAAAATGAACAAGAATTGGATGAAACTAGAAATGAAGGCCCAGGACAAAGTGGGTTGGAGAATGCAGGTCATCGGCCTATTCTCCATTGGGAGTAACAGGCGTAAGTAATTAAGTAAGGAACATCAATTTCTTCATGTTTAATTCATTTCATTCAATGTGTTTAAATCTAATCATACTTATCTGACCCAACCTTACTCAGTTCATAGTTGAATAGAATCAATGGAGTAAAAAGGAACTTGTTATTATTGATCTGCATCGAAATTATTCATGAAGTCCAACGAATAGATATACAATTGTTAAAATAACCCAAATATTAAAGAATAGTTCAGTGGTCTGAAAAATGTTAAACGTTCGCGCGCAAGACTGATAAGTCCTGGATTCAAATCCCGCGGGGCCGGATTCATGGATACACACTACCGAGGAGTCCTATACTAGGATGAAACAGCCGTCTAGTGTTTCCAGGTTTTCCATGATGGTCTAGCTTAAATTGTATCATGAATTCAATTGTTAAATTACTAAAATCTCCACAAAATCCCTGTTTGATTAGAATGGCTTAAATCACGGATTGAATTCAGCTGTATATCCGTTGAAAGCTAAAAAGAACTTAGGGACCCGACTGTAGATTGTATTTTTGGCCTAAAATATACAATCGAACTTAGAACCTGGAGATTTTATGATTCGTCTATTACTTCCTTTTAAAACATCCAAGTTAGAATCAATTGTTTGAGATTTTCGGCTATTTCAACAAGTTTCCGTTTCTTATTTCTTGATCTATCCTGACGATAAATATTGAATGGTCGCCAGTTAGATGTTAGCAGTTGAGGAATTAACATCTGAATAATGTATATTCTTTTCGATGAATATACCCAATAACCATGATGTATGTGATTAGGCTCTTTTGTAACTTGTGTAGCGAAAGGTTGCATACTTTTCACATACTCACCTGAATAGGTTATGAAATTACTAGGCATAATGCTGTGTCAAAACAAACAAGCAAAACGTTAACTTGTTGAAATATCCAAATGGAAGGAATGGGTAGCCTAGATATTCAAGCAGGTTGTTGGTATCAGTTCATGATGAAAACCGGTAAATCTAATTCCTAACCCTAACTATCAACTGTAATTCATAATTTTAATTCCTCACACTGGTTTATAACCCTAATTTATAAAATCCTTTTAGCATCACTCAAAGTCGTCCATTGTGAGGACAGCTCACCGATGAACTTAATGAAGCTCTAAGAAACTCAGAAAGAGCTGAAGATATTCTATCGAATCGACTTTTGGAAGAATATTTTAGAATCCCTACATAAAGCTTCCCTATTGGACAAATGTTAATAACCCCATGTATGCGTATTGGAGGACTATAATCATGGTTCCATTTTTATTAAAAATTATAAATATCTGACAGATTTGTACCATAATTGACACTATTTAGAATAGCATTCTTTACACTTGTCTTCTGTCTTCTCATTTGCAACTTGATAGGGTTCTAGCATACAAGTGCTCATGTCGTACGCAGTATATTATTTATTATTATTATTATTATTATTATTTGAACACATAAATACTGGTACAAGGAGGCACTAGATACATATGTGCCACACAAATCTCATTTGATTTCTGTGAGGGCTGTGATATTGCTCGGGTGCACAAACTGAAAGAGACGGTTTTCTTAGGGGGTCACACCCGAAGCCTTCGACCTGAAGGTCTGATCCACAAGACAGTGGAGCATCGTAAGGAGATGCAGTCCCATAGTAGCCGGTGACCAACGATTGGTTCATACGCCATTTGTTCCCTCAGGATGCTACAACCAGCCCATGTGCACCATTGGTTTGGAATCAGGGTTTTCCAACTCCTCTAGGTGAACTCTCCATGTCCACCAACCCGGTTAAAGCGTCGGACATTCCCTTTTCGTCCTCTCAATTCCACAAATAACACCCCTGTCACGAGAAGGCAGTGAGTAGGACTTCCCCGGCAGAGGCTGTGTACGCGTGACTATGTTAGAGCATTTCAAGAGGGTGAGCAAACTCTCCCCACTCTCAGCCATACCAGGTCATTTGGGGGGCCGCAGTATATATTATGATTTTTAGCTCTAAATATAATATCCATAAATTATAGTCTCACTATGATTTCTCAGCTGAGTAATTTTATTATAAACCATGATCATCATTCAATAATAATTATTAGATTTATTTCATTATTGATACGGTTAAACATCATCAATCAATAACTGAAAAACTAATGATAGTAACCAAAAGATTATCAAAAAACTAATCTTCTATCCATATCACTATGACACCATTGAAAAGAAAAACAACAACCTTCAAGTTACATAGTTCTCAAGTTAACCTCTCATACCAGATGTATTGACTTTTTTTTCAATCTTGTTCACTTTTCATGATTTCACTTGGTAACAATGTTAAGGTTATCTAAATTGATATTTGTAGTATATATTCCATTGGATGATATTTCATAGTTCACATGGTGACTAGTTAATGAATGGATTCATGTTACTAAGTAATTTAAAGATTAAGCCTTCGTTAAAAGATCCAAAAGTTACAACTTCTGTGTCATTGATATGATTGTAGATCCAAATTGATGAGATATACTATTGCTAGAAATGAAATTTATTAACCAATGCTTCTTGAATTCTAACGATGTGATGTATGCTACTGATATTGATAGATATAAGTAATATTCTGTCTAGTAGTAGAAGGTTAAGAAGATCAAAGAGAATGACAAAAATGAATGATTGGTGTAAAAATGAAGAAATAATCAAGTCTGAGACGATTGATTGATAGTTTGCAAATGAACAATTTACTGTATGGTTCTCAGATTTTACTAAGATGTTCTGTAATTTTGTATTCAATTATAATCGTTTAACCCTCATTGATGTTCTTGTTCAGTACAACTGTTGTCTAGTTAATCTGAATTTGTCATGTAAGGCATGAAATTTAAATGCAGTTTTCTACTTCTTAAATGATACCTACGTTTTTTTAAATGAAATTTTCAATATATGTTTTGTATCCATATGAGACTGTTTACGATCGAGCTCAGGACCTATGGGTCTTGCGAGTGTGATCATGGATGCCCACTGCTGACGAGCTCCGTACTAGGACGAAACGGCCGTCTAGTGCTACCAGGTTTTCCATTGTGGTTTGTCTTTAATTGACTCATGAATTTGACTATTAAATTACTAAAATCGCCATAAAACCCCCCTTTTTTATTGTTACTAAATTCTTGTTTATTATTATTTTTATTCATCTATTGCTCAGTTTTTATATATGACTTAGTTCCGTTCATATTGTGATTTCCTACTTCTGGCATGTTTTGTTTTATGTGATTGACATACACCGTCATGAATAGACTTTAATACTAAAAAATCATTATCCTTGTTGACTTCATCTTACTTACGATGGCTAAAAAAGGAGCTCTAAGTAACCAATCGATGTCTAGGTTTCAGGTCATTGCACAAGGTTACCCATGCTCTAGTTAAAGAGAAGATGCTTGGCTTGAAAAGTGAAGTCAGGCTATTATTGATTGATCACATTAAATGAATCAATCACGAAGTCTGAATACATAACACTTAATTTGAATAATTTGTTTCTGGTTAGCGTTTTTTTCAGCGAATTAGTTTTCTACGGGATGGGGGTCGCTAACCCCATGCACAAACCTCCTCCTCTATCCAGGCTTGCGACCGGCAGTAGCCCCCGGAGGAACTCCAGGCGGAGTTATAACACTTACTTTTATTAAAGATAATGAATGTAAGTGTAAATGACATCACAAGTTAACAGAAGATAAAGCGGCCTTGTTGGAAATTACCAAGTGTTGAACTGTTGATTTACTCTTATTTCTCATGATACTTCATCAACTAAGTCATATTTTTTTATCTGAGCTAAAGCGTTCAGGTCATATGATAAATACAATACAATACAATATTAACAGACTAAACTTAGATTTCTAAAACCATTGAATCCTAGTTCAGTGGTCTGGAGATTAAACGTCCGGGTACTCAAACGAAGGTCATAGGTTTAATTTCCGTATGTGAGATCGTGGATTAGCATTGCTGAGGAGTCCCATACTGGGACAAAACAGCAGTTTAGTACTTCGAGGTTGCCAATTATTGTCTACCTTCGATCGGTTTGTGATTTCAATGAAATCCAGTATTCTCCACAATTCGATGAACTAAAGTTTACTGGAGTACGTTTTCTATTACAATCAATACTTGATGTTCATATTTTGATTCTTATCGATTTTTGTTCACTAGTCATTGTTTGTCTGTTAATTATGTTTTGTTTGAAGCTTAATACTGTAATTTTGGAGAATTATTCTTGAATTTATCTGTTAATTAGGCAATAGAATCATTTAAACAGTTGAGATCACGAATCAATTGATGCTAGACCACCATGGAAAACCTGGAAGCACTGGGCGGCCATTTCGTCCTAGTATAGGGCTCCTCAGCAATGCGCATCCACGACCCCACCTCGCAGGATCCGAACCCGGGACCTGACACTCTCGCCCCAAGCGCTTAACCAACTAGACCACTGAATCGGCATCCAACGGTGTTAATGTTTAACTTCAATTAATCCACGAAATTGAGCGATACATCCATCATTGTCGTCAGAGAGTGAGGGTCAGTTCGAATCCCGCGAGGCGGGGTCGTGGATGCGCGCTGCTGAGGAGTCCCACAGCGGGACGAAACGGCCATCCAGTGCTTCCAGGTTTTCCATGTTGGTCTGGCTTCAATTGACTTATGATCTCAACTGTTTAGATTACTACAGTTCCCACAAAACCCCTTCTGATACTAATAGAATCATTGTTATTACTGTGTGATATCATTGTGTTATCGTATTTATGATATTTTTGACAGTTACGTCATCAGTTATTTTGTATTTAAGTCTTCATTACAACTGTATATAAATAGGATGTTAGCTAGTAGTGAGATGTAGAATATGCGTTTCGTCCCATTTGTGACTCGTCAGTTGAATGAGTCTGCTAACTAGTATTAATGACTATATTTAAATTTTAATCAAGTTCAAATGGTCATTAACTAGCAAGTATAATGTTTAAATGATTGTTTGAAACAATTTAGATTACCCTGTATTTACCTATTCAATGATCCTGTA
This sequence comes from Schistosoma bovis, assembly GCA_944470425.2. Classification (NCBI taxonomy): domain Eukaryota; kingdom Metazoa; phylum Platyhelminthes; class Trematoda; order Strigeidida; family Schistosomatidae; genus Schistosoma; species Schistosoma bovis. The sequence continues at coordinate 5,290,778 of OX103959.1, read as the reverse complement.
AGAAAAGAATGGTCACATATGGAATGCGCTTAAGATGCCCATCCACTAACTAATACTGATTATGATTTACATTTGGATGAAAACATTAGAATGATTTAAACCTTTTATAATAATATACATATCTACTTTATTGTTGAGTTCCGGGAACCTTTTTTCAACATTTATAAACGCAACAACTGCAGCGTGGTGAATAAGTCCTAAGATTTATTACCAGGAATTATGTGTTTATACGTCAATATCTTCATTGATAAGCTTATTATTAGTTGAATACATGATTCATTTGTAATGGTTATTTGAATATTCTTGATGATGTTATGAACTGTACCTGATAGGTCTCTTTTAATATGGGTTAGGTTGCAAATTACTTCAACGTCATTATTAATTTACAAACGTTTCAAACATAATTGGATGGTGCAAATCACTAGAGTCCATGGAGCTCGTGTCCTCTTATTTCGGACTCATCAGTTATATTCACCAGCACTCCACTGTTGACGTTGACATATGGATCCCAAACTTAGTATGTTTTTGTTTTAAACATTTAGCACACTATCCACTTATCTTCTGACTTCAGATATCCACCGTATTTTGAAGTGAGGTGATGGGTTCCGTCATGCGTCGCTAAGCTTGACAATCTGAGACGTTATTATGGAGCTAATCATGTGTACGATGACCTTCATACATATCTAGGTAGAACATTGAGAGGATGGGATAAGGCAAAAAAAATCATATTTTAGTCCAATGTACTATTCATTTAATACAACATTCATTTTATTGTGTTGGAGTGATCCAGAATATCGCTTGCAAAAGACAAGAAGGCATCAGGAAACACTAAGAAGAGTTTCATCCAATCAGCGTTCACTTGAAGTTTTAGCTAAAAATATCAAGGAGGCGAAACGTCACATGCAGTGGTTCTGATTGGCTGATTGCTATACTGCTACTATGTTTAGTAGCATTCCAGAATCTTCTAGCGACACAAGGACATTTAAAATATTATAAAAACCCTGTATTTTCTGTATTGAAATGAACATTGGAGTAAACTACTTTTCGCATACTTTGCTTCTTCTCTCTCGTTGTTCAGGTCGCTTTATAGTTCTAGCTTGGGGGTTATAGAATAGCTTAGGAGACGAATATAGCGTTCAGTCCGCAAGACTTTACATTATGTTTTTAACTCGGTGTAACATTTGTGCAATAAACGACCTGTACAACAATGTTTTGCATTAATTCCTTATTATATTGGTAAATCTAAGATTGAGGAGATTGTTGAATTCCATTAAAATCACGAAGTGAACAAAAATAGGCCAACACTGAAAACTTGGAAGCACTGGAATGTTTTAACACCGTAGTTTACAGGCTTTATCACCAACAATGGAAATTTGTAGGTTAAGATGAGATGTGCTTATTTTAGAATTAATCATTTACAACTCTTTCCTTTTGTTATGGGCAGCTGCTTTCAATATAAAAGCTGGTTATCTGAGACAAATACGCTAAACTTATCATGACTTTTAACGTTCGATGAAATGACCCCATCTTGTGACCTTAATTTCACACCTAGACCTTATAATGTCAGGCTGTAAACTTATGTTTTCTATCAAGCAACATGTTAATACAAGCATACCAAAATTAATAAGAAGATATTGCGTTCTCTAAATTCATTCATCTCAACACAGTAACTTCTTGAATAACATATTGGTGTCTCAGAAGATGGTTACCGACTTGGAGTTCCACCATGAACACCATCTCTGAAATTCAAGTATATTTCATTGACAGGCTTCAGATAGGATGATGCGAGCCTTCTGTTTCCCCCTAGTAACCAATATCTTGAAAATAATCATCTTTTTAGATAGTTCTAATATTACCGAAACATTGATAAACGTTTTTTAACGCAAGTTAATTCGCAATAAAGAAATTATCATACAGTTTCACCAGTAATGAACAGTTTTAATCTCAACACGATTGAACTTGTCTGGTTGTAGTTTCTTTCTTTAAAACATAGTGAAGTCCATCTTAAAGCTACTCTTTTGCTAATGTCTAATTATTATTCGGTCAAAGTAAGTGTAGATATGTAAGGTTCTACATTACAATGAAATTACTATTGTTATTCAATGGCTCTCCACACGAAATCAATTCAAGATGAAAGTTAACTTACTTACTTTAAATGCATTCATTAGTAATAATTGTTAGTATAATTTGCAAACTCTGGCCTTAATTTGACATATTTCAAACGTCACTAAAATTAGTATCGTTTGTAAGTGTTCCAATCTTCTCGTTGTTGATGTCTAGGACTTCCGGTGATGTGTCTCTTATCTGGTCTATATAAGTGGATTATCGTTTAGACGTTTTAAGCGAAAGACATTGATTTTAAGTTTCTATTTGAACATCAATACTGGAATGCAGGTACATCAAACCGACGAGTACCCAACTAATACAAAACTGTGGTCCTTAATCACTGTGGTAGCCACTTCAAATTAGTAAAACCAGTGTAACAAACATTTCACTATTTTAGTTATCCCATAGTCAAGCAAATTACACAAACTTCCACATCAATAAATAATGTGCATAACATATTCATTTAAATATAATGAAATTTCGTTGGAGTCTATAATCTAGTTTGATGATTGCTATATACGTACTAGTGTATTTATGTGTTGATCTTTAAGTATGAAATAACAAACATCTCTTCAGAAAAACAAAATATTATTAGCAAAGATAAATGGTGGCTAACAGTGAAAACGTAGACGCACGTTTCATCATATTTGGGACTAGTTTTGAGTCTCGGAGTGAATATCAACTCTAAGATGCAATTACATCCAACTGATGTGTCCCAACTAGGACGAAACATACATACTGGACTCCACTGCTAGTTACCGTGCTTCTCTGTTTAGAATGCTTGCCACTTGAGGTAATAACGAGGCGATCTTAACAGGGTGCACTTATACGAATAAGAGACTGATCAATTGTAGAAATTCAATTGGTGTTGTTTGCTTGTATCTTCCCATTGTTGTTTAGCATTGCAACTGATCAGTCTCCTGTTGACATATGTGAATCCTGTGCGGATTGTTTTGATATTGCTTTAATTTACAAGCCTTATAAGCAAAGATGGATAGTGGCTAGCAGTGGAATCCAGCACACACGTTTTGTCCTAAGTGAATAATGTGATGACGTTTGAAGCGAAGGGTACTGAATTCAAGTCCCAAAGTGAACATCAACTCTGATATGCAGATAAATCCAGCTGATGAGTCCCTAATAGGACGAAACATGTATCATACATTCCACTGCTAGCCACCATCCATCTATGATCAATTATGGTCTAATAATACAAAATGAATAAACAAAACACCATCTTTTTTTTCATATCTTTAAACCATAATGACATCTACAAAGTGTACTATGAGCTTGCATTAACTCAACAACGTTTCTTGTTAATGAATTTTACGTTAAGTTCATTTCTATCCATGCACTTCCACCTAGTTTACTTTTTAGTCTAAAAAACACAATCATCCTATCATTCGACTATTCTTATAAATGTTCACCTTATACAATGATAATTAACGGTTAGTAACAAACTATTACTATTTGGCATTGGTACGGTTATCTTATCACCTGATATTTAAAAAAAAATTCAATTCAATATTTATAAAATATAAAATATAATAAAGTAGTAAGATATAAACAAGTGAAATAAAAACTAGATTATAGTTAGTAGAAATACCATATCTATGGATTAGGATTAGTAGTGAAATTTAGAATATACGTTTTTCTTTCCTATGTAAAACTTGGTAAAAAAAAGGTCTATGATGTATGCTACTTATATTGATAGATATAAGTAGTATGTGACATCAAGCAAAAGTGAAATATCTAATAGCAGAGGATTGAATTGATTGAATTGAAGAGAACAGGAATGTAGATAGAGAGTCATTGTAATGATAACAGGAATGAAGGAATGACGAAATTTATTAGAGACAATCGATGAATGATGTGCAATTAAAGTATTCAATGTAGGGTTTCAATATTTTATGAAAATACTCTGTAATTTCCTATAAAATAATAAACTGAATACCTCAACCAACTCTTCGTTCACTACAAGAGTACCTAGATACTGTATCGTGACTCGAACCAGGTACCTTTTTCTATAAACGCTTCAATTACAGTCCTTAATATCAATGATGGTAAGATAGAAATACTTATCAACTGTTGTATTTATATTGATTGTTGAAAACAAGCTGAACATAGTATTCTAGTAGAATTTTTTATGGCTGGAAGGAATTTCGTATATTTTAATACTATTGTGGTGCGTGCTACTTATATTGACATAAATAGTATATAACGCGAGTCAGGAATGTAATGTCTAGCAGCAGAAGATTGGGAAGATCAAGAAAGGAAGAACGGGAATAGAAAGCAATTAGTATAGAAATGCAAGAACAATGAAGTCCGAGACAATTATTGAACATTTTGCAAATGAGGTATCATAGTATGTTTTTTTTAATTTTACCAAGTAACTTTGTAATGTTGTGCTAAATATGATTCGGTTGTGCCCACCTGTGTTCTCCTTCACTACATTTAGTGGCGCTGCCAACCAAGAGGTGAGGGGCGCTGTTCTGCGAACGCCGTTGCGGGCTTGGAGCTGAGGTGCTGGTTGGGGCAGTCTTGTGCGGAGAGGTGGCGTCGAGTGGAGTGTTCTGGCGAGGCGGCGTTGGCTGTAGCGGTGCTGTCGATGGAGAGCAGCGGTGGGACGTGCGGCTGCTGGGCGGACATCGGATGTAGGTGGCTCAACAGCCCGGTGGACCACGGGTGTCAAGCGTCCCAGGTGCCGAATGGACGTCGGATGTTTCTGCCCCGACAGGTCGACGGATCCATGGAGGTCAGCGCACCACAGACCCGACATTTCGACGGTGTGCATAGCACAGACTGCAGAGACGAAGATTGTGGCACGGCAAGCATGAACCACCGCAAGAACGACTGCTTTAAGTGGAGGGCGAGTGTGGTGTGCGCTACTTATATTGACATAAGTAGTAGATGATGTTAGTCGTGAACAGAAGGTCTAGCAGCAGAGAGACCAGAGAATCCAACAGTAAAGAATGGAAACAAGATGCAAGAACGACAAAGTCTGAGTCATTTTGAGACAATCGATGAACATTTTGCAAATTAAGCATTTACTTTATGATTGTTAGATTTTATTAACTAGTCTTGTAATTTTGTGCTCAAATAGATTCGATTGTCCTCACCCGTGTTTTGTTCACTACACTATAAGCATAATTGATTATAGAATATATCAATACTATTGTATATTGGTGTTAACTGGATGTGCACAATCCATTGTAGGCTCCGTTTAGTTTGGATTTCATGTTGATGGACTTTTTCTAATTGAGCATACATTTAATTTTAAAGATACTATTACTCATTATCGTATTTAAAACAACGTAAATTCTATTTAACTATCAATCAGGTACTTTAACTGTGATTGATTAAGCCACATAAGAATCTATAGCATGGGATGAAATAATAACATTTTTCATTGGTTAATTTTATTCTAACAAAGTCCTATTAGAATTTACGTAAAATTTAAAGTAGTGTAAGGGATATACCTCATAACACAACTTTCATTTTTAATGATTATTAAGCTACCGATGACAATTATATGGATGTGCTTAGTTGTATAGTATTGTGGAGATTTATTGATGGATTGCTTTTGTTAGGAACTAACTTTCAGATACGGCTCTCTGATGAACAACCTTTCGATGTTTCATTATTCAATAATATACACCAAGAATTTGGTATATCTTAGTGAAGATTAAATTATAGGTAACTTTGATTTACTATTCTTAGATTATACTCAGTTTATAATCAGAGAGGCGTTTTGTGGGTATTATAGTAATTTAATAGTTGAATTCATGGAGCTAGATCACCATAGAAAACCTGAAAGTGATGGACGACCGTTGCATCCTAGTATGGGACTCCTTAGCAGTGCGCATCCGCGATCCCGCCTCACGAGATTTAAAACCAGGATCTACCAGTCTCATGCGCGAACACTTATCCTGGGTTCAAATCTCGCGAGGCGGGATCGTGGATGTATACTCAGTGTATTGATTACAGTCTCTCACATTCACAGCCAATTTTCGGCTTGATCTTGTACAAATGTTAATGGTGTGATGTGGCCTGTTTGCTTTGTATATAAACCCAGTATGTTTGAGATTAATGATTCGCATAGTGGGAGCTGTTATTGGCGTTTTTGAACTCAAGTGGAAGAGCAAGGAGTTGAAAGGACCAATAAGGACGCTAGGCTGTTCAAACCGGTCGAATGTCATTGATATGGCAAAGTACTAAGAATGAATGTGGTATTACGAATGGCGAATAAATCGCGCAATAACTAGCCAGCTTTAAGGTCACAAGAATGCGTAATGAGAGGAAGAACCTCTAGATTAAACTTCAGTTTTCTTATGCAGAGAGAGAAAAATATCTTTCTTGAAACATTTATATGTTTCCAGTTGCTATTAATTCTTTTCATGTCTGCTTCGGATTCTCGACGCAGTGTGTTTCTCGGTCTTCCAGTTTTTTCTGTTCCCCTTCAGGGTCCCAGGTTAGCGCTTGCTTCGTGATGAGGTTCGGTGAGTTTCCCATCGTTTGTCTGATCAACTTCGAGTGACTTCCCCTAATTTCCTCTTCAAATGCAAGTTGATTTGTTCTCTCTCACAGTACGTTGTTGCTGATGATATTCAGTCAACGGAAGTTGAGTATTTTAAGTAGATAACTGTTCACAAATAATTGTACTGTTTTGTTGATGGTTGTAGTATTTCTGGAACTTTATTTTTATTATGCGAAGAGAGAAATATATGTTTGTCAAAATATTTCTACGTTTAAATGAAATACAACTTCATGACACATGTATTCATGTTAGTCTTCATAGGAGATTTGTATTATTTGAAGGTCACATAATAGTTCATCAGTACCGATCTAATAACTTGAACACACAATAGTGATAGGTATGATACATACAAAAGATGCTGAGTTAGACGAAGTTACTGGTAAAGATAATGCTAATAGTTAGATAATATACGATTTTTGTTATGACTTTAAGTCCGGCTAGTTATTACGCAATTCGCTCGTCAATCGAAATACGACTTATTTACTCTTGTTCTGTACTCAACTAACGATGCTTGACCGCTCTGATCAGCTTAACATCCTTATTGATCCTTTGCTCGCCTAGCTCGTCCAGTTGAATCCAGAATACAAATAACATCTTCCACTATGCGAATCATGTGTTTCAAACATACTTGGTTTATATACCAGTCAAATAGACCGCATCGCACCATAAAATAAAAAATATCATTTGTACAAAATCAAGCTAAAAATGAGTGTGAATATGGGAGACTGTAATTAATAGACTGGACATAAGTTAAGGACAGTAAATCGTACAATAAAGCTTATAATAAAATGAATGTAGATATCCACAGTTTAGTCACTGAATAGTTATACCATAAAAAATATAGAGATAATATTAGTCGAATAATAGGTCTCAGAAGTCACTCATAATTTAATCTCCACTAAGATATAACACTTTTCATCAGTTGAAAGCTGAATCGCCTTCAAAAGCAGTCGGTTTGTAGTGAAAATATATTTGTTAGGTAAATCCAACAGGCATTTGAATGCCTATGTTGTTTGTGTAAATCATCTCAATAAGTCTCCAGTTACTTTCATTTTCAATATGATTTATTTACTTTACTTAATAAATTGTATTCGAAGTTATCTACAAAGAACCTAGATGAAACCGATGGCAGCTAACTCGATATAAGTTCATGTAATGTTATGCGTACTGCTACTACTACTATTTGATAGGATATCAATGCGTCGAAGATCGACTGATCTAGACTGGCTAGCGATTGCAAAGGATGTCGATCATCACGTTCCCACTCGTGATGTGGTGCTGATGCATGACCGAACGCCTTCAGATAGGTGAGTCCGTTAAAACTAATGTGGTCAGCATCAAATGTCGAAGACTTACAAAGCTATTTATTTTGATGATTTATTCACCGCTACAATGTTAAGAATAGCAATTATGGTCTTGTTTTCACCATACATCAATAGACAATGAAAAATAATCATAGGATCACAGTTAATATGTCACGAAAAAAAAACAATAACAATATGTTTGATTGTGCGAATTCAATCTTATGACATCCAATTCAGTCTTCATTAACCATGGAGAGCTTACGGCTGTAAGAAGACGTAGTTACATATAATATGACCACTTTATATTCGCTCAAAATATATAAAAAGTCAAGAGGATGATAAAATTGAAAGGCAAATAGGCTGAATACTCTTTCATCAGACTTTATTCGACTTCATTAGATATATGTTATGTATCTTTAACGGTAATTAGGTTTAGGACTTTATATAGGCCTGCACAAAACAACAACTGTGATATCAAACTCTCCATGATAAAGTTTGAATACGGGTTTGTAGTTTGATATTGTCTTAGCTGATTAAGGATTTAAAGAAGTAGATAAGAATCGTGAAGTAATTTTAAGCTGGGTTTAAATTTATCTGAAAGGTACTTTACTTCTTATGCTTACTCGAAAATAAATGTCTAAATTACACAACTCGACCATTATGTGTCTTAACATGTGGCTGTCAATCTAATCTAAATGTTACTTGATAACTGCTATCATATCATACTAAAAATAATTTTAGCTGGCCATTTGGTGACTATTCAAAAATGGGGTCTGGATGTCAAAAAAACTAGCAAACTTCACTAGCTCAATTTGAATAGCAACCACGTTCAACAGAGCGAGCAATTGATGTTTCACACCGAAAACGTATTTTGAGAACTAGTACTCAGTGTTCATAATGGAACCGATCAAAAGCTTATAAGTACTAAAGAAGATATCAGTAAATGACACGACCAAAATTTCGATTTTTAGAATCTTCTTATGCGAACATGATTTTCAAAAGACTAGAGTTTATCTAATTGTGATTTCCGCTCCCATTCAAATTTGCTTGTTTGGAGTGTAATTACGTTCCACTTTAACCGTGTTCACATATTTGACATTGTAGTGGCATTGAGCCCTAACCACACAATACTCAAAGCTTAAAACAAGACAGCTGAGAAAAACCCAACGATGGTGTAGGGGGAAGAAAGAATTCGATTAATTTGAGTTGATCGGATGGCATGGCTCGGTCTTGCAGGCGTGTTTCCTATTGAATGTAATCTTATATCTTTGACTCCTATTAAATATACTTTTCTACCTACAGCCTGAATGTTTTTTCCATCATATATTGTTAATCGTTACGATACGACACGATTAGTCAGTGTAGACAATGATGTCCCTTTCATGTAAGATTTTATAGATTAGTTATATACATCATAGCAAATCTGCCATTTTAGGATTAGGTATATTATGAGAGCAGTACTAATATCGTAGTAGACCATAATACCACAACATATTGAGTGAAGTAGTGTCCAAGATTACTAAACAATATCAGTATATGAGAGTTCACAACACGCTCATCTGAAATTATAATAGGAAAAAAATCTTATTCTTAAACAGGTTAGTATGTGGAACTATGGTCTACTATGATATTAGTACTGCTCTAATAATAGACCTAATCCTGAAATTGTAGATTTGTCATGATATAACTGCCTAATCTATAAGATCTTACGTGGAAGTCACACCATCGACTACACCAACTCACCGTATCGTAACAACTACCAATACATAATGAAGAACGAGCTTAGGCTAGAGAAAGAACAATATATTTAATATGAATAGAAAATATACAGTAACACTGAGATGGACCACGCCTGCATGGACGAGCCATGCCACTCGATCAACTCCAGTCCATTCAATTCATTATTCGCGCCTTCTCCATTGTTAGGTATTTATCCGCGTTAAATATTGAATATCTATTTTCTGAGTAGTCTCGTGTTCACAACTTTGTGGATTGTGTGGCTATTGTCCAATGCCACTACACTACTCTCCCACCAGAATCAACGTGATGTTGGTTCGATACCAAATTGGATGGGATCGTCGCGCGCCGGAGGTTACCAAAGATAATAAGGATCCTCCGGGTATTGATAAGCTGAAAGATAAATCAAAAAGAAGGCGGCAGCATCTGGTAGGGAAATACATGTAATAATCTTAAAATATCTGCTTTCATGATTAACACGCTTAAAATGGAAATATGGTTGAAGATTATTTGAACTATAAAAAATGGGATTACAATAATAATAATAAAACGACGCGTGTTAATAACTTAACTTATAGGCAGTAATTATTTTGTGTTTAGAAATATTAAAATAATGAATATTGTAGAAATGTTAAAATTGGTATTAGTTTTGGTTTAAATTATGAAATCAGATAACGATTATGCCGGTAAGTTGTCCATAAGAGTTGAATTCCAATTGCATCTATATTAGTAGGCTAACTGAAGGAACAAAAGTATACCGTGGAGAAGAATTCCAACTAGTGTTCCAGTTAGTTTGATACGGTTTATTTAGTTACAGGGAGATTTTCTCAACCTCAGTTTTACTTGACCGTGATAGAATTTAGTAATACTACTAATACACATGAATGGTTATCAAAATAAAATTTAAATACATGAGTGATAATTATATGGATTTTGGATAGATAGCTAGGAATAAAATCATTGAACATGAGTGTGTTCGTAAGAGACATGCTCTAGACTCAATGTTCTGATCTGCAATAGACTATTTATTTATATTTATACTTGCCGGCTGCTTGGGCATACAAGTTAGTTGCAAGTATGCAGTTTATTATAAGGCGGAATACGATTTAATTGAGATATAGTGGTTATAAGTTATTAAAATCAGTTAAGCCTATGGGTCATATTACGAAGTGATGTGGTGCTGCAAGATGTATTTAGCTAAATAAGTTTTTACAAGATGATTAATAGTGAGTGATGCTCATGTGATTATCAGGGAGTACATAAGTTGTAACCAGGGGGAGTACACTCCCAACTCATGTCTATGATAATGGCTTGAACCTTAGTCAGTGTTGGGGTAAATTCGACATTGATGTTTTCAGTTTGCAGGAGATTTGCTCGACTGCTTATACTGATTATTTGCATGCATGATTGTGTCGCTAAACCTCCAATTAGACTGACAAGGTTTTGAGATATTTACTGAATGAGCAACTGATAGAGAAACATACTGTAATCATCCGTAGTGAATGAAGATAAAAGAAAAAACAACACTAGTGATAATTATAAGTCAATTTGTTGACCGATTTCGTTAATAGTTTTATTAATTTTATCAGTCATATTACGTGATTGTCAAGTTATGACAATGCTTTATGACGATATCCTGAAACTATTAAATTTAACTAGTTATAGTGTTGATTAAGGATTAGTCAGTAGAAAAATAGTATTGTTGCTTTAGGTGATTCGAAATCATCAGAAACTTATAACGTTAAAGAATCCGAGACGCCTAATTTAATTATAAATTTCAATTTAGAAATATTCGTTTAGTGTTAATTCTAGTAGGCTACGGAGTTTTGATTTTAAACATTTGTTTAGCCAACAGCTACCTGGGGATTTAGTTATTTTACTAGTGCAGTTGATAGTACCTAAATTTTTAATCTTATTATCTAAGCTATGTTCGCATTTTAGGCTGCTAATATGATAAACCAATCCATAAACCCAAATACGATTAGCAACAACGACTATGATGGGTTTATTGATAAATGTTAAAGGCGATTCAGATGATTTCTAAATTCAAAAGATATGAAGATATAGTAAAACGTATGTACGGGCCAGGTTAACATGCAGGTTGTTGACGTATATAAAAATTTAAAAATAATGAACATCACCAGAGAAATAATTTTAAAGCTAAGACTGCTTATGAAACTTCAGGCAGGAATATGACGCGTTATAAACATTACGTACGAAGTTACTGCATTTAGCCTAGGGACACTTACAAATATGTGTCAAAAGCAACTGGAAAATATATACGTGTTAAGTACAAAAAAAATCATCCAGTAAAATAGTTGAACTCGCCTGGATTATTTTTGAAAATTAGATTATTCAGTGGACGACATATATAACGCCATTCGTGATTAGTAATGATCCAAGAGTATCCAGAATAAAACATGCAGTATGGCAAATAATTCTATGGTGCTTGATGCTGTTGACGTTTTTGCCACTCGCTCGGATCAGAACAACCGAATGAATCCAGATAACTGTGTGTGCCATTGAATGAGTAATCTAAAATGAACTTATGATTGCAGAAAACTTATAGCTGGAACTCACCGTATGTTTCTGGAGAAGTGTCATCCTTGTTGTTTGGCAATCGAACTCGAGAATATGAAATTAGGCAGGCAGTGGTCGGAAGAAAAGATATTACAGGATAGTGTATAGTTTAAAACAGGATGAGGTAATAAGATAAGGAACACTGAATATTAGATCCAGATAACTATTTAGTCCTTGATCGCATTGTTAGTCAATGTATATTTACGCTATTTACAGGTCATATTTGCTAGAGCTTGATGTTTAAACAAGACTATGTCGCTGAAGCATGTAAATGCTATTACAGCTTGTTAACAAATCATCAAAGCTAATTAGTTAATATAGACGACCAGTTTTTATTATCGATTGAGCTAGTTTGTCATGAGGACTAATCAATATAACATTACGATAATGCATGTGAGCATTAATCAGAGGACTATTGGAATACAGGGTTAACATAAATATAAAATCGATCGAGAAAGTTGAAGTGGAAATAAGGATTAGTAATATTAGGTTGCGTTTCTTTAGTTGGGCTCACCAATGTGGAACTATGGTCTACTATGATATTAGTACTGCTCTAATAATAGACCTAATCCTGAAATTGTAGATTTGTCATGATATAACTGCCTAATCTATAAGATCTTACGTGGAAGTCACACCATCGACTACACCAACTCACCGTATCGTAACAACTACCAATACATAATGAAGAACGAGCTTAGGCTAGAGAAAGAACAATATATTTAATATGAATAGAAAATATACAGTAACACTGAGATGGACCACGCCTGCATGGACGAGCCATGCCACTCGATCAACTCCAGTCCATTCAATTCATTATTCGCGCCTTCTCCATTGTTAGGTATTTATCCGCGTTAAATATTGAATATCTATTTTCTGAGTAGTCTCGTGTTCACAACTTTGTGGATTGTGTGGCTATTGTCCAATGCCACTACAAGTACCAGTCAAAAAAGCAAATAAATTATACTGAAAGTGTAAATTATCTCAAACGTTACAGCTTATTTTACGTAACCAAAACGACGTGTACTAATTAGCAAAGAAAATGATAAGAAATAGATACCTGAGAATAACAAAAAGTGTTCTCAACAAGATGAAATGAAGTATCTGTCTATAAAGATATTAAACGTTTCCAACAGGAAGTCAAACAACTGGAATGGTCAACCGCTCAAATCCGCAACCCTAAATCTTGTCAAACATTGTTAATGATCAGGGATTATATATCAACCGAATCAAATAATAAATGCAAATCCCAACCAAAGTCAAAACAATGAAAATGCTTAATAAAAAGAATGCGGAACAATATAAATGATTAAAAATTAAAAGACAAGGCAGGGTATAAGTTCAAAAAAATAACGATGTTATACAGTAAAACGCTTTGAAGTGATGTTCTCGACTATCCTTTCTGTTACAGTGTAAATGTATATCCATGACATTAGAAACTGAGAGATGTTCCATTTCTAATGTATTCTCTACAGGAATTTCAATCTCTGTTCAATACTCTTAAGCATTGTAGCATTTGTACAGAATGGAAGCGGTATTGTACGTACTTAACGGAGCTATTCCAGTTTGAATACTACACATTCTTGTGAGTTTGCTGTATTCGAAGTAGTATTTAAGCAGGAATGAGAAAGAGTTTCCCCTCTGATTCTGTAGCCTATCACTAGTGCAAAATGTGACCAACTTCTGTTTTTCACTCATCATACACGCGTCTTGGTTAAATCTGTTCGTGTCAAGTTCCTCTGATGGGTGCTTCGGCGTATCACGGCATTAACGAAGACGCTAGTTTAAGTATTTCGTTAAAGCTGTACACCCAAATTTAAATATTGGCAATCAGGTTAACAACAATGATAAACATCATATCACTCTTGACATCGCCAAATAATAATTCTCAAAAACTTAATTAAAGTGGGACAACTGAACAAATCTCACAATTCAGAAGGATCCAATTTTTCATTGCTTGATTTGGTCAGGTGATGGACAACGAGGTAATGACATACTGTCATGTTTAGAAGTAACTGAATTGTTGCACAAACTAGGAATTACAGATATAACGCAATTTAGACCAAGAAGATCTTGGTGATCACGAACGGACGTATTGCACTTGGAATCCGAAATCAAGGAGCCATCAAGTACAAAAGAATCAATAGTTCATAGGAACACTGCAAATATCTCATTACATTTATTTTACCTCCAGACCCAAAATGGAGAATGTCAGTATCTGAAGTATAATGAGGAACAATCGTTTGACCGGTCATACTTAACACGTCCTTTAGTGATCATATTTCTGTGGTTCAAACTCAAATGTACAGAAGGATATAGAGGAGAAATACATAAATACACACCAGTAATAAAAATAGGTTAGGTTAATCTGCTCTTATTGGAAGAACTCACTTACCCACCTGTGATTACTGATTCCTCCAAATTTAGACAAAACTCAATTACGTGTTTCCATAAGACGAACACTCAACCTCGTTACCAAATGTTTGAAAAAGAAAGTAAAGGATTTCCAAACTCATATTATCCACGGACATCAAATCACAAACACCTTGAACGTTTTCCAAACTTTTGCCAATTAACCATAACATGTGAACATGACCCCATCATGTTAAGGTAACCTCGTCTGTAAAAATTAACCTAAATATTCTGAAGAACAAAGATCCGTATACTATGACCACGCTGAAAGGAGGGAACTTCTCAAAAAGGTCTTTGATGTTTCATCAAGTTCTTACATATTTTCATCAGACAGACGGGTGACTGCATTGTAACATATAACAAGAAATTTTTGAAGTAACGAAATTTTTGTGTAGATGATTTCTTTGTTGATTAAAATGATCCGCAAACGTAACATAGGTATAAGAGAAGTTTTCACAAGAAGCTTCTAGATAACGTAAGCCGAACTCTCATTCCTCGTTCCCCAACGTATCGGTAAGAACGTGATGGTAAATTGCTTCCATAAAATTTGTCACTTAATAATCAATATCCTACTGGTTTCAGGTTGAAGTAATAGTCCAAACGATTCTTCAGAATGTGAGCGAGACTGTTCCACATTTTGATGGCCTCTAAGCGTAGTAACTGTAATATGACGATATCAGAACAGTTAGTTTACTAGACTCCCATATCTTCTTATTTTACATTTCTACGCTGACAGCATATATAGACCTCATAAGATTTTACTTAAAGATCTAAAAAGGTTTCCAAACTCAAATGCAGCATTTGTACGAAGATATTATTAGTATATTGGTAATAGAAAGTGCTGACACTTGTTTTAAATGTTACCTACGACTCGCCGCTGACTATGGATTTCCCCTGAAAGGAAAAAAAAGAAATGATATCTTTATCTGTATGTTGAGAGGCCGATTATTTATCTATACCGATAGCAAAGAAAAGATCTGCTTTCGACATTTATTCGTCCAGTTGCTTCATTCAATGAAAGCGATGTCACATGTAGAGCGGAAAAGAATAATTTCGATATTTGTAGAGTTTTGAAACTACTTACCGATCCTCATACAGTAAGACTCTTTGTTTCAAATTGATTTTTTTAGGATTTTATGTATGAAAGGCACAAAATAGCGTTGAGGAATTTGAGAACTGCAAATTCGCTTGGTGTTGTATCCTTTGATTACATTGGTGTTTTGACTTTGCTTTTACCCAATTTATAGTATACACTCGTTTTCAAGTATTTCTAGAAACCGTTAGATTATTCTAAATAGTCCATTTGAAAGGTAAGGTCTTAAATATACTGATGATGACGATAACTACAGTTATCATTGAATAAAAGGTTTACTTTCATCTTACCTTTGAAAAGTACAAAAGCCTTTTAGATTTCTGTTTTGATTTGTGGTGCAGTGTCCCTGTCCATCCTAACTTCCGTAGGATGACTCTGAAAAATACAGCATCCTAGACGAGAATGTCAGTAGTCAGCTGATATATTATTGGCTCTGGCCCTATCAACATTATTAGGAGTCCTCTGTAGCTAAGTTGAAGTTTATGCTTATGATGTTGTTCAAAAGAACGGTGAAAGATCTACCACCAAACAACCAACTAAGAGAACAAAACTTTATCAAAATAACTCTTGATGTTTAACTCTGTAGTCTACAGGTTTCACCACCGACAATGGGAATCTGCGGGTTGAGGTCAGATGTGTTATTTTTAGAACTAATAATTTGAAACCCTCCTTTTTTGTTATGGGCAGTCAATATCACTACAAAAGTCGACTATCTAAACTAAATACGTTAAACCTATCTTACTCTGCCACGTTCGACAAAATGAGCCCATTCTCCGATCTTTAATTTTATTACTTTTGGTCTGATTGCCGTGAAAAATAATCGACCAGCACGATGAGACTCTAGTAGATCAGACATTTGATCCAACTAGGTCATTAGGATATACAGATCGAGTAGCAGTTAAAATTCAATAGAATTAAGGATATGAGTTCAGAACTGCTTGCAAAGCATCATATAATTATTACACCTATACCCCATAACGTCAGGCTCTAAAATTATAATACCTATCAAACAATATACGTTTACTTGTTAAAAGATCCCACACACTAATACAGTTCTGTTCTTCAACATTGAGAAGAAACACACTTATGATTTGTTCCTCTTCTGAAGATCTGTACCTATATAGCTTGATCGATAATTTGATCTCATTTTTATTGAAATGAAGTTTTACTTTACCTAAAAAAATCACTGACTGTATACATAATTGCCACGTTTAACAATTTCACGAACAAAAGTTTCCCTATCAATATGGGGTTGTGGAGTTTGTCAAGTTTTTGATTGAGATCATGAATCAATTGATGTTAGACCACCAATGAAAATCTGTAAGCACTGGACTGCCGTTTCGTTCAAGTATTGAACTCTTTAATAGTGTGCATTCATGATGATACTCGCAGGATTCGGACACAGAACTTTCGGTTTCGCGCGCGAACTCCTAACCTCTAGACCACTGAGCCACCATCCAACGGTGTTAATGTCTAACTACGATCGACCCATGAATGGCTGCGCAACCATTGTCTGAGGTGGATACCTGTCTCTACCCGACAAGGATTAAACCTCACTGATCACGGCTTCTTAACGGAACTGCAAGAAGTCATCTTGCACTCAGTCACTAGTGAACATATGACAATTATAATCAGCACTAAGTTGTGAGGCTTGTTCAGTGGTCTAGAGGTTTAGCGTTTGCCCATGAGACTGAAGTGTTATAACTTGTGAACCTGCGTGCTATGTATATTGGATAACGCAGTGATACCGTCAGTCAGAGAACGACGAATTGTTTATCGAATCAGTGACGCATAAAACACATGCGAGCAGCCTAGAGTCCTGATTGGTCCCGCTTCCAGTCTAGCCCAGCCAGTTTAGTCCAGAACACCAGTCTCAGCCTCTGTAATATGAATCATTTATTTCAAATATACTCGGTTTATATATCAACCAGACAGACCACAACGTACCATAATATATGTAACAACATTTGCACAATATTTAGCCAAAAGTGGCTGTGAATTAATAGACAGGGAATAATCCAAGAACTGAAAATCGCATAATAACAGTTCATAGGTTAAAATAAAGCTTATGATAAGGGAAACATGAATATAAATAGTTTAGTTATTTAACAATTATACGATAAGAATATACCTTTAGCGTTAGTCCATGAAAGGATCCCAAAGTTACCATCCATTATGTTTCTCGGGTCCTAACACGAAGGTCCTGGGTTTGAATCCTGTGTGTGGGATCGTAGAAGTACACCGCTTAGGAGTCCTGTAATAAAACGAACCGGGCGCTCAATGCTCCAAGGTTTACAATGTTGATCTAGTTTCAATCGATTCATGATCCAAATCAAACGTTTTTTCTTGTTTTTCATGATGAATGTTTTGTGTTGTTTAGACATTCAATATATTGATGATCATCAAATATCTGTGTTTTTCTCATTGGTTATAAAATTTTAAATGATCATTGCTAATTTCTTTTTAACTTACTAAACTATTTTTAAAAAAAACAAATAATTTAGAATATACATGATCTTGTACATTATCAAAATATTTTAAAAGTATGCGCTGAACGTGTTCTACATTTACCGGATGTTTATCATCAAATATTTCTTGAATTAATTCAATTATGCGGCAAATCATTTTTGAAAATTTTTAGTTCAGATGAAATGAATTATTTCAATGTAGCAGTAGATTTTATAAATCATTTTGGTTTGTTCACTATTTATGTAACTAAATGATTTTTGTCTAATAGGATATCTTTTACAATTGAAAAATGTTGAGATCTGTACAAGTGTTTGTTGTTCATTGGAACAGTTCTATTTTAAAGGAAGTCAATTAAAGGATATACCTGAAGGTAGATAGTTATTTAAATATTTGTAGATAGATAATAATTATTATTATAGGCTTGTTCCAGTCTATGGTGTTAATCTGTCTTATTTTAGTTGAGACCATGAATTGGTCAATGTAAGACTATCACCGGATGATCGTTTCGTCCTAGTATGGAATTCTTTAACAGTGTTTATCCACTATCAAATCACCAAGGGCTGATTCAGGGACTTTTGATCTCCCGTACAAACTTTTAACCTGTCAACTGTTAATCTGAAATCTAGTAGTGAACGCGTTTAACTTTAACCAATTCACGATATTGTGTGACCGCTTCAAACTAGGCGTTGTTGAGCTTTGTTGCTCACGGCTTCTCATTAGAACTTAGAATTGTTGGACAAGTTACTGACCGAATAGAATAGAAGACAGTTGCGCAATATCATGGATTGTTTGGAGTTGGACCTACACGTCATCGGATTTCAGCTCAGTTTAACCATTTTCTCACGAGAACAAAGACCCTTAATCTGATTCGTAGTGGATAGGTCGTTGGTCAGATACCATCAGTAACAACCTACCAGGAAAGCGAACAAACCAGCTTCCAAATAAAGAAGAAATTAAGAAAAGACGTTGAAGGTGGGTAAGAAAAACGTTGCAAAAATTACCAAACCGCATCACGAAGCAAGCGCTAACTTAGAACCCTGAGAGGAAAAGAAAGAGAGTAACGCTGAAGAACACACTACATCGGGAATTCGGAGAAGACATGAAAAGAATTAATAGCAACCGGAAATAAATGGAAAGGATCGTTTATGAGAGAGTTCGATGGAAAATGCTTGTTGGTGGCCTATGCTTATTCACGAAGAGTGACAGGCGTAGTTAAATAAGCAAGGCAAGGTAACGAACGCTTACTCCTGGAGAGTCTCGTTGTGAAACGAAACGACCGTCTAGTGCTCCTGGGTTTTCGGCGTTGTGCAACTTATATTGACTTGTGATTTCAATAAAATTCAGCAATCTTTACAACCTCGTACAGATAAAACTACGTTCATGTTTCTGATACCATTTGCACTAACAATAAACATCCGTGAAGCCCTTAATGATGGTCATGATATCACACAAACGTAAGCTGAAGATCGTCTGGTCATACTGTAAGTCACAACGACCTTAGATTCTTCAAAAGAAAAACACTAGTTCAACCAATGACAGTAGTTCGATGATAGACAATTATCATCTGTGATTTAGTTTTTTGGTACTGAAATGGAACCGTATTTAAGTAGAACTTCTCCATTTCTGTTCTGTTAAACATATTATGACTATAAGATGTGGTCATCGTTTTTCTAATCGATTGTAATCGGTAACATATTTTTACGTTTCGAAAAATAAAAATGCCACTTGGTCAATCATAGTTTGGGACCAAACTGTAAACATCTTTCCACCAAACGTCCATAATTGTTATATACTTTCTTTTG
Organism: Schistosoma bovis; assembly: GCA_944470425.2. NCBI lineage: Eukaryota > Metazoa > Platyhelminthes > Trematoda > Strigeidida > Schistosomatidae > Schistosoma > Schistosoma bovis. The sequence continues at coordinate 5,270,744 of OX103959.1, read as the reverse complement.
ACTGGTCTCAAAATGAATTGATTGAAGCTCCATAAGAAACATCTGGTTGATGAAATTTTAAAAATTTCGTGAGGTGAACTCACGGAGGAAAATGGATAGGGTACTTGAATCTAAAATTTTGAACATTGGGATGTCTAGCCATTGCCCAGCGCAGCGGTTTAACAGTAAAGTTCTTACTACGAGAATTTTACGCTTTAAGTTCAATCATTATACGAGTCAGAAATCCAAACTATTGAAAAAAACCTCACGCCAGGTCGAAATTGCTTTCCAGTGTTTCTCAGCTTTCATTGGTTACTTAACTAAAGTCAGAAATAATATACATATACTGTTTATTAAGTAAATCGCTTTCATTTTCCTAAATATTCTCATGTACTCACCAGTGACTAGCTTCATGAGAAAATTCTCGGAGTTCTGGTGAGAAGCCGTGACCAGTGGAGCTAATCCGTGTCGGGTAGAAACAAGTGTTTATCTCAGTACAATGGATGATGGTCGCGCAATTTCGTGGATTGGTTGATGATAGACATTAACACCATTGGATGCCAGCCGGCTCAGTGGTCTAGTTCGTTAAGCGCCTGGCGCGAGACTGACAGGTCCTGGGTTCGAATCTCGTGGGGTGCTGGATCGTGGATGTGCGCTGCTGAGTCTCATACTAGGACGACACCGCCTTCCAGTGCTTCCAGGTTTTCCATGGTGGTCTAGCTTCAATTGACTCATGATTTCAATCAAAAACTTAACAATCTTCACAAACCCTAAACTGATCAATCCAATTAATTTATCTAACATCGGTCTCTTTCCTTATTTTAGAGCGTCAAGTACAACCAACAACAAAAAAGTTCAATCAGAAAGTTGTTTGTCATAGTGATATCATTGAATCTTTATTAAAAGTAAGTCACATTGATTACACTGATTTGCATTTTCTACACAATACTATTCCTTTATCTCCGAACATTAGTGTTACTGTGAAATAGATCAATCTGATGCTCTTTGTTTAACTATACTGATAATAATGGATAAACTAACTAAACATTCCGGTAAATTGATGCTTTTCTATCTACAAAATATAATAATCATAATAGAAATTTGTTCAAATAAAATTATATTAAAATTAGGCGCTCAATTCATTTGTAATCGATTAGTATTACCAATTATATCAAATGAATTCTTATCAAGATCAATCTCTATACTTTGGAATTTAATTGAGAATACAACAAGCGATACAATGAAAATAGAATGGATGAAACAAATTGGAAGTGAAGTAAGTGAATCTATCATTTCATTTTGTTTTTAGTTACTCATTCGAAGGGAATGGTGAATTTCCATGACTTTTGTTTTAGGCAGAGAAAAGCTTTAAAAAGATAATGCAAGTGGATACTGTAGAATATATGTATACAGAGATTAGGATATCAGTAGTATGGATAGTTAACTTGACCCACATTATGTAGTGCAAACTTACTACTATCTTTGGAAACGTTTATATAAACCAAAAGCTTTGATGAGCTAATAATGAGTTAATCATTGAAGAAACGTGGAAACTATCCTCAAGTATGCTTCATATGCATGTATTCAAATATGGGTATCAAAGATAAATACATTTCAGTGATATAAATCATGGCATAGACGAGCGCTGTTACTAGTATGTTGTACATGTATTATAGAAAGCGTAGGCAGAACCACACCTCCCACAAATGCATAAAGGCATAAAATTTTTTGCTCACAAGTATACGATACATGCATACATAAAATGCGTAAACCCAAGGCCCATACACTCCATAGTATACACATAGGTAAAGATGCTAACAACCCAGGGCCGTAAGCCCAGCAGCATTTTCCCTGAAAAATACCGAATTTTCAAGCTTGTAATATGAGCAAGTTGTCATAAATGATATGCTTACTTTACACTCTTATAAGAAGCAGGTTTAATGTCGACCTTTTTGCATTGGTTACGGTACAGTTTGAAATCTACACTTTGATACTTCTAATATGCAATAATCAATGAATAAATAAATGCAAAATGATTAAATGTACCAAATATAATGCACTTCTAAAGTACAAAAACAAACGTTATACATTATTATTGAAGTATATTCAATGAGTTACTATGCCAAGTATCAAATGATCATAATTTCCAACGAAATATAAATCTAAATATATAAAAATAATTTCAGTAGTTGAAATCATCAGCCAATTAAAGCTAGACAACCATGGAAAACCCGGAAGCACTCATTGACCGTTTCTTCTTATTTCGAGACTCCTGAGCAGTGAGCATACATGACGGCATCCAAGAAATTCACGAAATCGAGCGACACATCCACCATCGTCTTCAGAGAGTTACTATCTCACAACATACCTTTATTTATTATTTATTTATTTGAACACATATATATTGGTACAGGAGTGCGCCAAACATATATGCGCCACACAATTTCAGTTCATTAATTGCGTGTGGGCTGCGTTACTGCCCGGGTGCCCAGACCGAAGCAGGTGGTTATCTTAGGGGGCCACACCCCGAGCCTTTGACCTAAAGGTCTAACCCACAAGGCAGTGGAGCATCGTAGGGAGATGCAGTCCCATGGTAGCCGGTGTCCGAAAATTGGTTCATACGCCATTTGTTCCCTCAGGATAATGGTGCCCCTGTGCACCATAGATTTGGAATCCGGTAAAAGCGCCGGACATTCGCTTTTCGTCCTCTCATTTTCGTAAACAACACCCCCGCCACGAGAAGGCAGTGAGTAGGACCTCCCTGGCAGAGGCTGTATACGCGCGGCCGTGTGAGAGTATTTCGAGAGGGAGGGCGAACCCACCCCGCTCTCGGCCATACCTGGCTGAACTCCACTGGTTAGTGCTTCACACTAGAACTCCACGAAATACTTCGTGTAGCCAGTCACTACTGAGCGTACGATGACCAGTATCAGAAGGGGTTTGTGGATATTCTAGTAATTTGAATAGTTGAGATCATGAATCAATGCTAGCTAAACCACTGTGGCATAAAGAGTAAAATTTTAATAATATGATATGAGATGATATGTTAAATGTTTTAGATGATATTGAAATCTCAATGATTGAACTACTAGATAGAAGCTATTTTATTTAATTTACAGAGTAATGAACTTTAAATCTCTCTTAGGAAGTAAAAGTTCTGCTTACAATTCAAACTCATTTAGTTACATTCTCGACGATAATCCAATTGGTGTCACCATCTTGAAACATCGATTTTGGTGGCTTGGACATGTTCTACGAATGTACTCCCAGAGAATTCCTCGTCGTGCATTGTTTTCTGACTCTGGGACTGGCTGGAAAAAGTGGAAAGGTTATCAGTGCAACACAGTGACTAGAGACGTTATCAGATACGGGTCATAATAGAAGTCAATTGCGATCCTGCTGTAACCTTCTTTTACTTTCTTCATAAAAAGTGGTTGTACCTTCCTTAACTGAAAGAATTCTTCTGGCTGTACCTTTCTGTTTCCCCCATTATTATTATTATTATTATTATTATTATTATTATTATTATTACTACACTACCATACACTAATCTGTGGTCGTTATTGTTCTTTTTTTGCTTACACGCAACTTACCTTCTTTTTACTCTTCCCATTCTTATTGTTTTGCGTGAAGCATATATATCTGGTGCTCCCTTGTACCAACATTTATGTGTCCAAATAAATGAATAAAATAGAGTAATTTACAGAAATGAATATATAAAGCTTGTAATTCAGGACTTGCAATAGACGATAGCGGATGGCGGCGCAATTTCATGAATTGGTTGAAGTTAGACAATAACACCGTTAGATGTTGGCTCAGTGCTCTAGAGTCTAAGCACTTGCACGCGATACCGATAGGTCTTGCATTCGAATTCTGCGAGCGACATCATGGATGCGCACTGCCGAGGAATCCCATACTAAAACGAAACGGCCGTCCAGTGATTCCAGGTCTTCCATAATGGTCTAGCTTCAATTAACTCATGAATTCAACTATTATATTTTTCATTGAGTCGTAAATCGCATTTCCTATCCCTCATACTTTGTTAAATCACTTGCATTGATTAAAGATGATCACCTTCTGAATACAGAATAAAGCTTTACGTGATGAGCCCATTTGTGTTTTAGTAATCCACTGTTGATGCGTCCATACAGAGATCTCAGTATGTGAAAACAAATCAGGGACAGAAAAGCGAATTCTTTGAAAACCTGAAACGAATTGGAATTTAGTTGACTAACCTAAATGAATTGAGTCGGCATTCAATCATCAAAGTTGGAATTGTACAGCCAAACGTTGACATAGTCATTTTAACTGTTAAGTGTATTGAGCCCAACTTCTGATTGGACTATAAATCTTTATTGATGATGAATCCTATACTAAGATAAAATATCTGTCCATTTTTGCTAAACTACCTATCTCTGGTTTCAGTCAATTCTTAATATCTCACAAACATACCCCATGTTTCATATTATGAAATTCACTAATCTTTATAACTCTTCTCCATAAACCAAATATCCTCGACGGATGTTAACCATGATGATAGTTAAGTTCATGGAATTCTGTTAATTCTTAACTAACTATCTACCATTTATCAAATTATCAAATTGTAATATATACCTATCATATGAAAGGTAATGATATCTTTATGCTCTCATATTTAAGACTGGAGCTGTAGGATAACTGTTGGAAATGAATTCAAGTAAATGAAAAGTCATGAAGATATTACAAAACGATCTATAGAAATGTCAATCAGTTGTCTAAAACTTGACTGTTCGTGTTACAGATACTATTCAATCGTCTCAGACTTCATTGTTCTTGTATTACCATATCAATTGCTTTCTGTTCCTGTTCTTTCCTTCTCTATCTTCTTGAACAAATGCTGCCAGATATTCTATTTTGGGTTAGTGTTATATACTACTTATGTTGATATAAGTAGCACACCACAATATCACTAAACTTATGAGGGAAGTTACTTATTCAGTAAATAAAGAAAACTGAAAATTATTCTTAAAAACCCATTTGTTTCATTGCATCTGTGAGTCCCGATATATAAAAATATTTTGTAGAAATACAAAATTTGTAGAACCATTTTTGAGGATGATCACCATTTCTTATCAGAAGGGACTTGTGAATGCTCACTGCACAGGAGTCCCATACTAGGACGAAACAGCAGTCCGGTGCTTCCAGGTTTTCCATGGTGATCTAGTTTTACTTGACTCATGAATTCCACTACTATTTGTTTCATTAGTCAGTTAAAAATAACGAAGTACTACTAGTGAATTGGTGACTTTCTTTGCTTAACTGATAAATATCGATACATGCATTAAAAAAAATCCTAGTTAGAAAAATGAAATATTTATAAGCTATAGTCATCACAGATTGATCTCATTTTGGGAAATATTGGAAATCAGGTAAAAATGGACACCCTTGATTATCTTTCGAAACAGTTATTTAAGTTCATTATTATCATTGAATATACCATAAAATATGTAATACAACCAATCTAGAATGTAACTAAAGAAGTTTGAATTGTAAGTAGAACTTGCACTAGAATACGAATGGGTTCATCACCTAGAACTTTCTTCTGTGTTCAGAAGATAATCGTCTTTAATCATTGCGTTCTCATCCACTTCAATAATATCACATTCACAGATCCATTCAATAACATATTCTTGCCATTCTTCTTTATATATCAATGTATACTTCATATTATTCCTGTTGTATTTTATATTACCAAGGAATGTTTATTGAAACTTCGTGATATGTTTTTTACATTATTGGCTCAAAGTCATTCAAAACTATGCTGTCATTTACGTAATGATATATTAACAATAATATTGTTGGTTGTAAAACATGCTAATACTTATGATTTATTAAAACAAATACGTTTAATAGAATCTGGTTTAATACGTAGATTAGTACAATTATTAACATTTGATGAATGTAAGTTCTTTTTTTTTCTTTTTGTTTTACAATTTGTTAATTGTTAGAAAATTGATTGATTCATTGTTTTTAGTGGCAAAAATTATACAGGACCCCCGTTTCGTCCTCCTTTGGACTCGTCAGCTGGATGTATCTGTATCTCAAAGTTGATGTTCACTTTTGGACTCGAACCTAGTACTGTTCACTTTAAATGCCATCATGTTATCCACTTAGCTACTAAGTCCTGATAGATACTTGCATGTGTATTGGGATGAAGTTTAAATTTACTTGATATTGATTGTTCGTATCTTCTCATAGAACGAAACGCGTTTCCTGTATTCCACTGCTAGCCACTATCCATCTTTGCTTATAAAGCTTGTGACATAAGGCAAAATCGAGGTAGTCCTCACAGGAAGCACATTTGTCAATACGAGACTGATCAATTACAGGCCTAAACAACAGTGGGAAGATACAAGTAAACAACATCAAGTATAATCTCAATAGTTGAGATCATGTGTCAATTGAAGCTAGACCACGATGGAAACCTGGAAGCACTAGAAGTTAGACATTAACACATTTGGATGTCGGCTCAGTGGTCTAAGAGTTAAGCGCTCGAGGACGAGACTGGTAGGTCCTGGGTTCAAATCTCGTGGGGTGCTGGATCGTGGATGTGCACTGCTGAGTAATCCCACAATAAGACGAAACGGCTGTCCAGTGCTTCCAGGTTTTCCATGGTGGTCTAGCTTCAATTGACTCATGATTTCAATCAGTGAAATTTCTAAAATCTCCACAAAACCTTTTCAGACTTATATTAGTTGAACCGAATCAAGAAATATATGTACACACATTGATATATATGTAAACGTTTCATTTGATTATCATCATTATTAATATTGTTATTGTATGATTGTATTTCTACATTATCATTACTATGAGCTTTCAGTGGATCTACTAACCGGTGAAAAAAACAAATTAAACTAAGGAACGTGTCGGTTATTGAATTTCACAGTTTAATTAACACCATTAATTATTGTTATTCTTCAATATATTGAGATAATTTGTCTTTATGGACCAACTGACTAGGCAATTATAGATCCACATTCTTGGCTGCGATCCACATTCTACGTGTGAAGACTATTGATATTACCTTGTTGTCGAAACTTAAGTGGATATGGTGGGGTTCAAACAATCTACTTAATTTTCACAGATTGAACTCATGAGTCAGTTGAAGCTAGACCACCATGGAAAACCTGGAAGCACTGGACGGCTGTTTCATCCTAGTATGGGACTCCTCAGCAGTGCGCATCCACGACCCCGCACCACCCGGGGCTCGAGCCCAGGACCTACTGGCTTCGCGCGCGAGCACTTAACCACTAGACCATTGAGCCGGCATCCAACGGTGTTAATGTCTAACTTCAACCAATCCACGAAGTTGCGCTACCGTACACCATTGTCTTCAGTGAGTTGTTATCTCACAACAGACCTGGTTGAACTCCACTGGTAACGACTTCTCACTAGAACTCCAGAAGTGTCTCCTGAAGTCAGTCACTAGTGAGCAGGTGATTACTATTATCAGAATGTGTTTTGTGGAGATTTTTTTAGAAATTTTCACATGAGTTCAATCTGTGAAAATTTCTAAAAAAATCTCCACAAAACACATTCTGATAATAATCTACTTAATGACTGTAAATATAACGCCTTAACCAATGAGTAACAGTCACAATAAACAGTACAATATTTTCGATCGATATAGATATACGACCTCGTAAAAAAAAACTAGAGGATGACATTTTTAAAAAAATGTTAAGTATTCAGATTATTTACAAAATCGATTAATCACTAGGTGGTGATCAATGTCATGTATGTCAGGTCCTTCATAGTGCAAATCAAATCCTATCGACCAAGTTACAATATGGTCATCAGTCTAGGTGACTTAACATTGCTTGCACTATGTTGACTGGCTCCAACCACCATCTTGTATATTCATTTAAGAATAACAATAGATTACATAATCAAACTAAATTCTTCCCTTTTTATTTCAATCTTGTTTTCATTTAGTTAAATGTATGAATCCATTGTATAAAAATTTGAAATTATTACCAAATGATGAAAATTTCGATATGAAACGATTAATTCTTTCAATACTGATTGAAATATGTCATGATCCAGCGGCAATTTATGTAAGTATTATTCCATTAAATGAATCATCCATTTTTATATTTATGTTTAGTTCTAATTGTAAATAACACGATATTAACTAACAAATCAGTCAGCTAGTTAGTCAGAAAGAGGTACCTGGAATAGAAATTGGGACGGAGGTTGTTTTAGTGACCTGAGAGCGTGACCGCAGTGTTCAAGGGACAACTGCTTGAGGCCAATCAAACACGACGTTTTTGTGGTTAGTTTCAGTGTTAGCTCCATATTTGTTGGGACCTAACCACCAGAGATGGACACCCGTTGGATAAGGCGAGGTGTGAGTTTTTAGGGTCGACCTTTTCTAACCCCACCCTGCTTTGTGGGAAGGCAGCATCGCTGTTATGCTGCTTGTCTGAAGGAAACACCTTACTGACGTCACACTCCTGTACAGGTAGGAGTACGACTTGACCCTTGGACCTTGGGTTTACTGCTTTTAGTCATACCGCTCTTTAACCGACCTGTCTGGCATGGTAGGTCCTTGAGGAACGGTTGTTCCAGCTAGTATAGCTCGACTGGTTCATTACGATAGGTTGGCCCAACCACTACATCAAGGTAGCAGCAATGGTTGGGTAATTAACAACCAGGTTAAGTAATATCTGTTGAGATTTTTTATTGGGACGTGCGGTGTCCGAAATCTGACACTGATACAAAGTAGACTGTGCACTTAACCCCTAATTGATTACTTGATCGAGAAAGTGCGTTGTACTACCGAATCAGATAGACATACTCATTCATATGTATACCAGTCTATTCTTGGGAAATTGACCCATTGACCCCAATGAAATGTAGTTGACGAAAAATTGGGAATAAGTCTAATGTTTAGGCTTGATGTATCCTACTTCCAGTGTTCACATTCAAATTATAAATTTGAATCACTAATCACACTTCTAACCTTGAAGCCATTAACTACACATCATGATCTTAAAGTCTAACCATAAATACTGAATACCTCATCCGATCTGATTGTACCTAAGAAACTCTTTATTACAAATTCATGTTTAACTACATTCATTGTTTTGTTCAATCTTAGACTATGTCTACATCGGGTCTAATTAAAGGTTTATTTCAATGGATATGTCCAGTGATACCTGCAAACCCACAACAACAACAACAACAACAACAACATGAACAAATGAAATCTGACCTAAACGCCGATTCAACACAATCATCCAATGTAAATCAATCAAATAACTTAAAATCATCATATTTACCATTGAAAAATTGTAATTCCTATTCATCAGATATAAAAGATCACATTATTAATGATGATAACTACAATAGTCTTAATCAAACATTACCAGTAGAGAAGATATCTGAAAATTCAGATCAAGATATTCAACGATCAGATCTATACAATGATGAAGAGAATATGAATAGAAATGATAATTCTCAATGTAAACAAGAAATTGATTTAATACGTAAATGGCCACAAGCATATTTAGAAGAATTACATTTGTATATGCTTGATTCATTGGCTATTTTAGCTCCATATTTATTGGATGATTGTTTAAATTATGGAATTCCATCAAGATTATTGATTTTATTACAATGGTGTATAAGTCCAGGTAAGGTGAATTAGCATTCATTCAAATAGGTTGAGTAACAAACAATTAAAATAATTGAAATGGTTGAATTCTTGAGAGTAAGCGTTCACGCGCGAGACTGATAGGTCCTGTGTTTGAAACCCGCGGGTGAGATCATGGATGCACACTGTTGAGAAGACCCATACTGGGAAAAAACGGTTTTCCGTGATGATCTAGCATCAGTTGACTTATGAATTCAACTAATAAATTACATAATATCCACAAAAACCTCTTCTGATACTGATCAGCATATGCTCACTAACGACTGGTGTCAAGAGGTGTTTCATGAAGTTCTACTAAGAAGCAGTGACTAGTAGAGTTCAACCGTGTCTGTTGTAGAGGCAGTTATTCACTGAAGACAATGGTGGACGGTGGCACAATTTCGTAGATTGGTTAGACAATAACACCCTTGCATGCCAACTCAGTGATCCACAGGTTGAGCGTTTGCGCGCAAGACCGATATGTCCTGAGTTAGAAGCCAGAGAGTGGGATCATGGATGCGCACTAATGAGGAGCCCGTTACTAAGACGAAGCGTTCGTCTAGTGCTTCCAGGTTTTTCATGAAGGTATAGCTTCAATCGACTCAATAATTCAATTATTAAAATATATGATTATTATAGTTTGAATAGTTTGTACATCAAATAATTCATATTCACTGACTGATATGAGTTAATTCCTTAGAATAAGTAGGTTACAATGATTACAATGAGAGAAATGAAACATTGCCTAAATTTCACTGTTGCAGAATCCCATAATGATAACGATTAGACAGATCACCTAGATCTTAAACTTTGCTATTCAAAATAGACGTACAAGATAACATCACTAGGGTAATAAGAACAAAAAAAGTTGCTACTGAATTCGAAGAATTACAGTATGGGTTGAAAGTAGACCATTTGTCGAACGTTTCTGATTGATCATAGAGGTAAAAGGACCCCCTTTTAATACTTGCTTTTGTTGAAATATAATTTTTTATTGTTGCCCTTATTATTCCTCATCCTTTTTGATCTACTCCATACGTACATTTCTAGTTTCAACCAATTCACTATATTCCCCAACCATCTTTTAAAGTTACTGCTAGGCGTCTTCATAATCCAGTCGATTAACAAGAGAAAGATAAGAGGTGAGAGTAAGCAACCTTGCCTGACACTGGTCTTTATTTAGAAAAAGTCTGTCAACTGTCGTCCAATGATTTGTCAACATACATGAACTGTTTAATCATTATTAATATTTGTTAATTATCAGTGGTTAATCAGCACAAATCAGTTGCAAACTAAATTATTAGTATGTGGTTATGGAGATCATTAGACTATAAATCGATTGATCTTGGACCACCACTGAAAACGTGGAAGCACTGGACGACCGTTTCATCCTCTTGTGGGACTACGCAGTAGTGCGCATCCACGGTCCCCGCTTGCTCCAGTATCAAACAATAAAATTTTATTAATTATGAAAAAAACTATTAATATCATATATCAAATATATGATTATAATCAGAAAGAGGTTTTGTGTATATTATAGTGATATAATAGTTGAATTCATGAGTCAATTGAAGTTAGACCACCATGAAAAACGTGGATGCCTTCTCAGTGGTCTAGATGTTAAGCGTTCGCGCTCAAGACCGATAGGTATTAGATTCAAATCCCGTGAGCAGGATCGTAGACGCGTATTGCTAAGAAATTTCATACTAGGACGAAACAATCGTCTAGTGTTTCTACGTTTTCAATGATTGTCTAACATTAATCGGTTCATGATCTCAATCAAAAACAAACTGAATTGTTCAGTGGTAAAATCGCTTGTTGTCACGCTGAATGATACACGTTTTTATCATTTAGTTGATTCATGAATACAGACAAACATTATTAATAAATGTCAACTAATAGGATACCTTAGTTCAAGACTTCCTATTGATTGTTTCCAACAATTTACCATTAAACTGAATATTATTAATCCCAATATGCTTTATTTGAACATCATTTCCTATGAAGTAAGATAGTCAGTAATTAACTAAGTTTTATCTTTCCCTATCACATTGAAACAAAATGTAAAACACCTTGAAATTACTTAACCTCATTTCTTCTTTTATTCATAACAGAACCATTTCTTGGACAAGGCAATAGTTTCCATGGTGTTGGTGGTCGTAATAGTAAACGAGCACAATTACGTTATTCATTACGTTTAATAAGAAGTCTTGTTGAAACGAATGATGAACGTATTATTACGGTAATTTTAAAAAACAGAAACGTTATTTTTAATATTATAACGGTAAAAGTCTATGATAATACAAATGTCCTTGAGTGAACCAATTAGAATTAAGATAACACTTCAAAGATTTTCGCGCGAAATTCAAAGTCGAATGAAAGATAGGTTATATTTTATTATGAATGTGATTAAAAAGATATTTATAAAGGTGGCAACTACTGATACAACAGATAATAAGTATACATAAATTGTTACATTTTGGTTTTCTTTTCAATGAACAAATCATTCATACCATCTACATTCTGATTCGCTAGTAACCGATTTGAATTTCACAAGGTCACGCATGTTAATCCTCTCAGGATTCGAATAGTAATTACTTCAGTTGTCTGCAAGAGTCTCAGTCTGACCGACAAATGGACTGAGTCATGTCGGTAGGTGTAGACTACCTGGTTGGGGACCGCGAGATGATAGTAACCGATGGTTAGAGACCCTGACTCTTAGTGTCCTCCCGAATTCTAATCTCCTGAATCCTCCTTGTCTCTTTTTTTCTCTTTCCAAATTTATTTCACTGGATTATACTCTTTAAATAACATCTTCAAACCCTAATATTTCCGATTACTGCTTATACTCTTACTACCTCTACCACTACGGGATTTGACTCGACAACTGCATCTCTGGGCTAATGTGGTGTGGCAACTCGAACTGATGTACGTACGTACGAAGTTCTACGTTGTTACTGACTGACTGATTGACAGTCTGACGGAATTAGGTGGATTGTTGGTAATACGATATATTATTGTGAAAGATTGCTCTATGTTGGCTGTATGTCCCGTTTTAATTAAATGAGCTAAAATGAAGCCGTTAACAGTTTTAACTTTTAATGCAGGTGAACTACAATTAATGTTTTCCACACATCCAATGATCACTCCAAGGTTGAAAGATAAATTGCCCCAACTAACCACTTCGATTTGTATTTAAACATCATGTTATATTTCATTATTTCATAAATTTTATGTGGATTGAAATAACTGTTGTCATGAAATAATCTCGACCACTACGGCTGATAGCTAAGACGACTTTTTATTCGGGTTTGAAATTTTTTATCATAGTTCACAGATATGATGGGATCACCGGGTACGTAATAGTGAGGTTAGATGCAGGCTATTAGGGAATGATGGTAAATCAGTTAGTGAGGTTATGAATCTATATAGGCTAAGATGGTTGGGCCACGTCTCATACATGCCCAATCATCGATTACCACGACGCTCAATGCTAACTAGTGTTGGGGTTGGTTGAAAGAAAGTTGGGGGCGGCCCAATCAAAAAATGGCTTCAGTGCTTGAAATCACTAACTTCTAGTCCTAGCCATGTTGGTAGATACAAACGACGTGGTTGGGGTCCGTGTGTCTATCGTAACCAATAGCTGGAGACTCGGTGGTTCAGAGTCGGACACAATGTAGTAGGTGTATACACTCACTGTCTTCCCTTAAACCGTAAGATTAAAATTGCTTCACATATTTCTCTCTACGAACTAATTCTTTCTTCCCGTAATATATCTTTATACACAATCTTTCCTTTATATATTACTACCACTGAAGTAACTTCTATAAATTTGGTGTTCATCTTGTTGTGCTAATGAGGCGTTGCAACTTGGACCGACGCATATATGTGCCTAGTCCTACGTTGTAGCTGACTGACAGATATGACTTAAATTTACACTCAATATGCTGATAACAAATCTTAGTTTGACTGCCTCTAATTTTCATTTAACTTACTCTTACATCTAATATCACTGTCTGTCGAAGTATGCCAGTAATGAAATTAACATAAGATATACGCCAACCAATCCAGTCTAATAAAGATTCACTGTGTTGTTGACTAATTTTAGTTGCCATGGTGCTCTTCTCATAAAAAAAATTTGATCGAAAGTATACTACTTCAGAAGGAGTTTTGTGGAGATTTTAGAAAGTTCAATAGTTGAAATCATGAGTCAATGGAATCTAGACCACCATGGAAAACCTGGAGACATTGGATGACCGTTTCGTCCTAGTATGAGTTCGAATCTCGATGGGGGGAGGGCGGGATCGTAGATGCTCACTACTAAGGAGTCTCATACTGAGACAAAACGACCGTCCAGTGCTTCCAGGCATACTGCTTCTTTACAAGATCTTTTTTACACCTTTCTTTTTATCTCTTTTTGTTGAAAAACAAACAAACAAATAGGATTTTGTCTGTCAAGGTTTAATTCAATTCCTTATACCATTAATTTGTCCAATATCATCAAGAGTGAAATTAGAACGATCACATGATGAATTATTCAAATTTGGCAATCTATTGTTCACTGAAAAACATTCTGTCAAAGAAAATAATTCACAAACCATCTATTCAGATTATCAACAATATTTAAAACAAACAAAAGAGATTATGGAAGAGGATAATGTAGGATTAGAAATGCAATGTGATATATTACTTATATTGTCAAAACTATGCGGTACAGTACCTGAAAGGTAGTTTATTTGTAAATATTGTATCATTGAATGCTTGTAATTTTTAAAAAAAAATAAGTAAACACGAGCCAGATCTTGGTGTTGTACTTCAAGAAATTTCAAAATCCATTCAGTGTTGAATCAGTTATCTGATGGTTAAAGTGATCACTGTAGGACTTAGTGATCCTGAATTCAGATCCTTGTGTTGATTTTATGAGTTGGCAATGAAAAATAGTCGAATCAGCTGTCCAATGCTTCTGAGTTTTGATTGGTTGTTCAGTTACAGTCAATACGTCAAATAAACTCGATAGAATTGAACAATCTTCAAAAAGGCTTCCATCTATTAACCATATTTTTTAAGTCCACTGACAGCTAACATTTTGTATAGGCGAAACTAAATATATTAATAGTTTCTCACCTATTTACTAGTATTAAACATATTAAATTCTGTATTGTTTTCTGTTTAAGAATCCCAAGATAGGTGACAAAGTTCGATAGTAGAAGAAATTTTATTTTGTACTTAACATGGGGTTTGCTTATGAACAAGGTGATCTCCATGGTTGTTAGGAGTACATGACGAATCATCACTCCCAGGTTGTCAACACCAGTAGAAGAAATTAACTGAACAAGAAACTGTATCAAAAGTGATTTTGACGTCCTAGAAGTATTAGCGTTAAGTTTAAGGGATAACCACGTGAGCCCCAACACAAACGGTCTTTCTATAAGTAGTTTCACAGAAGTGTTAGATCATATTTCCCCCCCCCCGTTACAACCGGGAAAAGAAAATTCACGGAATAAAGGGAAGTGTATTATTTTTACGGTTAACATTTTCTTATCCTTTGATTTCGTTATTGGGATCCAATATCGGGACAACTATTGGTTCTTTTCAGAAAAATATCTTACTGCTACTACACTACTGTACATCCAATAACATTTCTTCATCATTGGATCTTTGGTTTATCGCTACTATTATTACCATCCTCCGACTGATCTAAACGAAAGAGTATTTTAGGCACGATCACGTATTATAACCATAGAAAAACCCGTTTGTATTGAATGATGAAATCTTCTCATTGAAGTTTATGATTGTAACTAATCAATTTCGTTTAGAATATGCATAGAAAGCCTCGGTATTACGACTAAGCCACAAGCATTCTATAAATATGGATAGATAGTGGCAAGCAGTGGAATACAGGATGTGCGCTTCGGGCTATTTGTGACTAGTGAGCTGCATGTACCTGTAATAAAGTTGATGTCTGACCCAAAGCTCGAACAGAATACTTTTCGTTTCAAACACCATCTCGTTAATCACTTAGCTATTGAACTTAGTTGAACCCCTTCTGGTGAAATCAGATAAACTTTAAGTTATTCATACTGGTTATTCGAATATTTGGGAAGCATCCTCGATGAAAAAGAGGATCAGATGCAGACTTGAAGGCGAGGATTGGCAAATCAAGAGCCGCATTCCTACAAACGAAGAACGCATGGAACTCAAAACAACTGTCAACCAATATCAAGGTCAGAATCTTCAATACAAACTTCAAAACAGTTCTACTGTACGGACCTTAAACTTAAGGAACTAATACAACCATCATCAAAAAGGTACAAGTATTTATAAACAATTGTCTACGTAAGATACTGAATGTCCGTTGACCGGACACCATCAATAACAGCTTACTGTGAAAGAGAATAAACCAGCCTCCATCTGATAACAAAATTAGGAAAACACAATGGAAACGGACCAGACATACATTAGGCAAATCATCAAACTGCATCATGAGGCACGTCCCAACTTGGAATCGTGAAGGGAAGCGGAAAAGTGGAAGGCTAAAGAACACATTACGTCGGGAAATAGAAGCAGATATGAAAAGGATGAATAACAACTGGAGAGAGCTGGAAAGGATTGCCCATGACAGAGTTGGATGGAGAGTACTGGTGGGCGGCGTATGCTCCCTCACTAGGAGTAACAGATGTAAGTAAGTAAGTATTTGAATATTGTTACGAATGTTTCGGGACTATAATCGATCAGTTACCTTTTCCATATATTTAAATTCTGCGAGGATTCTCTTGACATCCAACTTATCAATTTTATATGGAACGAAACGCAGATCCTGAATCATACTACTAGCCACTATTTATCGCTGCTTATACAAGAACTATTTCATCAGAAACAAAAAAACACCACTCGGTATTATTTACTTGAATCTTCTCATTGATATTTAGAAATGCAATTGATCAGTCTCTTATGTACATATGTGCATACTGTGCGTAGTGTCTAGATATAACCTTAATTCACAAACATTATCATCAAAAATGGATAATGAAATCCAGGACACGCGCGTTTCGTCCTACTTTGGACTCGTCAACTGAATGTGCCTACATCTCAAAATTGATGTTCACTCTGAGACTCCAAACCAGTACCGTTTCTCATCAAACATCATCACGTTATCCACATAGCAACTGAGTTCTGACATATATATATATATTGTTTTCTTTTGTTTGTTCCCATATAGAAAACAACTGATTGGTATAGATGGTATTCATTCAATTATTAAATTATTAAAACAATTAATAAAACGTTTTACATTCATTAAATCTAATCAATATCGTTTATTAATTCAATTAAATGAAAAATCATTAACAAATCATCAATTCATTATATTACATAATAAACCATTAATTCAATTAACTAATGCATTAATTGAATCAATATGGTGTTGTATAATTGGTTCAAATCTATGTGAAGATTATTTTCTAATGAATAATGGTGCTATATATTTACTTAATTTATTAGAGGTAATTCAATATTAATTAACTTTTTAATATATGTGATATTAGAAGGGGTATTGTGGTTGAGATCATAAGTCGTCAGTTGAAGCTCGCGAGGGGACGAGATTGTGGATGAGCACTGCTGAGTAGTCCCACAATAAGACAAAACGGTTGTCCAGTTCTTCCAGGTTTTCCATGGTGGTCTAGCTTCAATTGACTCATGATCTCAACCACTGAAATTACTATAATATCCACAAAACCCCTTCTGATATTAATGATTGTCTCCAAGAGTTATTTCCTAGAGTTCTAGTGGGAAATAATGACCTGTGGAATTTAACCAGGTCAATTGTGAGATAATAACTCACTGATGACAATGGTGGATGTGTCGCTCAATTTCATGTATTGGTTGAAGCTAGAAATTAACACCGTTAGATGCCGGCTCATCGGTGTAGATGTTAAGCACTTGTGAGCGAAACCAATAGGTCCTGGGTTCGAATTTCGCCGCGGGCAAGATCGTGGATATGCACTACTGAGTAGTTCCACAATAAGACGAAAAGGCTGTCGAGTGCTTCCAGGCTTTCAATAATGGTCTAGCTTCAACTGACTCATGATCCTAACCGTTGAGATATTGAATTTTGTTCATCAATGTACTATTAATATTTTACATATTGAAGGTAATTACTTACTTACTTACGTCTGTTACCTCTTGTGATGGAGGATAGACTGCCCACTAGCATTTTATATCCACCACTTTTTATCTTAGGTAAATGTTTCCAGTTGCTATTGATCTTTTTTTATATCTTCTTTCAGTTCTCGATGGAGTATGTATTTTGACCTTTCTATTTGTCTGTTTCCTTTCATGATTCTAAATTAAGACATGCTTCGTGATGCAGTTTGATGAGTTCTGTAATGTATGTCTTATTCATTTTCTCTTCAGATGGAAGGTGATTTCTTCACTCCCACAACAAGCTGTTGTTGATGATATCCGATAAATAGATAATGAGTATCCTGAGTAGACGATTGTTTTGAGATACTTGTACGTTTTGATGATTGTTATAGTAGTTCTGCAAGTTTTAGTTACATACAATAGAACTATTTTTATGTCATCTTGTAGCACTTTTAGGGTTACTGCCGGTCCCAAGATCGAGTATAAGACGAGCGTTGGACATAGGATCACAAACGCCATCCTCTAGAAAACAACCCTACTAAAAATACGAAGACTAGAACAAACTATATTGAAGATAATCGAACATACATACACCATGTAAACTTCACATATGTCATATCTTGGTGATAAGTATAAACTAATATCTGGAAATACGGTTTCAAGACAACCTTCATATTTTATTAAACCACCGTTAGCTTAAATTATTTAGCATAAGTTTTCAAGCATTTTAACTTCACTGATAGGATTTGATTATCTATCAAAGAAAAACACTATTGAATATATGGTGGCATCAACAGCGGAGTTATAGAGGTGTGGAGGCTTGTCTTAAAAAATCTGTCGTAAATGTTTACATTGAATAAGTGGACAGTGATGAGTAGTGAAATCCAGGATATGAGTCATTTTATTCTGTTTGGGAATCGTCAGCTAGTTATACCTGATCTCAGGGTGACTATGTCAATCGAAATATCAATAATGGGATAGTCTAAAGTAGGACAGATTAAATTAAAATTCGTCCCCGTTGCGCAAGATAGGTAGTTATCTCGATTTAGCAGCTAAGTGTATAGTACGCTGGCATTTGAAGGGAATGGTAATGGGTTTGAATCACAGAGTGAACGTCAACTGAGATCCAGGTACATCTAGCTGACAAATCCTCAGTAGAACAAAACAACACGCGTTCTGGATCGTATTATTCACCGCACTCCATCTATTCTATGACTAATTGAACAGATGACAGTTGATGATATTAAAAAGTGGAATATGTAAATTTTATAGTATTCTAGGGAAAGCCTATACATAGTTTACTCACTCCTTCATTGAATATATAGATTTTCCCTGGGAAAATAAGTGGAGAAACATTGTCTTTCCTCTCTTTAAATACCAATGATCATCCTTATTTCTAATCTCCATAATCTATAAGCACCAGAAAGTATCATACATTAATATTCAAGTTTGATGCACATGAATCATGATTACATAGAAACATGACACTCTCCCATTGGAGATTTGTATGATTTCATTGACTGTATCTGATGAACGCATGTAATTAGGCGCTTTCACCACACGTCTCTAACCTATTGAGAATCTAATTATTGAGAAATTCAATACAGACCATTATCCATTCCATGTTTTCTTTCTTTTCTGCTCTCTTTGAAGAAGCAATAGACTATTACGTTAGAATTCATATATCAAATATATTTCGAAATATAAAGTTTTGACGTGGGAACACTAGTGATGGTAAATATTTACAGATGAATATAAATGACAGCTAATCACTGAAGGACTGTTTTAGACAGATTTTTGGTTATGACCTTGATTGTTTTCCCACTAGTTTATACTGAGTACGAAGAGAGAATTCATTAGTCAATTGAAGCTAGACCATCACCACGGGAACCTGGTAGCACTGTATGGCCGAGATTTGAACCCAGGACCTATCGGTTTCGCGCGCGAACACTTAACTTCTAAACCACTGAGCCAGCCTCCAACGGTGTTAATGTCTAACGTCAATTAAACCACAAAATTGAGGGACACATCAACCATTGTTTTCAGCGAGTTACTATCTCACAACATACCCAGTTGAACTCCACTAGTCACGGCTTCTGTTGAGATATTACAAATTTCATACTGGTTTATAAATATTTTCAAAAATAAATAAACAAATGGCTTTTTTGTATGAAGTTGATAGATATTTTGACTTGATAACCGTTACTAGATTCTAACAGACTGAAAATAAGAGTCAGTTAATTATTAATCAATGATGAAAATCAGTTATTTCTTCCTAGAACAGGACTCTTCATTCACGACTCCATCGATGATTAAACCTTTTAGCCATTGATTCTGCATCCGATAGATTGCATTTCTAACTTCAACTGATTTGTAGTAGTACATGACATGAAAAGCCAATCAGAAGTAGACTAATGAGAAGGTCATCAGGTAGCAGTCAGAAATGAACTAAAGGACAAGTGTATTTCATTGGCTAAGAAGTGGATCAATTTCCTAAGGATAGACTGGAATATATGCGAACGAGTATTTGTGCATTTTATTCAGTAGCCCGATAAACTTTCTCACCCACTCTTGTTCTCACTCAATTAGTCGATTAGACGGTTAGCTCGTAGCACGCCGTGTAACAGTATCAGATTTCGAACACCGCCCGTCCCGATAGTGCGTAATCATTTCACTCTTGTCATCAATGAGTAACTGCTTCACACTCTACATATTTTAAATCCACCAACCCCAACGTCTCACCAAAACTTCGGGGATAGCTTCTCGAAATTAGTCATTGGTGAACACATAATTAATATTTCTGTTGATTCTATCAAGGCATCCAACTGCACGATTGAGATGAACATGAAACCGAGGTGCAAAATAACTTTTGATCTAAAGAACGATTTTATTATTATAAAATATATGTAAATTGGTTACAAACCTAAACTCGTGATGTATCTTCAGCTATTGAAGCGTCCATATGTCCGGAAATTGAAAGACCTCTTGTAATGATTACACAAACATTCATTACAACATACAATAGCTTATATCAGAATGACTTTTTGTGGAGATTTTAGTAAAATTTCACAGGTTGAAATCATGAGTCAGTTGAAGCTAGACAACCCTTGAAAACCTGGAAGCACTGCTGAGAAGTCCCATACTAGGACGAAACGGCCGTCCAGTGCTTCCATGTTTTCAATGGTGGTCTAGCTTCAACTAACTCATGATTTCAACCTGTGAAATAGCGTATATGTCTTAAGTCTATAATGACTATCAACAATCAAAATGGGAACTAAGAATAGCTATTACAATGACTTAAGTAATTTAATTACAGAATGAGTTTTGTGGAGATTTTAGTAAATTTCACAGGTTGAAATCATGAGTCAGTTGAAGCTAGACCACCATTGAAAACCTGGAAGCACTGGACGGCCGTTTCGTCCTAGTATGGGACTCCTCAGCAGTGCGCATCCACGATACCGCCCCCTGCGGGATTCGAACCCAGGACCTACTGGCTTTGCGCGCGAGCACTTAACCATTAGACCACTGAACCGGCTTCAACTGACTCATGATTTCAACCTGTGAAATTTAATTGCAATCATAAATACAGTGAATATTACGAGCTTATGTAAATACTTTAAAATATTACAAAACAAATAAACGTATGTCATAAGGTACTGGTTACCGTATGTACACAAAAGTGAGTAAAGATAAAGATTGTAAACAAACATAACAATTCTTATGAGGAATCTATGATAGTTGTCGAATTTCGTTATTTACATCATGGAATGATCTTAGACTAAGCATCTATCTTCAAACCTGAAGTTGATGAGTTTGATCCACAGCATGGTTGTGCATTCTTACTGCTGAGCAGTCCTATACTCATATGAAACAACTATTCATTGTATCCTAGTTTTCATTGATTGTCTAAGACTAGTTAGTGATGTGAAAAACAAGATCGAAAATTTCCATAAACCTTCTCTATCTATTTTTTTATAGAATGTGCTATTCAGTTATACAACAAAGCTACCATTTGTATATGAGTCTTTGTGATTGTAAGTTCGGATAAATAGGAACCTTTATTATTGGTTTATCCTTTAACTAAATGACAGTGGTATAGTTGATATATAATACATGTTTTTAGAATAAATAGAAATATGTAGTGTGTCAAAAACATGTCAAAATTATTTATTGAGAAATGTAACTGACACGATTGGTGTACTGATCACAAAACGTTCAAATTCGATCTTGAGAGAGCTACTAATTCTTAAGCAATGTAATCCTCCATAACCCAGATAGCTCAGTGTCAAATATCTCAGATTGTGAAACTAGGTGATGTTTCATTGAATTCGCTAGGGGATACAAGTTCTTTCGAAGTCACAGGTACACCTTATTCTTGACATATATCTAGCACGAAACCTTGATCAATCCATTTTTCTTATCGATTATCATCAACCAACTAATATCTTCACATTGAAAGCTGGTCAGTAGATTTCAATGAACACTGAAAAGGTTATCACAAAACATGACATTAATCACTACTCATTGACCATTTACAGAACAAGGATTCAATCAAATGTCATCCAAGTTAATCCCTTGATGTTTAAATTTTAAACAAAACCTCTGAACTAATCCGATTACTATGTTTATTCTACTTTTATTTTGTTCCTTTGAAAGTGGTATCCACTTGAATCAATCAATTATCTCTTAGGTTGTTTGGTAGATTTAACAGAGAATCCTAAATGTTTACCATATCTATCCTGTTGGTCTGGAATTCGTTCATTGAATGATAATGATGATTATGATGAAGAGAATAATTTTATATTGAATAATAGAAATTCAATTAAACAACAATTAAATCATTTAGAATTAACAACTTCCCTATTGATGAAATCACCTGATCCTGTTGTTTCAACTAGATTGCATAAAATTATTTTAAATACGAACAAACATACTACTGATCATCATCATCATCATAGCAATAATATTCATAGTAATCAGGTACATTTAAACATGGCAAATGAAAAAGGAGTCGATTCAAATGAGATTGTCAATCAAGATTCCATAAATCCTTGTGAAATAGAAGAAGTTAATAATAATGATGATAATGATGATGATGACAAAGAAGAATCGATCAATATTTGGTTGAATGGACCTAGTTTAGCACAATTACTCTGTTATATTTGGAGATGGGAAGAGAAAAGATTGATAAAACAAAAACAATTTGGTAAGTGAAAAGTAAGAAAATCTATATTATTATTCAATGTATAATGAAGTATCATTGCCAAACTAATATGCTATTCATACTTATTGTTATGACTTTAAGTTGGGGTCGATTTTTACCCTGTGCTAATTGTTGTGTCCTTGACTGGAAAATTAGAGCAGCGTACTTATCGATCGATTCGGTGACACGGTTACACGTAGTGGACGACCTAGTGCCCTGATTCGCTGTCTGTCCTAGTTAGTTGAGTCCAGAACTCAAGCCACAGCCTCTGAGATATGAATCATTATATTTCAAATATACTTTGTTTATATACCAATCAAGCATACCACATAGTACCATAAAAATAGAAAACAACATTTTGTACAATATTCAACAAGTGAACAGATATCGACCAATAGGAAATGTCCATTTAAAGTCCAAGGACACCACTGGACTTAACATGATAATTATTGGTCTATTCCTCCGCATCCACAACACTTATAAACCATAAAATTTAAGCGATATGACGTAACAATGTCAACATTCGAGAACCATAGAAAACTGAACAAAACTTAAACCTCAATGGGAAGATACAAGCCAAACAATACCAAGTGAATTCAAATTCACTCCATTGCACAAGCAAGTGGCTATTAGGACTCAGTAGCTAAGTGGATAACGCGATGGCATTTGGAGCGAATGGTACTGGGTTCGAGTCCCATAGTGAACATCAACTCTCTGAGATGCAGGTACATCCAGCTGACGAGTCCCAAATAGGACGAAACGCGCGTCCTGGATTCCACTGCTAGCCACTATCCATCATTGCTCACAAATAGCTAGTGAATTAAGGTAATATCAAGGCCTACGCACAGTATGCACATATGTCAATAACAGACTGATCAATCGCGATCTTAAACCTCAATGGGAAGATACAAGCCAAACAATATCAAGTGAAAACAATTCAATTCACATTACAGTCACATCAATGATTATCCCTAGTAATGTAAAACAATAATCAGCGAGTTTACTTATTGTTATCTTTAGCATAGTGTTTATAACTTTGAATAAACTGTTATACCTGGTATCTGTACATCAAGTGATTGTAACGTTGAATTCTTAGTTGATTTCTATGAAACAGAGAGAAAGAGAGAGAGCAAGAGAGAGCGCGCAGTTGATGATCGAATCAAAATGATGAAAGACAACTATTGATTGATATATTGAAAAAAATTGTTTCATTACAGTTACCAAAATGTATTCATCTAGTTACGTTATATAATAGTAACCATTTTTTGAAAAAAATGGTACGATTAGTTTCTAAGCAAACATATTATGAAAGTTTACAAATGAATCGATTAGCATTAAGAAGGACTTCACACATATGAGACACTAATTACTAAACACTAACCAATAAAATGTAAATATATCTTATTCCTACACGAGGTCGATTGCAACTAAAATAGCTCAGTGATAATGTCACTGAATGTGAATTTAAATGACAAGGGATTAAATATGCCAGAGTGCATTATTCACCTCAGCATTACTGTTTCAGAAAGAGGGTTTTGTGGAGATTGTAGTAATTAAATAGTTGAATACATGAGTCAGTTAAAGCTTGATCACCACAGGAAACCTGGAAGCACTGGACTACTGTTTTGTTCTAGTATAGGACTCCTCAATAGTGCTCATCCACGAGAAGTCCCACACTAGGTCTAAACGGCCGTCTAGTGCTTCTAAGTTTTCTTTAGTAGTCTAGCTTCAATCGATTTATGAATTCAATTGCTAAATTATTACTATTTCATGTTTTTTACGTGTGTAAACTAGCACGAAACTTTAATCAACCAGTGTTTCCTATTGACTGCCTCCAACTAACGACTTGTCGTTTTACTACCATTACCATTTGGTGAAGATGCTGACAAAATGCAGAGTCTCCTGACCACTCTAAGCAACAATGCAAGCATGTTCGGGATGTGACTCTCTCTCTCTCGAAATGCAAGATGTTTCTTCAGGATTGGGTTGCATCGACACCCGAAATAATGATGGGGAGTGAAGTAGTTGTGCGTGTCGACTGCTTCACTGATCTTGGGCGTTTCATCAGCCCTTGTGGTCTGGTATGTGACGAAATCTCAGCACGGATACAAAAGGCTCGACTAGCTATTGCCAACTTGTATCACTCATGGCGTAGGCGAGATATCTGTCTACCAGCCAAAGGACGTGTTTACTGTCCAGCAGTTCGTTCCGTCCTATTTTATGGCTGTGAAACATGGCCGGTTAAATTAGTATCCGATCATAGGTGTCTTCGAAGCATTGCTTGTACAGTCTGAGACCACCGGACAAATAACGCACTTGTTAAGAAACGGGTTCTTGGTAAGGATGGCAAATCAATTGATGAAGTAGTGAAACTTCATCAGTTGAGATGGCTGGGACATGTGTTACCCATGCCTAACCATTGAAGGGCGATGTTTTATGGTCTAGGAGCAGTTTGGGAGGAAGCAAGGGGCAGCCAGATCAAAATATGGCATAAATCCATGTAGTCACTGACAAGTGCATTGAGCCATGTCGGTAGATGTAAACTACTTGGTTGGGATGCGCGAGATGATAGCAACCGATGGTTAGAGACTTTAAATGACATGGCTCGAAATCGTTTGAAATGGCGTAGGCGCATCCACTCTTTGTGTCCTCCTAAATTCTAATCTAGTGAATCCTTCTTGTCTCTTTTTTTTTCTTTCCAAATTTATTCCACTGGATTATACTCCTTGAATAGCATCTTCAAACTCTAATTTTTTCCATTACTGCTCATACTTTTACTCTATCTACCACTATGGGATTTGAATCGACAATTGTATCTATGTGCTAATGTGGTGTGGCAACTCAAACTGATGTAGGTACGTACGTACGTACGAAGTTTTACGTTGTTGTTACTGACTGACTGACCAAAGAAAAAATATCGCTTTAAATAAACCACAATAAATTATTGATTCATATTTGATAAATAATGAAATCATACGATAATATGATCCACAACTTCATACAATCATTTAACAGTACTATGGTACCATTCACTGTAATTAACTTTAGTTGATTAAGCTAGAAACTTGTTAAATACATGTGAATCTGGCATACCCCATATTCAACTTGGACCGATGCATATATGTGCCTGGTCCTACGTTATAGCTGACCGACTGACTGACTGACTCAACTGATGTTTTATCATTCCGATCAATCTAATTTTTTTTATCTCTACAAAATAAAATTTAGGTACAGATAATGTAAACGATCTTTCTGAGACATCAGCGACTAAACAAAACACCAGCCTTCAAATGAATATATACGCTTTGTTTTTACGACTTGGTTTTAATAATCAAGAGAATCTTACATTTAAAGATCAGATTACATTGAAAAAAATAGAATCATATTTTGATTTGAAGGTAAGGAAAACTAATAACCTCATGTTGTTGTTTATTTATGATTATGATTGTGATAAACTTAATGGAAAGACGTTAGTAGTGGAATCTAGGATACGTGTTTCGTCATTATTAGGGACTCTTCAGCCTGATCTACTTGCACCCTAGTACATTATTTGCGTCGGGACTCGAACCAAGTACGTTTTGTTACAATGTTCCACTTCATAACTGAGTTCGCTTAGTAACAGGGTGGATTTTATTTGGTTTATATTAGTTGCTTGAATATCGCGATTGTCATATTTGGCTATATTTGATTTCCAGTCTCAGCTTGAATATTAGCACTGGGTTACAGATACATCCAACTGAAGAGTACCGAACAGAACGAACTCAAATCCTGGATTCCACTACTAGCCATCATCCATCTTTGCTTAAAATGCTTGTAATTTAATGATAATATCGGGGTTATCTGCACAAGATTCATAAATTCCAAAACAGACTAATCAATAGCAGTACATAACATTAAAGAAAAAAATCCAAACAATCAATACAAATGTACTATACTTCATTTTTAATTAGTGACATCGTCTTAAGAATCACTAAAATCTATGAAAAACTTTGTAATCGTTTCAACTCCACCAGTGAAACTTCTCGACAATACACATCACCCACCTCGGCAACCATTAAACCGTAGACTTTCAGATAGGTGAGTTAATATTTCCAATATCAGCTAAA
The DNA here is from genome assembly GCA_944470425.2 of Schistosoma bovis. NCBI lineage: Eukaryota > Metazoa > Platyhelminthes > Trematoda > Strigeidida > Schistosomatidae > Schistosoma > Schistosoma bovis. The sequence continues at coordinate 5,243,635 of OX103959.1, read as the reverse complement.
TCTACACATAATACGATCATCAAATTTCATAGATGATGACTATCTCATCTGTGAAACTCTTCAATTAACAATTAAAGAAGATAATGTAGTGAACGGATTCGGAAACGGGGGACAACCAAATGTATTTTAATACAACATTACAGAATACATTAGTAATATCTGATAAACATACAGTAAATACTTCAATGAAAAATATCCATTAATTGTTTCAGACTTAGTTGTTCCTTCATTTTCATTATCAATCATTCTTTGTTCTCGTTCTCTTCTCTTCAATTTTCTCAATCATCTAACGCTAGGCATTCCAATTTCGATTGGTGATACATACTACTTATATCTATCAATATCAGTAGCACACATCACAATAATACTTACATGAAAGCATCCCCCAGTTAAACAGAAATTTATCCAATATAAATAACCAGCAGATTTCTGATATTAATTAGGAACAAGCAAATGATATATCAATTCATTGAATTTCACTAAAAATTATTGTTAGATTATACCATAGAAAAGAAATTTTGTCTTAATTTGAAAGAATAGTTTCATGATAGATGAATCCTGAGTGAATGTAAGACATGAAAGAGGAAAAATTATATTTCAATAAACTCCAAGATTGATGTTTACGTAAAATTCAACATTTTGATAGACAGTCTGATCCACGTTTAGATCTTCATCAGCTCCCCCTATCTAAATACTCTCACATGGCCACGTGCATACAACCACTTCCAGGAAAGTCCTACTCACTACCCTCTCGCGGCGAGAGGGTTGTTTACGAAATTCAGAGGACAAAAAGCGAATATACAGCGCTTTAGCCGGGTGAGTGGATACAAAGAGTCCACCTAAAGGAGTTGGAAAACCTTGATTCCAAAGCAATGATGTACATGAATTCAACGACCTTGATGTAAAACCTGGCGTATGAATCAACTATTGGTCACAGATACCATGGGACTGCATCTCCTGACATTGCTCCACTGCCTTGTGGATCAAACCTTAAGGTCAAAGGCTCAGGCTATGGCCCTTTAATAAAACCACCCGTTTTGGTCTGAGCACTCAGGTAGTATCCCAGATCTCACACAAATCGAACGATTTATGTGGCCCATATATCCATTTGCTGATGTCAATTAATATCTTTAATATAGTTTATCTTTACCAATCATTATATGAATATATGTAACACTATTCTTCATTTATTAAGATGGCTGAAACTTGGACAAATATACAAACTGATTTAGATAATAAACAAATTCGACCAATTACACCAGATATAGAATTATTATCATGTATATCTGAATGGTGTAAAAAACAAATCAATAATGTACAATCTAAACAACAAGAAATATTAGATGCTACAAAAACTTATGAATCAACTGAAGAACAAAAATATTATTCATCGGTAAGTAAATTCTTCCTTCATTTCTTTGTATTATCTTTAATGAAGAATAAATTCTTGAATTGTCAGTTTAGGGGATGTGGAGATTGTTAAATTGTTGATTTAGATCATAAACCGATTGATGTTAGACCACCATGGAAAACCTGGAAGCACTGGACGGCCGTTTCGCCCTATTGTGGAACTCCTCAGCAGTGCGCATCCACGACCCCGCCTCGCGGGATTCAAACCCAGGGCCTTCAGTCGCACGCGCGAACGCTTAACCTACTGGACCACTGAGCCGGCATCCAATGGTGTTAATGTCTAACCTCAATCAATCCATGAAGTTGCACGACCATCTCCCATTGTACTGAGGTAGACATCTATTTCTACCCGACACGGATTAGCTCCACTGGTCACGGCTTCTCACCAGAACTCCGAGAATTTTCTCACGAAGCTAGTTACTAGTGAGCACATGGTAATTGTCAGTTTAGGGGTTGTAGAGATTGTATTTAAAGTGCCTTAATGCCTATTAGTCCTTGATCTATCAGATGATGAAGATAAAAAACCTGGTTCTATGTTGTAGCTGATTGATTGAAGCTAACAAACAGCTATCTTCTCTATTGTACAGTAGTGGCTTATCATAACTCAAACACTCATGAGTTTATATTGCATAAATTATCAGACGAAAATATACTAACAAACGGAAAAGTAATTTCAATAGCTGAGATCATAAGTCAATTGAATCTAGACTACCACCATGGAAAACCTGAAAACACTGGAAGGTCGTCAAGAGGCGGGATCGTGGATGCTCACTGCTGAGGAGTCCTATACTAGGACGAAATGGCCGTCCAGTGATTCCAGGTTTTCCATGGTGGTGGTCTAGCTTCAATTGACTTATGAATTCAACTACCAAATTACTATAATATCCACAAAACGATACTGTGATTAAAATAGAAAAGTATCGTTTAAACACAAACAATTCATAAGTGGGCGAGAATGTAAAAAGGGTTGAATAAGAAGTTAGATATAGTTAAGGAACACCAAATCATGTAGCAACAATTAGTGACTACAATAGATGGACATAATAAAATAAATAATCTGTAAAATAGTTTCAAAGTTCTAATCTTCTTCATTACTCGCACTCTTGCAAGATTTCTTTTTATATCATAATAATGAAATATAAATTTTCACACCACTAACTACCTTTGGTTAACATAATATTTTGAAAAGCAGAAAACACAGGAGACCTCTTTCATCCTGACATGGTGCTTTTTAACGTCAGTGTGCGTTAACAACCCTATCAAACATTGAATCTAAGACTCACAAGACTCGCTACCAAAACTTGATCATTTATATCACTAGGCTTGCATCCAATAGTATAATTTCTAATACAGAATGATGAGTATCTAATCCTACTGGTGGATAACTGCTTCACAATCACAACAAATGAGATCATAAGTCAAATAAAGCTAGATCACCATGGAAAATCTGGAAGCACTGGACGTTCGTTTCGTCCTATTGTAAGACTCCTCAGCAGTGCGCATCCACGATTCGAACTCAGGATTTATCGGTCTCGCGCGCGAATAAATTATCATTATTATTATTAACTATTTTATCACTTTATTGAAATTTTATAATCTATTCCCGTTTTAATGAAGATAAAAAAAATCATACGTAATCAAGAATATGCCATGGAAAATTATAATGACTACATAGCAAGAACATCAAATCATCAATATCTTAAAGAAGCTCGTATTAAACAATTATCTGCGATTAATGCATCACGTATTGGACGATTGAATGATTTCAGTAAATCTTCCGACATTAATGTAGATATTCAAAAAAATAAATCAGAATCAAATCAGATCACAAGTCAATTAAGTAAATGTTCAAATCATGATAAAGGATCCAGTATATATCATAAGACAGATATTGATAAGTTGAATGTGACAGTAAGTGATGTTACTTTTCTAGAAAATATATCTCATTTATTTCAAATGATATAACTCGAAAGGTAGTCGGCGTGTAGTCATTTCTCAGTCGAATAAATCATCGATAATATCCTAGACTATGTAACGAGGTAATCAGTGTCAGAATCTTAAAGGGTAGTGTTATGGCTTTATGTTGCTGTCGATTTTTACCCTGTGCTAATTGTTGTGTCCTTGATTGAAGAGATTAGAGAACAGCGTATTTATCAATCGATCCAATGACACGTAAACACGGACGGACGGCCTAGAGTCTCGATTGGTCCCACTTCCTTGTCTAGCCCAGTTAGTTGAGTCCAGAACACAAGTCACAACCTCTGAGATATGAATCATTATATTTCAAACATACTTTGTTTATATACCAATCAAGCATACCACATCGTACCATAAAAATAGAAAACAACATTTTGTACAATATTCAACAAGTGAACAGATATCGACCAATAGGAAATGTCCATCTAAAGTCCAAGGACACCATTGGACTTAACATGATAATTATTGGTCTATTCGTCCGCATCCACAAGAGGTAGCATCAGTTATCTCAAATCTACCAACACCCCTTGATTACGAGTGATATCTAGAATGAAATCTAAGTCGACAAGATTTTCTTGTTGACTACTTCCAACCACCTAAAATGTCAACATAACACATGAAATATCGAGTCACTTTGATCAATGACCGCATTGCAACTTGATAGACAGAAATCGATTAACTTTAAAGGATTAAACAAACTTCGTATTGGTTTATACTCAATAAATTGTCGCATTAACATCTGCCAGCCAACTAGTCGGAGAATGATTAAAATTAAGAATGAAGGCTATGAATTTGTTGAAAAATTGACTTAAAAGTATCTTGCTCATGGTGAGATTGTGAGATCTTGAATTCGATTTTACGTGGAGCTATGTTTGAATACAACGAAGAATTGTCCATTTGTAGTTGGAATAACTGATTGAAACCTTCTTTGTGATGTGTGAGCGAGGGAAATAATGATTAGTTATTTGTTTAGTAAGACTAGAAAATAGTCTGACAGGTATTAGATGAGTTATATATTCTCTTACCCTTATGAGTACGGAGATTGTTGTCGGTTTTTGGTGTGAAAATATATTTAAGTTCCAGACAGGCTGATTATGGGTTCTTGATCTGGGTTGTTTTGAAGTCCTGTAGAATAGACACTGGGAGGGTATCTAGTGTAGATAGTCGTCTAAGGTAAATTAACATCCTAGTCGTGTAGATGCGGAAACCGAGCGTCATTACACTTCGATTTTCAGATTTTTTCCAAGTGATATTAGTTCATGGAGAATTTACGATTAAAACTGAATTTGATCGAAAGTAGTGAAAACTAGATAATTTATCACCTTAGTTCTATTATTGATCAGCGGAAGTTCAAACAGCTCCATAGTAACGTCTCAAACTACAAAAGTAAGTAAAATAAATTTAAATTCCACGTAAAGAATCCATGTTGTCAAAATCTAACTCGACCGCGATAGTTCAAACTTTCTTTATTAACCATAAATGCCCCCAAATGTCCTGGTACGGCCGAGAGTGGGGAAAGTCAGATCTCTTTCTCGAAATGCTCTCACATGATCACGTGTATACGACTAATGCCAGGGAAGTCCTACTCACTGCCTTCTCGTGGCGGGAGTGTTATTTGCGAAATTGAGGACAGAAAGTCAATGTCTTACATTTTAACGGGGTTGGTGGATACGGAGAGTCCACCTAGAAAAGTTGGAAAACCCTGATTCCAAACCATTGATGTACATGGACTCCAGGATCCTGAAGGAAAAAATAACGTATGAACCGAATTTTGGTCATCGGCTACCACGTGATTGCGTCTCCTGACATCGCTCCACTGCCTTTTGGATCAAACCTTTAGGTTAAAGGCTCCAGGTTTGGGCACCCGGACAGTTTCCTAACCCTCACACAAATCGAATGATTTATGTGGCGCATATATCTATTTGGTGCCTCGTTTTACCAATGTTTATGTGCTTTAATTAATAAATAAATCTTCACAATAACATTTAACTAAAACAAGTAAAGTACCCTATTGATTAACAACTTGAAATACTAAAATCTTTCTCTGTTTATTATGTCTTACTCTTCTTATATTTCTTGTTTTCTTTCTCATCATTCTATAGGCTTTCTGTTCACAAACTATTAATATTGATTCAACACCAAAACAACTATTTCAACATCCAAGTAAATTAGTAGATGAATTAATTAAATTAGTAGAAAGTAATGAACAATTACTATTCAATGATAGTGATATTAGTGATCATGAAATGAAAGATTGAATTTTAATAAATAAAGAAACCATACCTTAGATAATTTGTTTCTTTTTTCATCCCAGAGTAAACATCAACTCTCTGAGATGCAGGTACATCCAGTTGACGAGTCCAAAACAGGACGAAACGCGCGTCCTGAACAGCCGCTTCGTCCTATTGTGGGACTCCTCAGCAGTGCGCATCCACGACCCCGCCTCACGGGATTCGGGCAAGGGCTTATCAGTTTCGCGCACGCTTAACCACTAGACCACTGCTGAATAGTCCCACAATAAGACGAAACGGCCGTCCATTGCTTCCAGGTTTTCCATGGAGATTTAGCTTCAACTGACACATGATCTCAACTACTAAAATTACTACAATCTCCACAAAACCCCTTCTGATACTAATCAACATATGCTCACTAGTGTCTGGTTTCAAGAGGTATATCCTGGAGTTCTAGTGAGAAGCAGTGACCAGTGGAGTTCAACCAGGTCAGTTGTGAGATAGCAACTCACTGATGACAGTGATGGGAGTATACTTTAGTAAGGGTCAATTAATTCTGAATAAACCTTGAGCTTATCCACATATACCATTACAAACATGTTTAGAGATTATATTATTTCTCTTCTCATGACATATTTTCACATTGATCTCATCGTGTTAATGTTGGTTAGACAACTTAAGTAAATGTAAATATACACTAGACTATTTGATGATTATTACTGATTGACAAGAAAGCCTTTAAGTTCACTTCATTCAACTATTTGTTAGCTATCATGATTCAGTATATTAACGGAGTTCATTTAAAAATTGTTGAATATCTCACCATTCTAGTTTTTGAGAATAATAAAAATAATTTATATAGTTGAGATCATGAATCAATTAAAGTTAGATCACCATGGAAAATCTGAAAGCACTGGACAGTCGTTTGATCCTATTATGGGACTACTCAGCAGTGCACAACCACGATCCCGCGCCGCGAGACTCGAACTCAGGACCTATCATTCTCGCGTATATATATCTAATGGTAGGCATATTCTATTCATCCCTTCATAATACTCTCATATGATTGGAAATTTGTTAACTTATTATTACCAAAGAAGTCATATAATTGTACTAACGTGTAAATGACAGGTTAATCAAAACACTAGATAAGTATAGGTCTTTTTTATTATTTACCACGTTATTATGAACTCACTTGAATGACAATTATTTAACAACGATAGAGTGAATAACCAAAATTATAAACTTCTCCCTACTAAAAATCTTGACATACTTCCACATCATTAAAGATTATTTGTCGGTAAGACCAGTGACTTAGTATACGTTCTAACCGATTCAATCGATGAAGTTCCATAATCTCATCAAATGAGTAGTCATCATTTACCTAATACATTAACTCTAATATCAATATTACTACCTTAGTGATATCAATATACGAGAGAGAGAGAGAGAGAGAGATAGCTTCAAAGACATATTTCGTGAAATACTAGTTACTAGTGACCTAAACATAAACAGAAACCAGAGAAAACAACTGAATAGTATAATTATTCTTCCATTGATAAACAAACAGATATTGACATTGTAACTCATACAGGTTAACCAAAAACGAAAACTGACAATCATCAATTCATGTGCTAAGATTTCATTAAATTCAAATCCTCTGCGGGTCACGCTCCCAACACTAATCCAATTTCCTTTTCAGGTTCCTCAAGAAATACCCTCCCACGGTGTGGGCAACCGGGAAGTGGTATCAGCCCTCATACCCGTAACAGCACACGAGACCAAGTTGGTCACATTCAAATCCTTCCTACACCTCCTAATACCTCTCTTATCTCCATGACTAACCCTCTTCACGTCTCTTTATCACCTCGCACCGCCAGGGCAAACGTTTCGAGTACGTGGAACGCTATTCCCGGTCTCCTGAAACCACGCTCTAAACTACACGTAGGAGCTTTTAACGTCCGAACACTGTGCCAAATAGGACAGCAGGCTTCCTTAGCTAAGACTTTAGAATCCCGCGCCATCGATGTCTGCTGCGTCTCCGAAACGCGCATACAGGATGCGAGTAGCGTCATTCACTTGACCTCACCATGCCAAAATAAAGAACCGACTCGATTCACACTTCGTGTATCTGGAAGCCCTGATTCTGCTTCCCGTGGCCTCGCCGGCGTAGGTATAGCATTGAGTCCTGGGGCGGAACTAGCTCTCTCAGAGTGGATCCCAGTAGACAATCGTTTGTGCGCTGTTCGACTAAACGGAACAATAAGGATCTGAAAAGATAGCAACACTCGTCGTTGCCTCTTCGTCGTCTCTGCCTATTCTCCCACTGACTGCAGTGCAGATGATGTAAAAGATGAGTTTTACAGAAAGCTTTCGGACCTTCTCCGAAAAGCTAGGCGCTCGGATGTAGTAATAATGGCCGGTGACTTTAATGCTCAAGTAGGTAAACTAAGTGATAGAGAAAGACACCTAGGTGGATCTTATAGCATCGTGGCTCAAAGAACAGATAATGGCAACCGTCTGTTGCAGCTATGCTCAGATAACCGCCTCTTTCTTGCCAATACTAACTTTAGGCATAAGGAAAAAACATCTTTCAACATGTAGACCCCCTAATTCGTCCCAACGTTGGACCCAAATAGATCACATCGTTATCAGCGACCGATGGAGGGGCTCGATAGAAGACTGTCGCTCATTCTGGAGTACATGCTTAAATTCAGATCATTCTCTAGTACGAGCGCGTATCTGTCTGCGTCTTACTGGACGTAGGAAAGACGCTGCAAGGAAGCCTCTCGGGGCGCTAATTAATTATAGTCAAGCTAAGAGTATATTTCAGGAAAAACTAGGAAAAAAGTTAGGCAGCCATGTATGTGATGCCCTTGTGGTGGTCGGTATTCGATATAATCTTTAAATTTCGTATACAGCTCGTCTTGATAACCGTTCTATATAACGTCCCAACGGTTTAATAATCAGAAGGCAAATACGGAGTGTTGATTACGTTTATTACGAGACCACACACATATATCCAAATGTACAGATGCGTTAAACAAGCATAGAAGAGTTGTGCCGAAAGGCAAGCAAGCGAGTGAGAGCCATAGCAAGAGCGAGACGAGAGTGAATGAGTGAGTGAGTGAGTAAGTGAGTGAGTGAGTGAGTGAGTGAGTGAGTGAGTGAGTGAGTGAGTGAGTAAGTGAGTGAGTGAGTGAGTGAGTGAGTGAGTGAGTGAGTGAGTGAGTGAGTGAGTGAGTGAGTGAGTGAGTGAGTGAGTGAGTGAGTGAGTGAGTGAGTGAGTGAGTGAGTGAGTGAGTGAGTGAGTGAGTGAGTGAGTGAGTGAGTGAGTGAGTGAGTGAGTGAGTGAGTGAGTGAGTGAGTGAGTGAGTGAGTGAGTGAGTGAGTGAGTGAGTGAGTGAGTGAGTGAGTGAGTGAGTGAGTGAGTGAGTGAGTGAGAGTGAGTGAGTGAGTGAGTGAGTGAGTGAGTGAGTGAGTGAGTGAGTGAGTGAGTGAGTGAGTGAGTGAGTGAGTGAGTGAGTGAGTGAGTGAGTGAGTGAGTGAGTGAGTGAGTGAGTGAGTGAGTGAGTGAGTGAGTGTGAATAACATGAACATATATATACCATGTGAAATGAATGAGTAATCGAATCAAATAATCAGTTAGTAGTAAGACTAGCAGAGTGAATAAATGCGTAGGACGTAAGCAATATTCAAGCATACGTATTTCATACAAGCACAAAATAATAAGAGTACAATAAGTTGTCATAGTGCGGATGACTTTGTCCGCTAAATAAGTTAGCAAAAGGGCTTAACTGAGTTAAATGAGAATAAACTCAACTGCACGTGAGTCGCTATACCCTCCCCGAGGCAGCATGAAATGATATCCGAAAAGCTGTGGAAACAGCAGTGATATCTGCTAGTAAGGTAAACCAGAAGGTTAGGGAGCAACACTGGATCTCAGCAGCATCTATCGCACTGATAGATGCTCGGAAACTCATTCCACCTGGCTCTGAACATAATGAAGAGCGGAGTCAGCTTAAGCGCAAGCTGACAAGAAGTCTACGCAATGACCGTGAACAGTGGTGGGTAGCGAAAGCAAGAGACGGAAAAGGCAGCGGCAATAGGTAATAGCAGACAGTTGTTCAGACTTGTTAAAGAAACCGGTATTAGGAAACCGACTGTTAGCGAAACACTCAGAGAAAGATGGACATATTATACATTCTCAATCCAGGAGATTGGATCGATGGGCAGAACACTTTAGGGATCAGTTCAACTGGCCTTCAGCCACACTTCGGTTTCCCACGATCTCCAGTCAACCTGAATGGCAAGTTAATGTAGGTCCCCCGTCCCTTTACGAATTTGAAAATGCCATAGGAAATCTGAAACGAGGGAGAGCAGCAGGCCCTGACAGGTTTGCTCCTGAGATTTTTAAGAATGGCGGTCAAGTATTAGCAATGAGATTAACCGAGGTCTTAGGTAGAATTTGGGAACTGGACGTAATCCCATCTGACTGGTCTCAATCACTGATTGTGCCAGTCTATAAGAAAGGACAAAAGTCCTCTTGTGACAATCACAGAGGAATCAGTTTGACTAATATAGTGTCTAAAATATTAGCTTCAATAATACTTCGACGCCTAATCAAAGCTCGTGAAGAGCAGATTAGAGAAAACCAAGCCGGTTTTCGACCTGGACGTGGTTGCATAGATCAGATAATCACACTACGTCAGGTTCTAGAACACAGACACACGTTCAGACGCCCCACAATCGTAGTATTTCTCGACCTTAAGGCGGCATTCGACTCTGTTGATCGTAAGGTTTTATGGCAGTGTTTGTCACTGAAAGGAGTACCAAAGAAGTACATTAACCTTATAAAGGCTCTCTACTCGAACACAACTGGTCGAGTGAGAGCTTATGGCGAACTGTCATCAGTAATAACAATTTCCTTATCTAAATTTCCAGGGGTTGAACTTCTACCGTGAGGTTCACTTGTTGACTTAGAATATGCTGATGACATAGTTTTATTTGGTGAAGACGCTGACAAAATGCAGAGTCTTCTGACCACTCTAAGCAACAATGCAAGCATGTTCGGGATGCGATTCTCCCCCTCGAAATGCAAAATGTTGCTTCAGGATTGGGTTGCATTGACACCCGAACTAATGATAGGGAGTGAAGTAATTGAGCGTGTCGATCGCTTCACTTATCTTGGAAGTCTCATCAGCTCTTGTGGTCTGGTGTGTGGCGAAATCTCACCACGGATACAGAAGGCTTGACTAGCCTTTACCAACTTGCGTCATTTATGGCGTAGGCGAGATATCCGTCTATCAACCAAAGGACGTGTTTACTGCGCGGCAGTTCGTTCCGTTCTAGTTTATGGCAGTGAAGCATGGCAGGTAAGAGTAGAGGATATCCGTAGGTTACTAGTATTTGATCATAGGTTTCTTCGAAACATTGCTCGTATATCCTGGGACTGTCGAGTAAGTAACACAGTTGTTAGGAAACGGGTACTAGGTAAGGATGGCATCGACGTGCGATGTTTTATGGTGTACTAGTAGGATGGAAGAAAGATAGGGACGATCAGACCAAAACATGGAACAAGTCCATGAAGTCACTGACAAGTGGTCTGAGTCATGTCGGTAGGTGTAGACTACCTGATTGGGGACAGCAAGATGATAGCAACCGATGGTTAGAGACCCTGAATGACATGACTCAAAATCGTTTGCAATGGCGCAGGTGCATCCACTCTTTGTGTTCTCCCAAATTTTGATCTCCTTATTCCTCCTTGTCTCTTTTTTTCCCCTCTAAAATTTATTTCACTGTATTATACTCTTTAGGTAACATCTCCAAACACTAATCTTCCCGATTACTGCTCTTACTCTTATTACCTCTACCACTGCATCTCTATGCTAATGTGGTGTGGCAACTCGAACTGATGTACGTACCTACGAAGTTCTACGTTGTTACTGACTGACTGACTAACAAATCCTCAACAACAACAATGGAGTTTACAATTTTATATACATAATTCGAGAGAAATTATTTATAGTAATTAATTATTTAAATACTAAATAAGAAAAGAATGAAAAGACAAATTATTGATTGACAAAAATAAAGTTGAATACTACTACTGAATACATGAAGTTAAATCACTGAACATAAATAAAACAATATCAAGTGAATAAATATACATATATATATATATATATATATCTTCATAATAAGTAGTAGTTATATATGTATTTCGGTCTTTGAAGAAGAAGAAGTAAAAAAGGAAGCACATAAGTTGATCATCATCTTCACCATTATGATCTTAGTTTCTTTATCCTTTTTTTCTCGTTTTGAAGAAAGTGAAGTATAACAATGGGAAATTAAAAAAACAAATTAAATAATTCCATGAATAATTACCACGGGGTAAGGAGGGAGGGGAGGTGTATGTGTGCGTGTGTGTGTATATGGAGGGGTGTCGGACTGGAACTATACATACATAACCATGATAATAAATTATACATAGAAGATGTGGAATGAATTGTCATAGTTTTTTTTTTTGTTTTTGCTTCATCGATAGATCTATTTCAGTTAATTTGATTTACAGAGAGTTTCTTCAAGAAAATTTAAAACTGTTGCTTCAACATGAGATTGATGCTTTAAACGATGTCGAGAATTTGGATAAAACTATAAAAGTAAAGGAGAAATAGCATCAGATGAAACAATAGATAAGTTGACACTAGAATAAATAACATTTACAGTGACATATTACAAAAGTACTGATTGACTAGTTTTCAGAAAATGTTTTAAAAGTTAATCAATATGATGATTCGTTTTTGATAATTCTAAATGATACCATAATTGTACCATAAGAAGATTAAAACACGAATTTCAGCGAAGGGATCTCTTTTCAATCAATTTATTATCAAACTGTACAATCGTATATATATATATATATATATATATATATATATATATATATGAAAATTTTTGTTTTTGTAAAAGTACTAATTCCGTGAGGAAATATGAACACAATTAACCATTCATCTACCAGTTCACCTGCTCTTGTACAGCAAGGTACATTGACCGTAGCCAGCGCTCGCTTTCAACTTGGATATGGGAGCATATAACAGCTTGGTTCTATAAGGATGAAAGGAAAGCAGTTAGGAGTTCTATACTTGAACACCTAATCGACTGTAACTATTCCACAGATCCACAAATTGATTTTAAGGTTATTTATATTATTCATCCAAGTCTACCCAGATTTCTTCGTATCCAACTCTTAAAAATAGCCGAATCTCTTACAATCCAGGAGCTTAAACCAGAACTATGCGTACAAAAGAAGTACGTCTTATCGTTATCGTTACCTTGACCTTAATTATTTTGATTATCCTATTATTATCATCATTACTGCATTCCCCCTTTACTTATGTCTTATATTCTCAATGTTTTATTCGTAAATGCTCATCATATCACCTTATTCATCTTCTACGTCTTTATGACCTTTAATTATTATAACAAAAACATTTTCATCATCTTATTATATTCATTAAATCTATTGTTATTATTCGTATTATGTAATCTAGTATTGTAATCTTTCTATTAAGTCATCTTGGCTATTCGTGTCCACATTTCCTGATGGAATTAGTACTTTAACAAATCGTTTTCATATATATATACGATTGTACAGCTTGATACTAAATTCGTTGAAAAGAGATCCCTTCGCTGAACTTCGTGTTTTTTTAATTTTTAATGTTCAAATGGGAATTATCTGTCAACATAAGAAGATTGTCGGTTTTGCTGAGAAATATGTCTCAATGATTGGTAAATAATACATATGACACCCAATCAAGTTAAACTGGCTGAAATAGTTATTCAATTAAGTCCTAATATGACAGTTAGATCGGTCGAAGGAAGATAAGGCTAAAAATAGCTAATAGTACTTGGACTGTGACGAAAATGAGATGTTTTCCTCAGACAATGAGCATTTTTAATGAGTTGGCTTATCTATAACAGCAGAAAGTGGTTAGAAAAAAAACCATCCCACAAATAGCACTCACAGATTCCCGTCTACAGTAGTAAAGATTTAAAAGTACAGAATTAAAAGATCAAGAACTACTCACAAAAACGCTGTGCATGAAAGATCTCAAGTAGTTTTCCTTTGGGTTTTGCAGTCATCCATTTCAGGTTTTCAAGCTTACTAATAACCCAATCACTTTTCAAAATGCTTTAATAAGGGGGAAGGGTATCCTACCAGGTTATGGGCGACCGGGAACTGGCAAATGTCCATATAATTTTAACAGCACTGAAGACCACCCAACATACCTATGCTCATGACACAAGAAAGTAGACGGATAATGTTCTCATAATATTATATTCAGTTAAATTATGAACAGCTGTTTAAATTGAGATCTAGTTCGTCAACTAGGAAACATATAATGTAGAAATTTTCAAAAATACAGTTTAAGGGATTAACTAAACTCAGGGAGTCAGTTATGCAGATGATGGTTCCAGGTAATCGACAAGAAACCCTACCCGACCTAATTTTCGTGCAATCATACAGTCGTCAAAAAGGTGTCCTAATCATCTTTAGAGAACTGATGCTCATTTACAGATTCATCATCGTGTGACCTAGTTTCACAATCGGAGATGTTACCAGTAAACTATTCCAGCCATTAAATAAGAGAGATTAGTTCAGCGAAAAGAGTTCTGTTTTCGGCGAATTCATTTTCAAAGCTGTACAATCGCAAATATATATATACTTATTTTTACAGGATGATAATAATACTGATAATAAACTTCATAAACTACATGGTGACAGTGAGGTTACATAAACAAAGGTATTAGAAAAATTTTTTAAAACAAAGAAAGTTTAATAATCGTTTGATTGTTATTGGCTTAAGTATTCATCAAAAGATAGATTGGGAAATTATCATTGGGAAAAGATGGCTCAGCATAATAAAATAAAATGTTGAAACAGAGATGAAATGTAATTGAAATGATCGTGGAAATAAAAGGAAATCCAGTTGGGGGTAGAAGATTTAAAGGAAGATGAAAGGTGAAGCAGATGGCTGTAAAGGAACAAGAGTATGAAAAAGAAAGTAAATTTTAATACATTAAGACCATGGTAGAAGAAGAGGTTGTAACAGTCTCTTTTGCACACACAATTCTGGTTTTTCCAGATGTATGGATATTGCTTCGGCAATTCAGAGAATATGAAGTCTGATTGTCTTAGGAAGGCTTCTACTTACCTTGTAGATGACTTTGAACGCAGAATCTGTCTTGATTGAATGACCTGTGTTCACAAGATTTTCGATTATTGATACCATTTCACGTTCAAGGATAGAATTAGACTTAACAAGACAATTTCTGGGATATTTTTCTGAATATCCCAACACTATGTGCACCATTGGTTTGGAATCGTTTTCCAACTCCTCTAGGTGGATCCTCCGTATCCACCAATCCGGTTGAAGCACCGGACATTTCCTTTTCGTCCTCCCCCTTCGCGAGCAGGAAGTCAGTGGAACTTCCCTAACAGTGGCTGTATACGCGTGGTCATGTGAGAGTATTTCGAGAGGGAGAGCTGATTCTCCTCACCTTCAACCGTAGCAGGGCAAAGTGCTCCTTACAAAAAAGGATTTCGTCAAACAAAACCTGCAAAGATCCGACATTTTTATAAACACTTGGTGTAAAAAATCTAAATAAGACCGGTCACAAGCTGATGTCACTGGTTGCACAAATATTGGTAAATCAGGGAATAAACAATTGATTATGGAAACCATTTACATTATTCAATAATCAATGGACAAATATGTCATCTTTACATGAGATTCATGTCAACAATACAAACATCTACAGATTGATCAACAGGATAGAGTGACACAGACAAACTAATAAAATCGTCTAAGACGATAACAACATCAATTGAATTATTTAATCATTATAATATATGAATTTACCTGAAAATGATGTGGTTTACCACATGCATCTAATTTTTCAATTAATGATGATGTATGCAAAAAGTGTACATTTTCATCTTGACCACCATGGAATATAAATAAATGATATTTATTTGATGGCATATTTGAAACATAATTCATTACGTTACCTTTACTATTGAGGAAAAGAAAACGAACAAACAAATAAACAAACGATGAGTTGTAGAATTACAACACAAGAATAAGTCTAATCCTAATGTAATAAGTTCATAAGCGAGTACACGTATAATTTGAACTAAAATGCATATATCCAACAACACTAAAAAAAACTGGATAATATGTTCACTAGCAACGTCATATTAACAGTGTTTGAACAACTACAGTCTACAGATTGTATGTCTTCGCATTCTGATATCATGTGCTGCCTGGTTTTCAACGGCACTCCTAAATGAAATTCAATCAGAGACAGATAACAACCTATACATCAAGTTAATCTCCATAGAATCATTTAAACTAAATACGAGATTCTATTAACTATTATAAAAGTAAACCTACCAATAAGCATCTGGATTATCCTTAGGTAGACCAATATATCGTTCTGTGTATGCGGTATCATATAACGTCCAATCAACCACCGGAGAAATAGCTATTGCAGCTTTATATACATCGTGATATAGCATTGCAGCCATCAATGACATATAACCACCTAAAGATGAAAAACAAAAGGAGTTTCATCATCATCATAATCATTATCAGAACCGTAATACAACATTTTTTGTATTCGAAAAAAAATGATTACATTTGCAATAAACAAATTTAATTGAATAGTTGATATAGAATGGATGGAATGTGGCTAGCAGTGGAATCCAGGACGCGCATTTCATTCAACTTGGGAGTCGTCAGATGGATAGCGCTACTGAAACGCGGTTCATGGATTAGACTGTTAGCCAAATTTCATGTATTCCTATAATAACTGATGTCATATCGAGATGATCCGCACAAGATGCCCAAATATGCCAACAACGAGATAATCTAAACCATTTCTAATTGAATTAATTGAATAGTACTATCAGGCAATGGATTTTATGTAAATTATTCTTTGTACCGTCTAACTCTTTAATATTTCTTCTTTGATGTTCGCTACTTGAGATTCTTTCTTTTGAAGAGAAATGTTCAGTGATGATCTAAAACAAAACATTAATAAGTCACTTGACACATTAATAATTTATTCAATAACTATAGCACTGTGAGTTCTACACTGCCGATGATAAACGTATTGTGCAAATGGTATATCTGATAATCAATCGCTTAATCCGATTTCCTAGCCGCCTGCTCATAAACCCAGGCTAAATCTACACGGTAACTTGAACACACAAAAAAAGAAGTCTGAACAGATTGCTTGGTTCCAAAGTTAATTTAATTACAGAAAAAATGTATCTATAAAGTTACACACGACCTTGAGTTCTTAACATTTCTGCAACAACACTAGATATAGTAACAACGTTGGCGACTGTTCAACCAAGACCGCAGCAGATGATTCTGCATTTTCTAGATGCCTCTGCGAAGATCCTTAAATATAGGATGAACAATTTCATATGACATTTACAAAGTATTACTGAACTAGTAGTAGTGAGTCACAGAATGAATGTTAACCGTATGAATTCATTTAAGTGTGACTAAATTCTATAACCCGGTATAAGATTTCTTATCGATTTGCAGTTATTCTCTTATCAAATCAACATTTCTAAGCAAGTGTAGTCCATAAGGTTAGTATATGGTAAGAATTGCGATCTACGATACACATTTCACCTTATTTAGGACTCGTTGGCTGAATATACAGCTATATCAGTGTTGATGTTTGAATTAAGATTCGAACCCAATAGTTTTCGGCTCGAACACTCAACGCATTATCGATTGAGCCACTATCGGGTTTAGAACTAAAAGAAATTGCAATACAACACTATATCGAAACAATCCACTGAATATATAAATATTGACAGCAGAGACTGAACAAATTGCACTCCAAAATGATTTAATATTTATTTAAATGAATAAAGATTGGTACAATATATGTGCGCTAGACTACATCATTCGATATGTGTACGTGCTGAAATACTGCACGAGTGCCCGAACCAAAGCAGGTGGTTTTCATAAGGGGACATTCCTTGAACCTCTGACCCAAAGGTCTAATCCACAAATCAGTGAAGCGAAGTCAGAAGATTGGGTGCCATAATAGCCGGTTCGTACGCCATTTGTTCCCGCAAGATTATAAACCTAATGCGCACAATTGGTGTGGAATTAAGGTTTATCAACTCTCATTGGTGGATCCTTCCTACCTATCAACTGAGTTCAAGTGCCTGATATTTACTTTTCCTCCTCTCAATTTCGTAATCAACACTCTGATTAGATAAGGCAGTAGGACCTCACTGACAGTTGCTACATACGCGTCGCCATATGTGAGCGTTTCAACAGATAGAGCAGACTCTCCCCACTCTCGGTCTAATCGGGGCATTTAGGGGCTCTGAATACCAAACAATGGGGAATCGTAAACTAATACTAACAATAAAATACTTACATATTGACATATGGTCAAATAGGAAAGTTGTTGACTCATAAAGGTTATATATATATATATATATATATATATATATATATATATATATATATATATATATATATATAAACACGATAGCCTGCTTACCAAAGGAATAGCCCATAATAGCAACACGTGAAAGATCAATAAGTCCAGTGGTTTTTGCAGCATACTTTAAAAAGGCCACATGATCATCAAGTTCCACCTGACCCTGAATTTATTTTTAAGAAAATAGAATACGATATTTCAATGATGAAAGGAGAGAACAGGAAAGATGTTAACCCTCGCAGATTGAAGGGATTTATAACTAACACTTACCTTTATGAGCGATGTTGGGTGGTTGAAGAGTAATTTGAAAAAGAATACCAGGAGTAGACAATATCAAAGTGACATTACTGACTGCTAGTCTGAGCTATGTTGATAGGGATCTGAACCAGATGTCTGAGATCCTTGCAGTAACTCTAGTCAATGATTTTAGATGCTCAGTGACAAAGCTGTAAATTGATCAAGATGGTACACAGACACATTTGCTATTCATTTTATTCTAGATCTTCAGTTACTTTCATATGTAACTTTTGAATTCGTTTTCTTGAACTATCTCCTCAACGTTTTGTCCTTTTTATTACCATTATTAAAACTATTATTATTTTAAACCAGTTACTAATCGCCATGTTAATTTCATCGTGTTGTACTAATGTGGTATGAGAACTTGAACTAACGTATATATATATATATATATGCCAGTCACCAAGTCGTTTTACGACTGACTGATAGAATGAAGGTTGCATTGTGGTGGTCGGTATTCGATATAATCCTTAAACTTCGTATACAGCTCGTCTTGATAGCCGTTCTATATAACGTCCCAACGGTATATTAATCAGAAGGCAAATACGGAGTGTTGCTTATGTTTATTGCGAGACCATAGCAAGAGCGAGACGAGAGCGTGTGAGTGAGTGCGTGTGTTGAATATGAATAACATGGACAAATATATACCATGTGAAATGAATGAGTAATCGAATCAAATAATCAGTTAGTAGTAAGACTAGCAGAGTGAATAAATGCGTAGGCCGTAAGCAATATTCAACATACGTATTTCATACAAGCACAAAATAATAAGAGTACAATAATTGTTATAGTGCGGATGACTTTGTCCGCTAAATGAGTTAGCAAAAGGGCTTAACTGAGTTAAATGAGAATGAACTCAATTGCACGTGAGTCGCTATAGTATCAAAAGATCAATCTTTATTTTCGCCATTGTGTAAAATTACATTTCGAAAGGAAGACAATTCAAAGAGTTCACATTATATTCAAGCGTATTATAAACAGCGTTTCCTGTCGATGTCAAGACACTTAGACTAATGAACACATATTACTTAATTAACAGAATTTGAGATTTAGATAAATGTAACATTGGTCACCACTATTCAATGATCAGTTATTGTAAATATTTATAAATGATTTTCAGTTTAGATGTACCTAAAAAGGAGACTAGACTAACAGAAGTTTTGGTGACCTGAAAGCATGATCAAAGACTATAAGGGACAACAAGTTAAGGTTAGTTATAGATACACAAGTTTTTTTTGTCAACAACTTTTGATATGTCAGCTCCTAATTTTAAAGGCTTTACAACTGATGATGTAAGGCCGTAGGGTATGATGAGGTGAAATATTTTTAGAAATAACCATTTGTAACACATTCCTTCCTCTGTAACTATGGTATTAGTTAAATTTCAATCGCTGAGAATATTTCAAATATAATTTTCACATATAATGACTTCTCTATACTCGGCGCTCAATTACTGTCAAACTATTCGTTCTAATCTTGACGAATATTCGTATAATTATTGAGATAATGATTGTCTGAAAACAAAAACCTTACTATTGTCACAATCTTTTACAGTCAGCAATACGACTTGGATCTTACATCTTAAATTTGCGGCTTTTATTCGTAGAACCAATCAGCATGTCATGGTAGGACGTAAAAGAATCGATTGGATCATCATAATACACGAACTAGACTAATATATCAAGATAACAGCTATCAACAGATCAAAATGATTGTATTTGCTATAAAATGTACTTATAATAAAAAATCAAATAATATTGGATCAACTTGATAAATGTGTATAGTCATTACTTGAGGTTACTATTTTCCAAGTCTATATGAAGAGAGAGTAAGTCAGTCAGCTACAACGTAGGATCAGGCACATATGTACATCGGTCCAGGTTGCCACACCTCATTAGCACAGCAGGATGAACACCGGATTCATAAAAGTAGCTAATTCAGAGGTGGTAGTATATAAAAGAAAGATTGCATATAGAGATATAGTACAAGAAGAAAGAATTGATTCGTAGAAAGACAGATATGGAGCGATTTTAATCTCTTAGTTTAAGGGGAGACAAACAGTGTATACACCTACACCATTGTGATCGATTTTGAACCATATTACCCAGAGTCTTCAACCATTGGTTACGATAGTCACGCGGACCACAACCAAGTAGTCTGCATCTACCAACATGGCTCAGACTAGAAGTTAGTGACTTCAAGCACTGATGCCACGTTTTGGTTTGGCCACCCCTAACGTTCTTCCAACCATCTCCAACACTGATTAGCATTGCACGTTGTGGTAATCAGTGTTCAGGCATACGTAACACGTGATCCAACCATCTCAGTCGATGAAGATTGACAACCTTATCAACTGATTTACCATCATTCCCTAATACCCTGTGTCTAACCTCACTATTACTTACCCGGTGATCCCAGCAGATGCCAGCAATATTTCTAAGACATCTGTGGTCAAATACTAGTAGCTTACGAGTGTCTTCTACTCTTAATGGCTATGTTTCGTTGCAGTAAATTAAAACAGAACGGACTGCCGCGCAGTATACTCGTCCTTTTATTGATAGACGGATATCTCGCCTTCACCTCTAACAGCACTCAAGACCACTGAAGAGAGAGTAAATCAGATGATGGAATAATTGAAGCTAAAGTATATGTTACAATACACAACATTAATTTGCAGTTAACACAAAAATGAACAACTGAAAAACAATACACATAAACTTGATTTAACATTTAGATTATGGAGAAGTGCAAGAACACACATTAAAATAACTGAAATCAATGTTTCAATGGGACAAATTAATCTCTGTATTATGTAAATTGTTCATTTCAGAATTTTATATCATGTTCACAAAATGACTTAACTGAAAATAAGAATGTAAACCATTGTAAAATCAATTCAATCTCCTAAAGATTAAGCGCTTGTTGTGAGGACTGAAAGTCCCAAGTTGTGGATATACATTATTGAAGAGTTCAACATTATAACAAAACAGCCATCTAATACTTCATAGTTTTTTAATAGCTGTTTAACTAGAATAACTCCATGATGTGGAATTATTAACATTACTATTACGAAAATGTCCACCTATATACTACGATTAAATGAAGGTTATGAACCTGTGTGAGAAATTAAGATTATGATTTACCGTTGATAGTTAGCATTAGGAAGGATTTGAATGTGACCAATTTGGTCTCGTGTGTTATTACGGGTATGATGGCTGATGTCACTTCCCGGCTGCCGACACCGTGGAAGGTTATTTATCGAGGAACCTGAAAAGGAAGGTGGGTTAATGCTGGTCTTATCGACATGTGGCTTGACTGCAGAGCGCAAGGGACAACTGCGTTGAAAAGTCCCGTACTAGAACGAAACGGCCATCCAGTGCTTCCAAGTTCCAAAGGTCGTCTAGCTTAAATCGACTTATGAATTCAACTATCAAAATATAATTTTAATTATTTGTCAACTTACTAATCGATTTTTAATATGACCATCAAAATTGATACCACGATTAGAGGAACCACGACAATCACATAGAAAAACAGCATAACCAAAATGACAAAATAATTGAGCATGAGCAAATCTATTTCAAGTGATCAATAGAAAGTAAACAAATATCAGTTACAATCACTAAATAAATTATCGATCATTATCAAATATTTCTTTTCAACAGAAAAAAAACACATCAATCCAAAGATAAGATCGATAATATGAGCTACACAGTAAAAACGGTACTTTTCCATTTCACATAGATTCTCTTAAAAGTAGAAATATTGGATATCGGGTAGGTTGGCAACCATACTTGGGTTCTACTGATTATGTATTAGCCTAAACGACTTTGCTTCATTTCTACTGATTATTCGAATCTTTCCATTGATGTTTAACATTGTGATTGATCAGTCTTGTTCTTCGTAACGAGCAAAAACGAGTGTCAGTTAATAGGTATCTCAAAAACAAAACTGGACTAGTAATTGTTTAGGTGAACTAACAGTCAATGGGTATATGGACTCAGTAGCTAAGTGGACGAAGCAATGGCATTTGAAGTGAACGGTGTTGGGTTCGAATCTCAGAGTGAACATCAACTCTGAGATGCAGGTACATACAAATAGGACGAAACGCGCTTCCTGGATTCCACTGCTAGTCAATACCCATCTTTGCTTATATGTCAACCACCATTATAATTTCGAAGAGATCGTGTTGAGATGAACGAATTAACATTTAAATCTTTGCGTAGTAAAATCCTGAGTAATATTTGATGCCACTATTTTCAAACGTCGGCTTCAGTGACTTGGATATATTTCCCAAATGTCACCCCAGATACTTTTACAGCATAAGTCTATTGAACTACCGAATAAAATACATAAATACCAATCCATATATACAACATTTCTAAACCTCAGAAAATCAATCCATTCCTTAGCAAATGATATGCAGTTGTCCTTCAGGTTATTTCTGATCGTTATCAAGCGACCGTCTCACTTGGATACTTCCGATTGGCTCACTATATCAGAAGGTACCCTGCGGAGACAATGGAAAGTGGTTGTGCAATATCATGGGTTGACTGCAGTTAGATTTGTACATCATGAGATCCTGGCTCAATGGTATAGACAGTAAGCATTCGGCGTCGAAACTTAAAGTCCGGAGTTTGATTTCCGGTTGCGTGGTTATGGATGAGCACTATTGGGTAGTCCCATACTAAGGAGAAATAGTCGTTCCGTGTTTCCAGACATTCAATGGCTGTCTAACTTGAATCGATTCGTAGTCTAAATGAAATTCAACAGCCTTCACAGCCCAATACTGACACTAAGCATTATTAACGGAAATTACGTAATCCCATGTACATTTAAGTACTCCTCTATTTTTTCACAATACTATCACTTCGTTTGAGTAGTCCATACTTCTGATGACTAGTTGTACTAGAATTTATGTATATTAAGTTTTCAATTAACCATTATATAAACGACTAAAAACCAAGACTTACACAGATCTTGAATAACTGCCACGAACAAGTTGAATACCTGGACCACCATAAACAAAATGCAAAGTTGGATAACCAACAACACTAACACCATCGACCGATGATACAGGTAACAGTCGACTATGATTACAATTTGGCACAAATAACTGTCCGTATAGTATTGATTGTGAATTGCTAAATTCAATATAATTTGATGAGTATGTAACACTAATACTACTACTTATATGGTCATTTATACATTCATCATTATTATTATTTTGTAATGTGAGCATTCGATCTAAATTATTAAATATATCACATCGAAGGACTAACGGAGGATTAGTTGGATAGAATCCATTGAATGCATTATAATGCCATACTATTGAATTAGTTTATTGTTGATATAAAAAAAGAAGAAAAAAAATTCCAGGGTGAATTTATCATAAACATTACGAGATATGCGGAATATTAGATAAGTAAAACTGTGAATCTACACACAGAGTGTGACTCAAAACTGAATAGGAATTTGTACTTAGTAGGTGATTTACGTCATCTTCGGGAGAATTAAGCCTACAAATCAGATCCTAATTTAATGAACAGCAACTACAAAGATGATATCCTCCAATAGTCTATGACTTCTAATCGTGTTATTTTACTGCTAAACATTTGTATATTAGCAAACCTATTCTTCTATCTAGTGGTCACAACCTTTGATATCAGCTCATTCAGAAGCTCGAATTGACAATTCCATCTTGTGGGCAGTCATAACTCAGTTAGATCAATCGGTATTCTATGTCTATATGTTTCAACGAATTAAAACTCGTTCAACGCAATCCAAACTGAATTCATAGCAATGTCACATCAATTATGTCACTTAGTGGATGATAATACCCAGGTGATCAAATTCAAGTCGTTCATAGCTCGAAAAAGTGGCCCAATAACTAAAAAGAGTTTGAGAACGAACAACAAAACAATGAATACAACATTAACTATTTATAAAGTTCACACTACGTGCTACCATTTTCATCTATTTAATCTGTGAAACGTGTGTGGCATTAAATCAGAAATCAGATTAACATCATTGAATTTTTTTTAAAAAAACTTAAGGGTAAATACAGTCAAATGTGTTTTTTAGATTACTGAAAACGTGATAAATTACCGCCTCATTAAAACTTATTATTCTTTAGAGAAGAGATTAGTCACTTAGCCTGAATGATTGTTAGAACAAAATGACTAAGTACTCTGAAATCGTTGAAGATGCAACGATTGTTGCGGCCACCTAAAAGTTGTGATCGGGCTTACTCATCATCGTTACTCTATCAAACTGTTTTGGCGGGAGCGCTTGTTCCTTCAGGTACTAACAGTCAGTCAGTCAGTCAGCTACAACGTAGGACATGCTAGGTAGGTAGTTGAACAACGGGAAAACGGAAGGCAGCGAATGAAAAATCCGACAGTAAAGTCATGCTGCTGACTGTACAGTGGTGTGACAGCAGTAAAGTGTTTGTTTCAGGAAACCAGTATGTGCAGCGATGGTTCCTCCTCATACCGAACCAAGTAGTTGTCCCTTAGGCTCTGCCGTCAAGCGCCCAGGAACTCAAACTATTCCTAGTTTAGATTATTGTTCAGGGACTCCAAGGCGAAGTATTCTTCCAAGATCTGTGGTGCCACGTATCACGCATGCCCGACCACCGATTACCACGACGCACAATGCTGACTAGTTTTGGAGATGGTTGGAAGAAAGTCAGGGGTGGCCAAACCAAAACGAGGCATCAGTCCATAAAATCACGAACTTTTGGTCTGAGACATGTTGGTAGATGCAGACTAATTGATTGGGGTCCGCGTGACTATCGTAACCAATAGTTGGAGACTCTGAGTGACATGGCTTAGAATCGATCACAATGACGTAAGTGTATACGCACATTGTCTTCCTCTAAACTGTGAGATTAAAACTGCTTTATATCTTTCTTTCTACAAACTAATTCCTTCTACCTGTATTATATCATTATATGCAATCTTTCTTTCATATTACCACCACTGAAGTAACCACTTTTATGAATATGGTGTTCATCCTGCTGTGTTAATGAGGTATAGCAACATGGACCGATGCATATATGTGCCTGGTCCTATGTTTTAGCTAACTGACTGACCTGCTCCACCTAGATTTCTCGTTATTTGTAAATAGTTGGAAGACAAGGATTTATAATTGACTGAGAATTGAGTAGCAACTTATGTAATCTTTAGCAAATCCTTTTACATGCTGACCAAGTTGCGATGTTGCCACTAGTCTGAGTGACGAGACATTGTGTGAGATACACGGAAATTTTGGTTGGTAGGAGGTGGTCGATAAGAAACCCTGACTGAATTAGGTTTCATCCTAGATGCCGCTTGTAAACAAGTTGTACCTGTAATATTACAAGAAACGATACTTCCTGGCGAACTCGGTTTTTCGTCATCCAGTTTTCCGTCAAAGACACCCTTCGAGCCGCAAATAACCTCCTGCAGGACTGGGTTATACTTACAATTGACTGATTATTGAGTAGTGACCAATGTCTTGTTTATCAACTTCTTTTTAGTGCTGATGTATGCTAAATAACACAAAACCTAGATGAATGCAGAGTTCCCTGTTGACTATCTCCAACAATCTAATATCTCATCAGAGTGTAGGTAATTTCAAGTCACTTGGACTTGTGACCCCATTGCAACTTGATCAGTAGAGTTCCATCAGCATTAAAAACAACTTAATAAGTACGATATTGGTCGCTTATCATTCAGCAATTAATCAACTTTAAAGAATATATTCGGCTGTAACAGAGAAAAAACAAGCACCTGAATCTTAAAAACTTGTACAATCCGCCACCACACGATACAGTAATAGTGTTACAAATCGTAGGATTCAAATACAAAGTGATTATAATCAGATTTCAGATGAAAATACATGGAGGATAATAGCTTTAAAGGTTGTTACTAAGTTTGAATCCATGTATAATCAAAATTTCTTACCATGTTTACGAAGCCATGCTATATGTTGTAGAATTGGTTTACGATGTTTATTTACAGTAATACTAGTAGAATTATTTATATTATTTTCATTATTCTCAATAATAACTTGACAAATTTGAATGCCAACAAGTTTATCTAAACTGCTTGATTCTAGGATCATAATACCAGATTGAATATTGAATGTGTTCAATTCATAAGACAATGGATATGGTTTCATTAATAAACATGAATCATGAAACAATGGATCCAATGTACATTCAATATTAGAATTCATTGATAACGATGATGATGATGAATTGTGTGCATTTTGAATGGATTTCATAACACGAGTATCATTGTTGTCGATTGGAAGGTCTAACGTTAAACAATTTAATGAACCTCGATCACTTTGATTTCCATAACTTACGGAATATCTACATAAATTTAGGATAAGAAAGGGATTAAGGTAAAATAGAGAAAGATATGAAATTGGTTATCCGTTTACCAAATACTTAGGCGTTTATGCATACAATAGACAGATTGTGGCCAGTAGAAGAAGCAACGATCCATGCTACATCCCTATTTCGGACTTGGCAGAGGGACATGTAGTGAACGAGCATACAGGTGGTGGCAACCGATTGCAGATGAACACGAACCTACAGAATGTCTTGGTAAAATATGAGAATACATTGAATTATTCATTCATGGATTCATTCGCGGATTGGTTGAGGTTAAATGTTAACACTATTGGATGACGGCTCAGTGGTCTAGAGGTTAAGCATTCGCGGGTGAGATTGAAGGCCCTAGGTTCGAGTCGCGCAAGTAAGATCATGGATGCGCACTGCTGAGGAGTCCCATACTGAGACGAAACGACCATCCAGTGCTTCCAGGTTTTCAGTGGTGGTCTAACATCAATCAGTTAACAATCTCAATCAAAAAGAATAATCCATTTGCAACTTTCCATCATTTATCCCTCATATTCTGTATGATTCGTCCAGTTCACAATTCCTTTATATTTTCCCTTCCATTCTCTACAGCTCGATCTTCTTAGCCTTTTGCTGCCAGGTTTTCCACCTCCGATTGATGTTACATACTACTTATGTCGATAGATATAAGTAGCATACGCCACAGAAAAACCTACAATCCCAGAATTGATATTCACTAAGGGACTTGAACCCATTGTCTTTCGCCTCAGAATTATCAAATAAAGGAATAATTCAAACATTTATTCATAATAATATCTAAATATTCAATTTTTCAGCATCGAACATTGGAAATTATTATTATAACAATTAATAAGCAGATTACTTGAACAAAAACTTACTTACATGTGTTTCAAAAGAGGATGTTCCCTAAATCCTTCAAAATAAACAAATTTATTATCTTCGTCCAGCCAAACCTATAAGGAAAAAGTGGTAGGTTTAGGAATAGAAACTTCACAAATAAAACATGTATATACGTGAATGTTTATTTATTCTGTCGAGATTACGAACCGATAAATGTTAAATCACTATTGAAAACTTGGAAGCAGGGGACGGCCATCTTATCACAATATGAGATTCTTCACGGGTGCGATTCCGCCACCCCTCACGCAAGACTCAAACACAGGACCTTCAGTTTCGTGCGTGAACATTTAACCTCTAAATTACTGAGCCAACATTCAACGGTGTTAATCCCTAACTTCAACCAATCCACGATATTGCACGACCATCTTCAATTGCTTTAAACGGGTAACTGCCTCACACCGAAGGTCCTGGTATCGAGCCCTGTATTTGGAATCATGGATACGCACCGCTGAGAAGTCCCGTGCTAAAACGAAATGGACTTCTAGTGTTTTCAAGTTTTCAATAACGGCTTAACTTAGATCAGTTCATGATTTCAATGGAATTCAATGATCTTCACAACCCTATACTGACGTTTACTTATTTGTACCCAGAATGCAAATAGATGTAGTACAGTGAACCAAAACTAGCACTGGAATTTATGACTGGTATATTTTTGGAGCTCATCAGTTTGATGTACTTTTATTCCAGTTTGTTACTTGTAATGAGACTCGAACGCAATATTTTTACTTCAAACACCAACGCACTGACTACTGTATTGCCAAATCCAGATAGACACTAATTTATTCAACGGGTCTGATGTTTAGAACATTATTAGTAAGAGTTTGAAATCATTCCAATGTTGGTACATAGGGCAGAATTTTGATCAGTCCTTGTTGGTACATGTGTGGATCCCATGCGGATTCTATCGGTACACATAATTTTTCACATTCTCTTTCAAACAAATGAACTGTGATTTGAAGTGGAATCCTGGACAAGGGTTTTGTCCAATGTGTTCAAAAAAGCTGGTTATGCTGAAGCAATTCGAACAAGATGTATATCTTTCCCAACAAAGATTAATCAAAATTCAATCTTGCATATCAATAACCGGATAATTCGAACCCTTACTAGGAATGATATAAAGATTTAATAAATATCATCATGGAACTGTAAATGAAGTTTGATAAACATTGAGAAATCGGAACACAAACGAATAGACGTTTCTCGTACACGTTTGAAATTTCTAGATAATCAACAATTCTTGACAAGGAATAAAAAAGCACCCCAAGGTTTTTAGATAATATAATCAACTAGAGAATAATATAGAATCTGTCAAACAGTAAATAATTCCATGCATTGATAACCCTGATACAATAATCCAATTTCATTCTCTAGGCATTCACTTTTTAGCTTTACCTCGATCTTGAAGTTCAGTATTCTTTTCAATACATACCTTTCCAATCTTTTGACTCAAACTATGTTTGCAAAGACTGGCCAATCTTTTTATCATTCCTAATACATTATTTTGACCTCTTTTATGTTTATTTACATCACATAGTGGTAGCCGGGTATAGTAACTAGGACCAACCACATCTTTTCCAAGCTCTATAATGATGATGTCAATCTGTTTAGCTAAAATATCATGGCTTGATTATTCTTGACTAAAGAAAAGTTGGAATTACTACTATTTCACTACAATAGATATCCGCAATTATAAAGAAATAACGAAAGCATTATTTTGTACAATATCTCACTAATCTTAACAAGATATTAGAATATTTCAATCTTAACTTAATCTTTATATTTGTATTTCTTAGTATAGATCGTATTAGTGTAGTTATAGTCAAGAAAATGATCAGAAAACCTGAGTTGAATTCGAGTAACGAAGAATAATGATAAAAAGCTATTCAACTAACAAGTTATTAACTAAATACCAACTGAAATTCATTAGATTCTCAAGTGTTAAAAATAAGTAAGAAAACGTACTATTGATTGATTACTGAGTAAACAGCATGTTTATCGAGTCCGTTTTAGCGTTGATCGAGCTCTATCGATTATGTCACAATATGGTCACTAGTTTTGTAGTGATGTACAGTGTCTGAGAGTTTCTATAAACAATCTCAAGCGGAAAGTTGGAGGGTGAAGGAGAAAGTTTACTTGGTTAAACCGAATTATATGTTTGCATACTCATATTAAGCCTATCATTGGTTTATGTCTCATTTCCTAGAAAAAAGGTCACTTCTTGACCAATGACGCCCACTTACCCTTTGGCAATTTTTGACTGGCCTATTGTATCTACCTTTCTCTCCTAAAAAAAATAGGTCTGCTTTTCGAATCCAACTGAAGGCGTTGGAATTGGTGGCACATCTAAACTAAATGATTCAACATTATGTGTACTATATTGAAATGGTAAATGATTGTAGATAGTTCGGCTTAACTTAGTTATCGTGCTAGTTAGCAAATGTAAGTCATATGTAACTATCTGAAATCAAAAGATAAAATATAAGACAAATTTCATAAATGAAAGTAATTAATTTACAAAACATTTTATAGAGAATTTAGAAATACCTGATTCCCAGTAACCTCCCAATCACCATCGGTTAACTGATCAACAAAAATTTGTTTAGCTTGGATAAGGGTTGCAGTTTGTTCATGTGTAAAAGTATTACCATTATTGTTATTATTAATTGAAGTTTTAGGCCATGAACATTGTATAAGATATAAATGTGTAAAACCAGATCTATGTGAAGCCCAAATAAATGTACAAGAATTTTCATTTGTAAAATTTGATGATTTGTTCATTCCACTTGTTGAATCCCATGGATATTTCAGAAAGGTTAAAACGTCATGAACCTAGAACAGTAATTTTGCAAATTTTGCAAAAAATGGAACAACACTTGTTAACATAGTCACTTAACACGATTTGAAGGAAAAAAAAACATTTTTTTATAAAGTATTAATTATGGATGGTAGTTGTGACTGTTTAGTTGTCTGTAAAGTGGAAGGATTTTTTCCTCTTGCAAGAACTGGAAAAGAAAATAGATGGGTGGTGGTATTAGTGACCTGAGAACGTGACGACTGTAGATTATGAGACAACTGCTTGGACCCGGTCACAGTCTTTTTGTAGTAAGTTTTAAATGTGTTAGATTCATATTTCTAAAGATTTTATCGCCGGAGATCTGTAGAGTAAAGAGAGGTGTATTCTTCTTAGAGCCGACCTTTTATAAGCCCTTGGCTCCGTTTTGAGAAGACACCATTGCTGTAGATGCTAGTTGTTTGACGTAACAACCTTACTACTGTCCCACTCCTGGACGGACGGCAGCACAACTTTTCTACTCCCAGTTTTTCCATCCTCAAGCTAATCTACCAAGCATGGTAGTGCAGTGAGGACTATCGAATGTATTTGAACACAAAATTACAGCACATCTTAGTAAAATTTAAGAACCATACAGTAAATACTTAATTTGCAAAATATCAATCAACTGACTGTTACTTCTGCAAATACCAGTCAATCATATCACATTTCATTGTTCCTGCACTTCCATACCAATTTCCTTCTGTTCGCGTTCTTTCTTTCTCGACCTTCTGCTACCAGACATTCTAATCTTGACTATCGTTCCATACTACTCATGCCGATATAAGAAGCACTCACCACAGTAGTACCTAGAGGGACAAGCGTTACGTCAATACAGTTTGATAGGGTAATCACGATGATCAAACCCAACTACCCCTTGGTGAATCCACCGTTCCCACCAACCCGGATTAAGTGCCAAATATTCACTTCTCCTCCTCTTAATTTCGTAAACAACACCTTGATTTGAGAAGGCAGTAGGAGTTCTCTGTCAGCGGTTATATGGGCGTAATCATATGAGAGCATTTAGGGAGGGAGAGTAAACTGTTCTTTCACCCCCTCGGTCTTACCAGGGCATTTTGGGGTTAGGTTTAGTGAATATCTTGCTAACGAGTGAAAACTAGCACGAAAGTTAAGTCTAACATTTCTTACCAACTTTATACAATTACCTAACGTAAACATACTGATGTAGACTAACCATCGAACGACAGTTTCCTACCCCATTTCATTTAGTTTGGTTTCAATAGTTAAGCAGTTATTAACACTGGTGCTCATATGATGTGTACTTTAAAGTCGACTACCAGTACTTCTATGTGATTATTGAGTAATGGATTGAAAGAGGACATGGCTGTTATGGGGCCGGACAGAATATACTACATAAAAATGATTCATCAACTAATCGACAACTACCTTTAGAAAAGAAAATAATTACCACGTTATAAATCAGATGATTGAAACTATAACATACACTACTACATTGGTGATAATATGACGTTTAGAAACACATACAAAATCAATCATACCTTCGATAATTTAAAGAAAAAAAACTCACCAATACAAATATTTTTCATTTTTCATGAAATTTCTGCCGGTGTTGTTATTGTTTAGGGATGAGATAGTAAGCATTATGATTACGAAACTATTTACCACAATAATTACAAACACTTTCCACTTCATATGAAACAATTAGCCTATAAACTGATAGAAAACCGTTTACGACAGTGCAGGAGGCACCAGATACATATGGGCCGCATAAATCATTAGATTTATGTAAGGGCTGGGATATTGTTCGGGTGTCCAAACCGAAATAGATGGTTTTCTTGGGGGGCCACACTCGAAGCCTTTGATCGAAAGGTCTGGTCGACAAGGCAGTGAAGCAACGTCAGGAGATGCAGTCCCATGATAGCCGGTGATCAACGATCGGTTCATACGCCATTTGTTCCGTCAGGATCATGGAGCCTATGTGCACCATTGGTTTGGAATCAAGGTTTTCCAACTCCTCTAGGTGGATCCTCTGCGTCCACCAACCCGGCTAAAGCGCCGGACATTCGCTTTTCACCCTCTCAATTCCATAAACATCACCCCCGCCACGAGAAGACTTCCCTTGCAGAGGCTATATACGCGTGACCACGTGAGAGCATTTCGAGAGAGAGAGAGAGAGAGCGGACTCTCCCCACTCTCGGCCGTACCAGGGCATTTGGGGGTGTTTACGACAGTAAGGTGTTTGACACAGACAACCAGCATTTGTAGTGACACCACATTTTGACAACGACAGGAACGGGTTAGTAAAGGTCAACCGCATATGTAACACACCTTTCCCATAGCCTCACCAATTTCCATTGAGGAAAATAAGACTTTTAAAGTAAAGCGCTAGCACATCAAAAGATAAACACAATAAAGGGCATATGTGACAGACTGATCATAGATAATTGACGATTGGACTGCGGATACGCTTCCAGGTGATCAGTATCATCTCACCCACAATCTAAATTAAACTTCATCAAATGTTAATTGCACAAAAAAACAAGTATGGTTTAAAGTCGAATGAAACGCAAATTTGTACTTTGATCAATCAATTCCATTAAATCAAACAAAGAATTAACTAATTGGCACTAATTAGCAATCCAATTCCCGATTCATTTATGATTACTAAAATTTGTTACACATAAAAATGTAAGAAATCTCTTTAAAGTAATTTTTCCTATCGAAAATACAACTCTATATACCTTAACCCAAAATTTCGACTCGACTTCAGTCACTAATTCTATACATGGTGAAGTGAAGAATGAAGATGAATAGTCTGTTAATGTGGATGTTGCCGATGAAAACGACAATGATGATGGATCGGGATGATTAACAACATCAGAGATAGGTAAGAAATTATCAACTGGAATTAATATGAGTGAAAGACGTTGTTGAAGGCGAGTGATCAGTTGACACCAAACACTAGAAGTGAAATACATAAAAGAAAACAAATAATTTGTAAGAGATAAGAAAACAACAAGAACTTAATGAGTTCTTTTCAAAAACAAACCGATTCTAATTAAAAGAACACTGTACAACTGATATTGTTTACATCATTCATATTACCTACAATCAAGACAATGAGTAATGTCCATTTCTGCGTACTTTTTTTCTTTTTTAAAGCGTATTTTTGAGAGAGGTTACATTGAATTTGGCTCGGGATTAACAGTAAAATATTCAATACAAGCATCACATCATCTTCTCTGAAACTTATCAGACAGATTAACATTAACAAACCTTAGTATTTTCATCTTGAGACTTTTAGTACAGTGAAATCATTCATGTTGCAAATGACTATCTGTCTCTACAGTTAATTTCATTTTATTGCATAAGATTATTTACCTCATTTTGTGAAAGTATATTGAAACAATAAACCATACACACTAACTAAATCCATGATTTAGTTGTTTGAGCTATAGATGATTTAAATATTCAGAAGCTTTATATTGTCATTCTGGAAATCATTAGCGCCTATTTTATGTAGAGAAGTGAGCCCTTTAGTCACTTTACAAGTATTAAGTTATTTTGTCCTAATGGCTTTAATTATGGTTTTAAGTAGAGATGAAAAGTGTTAAGTGAAAGGAATCCAGGATGTATGTTTAGTCCAATTTGAGACTCATCATCTGCACATAGATACATCCCATAGTGAGTTGATTGACTCCAGGACTCGAACTAAGTATCAGTCGCTCCAAACATCACCTCGGACAACCAGATAGCATCATTAGACCTCATACTTAAAGTTTGACATATATTAAAGCATCCAGTGAACGAATTACTTCAATTAGTAATGTACTAACTACTTTCATTTAGAATGAGACATTTGAAAGAAGATTCTTTAAGTTTAGAAACCAACAAGGATAAAGAAAACGAAAGATTATTTCAAACGTTTGAAACAATTTTTCTGTGCATCAGAATATATTCTTATTATTAACTCTCTATCCAATGCTCAGTTAATTTGAAACAATCAAGTCCAACCTTGGATTTGATACCTTATTTATTTATTTAAACACATAAACATTGGTACAAGTAGGCACCAAATAGTTATGCGCCACACAAGTCACTTGATTTGTGTGTGGGCTGTGATACTGTCCGGGTGTCCGAACCGAAGCAGGTGGTTTTCTTGGGGGACCATACTCGAAGCCATTGATCTAAAGGTTTGGTCGACAAGGCAGTGGAACAACGTCAGGAGATGCAGTCACATGGTAGCCAGTGACCAACATTTGGTTCATACGCCATTTCTTCCTTCAGGATACTGGAGCCCATGTGCACCATTGGTTTGGAATCAGGGTTTTCTAACTATCCTAGGTGAATTGTTTGTATCTACCAACTCGGTTAAAGAGCCGGACATTCGCTTTTCGTCCTCTCAAATTCGTAAACAACACCCCCGCCAAAAGAAGGCAATGAGTAGGACTTCTCTGGCAGTGGTTGATACCTAGAAAGATTATTTCCTTATGAATATATTTTCTTGATATTGAGTATTGAATAAATGAAAACTATTGATATGATATATAATAAATTGTAAGGATTAACATAGATCACTACATATAAAATTGTCTACCTTAAAAAGTTCAGGCTTAGTTAAAAGAGGGCCCACCTCCCTACAATCTTTTAACTGAAATATCCAATTTGTGTACATCACCAGAATACCTTTCAAAATTAGGCTACCACTGTAGTTAAAACCTATGGAATATCTAAACTTCTGTGATAAAAGATTAATTACACCAACCTGATTAGAACACTAGACAACTCCTTTAACTCTCTCCCTCTCTCTCTACTGTGGTCAACATATCCTTTACGACAAGGCAGTTCGTAGAATTTCCCCACTAAAGGAGAGAAATATAAGGTCGTACATTAGGGATAGACACCTTAGTCAGACAACCATTGAAAATCAGAAAGCATTCAAAAGTTATTTCATTTTAGTATAGAACCCCTTGGTAATATGATGATATGATGAATTTATTAGTTAGGAATTTAAATCATTCGATGTTGACTCAATGATATAAAAAAGTATGCTCCTGACTTGAATTTCTAGATATCGATACGCAGTAAGTAGTAACAAACGTCTATCCATGATATAAACTATCAAGAACAATAATCACTGCGGGATTTCAACCAAAACTTCTCCGCTTAACTTTATTAGAAAAAAAACTTACTTACTTACTTACGCCTGTTACTCCTAATGGAGCATAAGCCTCCGACCAGCATTCTCCAACCTGCTCTATGCTGGGTTTTCTTTTCTAGTTCCATCCAATTCTTGTTCATTTTTCTTATGTCCATCTCCATTTCCCGGAGTAATGTGTTCTTTGGTCTTCCTCTTTTCCTTTGGCCTTCAGGATTCTTAGTGAGGGCTTGCCTTGTGACGCAGTTTGGTGCTTTCCTCAATGTGTGTCCTATCCACTTCCAGCGCTTCTTCCTGATTTCTTCCTCCACTGTGGTCTGGTTTGTTCTCTCCCACAGTAGGTTGTTGCTAATGGTGTGTGGCCAAAGGATCCGAAGTATTTTGTGTAGACAACTGTTAATAAACACCTGTATCTTATGCATCATGGGTTTCGCAGTTCTCCAGGTTTCCGCCCCACACAGTAGAACTGTCTTGACATTTGTATTGAAAATTCTGACCTTGGTGTTGGCTGACAGACAGTTGTTTTGAGTTGCAGATGTTCTTCAATGGTAAATATGCTGCTCTTGCTTTACCGATCCGCGCCTTCACATCTGCATCAGATCCACCATGTTGATCAATGATGCTGCCCAGATATGTAAAGGCTTTTACATCTTCCAAATCTTCTCCATCAACTGTGTTTTGACTGATGAGCGTTGTGTTACATCGATGAATCTTGCTTTTACCTTTGTATATGTTGAGACCTACTGTTGCTGAGGCTGCTGTTACACTGGTCGTCTTATCCTGCATTTGTTGTTGCGTGTGCGATACAACGGCCAGATCATCTGCGAAGTCTAGATCGTCCTGCTGCATTCTAGCTGTCCACTATATCCCATGCTTCCCTTCAGATGTTGACGTCTTCATGATCCAGTCAGTCACCAGGAGAAAGAGAAAGCGTGAGAGTAAGCAACGTTGTCTGACACCGGTCTTTACTTCAAACGAGTTTGTGAACTGTCCTCCATGCACAATTTTGCAGCTTAATCCATCATATTTTGTGTGCAATTCTGTATGATATTGACTATCTTCTGAGGCACGCCGTTGTGATGAAGAGGCTTCCATAGTGTTGTTCTGTCTACATACATAACTAAATGAATCCTCTTTATATAAATCTAATTGTTATCTAATAATACAGACAGGTTATTAAAATTACTTACTAATTCCCATCTGGTGTCCAACCAGCACGAACTAAATATTCAAAATTCGGTAAGTATTGTTTTAAAGGTGAACGTAGTGCAAGAGTTTGTACATTGGAGATCTGATAAAAGAAAGTAGAGATAGGAACCCTTTTTTTTACAGAAAACTTTGATTCATTTGTTGATAACGTTGAAAAAATAAGCAAGAAACAATAAGACTGATCGTTGAATTTCCTAAAGTTCGAATAAGACGTAGCGATCAATCGAATTCGAAAATGTATCCGATGTAAGACAAATGTTATCCACCAATAACATTGGAAGATGATTAAGCGACATTATAAAATCGATTAGTCTATTTTATGACTTTTCACAGGTTTGTAAGCAGTTTAAAGTAATAACAATAAGTAGCTAAAATAACTTAAAAAGACTTTTCAACTACATTCGTTGAATATTTAATGTTTCGCCTAAGAATTTGAGAAAGTAAGTATTAACTTAGGACAGAGAAAAAGCTTTCGTAATAATTTCTGTATATATTTCCCCGAATCCTCAAAATGAAGAAAATCGTCCACAAGTGGTATGATCGTCATACACTTAATGAATAGTGTACACAAATGGGATATCTTCAAAAGAATTCAAAATGATTGACAGACATAAAAACATGACATTTGTATTTTGCACCATTAACGATATTGCCATCAGATGTTTGGAAACTGATTCATTTAAACAAAGGGAAGTAAAAACGAAACCTGTTTTTTGCTCTGATAAAAAAATAACTATCTCATGTAATTTCGTTTTTACTGATCTATAAACCCTTACTCTTTAAATTACTTTTATCCTTAGTGTATGTCATTTCATTTTATAATCAGTTACTTTCATTATGAGCATTATTGTTTGTCATATCAGCACCCCAACTTTATATGACTAGATCTATTGACATCTGAACACCACTACTACTCAACAACATCAATCAAAAAAGTCGTTTATTTGTAGTGTTATTCTGCTGAAATGCTGTTTCATTTTTTTAATTGTGAACACAACTGCATCTATCAAAGTATATATATATATATATATATATATATATATATATATATATATATATATTTGATTTTGTTTCTGAAATTGAAGGACGCCTAGTCAATTGATACAATGCGTGACAACTAGAGTTGTATAAAGATAACCTTTATTGTTTAACAGAAGTGTAAACTCTAGCGTTTCCGAACATTTTTCCGTCCATTTAGCGGGCACGTACTGTATATAAAAGTATAAATTTCACTGAGGTCTTCCGTCTAATCATTTAAAGGAATATACACATGTCTACTGTAGCGTGTATCCCAACTAGCCAGATGAAAAAAAAACAAATAAAGTGAAAGTTAGGACTTGAAATGAAGTCCTTAGTGAAAATCACACTCTTTTATGCAGGATCCACTAACTAAATGAATGTGAAAACGCTAGATATTCCATATACATTGAACATTGGGAGGCCGGTAGGCTACAAATTCACGAGAACGTGTCCTATTCCCTCGAGTCGGTTCATTTCAATTTCGGGTTGACGCTTATCGTATTATCAGAAATGACAATGAAAGCTGTATAGTTTAATCATCTAGATAAAAGGATGAAATATCCTCTGATCATCAAAAGCATTCACCCAAGCGATAAATCTTCATTTAGCCCTCTATATGATGATTAACTAAATAAAAAATAAACGATTGATGGATGAAATCAATCGATTTCAAATAGGCTTTCTAATTATTGCAATTCAATGACAAGACAGTCTTCAAAGTGTAAGTTCAATTATAATGAACGTTTAACAGATAATAATAATAATAATAACTACTTGACAAAAACTCATTCATCTGTAGTCAGCTGAACAAAGAAAACAGCCAGTCATACTCACTTTACCCATTGAATCCAGTTTAAACTGGCATATTTTCAAATTACTACTTGCATTTTCAGTGCCTGAGTAAGACAGAAAGAAATAAAAGATTAAATAAACACACACAGCAAATGAACATTGGACAATCTATTTCTAAACAAACAGCATTATATAAAGATAACATTGACAATTTTTCAGCAATGTGTTCACTGGTGACTAGCTTCAAGATGTAACACTTCTGGAGTTATGGTGAGAATCTATGAAGTACAACAATACCAGATGAGAGACAATTATTCACTGCAGACAATGGGTTAGGGTTGTACAGGATTGTGAGATGAATGAAGCAAGATATTAAAGTCACTGGATGCCGTCTCAGTAGTTTAGAGGTTGTGTTCGCGCGCATGACTGAAAGTTCAGGGTTCGACCACTGGATGTAGGGGTTGTGGATGTGCAGTGCTGAAGGGTCCCATACCGAGACGAAACAGGTACTCAGTGATTCTACGCTTTGAATGGTGGTCTAACTAAGATTAGTTCGCAGCTTAAACTCTGAGAATATAAAAAAAGTTCAAAATTGTTTCATACCTCTATTTATTGTCAATGAAAAATGAGGGAAATTGTAAACAAATTACAACCATTTTTCTCATGATGGTTTCATTATTGTAAACTTTGAAAATACAATATAAAATACAGTATAGAGAAGAGATTGAAACAACCACAATAAATTTCCAGTTAGTTGCTATCCCAACAGGCAATAGCTTTCGTGTAAATGGGTCATTTATGAAAAGGGAAACAATCATATATCAAAGTATAAACAGATTTTACATGATTAATAAAACTATTAATGTCTCCTACAGTGAGGTTACTCT
The DNA here is from genome assembly GCA_944470425.2 of Schistosoma bovis. Taxonomy (NCBI): domain Eukaryota; kingdom Metazoa; phylum Platyhelminthes; class Trematoda; order Strigeidida; family Schistosomatidae; genus Schistosoma; species Schistosoma bovis. The sequence continues at coordinate 5,204,022 of OX103959.1, read as the reverse complement.
GTCTGTATATTCAAAACAAAAAAAAAACAACGACATATAAACTTGTCCTCGTGGACATAGATTCTCCACTTTTTTTGAACCCTAATAAGGATGTAAACATATTTTTAGGATTCCCTTTATGTTCCTAGTTAGGAATGGGTATTTTGTGGATAGAACTAAAGGTTTATGATTAGGGTTTTCCATTGCCAACTGACATCGGTTATCATGCAAAAGTGCTCTGTCACAATATAGATGAATGAATCTTCTCAATTAACGTCTACAATTACAGCAATGTATCTTTTTGTTTTCTATGAACTAAACTGAATTCAAAATTAAAACTCAAGATTGTAGACAGTCAGTGTTGTTTGAGGTATAGTAGAATACTGCCACTTCACAGTTGTGCACACCAATGAAAAACAACTCCTAAAGTAAAAAGAAGACTGGGTTAGTAGAGGTCTTAACAACCTGGGTAGGTGACTGCAGATCACATGGAACAACAACTTGCGTTCAGTCTTACACGAGCTTTTTATACGCAGTTTTGACGTATTAACCCAGTGCTTTAAAGACATCACCACAGAAACACAAATCTGTAGAACAAAGTGAGCTGTGCTAATTTCACAAATAATCCTTTCTAATCCTCTCCTTTGTTGTGGATATGGATATGGACACCTTTAAAATTGACCATCTCAATAAAGGCGTCAGCTACTACTAATGATCAAGTTGATATTGGGGTTAGGAAACAAAATCATTGTTGCCCTACCAAAGGAATTTTTATTTACCTGCAATTGGATAACGTTGATTTTCCCAACCACCACCAAATTCCCCATGAAACAATCTCGTCACAGCCACATTACGTTCATCCACTTCTTCATATAACAACTGATAATAATGATCTATAAAAGCACAAAATAACGATCGGACAAAATTCATACTAGACTAACCCTACAAATAATAAAATTCCTTTGTATAAACATTTTAGCCATTGTATTCAAGTCGACTGAAAAACATTTTGGACGTTAAGCTAAAGTGATATAAAGCACAAATACATATATTCGGATCCTATTTCATTTATGCAGGTTAGGACAACCAATTGTCAAGCAGTAAGTAGCAGGCAGTAGTAGTATCGCTAGTTCTCACATAAGATAGTGTAACTTGAATCCCAGTAAGTAAAAACATATTTGATAAGTAGCTGTTAGCAGGATATAGGTTGGATTAAAGCATGTTCCATCCAAGATTGTGTTTGGACATGGAGACTGGCTATTTCTTAATCAATCAGCGCTATCCAGTATTTGGAGAAGACTCTAGAATCTGCTTACGTAAAATCTATCAATATACTAACGTTTTTCTTATTGTGATCCCTACTTTCATTCAACTTTGTTTATTTGGAATATAATTACATTTCTGTTTAACCGTGTTCTGATTTGGCGCCCTGTCGAGTGAAGTAATGGTCAAAGAATACAAAGCAATAAGAGTAGCTGGGCTGTAAGAGGAAAATTCATAGCACTAGCTTGAACTAACTAAACAACACACTTCAATGTAATGCCCAACGATTGATCAGATCCATGTAAAGAAATGAAATAATGGCTTTAATATTAATCGTATGAAAAAAATCTTCATATAAATGAGTAGCAAAGAAATGTTCTAACAGTGCAAATATAAAATAGGAACAAGTCGATCAGAACACACAAAATAGATTCCAGTTCTCTACACGAGAAGTAAAAAAACGAACGACTTTTATTTTACATGACATAAGAAGGGTAGTAAGAATAACTTTCTATGACGCTCGAAACGTTGAAACGTTTTGGGATTAAAATAACACTTCTATGAAAATTAGCCAAGCATTAACTGGAAATTGTAATTGGGTGACATATACAATTGTTTATTTACAGAGTAGTAAACAAAACTATATTCGTTTAGCTCTTTAGCGCTGACCGAGTTCTATAGATCAAGTTACAAGAGAGCTCCCACTAGTCTAAGTGCTCCGATATTACGCGCGCCCTATGTTGAGATGTTAGGTGATTGTAGGTCGTTGGCAAGACAAACATAATATTGATCACTGCTCAGTGATCAGTCCTAACATGTCATTTGCAACACAAATTGCTGAATAAGAACATCTCAGATTGTGACACCAGATGACTGAGGTTCGATTCCCCAGAGAGAATTAGTTTCCAGAAGAGTACAAATACTCCTCGTTTGTGGAGACTGGGTAGGATCCAGATTTTAAGATAGTGAAGATCCGTGGTTCAGGTAGATAGTTTAGGTGGAGTTTTGATCGTGGAGCTTTCATTGTTCTTCCGAACAACATCATCAGCACAAACTTCAAGTAGAATAATCCAGACTACCTCCAACCACTTGAAATAAAAGTTGTTTTTATTTTCAAAGAGAAATTTCAGTTAAATTTGTGAACAAAGTAATAATAGTGAGGTGTATTAAGTATTCTAAATTAACTTAAGAGGCATAGAGTTATTCATCGAGTAAGACGTCGGAATATAACATATAGTAGTCAGAATACCAGTATTGCAGATCACATGCATTTTGTAAACCTTTTTGGTAAATAATCGTTAAACATATCATTTTACCATTGGTCATCGTTGGTCTCCACCAATAACCAACATATCGATCAAATTCTTCCTGGACGACGAATGGTGGGAAACCTGCAGACAAACCACCTAAAATGAGAATTACACAATATAAGGACATGAAGAAATGGAAAATAATTACAGATTGAAACTACAACATTTCGATACCATGTTCTTGGAATAACTATATTATGGTGTCAAGCGACAAATTTCAGATATATCAAAGTGAGCTGTGTAACAGATGGAATTCAATCATGTCAGGAGTGTAAGTTAAGGGTATCATCAAAAACACTAGATAATCGTCAAGTAATATAGCGAATTAATTGAATTTGACAATATGAATAATTATTGGATTCCAACTAATTGGTAAACAAAAATTGTATCTATTTATTGTACAATAACTAAAGGTCCTGAATTCAACACTTGATGAGGTTAACCAATACATATTACTGTAAAGTTAATCCTAAACTGAATTGAAACAATTATCCAACGTTATACAACCATTGAAAACGTGAAAGCACTGGACGGCCGTTTCATCCTAATATGGGACTCCTCAGTAATGCGTATCCAAGATCTCGCACGTGAGATCCAAATCAAGAACCTTCGGTTTCGCGTGCAAACACTTCACCTTAATGGTGGTCTAACATTGATCGATCCATGATCTTAATTACAACTTAAAAATCTCCATAACCCTATACTGATAACTATTCAATGCTTTACAGTTCCCAATTAACAACTAATTTACATAAATTCATAGATGAAAGTCAATCATAAAAATATTTAATATTTCAATGGTTGAGATCATGAGTCAGTTGAAGCTAGACCACTATGGAAAACATGGAAGCACTGGACGGTTGTTTCGTCCTATTGTGGGACTCCTCAGCAATGCGCATCCACAATTTCATGATCTCAACCTTCGAAATTACTATAATATCCACAAAACTCCTTCTGATATTACTTATTTAATAATTCATAAAACTTACTATTATTTGTATGATTTGTTACTGGTATCCATGTATTTGTTGGTATATAACCAATGTAAATATTTTCATTTGATAAACATACAATAAAATCTGAATTGAATGGACACATAATTGGTTGAATTGCACTAGACAATGGAGTTTTGATTAGTTCCAAAGAATTAGGTTGTTCCTATTGGAAATTAGAATAGATCATCTATTAATTATAAAAATTTATTCGAAATCAAATATGACATAATATAAATGAAATCTCATTCCGGGATAAAAACAACTGTTCAGAATGCTATTTGATCTACTTGAATGAATATCTAAGTAAGATTAGTTCATGATGTAAACTATACAAATTACACTAATAACAATCATATGATCACTAGTGATTAGATTCCAGAGGCAATTTTAGTTCTTATGAGAAATTGTGAATAGTAGGATTCAACCATGCCAGCTATGAAATAGTTATCGAAGTTAAGCATGTACATCATTATTGCCGATTCAATAGACTAGAGATTAAGTGTTCGTCGAGAGACTGAATGTCCTGAGTTTGATCTTTGATAGATTCGTGAATGGGAACTGTTAATGAATTCAACACTAGAGCAAAACAGTTGTCCAATCCTTCCTGATTTTTAACCGTTGTTTATCTAAGATCAATTCGTGATGTAAACAAAGAAAAATCCTAAAATATTTTATTAATACATATTACATTACTTAGTGTTACACTTTATCACTTTCAATGTATGCTATGAATCTTACTCTGATAAACACATTTAGTATACTTGGTCAGAAATATAAGCTAAGATAATAACTGAAGCGGAACAACTAAACCGTAAATAAAATTCATTTGCCGATATGCAGAAATTCCTTTGATATCATCAATCGTCTTATAGTGTACGCAAACAATCGCTAGATGTATAATGTTACGTAAATATGAAAAGCCGATCGTGAATCTTTAATTAGGGTGGCTAGAATATGTCGAGCATACCCAATCATCATCATCTAGCTTGATGAGTGGTACTCATGCTCTTTTTTTGCTATAACCGGTATTGCTATTATTACGACTGCTTTCGGTATATATCTTATTAATTCCATCTCTTAGTGCTACAATATGGTAACGAGCTAATCTATGTTTTCTTCAAACATACAAAGCTTGTATTTCATGGGAACATTGAACCTCACATTTTCAGCCATTATTTCAAATCGACATTTCACCATGCAAAATAACTAGGCGGAAGTATTAGGGGATTTTTGGCCTATTGTTCTGAGAGACTACTTTTAAACTTCACCCGAAACATATATACAGATATATATCGTATAACAATAACACCAGTGTATTGCAATAGGATGAATATTGTAAAAGCTGAAACTGTTGAAACCGTTTTTTTTTTCAAATTATTACTATGATTTGTATTTTTATTATATAACTAATAAGTGTCCGGATTACTGAGTACCTATATTCTGTATATTGTAAGCTTTCATCTAATCCATAAACCATTATGTTACTGTTTATATGAGGTTTAATAATGATATCCAACTTTAACACCTAAAGTAACTGGAACAACATTCCAACCTATGACTGAATGATCCAGAGTCGAACACTTTGACTAATAAACCACTTTTAATTAAGTAGCATTAGGTGTGTACTTCAATACAGAGCAAACTATAAATTAACAATTAACCAAATCTAAACAGATATATTTATATATAAACATCTTGTTAATACACAATAGAAAAAAAAACATAACTAACTCCAAAACATGTATTGTCTTCAGTACTATAAATTTCACTTGATGCACAAATAATTAGTTTACCACAATTGGATAGACAATAATTGCTAACACCCGATACAGAAACACGCATACGTTCATGGATTAAGAAATCGGTTAATGCAAGTGAATTTCTTTTTTTTTTTGAAAAATAAAGCAAATTTAAAACCAAAAATAAAATATAAACTAATCAAACAAAAGAAACATCGTTTAATAATGATAATAATAAAAAGAAATTTAATTTCTAGTTTATATTATGGATTGATATTAGCCAAACAACTATGGGAACTAGAAAAGACTGGACAGTTGTTTTATACTAGTATGGAACTCTTCGGTAATATGCATCAATAACCGTTGCAAGGATCGGACACAGGACTTTCAAGCCTCAAAGTGAGACCCTCACCTTCAAACCAATGATCTGGTATACAATGGTTCAGATTGTAACGTGGTAGAATTCCAATGGTCACGGCTTCTCACGGGAAGTCCAACACTTTTTTAAACGCTAATCACTGATGAACACATAATTATTATTATTAGCATAGGAAGATAAGCAGATTGTTAAATTTTAGGTTTTTTTCACGAACTGGTGTTAGTTGTTTGCGGAGTCCCATGCTAGAATAAAACACCTCCCAATGGTTGGTTAGGGTCAACCCGTGATGTAAACGGCAAATTAACAAGTTATCGCAAATCTCCTACACAAAAAAAATCGATTGCTAAAGGCAAAACAACTGTAACCAAACAAATGAAAATAATCTGATCCGTTTATGAAGAACATTTTAATACAACCAGCTACAAATCACTTTATTTGACAGCTACGGTATTACCCAGCTAATCAAACCGAAGCAGGTAGAGCCATATATTAACGGTTTGCATACATCACAACTTAATTTTCATAAGCGTATGTTTGTGACTGGATGGATGAATACTGAACATCTGAATCATTACATCGTAATTTCACTTTGATTAATAAGGTTTAAAAAAATCAAATGACTTACGGTAAAATAAATGGACATTTTTAGAAAATTCTTAACAACTTTCAAAATATACATAAATTACCTATGGAAATTCATTCTAAAATGATAGGCCCCAAATGCATTAGTACGCCCGAGAGCGGAGGAAGTCAGCTTTCCCACTCCGAATGCTTTCACATGGCCACGTGCTTACAACTACTGCTTTTTCGCACCACGGACGTTGTTTACGAAATTGGGAGGACGAAAAGCGAATGTCTCACACTAATCGGGTTGGTCGACATGGAGAATCCACCTAAGCGAGTTGGAAAACCCTCATTCGAAACCAATGGTGCATATGAGCTGGCTGCAGTATCCTGAAGGAACGAATTGCGTATGAACCAATTATTGGTCACCGACTACCATGAGACTGCATCTCCTGACGTTGCTCCACTCTCTTGTGGATCAGACCTTTAGGTCGAACGCTCTGGGAATGGCCCCCTAAGAAAACCACCTGCTTCAATTTGGGCACATATACCTATCTATTCATGCAATTTATAGTCTATGCTGAGATTTTTATAGATTTTCCTTAAAATCAACAAAAAATTATCCAGTAAACTTGCTGAAATAATCAACAACAGTAACACCATTCATCATATCATCTTACAAAGATTATGATAATAATGCTTACTTATAGTCTAAAAATTCATTAGGCAACAATGGATACCATATTAATTGATCATCGGAATTCTGCCGGATTAAATCAGCGAAAAACAATGAAGGTTTAGTACCAGGTTGAAAACTAGTCGACGGATAAGAAATGAAGTAAATTCGACAGCGTAGCTAAAATTACGAAAAATAAATGGTATGGATATATCACAGACGTAAGAAGTGAATTCGGAGAACGCTCGCGCAGAAATGAAAAGAAAATTATAACTTCATTTTATCGCTAACCTCAGAATAAATGGAATGACTGTAGTTTTAAATAACAGATGACTGTAAAATTCAGAACGTGTATTAATTAGTTGGCTGTTATGCCAAAACTGACTACTTTTTTCCACTGAGAAATAATCATTTAGCTAACTCACTTCTCATACTAATAAAAGAGATTTTATCGTCAGGACAAGAATGATATTTGTTCAATATTTGTTTATAGACGACTTCAAATAGTACAATCACTAAACATCTCTTAAATATAAGACATCTAGTAGATACCTTGCAATCTTTCAAGGTGATTAATAAACATCCAGGCTCCAGTCTTCTGAACTTTGCTGATTTTGTTGCTACCAGGTATCATAAACCTGATTTGTGTTCAGAATCAATCCGTCAGCTACAACGTAGGACCAGACACAAGACTCAGTTTATTAGACATCAGGTAATTTACTTTCCATACGAGTTACATTTGTTCCCCAAGAGGGTCCAAAATGTCAGTTTATCTAGTCAATTTTGAGGGTTGTTAACGATGAATGCCGTCTAAGCATTCTACCTGATCGTCTAAACTGATACTCCATTATTAAATATACTGCTTTGATTTCACATTTACAAAAAAACACATAAAAACATACTTTGTCTTTAGAATCAGAAAGATTTCGGATTTTGATCACGGTTGGGATGGAAAATGTATGCAATCCAAATCCGTATGACGAAGCTATATGATAGAAGTGTTCAAATGTACTGGTAACTTTATTTGAACTGTCTGAATCCGACATCATTGCCTGTAAACAGATGGAAGAATTTAAGTAATTTTGATCTGATGAAAATACTTGATTTAAAAAGTCATTCCTAGAAGCGAAGAAATGTAACGAATGTCAGACACATTTTTAAAGTCAACATCTATGTATGCAATTTTAAGACGATGCAAAGATCGTTTGGCACATGAAATGTTGTCTTTTGAAGTCAAACTGATGAAGTTGTATAATACATCGAAATATTTCAGAATAGCGTCCAAAAAACTTTGCTCAGTTATGTTCGTATAAATGACAACAATTTGTATCAGATATCCATACGATCATTAGAATCTATAATCCATTGATGCTTCGAGAAAACTTATAAGAGCTTTGAGAATATTTAAACCGAGTACATGAGTCTATTATTTTCAAAGAAAATTCTATAGATAATGAAATGAAGATAAATGTGAAGGAATATTAGATAAGATTAAATTTAGAATATACATATAACTCGTTTCCGAAGTTAAGAGTCACCCAAAAAAAGACATTGTCAGCCTAAACCGATCCTGGTGAACATATTTCACCAAGCAACTTAGGGACAAGCATAGGAGACACTTTTCACTGAAATTGCTAAGAAACAACAATCTCAGCCAGAATAGATATATGAGTGCATATGAACAGATAGGAAAAATTTATGCTCGAAAATAAATTATCAAAAAAGTTTCTGGTCAGACTATAATTTTTAGACAACCTTTGAGTAACGCGAAGATGACCATAAAATGACCACCTACTAACTAAAACTAAATGAGGATTATAAACTAGTGTGAGGAATTAGAATTATGATTTACAGTTGATGGTTAGGGTTAGCAATTACATTTAGGGTTTTCATCACGAACTGACATCAGCTATAATGCGAAATAGTATTTAGCCAAGTGTATAAATTTTGCGCCAAAATGCGAGACTTGTTGTTTCAAATTTAATTGGTTCGTCAATAAATTATAGTCTCGACAATTTCATTAGTCTAAAGTTGTCTTATTTTGACTCAGAGGCTATATTGATAACATGTGAGGACCGACAAAAACGGTGCCCGCAACACATGTTGAGCCACTTAATTTAATGACAATTAGCAACTAATTAGACTGATTTACGACGTCTATCTAGTACCTAACATGAAACATCAATATCATTCAATATGAGGCAAGGAAGCAGCTTGTGTGCACGCGTCAACCTCTATTACACATGTTCACAACGGACTTATAAAGCCTTGAGCTGATAATTACAACGGTAACTATGAAGTAGATATAAGTACTAGCTATAACTAGGAAATATATTTCCTGCACCTTATAAGATGCAGACTAAATGTATGGATTTCGGCAATTTATTTGCGCATGAAAATACTGATTCGAAAGAATACTCATTCCCAAAATAAAAGTAATGAAAGTTTATGGTGAGATAACATCGAAAAGACTTTACACTTTCAGTAAAACTGTGCAGCTAAGGTCAGAAAACCGGACGTAGCGCACACAGTTGAAAGTGCGACCACAGTACGAATGTTCAAGTGGTTCAAATGGTTGTGGACGGAATAGAAGAAGCTTTCGCTTAACAGGCTTCCGTGTCTAGTAGCAGGGGATCACCAAATCCTCCAGGCAGGAACCTAGGTATGTTAACAGTAAAAGAGGAAAAGAAATTGGTAAATCATAGTGTGATGCTGTCCTTGGTCCTTAAGAATAGGTCAAGTTGCCTCTTGAAGGACTCGTGAGAAGTCGATTGGACTAGCTCGGCCGGCAGCGAGTTCCAGCTTTTGACAACTCTTAAGGAGTAAATGCATGACGGTTTGGTTTCCCACACGCTCTCAATTATAATTGCCCAAATCACACTTCTTTGGCATAAAGCACACTACGTTGTTCATCTTCATGAGTGTAGAGGCATTAATGGAAAATTATTCATTTTTGCGACGACTAACAAATTTACTTATATTTATGAAAGAAGTTATGCGATTCATACTATTAGCAATGTGTATTCGCTTTTTCCCTCATTTCTCTTACTTCAGTGTTACTTGCAAAAATAAACAGTCAGCTAGAACTAGGTGAAAACCTGATTGCGACATCTGTAGTATAGCACAACCTTGAAATAATGTAACCAATATTATGTGACCCACTCACATCGTTTCTAACTTTTATCCACATCATTTTTGTAACTAGATATTACACTAGCCTCCTCAAATGAGATATAACGCAACGTCCCAATAATCAAACACAAAGCAATCCATGTCCCAAACGGGCAGCCGGAATTTGTTGATATCATTCGAATTATGGTGAGAAAGCACGCCGTTGCACTAAACCGTGCAGCTTTAGGACAAACTACCCAAACCATCAGGGAAACGAAGCGGTCAGACAGTAATGGCGGCAGCTGTTACTGGCCAACCTGTTAGCCGCCTCTTTCACTTCAGGGATCGTATTTCTGGCTCGGACTTTTTAGTCGATACTGGAGCAGAAATCAGCGTCATCCCACTCCATCTCTCCCGCAGACAACAGATAACAAGCACTTAACTGTCCCTAATAGCGGCTAACGAAACAATTATCAAAACGTACGGTGAACAATCACTTATATTAGACCTCGGACTACGCAGAAGATTTACATAGGTTTTCATAGTTGCTCATGTCAAACGACCCATCCTCGGAGCCGATTTCCTTAGTGCGTACAACTTGTTAGTAGATATGACTAAGAAGAGATTAATCGATGCAAATACACGTTTACAGGTAGATGGTACACCTTCTAACGACTACGAAATCCGTGGTAGACGAATAGTGGAGCCTGCGAACAACTATTTCAACGACATACTGACAGAATACGAATGCACCACGAAAATAGACTGTCAAAAAGAATGCAATCCACACCATGTGCAGCACCACATCACTACCACCGGACCACCCATTCGCGCCAGAGTGAGGAGACTACCACCAACAAAGTTGCAGACAGCTAAGAGAGAATTTGAACACATGATGCAACTTGGTATCATCAGACCATCTAATAGTCCTTGGGCCTCGCCCTTACACGTGGTACCAAAGAAAGACCAAGATTGGCGTCCGTGTGGAGACTACCGCCGTCCGAATAATCAAACAATCCCTAATAGGTACCCTATCCCACATATACATGACTTCTCGTCAAACTTACACGGTAAATGCATTTTCTTGAAACTTGACCTTGTGCGCGCATACCACCGAATTCCGATTTCACCAGGAGACATCGAGAAAACAGCCATCATCACACCGTTTGGTCTGTTTGCGTTTCTAAGAATGCCATTCGGATTGAAAAATACCGACCAGACATTCAAACGATTCATGAATGATGTTACAAGAGGCTTATATTTTGTATTCGCCTACATAGACAACGTTTTGATCGCAATCTCATCAATAGAAGAGCACGCCCAGTATGTTCAGATCCTCTTTAAACGTTTTAAGAAACATGGCGTTGTTATTAATCCTTCTAAATGTATATTCGCCGTCCCAGCCTTAGAATTCCTGGGACACCACATTGATTCCCAAGGAACTAAACCGCTTGAAGATAAAGTCAAAGCCATCACCAGCTACTCAGAACCAACCTCAGTAAAATCATTACGTTGTTTTCTTGGAACATGCAATTTTTATCGACGATTTATACCAAGTTGCGCCGATGTACTACAGCCGTTGACAGATATACTGAAAAACGATAAATCAGGTACCAAGAAAGAAAAGAACCAAATATTCAGGTTACCTTCTGATCCCAAAGTAGCATTTGAAAAAGTTAAATCCATGATTGCTAATGCTACCATGCTCCAACACCTAAATACTGACCCCACAACCCTGTTGATCCTGTGCACAGATGCTTCACAAAAAGCCGTAGGGACAGTATTACAACAGCGGGGAAACAACACGATTACCCCCATTGCCTTTTTCTCCAGAAGATTATCGCCAGCACAAGAACGTTATAGTACTTTTGGACGCGAACTCTTAGGTATGTGCTCAGCCGTAAAACATTTCAACTTCTGGCTGCAGGGTCGTGATTTCATCATTGTGACAGATCACAAACCCCTTTGCCATTCATATAGCACATCGTATGACAAACGCTCCCCACGAGAAGCAAGATAACTTGATTATCTCTCACAATTTACTACAGACATCAGGTTTATCAAAGGTCACACAAACATTGTCGCAGACTCACTATCTAGGAGGGATATCAATACGATGGTACTCAATCATGACATCAGCCTTGAAACCTTGGCTAAATTACAAGTAGACGATGCAGAATCGAAAGTCTGCAAAGAAAAGTCCAGCTTAAATCTCATACCTGTACCAATTCTTCTTTCAGATGCATTTATCATGTGCGACACCTCAACAGGCAACAATCGTCCGTTTGTCCCACACGCCTGCCGACGAAAAATATTTCAGCACTTGCACGGTCTTTCACATCCAGGCATCAGAGCAACAACAAAGCTTATTACCGATCGTTTTGTGTGGCCGAAAATCAACTCAGATGTTAAACGTTGGACACTTAGCTGACTCCAGTGCCAACGCAGTAAGACGCAGAAACACACCTCCAGTCCAATTGGGAAGTTCCCTATCCCTGACAAACGCTTTCAGCACGTGCATTTAGACTTAGTGGGACCTCTGCCACCACCAAACTCTTTCACGCACATCCTTACTGCAGTAGACAGGTTTACTAGATGGGCCATAGCCTGCCCCATAAAAGACACTTCGGCAGAAACAGTCGCTTCAGTCTTCCTCGACCGCTGGATATCTAACTATGGAGTACCATCAATAATCACAACAGATCGCGGTCCCCAATTTCAATCTGTCCTTTTTCAGCAGTTCACTAAACTTCCAGGGGTCAACCACATTAAAACCACAGCTTACCACCCAGCAGCTAATGGCTTGGTCGAAAGATTTCACCGCCAACTGAAAAACTCGCTGATGGCACAAGACGACACATCAAAATGGAATGATGCACTATCTCTTGTACTCCAAGGTATCCGTTCAACCATCAAAGAAGACATAGGGTGTACAACTGCTGAGTTAGTTTATGGTACAACTCTCACATTATCAGGACAACTCGTAGACTCAAATCCAGCAACAGCAACAGACTCAAGCTGTTTCGCCAGCTAATTACTACAAACCATGGATAGAATCAAAGCCACACCGCCTCGGGAACACAACAACCGAGTGCAACTTGACAAAAACATAGAAACATGTAAGTTTGTTTTCGTCCGTGTTGATGCAGTTAAAAAACCATTGAAGCAACCCTAAGAAGGACCATACCAAGTAATCAAACGAACAAGCAAATACTTCGTCATCAATAAAAATGGGAACAAGGAGACAATTTCCATAGACAGAATAAAACCAGCATTCTACGAAGCACCTCAAGACAAAGAAGACAATACTGAGAACAAACAATCACTTCCAGCAATTGCCACGAAACAAGAGGAGGATGAAAAACTTAGCACTACACCCTCTTGTTTAACACGTTCTGGGAGACTTATAACAAAACCCAAGCGTTATGTCCATCTCGTCGATTAAAAACAACAACAAAAAAACGATCAAAGCAAACATCTACTCATGTCCCACACTACTAATTTTTCCTCAATTATTCGTTTTTTGTCACATTTATTTTTTATTAAAAAAACTTTTTTTGTTACTATAATAAACGAGTAAACTCTACTTAATTACTCGTTTTTTGTACACAAAAATAAACAGTTCAATTTTTTTTCTTTGGGTTATTAGCAGTTTTGCACATTATTATTATCATTGTTAGCCAACCAAGATATTAAATGACAGTGTCTTCATTTTTTTATGTGTGTGTTTATTATGCTATGCTACATCTCTGCTACATGTCACACTCATCTCCACATTTTTGTTATCTATAACTGTAAATATTATTTTTGTATACATGTATATATCATATTCTTACAATTTTTTTTGTTATTATAACCAGTGTCACCTCCGGACACTCTAGGGGGAGCTATGTGGAGATAGGCCTGACAAGCTTATTTTGTAAATAGTTTTCAATGTTATTTGTATTTATTTTGTCAACCTTTCACTTCATGTATATTTAACATTAAATGATTGTACCTGTTGTTTTAGTAAATGACCTTGAACACTCTTTCCGTTGTGATACTGACATAGCGTGACATACTCTTACTGGCTAACAAGTACACTACTACTCACACACTCCTCGTTCTATCTTCGTTTTGTGATTGAGTTAACTGAAGTCTAAATCAGATACTATCTACATTTACAGACTGTAATTGGAATATATCACATCCTACGTTGGATTATATCACTGAAGAGTTCGTCAACTAGATTCGAATTACCAAGCATTTATAATTGTGGTTCCTTAGTACCAGACCAAAGCCGAACACGCATCAATTTGGTGAACGTAAGTCCCAACTTTCTATTGTATTTGTAATAATTAACTTATATATATTAACATTTCTATTTATCTTTATTAACTTTGTTGATACTTTTGCGTTTATATATCGTCTGGTCCACCACACCGCACCTCAGAAGAACTAAGAAAGGGTTAGTCAAGTGATTTTTTGTCTGGACAACTGCTTCAAACTTTGCCTAACAGAAGAAATGAATCGTTTGTTTGTTGAGAACTGTGCCTAACCAGCAGTAGGTTAGCATATTTGGTTATTCAGGAATTTAATTCCAGCTTCGTTTCTTCTAACTTTAAAAAACGAAAACAGTAGTTTATAACTAAAATGTTGATTGTCAGTAATCTTTCTCACTACTTAAGAGACCCAGTTAATCATTGAGGCCTCTTTTTAATGATTCGCCACAAGGTATTATCATTACAGTGAAGATGTCACAGGTATTCGGAGTTTGACAACGCTTTAACTAGTAACACCTAATATGAATCGTACCTACCAAGCGAAATCGAAAGACAGAAGCGAGAAGGTTCGAAGCTATATTTGATAAGCTGTCAATATATCGAGGATCGTCTGATGTAATCTGGCTAGCGATTGCAGGGGTTGTTGAGCACGGCGTTTCCACTCGTGATCTGGTACGGATGCATGACCGAACGCCTTCAGCTAGGTGAGTTCAGATTATAAGTGATTCAGTGCTTTTTCTGGCACAACAATTGCAACGACCGAACATAACACATATAACTCTATGATATACTGTTCATATTAAATATTATTCAAATGAGTTAGAGTTGCCAGGGACAATATTAACATAAAGTAATAGCAAGTAACTAGTTTTACTTCATAAATTCAATAATAAGAATAATTCCACTTCTTAAACACAACTTTTCAATTTTTGGCATTGAATTCATCCTGTTTTTTTGGGGGGGAGGGGAGAGAGTTTGAGACAGACACTAAACATTTCTATCTCAACTCATTTGTCTATTCTATAACCTTATCATCATTCAACTAACCTATCTACATTGAACTAAGCAAAAGAAGCAAAAAGAAATCTGATTGGTTAATAGAATTTAATCAATGAACCAATCATAATTAAGTAGAATAAATAAATCGGTTATTCGTTTATTTATTTTTTTTTGTCTTTCTTACAGTAACCATTTTGCCTATTTATTGATTCATCAAGTTTGTTTCCATACAATTGATCAAGAGACTAACAATAAAATCAATAACGACGATGAGAATAATTAAAGAGAACATAAATAAATAATGATCTATCATTGAAATTTTGATTATTCTATTATAAAATTGATTCATTCTTGTTAACAAATTTCATTGAAATTACTGATATTTTATTATTAGTAGTATTATTATGTATGAAAATCGGAGTGATTGGCTTATTAATCAATTGTTACCATTGAAACCTGATCCAAGATTATCAAATTATCCATTCATGTCAACATGGACACCAACTGCATTGATTTCATTCATTTATTGTATTATTGTATATATATGGCGTATAAAATTAATACAAAAGAAAGAATCAAATACAAATGGAAATAGTATAAAAAGAATAAATAGAATACAATGGATTCAATATTATATGGCATTATATAATTTTATTATGGTTATATTTTTTATATATTTATCAATATCTAGTTTAATTGTCATACGTCAATTGAATTATGGTTTAGGTTGTATTGAATTACCAGATCCGAATGATAAACGTACAGATGATTTAGTGTATTATGGTTATTTATATTTTATTTCAAAATTTGTTGAAATGTTAGATACAGTATTTTTTTTATATCGTGGTAAAGTGGATCAAGTAACATTTTTACATGTATTTCATCATGCATCCATGCCACCATCAGTATGGTGGGGTTTAAAATATGCACCTGGTAAGTTCTAGTGTATTGATCTATACGGATTGTTAAATAGGTTATTGTCTCTTTTTGTTTTCCTTCAACATATGCTGATAACTGTTCTATATGTATAGATAGATTGAAAAGAAGTTTTATGAGACAACTGCCCCCAAATACCCTGGTATGACCGGGAGTGGGGTGGGCACGCCCTCTGTCTCGAAATACTCTCATACGGTCACGTGCATACAACCAATGCCAGGGAAGTCCTACTCAATGCCTTCTCGTACAACGAGTGTTGTTTACGAAATTGAGAGGACGAAAAGCGAATGTCCAGCGCTTTAACCAGATCCCAAACCAATGGTGCACATGGGTTCCAGTATCCTGAGGAACAAATGGCGTATGAACCAAATGTTGGTCACCGGCTACCATGAGACTGCATCTCCTGACATTGCTCTACTGACTTGTGAATTAGACCTTTATGTCTAAGGCTCGGGGAGTGGCCCCCTAAGAAAACCACCTGCTTCAGTCTGGGTACCCGGGCAGCATCACAGCCCTCACACAAATCGGATGATTTATGTGGCGCATATCTACTTGGTGCCTCCTTGTATCGATGTTTATGTGTTTAAATAAATAAGTAATAAAATTATAAGACAACTGGGATGTTGAATTATTACTTTTGAAATGCTACAAGCAAGAAAATTTTGTTACTGACTAATAAATCATCCGACTGGAACCATGTATGAATGAGATCATGAATCAATTAATATTAGACCATTATTGAAATCTGAAAGTACTGGATAGCCGTTTTCGTCATAGTATGAGACTCCTCAGCAGCAAGCATCCACGACATTAACACCGTTGGATGACGGCTCAGTGGTCTACAGATTAAGTATTTGTGCCAGAGACCGAGGGCCGTGTACAGGATCGTGGATGTACACTGCTGAAAAGTCCCATACTGGGACAAAACGGTCGTCAAGTACTTTCAGGTTTTCACTGGCGGTCTAACATCGATTGACACATGATCTGAATTAAAAACTCAACAATCATCAAAACCCCATACTGGTAACAGAACCATTTATCCAAGCTACCATATTTAATTTGATTTAAAGCTCATATCATTATTATATATGCGAATTCAACTCTATCTTTAAGCATAACAAATATCACATTATCCACACTCACACAAATACACAAACATGTTGGGGTTATGGATGTACACTGCCCAATAAGGTGTCCTGTACCAGGACGAAATAGCCATTTATTGTCTCCAGGTTTTTAGCATTAGTCTACCTAAAATCAAATCATGAATTAAACTGCGAAAATTCGACAATCTTCAAAAATCCCTCTTTGTTAACCTAATTTATTTATTTATTTGCCGAAGAAGTAGCTTACACTGAGTGACGAAACACCGGAAAATGTAATTTTCTATTCATTGAGAAATTAAAAATATATTCTTTTTATAATCAACACTATAACTACTATACAATTTATTTGGAATCATCAAGTCTTGGTAATGATATATTACTTATATTAAGTGGTGCTCTGGTTGTTAGAAGGGGCATCGGTATCGTGACTTCAAAAGAATCTCGCCTTTCATCATAAGGAGTCATAATTCTTCCTTCAACTCCCTGGGGTAGAATTTAAATGATTTAGTTTGGTTAGCATTTTTTAGAAAGGTATTTTTACGAAATAGAGTTTCCGATCCCATACCTAACCCTCCTACTATGTGTGTTCTTGGGACCAGCAGTAACTCTAGAGGAGCTACATCTGGAGTTGTAATGATGTGTGATGATCAATTAAATTGGTAGTTTTTTACATTTTTAGAATTTCTACCCCTCTAGAATTATTACATTTATTGGCAAAAAATCACATCGACTTTGGAATTTAATCAGCTTTAAAAGAATTAGACAAATATGACATTATTCAATAATTAGTGATTAATCTGTTGTGGGTAACTTAACCTTACAGAAGATTAATCTCGACTCAGATGGTTCGGCGGCAACTAATCTCATATTACGAAGCTAAGTGACATGGTTCCGAATCCTCAAATGAACATCATTTCCCTCGAAATAAAAAGTATACCTTATTGATGAGTGCTAATTAACACATGATCTAGGTGAAGAGGAATTTCTTTTCGATCACAACCAATTACCTAACATCTCGATATAGTTCACACACTGTCGAGTCATTCAAACTAATGGCTAAAGTGTAATTTAATCAATAAATACTAGCCAAAAAATGACATTAATCATTATATTCTGAACAATCGGTTCATCATCAGAAGGGGTTTTGTGGAGATTTTAGAAATCTCAAAAGTTGAATTCATGAGTCAATTGAAGCTAGACCACCATGAAAAACCTGGAAGCATTAGACGGCCGCTTCGTCCTAGTATGGGACTCCTCAGCAGTGCGCATCCACGATCCTGCACCCCGCGAGATTCGAACCCAGGACCTGCAAAGATACTTTTATCAACTCTGAATAAGTTGACCGATAATGAAATCTGTTAAAATCATTAGTAAATACATAGGATCAGATGTGACTAGCATCTTTACTCCTAATAGTAATGGATTTTATGGTCCGGGATGTATGTAAACTTTGCAAATTGAATAATTGAGATGTTCATCTTATAGATGAATTTTACACTAACATAATGTTCTCTTTTTTCAATCAAGCCTTAAACGAATGTAAACATTACAAATTCTTGAAACAATTTCACGGTTAACGTATAGTATAAGGATAAGTCAATCATTAAAACAAGAAAACTACTTTAAGGGTTTAGTTATCTCGAGATTCAAAAAATCCAATGACATTTATCTTTTATAGGATCAAGTTTACAGTAAGAATATCTTTGAGATGGTGGAGTTGATGCTGATGATGTCGTTCAAAAGCTCCACGACCAAACCATCCAGCTTAGAGAACAAAACTCCATCAATAAAAATATCTTTGCATGATGCTTCGCAAGACATCTCACATTGTTAGGAAAATTTCTTTTTCTTATCATAAAAGACGAAACAACTGTTCAGTGCTTCTTGCTTTTCAGTGGTCGTCTAACTAGTGTCAGTTTGTGGTTTCAATAAAATAGATTAGTTTATTAAAAGGTAAGTATGTAAACAAGAAATATTTGAAAATTGTATTGGTTGCAAATGTACAAACATAGAGGTTGTATTCCATTTGATCGGATTACTGCTTTTCACTGATTTCCACTTATGAATATGTACACATATCCTTATTGCATGTAATCACTGAAATAGTTACGGTTGACCTGGTTAGTTTCAAAAAAGAAATAAATTATGTGGATCAGTTTACTTACGAATGTTAACATTATTAAATCTTGATGTTGAGTCATGTTCATTGTGAGATCTAGTCACACTAGCCTTATTGCCCTTACTAAACTAGCCTGAGCGGGATTCGGACGTGGGACTTAATGGCTGAAGTTCAGATATCTTAAAATCTGAGTAATTAGTCTATAAACCAAGTTTGAACATTTACTTCTAGGTTCTATTAATTAGTATCACTGAAACTTACCCGGTGATTAGATTTTAATCGATAATCTGAATTAAAACACATGCTACTTTATTATCAGTCTGAGACTGATTATTATAAGTATGTTTAGATGAATTAGACAGAAATAATAACTATATTATTCAAATGTTGACAAAGTTACCTTAGAACTAAACGATTCTTTACTATTTATGATACATTGAAATAATCAGAAATTAGCCAAATGATCAGTGCATATGATTAACTAAGAAATGACTTATATTACTTAGAAATGTGACACTATTAGAGTAATAAAATCTTCCCTCCTGCTATAGATTTTCTCACTTATGTAAGCTTGAGTATCAGTATCAATATCCAACACTCATATTATAACAGCTTAGAGATATTGTTAAGAACATCTATATCCAATGAAATAAAGATACAATGAGGTAAGATGTACCGAAGGTATTAAAAATATATATAGCAGTTCACGTCCAATTGAGTTTGTTCACACTTAATTCGGTTCAATCCTTTTGTTAACATATTTAACGGATAGAGTCATCCGTACAATAACAACTTACTGTACGGCGAGACGATAATTTAAGGACGAATCAATCAGATTTACGACAAGAGATTTTGGCGCGAAATTCATTCACCCATTTGTCTAAATAAAGTCTTGTTATTATAGCTGATGTTAGTTCGTGATGAAAACCCTGAATCTGATTGCCAACCGTAACCATCAATTGTAAATCATAATCCCTATTCTTTAAATTGCTTTATAACCCTCATTTAGCCCTGGTAAGTAGGTAGACACTCAAGGTCACTTCAGCGTCACTCAAAGATCGTCCATAAATTATAGTCTCACCGATTGTACCTTTATTATTGCTGCGCTTATATAAATATGTATGCTTGAGCATTGCTTACTACCTATGCATATATTCATTCTGTTAGCTTTAATGTTAGTCACTTAATTGATTCGATGATCCATTCATTTCCTTATGTATAAATGTATATATTTACATTTTTATCTTATTCATTGAGTCGCTCATTCGACTTGCGAACTCACATGATCGCTCGGTCACTCACTCACTCACTCATTTGCTCATTGGCATTAGCCTTTCATTCTTGTTTCGCGTATCTATAATTTTGGTTATCTCTAAGTCGTGATGTAATAATACATATAATCGATACACTTTATATTCACCTTCTGATTAAAATACACCACTGAAGCATTATCGAATGACAATTATCAAGACTAATTATATATAAAGTTTTTTTCACTTTTTTTTCTTTCTTTTTTTGTTTTTCTTTTAGGTGGTGTATTATACATGTTTCCATTAATCAATAGTTTTGTGCATATTATTATGTATACTTATTATGGTTTAGCAGCAATTGGTTATTATCAATATTTATGGTGGAAAAATTATGTGACATTAATACAATTAATACAATTTTTATGGTTTATTATACATCAAGGACAATTTATAACATTTAATTATCATTGTAATTTTCCTAAAATATTCCCCATTATTGTATGTTTATATTCTTTTCTATTTTTTATATTATTTTTAAATTTTTATATAAAAGCATATTGGAAAAAAGAACGTTTAGTTAAAAAATTAAAGAAAAATTGAATAAGAAAAATATTAAAAACATTTTTGACGAAAAAAAAACAGAAAAGAAAAACAAAAAAGAAAAGAAACATGATCGATTATTATTCATTTAAATAAAATGAAAAAATGGTAATATGATATTACATAATGAAAGAAACAAATTGGATGGTTTAATAAAACCGAAAAAAATAAAAAATTTTAAAAAATTTAAAAAATTAAAAATTTAAAAAATTTTAAAAATTAAAAATTAAAAAAATTAAAAAATAAAAAAGATTAAAAAATTAAAAAATCAAAAATTTAAAAATTTAAAAATCAAAAAAATTAAAAATTAAAAAATTAAAAATTAAAAAAATTAAAAATTAAAAAAATTAAAAATTAAGAAAAGTTAAAAAATTAAAAAAAGAAAATAGAAGAGAAAAATAAATGAGAAAAACAATTAATTCATTCATTGATGAATTTAATAGACAATTGAACTTTACCATTATTTAATAAATAATTGTAATCATTGTATTCTTTTTATTTATAAAGAATATATGTGTATATGGTTTACTTTCATTATGAATTCATGTATTATTATTATTATTATTATTATTATTATTATTATTATTATTATTATTATTATTATTATGATAACTTAAGGGGTTTGAGCCCCTATCAATATATTGATGTAATGATACTGTCAATTAGAGTATAATGATCTGTTGATCGAATCAATGATGTATAAAATATATATTGAAGGATTCTAGAGTCTTTATCACTTCTTTTTATTGACTAATCTTGCCTGTTAAGTTCTGAACATCAAACTCAGCTATTGTGTTATGAATCATGTATTTTAAAACATACTAGATTTATATACACTAGCCAAATAGATTACATCGTACCATAACATAGAAAAGATGATTCGTACAAGAAAGAGGTTTCTATGGCTAGTGTAGTAAATTTAATGGTTGAGATCATCAGTCAATTAAAGCTAGACTATCATGGAAAACCTGGACGGTTATTGTGAGACTCTTCAACAGTGCGTATCCACAAGATTTAGCTATGTAGTTATAGTGAGAAGCTATGATCAGTGGAGTTCAACTGTGTCTGTTGTAGAGACAGTTACTCACTGAAGACAATAGAAGATGGTCTCAGAATTTCGTGAATTGATTGAAGTTAGACATTAACACCATTTGTTGACAACTTAGTGGTCTAAAGGTTAAGCATTTGCTCATGAGATTGAAGGTCCTAGGTTCGACTTCCATGTTCGGGATCGTAAATACACACTGCAGAGGAGTCCCATATTAGAACGAAGCGTCCATCCAGTCCTTCCAAGTTTTCAATGATGATCTAATATTGATCTATTCATGATACTCATCTAAACTCATTCATCTCCACAACATTTTACACATCATGATAATTCAATTATAAAATTCATTTAGACGTTAGTTACTTTAAGTTGAAAATCTTCATTATATTCTTATAACATAATCAATAAATTTCATTAACCAAACTAGTGAAATTTTCAACTCATCAGGTTACATACCATTTTTCTTGACCTGAATTCAATAAACAAAGAAAAAAATCTTTTTTTTTTCGAAAAAACAAAACAATCACTGATTAAAATTTAACTCAATATGTATGGAACATGTAGAAACCTAGTAATCAATGTTCACACGTACATACACTCATTCACATGTACACGCACACACTCACACTTGTACCCCCCCCATTACATATATATATATATGTACATACACACAGAAACAAGTACAAATGATTGTGTAATTACAAGATGGAATAGATCTGATAAATATGATATATTTGCATGATACATTTAGAATAACAAAATAATGAATTAGTTACTAGTTAGTGATCATGATCAAGCATGACAACTGTAAGTTCAAATTGTCAACGAGTGACTATATGAAAAGATAATAATAAATTTCATAATATGAATTAAGATATTTAACGGATCATCTTTTGTTTCTATGACCTAAATAAGATTCAATGAATAGTTACAAATGAATTAAAGAGTGGTATAGTATACACATTGAAACAATTCTGATTATAGATAAATGATATTCTATGTAGTAATTTAAACAATTGAATTGATGAGAACTTACAATCATTGGATGATTGTTTTCATTTTAGTATAAAACTCCTGAACAGAGTACGTTCATGGACATACATGTGAGAGTTGAACTTAAGAGTTTCAATCTTGTGAGAGAATACTTAGTTTTTAGATCAATGAACCAATAAACAATGGTGTTAATGTTCAAATAGAATTGATCCATGACCTTACTCAACTCATTCATCTATTATATGAGGTGAATAACTATCTCCATACGACATGGATTGGACTCAATTGGTTACGGTATCTCATTATAACTCCAGGAAATCTATTTAGAAGCTAGTCACTAGTGAGCATATGATTATTTGTACTTGTAAACTGTCTTTCGATGGATATTAAATGTGTTTTGATTTAAACATTTAGTATGGTAAATATTAGTAGACTTAAATGTATTCCATTTGTAAAAGTTAGTAAGGTATAAAACATCATAAAAATTTCCCTCGTCTATGTATATGACTAAAGTATGAATAATAGACGTCAGTCACAACGTAGAACCCGTGCTTATGTCCATGTGTTCAAGTTTCAATACTCTGTTAACTTAGACAGATCAAATTATCAGGTACAATTTCAGAAAAGTAAAGGTGTTAACAGTATCAGAGGTTATATGAAAGATTAGGCATCAGAAATACAATTCGAAACCCCTAGATCACTAGGCCAATAAGCAACGGTGTTAATGTCCAACTTCAATCGATCCATAACCTTGCTCAACCCATTCATTCACTATTTGAGGTGGGTAACTATATCCACCCGACACAAAATTAATGAAATAAACACACAAAAAAGGTTATGACAAATTCAAAAGCTTATATCTTTGTTTCAGCTTTTTTACTGAATCATTTGACATTTAGTGCAATTATTCACCAGCATGCATTAGAATTGTGTCCATCGAAGTATTGTCTAAATTTAAGAGGATTACTAACAAGCGGTGATCGATCATAACTGCCTAAGTCATACTTCTAGTTATTGTAAATTAATATTCGTAAGTGGAAAACAAACTTAGCTGATGAAATGTATTCAACTAACTAACGTAATTACTAACAACATATGCTCAGATGTCTGTATTACTAGCTATGCACCAATTGCACATTTTGATTATACAGAAACCACACATGGAATACATGGTTAGCTATTTCTTAAATGGGTGTTTTACTTGTTCATTTGAACATAAAAACATTGGTACAAGGAGGCGTGAAATAGATATGCACGACATAAATCATTCGATTTGTTTGTTGGCTTTGATACTGCCCAGGTACTCAGACCGTAGCAGGTAGTTTTCTTAGGGGGCCACTCCACGAGCTCTTGACCTAAATGTCTGATCCACAAGGCAGTGGAGCAACGTCAGGATATGCAGTCCCATGGTAGCTGATGACCGACAGTAGATTCATACGCCATTTGTCCCATCAGGATCGTGGAATTCATGTGCACCACTGATTTGGAATCAGGGTTTCCAACTCCCTAAGTTGGATCCTCCATATCCAACACCAAGTGACGGATATTCGCTTTTCATCCTCTCGATTTCGTAGAGAACACCTCCTTCACGAGTAGGCAATGAGAAGGCCATCCCTGGGAGTGGTTGTATGCGCGTGGCTACGTGAGAGCATTTCGAGTAACAAGAAACCAACTTCTAGTGATTTCAGGTTTTCTATGTAGGTCTAGCTTAAATCGACTTATGAATTCAACCATTAAAATTAAATACGTGCCTTTCATAATGATAATGATTTTAAACAAAATTATTCATCTTCTTAACAGGTAATAATAACATTCATAATAATAATACATGACTTCGTCATTTTACATAAACAGTAAAACATGAACTACTAATGTTGAACAAAGCACAATAGTCTTACATGTAAAGTTACACAAATGGATAAGTAGACAGATAGAAGATTCCTTTCTAAAATACACAGAAATGTGACATAATTTGTGACTTTGACGAATAGAAAAACGAAAAAAGAATATGATAAGGCGAGCAGCCCAACTTTTAGACGTAATATGAAATGAATCAACGAATAAATATGAGATGAATATAGTAATCTATGTTAGTTCTATACACACTTAGATAATAAAAGATATATACATGTATTTTCAACAGTTGAGATCATGAGTCAATTGAAGCTAAACCTGTAAGCAATGGATGGCCGTTTCGTCCAATTGTAGGACTTCTCAGCAATGATCATCCACAATCCCACCTCGCAAGATTCAAACCCAGCATCTATATAATAGATAAGTCAAAATTACAAGATGTATAATTAAAGTAGTTCGCTGTGTCATTGAATAAAAATAAAGAGAATTCAGTGAGGAGAATTATCTTTCGGACGATCCATTAATTCAAGCCCGGACTCTGCGTACAAAAAATAATGCGTCCAATCGCTTAGCCTTCCTTGGCCTCAATTCTCTTCTTCAATGTACTTTGATCTTGTTTTACATCTGTTATTATTATTATGTATTCTTTTGATCGAAATCATGAACCGATTGATGTTAGACAACCATTGAAAACCTGGGAGCACTGAACGGCCGTTTCGTCCCATTGAGGGACTCCTCAGCAGCGCCTTCAGTCTCGCGCGCTAACGCTTAACCTACTCTACCAGCCGGTATCAAATAGTGTTAGTGTCTAACCTTAACCAATCTACGAAATTGCGCGACTATCTTCCACTGTACTGAGGTAGATACCTATCTCTACTCGACATGCATTAGCTCCACTGGTCACGACTTCTCACGAGAACTCCGAGAATTTTCTCACGAAGCTAGTCACTAGTGAGAATATGGTAATTATCAGTGTGGGGTTGTGGAGATTGGTAAGCTTTTGATTGAAATCATGAACCGATTGATGTATTCTGTTAATTCATAATCAGTTATTATTATCCACTAACAATTTCCCATGATTTTTATGACCATCACGGTTTCTATTTCCCCTTCATATCTGTTAAGTAGACAGTTGTCTTCCATATTTCTGATCCATAAGTTACTTTCATCCACCTATTCTTCTCTAACCTCCTTATTATTACTCAATCCTCTTTAGATATTTGATATCACGAATCATATTATGATCCTTATGTGTGGGTGAGAATGATAATGATTGGTTGTTTGTTTAGTCAGATTTGTAGATAGTCTGACAGGCGTTAGATGAGTTATATATTCTACTATTCTTATTATTGATTATTGATTGTTGTTGGACTGTGTCGGTTTATTGTCGGTTTTTGATGTGGAAATGTATTTACCTTCTAGTCAGACTAATCATGTGTTCTTGATCTGAGTCGTGTTGAAGTCTTGTAGAATAGACATTGGAAGTGTATCTAATGTAGATATTCGTTTAAGGTACATTAACGTTCCATTCATAAAGACGAAGAAAAGTAGAGAGTTATAACAGATCCGATTTCTTGTACCCTTCTATAAACTTATATATTTACCAAACAACGATGAATACAAATGTACAGCTTTGGTAAAATGATTTCGTCGATAAGGATTCTCTTTATTTTCATTCACTGACACAGTTTTCATTCTCTAGCAACGTACAAATATTCAATCAGTCTAACATTTTAAAGTTTCTCCACATCTCCCATTACTCTACTTATCTTTATATGATATAAAGTAGTCTGTACAGTGATTTTAAATAATGATTACTAACGGCTATTCAGACTCAGTAGCTGAGTGGATAACGGGATGGCGTTTGAAGCGAATGGTACTGGGTTTGAGTCTCGGAGTGAACATGCAATTACATCCAACTGACGAGTCCCAACTAGGACGAAACATGGGTCCTCGATTCCATTGCTAGTCATCGTCCACCTTTGTTTACAATGCTTGTAACTAAATACAATGTCGAAGCAATCCGTACAGGATGCACATATGCCAATAAGAGACTGATCAATTACAGTCCTAAACATCAATGATGATGATTCAAACAAACAATACAACAAATGAATTCAATATTTAATTATTGTTTCAAACAAATAACGCGGACCCATGAAATAGATAAATTCACCTTATTCTGCTATATTTTTCTAGTTTGCTTTAATCAAATTAACGTTTGCAACTGATCAGTCTCTATTGGTGTATTGGCATTCTAAGAAGATTCCTTCAATATTTTTATTCAATCACAAGATTTTGTATAAGTTTGATTAGCATTAGTAGTAAACTCTTGAATGTAGTAGCTCAGTGGTTAATGGCTAATGGGGAAGGTAACATTGTCTAGTCATAATGTGAACATCAATAGTAGAATTCTGATACATCTAACTGACGAGTTTCCAATAGGACAAAACATACGTTCTCTGTTCCATTGTTAGCCACTATTCAACTTTAGTTGAAACTTAACTGTATTTTTATAAATAAAAGTAATATATTTGTAATATCCCAATGAGTAGAAAATTGGATTTTCTGACGTTTCGTGACTTAGTGTAAGTCACTTCTTCAGAGAATAAATAACCAAATTAAAATTAATCCAAGTTTAAATAGTACAACGGAACAATGCAAGAATAATATTTGATCAATCAAAAACAGGTCTGAACAAGTTGATGTCATGTCATTTCTGTCAAGGTGATTCAAAGTGATAAGTATGTAAATTTGTGTGTGTATGTATATGTGCATTGTTTAAGAATGAAAACTTGTGTGACCTATATGGTAAGAAAGGATAAAGTTTAAATTTGTAATATGATAGTGTGAAATTGTAAATACGATCAGACTGAATGGTTAGGATAGATGGTTCAAGTAGGATGTATGGTAAGACCTTCCTTTTTATTGAGAGAAGTAGGATTAAGCATTATATGGAACGCCTCAGCTACCCTCCTTTCTTTGTAGTTGGAAAAGCCTTTTTGCAATATTTTGATGTTTTTAAAATCGATTTGGTGGTTGTTGAAAATGGCATGAACTGCTATTGCCGATTTAATTTGAAGTTGGTTCAATTCTACCGGATTGTTAGGAGGTTTCTTTGTGTACCTAATATGTTCTTTGGCTCTAGTCACGATTTCGCGGGATGACTCTCCAATATAATAGGCATCACAATCGATACAACCTAATTTGTAGACGCAGTTCTGTGTGGACATGAAAGGGATTTTTTCTTTCAGGCGAACTAAAGTATTACGTAGTGTGTTCGTTGTTTTGTAATACACTTTAATTCTGTGGTGTTTTAAGATTCTTTGAATTTCTTCTGTTGTGCCATGACGGTATGGTAGGACTACAGTGCCAATCCAAGGCATTTCATTCGAATCATTATTATAATGTAATAAACTGTTTTGTTTTAATATGCTTCTAATAATCTTCATAGGAAAATTATTAAATTGTAAGATGCTAATTAACTGTATTTTGTTCTGATGAATATGGAAATAACTTTTTTTAAAGAAGGAAATGTTCAGTGTATTAACTAGACATTATCTATTTTTAAGAGTTGATTGATAAAGCATTTTCCAATATAATCTAACACTTAAAAATATAATTCTAAAAGTTGAAATCATCATACAATTGAAGCTAGACCACCGTGAAAGATCTGAAAGAAATGTCTGGTCCTATTGCGGAACTCCTCAGTGGTACACATTTACGGCGTCGCTAGCAGGGTTCGAGCCCAGGGCCTCCAGTCTCGCGCGTGGACAATTAGCCTCTAGACCACTGAATGCCGTGAGCAGGATCGTGGAGGTGCACTTCTGAAGAGTCCCACAATAGGACAAAACGTCCTTCTAGTGCTTCCAAGTTTTCAATGGTGGTCTAACATCAATCGGTTCATGATCTTAATCAAAAACTTAATAATCTTTACAAACCCACACGGATAATTACCATGTGCTCACTAGTGACTAGCTTCATGAGAGAATTCTCGGATTTCTAATGAGAAGCTGCGACCAGTGGATCTAATCCGTTTCAGGTAGAAACATGTATCTACCTTAATGCAATGGATGATGTTCGCGGAATTTCGTGAGTTGGTTGAGGTTAGACATTAACATCGTTGAATGGTGGTTCACTTGTCTAGAGTTTAAGCGTTCGCGCGCGAGACCGGAGGCCCTGGGTTCGATTCCTGAAAGCTGAATCGTAGATGCACATTGCTGAGGATTTCCAATCTTGTTGAATTCGCAGTATTGTTTTTTAGATATCCGATATTATGAATGATATTTAAGTCATTCTAATGTGACTACAAGTCACTGGTCATGATTAAAATTACTGAAATTCCTATGTTTATTGCCTTAATAACCCACTTTTTTTATTGAGATTTTCTGAAAATCAATAATATCAATCTATTAGTCAATTTTAAAGAAATTCTAACACTTCACTTCTTTCTGAAGCAACTACTGATGATATTGCCTAGGAGTACAATGACAAGTTGACAATTAAACTATTTTAGCTCAGAGAATACAACGTTCCTAATACTCCTATTTTGAGCTATAATACCACTATGGATTATATCTACATGACATTTATCAGGGAAGTCTCATTAATCTTCATATATTCAGTAGGATTAATAGTCAAGTTGCTAGTGAAATTCAGAATGAATATTTCATCCTATTTGATTGTACTTTCATATCACTATCGATATAACCCCATAGTGATAAAACGAATGAGCCACACTCGGAGCCTTTGACCTAAAGGTCCAATCCACAAGACAGTGGAGCAACGTCAGGAGATGCAGTCTTATGGTAGCCGGTGACCAACAGTAAATTCATACGCCATTTTTCCATCAGGGTCGTTGAGCCCATGTGCACCATTGGCTTCGAATGAGGGTCTTCCAACTCCCTAGTTGGATCCTCCATATCCACCAATCCTGTTGCAGAGCCGGACGTTCGCTTTTCATCCTCTCAATTTCCTAAACAACACCTGTGGTGTGAGCAGGTAATTAGTAGGACTTCTCTGACAGAGGCTTTATACGCGTAGCCATGTGAGAGCATTTCGTGAGGGAGAGCTGACTCTCCCCACTCTCGACCATACCAAGGCATTTGAGGGCCATATATATTCTTAATATCATGAACTGACCCTCCAAAAACCACTTTGTTCAATTAGTAAAGAAAAACATTTTTCTAAGTGTTTCAATGCATAAATCATCAAGATTATGTGAAAAGTTGACTTAACATTCTATGTATGTATATACCCATATGTATGTAGATGGTAATCACTATGGTAATTCTGTTAAGAATCACTTCATTAAAATTAGGTTAAAGGTTCTTTAATACTATACATATATATAATGAAATAGATTTCCATTAAAAATATTGTATTGCTATTCTGTTCATTTACAAATGACAATTAAAATGATTACTTAGGTTCTTGGTATATATGATAATTGGGTAAGACTATAATTTAAGGATGAACCAATCAGATATCGAGGTTTTCACAATCCAGTCAACTACCAGAAGAAAGAGGAAGGGGCAGAGTAGACAGCCTTGTCTGACTCTGGCCCCCACTCACAATACATCTTTCAGCTGTCCTCTATGCACGACTTTGCACCGTAGTCCGTCATATGAGTTCCGGATAATATTGACAATCATCCAAGGTACTCACTCCGTAGTGTCGGAGAATTCTCTATAATTTTCTCCTATCTACACTGTCAAACGCCTACTCATAGCCAATGAAGTTGATGTATAGTGACGAGTTCCATTCAATTGATTGTTCGATGATGATCCGTAGTGCCGCAATTTGGTCTGTGCACGAACGATCCTTACGTAATCCAGCCTGTTCATATCGAAGTTGAGCGTCAACTGCATCTTCCATCCTGTTCAGCAACGCTCTGTTGAGGAGTTTTCGGTGAGACTATAATTTATGGACGAACCAATCAGATTTACGATAAGAGGTTTGAGATTTTGGCGCGACATTTATTCATCTATTTGGTTAAATAGAGTTTTGGCATTATAGCTGATGTCAGTTCGTTGTGAAAAACCTTAAATCTAATTTTTAACTATAACCAGCAACTGTTAATCATAATGTTTATTCTTCACACTGATTTATAACCAACATTTAGCCCTAGTATGTAGGTGGATATTCCCAAGGTCATTTCAGTGTCACTCGAAGGTCGTGCATAAATTATAAACTCACCGATAACTGTTCTAGAACATTCAGGAGTTTTGAAGTCATTTTATAACTCTATGTTATTGGGATCATAAATTCATTATCATTCTACTTAACAGAGTATTTATTTGTTGAATCAAAATGATTCACATGATTTCTGGAAAACTTAGCATTTAACTTACAGGTGATATTTGTCACATATTAACTTTAATTGAGATGCCTATAAAACCAGGAGGCATTGAATAACAATTCCATGTCTTAGTAATATGAGATCCCCTAATAATATCATCCAGAGTATTGTCTGACCAACAATCATTTCTATTTGTGATATGTCTTTAAAACCTCGAAATAATTGAACCTTATCAAGCACGTTATCGTACTCGAACTAACTTCTAGAAACTAATCACCAATGAGCATAAAATTATTTTTATTATTATTAGTTTAGGATGTGTGTGCATATTATTCAAATCTAAATATACTAAACGGATTGATGTTTCACTTGTTGAAATCATGAGTCAGTTGAAGCTAGACTACCATGGAAAACCTGCAAGCACTGGACGGCCATTTCGTCCTAGTGTGGGACTCCTCAGCAGTGTGCATCCACGATCCCGCCCCCCGCGGGATTCGAACCCAGGACCTATCAGCCTCAAGCCAGGCGCTTAATCAACTCGACCAATGAGCCGGCACCTAATGGTTTTAATTTCTAACTTCAGCCAATCCACGATGTTTTATTTCAGTGTTCGATATTAGGACAAAATAGCTCTTCAATACTTACTGGTTTTTCAATGGCTATCTGATCAATACCTGTCTATAATATAAACTATTAACTGAACAATTTCCACAGAACTCTCACACCAACAATTAAACATCGGAAAATTTCGTCTTAACAACAACTGTAAAACAAATTGTATATAATATTTGTTCCCTCATAATTTGGGTATCATTTATTGTAGGCATCTTCCACCTCACCTAAAATAGACTCCAGAACATTTAGGTAGTACGCTAGCTACATCATAGTGTACTATAAATTTTATATCATACAATCATAACAGTAGATATTAAAAGAGTAGATTGAACAAACAATTATGCTACTGTGGTGTATACTATTGATATCGACAGATATAAGTAGTATGTATCATAAATCGAAAGTAAAATGCCTAGAGGTAGAAAGTTAAGATCAAACAAAAAATGATTCTCTAATTTTACTATGATATTCTGTAATCTTGTATTCAAATGTATTCGATTGCCTCCTTCAAAAAAGAAACAATAACCCAATAGATTTTAATTGTACATATAATTACAGAACATTTTATTAAAATCTGAGATCGAAATAGTGATTACTTAATTTGCAAAATATCTATCAATTGTCGCCAACTTAACTGTTCCTTCTTTCAAATATCAGTCAATTGTCTCAGAATTCATTGTTCTTGCATTCTCATACTAATTGCTTTCCGCTTTCGTTCTTTTCTTTTTAATCTTCTATTGAAATACATTCTATTCCTGACTATCGTTACATACTACTTGTGTCAATATAAGTGGCTCATACCACACCTTTGCAGTGATTAGGTAGCTTACCAACATTTATTCTTAGTTCATAACATACATCAAATAGTATTTATGATTCTGTAGTATCCACATTTATTCAATATTCAACCGTATTATTTTAATGGCTGATATCATGAGTCGATTGAAACTAGATCACCATGGAAAACCGTGAAGCATTGGATGGCCGTTCCATCCTATTGTGGGACTCCTCAGTGACAATGCGCATCCACGATCCCGCACCCTGCGACGTTCGAGCCCAGGACCTATCAGTCTCACATACGAGCACTTAACCACTAAACCATTGATCCGGCCGGTATCCAACGATGTTAATGTCTAACTTCAACTAATCCACAAAATTGAGCAACACATCTACCATTGTCTTCAGTGAGTTACTATCTCACAACAACAAAAATTGAATCAAATCAAAAACTTTTATCCACAGAAGTCAAAACTTTAAAAACGTTTCAATATTTTAAACTTATAAACTCCCCAACTAATTTTCTACTATAATGAAATAAAATATAAAAAAATAAGGATCTTTTTTAAGGAACCATTACTCCGCGTTCTCATCAAATGCATATCCATAATAGAGATTGATTAATCTCACACACACACACACTCTCTGTGTGTGTGTGTGTGTGTTTCTAACTTAAAGTGTATAAAAGAATGATATGTAATTAATAGAATGTAAGAATACAAACATGTGATGATGAGTTAACTAACGTTTAATAACCAAAATATGTTCAATGTACAATGTAATCATGAAATTTGTTTATCCAAATATAAACCACTAAATTTATGAATCAATTTTGTTGACATTTCAATGTTTTTTAATTCTAATGGATTAGAATACCATGAATTTAATAGGATACGTGATTGATGAATTATTTTATCTGTTACGTAATCAAACTACATACAAAGAAATGGATCTTTTTTTAAGGAACCATTACACCCCTTTCTCATTAAGTGCATATCCAGAATAGAGATTGACTAATCTCTCTCCCCCCTCTCTCTCTCCCTGTTTCTAAGATAATGTCTATAAAAGGATGATATGTAATTAAAAGAAGTGTAAGACTACAAACCATCATGAAATGATCAGCTGAACAACTTCTATAGTTGAGATACCTTCTAAAATGTAAAAGTCTATTCAATGTACAAATTCATTCATGAAATTTGTTTATCCAGATATAAATCATTAAATTTATGAATCAATTTTGTTAACATTTCAATTTTCTTTATTATTAATTTCTTTAATTCTAATGGATTAGAATACCATCTAGTTAATATCATACATGATTGATGAATCCATTTATTGATGACATCATCATTATTGATTTGCAATAAATTAGTTTCTGGGCTAGTAATAGATAATAATTGTTTATTACGTAATATATCAATCATTTTTTTTAATAAATCATTCATTAATTCATATAAACTTTTTTGTTGTTGCCAATCCATTATTGATTTTTTTCTATCATTGATTGCATTCGGATATTGATTTTTGATACATTGATCAGATTGTTCATCAATTAATTGTAAATATAATTCAATTATATTTTTAATATTAAATATTTTTAATAAATTTGTATTGTATAATAAATCATTGAAATGAAATAAATTTAATAAAATTCTAATAGATTTCATATAGAAATAATGATTATTATGAATGTAATGAATTTTTTGTAAAATAAAATCTTCTTTAAGACAATTACATATAGACCATAATGGTAAATTATTATGATTGAATTGTAATGGAGTGATTAATTTTAAAAAATTATGTTTCCAATAAATCGATATGTATCGATTATTGGTTATAGTTGCTATCTGAGTTTTTGATTGATTATTATTATTAGTAGTAGGAGTAGGAGTAGTATTGATAAAATCATTAAATGAAAAAACTGGATGAAAATTAATATACATAATTAAAATATTTGGCATAGTAACTGATGAATAATAACTTGATTCTGATTTATTTATATTATGATTAAAATCAATATTTGATATGGATAATAAATGATTATTTTTATTGATTTGTATTCTATGTGTTAAATGATTAGTATGTTGAGTTTTCCATAATTTAGAATTATAATAAAATGAATTAAGACCTATACTACTTAAATCAAATACAACCTTTAAATCAAAAAAAAAAGAAAAAGAAAAAAGAATCATTTATAGATTTTTAATGTGAAAAGGGGGGAGGGGTTTGAGTTTAATAGTTGAATTTATGAGTTGATTAAAGCTAGATCATTGTGAATAACTTGTAAGTACTGGACAATTGTTTTGTTCTAGTATGAGATTCTTCAGTGTCAGTACACATTTATGATCACTCACATGGAATTTGAGCGCATACTAGAACGAAATAGCCGTTCAGTGCCTCCAGATTTTCTATGATGGTCTAGCCTTAATCAACTTATGAAATCAATTATTAAATTTATAGATTTGTTGAAATTGAAATGAATAGTATTCAAGGTGATCATAAAAATGGAAACAAATCAGTTCGAGGGGTGGTAAAAGGTTTTAATATCTTATAATCCCCTAACGTGATTGTCAGATCTTCTAGAACCCTCATAACTGCAGATACATCTTAATAATGGATGTTAAATACCGTCTGCTTTTCGCAAAGAGTAAATCATTTACCTCAGTAGATTATTTAAAGTAAGTTAATCTCATGATATTGTAAATCATTATTGATTAATTAATGTCTAGAACTATCTATTACAATCTATTCATACTAGACTATAGACCAGTGAAGTATATCAGATAGATAACTTTGTGTATTTTGAGTATAATTTAAAGACTTATTTTAATTACATCATTAACTTTCATCTATAGCATTTGAATACGTCTTTTACAACAGATCAAAATATAGTTCACACCATATCGAGTCATTTAAACTAATAGTGACTACATTTAAACATTGATCTATAGAATTCAACCAACGTTAAGTCATAGTAATGAAATATATTGGTCATTACTCATTGCTCAATTAGTCAAATCTCCAAAGATGTATAACTAGGAAATGTTCATAATATAACTGATGAACAGGTTCATAATATTAGTATACTGTAATTTATGAATCAAAAATGATTTTCAATCACATATCTATTGGTGTTAATAGTGTATTACTACTGTTTGAACTGAAGGTTTGGAAAGGTTAGAATTTTTATAACTTCACGATTCCATGAGCAATACTTTAGAGGTAGTGTATGTATATATATTTAACAAATGAAACCAAGAGAATCAAACTTTACTAGTGTTATTTGAGTAAAACAATATTAACATTGAAGATTTCTGTTGAGTTTCTTTATATTATATAAATACTGAAGGCTCTGGGTTCGAATCCAGCGAGCGGGATCGTGGATGCGCACCTCTGAGGAAGAAACGGTTATTCAGTGCTTTCAGGTTTCCAACGGTGGTCTAACATCAATCGATTCACGATCTCAATTAAAAAAATTAATACAATTGTTAGGCAAGGAGGTTAATCGATATCTAAAGAAGTTTCAGCAATTAGAATCGCAGCTAGAATTTCTCTACCCTACTTGTAGCGTTTCCTTTGTAGCCTAGCGTCCTAATCTTTGATCACTAATACGCTTTGAATGTCAAGATTAATTCTCAGTTAAGAACAACATATTCTTAATCCTTATTGATCCTCCGATATAGACGCCTTCTTCTACTACCAATCTGAACAAAAGAAGATAGTAGGCAAGCTTTTATTATCTATATTTGAGACACCCAATATATTTTAAAATGAGATGGATGATGACTAACAGTGAAATCAATGAAGTGAGTTTCGTCCTAGTTAGGATTCATCAGTTAAATATATCAGCATCCCAGAGTTCATATTCACTCCGGGAGTTGAACCCAGTGCCATTCGCTTCAAATGTCATTACATCATTTACTCAGCTACTAAGTTCAAATAGCCACTAGCTTGTGCGATGGGAAAAATACTTTATATATATAATATAATATAATAACTCACTTCAATTGGATAATAACCTTCTTCAATTGCTTTATTAATATCATTCTCAAATAAACATTTCCAACGAATTACTTTTAAACTATTTTGACCAAAATCATTCATTATTATTGTATTTAAACATTCTGGTAATACTATAGAAAATAATAATTGACATATTTTCATTGGTGAAATCAAATCCCATTGATTGAATAATTGATTATTCAATAAATAATGATCTGTCATACGAATTGTTTCATAGGGATCATTGATTTCTTGTTTTCTAAATGATTCCATAGATGATTCCATTTTCTCTATATTGATTAATGATGGTATAGTAAGATAATAATAATTTGGTATATGATTGATTATTGATTGATTCTTTAATAAATATGATCTTAATTGACATTGATTAGGTTTATGTAATACAATATACATATCCCATGTAAAATTGATTTTTTGATTGATATTTTGATTATGATTAAGCATTCTATTTTCTATAGGATATGAGATTAAACTTGTTTCTAAGTAACTATGCCATAAACGTGTTATAGGTAGGATATCATCAATAGGTATATGAATAGTAGTACTATTTTTATTACATTTTAATAATAATTGTCCAAATTCTGTTAATATATCTAAATATTGTTGTAACCATTCAATTGTCCATAGATTAGAATCATTTAAACAAAATGTATTTTTATTAAATAAATAATGAATCATTTGTTGATGATCAAATAATTGATCAAGTAATAATAATTCCGAATCAAGTGTAGTTTGTAATGAGGTATGATTATGGATTATTGGGGTTATTTGATGGACATGATGATGTAATCTTTGTTGTTGAGTTGTTTTATGAATTCTACTCATATTGTTTCTAGGTAGATAATTCAAAGAGAAATGAATAAGAAAAAGTAATGTACTATTTATGATGAAGATCATTTCATGTGATATTCAATCTATTAAAGAAAATAGATTATTGGTGTAAACATAAAAGTACATAAAAGTGATTTTTTTTTTAAAAAGTATTGTTAGGTTCTGAGAAACATAATGAATGGTAACTTTTGGGATCTGCTGATGGACCAATACTAAACGTATATTTCTATTGCATAATTATTAAGTAACTAAACTATTCATATTCGTGTTCCTCTTATCATAAGCTTTATTTTACTGAAGACAATGGTGTACGGTGGCGCAACTTCGTGGATTGGTTGAAGTTAGACATTAACACCACTGGATGTCGGCTTAGTGGTCTAGTGGTTAAGTGCTCACGCGCGAAGCCGTTAGGTCCTGGGTTCGAGCCCCGCGTGGTGCGGGATCATGGATGCGCACTGCTGAGGAGTCCCATACTAGGACGAAACGGCCGTCCAGTGCTCCCAGGTTTTCCATGGTGGTCTAGCTTCAACTGACTCATGATCTTAACCATTGATATTTATACAATAACCAAGAACTATGCCTAACGATGAGATATTAATTGATTGGAGAAAGTGAGCAACAAAATAATTTTCTTCAATCGGCTGTGGTATTTCATTATGTTCGCATCATGTTACTATTTTACATATAAGTATGCCTACCCCACTACGTAAAAAAGACCAATTGTTCTGAGGTCTTAATCAATAAACCGGGTTTCTAACTTTCATTAGACTGGTGAGAAGAATGTAATAATCTCGTTTATTGTATTGACTGATGTTGGAGTTGTGAAAGAGTTAGCTAATGACAAACCTGTCAACCAATAAATTAAAGTTTTGCAAAGTTATTTTCACATAAGTACTCAAACGTTAGATTTGATAGATTCGTAACAGTTTTGGTCAGAAATCGATATTAGCTAAACAAAATCTGATCGGTCCCGTACTTGAATGGATGATACTAGTATCCTAAATGTTTCATAGCCCTTAAGAAATCCCATACAGTTGAACCCAAACAGAATACGAAACGATAGAACTATGGAAAGAAACCTTATTCCCATGATTAATTTCGTCTCAGAAGAAATTCATATTCACAACCTCGATGTTTTAATAGCATCAAAACACATGTCAAAGCGGATAGCCAAATCGGCGACTATCCAATGAGAACATGATACCTAAACCACAGTATTTCTTAAACTGTATGAAGTTCCTGTTAAAAGCGTATTAGACGAGATTCTTCCAGTCTTTTCCCAGCATCAAACCACTGATTAACCCAGATTATCCCAATAAGAAACTTAACAACCTTGAATATTAGGATGGTATCTCCATATAAAATGGGAAACGGGGTAATTACAGGCAGTTAACTAAGAATAAAATTGTGCAATATACCATGCATCAAACAGTAGAGTAGGCGAAAGCCAATATCCTCACTGACTCCGAATTTCCTTTTTACGGGTGGCGGTATACAACAAACAAACTACTATTCCCACATCAAACTTATGAAGTAATAAAATTAGATCCATTATTATACCGTTTAAGTGATTCTCTACGTCCAGATGTGGAAACACATTTCATATCCTATTCTGTTAGCCTTCATATCAACACGCGTTTGGCTTTAATGGGTGAAAAAAGTGATTAATTCATGGAGCAACCACATAGAACAAAGCCAAAGTATATGAATACAGAGCATGCCTAAACTTGTATGCACTTTGCTGGCATTTTAGTCTGACCTGCATCCTTAGGTACATTTCTAACTAATCTGTATTTACATGCAAAAATTATTTCTTCTTTAAAGATAATTTTGCAAACCGCGGAAATTACTTTACAAAGATTTTGTAGCATTAATACATATTCTTCTTATCACGAACTAACTGAAACTGAATATAGAAGCATGGAAAATCAATAAGGACTAAAGGTTGTCCAGTGCCCATGACTTCTCAATAGCGTGTAAACCCAAAATGTCAGACTGAGCACGTCAACCACTTCACTTATCTTGGAAGTCATATCACCTCTGGTGTCTGACGAAATCTCGACATATATCCATTACGTCCAAGGGCTTTGTCAACTTGTCGCGTAGGTGAGATTTCTGTCTGTAAACGAAAGGTCGAGTGTAATACATAGAATTCAGTTCTGTTCCATTTTACTGGCTTGAAATGTGGCCTTTACTGATGAAGGATATTCACAGACTACCAATATTTGATCATAGATGCCTTCCAAACATTGCTCCATAACGTTGGAACCATCGAATAGATAAGCCTACGGAAAAATTTAGGATGGTCGGTAAATATAGCAAATCAATTGATGGTGCTATGCAAACTTATCTACTGAGGTAGTTGATCAAATAGGGGACGAGTATACTGCGCGGCATTTCGTCCTGTTCTATCTTACGGCTGCTACTAGTATGTGACCACAGATGCCTTAGAAATATTGTTCGCGTCTGCTAGGATCACCGGGTAAGTAATAGTGAGGGTAGACACAGGATATTAGGGAATGATGGTAAATTAGTTGACGAGTTTGTCAATCTTCATCGACTGAGATGGTTGGACCACGTGTTACGTATGCCCGAACACCAACTACCACAACATGCAATGCTAACCAGTATTGGGAATGGCTGGAAAATAGTTAGGGGCGGCCAAACCAAAACGAGACATCAGTGCTTGGAGAAACTAACTTCTAGTCTGAGCCATGTTGGTAGAAGCAGACTACTTGGTTGGGGTTCGTGTAACCATCGTAACCAATGGTTGAAGACTCTGGTTAATATGGTTCAGAATCGAACACAATGGTGTAGGTGTATATACTCTTTGTCTCCCCTTAAACTATGAGGTTCAAATCGCTTTATACCTTTCTTTCTACGAATTAATTCATTCTTCTTGTACTATATCCTTATATGCAATCTTTCTTTTATATATTACCGCCTTTGCATTAACTACTTTTATGAATCCGGTGTTCATCTTGCTGTGCTAATGCAGTATGGCAACTTGGACCGATGCATATATGTGCCTGCTCCTACGTTGAAGCTGACTGACTGTAACTGAAGTAGTTGGAACATATATTACGTATTACTAACCACACTCTACTTCGACAGGTGACGTCAAATGGTGTAAAAAGCTACTGGAGTAGTAAAACCACAATGTGATATAAGTACAAAGAATCATTAACTACTGGTTTAAGCTACATTGATAAAACTCAGGCTGTCTGATCGGGATCCATGATACAACCGCGATCAATAATGGTCGGAAACACTAGACAACATAGCTCAGAAATAGTCGCAATGCATTCATTCACTTGTTATCTTTTCTTGGATTCTGAGATTCAAAATTATTATCCAACTTTTATTACAAAAATCCATTTTTTTTGTTTTTGAATCAAATCCTTTACAGTGAATACTTTTTACTAATACTGAGACTATCACGATTTCTACAACTTTGGAACTTATCTTAATAATTTTATCTCACTAAACTGATATAATGTAGTATTTTGAACCGTTACACATATGTTCCAAGGATCTCACGTTCGCGTGCGATACTGAGGACCCTGGGCTGAAATCCCGTGAGCGGGATCGTGGATGCGCATTTCCGAGGAGTCGCACAATAGGACGAAACGACTGTCCAGTGCTTCCAGGTTTCCAACGGTGGTCTAACATCATTCGGTTCATGATCTTAATCAAAGACTAACTGATTAACATCATATTGAACCACTAAATTGAAAATCTTCATTCCGATGATACCGATGAGAACTGAGCGCTTAACAAATTCATATTTTCAACTTTTAAACTATCCTATGGTATGAAAATATAGAAATTTATAAAACTGAAGAAGTATTCTTCATTCTCTGCTACTCGTGATATATTTATGTATAGAAAGAGAGTTAGTTGAACAAGACAAAGAGAAGATAATTTTGAAAAGAGTTGAGAGAGAGACACACACACATAGAAATGTGCTGAGGTAAATGGTCATTATTGTTGTGAAAGGAACGAAGAAACTAAGATAAAGGTTTTAACTTGATAATATCCATTTATATATAAACAGTAATCATGAAAGAAATAAACAGTATAGATCATTATTACTATTATTATCAACATGGAATACTGGATTCAGCTCTAGGTGGTTCGTTTAATTCTATACCATATTTAGCAAATCGAGCTTCCAGTTCAGGACGGAAATGTCGAATAAGACCCTGAATAAAGATGAAAATGACAGAAAAAAAAAGGAGATTATCAGAAAAGTGTTCATAAAAATTAATTATAAGGATGTTGAATACGTGTGCTCCATACAATGCGGCTGTAAACGTTTATCAACTATAGCAGTTAAGAAATGTATCATGCATGATCAACCACTGTCTATAAAGACGTGGAATGGTGACTATAATAGGAATGGATTGGAAAAATAATAGGGTCGTAGAGATTTATTTATTTCAACACATAAACATTCGTACAAGGAGGCATCAAATATATATGCGTCACATAAATCATTCGATTTGTGTGAGGGCTGGGATACTGCCCGGATGCACAAACTGAAGCAGGTGGTTTTATTAGGGAGGCAAACCCGGAGCCTTTGACCTAAAGGTCTAATCCACAAGGCAGTGGAGCAACGTCAGGAGATGTAGTCTTATGGTAGCCGGTGACCAACAGTGAATTCATACGCCATTTTTCCATCAGGGTCGTTGAACACATGTGCGCCATTGGCTTCGAATGAGGGTTTTCCAACTCCCTAGTTGGATCCTCCATATCCACCAATCCTGTTACAGCGCCGGACA
This sequence comes from Schistosoma bovis, assembly GCA_944470425.2. Lineage (NCBI taxonomy): Eukaryota > Metazoa > Platyhelminthes > Trematoda > Strigeidida > Schistosomatidae > Schistosoma > Schistosoma bovis. Next base: position 5,161,508 of record OX103959.1, on the reverse strand, counting down.
TTCGATTCTCGTCCTCTTAATTTCGTAAACAACACATGTGGTACGAGAAGGTAGTGAGTAGGATTTCCCTGATAGTTGTTGTATGCACGTGGCCATATGAGAGAATTTCGTGAAGGAGAGCTGACACTCCCCACTCTCGGCCGTACTAGGGCATTTGGGGGCCAAGTGAAGGGGGCACGCGGGAGATGAAGACATGCAACCAGTACATGATATTATTTAGTGTTGGTCTGAACCGTGTTGGTTAGTGCAGATATCCTGATCGATGCCGAAAACAAAACCTATAACCAAGGATTAAAAATGTTAAGATAATATGACACAAAATCCTTTGAAGTGGAACAGTTGCATTTATTCTCTATTTTTTCTCAATTCTTCAGTTTTAATATTATTTCATACCGTCTAATAACCTCATTTCATTGCTTCGTTTCCAACCATATTCTCTAAATCTATTTATACTAATACAATTGGGTACCCAATGAAATTCATCGAAAAACATATGACGGAGAAGAAAACAAGGACAAAAATACCCACTGTCCCCAAGAAGGTATTATTCATAAAACTACAATTCATAAATGACACCATTGAAGAAGTCATGACTCAGAAACTAAGAAGAGCGGTACAAAAAACATTTAATGCTGCCAAATTAAATGTCATCTTCTACAACCACCCGAAAATAAGAACATCCATTAAAGACAGACTGCCAGAATTCGCCAAATCTATGTGTATCTATCGTTTCAACTGCTCCTGTGGAGCCAGTTACATAGGGCGTACAATTCTACAGGTCCGTCACCGCATTACAGAACATCATCCAACATGGCTAAGCAAAGGACAGGTGAAAGTGATTAAAAGTTCTATTCTCTCTCACTTGGTTGACACAGGTCATCAAATCGAAGTGAATAAAGCTTTTAAGGTTATCTACAATATTCCATCAAATCTACCACATGGTTTACGAGTGCGCCTTTTGCACATTGCGGAAGCCATCGCAATCCATGTTCACAAACCTGACCTTTGCATCCAAAAGAAATTCGTACAACCACTTTCTCTACCCTGGCCTTCAGTATAACATTTCCGTCAGAAGAATTATTTTTCACACTTCTTCCATTTTTTATTTTAATTTTAAAGTTCTTGTAATTTTGTTTCTATCGCTTTTGAGCCTTATAACTTCTCAACATTCATCTCTTGATTTTTACGTAACTACTATCCTATTGACCATCCGGTAAAATTCTATTCCTTCTTTGTTTCTTATATTACGCAACATAGCAACTTCTTGATTACTTTGAATATTAATAATCCTCTCTCTTCCAATTACTGAATGTTAATTTAAAGGTCATTATGTAATTATTACGTAACGTATCCACTCGATGAGTATTATATTATTATTGTAAAACGTATATATATTAGTGTAGAGCCATGATGAAAAACTAATTGAAAAGAAATTTCTTCGCTCAATTCGTTCCTTCTTTAATACAATTGGTTTGACCTCTTTTACCATTCATCAACTTACCGTGCTAATATGCACAACAACTTGGGGCCAATCGCTAACTGTGCTACATTGGTGACTGACTGTCTTGTTATTATTACTATCACTAATACTACTGATAGTTTTTCGAGTCTTTTGGTATATCTCTTTTGAATTTCTTTCTGTTGTACTGACTGATATTACATGTCAACTTGAATTAATATAAACCTCTCCTAGATCTTACGTTTATCATGATTAACTTATATTTTAAGAATTTAATATGAAGTTGTTGTTGGTCGATTACCACAGACCATAAAAACTATGATCTACTAGGACAAATGACTGAGGATTATCAAAATTTGATGCAGCGTAATAGAAAATACCACTGAATATCATCGAGTGAACTTAAATTCACAGAGTGAGATGGTACGAAATGAGGGAACGTTGTATTTTAAGGAATATTTCAAAATCTGGACAATGCTTAGACATTAAGCGAATATAATTCTATTACGTCTATCATTTGGAAGAAAAGGAAAAAAAGAAATAGTCCAACCTACTTGGACAGGCCATGCAGCTCCATCGGCTAAAGCACAAATTGTACGTCCTTCCATTTGTTTAGAAATTTCCCATATCATGTCGATTTCATCCTTATTAGCGTTACCTTTAACTAGGAAATGTAAAAAATTCATATAAACACACACAGAGGTCGTGAAGGCAAAAGTGGTTTTGAGAGAGAATAAGAGAAAAAATTACAGCAAAATTTACCAAGTACAGGTTGGTATACTTACCTTTGAGATACACTTTCATTGTATGAGGAATATTCCATTGTTCATACTGAAATCATGAACAAGTTCAAGCTAGACAACTACTGAACACCTAAAAGCACTGGGAGGTCGTTTCGTCACAATATGGAACTCGTCAGTAGTGGGCATCCACAACCCTGTGACTGGAAATCGAAACCGGAACTTTCATTTTTAAGGGTCGAATGCCTAACGTCTAGACCACTGAGTCGGAATCCCATGGTGAACAAGTCTCACCTCAATCGAATCCCGACCGTTGTTGCCATATTGACGTGGTGGTCGGGCTTGTGTATCGTGATGAAGCAACCGAGCTATACTGGCTGGAACAATCGTTCCTCAAGGTCATACCATGTCAGACAGGTTGGTTGAAGAGCGGTAAGACTAAAAGCAACAAACTCAACGTCCAAAGGCGAAGTCGTACTGCTCACTGTACAGAGGTGTGACGGCAGTAAGGTGTTTCCTTCAGACAACCAGCATAACATCAATGCTGTCTTCCCACAGGGAGGGCTGGGGTTAGAAAAGGTCGACCCTAAAAATGCACACCTCGCATTATCCCACGGATATCCGTCTCCGGCGGTAAGGTCTCAACAAGTACGGAGCTAACACAAAAATTACTCATAAAAAGGTCGTGTGTGACCGACCCCAAGTAGTTGTCCCTTGGGCACCATGGTCACGCTCTCAGGTCACTAAGACCACCTTTAATCCAATTTCCTTTACAGGTACCTCCAGAAGAACCAACCAGGAAGTGATAACCGCCCTCATACCTCTAACAGGACTCAAGACCACTGTATACATAATGAACCTCCATCTTCAATTCCTAATATTCCTCCTACATCGACTTTCACCTCTAAACTTCCTCTTTCGGCTTCCTCCTCAAGTGTCACCACAGCCTACGATTCTAGTGCTCAAAACACTGTCCCAAAACTACTGAAACCTCGCTCCAAACTACACATTGGAACCTTCGACGTACGCACCCTGTGTCAAATCGGTCAGCAGACTTCCTTGGCTAAAACCCTAGAATCTCGTACCATTGATGTATGCTGTGTCTCCGAAACACGCATACAGGATCATAGTGTGGTCATTCACTTGACCTCACCTCGGCAAAACGGAGAGCCGACGAGATACACCCTCCGTGTATCTGGCAACCCGATGGCCAGTTCTCGCAGACTGGAAGATGTAGGCATAGCACTAAGCATGAGGGCGGAGCAAGCACTGTTAGAGTGGATCCCCGTTAAGTCGTTTATGTGCTGTTCGGCTAAACGGCTACGTAAGAACTCGGAAGGATAGGGACACACGTCGTTGCCTTTTTGTCGTTTCTGCCTACGCTCCCACTGACTGCAGCTCGGATGAAGTGAAAGATGAATTTTACAGAAAGCTATCTGAACTTCTTCAGAAAGCTAAACGTTCAGACATAGTACTCGTAGCATGTGACTTTAATGCACAGATAGGTAGTTTAAACCAAACAGAAAGGCATTTAGGTGGGTATTTTAGTATACCGCCTCAGCGAACAGATAATGGTGACCGTCTGCTGCAACTGTGCTCAGACAATCGTTTATTTTTAGCAAACACAAATTTTAAGCATAAGGAGAGACATCGTCTAACATGGCGACCCCCTACACTAAACCAACGATGGACTCAAATAGATTATGTTGCCATCAGTCATCGTTGGAGAGGGTCGGTAGAAGATTGTCGCTTATTCTGGAGTACCTGCTTGGACTCCGACCACGCCCTAATACGGGCACGCATCTGCTTGCACTTTACTGGACGCAAAAAAGCCACACCAAAAAGATCGCCTCAAACACTATCGCGTTATCTACTTAGGTACTAAGTTCCGATAGCCAATAGCAATTTACATTTCATCCCAATGCACATACTAGTGACTATTAGAACTCAGTAGCTAAGTAGATAACAAGATGGTGTTTGAAGAGCCAAGATGTTGCTTGGAAAGATATACAAGCAGCTGTGGAAACAGCAGTGACATCTATCAGTGATTTAAACCACAGGGTTACAAAGAACCAATGGATTTCTTCAAGATCTATTGCACTGATGCATTCTCTCAAACTCATCCTATCAAGTTCTGAACACGATGAAGAGCGTAAACAAATCAGATCTAGGTTAAGCAAAAGTCTTCAGCCCCCCTACAACTACCCACCATTCCCAGACAGTGTGAATGGAACATTGAAGTAGGTCCTCCAACTTTAGCAGAAGTTCAAAAGACAATAGTTAATCTGAAACGAGGAAGGGCAGCTGGTCCAGATGGATTGGCTTCAAAGGTTTTTAAGGATGGTGGTCCAATTTTGGCGATTAGATTGACTAATATTTTAGCTAAAATCTGGGAGTTGGACGTTATCCCATCTGACTGGTCACGATCACTTATCGTCCCAATATAAAACAGAAGGTCAAAATCATCCTATGACAACCATAGAGAGATTAGTTTAACTAAAATACTAGCTTCGATAATTATCAGACGCTTAACTAAGACTCGTGAACTGCAAACACGAGAGAATCGAGCTGGCTTCAGACCTGGTCGTGGCTGCATCGACCACATATTCACCATTCGTCAGGTTCTAGAACATAGGCATACTTATCGACGTCTGATAATGGTGGTCTTTCTTGACTTAAAAGCAGTATTTGACTCTGTAGACCGCGAGATTCTGTGGCAGTGTCTGTCATTGAAAGGCGTACCTCAGAAGTACATAAACCTTGTGAAGGCTCTTTACTCAAACACTACCAGTCCAGTCAGAGCTAATGGCGAACTGTCATCTACTTTTGCAACCTCAAGTGGTGTCCGTCAAGGCTGTCCACTTTCTCCATTTTTGTTTAACTTCATCATAGACCTATTGATGGAAATAACATTCTCGTCTACTGAATTCTCGGGTATTGATCTCCTTCCAAAAGGTCCACTTATCGACGTAGAATACGCAGATGATATAGTCCTGTTTGGTGAAGACGCTGATAGAATGCAGAGTCTTCTGGTAGCACTAAGCAACAATGCCATAATGTTTGGAATGCGCTTCTCTCCCTCCAAATGCAAGTTGTTGCTTCAGGACTGACCTGCATCAATACCTGAACTAAGGATAGGGATTGAAGTAGTCGAACGCGTTGACAACTTCACTTATCTTGGAAGTCTGATCAGCCCCAATAGGTTGGTGTCTGACGAAGACTCAGCACGGATTCGAAAAGCTCGTTTGGCTTTTGCCAACTTACGTCACCTATGACAAAGGCGAGATATCCGTCTATCAATAAAAGGATGATTATACTGCGCGGCAGTCCGTTCTGTTTTAATTTACGGCAGCAAAACATGGCCATTAAGAATAGAAGATACTCGTAAGCTGCTAGTGTTTGATCACAGATGTCTTAGAAATATTGTTCGCATCTACTGGGATCACCGGGTAAGTAATAGTGAGGTTAGACACAGGATATTAAGGAATGATGGTAAATTAGTTGATGAGGTTGTCAATCTTCATCGACTGAGATGGTTGGACCACGTGTTACGTATGTCTGAACACCGACTACCACAACATGCAATGCTAACCAGTATTGGGAATGGCTGGAAAATAGTTAGGGGCGGCCAAACCAAAACGAGACATCAGTGCTTGGAGAAACTAACTCCTAGTCTGAGCCATGTTCGCAGAAGCAGACTACTTGGTTGAGGTCCACGCGACTATCGTAACCAATGGTTGAAGACTCTGGGTAATATGGTTCAGAATCGAACACAATGGTGTAGGTGTATATACTCTTTGTCTCCCCTTAAACTATGAGGTTCGAATCGCTTCATATCTTTCTTTCTACCAACTAATTCTTTCTTCTTGTACTATATCCTTATATGCAATCTTTCTTTTATATATTACCACCATTGAGTTAACCACTCCTATGAATCCGGTGTTCATCTTGCTGTGCTAATGAGATATGGCAATTTGGACCGATGCATATATGTGCCTGTTCCTACATTGCAGCTGACTGACTGAGCTCAATCGAATCAAAATATTTTGTAAATATCCCCCATTGCATTTATGGGGATGTCTTCTTCACACTCGACAAAGATGAACTTCGCTAATCACGACTTCTCACTGCATCTGGAAATCTCTTGAAGCTAGTCAGAAGTTGTCAGTATATAGTAACTGTCATTTAATTCACGAAATCAAACAGTCGCCCAGTCCTTCCAGGTTTTCAATTATCGTCTAAGTTAGATCGGTTTGTAATTTAAATGAAATTAGATCATCTCCACAACCTCATACTAACATATTGAAATAGTAGAAACGCGATTTGTTATATTATATAATTGCATTACTCATAAGTAACTAGTCTACCAATGTATAATTTCCTTCATGTATTTCACTTGCAAAACTTCACTTAATTTATCATCTTGAATGTAAGACTTTTTTAAACTAAGCTAATTATTTCTAAATGTAGAACCACTCATATATATAAATTCCAAGGGGCCTAGAAAGTTTCTTTTGACTTTAATCGACTTCGGACAAGTCATTTTAAGTAATCTAACAAAGAACATGAATTCTTGCGATCGAGTTCAAACCGAACTAGTCTAAGCTAGCCAAAGCCGCTTACAACACTATAGTAAGATGTGTCTGGGAATAAGAAATACTATGGTTTCACAGCATTGTGTATGAGTTTGAAATATAAATTAATATAAATGTACGTATACATGCTTACTTACCAAATCTAGTCATAATTTGACCTAACCAACGACATCCTTCACGACATGGAGTACACTGACCACAACTTTCATGTTCATAAAATTTAATAAGACGTGAAATACAATTCACAACATCAGCTGATCGACTCATTACAATTAATGCTGCTGTACCTAAACCAGAATTAACTTGTACAAGAGCATCGAAATCCATTAGGACAGTACTACAAATACTGAAATAAATGATAATAAATAAACAAATAGTAAATCAAGTATTAAGTGAAAATATTGAAAATATAAAACTACTTTTTCAAAAAAGAAAAGCCATATGAAGAAAGTTAGTAGTCATAACCAACGTAAACCCTGGGAACAAGTGCGCATACTGAATTACCGTGAAGGGAGATTAACAAAATCGATAGTAAAGAAGTTGAAATAATGTAGTAGTAATGATCGAAAGAAAAACCAGGCACTGAAAATAATGTCCCAGAAAAAAAACAGTGAAAAGTGATCTATGAAGGAAAATTAGAACTCAAGAACTAGAGTAAGATAAGGAGTGGATACATCTGTTCCACTGTGACTAATTCTAAAACATGTGATTTAAAGGCTATAATCATTGACCACAACTAAGTAGTTTGCATCAACCTACATGACTCAGACCAACAGTCAATGGGGTTAATGAACTAATTATACGTTTTCGTTTGTCCGCATCTAATTTCCTTCTAACTTACTCCTACATAAACCATTTAACACTACATACTGAGATAGACGATGGTTATACATACGTATAAAATGTCCCAACCACCTAGGTTGATCAAGGTTGACAACTCTATCATCAACCGATTTACAATCTTTGCCAAGCATTCTATGCCTAAACCACAGGATTCCTCATTCAGTTGCTCTACATTCGTCATATCTGAAGAAAATGGTTTTCGCAACATAAATAGATAGTTTAATAAGTTACGTAAACACCATGTAATGTTTAGATCAGGAAGAAAATCATCATTTTAATTAAAAAATATATACATATAATCTCCCTCAACAAATATCTGAACTGAGCAACTAAGAATACAAATTAAGAACAGAATGGAATAAACAATTAATCCGATGAACTCCAATGACCTGTTTTTAACCGATGAGAGATTTAATTTTACTATAAGTAACTAATCTGTTAAATAATTACGCAACAATTCCCATTAATATTCATTCAGCGGTGTTAGTCCGGAGATTTCCAGCTCATAACCCCAATCAACATATATGATTATTCAACTTATTTTCTAAAATTAATACCAATCTGTAATGTAAAAGCAGAGGTGATAACATAAATAAATAAATTATATATAAAGGAACGTTATTCTGAAGATGGTATGATTGATTGATGTATTCACAGCCATTTTTAGCTTGTTCATGTATTATCAGAATGGGTTTTGTGGAGATTTTAGAAATTTCACTGGTTGAAATCATGAGTCAACTGAAGCTAGACCACCATGGATAACCTGCAAGCACTGGACGGCCGTTTCCTCCTATTGTGGGACTCCTCAACAGTTGTGAGATATCAACTCACTGAAGACAATGGTGTACGGTGGCGCAACTTCGTGTATTGGTTGAAGTTAAACATTAACACCAATGGATGCCAGCTCAGTGGTCTAGTTTGTTAAGCGCCTGGCGCGAGACTGATAGGTCCTGGGATCGAATCACGCGGGGGACGGGATCGTGGATGCGCATTGTTGAGGAGTCCCATACTAGGACGAAACGGCCGTCCAGTGCTTGCAGGTTTTCCATGGTGGTCTAGCTTCGATTGACTCATGATTTCAACGAATGAAATTTGTTCATGTATATTTGTGACTTTTTTCATTTTATGTTACGATGTCATCCAGTATGTTTGTATATTAATCCAAGTGTGTTTGAAATACAATTATGATAATGATAGAAGTGTGCTGTTAACTCGTCTTCGGATTCAAAGCAAAGGATAGAAAAGAGCTCAAGTATAGTGGACCAATAGGTGTTTAGTTTGGATCGGCTTAAAATTAACTATTCAAGACAGATGTATGAAATGGTTAAGTCTAGGACATTAGGCTATAGTAGTAAAATTAATGGACGCTGAATCAGTCAGTCAGTCAGTCAAAACGAAGAACATGTAAGTTTGTAAATTGGTTCAAGTTCCTATACCCCATTAGCACAGCGAGATAAATTTGTTAGGCAAAATCTCAGAAAAATAGAGATAGTAACAGTATTAGTGATTGTAGAAAAGATCAGGCATCCAAGATACGGCTCAAAAAGAAAATATGAATTAGCAAAATAAAAACACAAAAAGGTTATGATGAATTCAGAAACTTACTATTTGGGTTAAGACAAATAATGGATGCATGTACACAATTGCAAACGATTGTGAACCATGTCATCCAAAGTCACTAATCACGCTGAATTCGATCAGGTAGTCTACACCTATTAATATGGCCAAGTTCAATTGTCAATGACATGGACTGGTGCCATGTGTGGACACGGAATAGAAGAAATTAACACGTGACTTCAATCATTGTAATCTAGTTATAACGTTGATGTTTTTTTTGTAAATTTCATAAAATTAGGACTACTAACTTAGCACCCAAATGTTTTACATATCTAGCTTCAATCAATTCACAATACCAGACAATTGGTTTACAATTTATTAGTAAATAACTTACTCTTTAGGTAATAATGGAGTAGAACTACCACCTGGAATAACAGCTAATAGATTATCCCAACCACCGATTACACCGCCAGCATGTCGTTCAATTAAATCACGCATCGGTATGGACATTTCTTCTTCAACGGTGCATGGATTATTCACATGCCCTATCAAGAAAAACATGTATAATAAAATTTAAATTAGTCAGATAATGTAAACTTAAAAATTCCATTCAGTAGCTAGAAATCCATAGTTGAATTAGACGAACAAAGATAACATTGAACAGTAGGTATACAAGATCTAGGATGTTGAGAAATTTCTTAAGAAGACAATCATGTCACACAAAGTGTGTGTGTGTATTCATTTTTCGAATCCATGAGTTCCATCACCACATGATTTATTACTTCAAAATTATCTATTAAGATGAAAAGTAATCTTTTTACAGATATAAGACTAAGAGAGATACATGAACAAAGAAAATTCCTTTTAATTAGTTGCTATCAACTTGAAAGCAGATATCAAAAGGATGAATAGCAACTGGAAAGGATTGCCCAAGACAGGGTTCGATGGAGAATGCTGGTGGGTGGCCCATGCCCTTCCAAGAGGGGTAACAGGCGTAAGTAAGTAAGTCATCAAATATCAGATCGAGCTTCAACCTCCTATCAATAGAACATGGTAGTTTTCCAACTCAAATCGAATTGATTGTTGCTATCAAAGTGGTGAATAGAACTACCGAAGTTTTTTTAAACAAAAGAGCACAAGGAGACTATCAATGAACTTATTAAAGACGAAAACCTGATTATCACGCGACTAGATAAAGGAACTGGAATTGTCCTACTTGACAAAAAAAGACTACTTTGACAAAATTACTAACATTTTAAAGAATAATCCGAAATTCGAAAAAGTGAATGACTAAAAAGGTCAAAGATCAACAGATAGTTTTATCAAATATGTACGGAATAATTAAGCTGGTAAGAACTGACCTATCAAGGCTACATAGATTGACAATATGTACAAAAATCGAGTGTCCTATTAAGACGGATTTCAGAAATGTATAACTCTCGTAATCATACCATAATAAGATGGTTGGCAACTAGTTTGAAACCACTCCGGAGACAGTTGATAGAGCACCGTATTCAGGATATATTGCAATTCTTCAGCAAAATCAAAGATATAAACACTAATGAGTTAACTATGATGTCCTTAGTTGTAATGTTATGATTTACAAATATCCCATTCATGCAGATGATGGAATATATTTGTGGAAAAAAAAACTAGAAAAACATGAAATAGGAACTATGATTCTAGTTAAAATCATACTAGGGTTATCACTACAAAGCATCATGAAGGTGAACTTCATATTTATTGGTGAAATATATTATAACAAACAGATGGCGTGATAATGAGTTCATCACCGGGTCCCATATTAGCGGACATTTTTCTAAAAAAACAGTCCACTGCGACAGCATATTCATAAGTCTCCAGTTTATTACCGATATATGGGCAATAAGTTTATGATCTGTAAGGACCATACTGACTCGAAAGAGACTCACTCTCAAGAGATTTAATGAAGTTTATTAGTCTACTAAATTCACATTTGAGAAAGGAAATGGAGCCAGAATATCCTTTCTAAATGTTTTCCCTTCAAAGAGAGTAGATGGGTTACAGAAAAGGAGCCAAAAACAGAAAAGCACTAAGACGGGTCAATCGAAGAACTTTCCTCGTTTTTAGTAAACTGGATGAAATTTGTTAGTTTCGTCCCTCCTCAATGTAAACGAAATATGGTTAAGATACTCCATCATAGAATAAAGGTCATATGCTTTCTAGAAGCAGTTGAGGAAAGAATAAATGCATTGATTGGTACTCTAAAAGAAAATGGGTTCCCGGAGAAATTTAAAAACAAATACAACCAGTACAAAAGGAAGTTCTAAAGATAAGTAAAAAGCTGTTGTTTATGCATATAGGTAGTAACCCACTCAGGTTGGTTGATATAATCCTATCTACCTGATCTATTGATAGTGACTAGAAAAAAAAACACTTTATTAATTATTCAATGAATTACCTGAAATATTGAATAATTTAGTACCACGATTTCTTTCACGGCCAAAGCTTGCAAACCAATCACCACCACGACGACAAATTGTAGGTGAAACAGCTACAGTTTCAACATTTGTCACAGTTGTCGGACAACCGAATAATCCAATATCCGCTGGAAAAGGTGGTTTTAAACGGGGTTTTCCCTAATAATAGTGTGTAAAAGGAACAAAAATATTTCTAAAAAAGAAATGAAGGATTTAATTTCTAGAAAGCTGTTGTCAATATATCAAACAGATAGTACATCTGATGAATACAAATGATTTGAAGATCGAATGACAAATCCAAATAAATTTCAACTAAATTTCGATATGATGAGCAATGAATAAGTCAATTAGAATGCAAATGACATATGAGATTAATTTTTTTACAACCGTCTGTGAAATTTATTCATCGCATCTTGAGAAAGTAATTATATGATTTAGTCAAGGATAAACTTACACTTTAGGCTACATCGATGTGAAACTATAAATCTACTTGATTTTGTGGGGAAGGTTACGTTGGCCACACAAAGCGATTACTTTCCAAACGCATCTCAGAACATCAGTCGATATGGTTTTTAAAAGGGGAATTCAAAACAATCACCAGTTCACTAAAGGAGCACCTAATCAACTCTGAACATATCACTCCAAAGAAATCTTCCTTCAAAATAAACTACACAACCAAGGAAACTATATCGAACGGAGGTCAAGTCAAAAATTTATGCACTGATGAGGCGTTGGTGATCCACTAATTCAAGCCCGGACCCTGTGTACAAAAACAATACGTCCAACCTCTCATTATTCCTTGGTCTTAATTCCAATCTCCAGTATGCTTTGATCTTGTTTTGTATCTATTATTATTATGTGCATTGTTAAACCATTGTAGTGAACGAGAACATAAGTGGGGACGATCGAATGTATTTGAATACAAAATTACAAAATATCTTAGTAAAATCTGAGAACCATGCAGTAAATACTTCATATGCGAAATGTTAATCAATAGTCTCAGAATTTATTGTTTCTTCGTCCCCACACCATTCGTTGTTTGTTTTTGTTTTCGCTTCTTCGATCTTCTCAACATTCTGCCTCCAGGTATTACACTTTCGATTGATGCTACATGCTACTTATGTCTGTAGACATCAGTAGCACACATCACACCATGATCAACTATTGAGATGGTGGAGATTTGTAGCTTAGGTATACGTTTGTGGTGATGATGTTGTTCAGAAGAACTATGAAAGCTCGACGACCAAACCATCAAGCTCAGGGAACAAAACTCCACCTACATAACTAGTTATTATTGTCCGCTAACAATTTTCCATGATTAACATAGCATTCACATTTTCCATTTCTTCTTCATATTTGTTAGGTGGACAATTATCTCTCATATTTCTGATCCAAAAATTATTTTCATTCCTCTATTTATTTATTTGAACACATAAACATTGGTACAAGGAGGCACTAAATATATATACTCCATTTTTCATCATTCGATCTGCGTAAGCGCTGGAATACTGCCCAGGCGCCCAAACTGAACCAGGTTATTTTATTAGTTGACCACTCCACGAGCTTCTGACGTAAGGTCTAATTCATAAGGCAGAGGAAAAAAACGTTAGGAGATGCAGTCCCATGGTAGCCGGTGATCAACAATGGATTCATACGCCATTTTTTCCATCAGAGTAGTTGAGCCCATGTACACTACTGATATGTTTTATAACTTGTGGCCTGAGTGCCCTGTTAATGCATAACGTAACGATACCGCAAATTAGAGAACAATGACTTATCGATCGGACCAATGACGCGTAAAACGCGTACGAGCAGTCTAGAGTCCTGATTGGTCCTGCTTTCCGCCTAGTCCAGTCAGTTAAGTCCAGAACACTAATCTCAGCTTCTGTGATATATATCTTTTATTTCAAGCATACTGGGTTTATATACCAACCAGACAGACTACACCGTATCATAAAATATGAAACATTTGTACAAGAATTAGCCTAATATGGCTATGAATGAGGGAGGTAGTAATTAATAGACAGGGAATAATTCAAGAATGATAGTTCATAGGTCAAAATAAAGCTCATGATAAGAGGGACATGAATAAGAATAGTTTAGTTACTTAACAATTATACGATAAAAATATACGCAAATTATTGGTCCATAAATGGATCCCAAAAGTTACCATTCATTATGCTCATCGGGACCTAACAGTTTGGAATCAGAGTTTTCCAAATCCCCTGGTTGGATCCTCCGTATCCACCAACCCGGTTAAAGTGTCGGACATTCGCTTTTCGTCTTCTCAGATTCATAGATAATACCGTCACGAGAAGGTAGTGAGTAGGACTTCCATGACAGCGGCTGCATATGGGTGGCCATGTGAGAGCATTTACAGAGGGAGATGTGATTCTCCCCACCCTCGGCCGTACCAGGGTATTTAGGGGCTTTCGTTCTTGTATTCTTCTCAAAACCCCTAGTTAATGCGCAACTTCATTTGATATTTGGAATCTTGAATCACTTTGATACAAACTTTTATACTCTTCTATCGACGCATATGTATTCGGTGCCCCTTGTATCAATATATATATTTATTTACAAAACAATATAAACACGAATGCAGAGCTTAGGTAAAATGATTTCGTTGAAAAGAACATTTTCTTCGCTGAATTTTCTCAATTTTATTCAATAACACAATAGGTTATTCTAATTTGGTCAATTAGTTATATCCGTCGATTATAGATGTTTAATTGTATAGTATTATAAATGTATTCAATTTAAACTATACAATTATGACGGTATATAAATCATATAAAAAGTAGTTTATTCATAGATCATTTCAATTTATTTTCGGGGTCAAATAAATATATATCAGGAGTTTTGGTGATCTCACTATGCGTCGTCAGACTCGGACATCTCAGTAACAAACACAAGTCAGTAAAGCATTCAGGAAATACAATAAGTGGCAGATATAACAAAGTTATCACAAAAAAACATACAATGATAGAGCAAAAAACACTATACCTGTTTTCCTTCAATAGATTCAATTAGAGCGGTTTCTTCACCACATATATATGCTCCAGCCCCACGATGAATATAAACATCGAAATTAAACCCAGTGCCACATGCATTTTTTCCCAGGAGACCAGCTTCATAAGCCTGTATAGAAAAGTCCAATATATACACGGTTGTACAGCTTTAAAGATAAACTCGTTGGTAAAAAAACTCCATTAATGAATTATCCCATAACTTAGTGGGTATGTTTAAAATTATATAATTACATTTTCTACAACAGTCAACTACCCACTGATTACCACAAAGTTAAGTCTACCAAATCACTGACTAAAATAGCTCATTGGGAGTACAAAGATTACACAAAATTTCGTTCCTCCCATGTCTAAGCGACGATAATTGATAGTAAGAAAATAGAAGCAGTCGGTCAATCAGTTATCATCCAACGTCTCCAGTCACTAATAGTAATTATCACACCCCCTTAACCAGATAGTAGTCTATATATACCAATACGACTCAAATCAACAGTCAATAACTGACTTCGTGGACTAGCATCGTCTTGATTTCGCCGGCAGAAGTATAATTTAGTGATGAGTCAATTATAGTCGAGAAAGTGGCTGTTAGGTTTTTGAATAAAATTCAAATATCATATCTATCGAACTGTAGAAATACCTCATTTTACTGCTCAAAACATTTCAAATGATAAAAGATTATTTCTTTGCAACGATAGAATAAAAGTGACGATGCTAAACGTATCAAATGCTTAATTCTGTCTCTGTAGATTGTAAATCCATGCTACCCTTAAATCCTAACGTTAAACTCCTAGTCCTGAAATACCTTTATCTGAAGGAACTAGATTTATGAACGAACTAATCAGATCAGTCAGTCAGCTACAACTTAAAACCAGGCACATTTGTGCATCGGCCTATTAAGTTTTTATGCGAAATCAATTCATTCATATTCCTACAGAACACTGTTACACTATAACCTAATGTCAATTTGTGATGAAAACTCTAACTCTTACCCTAAATACCTAGCCATGATGAAGGATATTTTGAGAAATTTTAGGCATCTTTTTAGGTTCTTTATAAGAAGTGTTTGAGAAGATGGAGAATCTATATTCATAAGGACGAGTTTATATGTTCTTGTTTTTTAGGGGGGAATAGACAGACAGAGTAACCTGTGGAGGAAATTAGCAATAGATTTAATAATTACGTGAAATCGGTTCACAGTATACCATTTTATTGTTTTCTTTCCTATATATTATACACTAATAAAAGCTGGGTTTTTTTATAGGCTAGAAACTAGCTGGAAGTTTGTTGTGGTTGTTTTCAGCTCGTCTACAAAGTATACTTTTACTGAATCGCCTCTCTTATTTAGTTTCAGAAGGAAATGAAAGCAAACGAATGACAACCACTACCGAATCAAAGTGGAAATGATGATTTACCTCTTTGATAGCTAATTGCATATTTGACGCTTCATTATAAAATTCACCACGAATATAAATGTACGCTGCATTGGCACCCATAGCTTTTCCAGCTATAAGACAACCTTCAATAAGTGTATGTGGATCGTGACGCATAATTTCTCTATCTTTGCATGTACCAGGTTCACCTTCATCAGCGTTAATTACCAAATATTTAGGTCTAGACAAATAATAATGGTTACATTAACAGTAAACAGTAAAGAACAGATCAGTGATGTAAAAAACATACTAAATTTCAAGAGAGAGTGGTACGGAGTAGGATATGTGGCGATACTTCTTACTGCAACTGTGACACTGTAACACAACCACCCTGAAAGAAGAATCCTGTTAAGACTTATTAGAAAATACCAAAGAAGATTAAGATTTACACTCAGGTTAATTTGTTTACATATATCAATTTAATTATCGTTAATTATAGAATTTTATCGAACTAAGCAGCTATCACTGAACAAAACATCAGTATTGAGATCACTAATAAAGGGAAATGCATTGAGAACCAAATAACTGATAACAACTGAAACATAATGACAGTTAGTGCATAGAATTTACTCTGAATAATTTAATACAACGAATGCGTTGAAGTCGACCGGATGAAAATCACCTTTAATTAACATGAGAAATTAAGATTGATTTTCCTCTTCGTTCAGAGGACATAGCAACCCCAACACATAATCAATAAATTCAGAGAAAAATCAGTACGATTATCAAGAGGAAACAAAAAGTCAGCCAAAAAAGAAACAGATTACCAGCACACAAATACACACTTGCGTACATAGGACAATTGTTAACCAAAACTTAAAATGAAAAAATCTTTAAAGTGGCAAGATGTACATTATGTAGTATGTAATGAAGAAACAAATTCATTGATTTTTAACGATAATGAATAAACAACCAACTTGTTGACAAATTACATAAAACAATAAGAAACCAGTAACTTGTGAATTTACAATAAAGCCAACGGGCTATGCTCAAACATGGCTACGTGCATACAACCACTGCCAAGGAAATGCTACTCACTGCCTTCTCGCACCACGGGTGTTGTTTACGAAATTGAGAGGAAGAAAAGCGAATGTCCGACATTTTAACCGGGTTGGTGGATATGGAGGATCCAAATAGGGAAGTTGGAAAACTCTGACTCCAACCAGTGATGCACATGGGCTCCAAAATCCTGAAGGAATAGGTGGCGTGCGAACCAATTACCGGTCACCGGCTACCATGGGACTGCGTCTCCTGACGTTGTTCCACTGTCTTGTAGATTAGACCTTTAGGTCTAAGGCTCTGGGCGTGGCCCTCTAGGAAAACCACCTACTTTGGTCTGGGCACCCGAGTAGTATCACAGCCCACACACAAATCAAGTGACTGATGTGGCGCATATGTATCCAGTGCCCCATTGTACCAATTTTTATGTGTTCAACTAAATAAATAACAGGGCTAGAGTAAATCTCAAGTGTTAAATTAAAATATTACTGAGGTTTATGACCTCGTTGACAAGTTTCAACTAAAATTAAATCTAGGTCAACATTTTATTACCAGCTGGATTCGACCATCTAACATAAAGACATATTGCAAGTGACGTCTAATCATGCAGACTAGTAGTCATATTGCAATTCGATTGATAGAATTTAGTCAGTACTAGAAACTATATAAATATAAAACTGGTTAAAAATAAGTATTTACAGTAAATATCTGTTGTGTAGGATGTTAACTGAGACCCAAATAGCTAAGTGGTAGCGTGACACTGTGACACTAGGTAGCATCGGTTCAAATCCCATCAAACCACCGGTTCTATGAAGATTGTAGATGTCTCTTGTCAACGAATGTAAGAACAAGCATTACACCTAGGTCCGAGGCTTCGTTTATATTTCTCTAGATCAAATATGTGTTATTACAACAAATAAAATGTCAGGATGATAAAACATATCAATAAAACCAATAGTCCGCCAAAATTCGATCCCTAGTAAGTAAATTTGATTGACAATAAGATTTAAAACAGCTGTTATTCGTCTTTTTCCGGATATTACGTACCCAAGACATTAGGCGACATGTACACAAACGAAAACACAAGTATTTACCTAAGAATCACAAAAGTCTCTAGTATGCATAACTTTAGGTGATGTAATGATATTATCTTTTATTTTAAAGACAGCCATAGACCGTAATTAGCTACAAATTGACAATCAGCTTGCTCGGACAATTTTCTTGCTAACGACTAGGCAAAAATATGTGAAGCTAACTCATCAACATTTTGTCTATCTAATATCATTACGCAGACACACAGGACCCGTAATTTAGGCTCCTCTTCATTGGGAAAAAAGTGATATTCACTTCCTATATTTCTAAGCATCTTGGCGATTAGTAAATTTAAGAAATGAGATGCGTTTTAGTCATACATTACGAACAACCTAGTCACAAATACAATTTTGAAGGCACATATATGAAAACTAATGAAGGTCAATTAAATAAGAGATCAAATTAATATAAAGTAACGACTGGAAATGAGAAAGCAAAAATAATATGAAAGGGGTGGGAATTAATCGCACTACCCTAGACCTTTGAAAATGTTGGAGATTATTAGAGCAGACGTTCAAGGTTTTACGTATATAAAGGATGCCTGAGGCTTCGAACAGCCAAAGCCTCCATAAATTTATAAGTGGGCTTTTGAAAATGTCTATACAAAGCTTTAAAAGTTGTTTTAAGGTCAACCCAGTGGCCTATTGAAATTATGTGTATTGCTATTTAGTAAATTTATGGCGTAAGTATATCACATACTTCAAATAAACTCGGTCTTCTCATTATACTGTAGGGATTTATAAAATGGATTAATTGCTTTAAATACGAATATCGACTGTTTCTTTGTTTTTGTTGGTATTAGTTAAACGATTCACTGATGATCCCACCTCTGTAGCGTCGAGGAAGGGCGAAAAGTGGCAGTATAGAATGATTCTTCTTTTCAGTGAAAAAATTTACTTTCAATCAGTTTGAATTCCACATCTAAGATGAGGAACTGATGAATACCTACATAGTGAAACCTTTTTCCCTTAAAGTTTAACCGGTTTTAACAGTAAGGTCGATGGCCTGTCTATCATGTATAAAACAAAGTTTAATTCAGTATCGTTCCATTTCCCTTTTTCTATACCACATAGTTGTCTGTGAATATATAAAGATCTAAGAACAAACAATGAGTGGGTGTACCCACGCCACGGATACTAATTTTCAGTCGTTTTAACTAATATGTTCAACAATGAATTCGTGTTTCTTTTCATCTCATTTATACGCTAATAGGACAAAGTAAAGCAAAAACAAACAATGTTCCTAAATGGAATAAAAAAGTTGGTTACGTGTGGAACGTTTCCATACAGATTTACTATTTATCGATCAAGACAAACAACGATTCATTAAATTGTACCTGCCGTCACTTGGTTTGTTCATAAAACTCCATTTCATGCCCGAAGGGAAACCAGCGCCACCACGACCACGTAGTCCAGATTTTTTAATTTCTTCAATGATCCAATCACTACCTTTTAGGATAATCTCTTTTGTTTTATACCAGTGACCCTGTTATTAAAATAACCAATGTTGAAAGGAACTCAATAATAATAATCTTACACGTTGCATGGCACCTTTAAGACGCCAATCATGTCGACCGTATAAATTGGTGAATATTCGGTCTTCATCAGATAGTGGTCCATAAGTAGTCTAAATCATAGAAGTATAAAGAAACGAAAACTAACCTTGGTGGTCTGAGTAGTGCTGGTTGGAGTAGCAGTAGAAAAGAATTTAATAACCACCGAATTCCGCCCTGTAATTCATAAAATACTGAAAGTGAAACAAACGTTTGGTATGAATTAATGCAATGGGAAAATGATGCCGTAGGTGTCATTGATCCCTAGTCAAGTTGAAAGAGACACCAAATACACATGCACCACACAATAAAAATGAGGTTGTGGAGATAGAGAATGAAAGGTGGGCATAATAAAAAAAGCGCAACAATGAACAAGAATTAGTATATGAGAGTGAAATAATAACAATAACAACGGGAAGAGCAGTTAAGTTAGGGAAAATATAAGCAGAAAGAATTTGAGTTAAAGAAGTTACGTCCTCTTTTATGAAGAAAGTAAAAGAAATTTACGGCAGGATCGCTATTGACTTCTATTCTGAGCCATGTCTGGTAGCACCACCTCCAGACCACCAACCAGGGAATCGTGAAAGACCGACAGAGGTCAGTCCTGTAAAGCTTTCTTTCATACCACGACACCATGTCATACACTGACCATTTCTCCACTTTTACCAACCAGTTCCAGTATCAGCAAATAATGCACGACGTGGAATTCTCTAGGACGACATTCATAAGATATTCCTAAGCCACCGAACTCGATGTTTGAGATAGTGACACCAACTGAATTATCGTCACTGTGCCCGAACACACGGTGCTGAACCTCTACATTACCAATATAGTGTTGTCACTGAATGTCAGCAGTCCTTCAGAGGAAATGATAATCAAACACAGAGTCGTCTGACAACCTCAACACAGAGAGGCTAGGTTTTGTAAGCATAGAATAAAACTACTCTCACCAACTCATTGCAGATTCGACCCTTTACAGCCAGACTAACGTTAAGATTGGCATAAGCCGCTCTGGTTTTCACTATACGTTAATTGATCTCATCACTCACGCCACCACCAGCACTTAGGCAGTTACCCAGATACATGAATTCCGGGGCTACTTTTACCTGTTCACTACTCAGAGTGCAGGTTTAAGGTCTTGTCAGTCTTGAGGTTGAAAAGACTACATTCAAATTAAAGTGAGGGTAAGCATTTGCAGTGAAAATCTAAAGATCGGAACACCATGAAAAGATTAGTTCAATAACCAAGAAAGTATGCTTGCATAACATGACAAGCTATCATTAGAACCAAATAAACTTTGACATATGTTCAACAAATAGAGTTAACTTTTTTCACTTTAGTCATTTTATAAAAGCTCTCTATTTTTAGATTTCCTGTTTTCGATCTACAGATCTACAGTGGGTAGCACACTTAGGTGACCTAGTCCTTGTTGAAGTCATCACGTACAGTGAGTTGTAATGCAATTACGGGTAAATTTACTTAGTTTGATGCAGCTTTGTAGCTAAGAATAATACCAAAATTTAACTAAGGACACAGTTTTCACAGGATGAATAATAATACCACCCCAGTTCCTCAAACTAAAAAAGACAATGTGACCTAAGCCAGGAATCCGAATACAAGAAGTCATGTTTTAGTCACTGAACTGAACCTTTACAACTGCTGTCGCTGTTCTTTGTGTGCTGAGCTTATTTACAGTCTTAAATAATTTCAGTGAGTTCGGTTTGAATGATATACTTTCACACAACTGTACCAGACTTACGGAAAGACTTGTTAAGAACTGAACAGAAATATAGAAGTTTATGTTCATGCTGTTCTTTCTGCTATAGGTTTTGTTCAAGCCAATCATTAGTGGTACGAAATTCCTGGCCCATTCAACTATGAATACGATTTGGATCCTTGCAGCAAATGATCTGTCGAACTATAGACCGGGTTCAATTAGATATGCTTAAAGAACTGATTTTTTTTCATCGTGTTCTTTATCGACAAAACTGGGGCAAAAGCTATACGTATGAAGTGTGAATTTCACTACAAATTAAACCTATTAACTATGAATTCTCAAATACTAAAATACTGGAAACGACGTGAAACTAAATACTCAAAAATATTAAAAGCATCTCTGCTGAGCAATCGGTACATTACTAACGAAGAGTAGTCTAGCGGGATAACCTACTATCTATTGAACTGACTTAATGAGGCAACAATACGAAATGTGATCGAAATCTGATATAAGCAGTACAAACATTAGACCACGTTGCTAGAAAGTTATTATTGTTACCTTAGTCATGCAGTATAAGAACAATACCAAATGTATCCCCAAAATTGAGGTTACATGTTCGAATCCTTCCATCCCTACTTTGACTAGGATAGTTTGTTTAGTATCGCTAACCTTCGAAACTGAAGTAAGGTTCAAAAAACAAGCAAACAAGCCCACAATTGACCAACCGCAAGTTTCTGTACGTCACTATGGTGAGTTATATTGATTGCGTTTATTGCTTTGTATTTAAATCACACATCACAAACCAGAAAACGTTATTCCCGAGACCATGTTCCGGAAATCAGAGCTTTTCTATAGCATACCACAACGCTGTTATTTGTAGAGAGTACTCCTAATCTTTCAGATAGACGGAAAAAGCATGATTGTTTCACACTAATTAGACGTTAATGCCCAGCACTTATCGGTGAAAAAATATTACTTAAAACAGGCACTAATTATAATTATTATCCTAAATTTTGTCATAGTTACAAAACCCGGACCAAGAACCATGCGAGTTCAATGATGGCACGAATATGCCAAGTGTCAAGTAAGCTTACCAACACTCAAAGGTAAAACCTTCGTGTATCGCAGCATTTCCACATTGGCGCCACTCGAGGTTCAACCGTAGACTGACAAGCATACCCATCTCAGATTATAAGAGCAAAACATTTAAAAGCCAATTCTGCTCTCAGTGACTAAAATACCCATCTTACATCTGCAAGGTATTGATTTATAGGGTACTACCGAACACTTTTTAGACGGCAGAGGTTACCATGGTGATTCGCAAGTTATCAGGTTGAATGCCCTAGGCTGTAGTCATATTGGAATGTCCACTGGAGGCCCAGTAATATAAAAAATGAGTTCTTAGAAGCCCAAGATGCATAAAAAGTGGTTCTGACAATTTGGCGACCAATGAGCAAAAAAATTTTCTCGGGCTTTTATTCTGATTAATGTCAAAATATTATTACATGTGTTTCACTACAGTTTCAGGTCTTTAGCTATTTCCAAACGGCGGCAGCCTAAAGATTCTAATTCAATAGTTCTGGTTGCTTCCTTTATCTAACAGTATGGTTCTATACCTTGCAAACTGAATTGGTGCGTTTATCTCGGAGCATCAACGTTTCTGGAATCATCAGTTATCACCTAACCAGGCAGAAAGTAGGTTGGTCTCATTGCAAAAAAATAATCAAGGGAAAAAACTCAACTGCGTAATAGCTAAGAGAATACGACTGTCTAAAAGAGCAAGTAGGTTAATAAATTAAATCATACTACATATGGTGTTGACAGAAGTGTAAGAATAACAGTAAGCGTAGATGAACTCCAAATCTCCTCTTAGTGTGCACATATATCTTTCTGAACTATGCAACCCACTATGTATCCATATGAACCTGGCGTTAAACTGTACAACTGACATAACTGTTAGCACTTCTTATAGAAGCATTACGTGATGGGGTTGTTTCTTCAGGGGAATTATAAATGTATAACTGAGCCTATGACTTCGCATACACAAATTTCTCTGCACATCAAGAAAACAATTATACAATTGCCACATTAACCTATCCCACCTATGGGTCACTTGAGATAACATACAAACTGATTTGATCGAAATTAGAGCACTTATATAAACTTTAAAAAATCTCACAAGTTGAAATCATGAGCCAAATGAAGCTAGACCACCATTGAAAACCTGGACGCACTGGACGGCCGTTTCGTCCTGGTATGAGACTCCTCAGTAGTGCGTATCCACGATCCCGCACCACACGGGGTTCGAACCCAGGACCTACTGGCTTCGCGCGCGTGCAGTTAACCACTAGAACACTGAGCCAGCTTCAACTAACTCATGATTTCAACCTGTGAAATTTCTAAAACTCTCCACAAAACCCATTCTGATAATAATCAACTGCTCACTAGTGACTGACTTCAGGAATAAAACTCTTGGAGTTCTAGTGAGAAACCGTTACCAGTGGAGTTCAACCAGGTCTGTTGTGAGATAACAACTCACTGAAGACAATGGTGTACGGTGGCGCAACTTCGTGGATTGGTTGAAGTTAAACATTAACACCGTTGGATGCCGGCCGGCTCAGTGGTCTAATGGTTAAGTGCTCGCGCGCGAAGCCAGTAGGTCCTGGGTTCGAATCCCGCGGGGGCGGGTTCGTGGATGCGCACTGCTGAGGAGTCCCATACTAGGACGAAACGGCCGTCGAGTGCTTCCAGGTTTTCCATGGTGGTCTAACTTCAATTGGCTCATGATTTCAACTTGTGAAATTTCTAAAAATCTCCACAAAACCCATTCTGATATTAAAAAAATCTATTGTTTTTGTTATTACCACCAACTTTCATCCGATCATTCCAAATAGCATGCTACAGATGGCTGTGGTGGTTTTACCCGTATGAAAAGTTATGATTTGAGATCGTTTTTCTCAATCCTTCTGGTCATGAAAGCCAAGAAGCTATTATTGAATCCCTTTTAAACTGTCTTCATAAAATCCGAGTTTTATTCGATTTTCAACGATGATCTTGTGGTGTTTGAGTGAACTAATGATTGTTTTGTACTTGTTGAATGCTTGATTTCGAATTCTAAATACAGTACGTTCGTTTGTGTCTATTTAATACTTCTTGGTCTGATTACGTTATTTTAGGGATTCTTAGTTCGTACTATGATTCAAATAATTCGAAATATCATAGATTTCCTCAAGGTAGATCGCACAACACCAGTTTATTGACCAAGTGAAATATACGTGCTCCATCAGGGAAAACGTATGAGCTACATAGATCTACACGAAATAATATTGAACCACGGCAAAATAATCCTTTAATCTGGATGTAATAAAGGACAACTCAGTGAACATCGAAAGTTGAGTAGAAATTGGAAGGTCAAGGAAGCCAAATACTGGAAGAATTGGGAGATTGAATAACTTGGTCTCACAGACATGATCATACTGTGTTCTCCCTTCATCATTTTCCTTTCCAGTTTGTTTTTAGATCTTGCCAGAAATGTTGTCTCACTGAATAAACTTGCTGTAGTTGTTAAGTAAACAGATTCCTATATCATCCCTCGTTCACTAGTTCTGGTAAGGCAGTTGAGTATAATTGATCACTATATTTCATTCTCGATAAGGTTCAAGATACTTATAGTATTCTAATTGTCGTATGAATTAGGAATTCCAGGATTAACGCAACTGAATTAAGAAGACACAGGCACAACGAATGTACTGTACTTACAATTCGAAATCAAACATTCAACCAGTACAATGGTATCATTAGTCCATTCAAACACCACAATACTCCAATTGAGACAATGGTTTATAATTATCTTACGGCAACTAGAATTTTTATTCTTGACCTAGATCCCAGAGGCTTTTCAAGACATCTGAAGTCAACAATTATTATAAAGTAATATCTTAGGGCGATACTATTGATAATTCTGGACGTTAAGCCGTATTCCGTGACGTTCACATACCCCTCGTCTCTTTTTAGTGGTTGTTTCAAGTCGATTTTCTGTAGAGTACGAATACTTGCAGCCCAAAATGGACCAAAACTTCTTGATTAAAAGACATACATTCTTGTTATACAGCTTTACACATCAGAACGATCCTCAAAATTTTACTTCCAGCTCAGTAGTGTGATTATATGTATACATTTGATTTTTATTTAAGCGTGTCATAATCAGTTTGAATTTTAATTGACTTTTACTACTGAATATCAACCACCTCAGTCACACCAACCACAGAGTGAACAATTAGAGTAATAAATAGCAGTAGGAGTCTAAACATTGGTTCACTAGGAAATGCTGGTGAAATATGCCAGGAAGTTTGTTTAATTGCCCCCAAATTTAACCTTAGAACTGTCCTACAATATTAGAAAAACAGGAAGAATATATTCACTCTCATAGACAACTATACATATTTAGAACAAATAAAAATATTTGCATCATTTGAAAAACCGACAATGTCCAACAATTCATTAACTAAACGGAACTGAGCAGAACGAAAGTCGGCATCATTTATAGATTAATGAGATGATGGAAGGGGAAAACATTTTGTCAGTTGCACATACTAAGGACTGGTTGCTGAAGTGGAAGTCAGAAATTCGAAATTATCGAATAATGCAAAAACAGCCTATAAACTGTACCCACAGAAATTCAGTTCCCTTGTTTTTTGGCACAACAACAAATAAAAATGAAACATAATTGATTCAGAATAAGGAAAAGGACGGAACATCTCCTATGTGCGGTGAGCTTACAAATATTGTGGAAACTCCTCGGTTCTTGCAGCAGGTGTTGATTGTGTAGTGACTCACATTTATCACGAGAACACGACTGGTTTAATAAAAACGCTTATTATTATAACCAACTGTACCAGTGACTGTTTTAATGTGCTTTTGTTTGACTGTGCTAATGACAGCTATTTTGTGCTTCCATTCTTTTACTTACACTTTGATTGTAACTTCGCGCGAATTCGGTTACGTTCTGTAACCAAGCTTGTATCCTGGCACGATCTCGGTATCCTTTCGATGCCACGAGATCGCCAGCAAATAAACATCGACTTGGTCCATTAATTGCCTTCTGGTATTCGGCTTCTCGGGGATTTTATGGAGTCATTTGGAACGAGCTTCTTACGCCTTCTGATCTAATTGGCACGTGTTTCTTGGTAGCGGTGTTCACAGTTAATCTCAACTCGACGCCACGCTACAATTGGTAATCCCAATTCGAATACAATTGGTGACCCGTATTTTGGAACACGCCTCAACTTCTGATCAAATCTTCCAAAGAAGCCAATTCGGTGAGTCTATGATTGATCTATCCACGTCTGTCGTATATTTTCATATTTTAATATATAATATACTCGACATGATGGATAACGATAAGAATAGTATTAATATAATAGACTGACACGTATGTGTACCGAATCCTTGTCACTTTTTATTCGCGTGATGATGAATTCCACGCTTTATTCGAGAAATGTTACCCTATTAACGATTCTCCTCGCTGACCCGGCTGCTTGGTACGGAATGCATACGCATAAGCATATCCGTCTACCACCCAGCACCAAATGGTTAAGTTGAACGGTTTCACTGCCAACTTAAAAGTGTTCTACGAGCACACGAAAACGGCAACTGGCACGAAACCTTACCGCTCGTTCTTTTAGGGGTGAGAACGAGCTTAAAGGCAGATATCCAATGTTCCGCCACTGAACTTGTATACGGCACGACATTGCGTCTGCCCGGACAATTCTTCACACCACGGAGCAGACCTAATTTCGGTAAATCAGACGACGTCCATCGACTGTCTGCATTTATGCGAACGCTGTCTCCGGTGTCAACTCGAATACAACATCGACAGGTCGCTCTCCCTCGAGAGTTATTTACCTGTTCACATGTTTTTGTACGAGTAGATTCGGTACGCAAACCTTTGCAACAACCTTACGAAGGCCCTTTTCGCGTGATCGCTCGTCACGAAAAGACCTTCAAGGTTGATCGACACGGCCGCGTCGAGATTGTCAGCATTGATCGTCTCAAACCAGCACACGTCGATGACAGTGCCCTATCTGACAACCTGAGATTCAATGCTAGACCTAGCAAACCTACTAGCGAGATCCTTAAATCTCCATCAGGTCCCACGCTAGATACATCTGAGACCTCATTCTCACGTCCCAGTCAACAGCACGCGTCATCTGCACCGTCTACGGACGAGACGACAGTCTCACGTCCAGATCAGCAGACCACGCCGCCCTTGACTTCGGATGAGATTGCAGGCTCACGCGACGCGAACGAGACTGCCGTCTCACGTTCCGGTCGCCGAGTACGGTTACCCGTACGCTTCCGCGAATAGTCGCACAGTCAACAACCGATACGGTGTAGGATTATTCCTATACTACACGTATGCTACACTCTTCTTTTTTTTGATTTTCTTTTTGTTTCCTGAGCCCACGCCTTCGACCATCTCCGCTTGATTCCGTCGACTTCAGTCAACTTTGGCGAAAGCTGGATTGGCCACCCACGCTCTTGTCAACGTACTCAGTCGATATATTGGTTTCGAATGCTTGGCATACGCTTTGTCTCGAACTTGGTCGTTACGGTCGCTTCTGGTCTTTTGGCTCAACGTGGTTTCGTCCTACGTCTGCAGCGTTTCTGGTGCGCACCTCTACGAACGCCCTCTTCAGATTCTGGATACAAACCACTCTGGTGTAGCATGCCGACTCGAGCAATAAATACAACATATCGCTCCTGGTACTGTTCTCCGAAAACGACCTTCGTTGGCAACTCGACGATCAACGATCGCTTTCCTGTTCGCCAATTCTTCCATCCTACAATCGCTCGTCAGCCGATCAGTCCCACGATTCAAACCGCTATTTATCGAAAGTGTAAACCCTTTCTAGCGGGGGGCTCCTGTAGTGACTCACATTTATCACGAGAACACGACTGGTTTAATAAAAACGCTTATTATTATAACCAACTGTACCAGTGACTGTTTTAATGTGCTTTTGTTTGACTGTGCTAATGACAGCTATTTTGTGCTTCCATTCTTTTACTTACACTTTGATTGTAACTTCGCGCGAATTCGGTTACGTTCTGTAACCAAGCTTGTATCCTGGCACGATCTCGGTATCCTTTCGATGCCACGAGATCGCCAGCAAATAAACATCGACTTGGTCCATTAATTGCCTTCTGGTATTCGGCTTCTCGGGGATTTTATGGAGTCATTTGGAACGAGCTTCTTACGCCTTCTGATCTAATTGGCACGTGTTTCTTGGTAGCGGTGTTCACAGTTAATCTCAACTCGACGCCACGCTACAATTGTATCTTTCGCTAGAAACTGTGGAATTTCCCCCATAGTTTCCGAGTGTCAGGGTATAAGCAGGAAGTTTACCATGTCAGTATTGGCTGTTGTGAAAGAAAACTCAACAGAGAATGGGTCGTTTACTCAATGTGTCAATTTCAGACAACTGGAGCCAATATTTTGTACTCTCATAGACAAAATCTTGAGAACATGATCAAAGATAGTTTACACGATGACGTTGTTATAACTTACAAGGCCAAAACTATTGTATTTCAAACAATGGTCATTTAATTCATCTTCGTGATACATACAATTTGATGGCTTCTCACATGTCAGGAGTTCGTTGAATTTCGACATCTAATAGATGAAATGTTTCGTCGTGTCTGTACATCATAATAAAATGATTAGTGTACTTTTTAGAACAGGTTAAGGGAGTTTGTAGTGCACTCTGTTACTATCTAAGAGGTGTGGATCACAATCCAGGTATGGATTTAAAGTGTCACACAGCTTTATATTTTTATTAAGAAAAAGTTCAAACGACATTGTTTTTATCGGATGTTGATATATATTGAAGAGCGCAAATTTGCTTTGAAGGCCATAGACCTCAGTCGTGGTTTACGGATTTATTGTTAGGTAGGATTTAAGTATTGAAATGTGAGAGGATTTTAATCTGAAGTTTAACTGTACGGTTATTGCGATATACGCATACAAGTGTTTGGTTCTATACTAACTGTTTTTTATGCACAAATTGAGACGATCAGTACGTTCATTATGGTTCTTATAATGATCAACATCTAATAGACTTATTTTTGCAGTGTGTAATAACTTACTATTGTCATTGTAGTACGTTACACTCAGGCGCAATTTCGTTCAAATATTATAGGGGACCACTCTACCAAAATTTAAAGACCAACTTGTCCGAAGTTAATTGCTATGTACTAACTATACTTCTGTTTACCTTCTTGGTTTTCTCACCCCGGCTTTTTCAGTTTCGTTTCTGTTTGCAGTTTGACTTCATGGCCTGTTAAGTAGCGAATGGCTCCAACCGAGTGGAAGACGTCAAGAAATATCTAAATTTTGTTAAAAATGGTTTTATAACCAGACCTCATGAGGATAAAGGTCTGGATGATCTACATTAGTTTTAAGATTTTCAACACCATGGATGATGTAGACAAAACACTATCACCATGTTATTCTTTGGTGAAATCTTTTAATTAAGGATCAGGTACGCATCTCTGTCCACAACAAAACATTTTACTTACGCCTGTTACTCCTAATAGAGCATAGGCCACTGACCAACATTCTCCAACCCACTCTGCCTTCGGCATTTTCTAGTTCCATTCAATTCTTGTTCATTTTTCTTATGCTTATCTCCATTTCCCGGTGTAATGTGTTCTTTGTTCTTCCTCTTCTCCTTTGGCTTCGAGGGTTCCATGTGAGGGTTCGCCTTGTGACTCAGTTGGGTACTTTACTCAATGTGTGTCCTATATACTTCCAGCGCTTCTTCTTGATTTCTTCCTCCGCTGGGATCTGGTTTTTTCTTTCCTACAGTACGTTGTTGCTAATAATGTCCGACCAACATATCCTAAGTATTTTGCGTAGACAAGTGTTAATAGACACTTGTATTTTCTGGTGGATGGCTTTCGTAGTTCTCCAGGTTTCCATCACATGCAGTCGAACTATCTTGACATTTGTATTGAAAATCCTGACCTCGGTGTTGATTGACAGACAATTGTTTTGAGTTGCAGATGTTCTTCAGTTGTAAATATGCTGC
This sequence comes from Schistosoma bovis, assembly GCA_944470425.2. Classification (NCBI taxonomy): domain Eukaryota; kingdom Metazoa; phylum Platyhelminthes; class Trematoda; order Strigeidida; family Schistosomatidae; genus Schistosoma; species Schistosoma bovis. The sequence goes on along the minus strand of OX103959.1, from coordinate 5,130,947 downwards.
TCTTGCTCTGTCGATCCGTGCATTCACATCTGCATCAGATCCACCATGTTTATCAATGATTTTGCCTTTATATGTAAAGGTTTTTACATCTTCCAAATCTTCTCCGTCAATTGTGATTGGATTTTTGCATGCTTTTCCTTATGTGTATATTGAGACCATAACATTTTACAGTTGAAAATTATTCCCCATTTGCATACGTTTTTCCTTTCTTTGGAAGTAGCTAGACCCTGCCAGGACTACCTAATTTAGTTTAATAAATTACTGATTCCCAGTACTTTGCTAACTAATCTTTAGTAAGCAGTATATATTAGTGCACTCCTATTAGTATTTGACCACAGATGCCTTAGAAATATTGCTGGCGTCTGCTGGGATCACCGGGTAAGTAATAGTGAGGTTAGACGCAGGGTATTAGGTAATGATGGTAAATCAGTTGATGAGGTTATGAATCTTCATCGACTGAGATGGTTCGGCCACGTGTTACGTATGCCTGAACACCGATTACCACGACGTGCAATGCCTTCCGGTATTGGAAATGGTTGGAAGAAAGTTAGGGGCGGCCAAACCAAAACGTGGCATCAGTGCTTGGAGACAATAACTTCTAGTCTGAGCCATGTTGGTAGATGCAGACTACTTGGTTGGGGTCCGCGTGACTATGGTGACCAATGGTTGGAGACTCTTGGTGACATGGCTCAGAATCGATCACAATGGCGTCGGTGTATACACTCCCTGTCTTCCCTTAAACTAAGAGATTAAAATCGCTTCATATCTTTCTTTCTACGAACCAATTCTTTCTTCTTGTACTATATCTCTATATGCAATCTTTCTCTTATATATTACTACCTTTGACCTAACCAATGCTATGAATCCGGTGTTCATCTTGTTGTGCTGATGCGGTATGGCAACCTGGACCGATGCATATATGTGCCTGGTCCTACGTTATAGCTGACTGACTGAGTGCACTCCTACTAATGACTCATCACTAACGAACCCAGGCAAATGCATTACAAGTCTGAAGCTCCAACTAGATCCAGAATAATCGCTTCGTCCATGCCTTCCCCACTAGATGATGAAATTTTGGTGAAGTGATCTTGTAATATGATAAAGAACCGTGAGAATCAAAAGAAGCTAAGTAGCCAAGTGGAAGACGTCTTTTGTTACAACTGGAAAATAATTTTTTAAAAGACCCCTATTTTCCACTTGCTATTTTCTAACTCATGTCAGTAAAAGAAATGAAATTTGATCATAGTTGGAGATCGATAAAAAGCCAGTTATATCAGTGAGGTGATTTTTTGCTGCTATTTCTAAATGTCTTCAAATTTGTGGTATTATTTTTTAAATTTACCAATAAAAGTTATTCATTTTTTGAACTTCACACTGTTCAATTTTATTTTTACTCGTGACAAGAAATTTGATTGATTGTAAACTTATCGTTCATATATGTTGACACCAGTCATTGCCATGCTGTACTTTTAATCCAGCAAGCCAAAATACCGTTAAAGATCATCTCGCAATACAAATGAATAATGATATTTTTGGAAATACTCAATAGAGCGGTTGAGGAATCTCTTCTATATCGATTTGAGAATGCAAAAAATGGGTAGGAAATCTTATCATGAGTTGCTAATTATCCAATAATCACTGGTAGTTTAAAATTCGAGAAATTCAACCAAACACTAGCTGATTTTGATGGTGCTATTTATCATTTAAGAAGTGTTCCAAATGACCGATCGAAAATTCTTGTCAGTATTACACTAAACTTTTTTCAAGAATTACAGGAACATGGAGCAAACGAGGTCTGTTAATATTTATGGTTTTATACATTCATTTTAATATTACAAAAATAACAGGTATTGAGAAGAGAATACGGCCAGTATTTACTTAATAAACCTGAAGATGGTTGCAGTGTCTCATTGTTATATGATCTAGAGCATTTACCAGAAGATTATGCCTTAATAGCACAGAAAGCTGCTTTATTAAAAAGAAATTGTTTTGCTGCCGTATTTGAGAAATTTTTTGAATTTCATGCTTCCATGGGTGAAGACGCTGTTGGTTGTAAAAAAGCTGTCATACATTACCGACCAGATGAAACACTGTAAGTGCTGGTATTTCCTAGTTAATTTTTTCGATGCTACACTCATGATGTGGATTTGTAAGACTTTTAACTACTTTTGAAAATAACATGACACATGACTACATGTCGACTCAGTTGTCTGAAATGTGAGATATATACCACAAAAATCTCAACTGCGCTACTAACCCGTTCATATGGAAGCAAATAGATTGGTTTCAAATTCATCCTATTTACTGATAGTCTAGTGTTTAAATCAGATTTATTTAGCTTTAGCTCACGTACCAAAAATTCAGGACTTGACATTGATCTTGCGGATTAGACCTGTAGGTCAAAGGCTCCGGGTGTGCCCCCCTAATAAAACCATCTGCTTCAGTTTGGGCACCCGGGCAGTATCCCAGCCCCCACACAAATCGAATAATTTATGTGACGCATATATATTTGATGCCTCCTTGTACCAATGTTTACGTGTTTAAATAAATAAAACGCAATAGCGAAAACAGGTGAATAAGTCTACTGAAAATGAAAGTTCATTTCAACCTAGACGTCCAACGTCAATACCAACAGCATCTAACGTGTCTCTGCACATGCTCCGATGGTGAGGTAAACCGATTGAATTGAATTCCTTGTTGGTGACGAGGGAGTAGCTAAGCTTATTAACCTCCTCATCTAGGAAAACCTCATGATATCCGGATGCTAATAACGACTTAGAACTCCACTCGCTCCTCCCAACACGACCGTAGCTGCTACTTTGATATGTTAGTCGGGCTTTCTGTTCTCAGAGCTGGGTGGTATGTCCGTGGAACTTTCATCACCAAACCGATGGGAGATGCAGCCAAAACAAAAAAGTACACAGTGACACGTTTAAGATCAACAAGAAGTAACCAATATTGAGGTCTACAGGACAAGCTGTGAACCACATGTGGAGAAATTCGAACACTTCACTTCTACCTGAAGCTTGTGCTGATGATGTTCAGAAGAACGATGAAAGCTTCGCGACCAAACCATCCAGCTCAGCGAACAAAACTCCATCAAAATCATCCACTTGAGTTAGTCGGGCTTGCATATCGTTATGGTTCAATCAAGTTACATTTGCCGTAACACTTATCCCCTTAGGCTATAATATGCCAGGAAAATGGGTTGGAGAACGGTAAGACTAAAAGAAGCAACTTAAGGTTTGAGGGCGTACTCTCACTGCCGACTGCGTAGGGATTGCCATTTCATCATTTGCACCGATTCTGTTTCCTTATAATAGAAGATATAGACTGGAAAAGGTTGACGTTAAAATGACACACCTTGATCCACAAGTCACCTCTAGCGTCAAGGCCTTTTGAAGTATAGAGCCAACTCATTAGAAACTCGCCACAAAAAGACCATGTGACCGTCCCCAAGAAGTTGTCCTTAGGACTGCGGTGACGCCCCCAGGACGACAAGATCACCATTAATCCATTTCCTTTTACGAGTCCCCCAAGAAGTATCTTTCTAGCATGTAGACAACTGAGAAGCGACAAATGCTTCCATACCTTTAAAGGGAAGTGAGATAATCTCGTTTGTAAATAAAGCCAGTCTTCATCACTAAATATTGCTTCTATTTCCGCTATCAATCCTCATCTTCTGCCTTTGAGTTCTCCAACTGGTACCAACCTAAACAAAATATTAGGAAAGACCAGTGGATTTTGGTGCTATCCACTGAATGCTTATGGGCTCCAAAACTCATACCGATAGGTTCGGAGAACGATAAAGAGCTACGTCAACTAAAAAATGAACTAGAAAAGTTTATGCAACAATTGTGAGGAGCGGTGGGCAACAAAATCAAAGTAGATGAGACAGGCAGTGACTGTAGGTGACACTAGACAGCTCTATTGATAAATCAAGGAAATATATAATAAAAAGGCGGTTGTTGGTGATGCTATTTCAGAGAAGAACTAAACTGTTATTCCATTTCAATCTGGGAGATTAGACAGATAGGCAGAACAATTTAGGCAGCAACTCAACTGACCTACAGCTGTTACCATCTATCTCCAATCAACATAAATGATAAATCGATACAAGTTCTCTAACCCTTAATGAGATTGAAAAGACCATAAGTAATCTAAAATGATAGAAAGCAACTGGCCCTAATGACTTAACCCCAGTGATCTTTAAGAATGGTGGTTTAGTTTTAACAGTTAACTACGATATTGTCTAGAGCCTGGGGACAGGATGTAATTCTATCTGACTGGCCCTGATCTATGATTGTTCCAGTCTACAAGAAAGGACAACATTCCTCCTATAATAACCGTGAAGGAATCAGACCAATGAGGTGTCGAAAATATTAGCCTCAATAATAGTCCGACTGCCCCGACGTGTGATGTTCAGTGGTATAGGAGTAGGTTGGAAGAAAGCTAGGGGCGGCCAGACCAAAACATGGCACAAATCCATAAAGTCACTGACAAGTGGCCTGAGTCATGTCGGTAGGTGTAGACTACCTGGTTGGGGACCGCGAGATGATAGCAACCGATGGTTAGAGACCCTGAATGACATGGCTCAAAATCGTTTGCAATGGCACAGGTGCATACACTCTTTGTGTTATCCCAAATTTTGATCTCCTTATTCCTCCTTGTCTCTTTTTTTTTCTCTTCTCAAATTTATTTCACTGTATTATACTCTTTAATTAACATCTTCAAACACAAATCTTCCCGATTACTGCTTATACTCTTGCTACCTCTACCACTACGGGATTTGAATCGACAACTGCATCTCTGTGCTAATGTGGTGTGGCAACTCGAACTGATGTACGTCCGTACGAAGTTCTACTTTGTTACTGACTGACTGAATCCGACGCTTACCTAGGGTTCGTGAAAAACAAACTCGAGAATATCAAGCTCGTTTCAGATATGGACTTGGATGTATTGACCAAACACCAACTCTGCGCCATGTTTTGGATTATTGGCATAATTACTGACGCCCGATTATGCTTTATTCCCTGACCTTAAGATAGGATTCAATTTTTGGGCCGGAAGGTTCGGTGGTTATGATTGTCATTGTAAGTTTTACCGAAGAATCTTGTAAAAGCTTTCCACTCAGACACTATTGGTCGAGCCAAAGCTTATGGAGGACTGTCATCAGATTCGTCACCCTCAATTAGCGTTCATCAGGTGTACCCACTTTCCCCATTTTTACTTAGTTTTGCCGCCGATTTTCGCCTCAAAATGACGTTTCGTTCGATTACCTTTTGAGATGGATTTGTCGTACCAAGAAGTCCGCTTATCGACTTAGATACGCAGATGACGTACTCCTGTTTCGCGAAGATGCTGACAAAATGCAGTCTTTTGACCGCTTCGCAATGAGTTTCCTTTTAAACACAAAATGTCGTTCATAACCAGTCCGCATTTACCTCTGAACTGATAATAGGGAGTGAAGTAGTCGAATTTCAGCATCCTTTCATAAATATCTTTCCACTTTGTCTTCTCAAAACATAGTCTCAAAGTTTAGTCTTTCTTTTTATTATTCCTACTACATTATTTTGATTTCATTTGTCATCTTTTCGTCGAGCTAATCAGGTACGGTAACTTGAGTCAGGCACATCTGTACCAGGCTTATTATCGATTATGTCTGTCTGATTCATAGCTAATTTTTGATATTCAAAAAACGGGAACTGGAATCATTAAGGGAGGAAACAGAATTCAACCTAGTGACTAGTGCTCAGAGAACAAAACTCCACCAAAAACTAGTGACCATGCTATCAAATTGTTTTATCAAGATTGTAATGCACAATCATTTACGCAAAGTTTCTCCTACATTTACTCCACCACAATTTGTTCCTATTTAAAATCTTATCATTTTCATTTTCTTGTGACCATCGGAATCCACATTATCGATTTTATTACCAAATCATTAAATACAATCGAAGATAGTCACGCAGTATCGTAAATCAATCGAATTTAAACTTGCACACCATTAGATACAGGCTCAGCGTTATTGAGGTGCGAGAATAAAGGTCCTGGATTTAATTCTCAGTTGTGGAGTCGTGGATACTCACCATTTAGGAGCTCTATACTAAAACAAAACGACTGCCTAATGCTTCCAGTTTTCAGCGATTATCTAACTTAAATCTGTCCGTGATATAAATATGAATCGTATTAGTTGCTTAACTTATTCCTTAGTTGACTATGATAATACTGCTATAAACCAGTTCACCTATTTGTAAATGTATATATATGTATGACTGAGTGAAAAAGCAATCTTTCCTCTTTTAAATAAACCATCTAATCAATAATCAAGTGTTAGGTCAATGTTACAAGATCACCTTTTGTCAAAGTGATTTGTTATAATTTATTCGCTATTTCGCTAGGTAAAAAGATGAACTATGAATTTAGGTGTTCGTCTATCTTAGACTTTGCAATATATATATATATATACTTTTTAGAATTTAATATTCGATAGGGATGTGACTACTATACGCAGAATCCTATATTGTAATTCCTTTCTTGGATAAATCTGTCTACTGTTCGCTTTGTAAAAGTTAAACCTACCCCTATCAGTCCTTTTTTGAACTTCTTATTCTTGTTCATCTTCTTTTTATCCATTCGCCATCCATTTAAAAAGTGCCTTAATCTGAGCCAATATTTTTGTTTTTAGTCCAGTCCTTATTCTAAACACTTGTCAGACAGTTGCATCTATGTTTTTTTCATTTGTAGTAAAAAATATCTCTAGATTATTAGTGTATTTACAACATGGACACTAATGTATGCTATCTGCTAAAGGAATCGATTTTTTCTAGTGCGTTGTCTCCCGTAAATACCCCCTAACATTTCATGAATTCCTCGGAAGTATTTCTTAAGCGTCATTAATAATTTAATGTTGCGCAATTGTTCCATCTGTTCACGAATGTCCACCGACATTAAAAGCAGACAAATCACATTAAAACCCCGTTTGATAAGATCGTTAAGGGTTCCTGAAAGTTTCATCTCTTTCTAAAATAAATCAATGTAAATATTACAATTCATTGTGTACTTACTGATCAGACTGCATACATATATGTGACATTTAATAACAAAGCAACTGGTACCATACAAGTGACGTTTTCATGAAGATTTGTAGTTGATCTCTTTTTCTCTACGGTTGTTACTAATCGATACTGATTCGGGATTTATCTTTGTTGTGACTTTATGTCCGGCTAGTTATCACGTGATCAATCCACCAATCTTAGCACTGTGCCAAACCAATGACGTTCGACCGGTATGAACAGCCTAGCGTCCTTATTGGTCTTATGTTCGCTTAGCCCGTCCGCTTGAGTCCAGAACACCAGTACCAGCTTCCACTATGCAAATTGAGTCATTTATTTCAGACATACTGGGTTTATATATCAAATAAACAAACCGCATCGCACTATAAAACAAGAAATAACACTTGTGCACAACAAAGCCATAAAGTGACTGTGAACGTGGGAGAAAGTAATCAATAAGCTGAACATAGCTTAAGAACAGTAAATCGTACAACAATAAATTATAGGTCAAAATAAAGCTTATAATAAGGAGAATATAGATATATACAGTCTAGTTACTGAATATATATATACCATAAGAATATATAAATAATATTAGTCCATTAATAGGTCTCAGACGTTACTCGTAACGTAATCTTCACTAGGATATAGCAATCTTGGTAGTTTTATTTCGATATGCTCATATTGTATAGCAACTTGAATCAATGCACATGTTTCAGGTTCTACATTATATATGACTGACTGACAAATCAAAGATCACTAGGATACTATCTTTTCAATCATTAATTTCCAATTGTGCCTTGGATTGGGGAAGTTTACAAACGTAAGTCTGAGAAATAATTCCCATTAAAGAATATGAAACTGATCATTTCACTATATGACAATTTAAATATAGTTAGAAACGTAATTATAAGAGTTACACAATTCATTCTCGCAGGATACAATGTGAGGGAGTTTCAAGGAGACAAAGTTGTTTACTTAAATCTTTTCAAACACCGGTTCATATTATACTGGAAAAAATCTACTCCATTAACATTGCAGATACCCCTTACTAGTTCATGAATATCGATTGGCACAGAACTTGTTCAAGCAGAATTTTGTGTTGACTACCTCCAATCGTTTAGTTCCCCTTTTTCATCAGAGTATAACACGTGTATGTATATTAAATCTCCGATCTACACGTCTTGTTTACTTTTAAAGTACCAATATCAAACTACTCGTAATTTATCACAGTAGTCTTGTGTGTGTAGGTTCTCTGCGGATGCATTTATATTTTCCGATTGCGTCAAATTAGCATACATTTATTTGACTTTATTTAAAGACGTAAATAAGTTGTACAGAGGTGCCAAAATGTGTATCTGTATGGTCTGAATGCCCAAACCGAAGCCGGTGGTTTTATTAGAGGGTCACTCCTCGAGCCCTTGACCTGGATGTTTAATTCACAAGTCATCGGAGCAACATTCGCGAATGTTGTACCACGGTAGCCAGTGACCAACAGTAGATTCATACGCCATTTTTTCCATCAGGGTCGTTGAGCCCATGTGCACCAATGGTTTCGAATGAGGGTATTCCAACTCCCCTAGTTGGATCCTCCATATCCATCAACCCAGTTGAAGTGTCGGACATTCGCTTTTCGTCCCCTCAATTTCACAGAGGACACCTTCACGAGAAGGTAGTGAGTAGGACGCACCTGGCAGTGGCTGTATACACGTAACCTTGTAAAAGCATTTTGACAGGGAGAGAGCGAACTCTTTTCACCTTTGACTGTACCACGGTATTTGGGGGGCTAGTTAGCATACAAAATTGTTTTTACATAAATTTATGAAATGTATATTCAATAAACTGAAACAAAGTAACTAATCTTAAATTTAGATTAAATGTTCCCCTTGTTGTTGTTGAAAAACGAACCCATTATATTTATGTATTCATGTTAAAGTCAAATCCTTCTTAATTATTATGTCGTATATTTTCTCTATCCCTAGTCAAATTGTTTGTAAGTTACATTAGTTTATTAAATTATCTATTTCATTATTTCAATCTTCTTATTCATTATTATTCATATCAGTTTAATAACATTTTTCAAAAGGTTTGAGTTTGATTGCTTGTTAATCACCTTGAAGAAGGACTTCAGTGTATCGACTTCATGTCCTGTGTCAAGAAGATGTCTTGTGATAGCACTGCTGACTAATAACATTTTTTTTCTGATTTCATTTCAAATAATAACATCATAAAATTCTTCTGTCTATCAACAGTGTTAACTAACTGACTGATTTGAAATTTTTTAAGAGTTATAGTATCTCATTTGTATCATTTAAAAACAATATATTATTGAATTTAACAATTACATCATCACCATTGAAAACCTGGAAGCACTGGACGGCCGTTTCGTCCTAGTATGGGGCTCCTCTGCAGTGCGCACCCACGATCCCGCACCACGCGGGGCTCGAACCCAGGACCTACTGGCTTCGCGCGCGAGCACTTAACCACTAGACCACTGAGCCGGCATCCAACGATGTTAATGTCTAACTTCAACCAATCCACGAAGTTGCGCCACCGTACACCATCGTCTTCAGTGAGTTGTTATCTCAACCTGTGAAATTTCTAAAACTCTCCACAGAACCCATTCTGATAATTACATCATCAGTTGATCGTTGATTAATAACTCGTGTTATGTTTCTCTTGTCTGTTATTGATCAAGTTGAGATGTGAGTTCTAATCCTACAGGGATTAACTGTTCCTTTAGGATTTCGGGCATGACCTGTTGATAATTGCCAACTACTGAGAAACCTAGGTCTAGGGTTTCCTGTCGACTATTTTCAACAATAAAACAGTGTAATAAGAGTTAGATACTTGAATATATAAGCATACTGTTTTTGTATCTCGGAATGGTATGAAATAAATTAAGCTTATTGAAAAGGTTTCAAATCATCAACACTTTATTCTAAACTACAGAATAGTCTTATTATCCATCACTGAATAGGTATGTAGCTAAAAGTCATTTATGTAGTATAACTGTTACTGTATCGAAAATTTTAGAGCAAAAATGTCTGCAGTACTGTCTTTATTGTAGTTGGTTTTGGTACGTACATTAAGGCTGTTAGAGTAGTGATTTCAGTTCCTGTTATCCAGAGCAATATATATGTAACTTGTCTCAGTCTCTACTTCGAATTGGAAAAATAAGAATCATTTCTGATTGATTTGTTTGGTTGACTACCACACATTATAACAAACGTCACTTTTAATTCATTTTTGTATTCGTTGTCTGAATTTTTCCATAGATTTTTAGGATTGCGACTGATCAGTCTCATATTGGCATATGTACATCCTGTACAGATTGTCTCGATATTGCCTTAAGTCACAAACCTTATAAATAGAAATGGATAGTGGCTAGCAGTAGAATCCAGGACGCGTGTTTCTTCCTATTTGGAACTCGTCGAATGGATGTACCTGAATCCAAGAGTGGATATTCACTCCGGGACTCAAACCCACTTTTCGTCCTTTCAATTTCTTAGAAAACACCCCGTTCACGCGAGCAGGCAGTAATTAGGACTTCCATGACTGGTTTTATTCGCGTGGCCATGTGAAAGCATTTCGAGAAGAGCTGACTCTCCCCCCCTCGGCCATACCAAGGCAAAGAAACATAAAATAAAATGATTTTCTATTAAAATGTAAGCTGATAAAACGTTTAATTTAGAATCAAAGCCTAACTGTATCATAGGTTCAATTGATTGGTCATAAATTTTACACTACTGGAGAAGAGTTACAATTTAGGATAAACAAAGAATTGATCAATTCTCTTTAACTTTTAATAAATCTCTACTTTAAATAATCTAACTAAACAATAAAAATGATTTGTTCAATGGAAATCTTCAATACCATTTAAAATATAGTAATTCTATGTATGGAATAGATCAATATATGGGTATAATTTATAGTTTGTTTCCTAGAATTCTTTCATTGTCCAGTTATTTGACAATCAAATTAAGCAAAGAAAAGTAAACAAGACAAGTGTCTTGTTTTTGGTGTAAAGTATAATTAAGTTGAATGTTTTTTATTGTCGTCTATAGTTCATATTTGATCAATTTAATCAGTTAGTAGTTTTTCTTCTTCTTCTTCTGTTTATTGTTGTTTTCAGTGATGATAAATATTTTTTTGTGTTTTGAAATTTCCATTTCCATTTACCAAAGAAGTACATTAACCTTGTAAACGCTCTCTACTCGAACATAACTGGTCGAGTGACAGCTTATGGCGAACTTTCATCAGAATTGATTACTTCAAGTGGTGTTCGTCAGGGCTGTTCACTCTCTCCATTCTTGTTTAAGTTTGTTGTTGACGTGCTTTTAGAGGTAACACTTTCCTCATCTAAATTTCCAGGGGATGAACTTCTACCAGGAGATTCACTTTCTGACTTAGAATATGCCGATGACACCGACTGCCTCGACGTGCGATGTTTTACGGTGTAGGAGTAGGTTGGAAGAAAGATAGGGGTGGCCAGATCAAAACATGGTACAAATCCATGAAGTCACTGACAAGTGCAATGAGCCATGTCAGTAGGTGTAAACTACCTGGTTGGGATCCGCGTGACGATAGCGACCAATGGTTAGAGATCTTGAATGACATGGCTCAAAATCGTTTGCAATGGCGCAGGTACATCCACTCTTTATGTCCTCTTGAATTTTCCTTGTTTCTTTTCAAATTTATTTCACTGGATTATACTCCTTGAATAACATCTTCGAACCCTAATGTTTCCGATTACTGCTTATAATCTTACTACGGGATTTGAATCGACCACTGCATCTCTGTGCTAATGTGGTGTGGCAACTCGAACTGATGTACGTACGTTCGAAGTTCTACGTTGTTACTGTATGACTGACTGACAGTCTGACGGAATTAGGTGGATTGTTGGTAATACGATATATTATTGTGAAAGATTGCTCCATATATATATATATATATATATATATATATATATATATATATATATATTTCGAACAGTCTGATCACACATATACTTGTTAAGAACATTTATATATATATATATATATATATGACATTGATGGTAAACTGTTTCTTGATACTTCTTTCCTACGATTATCTCACAGATCCAAACTTTGTATGACATGATACTATATTATCATCTTGTTTTCTCGTAGCCTACTTCACTAGTAAATACCGTTAAATGTGCGAATTGTTTCTGGTTTGCCATATGCAACACCTGTCATCAATCGCTTTATCATTTTTCCATAGTAACCTATCCCTAACTTCATCATCGTTCACTTAGTAGTCTCACTCGTTTGAAAGCAATAGTTCACATACATCGAAAATCAAGTACTGGAAACCTATGTATGTCCTCAACCTTTGAGGATCATATTTCACAACTGTAAAGTGAGAAATGACAAATGTCTGTTCATTATACTCCTTGTGTGATAGACAGATAAACATTTGGTTGAAGTTAGACATTAAGGCCGTTGGATGCCACCTCAGTGGTCTAAAAGTTAAGTGCTCGCGAGGTGGGATCGTGGGTGCGCACTACTAAAAAGCCCCACAATGGGACAAAACCGTCCAGTGCTTCCATGTTTTCCATGATAGTCTAGCTTCAATTAACTCATGATCTCAACTATTGAAATAGATAAACATTTCTCCTAAAATCAGGTTCATGGTGCTTCTAAAGATGGGGGATTTCGAAAGTAATTATCATAATGGTAACATTTACTTACTCCCTCTCTCTATAGTTTACATCTGTAAGTTTATTACATCGATATCCACTAAAGATATTAATTTAATTCCTGTTATTATCCAATCCTAAACAATAGATCTTCTTTTATTCTCCTTAATTTTTCTCATTTAATCATCATAATCACTGGTGATCATTGCTTAATTAATTAATCTTACATTTCATTAATTAATCCTTCATAGTTATATCACACTTCTCATTTTTGGTGTATTTCATTTGTGCCCTAATATTACACAAAATAATTTTGCTTATTGATTTTCTAACGTTCTTCGGCATTTCTTTTTTTCTGTCTTTTTGACTGACCATATGTTAATGAATTAATTAAGTGTTTTGATTTAGTTTTTGGGGCAAAATTTGTTTTTTTTTGGTAAATTAACAAATAACTGATTATTGATTGGTTGATCCTGCGTTTAATATACTGATAAGGTGTGTGAGATTAAATGTGAAATCTAATGCATTACGGGAATGAATTCATCGAATTTTCACCATTCATTGACGCTTGTCAGCTGATTGATAATTTGAAAGGTTTGATCAAACAATCTCAGGCATATTATTCCCACCACTTTTTTTTCCCAAAAATATTGAATGAAATACCCTGTATACATCTATGAGCATGGGACAAGATACATACCGTATGGCTTTCTAACGTGAAATACTGTGTGTAGATCAATAAAAATCTTTTTATTAGTATAGGAGGTCTATGACCAGTGTTGAATTTTATGGTTTATATCACGGAACAATCTTGCTTAGACCAGCTATCATTGAAAATCAGGAAACATTGGAATGTTGTTTTATCCTAGGATGCAACTCAGCTCTATCCATCCGAAAATTCCACAGGTGCTTAACACAGGATTTTAATATTCCATTGCGAACGCTTACTCTTTAAACTATGAAGTCGCTAGTTAGTGGTTTACATTTCTAACTTCAGTCAATTTGTGATATTTCGTAACCGTCTTCTTATGCCATCGGTGTTTATCTACCTCACACGTTAGTGGAGTTCATCGATGTCGGATATGAAGCAGTTAATCACTGTTACATTGTAAGATGGTTGCAAAACATCACGGACAGACAGTTGCTATACCAAGACCCCACACAAAAGATGTGTCTACAAACTCAATGTATACAAAACTGTGTTTGATAAATGATTTAGTTATATTACTTATTATTACTATAGTAAATTTCGTTTAATCTCCCTCTGTGTGTGTGTTCGTATTCTAACGGTTGATTTATTTGTATTCACAATAATCTATCTGATTTGCATTTTTTCATAACACTCCTTTCACTATTCATATGTAATAAGTAGTATGTTTTAACGATATATATGTGTTGTAGCTGCTGAATTCGTAAAAGAAACTTCGAGAGGATCTCTGTTCTAGTGACAGTTGTTGGTGGGTACGCAATAGAAAATCGTTATGCTTTTCATGTTACCTACTCTTGTTGGCGGAAAAACTTTGTTTAATATAGTAAAACAATGCGGCACATATGTTTGCTTCTTAATAACCTGATAGGTGTGATGGTCCCTTCTCTATCTCGACACGCTCTCAAATGGCCGTACATTTATAGGCTGTCCCAGCGTTGTCCTAGTCTGTATCTCCTCGTAGTGAAGGTGTTGTTTACGAAAGTGACATGTAAAAAAGCGAACGCACATCTACACTCTAAACAATTCCAATAGAAAATAACCTAATCTATTGTGTATATTTTCACAGTGGAAACGAAATTATGCATCCATAACTCTTTTCTTTATGTATATTGTTTTCGATTGTTTCCCTTTTTTCTACTATACTTACTAACAACATATTCTGGAAATGTTAACTATGAAATGATAACCTTTTCATTACTTACATTTTCTGGTTAGCGTTTTTTAGCGAGTTATTTTGCTACGGCATGTGGTCGCTAACCCCATGCTCAGTTTTATATCAATTCGGGCATAGTCATGTACACATTATAAGTTCTCTTATGTTATACTTCTTAGTTGGGTAATTAATTCACCTAATCCTATAGGCTTTCGAAGCATTAATAACAACAGCCATACAATAAATATATACATGTCCCATGCTTTACGTTGATTATAATCAACTGGCTGACTGACTTATAATAATCGAAAATTAACCAGTTGACTGTTGTAATTTGATAATTGGTTATTGAGAATAGAGGAAGTTGCATAGATCAGTAGACGTTGGATGATCCAAGTATTGTTGGTGATTTATTTATTTATTTATTCATTTAAACACATAAACATTGGCACATGGAGGCACCAAATAGATATGCGCAACACAAATCATTCGACTTGTGTGAGGGCTGGAATACTGCCTGAGCATGCAAACCGAAGCAGGTGATTTTCTTAGGGGGCCACTCCACGCGCCCTTGACCTAAAAGTCTAATCTACAAGACAAAACTATCTTCATATTGTGAAAACACTTCCCTACTCTAATCTTACTAATATAGCTACTAGGGTAATCACAGTAACTGTTAGTGCTTTTTTTATCTCATGCAATTCTTCACACGATCTTTGCCTTTTTCTAATCAGTTCTCATTATTTTTAATCTGCTAATTTTCTTTGTTCTATTGGGTCACACTTTAAAAACCATCTATACTGAGTTATTCGGTTTGAATATCAAATATTGCATATAAATATATATATATATATAATCTTTTTTCTATGTTAATGCCTATTTTACTAGTTGAAGTCATGAGTCAATTGAAGCTAGACCACCACGGAAACCTGGAAGCACTTAAAGTTAGACATTAACATCATTGGATGCCCGTTCAGTGGTCTAATTGTTAGGCGCTCGCGCACGAGACCGGTAGATCCTGGGTTCGAGTCCCGCGAGGGGCGGGATACTATGATGGTCTAGCTTCAATTGACTCATGATTCCAACTAGTGAAATTTCTAAAAATCTCCACAAAACCTCTTCTAATAATGTCTATTTATTAAAGTGTATTATATACTAGTTGCCGTTATCGATTTGCACAATAATATTTGTTTGTATTAGAATAATTCAATTGTTCTTTAATTTACAAGTATCCTACACATTTACCGAATCTCAAATGTCAAGATTGGTTTTTTTGTTTTTTGCTTTCACAAAACAGTAACAACTAACATTACAAACTGGAGTGAATTCATTTGATTTCATGTGCAATAAAAGCCTTTCATTTACAAGCAATGATTTTTATAATTAAATTATTTATTTTACAAATGTAACATGGTGCGTAACGCATAGAGAAAGGAGTTATGTAGGGAAAAATAAATTATACCTATTCCCCATTATTTATATACATCTAAGTATTCCATTTTATAGAATGAATCATTAATTGGTCTTAGTTAGACCACTAGTAAAACCAGGAAGCATTGAACAGTTATTGTTTCCCACTATGAAACTCTTCTGCAATACGTATCCACCAAAATTCTGGGTTTAATCCCCTATTGTTGTTTTGTGGATGCAAACTGTTAAGAAATCCCATATTACTATGACTAAACAGTTTTCTAGTGGTCCTAATATTCAATGATGGATCTAGTTAAAATAAGTCTGTGATTTAACAATCTCAACGAAATCTCATATACTGATAATATCCCATTTTAATATGTTAATTGTCTATGTTAGTGTTTTTATATTGTTATAGTTACATCAGTGCACTTGCCGATCGTGTTACTGTTATATTCAGTACTGTATTCAAAGAATCGGATGATCTAATTATTGCTAAAGTATTTTTACAGGTAAATATAGATTTTGTTTTTCAATGATTATCATTATTATTATATGATTGTATGTCAGATGAAATTTCTCCAATCTATCGACTAATCCCTCATCATTTGATCATGTGAAAATATCAGATCAGATTATCATGATCTGTAGTTTGTATGCTGATTTTTTCTCTCATACTTCTAATATGATAGTATTTGTTTTTCCAAAGAAACCACTAATTACTTACAATGATCCATTGTTAAAATTGTCATTAAACTCATTTCTGGTGACCACGAGATGATAGCAACCGATGGTTAGAGACCCTGAATGACATGGCTCAAAATCGTTTGCAATGGCGCAGGTGCATACACTCTTTGTGTTCTCCCAAATTTTGATCTCTTTATTCCTCCTTGTCTCTTTTTTTCTCCTCTCGAATTTATTTCACTGTATTATACTCTTTAAATAACATCTTCAAACACTAATCTTCCCGATTACTGCTTATACTCTTATTACCTCTACCACTACGGGATTTGAATCGACAACTGTATCTCTATGCTAATGTGGTGTGGCAACTCGAACTGATGTACGTACGTACGAAGTTCTATTTTGTTACTGACTGACTGACACTTTGTGATTTGGAAACTGAATACAATAAGACAAAAGATCCAGAACATAAATATGCACTATTCCCATTAATAAAACTTACTAACCCAAGTTCTAGACCAATGAGAGGATAATATCTAGTTATTCACAATGAATGTTGATGTGTTCTTAAAATTCAGATACTGAGGATATAAATTTCAGAAGTTGGGTTTAAATTTACACACCAATTGTTTGAAAATTTCAAATGGTGTTCTGTATTAATCCAGATTGAATGTTTGGGAAATATTATTATACTTCTCAACATTCAATCATGCACCTGAATAACCAAATACAAATTCATGTTTTCTGATTCGAACTGTAATTTGTGTATGTATATGGGCATGTGAAACGATTAGTGGTACTATCAAGTTTTGTCCAGATCAAACCATGTAAGTCAGTGTTGAAGTCTGCAATCTAATAGTTGGGAGTTGAGCCGATAGTGTATCCACTATTCTATCCGTCTAGTTTATGAAACGAGATCGAAATTTATTATGAATAAAAGATCATTCGGTTTAATGTAGTTAGAATGTTTATATACATATTATATGTGTATGTTCAGAGTTGCCTAATCAATCCATCGAGATATAAGTTGGTTATATCCAAATTAGTGATAAGATTCTAGTTCATGTAATCATCATCTTGATGTTGGGTAATTCACACATAATGTTACTGAACTATGTGATTCATTTACCATTATATATAGACTAATTAGTTAGATTCGGCAACTCAATTTAATTGAATGTAACCACATGATCATTTATAGACAAGATCAAAGTGTTGAATTGATAGGACAACCTTATCAGACTTTCATTATCGAGAAATAATGGAATAGAGTTTAAAATATCATTTTCTCCAGTTGTTTCGACATAGAATGAAAATTTCAGTCTATGTAGTCAGTTCTAAATAAAATATAACTTCACGATCCATTGTTCTAAATTATCACCAGTTCATATGAACATAGAAAAAAGAAAACTAACAAGATGAGAAATAAAAATTGAAATAATGATAACAGCATTGTAGTGAATGTTACTCTCAAAATTGTTTATAAATAGTGTATAGAACGGTATGTGGTGTCAAAATTGCAAAAGTTGTCAGACAGAGTAAAGAATTTCAAAGCATCGAAAACATGACGTCGGTAGAACACTTGGAGAGTGGGTTAGTGTCTGACGAAATCTTAGCACGGATTCGAAAAGCTCGCTTGGCTTTTGCCAACTTACGTCACCTATGGCGAAGGCGAGATATCCGTCTATCAATAAAAGGATGAGTATACTGCTCGGCAGTCCGTTCTGTTTTAATTTACGTCGGCGAAACATGGTCATTAAGAGTAGAAGATACTCGTTAGCTACTAGTATTTGACCACGGATGCCTTAGAAATATTACTGGCGTCTGCTGGGATCACTGGGTAAGTAATAGTGAGGTTAGACGCAGGGTGCTAGGGAATGATGGTAAGTCAGTTGATGAGGTTGTGAATCTTCATCGACTGAGATGGTTGGGCCACGTGTTACGTATGCCCGAACACCGATTACCACAACGTGCAATGCTAACCGGTGTTCGGGATGGTTGGAAGAAAGTTAGGGGCGGCCAAACCAAAACGTGGTATCAGTCCACAAAGTCACTAACTTCTAGTCTGAGCCATGTTGGTAGATGCAGACTACTTGGTTGGGGTCCGCGTGACTATGGTGACCAATGGTTGGAGACTCTTGGTGACATGGCTCAGAATGGATCACAATGGCGTCAGTGTATATACTCTCTGTCTTCCCCTTAAACTAAGAGATTAAAATCGCTTCATATCTTTCTTTCTATGAACTAATTCGTTCTTCCTGTACTATATCCTTATTGCAATCTTTCTTTTATATATTACCACCTCTGCATTAACTACTTTTATGAATCCGGTGTCCATCTTGTTGTGTTAATAAGGTATGGCAACTAGGACCGATGCATATATGTACCTGGTCCTACGTTGTAGCTGACTGACATTAGAACAAGAATACTTTGTTGCACAGTAAGCTAACGCTTTTTATTGAAGTTTTCATTATGAACTAGTCTTTTGCTAGTTAACCATTAACAATCAAAAAGCACTAACACAATTATTTTGTCCCTGTATACGACTTCTCAACACTGTGCCATCTATCTACCCTCTTAACTATGTTTACATAATAGATGAACTGGAGAATTGTTTTCTCTCAAAAGTTCACTAATTACATCTAATTGTAATTAATCATTCACATGTGTATGATTTTAAAAGAATTAACTAGGTCACAAACAAATTAGTATTAACTATATTATACACTACTCAGTTTACTTATATATATATATGGGGAATATTTCAATATATATCTATTCCCCTTTATAAAGTTGTCTATCTACATAGAAATAGATAGATAGATAGATAGATACAAGTACTTGTTTGTTCAATCTTATATCCTACCCATTCGTGAATCATAATGTGTTTTCTTTTCAATAACTTAGTTTCTCTTCATCAAATCAAGGTCTCAACAGGTTTTTGTACAACTTTCAGGTTTTTCTAGATTTCTCATATCTCTGTATATATATATATCTATGTCTGTAGATGTATAACAAATTAATTTAATATTGTCAATGATGATTGATTGGTAATTTACATGGTTCATATATCCCTTAAATTGAAAACAATCATACATAATGATAGTAGTATATACATATACAATAAGGCAAAATATACATATGTTTATCATATTACACATTTGTAACAATGGTATTGAATACTATTTCATAGTTCATGAAAACAGTTGTTTTAAATTACAATATAAACCAGAGTATGTTTTATTCATCAATCATGAAAATCTGTATTGAAATATACATAAACATACACTATTAAGTTATATTGAAGTAAAGATTCAATCATCCATAATCAACATAAAACCTGGTACATATATGTTCCTTGATCCAATTTGTCACGTTGCATCAATATACTAAGAAGAAGTGAAAATGGAATAGTAACATAGTTTAGATCATTTAGTAGCAAGGATAATAAGATAGACTAAACATTGAAACTCAAGAACTATGACAAAACAAGGAGTGGATACATCTTTGCTAGTATGATCAACGTCTCCAACCATTGATTATGACTATCACTCGATGTTATAATTCTCTCTCTTACGATTATAACCCAGCTATTCCTTTTGCTTAGTATTCTTGGACATCAATTCACTCGACAAGTCCGCAAATCAGAACACGGTTGAACAGGAAAGAGATTCTATTGTAAATAACAAGATTAGATGGGAAGTAAGAAGCACAATAGGAAAAACGTTAGTATATTTATAGTTTTTACATGAGAAGGTTTCTAGAGTATTCTCCAAGTATCGACTAGCGCTGATTAGATAAGAATGAGCCAATCAGCGTGCGCCAACGCAAGTGTGCATTGAGCATGATTTAATCCAATCTATGTCCCGCTAACACTCGGTCATCAACCAGGCAATGCGCATCGATCACCATAACTCAGACCATTATTCATTGACTTCATAGACTGATGCCAAGTCTTGAATTTGGTCTTCTCTAGCTCTCTTCTGGTTGAAGTCGGTGTGATTATCGCAACTAATAATTAGAGAATTTAGGTGAAATGACTCCGAATTGTCCAAAACTTCCCAGGTGTATGGCCAAGAGCGGGGTGGGTTCGCCCTTCCTCTCGAAATACTCTCACACGGCCGCGCGTATACAGCCTCTGCCAGGGAAGTCCTACTCACTGCCTTCTCGTGGCGGGGGTGTTGTTTACGAAAATGAGAGGACGAAAAGCGAATGTCCGGCGCTTTAACCGGATTCCAAACCAATGGTGCACATGGGCACCAGTATCCTGCGGGAACAAATGGCGTATGAACCAATCGTTGGTCACCGGCTACCATGTGACTGCATCTCCTTACGATGTTCCACTGCGTTGTGGGTTAGACCTTTAGGTCAAAGGCTCGGGGTGTGGCCCTCTAAGATAACCACCTGCTTCGGTCTGGGCACCCGGGCAGTAACGCAGCCCACACGCAATTAATGAAGTGAAATTGTGTGGCGCATATATATTTGGCGCACTCCTGTACCAATATATATGTGTTCAAATAAATAAATAATAAATAAATCATGATTCACGAAATCCTCCTACACCTTTTCTCTTAGTTCTATATCTAATTTTCCCTAACACTACTACTTCTAATACTTTATTACTAGTCTTGAAATCGTTTTATATACCTGTGTTGGTATGTGTTGTGGCAACTTGAACCAAGAAAATGTGTCAGGTTTTATGTTACATGTGACTGAGTAAATAGAACTAGTTCTATATTTATTCTCTTTATCACAAAATAGCTGAACTGATTGTTTTGATGTTAACTTTGGACTTCTGAGAAAACACGACCTTCAACTTTGGTGGTAATTTTATTATTTTAGGGTTATAATCCAGTGTTTTTTTATTTTCTTTGCTTCTGCTAATGACCTATTCAAAGTGAGGATCACTCAATACTTTTGGTGCTTCAAATTAGACTATTGAGTGCTAACTAACCTACGTGAAGGCTCACTACTTCCGACTTCGTACGGAATATTTGGTAACCAACACTCAGATAAAACAGTTATATAGCACCCTCTGGTTTCGTATCATCAGTTGAGGCGGTTGATACGGATATTACCTCTATCCAACCATTTTCATCAATCTACGAATCTTTTGACTGTGTCTGAGATATAGGGATAGGTATAGTCTACGTGGTTAGTATATGCGCGGTAACCCTGGTCAGTGTTTGGAGATGTTGGCTGACATGATTCAAAACCAGTCACAAGAAGCGAGATGTAACTCACTAGTTTTTCAGTTGACTTAAGTCCATGATTAAAACTCGTTCCAATATTTCAGTAATAATAGATTTATTTTGAACAAAATTGAGTTACAGCAGCAGATAAAGAATCATTTTATTAATTATTATAATCAAATATCATTTTGTAACCAATGTCGATTATATTGTTAGCTAAAATGTCTAAGCTTTTGTTAATATGTGAATGTCGAACTATTCACCAAGTGTCTTATTCTCTTTTCGATTTAGGAATTAACTGAAGTCCGACGACGTTTTGATCGAGCGCCTCAAGTTCTATATTCTCAGTCAGTACCTCCTAGTGAATTAGTTGGAACAGATGCAGCTGTCGGTGATAATGTGGCGTATATCACATTTGGTAAGTTAGTTGAACGTGGATATATATTGGTCCACCATTCTACAACTTATCACTCTGTCTTGTCCTTAAGTCCACAAACCAGTAACTAGCCTCCAATTTTTATATATTTCAGACAGATGTAGTTTATATACAAGCAGACTAGACCGCATCACACAATAACATAAATAACAATCATACATGATCACACCGAAAAGTGGCTGTAAGTAGGGGAGACTGTAATGAACAATAGTAAATCGTATAATTTTATTTTATTTTATTTGAACACATATATATTGGTACAGGAGTGCGCCAAATATATATGCGCCACACAATTTCACTTCATTAATTGCGTGTGGGCTGCGATACTGCCCGGGTGCCCAGACCGAAGCAGGCGGTTATCTTAGGGGGCCACACCCCGAGCCTTTGACCTAAAGGTCTGACCAACAAGGCAGTGGAGCATCGTAAGGAGATGCAGTCCCATGGTAACCGGTGACCGAAAATTGGTTCATACGCCATTTGTTCCCTCAGGATAATGGTGCCCACGTGCACCATAGATTTGGAATCCGGTTAAAGCGCCGGACATTTGCTTTTCGTCCTCTCATTTTCGTAAACAACAGTAGTGCCACGAGAAGGCAGTGAGTAGGACTTCCCTGGCAGAGGCTGTATACGCGCGGCCGTGTGAGAGTATTTCGAGAGGGAGGGCGAACCCACCCCGCTCTCGGCCATACCAGGGCATTTGGGGGCAGATGAAAGCTTATGATAATAATTATTATTATTATGCCATAAAATGTATATATATATATATATATAATATTAGTCCTGGAAGTTACCATAGCTTTAGCTGCCGTATTGATATAACATTACGTCCACACATATGCATATACAAAAAGTGCATAAGATTAACACGTGATTACTTGGCAAGGATAAATACAAGTGTACAGAATAAATTCATGTAGGTGTCATAAATAGGAATCTATACAAGTCACTACAAATTGTTTGCAAATATATACAGTAAATTACCACAATTTATCTCTGTTATCAGATGAAGATTTAATAGTCTCCTTAGGTGATGTCTAGCCTAGCTAATCTATGTAACATTCCTTTCAAGTATTTAATATCTTGGGTTCGAAATCCTTAATCCACTTGATTTGATTTAAGTAGAAAGATAGTATTTTCAGCTTTAAAAGTTTAACAAATCTTTAATGAATTTAAAATAGTAATCATTTAAGTATTATCTTCTCATTGCCCCTAAACGCCCTGGTATGGCCGAGAGCGGGGTGGGTTCGCCCTTCCTCTCGAAATACTCTCACACGGCCGCGCGTATACAGCCTCTGCCAGGGACCATGGGACTGCATCTCCTTACGATGTTCCACTGCCTTGTGGGTTAGACCTTTAGGTCAAAGGCTCGGGGTGTGGCCCCCTAAGATAACCACCTGCTTCGGTCTGGGCACCCGGGCAGTAACGCAGCCCACACGCAATTAATGAAGTGAAATTATGTGGCGCATATATGTTTGGCGCACTCCTGTACCAATATATATGTGTTCAAATAAATAATAATAAATATCTTCTCATTCGTTCTCTATTCATCGCTCTCTCTCTTTTTTCACAGTTCTATTTCCTCGACATCTTACACCACAAGCATCATCACGTACTATCAATCTTATTCATATATTACGCAATTATTTACATTATCATATAAAATGTTCCAAAGGTTATATTCATCGTAGAATGCGTGCTAAAACATTTGAATTTATTAAAATTTTAAATCGTGCTAGACCACAATTTTATTGTTTAAATCCTGTTATACAAACTGGTACTTCTATAATGACAACAACAACATCAATGAAGTCAATTTCTTCAAATTCATTTGTCACAGAGAATAGCATAACAAACGGTGAAAATGGTATAGATGATCATAATAACAGTAATGGTATTGATAATAATAATAATAATAGTAATGGTAGTAATAATGCAAGTATGCAGACAAATCGAAAAATTATAATGTCAACAATGAAAGATACTGGAGCAATGTCACAACAACATCAGCATTTATCAACACCATCAGTTCA
The DNA here is from genome assembly GCA_944470425.2 of Schistosoma bovis. Taxonomy (NCBI): domain Eukaryota; kingdom Metazoa; phylum Platyhelminthes; class Trematoda; order Strigeidida; family Schistosomatidae; genus Schistosoma; species Schistosoma bovis. The sequence continues at coordinate 5,106,613 of OX103959.1, read as the reverse complement.
ACAAACATCATCATCATCATCATCGTCCTCGTATACAACTACTCTTCCTCAATCTTCAGATTTCATGCTCAATAATGGTTATATATAAAGTTTTTTTTTTGAAAAATAAAAGATGTATTTTAAATTTGTTTCCCCATTCACATTTTGTGTGGATATATGTGTGTGTCTGTTCCTTCATTCTTTTTTTTACTTGTGCCAAACAATCTGAATACTAAGTAATATGTATACTGGTTATTCATTATAGAACCAACCAACCAACTGAAAATAACTTTCTAATATCAATTTATTAATAATGGTATCATATGCATAGAAAGTAAAAAAGAACAGAGTTATTTCATCTCTTTCTCTCCCCACCCTCTCTCTCTCTGTGTGTGTGTTTCTATGGCTTAGTTAGATCAAGTTTCTTCCATAAGCCATCATGATCATCATCTGTTTTTTTCTTCTTCTGATTGTGCATATGTGATAGGTAATGTAATTGTGAATAGTTTCATTTTGAAATAATAACTTGATAAGGAAGAGAGACCTGTGATTTTTATCTTAGTTACAACTTCATTTTTTACACTTGGATATGTGTGTGTGTGTATGCCTAGATTGATGATGCATGTAACTAATCTAAGATATACATATATATATATATATGTATATGTATATACTTATGTATTTGAAAAATTCTTCCTTCATCCACTTATTCATAAACCGTATCTTCTGCATGGTATCATTCTTCATGCTACATTATTACCGGTTTCTTTTTCTTATTTATCTTTAGGGTTTATTTTATTGTAATTTGTTTATCCATCGTCGTCGTCGTCGTCCTCGTTGTTGTTCTTGTTGTTGCTATGTTTTCTTTCTTTTTTTTAAAAAAATAAAAAAATCGAAATACAAATGTTTGTTTTGTTTTGTTTTTCTTTATTCTATGCTTATTTACTTTTGAAATGTATTCATTTTCTTTATCTAATTGTTAACAGACGTTTGTTTAATTCTTGTTAATAAAAGACCACAATGAACATTGATAATTGTGATTATCAAGAAATGAATATGTATCAATATTGTACTTTATCTGTGGATGCATTTGTTTCTCCTTCTTCTTCTTCTTCTTCTTCTTCATCTTGATTGTTGTCTTCCTGTTTCTACAATTGGTTCTTCTTCTTATTGTTATTATTATTATCTTGTAAAAGGTGTAGGTGATTGTTTCGTTATAGTGTGACAGAATTTCCCTACAATCTCCTATAAGAAATCAATTGAATCTTTGTAATATTGAATAGTATAGTATAGTATAAGGCATTTATTCATGTTATTGTAAACATATACATTATTTACTATTATCAATGATGATATTACTTTATAATGATTATTAAATAAATGATAATAAATTCATATTCATCTCCTATTGAATTGTTTATGATTGTTATATAATTGAATCAGTGATTTATTAAGTTTCAACTAGAAGAAAAAAATGATGTTGTAACTTGACGTCCGATTAGTTATCACGTAATTTATTCACTCTTGTACTGTACTAAACATTCATGGAGTCACTGACAAGTGCACTAAGCCATGTTGCTAAGTGTAGACTACCTGGTTTGGATCCGCAAGACGATAGAAACCGATGGTTAGAGATCTTGAATGACATAGCTTAAAATCGTTTGCAATGGCGCAGGTACATCCACTCTTTCTGTCCTCTTGAATTCTCCTTGTCTCTTTTCGAATCTATTTCACTGGATTATACTCCTTAAATAACATCTTCAAACCCTAATGTTTCCGATTAACTGCTTATACTCTTACTACCTCTACCACTAAGGGATTTGAATCGACAACTTCATCTCTGTGCTAATGTGATATGGCAATTCGAGCTGATTTACGTACATACGAAGTTCTACGTTGTCACTGACTGACTGCATTAAACCAATGACGTTCGACCGGTATGAGCAGCCTAGCGTCTTTATTGGTCCTTTGTCCTCCTAGGCCTTCCGATTGAGTCTAGAGCGTCAATAACAGCTTACACTATACAAATCATTTATTTCAAACATTCTTGGTTTATATATCAGCCAAACAAACCGCATCGCACTATAAAATAGGAAATAACATTTATACACAATAAAGCCAAAAAGTGGCTGTGAACGTGGGAGGCAATAGTCAATAAACTGAACATAGCTTATGAACAGTAAATCGTTCAACAATAACTTATAGGTCAAAATGAAGCTCATAATAAGGGGAATATAGATATACATAATCTAGTTACTGAATATTTATATCATAAGAATATATAAATAATATTAGTCCATTAATAGGTCTCAGACGTTACTCGTAATTTAATCTTCACTAGGATATAACAAATGATAAGGTCATTTTTACGCTAATAAAATCAATAATCCATACAATGTAGTCCAAAATATCTTAACATCTTATTTGATTCATACAATAGTTTCTATAATCCTTAATATAATCAATTAGAATACTAGAACTATTCACTAAATTACTTTCCTATATTTTTACTAGTCGGTATGGTTCGAAAACATCCTACAAATAAAAAACTGTAATTTATACATAACTAAATTAGTTATGATATAAAAGTGATCTTACAATTACCATCCTCAGGACAACTCTGTCCTAGACTTCCTCTTCTGGTTGTTGTCAAATGCTATTCATTCGTTTGATTTCCCCCTCCAATTCTTGGCACAATGTGTTCTTTAATCTGGGTTTTTATTTTCTGTGGAATGGAGTTGTTAACACTATGTCTTTGTTTATTCAGCCTTGGGATAGGAAGTAACCCTAGAAGGGTTACAGGTGGAGTGATGATATAAAACGGTAATTTTTGACCAGTAAATTCACTATCAACAGTTAATGTATTCAAATGAATGCTTATAATTACTTCAACATAGAGAATAAAAAATAGATATAATTATTTATCGTGGGATGCTTTTTAAAGTTCCTTTATACTCTTCTCTCCTGTCGCTGTGCTTGTCTGGCGACTTCAAAAGATACCCATCCATGTAATCTAAATTGACTATATCTGTTCATTATGTATTCATTACATATTATAATTATTAGTTTAATTATTTCTATTATTATTTATTTTAACGCATATATATTGGTACAACGAGGCACCAAATACATATGCGCCACACAGACCTCATTTGATATGTGTGAGGGCAGTGACACTGCCCGGGTGTCCAAACCGAAGCAGGTGGTCTTATTAGGGGGCCACACCCGGAGCCTTCAACCTGAAGGTCTGATCCAAAAGGCAGTGGAGCAACGTAATGAGATGCGTTCCCATGGTACCCGGTAACAAACAATTGGTTCATACGCCATTTGTTTCTTCAGGATACTGGAGCCAGCCCATGTTCACCATTGGTTTCGAATGAGGGTTTTCCAACTCCCCTAGGTGGACTCTCCCCACTCTCGGCCGTACCAAGGCATTTGTAGTGAACGAGGACTGAGGTAGGGAGAATCAGTTTATTGTTTAATGCAAAATTACAATATCCTCGTAAGTTATGAAAACCATACATCAAATACTTCTTTTGCACATCTTCCATCAGTTGTCTATTAAAGAATTCATCGTTCCTACATTCCTGTTTTTATTACCACTACTCTCTGTTTTCTTCAATTCCATCTTCTCAATATTCTGCTACCAGACATTCTACTTCAGATTGGTGTTACATACTACATATATCTGTCAACATAAGCAGCATACACTACACTGACTATTGAATTGACTGAAGTAATATTCTCTTCAAAACAAATAATCTACCACAAAATTCTAAGTGATGACATGTTTTATAAAACGAAACTACTTATTAAATGATTGCCATTTACTTACAAATTACTCTACTAGAGTAGTATGATCAAGTTATTGATCAGATAAATGACAGGTCAATAATGCAAATAAGTGTCAGATGGGAACCAATGATTGCTCAGTTCTCTCGTCATGATACTACATACTCGATTACTTTAGCGTTATGTCTTTTGCTCCTGTCAATCATCACGTGACAGAATCGCTGATCAGAATACCGACTTATATGACCTTGCTCCCATGCTCAACCAATGACACGTCAATCTGTACTAGCTACCTTGCGTCAACTCAGAATCCATATTGTTCCTTCTCGCCTGGCCCTGCCCGTTTAATCCAGAGCACGATCTCAGCATCCACTGTATAAACAATATATTTCAGATTATGTAGTTAATATACAAGCAATCCAGACTGCATCACACCATAAAATGAAAAATAATAATTATACAAGATCAGTCCGAAAGTGGCTGTGAATGTGAGAGACTGTAACTAATAAATTAGGAATAACTCGTAAATAATAAATTTTATACTAGTAGTCAATAGGTCAAATGAAGGTTTATGATAAAAGGAATATGAATATATATAAATAACAGTCCATAAATTGTTCCCGGGAGTTACCCATAATTTAATCTTCAGACATAACAATAGTGCATCAGGTGTGTGAAACGTTTCTTTGAAGATGATAACGTTGAATCTAATGTGAACTTTTGTGTCTAGGAAAAAGTAAGTTCAGTGATCGTTATAAATTTTATCTACACTTGATTATATAAGTCAAAAGACTGTTTCACAAAGACACTTCAACAATGACAACCGCATATAAGTGAAAATAATAAAAAATTGAACTTCTGAAGAGAGATTTACTGATTGTCAAGAAGCTACACCAATCTAAGGGTACATTTCATTTCACACAATGTTCTTATTGAAACACTAATTCGTGCAAAACAGATACATTATCCAAATATTGACTTTTTATCAATGTCAACCGTAGAGTGATATAGAAATTACTACGAGTGGCTGTCGATGATGCGAGTCTGTATAGAACAATAATTTCTTATGAATTATTTCTCTAAACTTTCATAGTTCTTAGTCTTGACTATTGCAGTTTCATTTCCAGAGAACCAAATGTAAAGCGTTCTCAAATCATTCAGACGTGTGAATAAACGATGATTCCACATTCAAAGTGCGAATAAAAGATATTTACCTTTTATCTTGATGAATATTTCTCTCTTATATTATTGTGACCTGCTCATAATCTATTCTAACAGTATAGTTATCTCTTTGAAGAATTTTACTCACGTACAAAACTAACACAAAAATTATTATGCATTTGACCTTATAGTCACTAAAATGAACAATAATTTACCGTGAATCAATACAATATCTGGTTTAATCATGAATTTTTGTACTAAAGTGTAATAAAATAGAGAGATAGCACAGTAAATAGAGTTCTCGTCTATTAACCACTAGGTTGCTACTCTAATCTACCTATTTCAGTTTTGGAAACTTGATAATCTCCATAGAGTTTGCACTTAAACTATAGTCGCAAAGCCTGATACACGATTTTGTATTGATTATATGAGCAACATCTAAATATGTAACAGAAAGAAAACTATACTAATAGTAGTAGAAATTAACTAGTTAATGACTAAAGAAACACATAACAGAAATTTCAATAGTTGAAATTATGAGTCAATTGAAGCTAGACCACCATGGAAAACCTGGAAACACTAAAAATCTCCACAAAACCCCTTCTAATAATAATCATCTGCTCACTAGTAACTGACGTTAAGAGGCATTTCCTGGAGTTATAGTGAGAAGCCGTGACTAGTGGAGTTCAACCAGGTCTGTTGTGAGATATCAGCTCACTGAAGACGGTGGCTCAATTTCGTGGATTGGTTGAAGTTAGACATTAACACTGTTGGATGCCGGTTCAGTGGCCTAATTGTTAGGCGCGCGCGCGAGTGATAGGTCCTGGGTCCGAATCCGGCGGGGGACGGGATTGTGGATGCGCATTGCTGAGGAGTCCCATACCAGAACGAAACAACCGTCCAGTGCTTCCAGGTTTTCCATGGTGGTCTAGCTTCAATAGACTCATGATTTCAACTATTGAAATTGCTAAAAATCTCCACAAAACCCCTTCTGAACATAACAGAAATGTTAAAAATTTGCATCCGTGTTACAGATTGACCAAAATCTAAGTCATCGCTACTGATTTTTTTTTTAGAAAACAATATCAAAGCTCCAAGTTAGTATGTTGACTATTTTTTATAGTCAATTAAGAAAATCTACAGTTCACGTGATAGTTAAGAAAGAGTTACTGATTTTTTCTACAAGTAGATTTCTCACCTTCATATGATAGGTGTTACAGTCTTCACTGTCTAGTATATCTTAAACATAACAAATCTACCGAAATCAGAATCAATATTGGTTAGGAACATATATCTCAATAAAGTCGAGTAACGGAATATAGCGTTGCTATGACGCACGATGTCCACCTGAGCTAGAAATCTTCATCTCAACAACGGATACTGATACGTAATTCCTATACGAAAATTGTCAACTGGTTACTCAATGGGGAGACTCAGAGTGAGAACTTATTGGGCTAATCCGGTTCACAACCATGAACACTCATTTATATATTATTGATCACATGCATCTGTCATTAGCAGAGTTGTCTTCCCATTTAGTCACTTTTGATTGGCCCACTGTATTAACGCTACTATAGTGTTTATGAAAGAAGCTTATAGTATATTACCGATATATATATTAGCACAGATTGGGTGGAAATGGATAAATTAGCGTAATCCGCTTTGACCCTGACCCAACAGTCAGAACTCTATTTCACTTTCTTTTTCAGTAAACTTATTAATAAAGTGTTTGTAGGACATGGTGAGGTTATTTAGTTATATTCCTACAAACTTAAGATCAGAAAACTGATAATATGCTCTAAACAATCAATAAACTTAAATATTATTCAACTAGTTTCATCACTTTACTTTTGATTCAGAAGAACTCTCTATTGATTGGTTGCAAACTGGCTTCAAATTTATGCAGTTATTTTGAGAACCATTCAAACTAGTCTGTATTTACTATACTCTTTCACATTTCCTATCTAGAAATCTATGGATAAGTTTAAAATAACTTTGACTTTGTGGTAGATATAGGGCGAGCTGATCAGGATCGACAACGTGACTTTTAAAGTTTTACGTTGAATTAAAATGTCACGTATGGAAGGCAGTAAAAATACCTTTTAATGACAAAAAAATTCCTAGCCACCATAGGATAAAAAATGATAGTGTTGAATACATCAAATGCCCAACTATATCTCTCTAAATTGTGTATAACGGCCAAATCAACACTATGTCTACATCAGTGCTTGAAGTCACTAATTTCTAGTCTGAGCCATGTTGGTATATGCAAACTACTTGGTTGGTGTCAGCGTCACTATCGTAACCAATAGTTGGAAAGTCTGGGTGGCATGGCTCAGAATCGACCACAATGGCGTAGGTGTACACACTCTTTGTCTTCCCTTAACCTATGAGATTCAAATCGCTTCATATCTTTCTTTCTACGAACTAATTCTTTCTTCCTGTACTCTATCCTTATATGCAATCTTTCTTTTATATATTACAACCACTGAATTAACTACTTTCATGAATCTGGTGTTCATCCTGCTTTGCTAATGAGGTATAGCAACTTGGACCGATGCATATATGTGCCTGGTGCTATGTTGTAGCTCACTGACTCTTAATCACGAAACAAACCTTAACTTAGTAGCATTACATTTTATGAACTAATCAAACAGGATCTCACAGATTTTTGAACGAAATCCATTTACCCGACTCCCCACAGAACATTTCTTTTATTGTAGCTAATAATGTTAGTTTGTAATGAAGATCTTAACACCTAAACACTTAATTGTAATCTTCAGTCAGTAAGCTACAACATAAGACCAGGCACATATATGCATCGGTCCAAGTTGCCATATCTCATTAACACAACATGATGAACATCAAACTCATAAAAGTAGTTAATTCAGAGGTGGTAATATACAAAAGAAAGATTGCAATAACTGTAATCTTAACTAGGACCAAATATGAGAACTCTTAAGATATTCAACATAAAGGATAATGTATATTCCATTTATTTGCAAAGAGATTCATGATATGAAATCTGTTTAGATTTTTATAATATTATTGTTTTTCTTTCCAATAAAACAAAGAGTGATTGTTTTTTTTTTTTTGTTTTTGATTGACTAAAGAAACTATGTACTACTCTTACCACCGACTTATGCATTACATCATAGAGGAATATTGGACATTCATCATTACAACACATAATCTATGTGTAATGAGAACCAGAAGCCAACAAACAAACTACATATATAGAAAATTGTATAAAAACAAATTGATGCATTTCATATAAATAGTAGTATAGAAAACAAAAGGCACTAAAGTAATGCATTAGCAGAGATTACAATCATATTAGTAAAGATAGATAGATAGAGAGAGAAAGAATAGAAACTAATATTAGTCGTTGACAAACTATATAGTCTAGCCTTGTTATAGATAAAACAAATCAGCATATATCTAGATAGATAGATAGATGGATAGAAAGACAAAAGTTTTCATATAGAGAAAACAAAAGTAACAAGAAAATCACATACAGAGTAAAAGTCATGGTTATTTTGTTGAGAACAAAAAAAAAGAATGAAGATTATACAGAAATAGTACAATTGGCAAGATTCATTTACTGCAATGTCGTTATTATCACCGGATGACCACCAATGATAAGTGTGTATAGATGGTTGTTTTTCAGGCATTATTTTATTTGTTGTATATGTGAAGATTCATTTATTGATACAGTTAATTGCCTTGGTAAATAATGCTAAAATAGGTGTGTGTGTGTGTGTGTGTATGGAATGAAACTTCTAACTTTTTATACTCAATTGAGTAATTGAAAATTAATCCCTGTTTAGCTATTAGTCAACGTAATGTTTAACAAAATGGGATTACTAAGAAAAACAAAATAGTTGTAACCATTTCTCAATGTATAGGCAGGAATGATGAGCAATCAGAGGAATGTATTTCTTATCGATAGAAAGAAAACGATGGTGGTATACAGTGTGAAACGAGCAAGTGAATTGAAGGTATCAAATAATAATCCGAGAAGAAAAAACGAATATAACAGGTATGTTGTGCTTTACGTTTCACTTTTTTTTGTCTTCCAGTTTTTTTTAAATCAACTTTCACACACCGCTTACTCAAGATAGTCGTTCCATATCAATGATAGAATGAACTATGACAATGATCAATGAAGAGAATGAAACAACAACAATAACAAAATATCACCAACTGGAAGGAATGTGCCAAAAAGATTTTTTTCTTAAAAAAAAAAGAGTACCGAACAAGCAAGCAAGCGCGCACAAGGGGGGGAGAGAGAGAACACTCCGCCTCCCGGATGGAATATCAATGAAAATCAGTAAAACATTCAAAGTAATCAAAGAGAAAAAAAATAGGAAGTGGGGGTGGGGAAGATAGCAACAAAAATATAGACACATATATTATATCATTAGAAAATAACATGGAAAAAGTACATAATAGTTGTATATATATAAAATAAAGTATTCATGATTATGATTATTTTGAAATATCGTTGTAATTATTCTACGGTATTCAATTAATTAATTAATTAATTAATTAATTAATGAACATCTATCTATCATTGATATTATAAACAATTAAGAAAATTTCTATATTTTTTTAAAAAAAATATAATAAAATATCAAAGTGAATAGAGTAAAGAATAATAAAAAAAATTAACGTTGTGATAGAATGGTTCTTTTTACTTTTTCTTCTCCTATAATCAATAAATCGATTGATTGATTGATTGAAAATATTAACCTGTACGCATTGTTCGACCCCTGAGAGAGAGAGAGAGAGAAAGAAAGAAAGAAAGAGATTGAATGTGAGTTCATCATTAGAAATTATACATATATGTATACATCATATGGTATTGTTTGTTTGAATGTTCCTATTGATCTTTAGGACTGCAATTGATCAGTCTCTTATTGGCATATATGCATATTGTCTCATTATTCCTTGTGAATTAAGGCTATATCAAGGCAATATGCACACTATGCACATATACCAATAAGAGAATGATCAATGGGTAGATTTAAACGAACAATACAAAAATGAACTATATTATTCTTATTATGTAATAAGATAGTATCGAGAAATAAACATTCATAGTATATATATATATATATATATATATATATATATATATATATATATATATATATATATATCAGTGAAGGTTTGAGTTTTCCCTTTGTTAGTCAGTCTTTATTGATAATATACGCACATTCTGAGCGGACTGCCTAGATATTGACATTTATGCATAAGTTGAATATTGGTTGATAGTGAAATTCAACGCTCATGGTTCATCCTATATAGAACACGTCAGATGAGTGTATTTGCATTACGGTGGTGATATCTACACTGGGTCCACTTGTTTTTGTTTCAAAAAAGCGTAAAAACGAACTCTTACAAATGAAATTCTTACCTGTTATATAAAACAATGACTACTAACTGGACTTAATAGCTCAATGGATAGTGCATTGACATTAGAAGTAAGACGTACTAGGCTCGAGCTCCGAAATGTACACAAAAGCTTGGATATGGCATGTATATCCAGCTGATAAGTCTCAACTAGATCTAAACGCGAGTTATGAACTGCAATGTTAACCACTATCCAAATTTAAGGAAAATATACATATACAAGGAAAAATATGATAACTATTCTACCCTTCATCTACCATCACAACTAACTAACCCTAGAAATAGGATGTTCAGAATGCTTAGATTAGGCATAGAAATATATTTTGTTGAACTCATTAACCATATCACATCAGAACAATGAAATCAAGAATTCTCTTAACAATTATTATGTATACTACTTCAGTGTTAATCAATAAACACTAATAATAGTAATAATGGTAATAATAACAATAATCATAATAATAAAAGTTAGTTGCTTAATTGATAAGTACACGCATAAATGGTGAATTCCTTCAGTATTAAACAGTCAAATAAAGTACATTTCAAAGTTTTCTAGCATTTAACTACTAACCAGCTATTCCAATATTTTATGCTTAAATTTAAATCAAAATGAAACTTAGCACAAAAAATGAAGTTACTCAGTGTTGTGACGTGAGGCTGCAGATTAGAGTGAAGCATTTTATCGATCGCTTCAGTGACACGGAAAACACGTACGGACGACCTAGAGTCTCGATTGGTCCCGCTTCACTGTCTAGCCCAGCCAGTTGAGTCCAGAACACAAGTCTCAGCCTCTGAGATATGAATCATTATATTTCAGACATACTCTATTTATGTACCAAACAAACAAACCACACCGTACCATAAAATAGAAAAACAACATTTGTACAATATTTAACAAGTGAAATAAATATCGACCAATAGGGAATGTACATTTAAAGTCCAAGGCCACCATTAGACTTAAAATGATAATTATTGGTACATTCTTCTGCACATCCTAACACTCAGGTGATTGGAAGCAGCCTGTAACAAAAAACCTGGTTTTGTACTAGTTCAAACTCATCACACTAAAACGTGCCTACACGTTTGAGAGATCTGATGCTTTCTATGGGGTCCGAACTTTTACCACCCAGATTCATAATCTCGAGAGTTATAACTAAGCTATTCCGGTTGTGACTGACCTCCTTTAGGACTAAGGTATTTACAATCTATTGATCACTCTGAGTATTGACAAACCTAACACTTGTTTACTATTTTAGTGCTGCTCAAATCCTATAGATCAAGTACTCAGGAATGACCTTGATGTTGAATAGTGTGAAAAACTATTAAAAAGATATGAAATATTGCTAGACAACTGTTTTGTTTTTAAATTACACACAATTAAACAATATGTCAAACCTAGATGAGAGCAAATAACGCAAAACCTTTTATGTTTTTATTCAAAGAATACAAAAACCGACCAGTCACTTGGTCGCAATTGAACGTGAATTCATTCAATTCATTATGTAAACATATACGTAAACAATACAAAGTCTAGCACAAATATATAAATATTGAAGCTTAAGAAGTCACCACATCACATCAACACAGAAAGAGATGAATCAGAAAAAGGAAAACTATAAAAAAGCGGAAAACTAATATCAGTACAGTGATGATGGATCCATATTGCACAAAACCCTCAAGTATTGAGTAACGGTTACTTCAGAACTCCATAGAACCAAGGAACTTGAACATTTACTTACACCGTATTCGCACTAACGGTCAATTGCTCCATGGTCCAATCCTATGTCTCAGCCTAGTGGCCATGCTAAGCCTTTAGTCCTGACTCTCCCTACCTCCTTGTCTTATATCCTAAGAAGTATAGACAACTGAGTTATAAATGATTAAGTATATAGAATTTCTCAAACTACTCAGTAAATAAAGTAACTATGTGTGAAGTAACTTATTTGTTTGCCAAATATAAGTGTTTATGTAGTTGATATTAAGCTACGATGCTTGTACAAGGGCTATTTGACATTGGAATTGACTATCAAAATCAAATGAGGTGAAAATGAGTTCGAAGCTTTGAACACCTATTGGCGTTTAAAGTCAAATACTTCAACCATAACTACACCACTGAGCTACTACTAATCGATGAAGAGTCACAACCTCATTCATAGAGACATCTTTGTTAGTATTTTAGAGACCTAACAAAAACATAAAAACTGATCTAGCACTTAAACAAACACATAGACACAAACAAAGACAAAAAACATAATAACATACATATTATCACTTTGTATACCACCAATTTTGTTCACTGATGGTGAAATAGGCGTGGGTTCACCAGAAGCAGTCGTAATATTGGTATTAATCACAGTATTTGTTGGATGTTCAATATGGGCACGGTTGAGTACTTTCAAGAATTCCACTGTTTTAGCACGCATACGCATTTGCATATAAGCTTTGGAACATTTAATATGGTAGTGTAAATAGTTTCTTAGTGTTTGTATTAAATCGATGGTAGTATTACGCGCAGCTTCAGTGGATAAATGACGCGGAAAAAGCACTAGGATTTAGAAATATATATATATAACAGGAAAAGCAAAACTAATTACTATTATCAATATCAAAAATATAGAGAGGAATCATAAAATGGATGCTTCCCCAATTCATGTATACCAGTAAGTATATTACAACAAGCGGCACCTTAGTAATTTACAAACACAAGCTTTCAAAGTTGAGTCATTCACCGATTTTATGACAGTCTGAAAAGCTGAATAGTATTTGTAGCCCTAAAAGCTCCAGTGTACAAACCTATACTTGATTACTGATTTTTTATTTATTTGAACACATAAATATTGGTACAAGAGGGCACCAAGTATATATGCGCCACATACCTGATTACTGAAAATGATGCAAACGCCCAGGAATGCATCTATCGGTAAATAATATTTTAAAAAATGACCTGATAAGTATGCTTTTTTTCATTTTGAAGACTACATAAAGATATTATTGAAACCATGAAACGATCTAAGTCAGACAATCATCGAAAACTTGGGGTCACTTTACGGCCATTTCGTCCTAGTATACGAGACTTGAGCAGTGCGTATCCAAAAACTCAAAACTGGGAATCGAACCCGGGACTTTCGGTATTGCACAAGAACACCCCACCTCTAGACCACTAAGCACAAGGATTCAATGACGTAAGTCCAAATTCAATCGATTGACGATGTCGCGCGACCGTCTTTCATCGTCTTCATTAGCTACCTTCCTTACACCCGATACGGTTGAACTCCACTGGAGTCAGTAGTCAGCAAATGATAACTTTCAGTATGAGGTCTTGGAGAATGTTCAGTCTTACTGAACTCAGAAACCGATACAAAGAGGAGTCCTACACTAGATCGGAACAGTCGTCCAGTACTTCCAAGTTCTCAATGGTTGTATAGCTTAGGTCGGTTCGTCATTTCATTAAAATTCAACAATCTCCACAAATATATACTGACAATATGTACTTTTTAATTTTAAAAACGAACTCGATATTTTTACTGACTGTTGAGAGCCCCCCAAAATTCATTAAAAGTTGGAAAAAGGCTGAAAACATTTCGTCCAATTAGCGTCTAACAAACATTTCTTAAAGTTCTTGATTGATTAATAGCTGTCTTTGTTACCAAATCTAGAATGTCTCCTGAAGCTTTTAGACTATCACGCCCGACCAAAACCTAAATCAGCCTTTGGTGTAAAACTTTTTCATAATTCCCAGCTTTTAGTCTTTAGTTCGGATTTCGAATATAAGAGATACTACGGAATTGGCGAATGGTTAATAAGTCAGTATCAAGTCTTTAAGTATTAGAAGTATCATTAACATAAATACCGTTTATATGATGTTTCATTTTTTTGTAAAACATGAGCTACTAAATGTTCATTCTAGGGTGTACACACCTTCATAATACTAGTGGTTTTTACGGTAGACTATCTGCAACTCATACGTATTCATACCAAGGTTGAACTTGATAGTTTCAAATAAATTGATCATTGGGTATGAAGTTATTGATAAATATATTTCTGTTATATCACAATAAGTAGAAAAAGTATCTATCTGACGTTTTGTGACTTAATGTAAACCACTTCATCAGAGTAAATAAATAACCAACATTCAGAGAACTATACTGGGAAGAAAAAGGGGTGTCCAGTGCTTCCAGATTTTCAATAGTGGTGTCTAACTTAGATCAGTTCGTGATTTCATTTGGGATTCAATAATCGTCACAACTCCATATTGAAAATACAATTCTCATGTATATAAATGTGTATTGAAAGACAGAAAATGTACTATTCACTAGTTTTCAACCAGAATCAATTTCAATCTCTAAAAAATAGTTGTACCTATGAAATGATAATAATATTTATAGTGAATATTACCTTGAAAAAAATACTTACACACTATGAATTGGTACTAAATTATTGATTTGTAATTAATTCATTTATTAATTATGCACACATAAACAAGATAATACACGTTCAGTATGTACAAATTGTAAAAGGTATAGTTTGATGGTGAACCACTACTACTACTACTAATTATTATTATTATTATTATTACTAGTACTATTACTACCATCATCATCATCATAAAATTTCATTCAGTTAGTTATAAGAAACGTAGAACCTGATACATAATTACACTGGTTCAAGTTTACGCACCATATTAGCACACAAAGAGATAAAATCATTACAAGACAAATGGATGCAGTAGAAGTAGGAACAGTATTATTAATAGTAGAAAATATTAGGTATAAACAGTTTGACTCGAGATGAAACAATGAATTTTAGGAATAAAAGTTGTAAGGTTGTTTTTAAACTTATGATCAAAGAGAAGAGTGAATGTATCATTGAACTGTTGTGAATGAGTCTAAACTATGTCACTTAACCTCTTTAACTATTGGTTACTATAATCCCGAAGACACTAACCAGGTACTTTGCAACTAATAACATGCCTTAGTCTAACAGCCAATAATATCGTGGACCGATAACATGTCTCGGTTTGCTAGCCCTACGCTTTTCTCACAGCCTACTCTTTCCTATACCAGTCAACATAGGATTACAACTAGACTATGAACGTAGAAGACAAATAACCTGACCGACTTACCAAAAGTAATGTACGCAACTGAGTCACTGATAACTGCATCAGTTCCCTGTAATTCTTTTGGTGGGACGCGATGAGAATACAATACTTGAGGTGCTCGATCAAGACGTCTTCTTACCTCAGTGAACTCCTGTGATGTACATATTTGAATATAAAAATCCAAACAGTTTAAAAAGCATCCCAATACATAATTCATAAACTGAAGTCAAAAAAGGTCATCTAAGTTTAATTATAAATAGATTGTTACTAGAAATTACCGCCATTTTAATGTTATGTATTGAACCTATTGTATTTCTGGTCAGTAGCTTCAGAAATGGGTCATGATACTAGGTACAGATGTATTATTGATCAGAATTTGGAAGACTACCCTCATTTATTCATCCTTAAAGACATAATTAGGTAATTAAAATAACACATCGTGTCACTAAATAAAAATAAAGAGAATTCGCAAAGAAAAAATTTTTTCGACGAAAACGGTATGTCCAACCTTCCTTTGCCCTAATTTCCTTCTGCAGTATGTCTTAGTTGCTTTTCAAAAAATGAGTGTTTTGTAATTTTAAACCATAATTAGTTATTATTATCCTTTTCTGTCTTCCTATAGGCATATATTTGGGCATGCCTGTTATCGCTTGTGGAGGAGTATAGGTCTCCCACCATCACTCTCCATTGAACTGTGTTCTGGGCAATTCTTTTCAGATGCTATTCATTTTTTTATGTCTGATTCCAATTTTCGATGCAGTGTGTTCCTTGGTCTTCCTCTTTTCCTTTTCCTTCAGGATTCCAAGTTAGCGCTTGGCTCATGAGGCAGTTTGGTGATTTCTGTAATGTATATCCTATCTACCTCCAGCGTCTTAATTTCCTCTTCAGCTGAAAACCGGTTTGTTCTACCCCACAGTAGGCTGTTGCTGATGGTGTATCCGGCCAACAGACATTGAGTACCTTTCGTAGATAATTGTTCATAGACACATATTTACCATACAACTATAAATACGAATATATAACTTAAGTAAATAATTTCGTTGAAAACTTTCTTCGCTGAATTCTATTTATATAGCTAAGTGACATAGCTAACACTGATAGCAATGATTCGGTTATATTTAATCTCTACCTTTCTCTGAATTCGCAGCTTAGTATAAATTACCTCATACTTTTAATTGTCTAGTCTCATGTCACATTTAAACTAAGGTTTTTATGCTTCACTTTTCAATGTAGTTGAGATAGTATTTACCTGAATACACTAATCTAGTAAATTCCTTTATTCCATAAGTCTAGAACAATACTTACCAACTAGATCCCATCTACCAAATACTATTACCACTACATATAACCAATATTACTAAGAATAAATTTGTTGGTGAAATTTTATTTCTAAAAGCTACTACTCCCCAACATTTTAGTGCAAAGTGAAACTAATGAAAAAAATAAATACCAAACAGATTTACACATACTTGCATAAAAACTTTTCCAATTAACAAATCGTCTGGATCTTTAAATGTTGTACTAAAGATAACTGTAACTCGATCAGCTAATGCTTGTACATACCTATTGGAATAAGATGAACAATAAATAAATAAAGAAAACATGTAACTTTAGTGCATATAACTGTGTTACCTGGAAAAATAGGAGTGTCTGGGTTAGTGAATGAAAAGACTAGGATTATAACCAGTACGTTACATGTTTAAACGGTGAGATTCACCCTCTTTTTTACTTTGGAAAGCTGTCCAGTATCACTAGCCCTCATACGTCCAAGCACAAGTATAACAACCTACACAAGAGTACGGAATGTCAGGTCAGCGAATTTAAGCTAAACACAATTATAACTAAATTTTTTGCTGCAAAACAATAAAAGGCTTTGATTATCATAAGCAATTAAGAAAAACACTAGACATACTACCCACTCCCTTAGTTGACAAAAACAGACATCCAACAGAATAACTTACATTGTCTCATCGTCTCTATAATGTATCACCGCCCTCTTAGAACCCGAATCCACGTTAGATTTAATTTGATATTCGAAAAACTTCTCAAAAACAGCTGCCATACAATTTCTTTTTAAAAGACCACATTTATGAGCTAACTGATTATGATCTGGAGGTAGTTTTTCCAAATCTATGCATAAGGTTACACTCTGATTGGGCTCTGCTGAAGAGAGAAAATCACCATACTCACGAGCCAATACCTTGAGAAAAAACGGTTAAGATTGAAACAAAGCATACCATTACTTGTTATAAGACCGATAAATGCTATACTGAAAATATATAACCTACAAAGGGCTATAATAAATGATGACGATGACGACAGAGGTCTATAAAATGACTAGAAAATACCTCTTATGTATTAAGAATCACAAGTGTATTTGGTGCCTCCTTGTACCAATATCTATGTGTTAAAATAATAATAATAATAATAATAATAATAATAATAATAACAATAATAATAATAATAAAAGAAACAGAGAGGTGTAAACAGTGATCTGAAGTGCTATGTGTCAGTCAGTCAGTAACAACGTAGAACTTCGTACGTACGTACATCATTTCGAGTTGCCACACCACATTAGCACAGAGATGCAGTGGATGATTCAAATCCCGTAGTGGTAGAGGTAGTAAGAGTATAAGCAGTAATCGAAAACATTAGGGTTTGAAGATGTTATTCAAGGAGTATAATCCAGTGAAATAAATTTGAAAAGAAACAAGGAAAATTCAAGAGGACATAAAGAGTGGATGTACCTGCGCCATTGCAAACGATTTTGAGCCATGTCATTCATGATCTCTAACCATCGGTTCCTATCATCTCGCGGTCCCCAATCAGGTAGTCTACACCTACCAACATGACTCAGTCCACTTGTCAGTGACTTCATGGACTTGTGCCATGTTTTGGTCTGGCCGCCCCTAGCTTTCTTCCAACCTACTCCTATACTATAAAACATCGCACGTCTGGGCATTTGTTGGTTGGGCATACGTAACACGTGTCCCAGCCATCTCAACTGATGAAGTTTCACCACGTCATCAATCGATTTGCCATCCTTATCTAGTACCCGTTTCCTAACAACTGCGTTACTTACTCGATAGTCCCAGGATATACGAGCAATATTTCGAAGAAACCTATGATCAAATACTAGTAACCTACGGATATCCTCTACTCTTACCGGCCATGTTTCATTGCCATAAAGTAGAACGGAACGAACTGTCGCGCAGTAAACCCGTCCTTTGGTTGATAGACGGATATCTCGCCTACGCCATAAATGACGCAAGTTGGCAAAAGCTAGTCGAGCCTTCTGCATCTGTGCTGAGATTTCGTCACACACCAGACCACAAGGGCTGATGAGACTTCCAAGATAAGTGAAGCGATCGACACGCTCAATTACTTCACTCCCTATCGTTAGTTCCGGTGTCAATGCAACCTAATCCTGAAGCAACATTTTACATTTCGAGGGGGAGAATCGCATCCCGAACATGCTTGCATTGTTGCTTAGAGTGGTCAGAAGACTCTGCATTTTGTCAGCGTCTTCACCAAATAAAACTATGTCATCTGCATATTCTAAGTCAACAAGTGAACCTCCCGGTAGAAGTTCAACCCCTGGAAATCTAGATGAGGAAAGTGTTATCTCTAGAAGTACGTCCACGACAAAGTTGAACAAGAATGGGGAGAGTGGACAGCCCTGACGAACACCACTTGAGGTAATCAATTCTGATGACAGTTCGCCATAAGCTGGACCGAAGCTGCTACCTTGACGCGGTGGTCGGGCTTGCCTATCGTGATGACCCAACCGAGCTATATTGGCTGGAACATATGTTCCTGTAGGTTCTACCATGCCAGGCAGGTCGATTAGAGAACGGTAAGACTAAAAGCAGCAACTCAAGGTCTGAGGGCGAAGTCGTACTGCTGACTGTAGTGAGGTGTGACAGCAGTAAGTTGTTTCCCTTAGACAACCAGCATCTACAGCGATGCTGCCTTCCCACAAGGAGGGGTGGGGTTAGAAAAGGTCGACCCTAAAAATGTCATGCCTCACCTTACCTCACGGATTTCCGTCTCCGGCAGTAAGGCCCATTGAAGAACGGAGCTAACACATTAAAAACCTTCCACGAAAAGGCCGTGCGCGACCGGCCTCAAGCAGTTGTCCCTTGGGCTCTGCAGTCACGCTCCCAGGTCTTTAAGACTAACAATAATCCAATTTCCTTTTCGGGTTCCTCAAGAAATACCCTTCCACGGCGTGGGCAGCCGGGAAGTGACACCAGCCCTCATACCCGTAACGGTACACGAGACAAAGTTGGTCACATTCAAATCCTTCCTACACCTCCTAATACCTCTCTTATCTCCATGACTAACCCTCCTCACGTCTCTTTATCACCTCGCACCGCTAGGGCAAATGATTCGAGTACGTGGAACGCTATTCCTGGTCTTCTGAAACCACGCTCTAAACTACACGTAGGAGCTTTTAACGTACGAACACTTTGCCAAATAGGATAGCAGGCTTCCTTAGCTAAAACTTTAGAATCTCGCGCCATCGATGTGTGCTGCGTCTCCGAAACGCGCATACAGGATCCAAGTAGCGTCATTCACTTGACCTCATCATGCCAAAATAAAGAACCGACTCGATTCACACTTCGTGTATCTGGAAGCCCTGATTCTGCTTCCCGTGGCCTCGCCGGCGTAGGTATAGCATTGAGTCCTAGGGCAGAACTAGCTCTCTTAGACTGGATCCCAGTAGACAGTCGTTTGTGCGCTGTCCGACTAAACAGGACAATAAGGATCTGGAAAGATAGCAACACTCGTCGTTGCCTCTTCGTCGTCTCTGCCTATTCTCCCACTGACTGCAGTGCAGATGATGTAAAAGATGAGTTTTACAGAAAGCTCTCTGACCTCCGAAAAGCTAGGCGCTCGGATGTAGTAATAATGGCCGGTGACTTTAATGCTCAAGTAGGTAAACTAAGCGATAGAGAAAGACACCTAGGTGGATCTTATAGCATCGTGGCTCAAAGAACAGATAATGGCGACCGTCTGTTGCAGCTATGCTCAGATAACCGCCTCTTTCTTGTAAATACTAACTTTAGGCATAAGGAAAAAACATCTGTTAACATGTAGACCCCCTAATTCGTCCCAACGTTGGACCCAAATAGATCACATCGCTATCAGCCACCGATGGAGGAGCTCGATAGAAGACTGTCGTTCATTCTGGAGCACATGCTTAGATTCAGATCATGCTCTAGTACGAGCGCGTATCAGTCTGCGTCTTACTGGACGTAGGAAAGACGCTGCAAGTAAACCTCTTAGGGTCCTACTTAATTATAGTCAAGCTAAGAGTATATTTCAGGAAAAACTAGGGAAACAGTTAGGCAGCCATGTATGTGATGCCCTCCCGGAGGCAGCATGGAATGATATCCGAAAAGCTGTGGGAACAGCAATGATATATGCTAGTAAGGTAAACCAGAAGGTTAGGGAGCAACACTGGATCTCAGCAGCATCTATCTCACTGATAAATGCTCGGAAACACATTCCACCTGGCTCTGAACATAATGAGGAGCGGAGTCAGCTTAAGCGCAAGCTGACAAGAAGTCTACGCAATGATCGCGAACAGTGGTGGGTAGCGAAAGCAAGAGAGATGGAAAAGGAAGCGGCAATAGGTAATAGCAGACAATTGTTTAGACTCGTTAAGGAAACCGGAATTAGGAACCCGACCGTTAGCGAAACAATCTCAGAGAAAGATGGACATATTATTCATTCTCAATCCAGGAGATTGGATCGATGGGCAGAACACTTTAGGGATCAGTTCAACTGGCCTTCAGCCACACTTCGGTTTCCCACGATCTCTAGTCAACCTGAATGGCAAGTTAATGTAGGTCCTCCGTCCCTTTACGAAGTTGAAAAAGCCATAGGAAATCTGAAACGAGGGAGAGCAGCAGGCCCTGACAGGTTTACTCCTGAGATTTTTAAGGATTGTGGTCCAGTATTAGCAATGAGATTAACCGAGGTCTTAGGTAGAATTTGGGAACTGGACGTAATCCCATCTGACTGGTCTCAATCACTGATTGTGTCAGTCTATAAGAAAGGACAAAAATCCTCTTGTGACAATCACAGAGGAATCAGTTTGACAAATATAGTGCTGTGTTAAGGTCACCATTTTTGATTTTTCAAAGGAAACGAGAAAGAACAGGGTGAAAGGTAAACCAAACAAATTTCATACAATTGAAAATTTGTTCCTGAAGACTCCATGACACTTCAGCTTAAAATGCGCACGTTTCAATCTACCGAAGGGTTTCTTTATGCCACTACTCTGTAGCCTTAGTTTTAAGCGTAAAATGTTCAGACCACTACGTTGCCTAAGAAAATTCATGACTTTCAAACAACCGGTAAACTGTAGCTAGACAAAAAGGCAATTGACCATTTAAAATCTGCCTTCCTGCAACCAATATAACAAAGTTGAAGGTGACATATCACTAACTAATCCTACTATTAAGGTAAGGTACGCGTGACGTTCTTACAGAAAGTATCAGATAAATTAAGTAACCTCCTTGATAAGCTATTATTAAAATCTTAAAGAAATGTCAGATAGATATTATCGGTGGAAACCGATTTCAAAGGGATATCCAGCATAACTTCGTATCACTAAACGACGACAAGACCCTTCATCCGACATGACGAAAAAATAGACTTCTATTACCGGAATAAGTGGTAAACATATGAAATCAAAGGCGGAAAAATGTATCGCAAAGGTCGATCTCTTGACGAACATTAACAAATCAAAAATGCAAAAAAATCAGTCATTTTGAACTTAGAAACATATAATGCATAGTTTTCAAGTGAGTTACTTACTTCATTTACTCCATGTTCGTTCAATTCATGGAAGAATTTAATGAATATACTGACAAGTATCTTTTTCTTATCATTATTTGGGTTACTTATGGTGTAAACAATACTATCGAAGTCCGCAACGGTGTAATCAATCTTATCATATCTGGATCTAAACGTGTAAAAGCTTTAAGTTAACTTTGATTTTACTCCTCCTTTGCTTGTTCAAATCTGGTGACTAGAATTTCTTCTACAGCTCGGTTACAAACTTCCAAAATGATCATCGGTAGCAATTGCTATAAAAATCCCGCTGAGTTTTTACGTAAAATAATTTAAATAGTTCCAATTGTACTTGGGTGGAACAAAAGATAGACTGTTGTTTTTTCCGTACTCATACATATCTCAAACCAATTTTGCTCCCTGAATATCTAATATTTTTATATGAACTAGTAAAGTCATGAGTGTCTTTGCCTTCTAGCTTATATGCTTCAAATGTTGTGTCTCAGAGCTAATTTTTCTATATATGATTCAAGTCCAGAAGAAGAGATATCCAAGTCCTTTCGACAATTCCTCAGGAGAATAAATCGTCAGACTAATGAGATAGTAACTTATCCGAGAAACCTAGAATGAGAACTCTGTACTACTAGTCCTCAGAATACGTTAATTCGTGTTCAGAATAAGCTGAAAATATCCCTCTCTAGCCTCCATACAACCTCAAGATCTTCTGCTGTGAGTGTGACAGAGGTGCGGTTTTCATGACTTTTTTATTATCTCATTTCTTGGCGTAAGTATGAGGCGAAAGTAGAAACGTTTCACTTATTTCACATTCGTCGACATTTTTGAGTCCAGCCTGAAGGTAATTCCCCCACTTACAGTCCGTTATCATCAAATAAGTCCCATGCCAGTTTGCACCAACATCTTCGTGTTACGTCATCGGACGATATACTCAAGCGAAACTTCAAACTAGAACTTAGAAGCTATCCGTTAGAAAAGGCAAGGAAGAATACAGTCTGAGACGTCTCAATCAGATCCCAATAGGAACCGTAGTATCGGTTATTATGTTAGACCCACATACCTTATTCTGACTTTCCGACAGGCCAATCTACTCATTCTATTTTAGTCATATTGTAATCCTGTCCATTATTCGCTTTTCAATCTTGAATGTTTTTATATAAACGTATGGGTGTGCACTTATCCCATTCACCACATATCTTGAACTTATTTTTGTGCAACTATATACATTGATTGACGCTTAGTTTAATGAGAGTTGGCAACCCGCCATCTCCACTGCGCGTCCTTTCGCTTCGCTCTACTCCATCTGCTTCACATACAATATATATATTCAAAATTCCATTCTCGTTATTTGACTTATTTGACTCCGTTATTACTACTACTAACGCCTTTTGCTCCTGATGGAGCATAGACAGCCGACCAGCATTCTCCAACCCACTCTGTCTTGGGCCTTCTTTTCTAGTTCCATCCAATTCTTGTTCATTTTTCTCATGTCTATTTCCATTTCTCGGCATAATGTGTTCTTTCATCTTCCGCCCCTCCTTTGGCCTTGAGGGTTTCATGTGAGGATTTGTCTTGTGACGCAGTTTGGTGCTTTCCTCAATCCACTTCCAGCGCTTCCTGACCAGACAAACATTACATATAGTGAAATATTATCGAATATAAATAAGAGTTGATTCGAGGCATAATGAAAGAGGATTTGATTTTATGGTATTCTGTTCACGTTGTTATTCTTGTTTTCTTACACACACACACATGTTAACTGACCATATTAATATACAGTGGTCTTGAGTGCTGTAATTGACCATAGATGTCTTAGAAATATTGCTCACATCTTCTGGGATCATCTGGTAAGTAATAATGAGGTTAGACACAGGGTATTAGGGGATGATGGTAAATCGGTTGATGAAGTTGTGAATCTTCATCGACTGAGATGGTTGTGTCACGTATTACGCATACCTAACCACCGATTACCACTGCGCTCAACTCTGACTGGTGTTGGGGACGAGTGGAACAAAGATAGAGGTGGCCAAACCAAAACGTGGCATCAGTGCTTGAAGTCACTAACTTCTAGTCTGAGCCATGTTGGTATATGCAGACTACTTGGTTGGGGTCAGCGTAACTATCGTAACCAATGGCTGGAGACTGTAGGTAACATGGCTCAGAATGGACCACAATGGCGTCGGTGTATACACTCTTTGTCTTCCCTTAAACCGTGAAATTAAAATGACTTCATTCCTTTCTTTTTATGAAATGATTCTATCTTCCTGTACTATGTCCTTATATGCAATCTTTCCTTTTACATATTACTATTATTGGAGTGACTACTTTTATGAATTTGGTGTTCATCTTGTCTATGCTAATGAGGTGTGGCAACTTGAACCGATGAATATATGTGCCTGGTTCTATGTTGTAGATGACTGACTGACTGACCATATTACTATCAATAATAATCCTCCATTTCAATAGTATTAGTTACCTAAAATGAAAATTAGGAATTTGTAATTGATTGATCACTGAGTAGTAGCCAATGTCTTTCTTGTTTCGTCCTTTTAAGCTTTACTGAAATATGTGAATTAACTGTTAATACAATCAATCAATTGTCTCTGCTCGAATAGCTTTTGTATTGTACTTTTTTGTATTATTATTAGGTTTATTCAATATTATACTTTAGGTACAATATAGAATTTTCAGTATAAAATATCTCAGTAAGTTTCTGTTTCTTACTTCTTGTTCTATCCTGACGATAAATGGTGAATGATCGCCAGTTAAGAGTTAGCAATCCAGTCAATCGGTATTTAAATAACTTACATTCTTTTTACTGCATATTGCCAGCAACCACGATATCTCTGATAGGGTCTTTTGTAATTTGTAAACCGAAAGTTTGTACACCTTTTAGAAACGCACAAAATTAGATAGAGAGGTAAAGACAAGTATCTACCTCAGTACAATGGAAGATGGTCGAGCAATTTCGTGGATTGGTTGATGTTAAACACTAACACCATTAGATGCCGGCTGAGTGGTCCAGTAGGTTAAGCGTTCGCGTGCGAGACTGAAGGCCCTGGGTTCGAATCCCGGGATCGTGGATGCACACTGCTGAGGAGTCTCACAATAGGAAGAAACGGCCGTCCAGTGCTTCCAGGTTTCAAACGGTGGTCTAACACCATTCGGTTCATGATCTCAATCAAAAACTTAATAATTTCCACAACTCCTATACTGAGAATTAGATAACTTGTTGAAATATTTAGATGGTAGGCCGCCATTTGTGGGCAATATCTCAGGTTGTGAAGTTGGATAATACGGAATCGAATCCTCCAGAGAGCACCAACACCTTCATGATTACAGATACACTTCGTTGGTAAGAAGTGCCAAATAGTACGAAAGCTAGATTCTGGGTTTCCTTTCGACCACCTCCGACTACATAATGTTTCAGGATAAAAAATATCTGGTGGAATAAATGTTATCAGTAATTTTATCATCAGATACTCTACAAATATAAATCAATAATTATTTTACTACACAGTGGCAAGTATAAGGGGTACATAAATGTAATTCAGTGGAACAATATTATGTTATTAAAATAGTGAAGCTTTTCATTGGTTACTGTTTACATCGAATGCTCACTACTATCATAAGGACATTATTATCCTACTGTATTCTCTCTTAACATTGACTACCATCGATATATATATATATATTATAGGGCCAGTTAAATGTCACTGAGCCCTAACCAAATCATCCATCAGTTGCATCACTGAATATCGAACAGATCACCGATCTTCGTCACGGTCAAGGATAACCAACGCGCATCAGTTAATCGTATCCCATGGACTGATGTATGCAGTGGTGGTCTCTCTCTTTGTACTCATTCTTATTAATACATTTTCATAATAACATCCTTTGTGTTATACGATCTTCAAAGCACCCATGATACTTTGATACGTCGAAGGGGTAATTCACGTTAGATGTTGACTATGAGGTGTGACTTCGACGTTAACTTGTTCGTCATACCATTCCCATCTAACTCGAGTAGACCTCTAGTCATTCGATATAGATCATCTACGTTGGTGATCTACAATATATATATTTGTTTTAAATATGTAGGAACCTTTCATATTGAACTACTTTACATTACTCACAACAAAAAATACGTATATATATTTGAGTATAATTCAATATTTTATACAATAGAGCCATGTGATGACATAACCATGTCACACATATTAATTAAAGGTCAATATCACATGTAAAATGGATAAATGTAGAGAGAAATAGATAGATAGCGACTAATCATATTTCATTACTTTTCAATGTAACTGGTATTATGAATGCTTTAAATGGGTGATGATCATCATTTACACACACAAAAAAAGAGTAAAACAACACCACATGTTGAATAGAAGAAATAAAAAGAATGTGAAACCATGCTACTGGTAGTTATTCACAAGTAATTGTTCATTTATCGTTTACTTAATGGATTGATCTTAGACATGAGTTGAAAACTAGAAAACACTGAATCCCTGTATGATATTTGTATGAGAAATTTCATTCCATAACCTAATGGATTTCAACAATATTGGATATAAGATAGTTATCTATTGATGACAATCAAATCAGTAGTATAAACTGTTGGATTCCAACATTAATGATGTAAAGATTATCAAGAATCTGTTGGGATATTCAGAAAAAATTATCAAGTCTAATTCTATGCTTGAACGTGAAATGGTATTATGGTGCGTGCTACTTATATCTGCACTAATACTTTTCGTAAATTTTTATCGTATAATTATTAAGTAACTAAACTAATCATATTCGTGTTCCTCTTATCATAAGCTTTATTTTGACCTATGAAATATTATTATACGATTTACAATTCTTGAATTATGCTCAGTCTATCAAATACGATCTCCCACATTTACAGCCACATTTGGCTAATACTTGTACAAATGTTGTTTCATATTTTATGGCACGATGTGGTCTGTTCGATTTGTATATAAACACAGTATGCTTGAAATACATTATTCATATCACAGAGACTGAGATTGATGTTCTGGACTCGAACAGGCAGGTCTAGGCATGGAGAACGACTGATAAATACTGTAGATCTGGTTTGTTCTTTCCCACAGTAGGTTGTTGCTAATAGTGTCCGGCCAACGTATCCTAAGTATTTTGCGTAGACAACTGTTAATAAATACTTGTATCTTCTAGATGATGGCTTTCGTAGTTCTCCAGGTTCCCGCCCCATACAGTAGAACTGTCTTGACATTTGTATTGAAAATCCTGACCTTGGTGTTGGTTGACAGACAGTAGTTTTGAGTTGCAGATGTTCTTCAGTTGTAAATATGTTGCTCTCGCTCTGTCGATTGAATTATGTCCTCTTATATTTTAAGGACACCTAGACCAAACACTCTGACTGACGCTAATACTCATCAGACTCTCCGTGACTCTTCTAGGCCTGAACTCCACTGTGCTCGTATCCATGATGAATTTTTGTGAACTGTTTTTAAAGGTTACGGAACTTGTTGGTTAGTATATTGTGAAAGGTGACTAAGTTTCTCGAGTGAACATCAGGTTTTTTACTGGGGTTCCCTTTCAT
The DNA here is from genome assembly GCA_944470425.2 of Schistosoma bovis. Taxonomy (NCBI): domain Eukaryota; kingdom Metazoa; phylum Platyhelminthes; class Trematoda; order Strigeidida; family Schistosomatidae; genus Schistosoma; species Schistosoma bovis. The sequence goes on along the minus strand of OX103959.1, from coordinate 5,078,750 downwards.
TGACTTATTACGGTGATATCTCACACAGACATTTCCAAACAAGTTCGATAAATTGTCTTGTTGTGACACATCTAACTCGTGAGAAATACGGATACCAATTAACCATATATATTTACTCAGATTCAACTGCTGGATAATAAATAAACCTTCAACAAAATTTTGTAAGTGTAATACAAAATGTATAGTGAATTATGATAATTAGTGCGAACTAAGAATTCCATAAATAATGCAATTGAATCAAGAAGTATTGGATAAGCACAGACGAACGTACTGTATTTTTTAGTGGCCCGTTGATCTGACTCCATTTAGATTGTATGAATGTTTGTTATCACCTATTCTCGTTTATCATCGTCGACTTAGATCGCGTTAGTCCATAACGGAATTAAATAAGTCAATTAACGAGAATGGCATTTGAATACATATATTTTGTATATGAAGTGAATGGAACAGAGCCAAGCAAAATGACGCACAGGGAAGATGGCTGGGAAGCCAACTCCATTTTAATTAAGCGTTACTCAGTATTTATAGGCAGACAAAATAAACTACAGACATGTGATGAATCATGGGATATGAAGTGTACACACATATACGCTCATGTGAAAACAGTCAAGGCTAATAAGCGAATAATTGACAAGGTCAAAATATGGCTCAAGTAAAATGAATAAAATAGGATGTCCGGAAGTTAGAATAAAGGTATATGGGCTTGCCATAATAACTGACACTACAATTTATAACTCGAAATCATGCATTCAACAAGTACAAAGGAATCATTAGTTCATTCAAACACCACATGTGCCACAGCTTAAATTAGAGTCTAAGTGTCTGTATACGATTGTACGTATTCTTAAAATCATCCTGTGTCTGTCCGACAGTGTATTGGATAAAGACTCTATATTATCTAGAATGCACTAATAAGTATTGGAATTAACAACCGAAATCGAAACAGACTCATTTGATTCCTGGGATTGTGTACAATCACCATATCGGTTGAGTACTTAAACTACTGCTACCTAGAATTTGAACCATAGATTTTCAGACTATCCTCCCTCACGAAATAATGTTGGATCTTCATATTCCCAAGTGATGAATGATGTGGCTTCATTTAAAACATATTTCTCACATTGACTAGAGTATACATTAGAAGTGACTTTATGAAAAAGATAAACAACAGTTGATATGAAATAATCCGAATTGTAATCAAACTAGAGGTCATTTAGTACTTGTGCTTCGCATTGAACAAGTTTCTCACAAGAAACAAATGCATTATGAGGACAAATAATATTTGATATGACACCAAGATTTGATTCTTCTGAAATAGTTCCCTCGAATTTATTAAGAATGCCATTGCAAAGTAATGGATCATTAGAAAAGTCAGCATCTATCAAATTTACATCAGGTTTTGGATCATGAGTAGGTTCATTTAACATACTTTCTTCAGATTTGCAAGGAATTTCGTCAGAAATAAGTGAATCATTAAGAAAAACTATATCTGGTGGAATAACATGAAAAATCTGATAAGTTGATTGATTAGAATCTGTTGTCTCGAGAGAAATCTGAGTTTTATTTAACTCTGAACTGTTATATGACTCTACACTGTCTTTTGAAATCATTGATGAAAACAAGTGATCATTATAAATACTCGACTTAATAGAATCAGAATTACAAGACTTAATATTCGTTGCAGCAAGATGAACAGTAGTATTACAAACTGACTGAATATGTCCAATATCACCACATTTAAGGCACTTAGAATTACGAAATTTACATGAATTAGAAGAGTGGAACTTGCCACAGGACAAGTATTGATCAAACTTGTGCCCATCTTCGTGAACAGTAACTCAACTCCTCAATAAATTATCTGCATAACATTGGGTATGCACTGGGTTGGGATGACGTAATGCAGTGGAATTTTTTATATCCTCATTAATCATTTTACTTGATCTTCCTTCTTTACCGCATTCGAAATTTATATACTTAACATAATCTAGCAGTATTTCCTTGAGAGTTATATAAGAAAGCGAAATGGGCTTTTCCGGTAAAGCCAGAGTTTTTAATAAGCTGTATGCTTCTTTTCCGATGAATGTAAGGAAATGTGTTACACTATTAACATCCTCATCATCTTCCTTGGTCATAGCCCGAATTTCGAACCTTGCAAAGTAATCCTTAAAAGCATCAAGATCTGAATGTATATCCAACAATTCCATCACAGGCTCAATCGCGACGCCAATATGATGATCAGAAGTATTTGAATTATAGCATGAACTAAGAATCCCAGAAATAACGTATTCGGATCAATAAGTACTAGATAAGCACAGAAGAATGTACTGTGTTTAAAATTCGAAATCAAGCGTTCAACAAGTACAAAGGAATCATTAGTTCATTCAAACACCACATTCCAATTTCCAATGCAGTGTGTTCTTTGGTCTTTCTCATTTTCGTTTCCATTCAGGATTCCAAATTAGTACTTGCCTCTTGATACAGTTTCATGATTCCAGTAATGTATGTCCTATACACTTCCAATATATTTCCCTAATTTCATCTTTAAGTGGAAGCTGGTTCGTTCTCTGTTGCTGATGGCACTTGGGCAAGGGACATTAAGTATCTTGCGTAGAAGATTATTTATATACACTCGTACATTTTTGATGATGGCTGTAGTAATTCCCCAAGTTTCAGCTCAGTGCAATCAAACGGTTTTGACGTTTGTATTGGAGATTCTGACTTTGGTGTTGGCTGACAGTTGGTTTGGACTTCAGACATCTTTATATTGTATGAATGCGGCCCTTGCTTTGTCACTCCTTGAATTCACATATCCATGAAATCCTCCTTGTTCATCGATGGTGCATCCCAGGTATGTAAAAGATTCCACCTCTTCCAGAGCCTCTCCATCAAGTGTGGTTGTTTTGGTGTTCTCCATGTTTTATTTAAGTGTTATATCCCGACAAGAATAATGAAGGGTAACTATTGGGATCCATTTATGGACCAATACTATGAGTATATTTTTATCGTATAATTGTTATGTAACTAAACTGTTCATATTTATGTCGCTCTTATTATAACATTGTAGTGTCAGTTATTATGCCAAGCCCATATACCTTATTCGAACTTTCGGACATCCCATTCTATTCATTTTACTTGAGCCATACATTGACCTTGTTATTTATTCGCTTATCAATCTAGACTGTTTTTATATGAGCGTATATGTGTGTGCCCTTCTTATTCCATTAATCACATGTCTGTAGCTTTATTTTGTCTGACTATAAATATTGAGTAACACTTGACAAAGATGGAGTTGGCTTTCCAGCCATCGTTTTGCTTTGCTATGTTTCATTCGTTTCGTGTACGAAATATATGTATTCAGTGGCCATTCTCGTTAATTGACTTATTTAATTCGGTTATTGGCTAACGCGATTTAAGTCGACGATGATAAACGAGAATAGGTGATAACAACCATTTATACAATCTAAATGGAGTCAGATCAACGGGCTACAAAAACATTTAATTTGACCCATAGACTGTTGTTATACGATTTACCATTCTTTAGTTATGGCCTGTTTATCAATTACTATCTCCCTCATTCACAGCCACATCTGGCTAATTCTTGTACAAATGTTGTTTGCTATTTTGTGGTACGTTGTGGTCTGTTTGATTGGTAATAGGAATGCAGTCTGATTGAAATAAATAATCCATATTTCAGAGGCTGAGATTGGTGTTCTGGACTTAACTGGTTGGGCTAGACATGGAGCGAGACCAACCAGGACTCTAGGCTTCTCGCACGTGTTTTATGCGTCACTGGTTCGATCGATAATTTCGCCGCTCTCTGATTGGCGGTATCGTTGCGTTATCCAATAAACAGGGCACACAGGTTCACAAGTTATAACATTAAGGATCTTGCTTTTCCCCATGTGTATGTTGAGGCCTACCTTATGGAACCTGTGAATTTCTATATTATCCCGAAGTACTTTTATGCTCGATGAAAAATCATTTAACCTAATCAAGTCAATCAAATGTAAAGGCTAGGACTTTAGTTAAATTATGCATATATTTGTAAAAGAATATATGTAAGATGATAAATTTTAATCGATGAAATATTTGTGAACTCTGATATAAGCTATAAAATTAAATATGTACTTGGAAGCAAATGCAGTAAATGAAAAACCTATGTTCATCACTCCAGTTTAATTAGACAGTAAATGTATAAATAACCTGAGAATACTGCATTCAAAATATGTCACTTTAAAAAGACATTCAATAATAAGTTACTATTAATAGACAAATAATTGTTTCAATAGTTGAGATCATGAGTCAATTGAAGCTAAACCACCATGGAAAACCTGGAAGCACTGGACAGCCGTTTCGTCCTATTGTGAGACTCAGGACCTCAACTATTGAAATTACTACAATCTCCACAAAACCTCTTCTGTTAAACAAATAATTGTTTCACAAGATATAAACTCATTCATATTCATGATATTGTTATGCTACTGACAACATCCTAGAGTAGTATATATATAATTCGAAAATTAAATACCTGGATACAGTTTCTAAACAAAATATTCTGAAATCGAATCGACCAGCTAATTAATGTTATTGACCACACATTATACAGTCGAAGTGCATATCTACAGTTATTCATACGGAAGAGAAGTGTATATAACCAGATTCTGTGATCGTTACATGTATATTCAACAACTTAGATTGGTATTCAGCATTCCCTGAATCCTTTTGTAATTCATTCTACCAGCTTAGATCGATTCTTTAAACCTAATGGTGATATTTTGTTTAACTTTCATGTGCTAACCTAATTCATAATAAAATTGCAACGTTTCATATCCTTCATGTAATCGATTATTATCACAATAAAGCGACAATCCCATATTCACTTACTCGAACATCACGGAGGTAATCAATGAATGTTAAACGTTAATTTAGACAAAACTAGATCTGTAGTTCAATTAACAATGTCGATTAGATAAACATGTTCTTTAACACAATCCAAAGTCTATAGATAATTTTCTAATGATATCACTAACCGTGTGTACTGAATGATATGAACCTTTTAAAACAGTTATATTAATAGGATAGCAAAAAGTCCTTACGCGAATATCCTGGACCATATTCCATAAATCTATACATTCATTTTGATACAGTACCATGTAGATTAACAGACAACAGCTGACTTCTAGTTTTATGAAGCTTTTACAACCGAGTTTAACTCTTACAATACTTTATTCTGAATCATTAGACAACTATATTGATCTAGCCTGAGCTCATGCATGGTAAGAGTTCATATCATCCATGAGCGCAAGCCAGAACTATTCGTACAAAAGAAGTACATCCTATCGTTATCGTTATCTTAGCCTTTATTATTATTATTATTATTATTATCAGAAGGGGTTATGTGGAGATTTTAGAAATTTCACTGATTGAAATCGCGAGTCAATTGAAGCTAGACCACCATAGAAAACCTGGAAGCACTGGACGGCCGTTTCGTCCTAGCATAGGACTCCCCAGCAGCGCACATCCATGATCCCGCACCCTGCGAGATTCAAACCCAGGACCTATCAGTCTCGCGCCAGGTGCTTAACCAACTAGACCACTGAGCCGGCATCCAACGGTGTTAATGTCTAACTTATTATTACTGCATTTTTCCCTCTATATATATCTCATATTCTCATTATTTTATTCATAATTGTTCATGATATCACTTTATTCATTTTTTGCACCTTGATGACCTTTAATTATTGGAACAATAACATTTTAATCATCTTACTACATTCACGTTATAATTCGTTATTAACTTATTAAGTCTATTGTTATTATTCGTATTATGTAATCTAGTATTATAATCCTTCTATTACATCGTCTTGTTCAAATTTCCTCACGAAACGAGTACTCTAACAACAACAACAACATTTTCATACATCGACGATTGTACAGCTTGATAACTGTATTCATCTACTGAATTATGTAACTAATTGAATTAAAGTTTAATGTGTTTCTTTTACAACTTTTTGTAATCGATTTTCTAGAAATTTATCTTCCTTGAATATCATACTTAATCATGATCTTGTTAAGAACACAAAACGATCTAAGTTAGACAACTATTTAGAACCTGAAAGCACTGGATAGGACTACTTAACAGTTTGCATCCATGATCTCTTAACCAGAACTCCAACCCAAAGCCTTTAATCTTTTAAGTTCTTTAAAGAGTTTGATCATCTTTACTATAACATACCAATAAATGATTATATTGTCTTCAGATTAGCTTCATTCCTATAAAAGTACATTACATATTGTAAGCGACATATAATAAATAGGAATCATAACGAAATAAAACAAATTATCCACAAAACCCATCTGATATTAATCAACATATGCTCACTAGTGACTGGCTTCAAGAGGTATATCCTGGAGTTCTAGTGAGAAGTAGTATTCAGTGGAGTTCAACCAGGTCTGGTGTGAGATATCAATTCACTGAAGACATTGGTGGATGTGTCGCTCAATTTCGTGGATTAGTTGAAGTTAGACATTATCACAGTTGAATACCAGCCGGCCCAGTGGTCTAGTGGTTAAGTGCTCGCGCGCGAAACCAGTTAGTCCTGGATTATAATCCCGCAGGGGGTGAGGTCGTGGATGCACATTGCTGAGGCGTCCCACAATAGGACGAAACGGTCGTCCAGTTCTTCCAGGTATTCCATGCTGATCTAGTTTCGACTGACTCATGATCTTAACCATTGAAATTACTATGATATCTACAAAACCCATCTGATATTATCATATTATTCAACTACTTAAATTGTATTATTCTTGCATATCTTTTTGTTTAAATGACAAACTGATAAATACAAAGAACTTATTTGAAACAATTTAAAGTTGAAGTGTTTTGTTTTGTTTCTTTTCTGTGAGATATTTACCATTGACAATAAAATATAACCAGATGATTACTATTGTATAAAATACAATTAATGTAGTCTGTTAACACAATATATATTTGCACTAATTAAAATAGTACTCTATTACTGATCAATATTAAGCAATAGATCATTGAAGTCATTAAAAGTACGTTTTAGACTTATTCTAGAATATCAATCATTTAGTTCATGAGAAAAAGAGACAGGAAGAGTTTGTATTGTTTATTGAATCTGTTAGTTTACATCATGGACTAATCTTAGTATCAGAAAGTAATGACTAGTTGTTTTGATTCTGTTATAACATGTGACCGCCGATTAGAGAGCAGTAACTTATCGATCGGATGAAAAACTCGTAAACACGTGCGAGCAGTCTAGAGTTCTGGATTGTCCCTGCTTTCAGCTTAGCCCAGCCAGATAAGTCCAGAACACCAATCTCAGCCTCTGAGATATGAATCATTATATTTAAAACATACTCGGTTTATATATCAACCAGACAGACAACAACGTACCATAAAATAGAAAATAATATTTGTACAATACTTGGCCAACAGGAAAATGATACTGTAGTGAACAGAACGCGGGTGGGGGCAACCGAAATGTATTAATCGCCAACTTACAGAGTTACTTGGTAAAATATAAAAACCACATAGTAAATCATCAATTTACAAAATATTAATCCATCATATCGAACCGGACTGTTGCTGTTGTAGTCATCAATCCATTGTCTCACATTTCATTTTCCATGCGTTTTCTTACAAATTGCATTGCGTTCCCGCTTTTCCTTTCTTGATCTTCCCCCATCTTCTGCTGCCAAACATTATATTCCTGACTCGGGTCATATACTACTTATATCGATATAAGTAGAACGCACCATAATACCATTTCACGTTCAAGCATAGAATTAGACTTGATAAGTTTTTCTGAATATCCCAACAGATTCTTGATAATCTTTACATCATTAATGTTGGAATCCAACAGTTTATACTACTGATTTGATTGTCATCAATAGATAACTATCTCATATTCAATCTTGTTGAAATCCATTAGGTTATGGAATGAAATTTCTCATACAAATATCATACAGGGATTCAGTGTTTTCTAATTTTCAATTCATATCTAAGATCAATCCATTAAGTAAAGGATAAACGAACAATTACTTGTGAATAACTACCAGTAGCATGGTTTCATATTCTTTTTATTTCTTCTATTCAACATGTGGTGTTGTTTTACTCCTTTTTTGTGTGTGTAAATGATGATCATCACCCATTTAAAGCATTCATAATACCAGTTACATTGAAAAGTAATGAAATATGATTAGTCGCTATCTATCTATTTCTCTCTATATTTATCCATTTTACATGTGATATTGACCTTTAATTAATATGTGTGACATGGTTATGCCATCACATGGCTCTAATGTATAAAATATTGAATTATACTCAAATATATATGTATTTTTTGTTATGAGTAATGTAAAGTAGTTCAATATGAAAGGTTCCTACATATTTAAAACAAATATATATATATTGTAGATCACCAACGTAGATGATCTATATCGAATGACTAGAGGTCTACTCGAGTTAGATGGGAATGGTATGACGAACAAGTTAACGTCGAAGTCACACCTCATAGTCAACATCTAACGTGAATTACCCCTTCGACGTATCAAAGTATCATGGGTGCTTTGAAGATCGTATAACACAAAGGATGTTATTATGAAAATGTATTAATAAGAATGAGTACAAAGAGAGAGACCACCACTGCATACATCAGTCCATGGCATACGATTAACTGGTGCGCGTTGGTTATCCTTGACCTTGACGAAGATCGGTGATCTGTTCGATATTCAGTGATGCAACTGCTGGATGATTTGGTTAGGGCTCAGTGACATTTAACTCGCCCTATAATATATATATATATATATATATATATATATATATATCGATGGTAGTCAATGTTAAGAGAGAATACAGTAGGATAGTAATGTCCTTATGATAGTAGTGAGCATTCGATGTAAACAGTAACCAATGAAAAGCTTCACTATTTTAATAACATAATATTAATCCACTGAATTACATTTATGTACCCCTTATACTTGCCACTGTGTAGTAAAATAATTATTGATTTATATTTGTAGAGTATCTGATGATAAAATTGCTGATAACATTTATTCCACCAGATATATTTTATCCTGAAACATTATGTAGTCGAAGGTGGTCGAAAGGAAACACAGAATCTAGCTTTCGTACTATTTGGCACTTCTTACCAACGAAGTGTATCTGTAATCATGAAGGTGTTGGTGCTCTCTAGAGGATTCGACTCCGTATTATCCAACTTCACAACCTGAGATATTGCCCACAAATGGCGGCCTACTTGAACATCTTGGCTACCTGTTCTTACCATCTAAATATTTCAACAAGTTATCTAATTTTCAGTATAGGAATTGTGGAGATTATTAAGTTTTTGATTGAGATCATGAACCGAATGATGTTAGACCATCACAATTGAAAACCTGGAAGCACTGGACGGCCGTTTCGTCCTATTGTGAGACTCCTCAGCAATGTGCATCCGCGGTCCCGGGATTCGAACCCAGGGCCTTCAGTCTCGCACGCGAACGCTTAACCTACTGGACCACTGAGTCGGCATCTAATGGTGTTAGTGTTTAATATCAACCAATCCACGAAATTGTACGACCATCTTCCATTGTACTGAGGTACATACCTGTCTCTACCTCTCTATCTGATTTTGTGCGTTTCAAAAAAGTGTATAAACTTTCGTTGTACAAGTTAAAAAAAGACCCTATCAGAGATACCGTGGTTGCTGGCAATATGCAGTAAAAAGAATGTAAGTTTTTTAAATACCGATTGACTGGATTGCTAACTCTTAACTGGTGATCATTCAATATTTATCGTCAGGATCGACCAAGAAGTAAGAAACGGAAACTTGCTGAGATACTTTATGCTGAGAATTCTATATTGTACCTAAAGTATAATATTGAATAAACCTATATTAATACAAAAAAGTACAATACAAAAGCTATTCGAGCAGAGACAATTGATTGATTGTGTTAAAAGTTAATTGACATATTTCAATAAAGCTTAAAAGGACGAAACAAGAAAGACATTGGCTACTACTCAGTGATCAATCAATTACAAATTCCTAATTTTCATTTTAGATAACTTATACTATTGAAATGAAGAATTATTATTGATAGTAATATGGTCAGTCAGTCAGTCATCTACAACATAGGACCAGGCACATATATTCATCGGTTTAAGTTGCCACACCTCATTAGCATAGACAAGATGAACACCAAATTCATAAAAGTAGTTAATTCAATGATAGTAATATATAAAAAGAAAGACTGCATATGAGGACATAGTATAGAAAGAAAGAATTAGTTCGTAGAAAGAAAGGAATGAAGTCATTTTAATTTTACGGTTTAAGGGAAGACAAAGAGTGTATACATCTACGCCATTGTGGTCCATTCTGAGCCATGTTACCTACAGTCTCCAGCCATTGGTCACGATAGTTACGCTGACCCCAACCAAGTAGTCTGCATCTACCAACATGGCTCAGACAAGAAGTTAGTGACTTCAAGCACTAATGCCACGTTTTGATTTGGCCACCTCTATCTTTGTTCCACTCGTCCCCAACACCAGTCAGCGTTGGGCGCAGTGGTAACCGGTGTTTGGGCATGCGTAATACGTGACACAACCATCTCAGTCGATGAAGATTCACAACTTCATCAACTGATTTACCATCATTCCCTAATACCCTGTGTCTAACCTCATTATTACTTACCAGGTGATCCCAGAAGATGTGAGCAATGTTTCTAAGACATCTATGGTCAATTACAGCACTCAAGACCACTGTATATTAATATGGTCAGTTAACATGTGTGTGTGTGTGTGTATAAGAAAACAAGAATAACAACGTGAACAGAATACCATTAAATCAAATCCTCTTTCATTATGCCTCGAATCAACTCTTATTTATACTCGATAATATTTCAATATATGTAATGTTTGTAATTCTTTTCTGGTTAGGAAGCGCTGGAAGTGGATAGGACAAACATTGAGGAAAGCACCAAACTGCGTCACAAAACAAACCCTCACATGAAACCCTCAAGGTCAAAGGAAAAGAGGAAGACCAAAGAACACATGACGCCGGGAAATGGAAATAGACATGAGAAAAATGAACAAGAATTGAATGGAACCAGAAAAGGCCCAAGACAGAGTGGGTTGGAGAATGCTGGTCGGCGGTTTATGCTCCATTATGAGTAACAGGCGTAAGTAAAGTAAGTAAAGTAACGTTTGTAATTCATTGGTAAGTACTTTGTACATAACCATTTAAGTCTTACATTCAATAAATCAGATTAACGCAACATTTGCTATGATTGAACTGAAAATATTGGGCTTTCATATACTAGAACTATACAACCGTCACTTGAATTAAACACGATCAAGTATAACTGTACCACGAATAAATTTATTATCTGAGAAACCGTCAATCGACTGAATACAATCTGAAAACGTTTCAACCTACCACTGTTTAATAATGGTAAATGACTGTAAACATTTCAAGAAAGTTATAATTTACAAATACTCGTTTATCGATGAAAGTCCAGGCCATTACTAATCGTATTACTTCAAACACACACACACACCATCATGTTATAGTTTCAATCAACACAAAATTATGGTTGCTCAAAGAACTGGATTGATTACGACCAAATATCCAAAGTTGTCTATAGTAAAAATTTGAAAGCAACATTATGATAATACAATACATTCATACGTATTCATGATCATCTATTGTTTTTACAGGCTGGTGTGAAGACGTTTCTGTCCTTGGAATAGTATGAAATTGATAAAATACTCTGGAAGTTCTGTGTTGTTTAAATGACCTGACCAATGGCAATATTTTAATTCGTTTAAAATAGACAATCTAGATTCTGGCACAGTTATATGACAGGCCAGCTATCCATATCTTATGTTAGTATGTGGAGAGGTGGGAAGTATAGTAACGGATATGATTTCGATTGCGATACACATCTAAACACATGGAATACAGTTTTAAACTAAACAATTTTGGCTATGCTACTCAATATCTTCTACCATAGATAATGATTTCCTTACGAATCTTAACCGAGAAGTCTATGCCTTACGACTTGATTGAATAATTATATATATATATATATATATATATATATATATATATATATATATATATATATATATATATATATATATATATATATATATATATATATATATATATATATATATATATATATATATATTATCAGAATGGGTTTTGTGGAGATTTTTAGAAATTCCACAAGTTGAAATCATGAGCCAATTGAAGCTAGACCACCATGGAAGACCTGGAAGCACTGGATGGCCGTTTCGTCCTAGTATGGGACTCCTTAGTAGTGCGCACCCACGAACCCGCCCCCCCGCTGGATTCGAACCCAGGACCTACTGGCTCCGCGCGCGAGCACTTAACCATTAGACCACTGAGCCGGCATCCAACTTGTGAAATTTCTAAAAATCTCTACAAAACCCATTCTGATAATAATAATCACCTGCTCACTAGTGACTGACTTCAGGAGACACTCCTGGAGTTCTAGTGAGAAGTCGTTACCAGTGGAGTTCAACCAGGTCTGTTGTGGGATAGGAACTCACTGAGGACAATGGTGTACGGTGGCGCAACTTTGTGGATTGCTTGAAGTTAGACATTAACACCGTTGGATGCCGGCTCAGTAGTCTAATGGTTAAGTGCTCGCGCGCGAAGCCAGTTGGTCTTGGGTTCGAATCCCGCGGGGGGCGGGTTCGTGGATGCTCACTACTGAGGAGTCCCATACTAGGACGAAACGGCCGTCCTGTGCTTCCAGGTCTTTCATGGTGGTCTAGCTTCAATTGGCTCATGAATTCAACTTGTGAAATATATATATATATATATATGTATATATATATATATATATATATATATATATATTTGTCTAGTTACGTCTGAGCTAATACCTAACGTTTATTAAACTAGTCAATATGAAACGTCAGAGAAGTCAACTGCTAAGATGACATTGCTTAAAAATATCTTGTAAACGTGTTATTTTCTATTTTATGGTACGATATAGTCTGTTTGGTTTGTATATAATCCCAGTCTGTCTGAAATATAAGGATTCATATTGCAGAGGTTGATGTTAGTGTTCTAGACTTAACAGACAGAGCTAGGCGGGAAGAAGGACCGATTAAGTTTCTACACTGATTGTACAGGTATATACGTCATTGGTCTGGTCGATAAGTTATAACAAGACTGAAGGTCCTGGGTTTGAGTCCCATGTGCAAAATCGTGGGTGAGCACTTCTGAAGAGTTTCGTGCTAGAATGAAACTGCGGTCCAATTATTCCAAGTTTCCAATGGTGGTCTAACGTCCATCCATTCATGATATCAATATCTGTAAGAGATAAATCAATATTATATTGATTATAAATTGTGTCATACAAACATGAGTCATCAATTAGTTTGAACAATGAATCATACCTAAATCAGTTCTGTCAATTATGAATTATGACATTATATGTGTGTATATATGGGGTTGGTTATGTAAGCACATTATCGATTATATTGTCCTAAGCTTGAAACAAACTTAATTAGACTAATTACATTAAATCATTTGTCAAATTATAAAGAGACTTCAATGGTTAAGATCATGAGTCAGTTGAAGCTAGACCACCATGGAAAACCTGGAAGCACTGGACGACCATTTCGTCCTATTGTGAGACTCCTCAGCAGTGCGCATCCACGACCTCACCCCCTGCGGGATTCGAACTCAGGACCAACTGGTTTCGCGCGCGAGCACTTAACCACTAGACCAATGAGCCGGCTGGTATTCAACTGTGATAATGTCCAACTTCAACTAATCCACGAAATTGAGCGACACATCTAGCATTGTCTTCAGTGAGTTGATATCTCACAATAGATCTGGTTGAACTCCACTGAATACTACTTCTCACTAGAACTCTGCTTCCAGGTTTTCCATGGTGGTCTAGCTTCAACTGACTCATGATCTTAACCATTGAAATTACTACAATCTCCACAAAACCCATCTGATATAAATGGACTATTCAAGGGAATATTTTAACATTTACATGAACAAAAGTAAGTTGACTCATCAGCTGGATGTACCTACATCTCAAAGTTGATGTTCACTCTAAGACTCGAACCTAGTACCATTCGCTTCAAACGCTATCATGTTATCGACTTAGCTACTGAATCCTGATAGCCACTTGTTTATGCAATGAGGTGAAGTTTAATTCACTTGGTATTGTTTTACTTGAATCTTCCGATTGATGCATACTGTGTGTAGTGCATAAATATTACCTTAATTGACAAGCGATAAACAGACAACATGCACATATGCCCATACGAGACTGCTCAACTGCAGTGTTAAACATCAATGGGAAGATTTAAGTAAAGAATACAAAGTGAATTCAGTAGTTAATGGTTTATATTTACTCAAATGATAAGTCCTATTGGCCGGACGCCATCAGTAACAGCCTAATGTGAGAGAGAATAAACAAGCTTCCAGCTGAAAACAAAATTAGGAAAAGACGATAGAAATGGATAAAACATACATTACGGAAATCATCAAACTGTATCACGAGGCAAGCGCCAACTTGGAATCCTGATGGGAAACAGAAAAGAGGAAGGCCAAAGAACAAAATACGTCGAGAAATAGAAAGCAGATATGAAAAGGATGAATAACAACTGGAAAGAGCTGGAAAAGATTGCCCAGGACAGGGTTGGGTGGAGAATGATGGTGGACGGCCTATGCTCCTCCACGAGGAGTAACAGGCGTAAGCAAGTAAGTATTGTAAATGATAAGTCGTTTCAACATAAAAATTCATTTCACTTTATAAAATACTCTGATAACAAGAACGATTAAAACAGACAAATCTGTTTAATCCACCTAATAAGGTGATAGATGAATACGGTCCAAGAATCTCATATGCTTGGATGAAAGATCTACTCGATACTTACGGATCTTCAATGATTTTCTTATTTAAATTAGTACGTAATGAGAAAACTACAAATTCAGTAATATGCCCTACCTTATGTACTAATAAATGTGTTTCTATTAACGTTTAACCAGTTGAGGAACTGTATTTTCCAACTAATTATTATAGTTGTATGATTTATGAAGATTTTATGCAACATGTTGAAGGGAGTCAATGTGAATGGTCCACGTGGTTTCAAAAAAGCTGTTTCAGTATTCGTATTCAATAGTAGCATTCAATTTTTGATCGGTTATTGATTCGAGATCGTTTAGATAGAACAGAGTTCCCACCATAGGCGAGCTGCCACATAAGTTCGATTCGTTGAACAAGACTGTTCTCTGGGATTGTCTATTGAAGAAGGGTGTGCCTGAGAAGTTTAATACTATCCTAAAAGCCCTATATACAAACACCTCAGGCAGAGTGAGGGCTTACAACCACCTCTCTCCATTGTTCCATTCAGGCAGTGGGGTTAGACAGGGTTGCTCAATCTCACCATTCCTCTTCAACTTTGCCGTCGATGACATTCTGGAAACAGCTCTGATGAATGTAAGTAATGGCGGTGTGGATCTGTTGCCTGAAGAAAGACTTCTCGACCTTGAGTATGCGGACGATATTGTCTTACTGTGCGATAATGCCCAAGGCATGCAATCCGCACTTAATCAGTTGGCAATCAATGTCCGTAGGTATGGTATGTGCTTTGCACCTTCGAAGTGCAAAGTACTTCTACAAGACTGGCAGGATTCCAATCATGTACTCACCCTGGATGGTGAGCAGATAGACTTAGTCGAGAAGTTCGTGTATCTAGGTAGCTTCATAAGTGCTGGTGGGGGTGTGAGTGATGAGATCAATGCACGTATAGTGAAAGCCAGAGCGGCTTATGCCAATCTGGGCCATCTTTGGCGCCTTCGTGATGTCAGTTTGGCCGTAAAAGGTCGGATCTACAAAGCGTCGGTGAGTGTAGTTTTGCTCTATGCTTGTGAAACCTGGCCTCTCTGAGTTGAGGATGTTAGACGACTCTCTGTGTTTGATCATCGTTGTCTCCGGAGGATTGCTGACATCCAGTGGCAACACCATGTCAGTAATGCAGAGGCTCGGCATCGTGTGTTCGGGCACAGAGACGATAATGCAATTGGTGTCACCATCTTGAAACACCGACTTCGGTGGCTTGGACATGTTCTCCGAATGTCGTCCCAAAGAATTGCATGTCGTGCATTATTTGCCGACTCTGGGACTGGTTGGAAAAAGTAGAGAGGTGGTCAGTGCATGAAATGGTGTCGTGGTATGAAAGAAAGCTGCAAAGGACTGGCTTCTGTTGGTCCTTCACGACTCCCTGGCTGGGATCCGAGAAATGGTGCAAGCCAGTGGCGATCCTGCTGTGACCTTTTACATTCTTCATAAAAAGTGGTTATAACTCCTCAAATGAAAGATTTCTTCTGGTTGAGCCTTTCTGTTTCCCCCATTATTATTATTATTATTGTTACCCTGCCATACACTAATCTGAGGTCGTCATGGTTCTTTTTTTTCTTGTACGCACCTTACATTCTTTTTCTTTTCCCATTCTCAGTGTTTTGTGTGGCGCATATATATCTGATGCCCCTTTTGTACCAATATTCATGTGTTTGAATAAAATAAGTAAATAAATATAGAACATATAGGTAGTTTACATTCATAACTTTATATCAGTTTGTGAATTAAGTAGAAATTAGAAAGCATTTTTTAAAATAAACATTTCATCTTAACCCGGCCATTTCCTAAAGTATCTGCCTATATTTAACCATAGGACTGCATTCCAAATTGCCATGATATAGTAGAAAGATGATTGAAGAAATGATAAGTTCCAGAATTATTTTGTAGATCTATTCTTTTTATAGCGCCATTGAGGTTTGTTTGTGTTAATTGAGATTGTCATTCAATATCCTCTCGAAAGATTTGTCTCTAGAATCAAGATAACGAATAGAAGTAAAACTTACTGATAATGGGTTAAGGCGGTGAGACTATAATTTATGGATGACATTTGAGTGACGCTAAACTGATCTTAAGAGTGTCCACCTAATAACAAGAACCAAATGAGGATTATAAATGAGTGTGAGGAATTCGAATTATAATTTACAGTTGATGGTTAGGATTAGGAATTACACTTAAAGTTTTCATCACGAACTGACATCAGCTATAATGCTAAAACTCTATTTAATCGAATGGATGTGTGAATTTCGCGCCAAAATCCATGACCTGTTATCTTATACCTGTATGGTTCATTCATAAATTATAATCTCGCCGGTTAATACAAATGTAATTTCCATTTGCTCAAGTTTAACTATGAGGATCAATCCGTATAGCTGATCAATCCTAGAACTCAAGAATATCGATCAGGTACCATTAAACGAAGGATAGAAAAAAAAACAAACTATAATCAAACAATTCTGATTGGTGAATTTAGCACATGGTTATTGTATTGATTAGCTTCTCAAATCATAATAAAACTACCTGATTATCAGACAACTACTATACAAATATCATTTAACAATTGAATTAGGCTATAAAACTTTTCTGAATCATCATCAATGGGTTCACATTACCGAATTATATAAATATAAGAATGATCTTGATTAAAATCTACGTAGAATTTTACCTATAAGGTAAAAGTATAAAAGTTTTTTTTACTGAATATGAAGTTAGTTACTTCGCAACTTATTGTGCTATACCAAAAAAAAAAACACAGAAAAAAACTTGTTTGTTGCCAACTTTATACTTTGGTCTGTGGAAAAAAATATCTGATTTATTCACATTTAATTTTATTGTAACTATGTCATATAAAAATGGTCATAGTTTTGGTAATAATCTAAATAGATTATTATTATTATTTGAGACTTTAATCATTAGTATATCTTACGCTTGTTTCGATTGAATATCATCTAAAATTCATATTTATGAAATAGTAACTGTGACGACGGACCACCTGTGGACTCGAGGAAGCTGTAAGAGGCTCAGAAGGAGCCGAAGATGTTCCATCCAATCAGCTTTCGGAAGAATATTCTAGAATTCCTACATGTAGTTTCCCGATTGGATAATACTAATAGGCCCCCTGTATGCGGATTGGATGACTGTTATGTTGATTTCGTTCTTACTGAGAACTATAAATACCTGACAATTTTGTATTGTCATTTGACACTGTTTGGAATAATATTCCTTTCATTAGTCCCCTGTCTTCTTATTGAGACTTGGAAGGGTTTTGGTGTTCTAGTGTTCTGTTGTACGCGGTATATCAAGAAATCAACTTTCAAGATATAACAGTAACCAAGTGGAAACAGTTTCCGTTAATCATCGTTTGAATTATTATTTTTTTGGTGAGAGAGTATTTTTTGGCGAGTTAGTTATCTACGGAATAGAGTCGTTAACCCCATGCCCAACTCTCCTTCTCTATCTGGTTTATAGTGGAAACCATAAAGCACTGAACAGCTGTTTCGTCCTAATATGGGATGAATCAGCACTTAGTGTATACAACTCCATTAAAGATCAAACTTCAGCTTTACAGTCTGATGACAAAGACTTTAGCGTTAGACCAGTGAAATGAACTTGGAAGAAAAACAATCATTACGGATAACATTAGATAACCGTCATGTTATATCATTAATTGGTTACTTACTTACTTACGCCTGTTACTCTTCGTGAAGGAGCATAGGCCGCTCACCAGCATTCACCATCCAACCCTGTCCTGGACAATCCTTTCCAGCTCCTTCCAGTTGTTACTCATCCTTTTCATATCTGATTCTATTATCCGACGTAATGTGTTCTTTGACCCTCCTCTTTTCCGCTTCTCTTCAGGATTCCAAGTTAGCGCTTGTCTCGTGATGCAGTTTGATGATTCGCGTAATGTATGTCCTATCCACTTCCATCGTCTTTTCCTAATTTCGTTTTCAGCTGAGAGCTGGTGTGTTCTCTCCCAAAGTAGGCTGTTGCTGATGGTATCCAGCCAATGGATGTTGAGTATCTTGTGTAGACAACTATTTATAAATACTTGTACCTTCTTGATGATGGTTGTTGTAATTCTCCGAATTTCAGCTTCGTATAGTAGAACTGCCTTGACATTCGTATTGAAGATTCTCACTTTGATATTGGTTGACAGACAGTTGTTTTGAGTTTCATATGTTCTTCAATTGTAGGACTGTGGCCCTTGCTTTGTTAATCCTCACCTTTACGTCTGCATCTGAGCCTCCTTGTTCATCGATGATGCTTCCCAGATATGTGAAGGACTCTACATCTTCCAGAGTTTCGCCATCAAGTGTGATTGGATTGCTGTTCTCCGCTTTGAATTTGAGGACCTTAGTTTTCCCTTTGTGTATGCTGAGGCCTACTGATGCAGAGACTGCTGCTACACTGGCTGTCTTCATCTGCATCTGTTCGTGTGTACGTGATAGGAGAGCTAGGTCATCTGTGAAGTCCAAATCGTGTAATTGGTTCTGAGCTGTCCATTGTATTCCGTGTTTTCCTTCAGATGTCGAGGTCTTCATAATCCAGTCGACCACCAGAAGAAAGAAGAAGAGGGAGAGTAAACAGCCTTTTCTGACTCCGGTCCTTACTTGGAATGCATCTGTCAACTGTCCTCCATGCACTGCTTTGCACTGTAGTCCATCGTATGAGTTCTGGATAACATTGACAATCTTGTTAGGAACTCCGTAGTGTCGAAGCTATGTCAGCTTCGTTCCTGGTTCTCACATCTTCCATTGTCCTTCGGAATTTTTTATTGATGTAGATATTATCTATCTGGTTCTCTGTGGTGTGGTCCTGTGAGATCCATGTAGCCTTGTGTATACGCTTGTGTGGAAATATTGTGCCTCCTATGACCAATTTGTTGAATGCACATAGATTTGCAAATCTTTCCCCATTTTCATTTCTATCTCCTAGTCCATGTCGTCCCATGATCCCGACAAATTATTCTGAACAGAAATTGATCAGTCTCAATGTGATCATTTAAGGTGGCGGTTTGCATGATGTTATTGACCCCATATACTAGGACAAACAGCGTCCGCTCTTTACTGGTGTTCACTGATTCCCCAACTAATTTCAATTCATTAAAATCCCCCCCTCATTAAATAAAATCAGTCTTCATAAAAAATCACAAAAGATAAATCTTTTATGTAATATGATGAAGAATTTTTAACGACATAAATCAATAGGAATTTTAGATTGAACTCACTGAATTGTGAGCATCCATAAAATGAAAAAAATGTTACTTAGAATGATCATTCCCGCTGTCAGAACAATTACAGGTTGAAAAAAAACCAGTTTCAGCGGGACTATAATTTATGGACGAACCAATCAGGTATAAGATAACAGGTTACGGATTTTGACGCGAAATTCTCTCATCCTTTCGGCCAAAGAGAGTCAGTTCGTGATGAAAACCCTAAATCTAATTCCTAACCTTAACCATCAACTGTAAATTATAATTCGAATTCCTCACACTCATTTATAATCCTCATTTGGTTCTAGTTATTAGGTGAAGACTCTCAAGATCAGTTTAGCGTCACTCAAAGGTCATCCATAAATTATAGTTTCACCACAGTTTCTTTATGAATACAAGCATCAGGTTGTGATAACTCCTGAATTTGATTTGAATTCCGGGAATCATTAATAATTAAAACTGTACAGTTATAGCAACTCAAGTGCAATTCAGTTTGTGCTCATTTAATTCGGTTAAACCCTTTTGTTAACTTATTTAGTGGACAAAGTCATCCGTACTATATAACAACTTATTGTACCTTTATCATTGTTGTGCTTGTGTGAAATATGTATGTGCTTGAACATTGCTTACCGCCTACGCATATATTCATTCTGCTAGCTTTATTATTAGCTGCTTAATGGATTCGATGATCCATTCATTTCCCTATATCTATACATGTACATTTAACACTCGACACTCTTTACACTCTCAGTTCGATTACTCATTCATTCGTCTCACTGCTTTATGGTCTGAGTTACCTGTTGATGAAACTGTAGTCACTGCTTCTCTTTGCCTTCTGATTTCAAACATCGTTGAGGATTATATGATAACGGTTACGAGGGTGATTGGTCAATCAAGCACAGCCACTACATATTCAGACGAGAGCAGTATAGTTCTTTTTCGAAATATCATTTGAATATGAAGAGTTATATTTATTCAGTTTGTCGAAGTTTGGAAAGCTTTGTTGTAAAATGTTTACACTATAGAATATGTTCATAATTCCAATTGTATATTTGTGGTGTATGCTACTTATGTCATCAGACGTAAATAGTATGTAACACTAATCAAATGTTGAATGGTTGGCAGCAGAAGGTTAAAAATACCTAGTTAGGGAGAATAGAGGAGGCAAATAGAAAGGAATTGTGAACTGGAAGAATCATGCGTTGAGGCCATCTTACTCTGCGGCCAGATCTTGTTGTTACCGGAGTCTCGTCTTTTTGCTGCTTTAGCGTCATTGATTCTTGAGACTCGTGTTTCGTTGGTGTGACCTTCTTCGAGGAGTTTGTACTTGTTGAGTGAATATCGCTGTCGATGAAAGCTAGTTTCACTCGATCGATGCTGATTACATTTGTCTTCCCAGCTTTTTCCATGGTAACGGTTTTATCTGTCCTCGCTATCACTTTAAATGGGTCGTCGTAACTCGGTTGTAGAGGTGGTTGTACTTCATCTCTTCTAATGAATACGTAAGTGCTGTTATTCAGTTCCTGTGGTATGAATACTCGTTGTTGTTGCGGTCTGGGAGGTGTTATTTTTAAATCGCTCATGTGCTTTCTCAGGCGTTGCACACAGCCGGTTACATCAGTAGGAACACCTTTACTTGAAGTGAAAAATTCTCCGGGTAACCGTAGAGTAGTTCCGTATACCAACTCGGATGGACAGCATCCCATGTCTTGTTTAATTGTTGCTCTTAGAGCTAACATTACTAAAGGGAATTTACTGACCCAATCGTTGTTAACGATGACGGCTGTAAGGGACGCTTTTAATTGCCTATGTAGGCGTTCGACTATTCCGCTTGACATTGGATGGCACGGTGTCGTTCGCAGTCATTTAATATCGAGGAGTTCTGTGAGCTGTTGAAAGGGCCGACTTTCGAATTGTGCTCCTCTATCAGTTGTGATAATTGTTGGCACACCGCAGTACGAAATCCAATTTTCAACAAGGGTTTTGGCTACCGTTTCAGCTGAGGTGTCTTTTGTCGGTACTGCTACCGGCCATCGTGTAAACCTGTCGACGCATGTAAAGATATAATTGTATCCATTTGAAACAGGAAGTGGTCCTACAATATCGATATGTGTATGTTCAAATCTAGTGTCTGGGTGTGAAAATGGACCCACTGCAGAGCTAGTATGATGATGTACTTTGACTTTTTGGCACTTCATGCACGCTTGTGTCGAATTACGTACATTGTGATTCATGTTTGTCCATACGAATCGTTCGTTAATCAGCTTTATCGTGGCTTTTATTCCTGGGTGCGACATGTTGTGCATGCTTTTGAATATTTTCTGTCGCAACGTATTTGGGATAAATGGACGTGGTCGGCCTGTCGATGCATCGCATATTACTTTCGTGTTACCAAATTGCACCTCTTCGAGTAATAATGATGTTGAACCACCGGATCTGAGTTTATTTAGCTCGATGTCTCTCTCCTGCAACTTTGCCAGACCGTTATAATCAATTCCACTTGCCATAAAGTGTGCTTATCGTCGCTCTTGACAGTGCGTCGGCCACATCGTTTTCTTGTCCTTTAACGTACTGTATGTCGGAGGTGAATTGTGAAATGAACTCTAGCTGTCGGATCTCTCTCGGGGAATAATTGTCTTGCTTTGCACTTAATGCTTTCGTTAGTGATTTGTGGTCTGTTTAAACCGTAAAATTTATGCCTTCCACCATATGACGAAAATGTTTTATTGCTAAGTAAATTGCTAGCAGTTCTCTTCCGAAAGTACTATATCTTGTTTGTGTCGGGTTCAGTCTTTTCAGAAAAAATGAGAGCGGTTCCCATGTGCCATCATCGACATATGCATATACTCCAGATAAACCTCTGAAGACCTGGTCGACAAACCGTTGAAAGGTTTGCGCTGCGTTAGTCAGTTCGAAAGGCATGCGTAGAAATTCATACAATCCAAATGGTGTCGTTACCGCTGTCTTTGGTATGTCTTGTGGAGCAACAGGAATGCGATAGTATGCTCTAAGTCGATCTTCAAGAAGACAGTAGCACCTTCTATACTGCAGGTAAAATCGTGGATGTGCGGTATAGGATGTCTATCGGCTACTGTTTGCTTGTCAAGTGCTCGGTAGCCCCCACATGGCCTGACTTCTCCATTCTTTTTTGAGGCCATATGTAATGGGGATGCCCATGGGCTGTTCGAAGGCCTTACAATGCCCGGCCTCATCAACTTGTCGAATTCCTGTTTTAAAACTGCTAGTCTTTTTGGGTCTAATCTTCTTGGCCTTGCATTAATTGGTGGCCCGTTCGTTATGATATGGTGCTGAATGGAGCGTTTGAGACCCGCCTTATTGTACGTTACTTTCACGAGTTCGGGAAACTCCTTTAACAACAGTTTATATGGATCACCGCGGCTTTTTTCTATCACTAGATTCATGGAAAAGGCTTCCGTAAGTGTTCCTCTTATCTAAGTGGTATGACTACCATTTATAACTCTGTGATGCCGCGAGTCTACTAGTATATCGAAGGTACATAGGAAATCGATGCATATTATGGGCACTGATACATCTGCTATGACAAAGTCCCAGCGGTACAGAGCGCCTCGTCCGAAATCTAAGGACAGCTTTTGTTTGCCGTGTGTCTTGATATCCGATTTGTTCGCTGCTCTTAGTACTAGTGACGCATTAACGTTTCTTCTCTCCTCGCTTACTGGAGGTACTACGCTGATTTCTGCTCCAGTATCAACTAGGAATTGCGTGCCTGTCGTTCGGTCTTGTATATAAAACAGGAGACTATTTACAGGCATTATGTTCGTTGATGCCGTCGCCATTGACAATCGTGGGTATCGTTTACCTGTTATGCTGAATCTACAAGGTTGTAAACACTTCCTAGCTCTATAGCCGTACATATGATGATACCAGCATATCAAGGAAGCTGTGCGCCGTCTAGAAGCTGATCGGTTTCTGCCGCGAGAGCGATCTCGTGATGATCTTCGTGGCCTTTCGCTCTGTGTTAATTCTGTGAGCTTGCGGCACAAAACATTTACCTCTTTCTGTAGAGTACTAATTCTATCATCTATCGTCACGCTGTAGAAAGGGGGGCTTGTTTCCTTGGTTCTTTCGAATATTTTATCGGCTATTTTTGCTATGTTGTCTATATCAGCGTCCGTATCTCCGACGGCTAAGATCTGCTGTACATCTGACGGGAGTCGGCGAAACCACAATTGATAAAACAGGTTATTGTCTATTTGCTTATCGCCTGGCAGACTTTTCATATAACATTTTGGCTGTGACGAAGTTCTATCCTCCATTTGTACTTGATTAAGAAGCTGTTCAACAGCTTGTTGGTCACTTAGAGAGAGGGAGTTTTAATTACTGCTTGCTTTAGCACGTCGTATGGCTTCTCAGTGTCTGATTTCGCTAACGCTTCTCGTACGCTATCTGCTACTTCGTCTGGAGGGAGTGTGCTTGTGAGGCCGAATTTATCTCTTTGTAAGTTAACGCGGTTAGCCATAAAATCATTTTCAAGTCTAATACACCAAAGCTTTGGGTCGGTGACTTAAAAAGAGGAAACAGGAAGATTAAGAGACCTCACGGACGGGGTTTGCTGTAAACTTGACACAGTGTTTTCGGAAGATATGTTTATAAAAACTTCAAGTAGCACACGAATATAATGTAACTGTCATGAAGAAAAATGAACGAACGAAAACAATGATAATAACAAATGGTACAATTTATAATATAGAACAGACCTACTAAATTGCACCAATATATCAACTGTTCGTGAATAATCGTTATTTATTATGATTATTATCGTCACATCCAATAATGCTTGTGAAATAATGTACGTGTTATTAAAATAGTAATATAATAAATCCACAGTTATGATTATAGTCCATATGATAATCCAAATTGAGACGAAGTGCGTTGAATTTTCGGAATTTGATTATATTGTCGAAAGTCGTTTCCTGTGGCTGTGCTTGATTGGCCAATCACCCTCGTAACCACTACCATATAATCCTCAACGGTGTTTGAAATCAGAAGGTAAAGAGAAGCAGCGACTACAGTTTCATTAGCAGATAACTCAGACTATAAAACAGAGACGAATGAATGAGTAATCGAACTAAGAGTGTAGAGAGTGTCGAGTGTTAAATGTACATGTATAGATATAGGGAAATGAATGGATCATCGAATCCATTAAGCAGCTAATAATAAAGCTAGCAGAAAGAATATATGCGTAGGCGGTAAGCAATGTTCAAGCACATACATATTTCACACAAGCACAACAATGATAAAGGTACAATAAGTTGTTATATAGTACGGATGATTTTGTCCACTAAATAAGTTAACAAAAGGATTTAACCGAATTAAATGAGCACAAACTGAATTGCACGTGAGGTGCTATAAGTACAGTCATCATCCTTCAGAATTAAAACTTAAGACAAGTCATATATCGTAAATTGACTTAATTTACATTAAATTTATTTACACATAAAGTGAGTTTATGATGTGGGTTTCTTTAAAGTGTGGATGTAAGGTCTATTGAGCTTAGAATGCACAACTTACGATCGGTAGATGAAAGCAGTCAACAGACCTGATAGAAACAACGTAGCTGCTCAAAGCCATATGTTTCAACTTATATTCGGTAAATGAATCAATATGAATTGTGCAATCGAATTTGATTAAATCACTGTAGTATCAGAGAAATAGTCTATTAGGATCCATCTTAAATAAGTTAGTCATCAGTTATAATCAACGTAAAGCCTATTACATATGTACGTCAGCTTAAGTTCCCATGCCACATTAACAGAACGAAATAAGTTGAAAATAATGTAATATTAATGGAAATGAGAAAAACTAAACACTGAGTATCTTGTTCTAAAAGATAGTGAAAAGCAATGTATGAAGGAATACTGGAATTCAAGATCAAGAGGAAAAAAAACGGTGAATACGTTTGTGCCATCTTGATTGGTTCTGATCTACATCACCTGACATCTCCATTTATTAATATTCGTTCTCTCTAGGAGCCCACCAAACAGTTTATATTTTGTAACATGTCTCAAACCATTAGTTAGTAGTTTCATGAACTGATTTTATGTCTTGGTTTGTCCACCTCTTGCTCCTATATTAGTTAACAATACCTGTCAACATAGGGGAGTGTAAAAACACCAAGACTATGAATTCAATGAAGAGAGAATAAATACACTTAGCTTATTATGACTGACTTTTAATTGTCACCTGAGATCCTCATTTACTGACCATGATTATCTCACTGACTTTACCCAATTCAAAATAACAGTCAATGACTTTATGTACTTATGTTATTTCTTGGTATGTCTACACCTACTAAACTATCTATTAAAACTAATGTAGTGAGTTGGGCTAGTTGATGGCTTGACATACATTTACTATGTATTCCAACCACTTTAATCGATTAAGTTACATGATTGGCCAGTTCTACATAAAATTTACTTTAAACCTCCGTGATACACAACTAATAATTTAAAGATGCATAAACGTCTGAAATAAATCCATTTTTTATGTTGTAAGTATACGGATCCATGTGCTTACTAGTGAATAGGAAACTTCTGGAGTTCCAGGGAAAATCCGTGAACAATAGAATTCAACTAAGTCGGAGTTGAGGAAGGTACCTAACCAAAAACAATGGAAGATGATCTCACAATATCGCAAACTGATTAAAGTTGGGGGTGTACATCATTAGATAGCTGTTAAATTGTCTAGAGATTAAGTGTTCGTGAGCGAGACCGAAGGTTCTGGATTCGATTCTCAGTTTCAGGATCGTGAATACGCACCTCTGAGCAGTCGCATACCAGGAATAAACGGTCATCCGGTGCTTTCAGGTTTTCAATAGTTATGATATCAATGAGATTTATATTCGGTGGTTTAAAAAATATTTGGGCGTTTAGATAATATTCATTGCTATTCACTAAATGGGAAATACAAATTAATAATTATTGGTACTACTTCGAAGATATTTACAGTCTTAGGTGGCTTGAAGTAGCCTGTAGGAAATCCGTTATTGACCTAGGTTTCACGTTAATTGGCACTTGTCAGCAAGAAGTACTCAAAATCCCAGGGAACTGATACTCCTTATGAGATTTAGAATTTTGTCACCCATTTTCACTGCCGAAGGGGCACCCAACGAAAAAGTAGTCTGTGTGATGTCGAATCAATTAGATATGTAGCTTCTTCGCTACTTGGTCGATAGAGCTCGACAAACACCAAAGACTAGACAGATGTGATATTGGATACTACTCTGGTTACTAATCATTTACTCAATCCTGTCCCGATCGTTATTATTGTCAAACTGAAGAGCACTTTTTTTACAGGATTAATTTACACTCTTGTTAAATATATACGTTCATAGTTCTTGTCATCACCTTAATTATTTGAATAATATCTTACACAACTCTTTTTGATACTTATGATCACTTTTGGTAAGGAATTCTAAGTATTGGAAATATTTCCAGATACAGAATTTTCTTTAGATCACGAACGAATTTAAGTTAGATAACCATTGTAAACTTGAGAGTATTGGATAAATGTTTCGTCCTAGTATAGAACTCCTCAGTGGCAGTAGGCATCTACGACCCTACCGCAGGGAATCGAACTCGGGACTTTAAGTGTCGCATGCGAAGACTTAACGTCTAGATCAATGAATATAGAGCTTGTTGTGCACAAGTCTAACTTCAACTATATTGTGCAAATATCCTCGATTGTCTTCTGTAGGTAGATTCCTCATACACGATATGGTTGAATTTCACTGGTATATATATATATGTATAATTCGTATGTTTCACATATTTTCCTTGTTAAAAATTGCAATTGTTGTAACCAATATGATACTTGAGTTTAATAGATTCAAGAATAATACTAAATACATTTGCAAAAAAGTGTAATTACAGCACATAAACACTTGCTGTGAGAAAAAAAAGTGTGGTGTAGATTAACTAGTAGTGGTAAATCCCAATAATCAACTAAACACATTGTACTGGTTATTGTCCTACATCTAGACATTATATTCTTTTATATTTAATGGTAATGCAACAGTGATAATGGTTACTTCACATAACGGCACTAATAATTACAACTGATACCACAAAATAGTCCAACATCATGAAGTGTCATGCGAAGAAATTACTGATAGCTTAAGTGAGTATACATATGTATATGTCTTGCTACTGCTCGCAGGACATACCATTGTCAAATGGTAAGTATGAAATAAGTAAAGCATTCTACTGGAGGAAGATGACTATTCACCTACTCAGAGTTTCAGCCTACATGTTCTTGTCTAGATCAGAAAGACATCACAATATCTATAACTATGATTTGTGTAGTGTGTTGCAGCTCGACGAATCAGACCTTTTTACCTTTCTTTAGTCTCTTCATTTGTATGGTGATTTTGGTATACTGTAAGAAGTACATATCTTAACTGAATCGAACAGAAGAATCTGAACGTGATATAACATAAGAGCAGTTAAATAATTTTGATAAAATTAACAAAACAGCCATCCAGTGCTTCCGGGTTTTCAATGGAGGTTTAGGTTAGATCAACTCATGAATTCAACTATTAAAATTAACAATCGTTGGTAAGATACACTTCAGAGAGTAGACATCCCTATGAGATTGACAATAAATGAAACAGGATGAGACTTAATAAGCCGGATAAGTTTCTTTATAGACATACATACAATTTTAGGTAAAAAAAGTACGGATATTAAAAAATAGAATAAGTTTTACATATAAAGGCAAAATAACCACAAATAGATATGGAATAGATGGGATGTGGCTAACGGTGGTATGCAGGACGCAGGTTTCGTCCTATCTGAGAATCGTCAGCCGGATGTGTCTGGATTCCAAAGTTGATTTTCACTCCGGGAAATTAACACAGTACCATTGGCTTCAAACACCATCCGTTATCCAATTATCGACTGAGTTCAGCTGGCCACTCAATTTTGCAAAAGGTATGAGATTTAATTCAATTTGAAATAGTTTGGAATATCCGGTTATTGATATCTTTGACTGAAAGTTGATCAGTCTTGGTTGGCCTCAACTCCGAGATGCAGTTACATCCAGCTGACTATTTTCAAATAGGACGAGACTTCGCGTGTCCTGGATACTATTGTTAAGCTATATAGGTGCAATCCTCACAGGATGATCATAGACTAACCAACACTGATCAAATTTCAGTCAAAGATATCAAGAGCGAAATAATCCGAACCATTTTGAATTGAATCAGTTACAAATAGCTTGGATTTTAAGCAAACAAAATGTGATATCATTATGGGGTTACAGAGACTGTTGAGTTTCCTTGTGATCACTGTTGGACCGTTATTGAAAAGCTGGGAACACCGAACACCCATTACGTCCTATTATGGATTCCTTAGCAGTGGACATCCACAATCACGCCCGTGGGATCCTGGCTCAGTGATCTAGAAGTTAAGTATTCGCGCACGACACTGAAGTTTCTGCGTTAGAGTCCCGCTTGCGAAGTCATGGGTGAGCACTTCTGAGGAGTCCCATACTAGGAGGAAAAGGCAGTCCAGTGCTTCCAGGTTATTATTGGTGGTCTAACATTGATCGGTTCATGATCTCAATAAAATAGGAAATGCCTATTAAGTTATACTTCTTGTTTACTTGTAATCGAATGAACTGGCAACAAGTGGTAATTTTATTTCATTTATGATGGAATATGTTCGTAATAAATTTTCTGAGATACGTTGGGTTTTCGAAACTTCATGCCAAAATTTCATTGGTGTTTTAGTGCTAAGTTTATGTTAAGCAACAAACATCACAAAATGATTTGTTACAATCATTGTACAACTAAGACAGATTTTCTGGAAAAAAACTCCGATGGCCAGTTGCTATGTCAACTTTTTTCATTAATAACAAGGATGTCAACCGTGTTAAAGTACTTTTTTACACGCTAATTCCTCATGTTCCCAAACCTACTATCAGAAAATATGAAGGCCATGTGAATGATCCCAAATCAATGTATTAATAATGTGTATTGTGTAACATGTGGCTCAACAATTTACCATGATTTATGAATCACAATAGGTCAGTCAGTCAGTAACAACGTAGAACTTCGTACGTACGTACATCAGTTCGAGTTGCCACACCACATTAGCACAGAGATGCAGTTGTCGATTCAAATCCCGTAGTGGTAGAGGTAGTGAAAGTATAATCAGTAATCGGGAAGATTAGGGTTTGGAGATGTTATTCAAGGTGTATAATCCAGTGAAATAAATTTGAAAAGAAACAAGGAAAATTCAAGAGGACATAAAGAGTGGATGTACCTGCGCCATTGTAAACGATTTTGAGCCATGTCATTCAGGGTCTCTAACCATCGGTTGCTATCATCTCGCGGTACCCAACCAGGTAGTCTACACCTACCAACATGACTCAGTTCACTTGTCAGTGACTTCATGGACTTGTGCCATGTTTTGATCTGGCCGCCGCTAGCTTTCTTCCAACCTACTGCTATACCACTGAACATAGCACGTCGAGGCAGTTGGTCGTTGGGCATACGTAACACGTATCCCAGCCATCTTAACCGATGAATTTTCACTACTTCATCAATTGATTTGCCATCCTTACCTAGTACCCGTTTCCTAACAACTGTGTTACTTACTCGATGGTCCCATGATCACAATAGGTACATAACTATAATTCCTTTTGTTACCAACCAGGTTAACTAAGTGTGATTTTTTAATTAATACAATACATACGACAATAATGGATTGATTAAAAGAGAAACCATCCACAAGGGACCATCTAAAGAAACAATACACAATTGTTTGATGAATACACTATTTAAAATATACACAAATCTATTTATTTGGGATGAATTAAGTTTATTACTGATTGACCACTAATTCTTTACTGTTCATTGACTTTTACCAACGATGAAGTTGTAATGTGGACACAAGTCTAAGTGACTTGACACAAGAAGTACTATCCTCCTGTTCTTTTTTTTCATAACTGTTATATCCCGATAAGAATAATGAATGGTAACTTTTGGGATCCATTTACGGACCAATACTATGAGTATATTTTTATCGTATAATTGTTATGCAACTAAACTGTTCATATTCATGTCACTCTTATTATAAGCTTTAATTTGACCCATAGATTATTACTATACAGTTTACCATTCTTGAGTTATGGCTTGTTTATTAATTACTATCTCCCTCATTCACAGCCACATTTGGCTAAATCTTGTACAAATGTTGTTTCAGATTTTATGGTACGTGTGGTCTGTCTGGTTGATATATAAACCGAGTATGTTTGAAATATGAGGATTCATATTGCAGAGGCTGAGATTGGTGTTCTGGACTCAACTAGCTGGGCCAGACAGGAACCGAGACCAATCAGGACTCTAGGCTGCTCATACGGATTTACGCGTCATTGTTCCGATCGATAAGTCGCTGCATTCTGATTGGCGGTATCGTTGCGTTATCCAATATACAGAGCACACAGATTCACAAGTTATAACAATAACACTTCCTAGTTCACTTTAAAAGCGATTAAAATCGATATATTGTATCTGGGTTCTTTGTTCTGCTGATGTCAAATCAGACAATTTATCTTGACATTTTTTTTAACTGTTTGCCACTTATAGTTAACTGTTACAGTAAAAATATCACAAATGATCATTGTCTATTATTTGTATGTTCTAGTAAATTATCATAGTCATTTGCCACTTTGAGTTCATGTATATACCGTTGAACATTCGAATCAAGCTTAACAATTCTCAATAAAACATTTTCTGTCTATAGTATTCAAATAAGTCAGAAGATGAATAGATGAAGATTATAGACAATATAGATGTATGTTTCACATATATCCAGTGCTTGTCAATGTCATCCTACTCAATAGTGTGTATACGATTATAAACACAAATTTGAACTGGGTTTTTTTAAAACTCTTTATAACTTAATAAGATCATTTTTTGATTGAGATCATGAACCGATTGATGTTAAACCATCACAATTGAAAACCTGGAAGCATTGGACGGCCATTTCGTCCTATTGTGGGACTCCTCAGCAGTGCGCATCCACGATCCCGCGAGCGGGATTCGAACCCAGGGCCTCCGGTCTCGCGCTCTAACGCTTAACCAGCTGGACCACTGAGCCGGCACCCAATGGTGATAGTTTCTAACATCAACCAATCCATGAAATTGCGCGACCGACTTCCGTTGTACTGAGGTAGATACCTGTCTCTACCCGACAAGGATTGGCTCCACTGGTCACGGCTTCTCACTAGAACTCCGAGAATTCCCTCACGAAGCTAGTCACTAGTGAGCGCATTGCTGAGGAGTCCCACAATAGGACGAAACGGCCTTCCAGTGCTTCCAAGTTTTCAATTGTGATGGTCTAACATCAATCGGTTCATGATCTCAATCAAAAACTTAATAATCTCCACAACCCTTTACTATTAATAAGATCAGCTGTCTAATCCACGAATGTAGTTTTAAAAGAACTGTCCTATTAGATAAGTATTTGCTGGTAGCTAATACTTGTTAATATCTTATGGCTACTTCTGAATAAAGAAAATCGTTTCTGGATGTTACCGAATCACAGACATCAATAAAGCTTTATGTAAGGTAGGTATTTAAACAGTCTACTTTATCACAGTGATTACAACTTAAGATGTTTTACTTACGTTTTAGATTGCATTAGAACTAGTGTTACAAGATAGAAGATTTAGTTTCAACATTCAACATTTATTGACTTTTTTTTCTGAATGTGAGATAAATTTCTAAGAACATCAACCCAATCACACTTGATGAAGAAACTCTGGGAGATGTGGGATCGTTCACGTATCTAGGAAGCATCATCGATGAACAAGGAGGTTCAGATGCAGACTTAAAGGCGAGAATTGGCAAAGCAAGCGCAGCATTCCTACAATTGAAGAACATATGGAAATCGAAACAACTAACAACCAATATCAAAGTGATAATCTTCAGTATGAACGTCGAGTTAGTCTTACTGTACTTAGCTAAAACATGAAAAACTACCACTACCATCATCAAGAAGATACAAGTATTTATAAACGGTTGTCTACACAAGATACTCACTACCCGTTGGCCGGATACCATCAGTAACAGCCTAATGTGAGAGAGAATAAACAAGCTTCCAGCTGAGGAGGAAATCAGGAAAAGACGTTGGAAGTGAATAAGACATGCATCACAGAAATCATCAAACTATATTACGAGGCAAGTGCCAACTTAGAATCCTGATGGGAAACAGAAAAGAAGAAGACCAAAGAACACATTATTGTATCGGGAATTGGAAGCAGACATCAAATGGATAAATAACAACTGTGAAGAACTGGAAAGGGTTACCCAGAACAGAATTGGATAGAGAGTTCTAGTGGTCGGCCTATCCACTTTCATGAGAGATAACAGGCATAAGTAAGTTCACTTATACAAATAAAATTTACCACCTTTTTTCTATTTCACTACTGTTTAACCAAATTTTCTTTTTGGCTTCATACTAAGAAACAAGAAAGAAAATCAGTTTTCCAATATACTCAAAATATTTCATGTTCCTTAATATTTCTTATCTAAAATAAAAAAAGAAAAAAATAGATTCTCATTATTCATTGACGGTTGTCATAGAACCAAATATCACCTTTCAAATAAGTAAATAATTTATTTAAACACATAAATATTGGTAAAAGGAGGCACCAAATAGATATGCACCACACAAATCATCATTCGACTTATGTGAGGGCTGGTACACTTCCCGGGTACTTGAACCGAAGCAAGTGGTTTTCTTAGGATGTCTTACCCGGAACTCCGCCTGTCGCTCTTCTAGAGTTACTGCCGGTCCCAAGACCGGGTAAAGGAGGAGGGTTAAGCATGGGGTTAGTGACCTCATCCCGTAGAAAACTAACTCGCTAAAAAAACGCTCACCTTACCCGGAACCTTTGACCCAAAGGTCTAATCCATAAGGCAGTGGGACAACGTAAGGAAATGCAGTCCTATGGTAGGCAGTGAACAGCAATACGTTCATACGCTATTTGTTTGCTTAGGATCCTGGAGATCATGTACACCATTGGTTTGGAATTAGGGTTTTCCAACACCCCTAGTTGCATCCTCCCTATCCACTAACCTGGTTACAGCGCCGGACATTCGTTTTTTTGTCTTCTCAATTTCATAAAGAACATCCCCGCCACGAGAAGACAGTGAATAGGACTTCCCTGGTGGTAGCTGTATGCACGTGGCCATTTGAGAGCATTTCGTGAGGGAGAACTGACTTACCCCACTCTTGGTAGTACCAGGGCTCAACTGTATAAAAATCATTTTAAAATAAGTATGAGATGACATTTTATCATGGGCATAATATTGATGGGACTGATTTTAACGGATTAAACTAGGAGAATATAAAAGGTGATACGTCAACATGGTTTTTAATAATGTGTGGTTTATTCATTTAAGATCTCCTTTAACCAGCTAATGCAATATACCTATTGTCTACTTCCGTCCTCAAATAAATATACTGTCCTTTCTAAGGTAGTATTTTAGTTTCTTTTTATTCCACATTCTTGTCGTGTGTATTCAAGAACATCTAGGTACGAAGTATTATAAGTTTGATATCATTCTAGTTAAATTTTGTTCTATATAGATCTCCAAGTATGATAAATAACACTTTAGATTGTATTTTGTTGAATTCAAAGCACTTTTAATAAAGTTACAAATAAATCAATAGTTTTAGATGGTGGTTGGAGGTAGTCAACAGGAAACCCTGGACCCGGGTTTCGTACTACTTGGCACTCGTCAGCAAGGTGTACCTGTAATCTTGAGGGAACTGATGCTCCCTGGCGGATTCGACCTCGTGTCACTCAGCTTCACAGTCAGAGACGTTACCATTGAGCTATCCGAGCCGTGACTAACCTCCTGTAGGACTGAGATGTAATCACAATTGATTGATCACTGGGTGGTGATCAATGTCATGCTTGTCTAGTCCTCAATACATAGTGCCCGCAGTGTCGAGTCACCTAGACTGGTGGCCACATTGCAACATGATCGATAGCATTCGATCTGCACTAATAAGGACTAGACAAGCATGACATTGATCACCACCAAGTGATCAATCAATTGTGAAATCAATAGTTTAGTCGAACGTTATATTCTTCGATATACAACTTTCGTTAAACTAATATAGTTGAAATTCACTTGGTATTGTTTACTTAAATCTTCCCATTGATGTTTAGCACTGCAATTGAACAGTCTCTTATTGACATATGTGCACATTGTGTGTATAGCTTCGATATTGCCTTAATTCACAAGGATTATAAACAATGATGAATAGTGGCTATCAGTGGAATCCAAATGAATTTAAACTCCACCCCATTGTACAAACAATTGGTTATCAGGACTCAGTAGCTAAGTAGATAACATAAGCGAATGACACTGTTATGACCTTGATCTGTCTACTCTAGATTAAGACCTTGACGCAATAGGCCGATCGGTTTTACCTTGAGGCTAGTATGCGTAAGTTCGAGGTGGGATAGAGAGAAAACTATTCTAGCACCTGATTGGCTGGCAAGCACGCGAATGAAAGAAGACAATACAGTTGGGACACTATTGACTGTATTGCGATATCCAGATTTCCTGTGAAATCTCTGAATTCAGAGAATTCAGATTAGTGCAAAAAGGTACATGAATAAATAAGTGAATATCCTGACCACAACGTACAATAATTTGGGAAAATACAATTATTCACTTGATATTGTTTTATTTGAATCTTCCCATTGATGTTTTTGGACTGAAATTGATCAGTCTCTTATTGGCATATGTGCATACTGTGCGTATGCCTCGATATTGCCTTAATTTACAAGCATTATAAGCAAAGATGGATGCAGGTACATCCAGCTGACGAGTCCCAAACAGGACGAAACGCGCGTCCTGGATTCCACTGCTAGCCACTATCCATCTTTGCTTAAAATACAATTATGTCCAAAGCTGAGAATTAGAGTAGAAAATAAGGTGCAAAATATTATGTTTAAATTACAATAGCTTCAGAACAAAAAGGGGTATAGCAATGAATCATACATCAAACGAAAGCTCATGTTCTCCAGAATAAAATCGGGACAAAAATAAATGTCAGTGTTTAACAAGCTTTGAATAAAATGAAATAACGTCACAAGAAAATAGCTTTCGTAGTTTGTCAAGGTTCTGTTGTTTCCCTGTTCACAACAGGTAGTTAGAGTGAATATCAACTCTGAGACGCAGTTACATCCAGTTAACGAGTCTCAGATAGGACGAAGTATCGCAAGTCCTAGATTTCATTACTATTCACTATCCATCTTTGTTTATAATACAGTTGAGTTCTGTAATTAATAATGATTTACTCCAACAACAAAAACAACAACAACATTGTGAAAATAATAAGACCTCATGTAAACTAGTTTGATACTATGTAGTTGAAGGCAAATTCGAATGTTAATACTGTTAATACTTGTCGAATACTGTGTATTTACAATAATCACATCAATAATACTTCAGTAATACTTAATACGTCTAAATAATCTCCATGGTAAACAAAACACACATAATTCATTTAGTCTCATTGTAGTCAGTAAAAACAAACAACCCAACTAACTAATTGTATACCTTGCTGAAACTCTCTTTTCTAAATCGTTTTTATAAATGAATAAAATTGTTTACTGAAGATGAATTTATGAAGGCGACATAACTTAAAGATGATTCAAGTAAACAAAAAATTGAACATTGATCAAAAGCTTTCACAATTGAAAATTGTAAAACAAAAACATGCTTTATTTGTCTTAAAATGTATAACTTCAAAGGATAAATACAAATTTCAATGATTGAGATCATGAGTTCATTGAAATTAGACTACCATGGGAAATCTAGAGGCACTGGACGATTGTTTTATCCAATTGTGAGACGCCTCAGCTATGTGTATCCACGATCTCGCCTTGCAAGATTTGAACCAAAGACCTATCAGTCTCGCACGTGAGCACCATTGAGCTTGCATCCAACGGTGACAATGTCCAACTTCAACTAATCCACGAAATTGAACGACACATCCATCAAAAAAAGTTGAACAAATGTAGTTCTTGAGACAAAAATGATTCTACAAAATGAATAAGATACGATGTCATACAAAAATTGAATTAATGGTTGTTATTATTATGTAACGGGTTAACCTATCTGCTTCTGGATTCGGTTTCCAGATTGTCTCAAATCAAAGTTTGAGTTATTACTGGTTTGTTCTCTGTTACTTTCTTTGTTAAATGTAAGTGCGTTTAGTGCGCTTGACAGGTTTTCGGCTAATCCCTTCATTTATTCTACTCTTTTCCAGCTTCTCTCACTCACTTTACCCTGCATACTTCTCTACTACACAAAACAACTTCTGACTAGATGCGAACCGCTACAGCTATCACTATTTGTTATATCTGGAAGCTTAGCTTTTTAATATACCGCGTATCACTTGAGCACCAAAAGCTAGGACCATCCTAAGTCGCAAATGAGAAAAAGAAGAAGACTAGAGAGTGTAAACTGATCTTACATGAATAATAAATCTACCAGAGTTCCAAACGGATCATTCTACTTATAAATCTAACAAACAACGACATATAAATTTGACCCTCTGATACAGATTATCCGTCTCCTACAGACTTACATAGACGTTTAACAATTCACATAGTTTCCCTCGTTAGATCTAGATATTTAGGACAAGGATTAAGCGCCTAGTGTTAGGTATTTCATCCTGAATTGACATCAGCTATACTGTAAAATGTTGTATAGAAAAGTGGGTGATAGAATTTCTCTCAAAAATCCAAGAGCCGTCACCTGATTAGTTTATTCGTAAAGTATAATAACAACCGGTTAGTGTGTTTTAGGATTAAGGATCACGATTTAGGTGGAGGTAAGAATCATTTGTAATTGTCAAACGGTTTACATAACCCAAGACAATATTTGGGACCGGTGTACAGAAGCGAAAACACAAATATTTTGCTCAAAAAATCTTGAAGTTCGACTAAGAAATTTTGATCATGGAGTCAGTCAAACTCCACTCGAGATAACTTAATGCAGTGAAGATCATGCAACACTGAGAAATAACGTTCAGGATGACAACGATTTGGTTCTGACTCAATAGTTCAAAGATATTACGCACACTCTAATACATGGGTATTTGTTAAGAGGAATCCTAAATTGAGACAAAATATGGTGTTTGACATTCACAAATTCCAGACGCTGATGGAAGCTACCATCAAACTCACGTAACTTATAATAAATATTTAACTGAACAAATTATTTGTTCAAATGAAAGAATAAAGTTTATTCGTCAGAGAATAATCTGATTATCGATTGCCTACCTGCTAGTAACACTTTACAACAATTTAGTACATGAGAACCAACTTTAGATTTAAGTCTACATAGTCTTACGTAAGAACTATGCAATCAATTGATGGTTTTGAATATTATCCGTTTCAATAAATTTATCGTAGACAGATCCTCTGAAAGTAACATTCTAGAGCTTTTCAGAATATACTGATATCTCAAACAAATGGAATAAATAGTGTGCGTCTTCATCCTACGGTTAATGAGACACATTTGCTGTAGATTAAACATGCCGATAGACAATTTCAAATCTAGGTGAGTATTTCTGTTTATACTTCATCAAACTACTGGGTTGTCTTGGGAAATCTGGCCGTATTTCGACCTGGAACATATTGCTGTTTATGCTCTTACTTTACTGATTAATAGGGGGATTTGTAGAGATTGTAGTATTTTTACCGTTGAGATCATGAGTCAATCGAAGTTATACCATCACTGAAAACCTAGAAGCACTGGACAGCCTTTTCATTCTTGTAGTATAGGACTCCTCAGTAGTGAGAAACGGAGGTCCAGGGCTCCCAGAATAATTATATGCTAAATTTTAAGGTTATCTACACTATCGGAAGATACTTCATCTTGAAGTATATATAAAGAAAACTAGATTAGAATTGATTTTGACTACCATAGTGTGCAACAGCAGAACCCAAGGGGCCCTCTGACCTTAACTTACTGTTCCAGTCTTACAGTTCTCCAAACGACCCATCTGACATGGTAGGACTGGATGGAACTAGTGGTCTGGCCAATATAGTTTTACTGTGTTACCACGATAGCACGTCAGGGTATCAGCCAAGATCAGGATTTTAGAATTCGTTTTTTGGATTCGAAATATGACAACTTGAGCTAATACACATTTGTTTCGGGAAACATTTCGAATACTACTGACTAAACGACTGGCTTAACATTAAAAAAAAGGAACAAAAACCTGTTTCTAACATGTTGGTTTCTATGCACAAAAAAGATACGTGCTCAAATCTTCACAATTTTCTACCAAAGCTGAATAACAGTGGCATCTAGAAGACCCATTTCCTTCTGTTTGTATTTACCAGTTGAATGTACACACATCCTAGTACTGATGCTCATACTGTGACTCTTTCTAAATGCCAACGCGTTATTCACTACAGAGTCCATCTAGCTTATTGTTATAACTTGTGGGTTTGTGTCCCTATCAATGTATAACGTAATGATACTGCCAATCAAAGGACAGGGAATTACCTACTCTGGCTTTACCGGAAAAACCCATCTCGCTTTCTTATACAACTCTCAAGGATCTACTGCTAGATTATGTTAAGTATATAAATTTCGAATGCGGTAAAGGAGGAAGATCTATTAAAATGATTCATGAGGATATAAAAAATTCCACTGCATTACGTCATCCCAACCCAGTGCATACTCAAGGTTATGCAGATAATTCATTGAGGAGTTGCGATGTAGTTCACGAAGATGGGCACACGTTTGGCCAATGTTTGTCCTGTGGCAGGTTCCACTCTTTTAATTCATGTAAATTTCGTAATTCTAAGTGCTTTAAATGTGGTGATATTGGACATATTCTGTCAGTTTGTAATACTACTGTTCATCTTGCTGCAACGAATATTAAGTCATGTAATTCTGATTCTATTAAGTCAAGTATTTATAATGATCATTTGTTTTCATCAACGATTTCAAAAGACAGTGTAGAGTCATATAACAGTTCAGAGTTAAATGAAACTCAGAATCCTTGCGAGACTACAATTTCCAACCAATCAACTTATCAGTTATTGTACCAGATATGGTTTTTCCTAATGATTCACCTATTTCTGATGAAATTCCTTGCGAATCTGAAGAAAGTAAGTTGAGTGAACATAATTATAATCGAAAACGTGATGTAGTTTTGATAGATGCTGACTTTTCTAATGACCCATTACTTTGCAATGACATTCTTAGTAAACTCGAGGAAACTATTTCATAAGTCAAATCTTGATGTCATATCAAATATTATTTGTCCTCATAATGCATTTGTTTCTCGTGGGAAACTTGTTCAGTGCGAAGCACAAGTACTAAATGAGCTCGGTTTTGATTACGATTCGGATTATTTCATATCAACTGCTGTTTATCTTTTTCATAAAGTCACTTCTAATGTATACTCTAGTCAGTGTGTGAAATGTGCTTTAAATGAAGCTACATCATTCATCACTTGGGAATATGAAGATCCAACATTATTTCGTGAGGGAGGATAGTCTGAAAATCTATGGTTCAAATTCTAGGTAGCAGTAGTTTCAGTACTCAACCGACATGGTGATTGTACACAATCCCAGGAATCAAATGAATCTGTTTCGATTTCGGTTGTTAATTCCAATACTTATGAGTGCATTCTAGATAATATAGAGTCTTTATCCAATACACTGTCAGACAGACACAGGATGAACTTAAGAAGAAGACGTACAATCAAATACAGACACTTAGACTGTAATTTAAGCTGTGGCACATGTGGTGTTTGAATGAATTAATGATTCCTTTGTACTTGTTGAATGCTTGATTTCGAATTATAAATACAGTACGTTCGTTTGTGCTTATCTAGTACTTCTTGATCCAATTGCATTATTAATGGAATTCTGAGTTCGTACTAATTATCATAATTCACTATACATTTTGTATTACACTTACAAAATTTTGTTGAAGGTTTATTTATTATCCAGCAGTTGAATCTGAGTAAATATAAATGGTTAATTGGTATCCGTATTTCTCATGAGTTAGACGTTTCACAACAGGACAATTTATCGAACTCGTTTGGAAAAGTCTGTGTGAGATATCACCGTATTAAGTTAATGAAAGGGAACCCCAGTAAAAAACCTGATGTTCACTCGAAAAACTTAGTCAGTTCTGACAATATACTAACCAACAAGTTCCGTAACCTTTAAAAACAGTCCACACAAATTCATCATGGATACGAGCAAAGTGGAGTTCAGGCCTAGAAGAGTCACGGAGAGTCCGATGAGTATTAGCATCGGTCAGAATGTTTGGTCTAGGTGTCCTTAAAATATAAGAGGACATAATTCAATCGACAGAGCGAGAGCAACATATTTACAACCGAAGAACATCTGCGACTCAAAACAACTGTCTGTCAACCAACACCAAGGTCAGGATTTTCAATACAAATGTCAAGACAGTTCTACTGTATGGGGCGGGAACCTGGAGAACTACGAAAGCCATCATCCAGAAGATACAAGTATTTGTTAACAGTTGTCTACGAAAAGTACTTAGGATACGTTGGCCGGACACTATTAGCAACAACCTACTGTGGGAAAGAACAAACCAGATCTACAATATTTATCAGTCGTTCTCCATCTCTAGACCTGCCTGTTCGAGTCCAGAACATCAATCTCAGCCTCTGTGATATGAATCTTTTATTTCAAGCATACTGTGTTTATATACAAATCAAACAGACCACATCGTACCATAAAATAGCAAACAACATTTGTACAAGATTTAGCCAAATGTGGCTGTAAATGTGGGAGATCGTATTTGATAGACTGAGCATAATTCAAGAATGGTAAATCGTATAATAATCGTTCATAGGTCAAAATAAAGCTTATGATAAGAGGAACACGAATATGATTAGTTTAGTTACTTAATAATTATACAATAAAAATATACGTAAAGTATTAGTTCAGAAATAGATTCCAACAGTTACTATTCACTATTCTCATCAGGATACAACACCTATAGCATGTACAACAACTGATCCATCTCATAACAATACACTCAGAATGTACAACCATATCGATAGACATTGAATCATCATATACCTTAACATCATCAACAGAAAATTACAATCTTCACTTTTTTATATTCATTAGATCGAATGAGCATATATGTAAACAATAACAACAAACAAAGAATATTCAATAAAAAAATTCCATATAAAACCATAAAACTTTTTGTAGAGTGAACATCAACTCTCTAAAATGCAGGTACATCCAGCTGACGAGTCCCAAATGGGACGAAACGCGCGTCAAACTGGATTCCACTGCTAGCCACTATTCATCATTGCTTACAAAAAGCTTGTGAATTAAGGTAATATCGAGGCATACGCACAGTATACACATATGCCGATAACAGACTGATCAATAGCAGTCTTAAACCTCAATGAGAAGATACAAGCCAAATAATACCAAGTGAATTAAAACCATAAAAGCTACTCCAATATGATCAATTCTTAGACACTCAGCAATGATCCATAATAAAATAATAATTTACACTAGATAATTGAAGTAATAAAAATAAAAGGTTTGTAAATGTTTCACTAGATTCAATAACAAGTAATGAATAACAAGTGAGTAGTTTGTTTGTTTTTCTTTGTTTATAAAATAAACAATCTCATGTTATTATTTTGATTGACAAAGTTGTTGACTCAAGTTCCAATTATCATAGTTTTGTTTTAATGTTTTCTCTCTATCTGTCATCTAGAAATCTACAAGTTCTCTTAATAATAATGATCAATACAAAGGTATGATGAAATATGTTTAGAGTATATTCTCAATTGTTAATTATATAGTTTTAATAGTTGTGATCATGAGTCAATTGAAGCTAGACTACTATGGAAAATCTGGAAGCACTGGATGATCGTCTCGTTCTATTGTGGGACTCCTTAGCAGTGTGCATCCAAGATCCCTGATAGGACTGATAGGTCCTGTGCTCGAATCTCGCAAGGCAGGATCGTAGATGCTCACTACTTACTTACTTACTTACAGCTGTTACTCCTCGTGAAGGAGCATAGGCCGCTCACCAGCATTCTCCACCCAACCCTGTCCTGGACAATCCTTTCCAGCTCCTTCCAGTTGTTACTCATCATTTTCATATCTGATTCTATTCCTCTTTTCCGCTTCCCTTCAGGA
This sequence comes from Schistosoma bovis, assembly GCA_944470425.2. Taxonomy (NCBI): domain Eukaryota; kingdom Metazoa; phylum Platyhelminthes; class Trematoda; order Strigeidida; family Schistosomatidae; genus Schistosoma; species Schistosoma bovis. The sequence goes on along the minus strand of OX103959.1, from coordinate 5,035,342 downwards.
TTCTAAGTTAGCGCTTGTCTCGTGATGCAGTTTGGTGATTCGCGTAATGTATATCCAATCCACTTCCATCGTCTTTTCCTAATTTCGTTTTCAGCTGAGAGCTGGTATGTTCTCTCCCAAAGTAGGCTGTTGCTGATGGCATCCGGCCAATGGATGTTGAGTATCTTGTGTAGACAACTATTTATAAATACTTGTACCTTCTTGATGATGGTTGTTGTAATTCTCCGAATTTCAGCTCCGTATAGTAGAATTGCCTTGACATTCGTATTGAAGATTCTCACTTTGATATTGGTTGACAGACAGTCGTTTTGAGTTCCATATGTTCTTCAATTGTAGGGCTGTGGCCCTTGCTTTGTCAACCCTCGCCTTTACGTCTGCATCTGAGCCTCCTTGTTCATCGATGATGCTTCCCAGATATGTGAAGGATTTTACATCTTCCAGAGTTTCTCCATCAAGTGTGATTGGATTGTTGTTCTCCGTGTTGTATTTGAGGACCTTGGCTTTCCCCTTGTGTATGTTGAGGCCTACTGAGGAGTCCTACAATAGGACAATACGGCCGTCCAGTGCTTCCAGGTTTTCCATGGTGGTCTAGCTTCAATTGACTCATGATCTCAACTATTAAAATTACTATCATATCCACAAAACCCCTTTCTGATATTAACTATGTATTAGAAAAATAGTGCATAGTAAAAGTTAGATAAACATTAATTATCAAATTATTTTTAAAGGATAACATATATGTCATAAAATTAATCTTGGTTGGGGTACTATCGAAAACTAAGAAGTGCGAAATGGTCGATTCGTCCTAGTACAATCGTACTCAGCAGTGCATACTCATAGTCCCGTCAGAGCTCGAACCTAGAACCTCTTGGTCGGCATCCAGTCGTACAAGATCAGCTTCAACAGATTTGCAATGTAGTATGGTGATCATCCAGTTTCACTGGTAACAATTATTTTATACTGTATTTGTTTGAATCCCACCAGCCACAACTTTTTACTAGAAATCTAGGGATACTAAACAACGTGGGTTTTGTGGAGTGTTTTTTTTTGGATATTTTTGTTGGATCTTATTGAGAGTAATTATGTTTATTAGGGATTTTGGTTGACTTACGGTAAATTCTACGAACAATTGATGATTCTTGTGATACGGAGCAATGAATAAGGACCTGAATAAATCGGATTTCTGTCACATAACAGTATTTTAACGTTAAAGATCAGTATGCTACTATAGGACAGAGAAGGCGGAAATTTCAAAGTAGCCTTATAGTTCATATAAAAGTAAAGAAAATTGTGAACGGACAACCGTGTTTATGTAGTAAAAGTGATGCCAACCAACCCGGCAACAGCAAATGTTATTGTCGAAATAGAAATCAGGAAAATATCATCAAAGTTATTCGTTAAACAAAGAACTCACATATTATAACTAAAAACTAGATAACTTGATCTGTTTTTAACAATTTTGAAAATAATTACTATCATAAACCGACTTTAGATGAACAGTAGTTAAAATTAGAAAGTATGGTCCTGTAGTGTCGGTTATTATATTAAGCCCATATACCTTATTCTAGATTTCGGACAGCCCATTCTATTCATTCTACTTGAGTTACATTCTGACCTTGTTATTTATTCGCTTATCAATCTTGACTGTTTTTATATGAGCGCGTAGGTGTGTGTATATTTCTTATCCCATCACTCATCACATGTCTGTAACTTACTTTTGTGTAACCATAAATATTGATTACGGCTTGGTTACCCGCCATACCCACTGCGCGTCATTTTGCTTTGTTTTATTCCATTCGCTCTATATACAAAATATATGTATTCAAAAGTCCATTCTTGTTATTTGACTTATTAAATTCCGTTATTGACTAACGCGATTTAAGTCGATGATTATATACAAGGATAGGCGATATATATATTTCAATAACATTCATACGATCTAATTGGAGTCAGATCCACGGAGCCACTAAAGTGGAGAGCCCTTTCAACAAACATCGTCCGATCTAAACGACAACAAAATAACGGGCCCCATAGTCCATTATTTACAATTCCTATTAATTCGCTATAAACTGAAGTTGAATATCGGCAGTTATTCAATGTTATAGTGACTACCCTGATGTGGAGGTTCAAAGGTTGATGTTGTGAGTATGAACTGTCGAGGAGTCCCGTAGTTAGAGGAAATAACTAATTATTAGTCACTGGGTCTCCAGTTGATGACAGTTCATTATGGAAAAAATAACAAACCGAGGAACTCAGAGAGTGAGCTTCATTCTGTTTGTGACTGGTTAGTTAAGTTTACTTGAGCATTCCCACTATTTATGTTTTGTCATCGAGTATTGGTCACTTTTGTAAATAAACTACAGTTAATTTTGCGACTGTATTCACTACTAATGTATCTGATTGAGGAGTTCACATACAATCGGAAGATCAAATAACCTACAAACTAATATCAGTTGTTTAATATATACTATTCAGTGTACGCATCACCATAATCTACCAATGATTATAGAAATCAAACGTTCTGACCAGTTTGCCGTTTTTTTTATTACACATACCGTAATTAAGTATCGGAGTTTCGTTAAAAGAAAAAACCGGTATTTTGAAATATCATTAGGCTTGTTTATCTTCATTTCACTGTGGTGGTAAGTAATGCGTCAATAATTCGAAATAAACGCAATTTTATTTCTTATTGTTTCAATTTAAGTGTTTATTTAAATAGTCAAATTATAAATTACTAGCGTGCGAGACCGAAGGTCCTAAGTTCGAGTTTCATCTGTGGGATCGTGGATGTACACTGCCACTGAGGAGTCCTGTAGTAGGACGAAACGGCCGTCCAGTACTTCCAGGTTTTCAATGATGATCTAACATTAATTAATTCACAGGCTCAATGAAAAGTTAGAATTATTTTAATACAAGTTTTGTGAATTGTAATAAAGATGCAATAATATGATGAGCAATAATTTACAGTTTGGTTGGGCGCGAATGACCTACAAAATGTGATATCCACCAATCATTTATGCCATCTAACCACCCAATTTAGCTAATAATCATTTATTTCATTGGATAAAAATCTAATTCTTCTGATGAATTGCTCGTCCTTGAAGGTTTGAGTCAATAATCTTTTTCTACTTGAGCAACCATCATGACGCTACATTTTATATTTCATCGACTGATTAACATTAGTTTAATTCATTCATTTCACAACTCAAAACTCATTATTCACATTCATAATTTATCTTATTCTCATAAAAAAAGATGATAATTCTCCCCATTAGGGTTAGTTGATTTCAGAAATCTTGGAATTCTGCAATAAACAGCAGATGGATGAGTAGTTAATAAAAAGCATATTTCAACATATTCAAATAATGGACGAATGTTAGGAGGTGAGAATTGATAAAATCTACAAAATGTTCACTTTGAGGAGTTAATTTAATACAATTGATATCATTATAAGCAAAGATGGATAGTGGCTAGCAGTGGAATTCAGGACGCGCGTTTCGTCCTGTTTGGGACTCGTCAGCTGGATGTACCTGCATCTCAGAGTTGATGTTCACTCTGGGACTCGAACTCAGTACCGTTCGCTTCAAACGCCATCGTGTTATCCACTTAGCTACTGAGTCCTGATAGCCACTTGCTTGTGCAATGGGTTGAAGTTGAATTCACTTGATCAATTTCAGTCCAAAAACATCATTGGGAAGATACAAGTAAAACAATATCAAGTGAAAACAATTGATATCAGTTTGCTTAAATAGTAAGAGACTTTAAGGTTCAATGTTGAATGTACTAGACAATGAGATAACTTCAAGATAAATAAAACCATTACCAATGATTATATAAATATTAAATCAGTGGATAACGCATTGTTATTTTAGAGTAAACCTCTTTTGGTTTGAATCAAGTACACGTTCACAGCATATACATCCAGGTGGTAAGTCTTAAATACAACGAAACCGACATAGTGAAATTCACTTCTAGCCATCGTTCATATATATTTTTAATACATGTGAAGAAAAAATTAAGATGATGGGAGAAATCTTTCTCAACAGGATGTTAATTTTTTTCACCAATATATACACTCAAATGGAATAAATCATGATTTACTGTAGCCAGATATACGTCTGTAGTTAAATTCATTTTAAGTAATATAATAAGGTTTTCAATGACGAAAATCAAGTATTGATCTTCATTGAACAGCTATTAAAAACTCCATAGCTGTTTCACCCCTAGTATGAAACTGTTTTCCTCAGTGACAGTAACGACTCACGACCCAATCACAAAATCAGTACGTACTCACAAAAATAACAATTAGTAATCATGTTAACAATATATTTTTGTGTATAAAAAAGATGGATCTTCATAACAAAACGTTCATGGGAGATAGCTGCGTATAGTGTTTTTTCTTCAAGGTTTGGAAATTAGGGGAGATAAAAAAAAATTACAAAATAGGAGAATATGAGAAATAGTAAAAACTAAACACAATTCAATGCAGACTCGTGATAAGCTCATACATGCACACACACACATATATATATATATAAATATGCTCACAACCAGAATAGTGGTAGCACTAGTGTAATCAACCGAATGGAAGAACATCATAAGTAAGGGGAAAAAAAGATGGAGTAGTGATAGATAATAAAGCCAATTTAAATATGCAGCCAGTTATGTGTATTACATCATTATTTTGCAAGCGGTAATGCATAGAAAAAAAAATTACCATGATTTATGTATTTGTGTTGTTTTGTTTCTGATTAAATACAACAACAACAAAAAAAGAAGGAAAATAGTCGAAATGACACGGATCGTAGGAATAGAGATAGATCCACAATTAAAACTATGATTAGATAATCCTATGACAACATATAACAAGGCAGAAACAAAAAACTTCAATGTTACAAACACAAACATAGAGAGGTCGTGATTTTAATTCTAAAATAGAATTCACAATTGTATTAAAGGATAAGAAACATTAAAAATATGAATAATACATATCTATACTACTAATATTACAATGCTATAGTGTCTATTTTGTTGTATGACAATAAGAAATTAGCATACAACCATATACAAACACAGTGTGTGTGTGTGTATGTTTGGGGAGGGAGGGACGGGGTGGGATAATTTGTCAACTCGTTGTATTAATGATCTGATAGCCAATAATGATGATATCAGTGATAATCAATTATTGAATAGAAACATGAGGGGGGGAGGAGATAGTTAATAGAAAAAGTCTATTAAAGGATAATATACAAATGTGTGAATAAGAAATACAACAAAGATAAAGATGAGTAGTAGATGATAGTAGGTGACTAATAGATTATCATGGTAACTTCAAGTAACATCAGGGGACAGGAATACAAAGTGTAATAATGTTATATCGATAGGTGATATTTTTTTTAAAAAAAAGATATAGAAAGCTAGAAATATGATTTTGGTTAAAAGCACTTCAATGGTTAATAATTTTTAGTATTAAATGAATAATTAATACTTCAGCAGTGATTGTGTTGGTTTGGCTTATTAAAAAAACAAAAAAACAGGAGAAATGAATAACATGTAAATGAGTATACTGAATTGAATTGAATGGAATGGGACTACACAGCAGTTTGATGATTTTCACGAGTGATAAAATGAATAGATTGGTTGTTAGGAGAAGTAGACATAGCAGCAGTATGATGTAATAGATCAGAATTATCACTAGTATTAGTAGTAGTAGTAGTAGCAGTAGTATTAGTAGTAGTAGTATTAAAAATGCCAATAGTTGATAATTCTGGTGAAGCTTCTTTCATATGATGAATAGATTTTTTAGATATTGCACGATTACCAGAGTATTGACCAAGAAATGATGCTTCTTCATTAAAATTATCTGAATAAATAAACAGTACAGAACACAGATATAGAGAAATAAAATAAGGGTAACTTAGTGGATTAAAACAGCACAACATAAATTAGTAGAGTAAATCATGATTGATTCACTTGGATATTCATTCTTATAAGAGTATCAATAATTAGTATAACAAATCATTGTTAGTTAGCTAAAAGTGATAAGAAGGTAACATAATTCATCCTCAAACACGACGACGAATGCATGCGTATTATTAGAGCATAAGAAATAAAGTAAATGTTAGAGCTTCTATTTTTAGTATAAGCAATCACACATGGAAATAGATAGATAGAGTATGATAAGATAGAATACTAATTTCAACTGAAATTGTCCACCCAAGTTTTACGTTTTAATTACCGGTTTATGTAGTATTATATAGATAGACATTATAAATTACACGTAGTCATCCAATTACGATGATCATCAAAAGGACATAATGACTAGAGATAGAATACAATATGAAATATAACAGAAAACAATGTATCATACAATAATTCAATTTGATAAATAAATCATTTAAATATGTTGTATTTGTCACAAATTGATCTTAGTTGTGATATCAAAAAAATAAGCAGACTTCGATTATTAATCTTCCATGAAACTACCTCGTAGTAAGTGCCTATGTCCTGTCTACGGACTAATGCATGATCTTTAGATCTAGCAGTGAACGCTTAACGATTGTGACTAATAGATTAACGTCTTTAAAGTCTAGTGTTCGATCCCAGATGGAGTTCTAAGTGATCACAGATAAGAAATTTTATGCTAGGACAAAATAGTAAACCTGTAAATTCTAATTTACAATGGTTTGTTGACTAAGATCCACTAGCAATGCAAACAACCGCAAACATTAGAAAAACTTAGTTTGGGACAGTTTACAACAACAAAGGCAGTCTCTTATTTTAGGTGATTGAACCCAAGAATTTCAAACGTAGAGAAGCAACCATAATCTCTATTCCTAAAGTATTGGTCATTTTTAAGTTTAATCGATTTACCAGTTTCGTACATAAACAACACAGTTTTATTTGTGTATTACAAGGACGCTTTCACAGTTGAAACCACGAGTTTATCTAAACTAGACCGTCAGTAAAAACCTGGAAGCACTGGATGGCCGTTTCGTCCTGGTAGTATGGGACTTCTCAACAGTGCGCCTCCACGATCCCGCACACAGGACTCTAACCTAGTACCTATGGTCTCGTGCACGAACGCTTTACATTCAGACCACTGAGATATCATTCAACGGTGTTAATGTCTACGTTTACTCAGCCCATGATCTTGTGGAACCCTTCATCAATTGTTTGAAATGGATAACTATCTGACACCCAACACGGATTGGGCTCCACTTGTCACGACTTCTAACTAGAACATCAGGAATGACATCTCAAAGCTAGTCACTAGTGAACAGGTAATTGTTTTCAGTATGAGAATTTGTGGAGATTACAGTATTTGCATAGTTATACACCTCAGGTAATAAATGAAGGGTTCCACAAGACCATGGATTGATTGGAGTTAGATAACAATACCGTTGGATGTCAGTCCAGTGGTCTATATATCAAACGTTCACACGCAAGACCGTAAGTTTTGAGTCCAAGTTCTGTATGTGGGATCGTGGACACGCACTGTTGAGAAGTCCCATACTACTAGGACGAAATAGCCGTCCAGTGCTTTCAGGTTTTCAACTGTGAAAACACTACAATCTCTATAAATTCCCACAAGTTCATCTAAAAATTTCATTTTTTTTTCTAAAAAATTATATAGAAAAAAAACCATCAAAGTAAACAAAACAATCCAAACGGAAAACTTCAACCATAAACTCAATTCATTGAAAATTAACCTTTAAAATTTATCTGTAGCCAACTCTAACATCAAAACTAACGAAGTTGGTCTCAAAAACTTCAGTAGTAATCAGGGCCAAATGTTGTCAATAAATTTCATATATATAAAGTTTGTGTATAAAAAAATATGATCAGTGAAATACAAGATATAAAAGTTTACGCTTCAATTATGTTATGATATGAAATAAGAGAAATAAAGTACTGTTATTGATCTGTATATTTAAATGGAGTTAACTAACAAGTTAATTTCAGTTGAAATAGAATTATGTCCTGACAACTCTATTGCTAAGGTAATGGAATGTAAACTATTTTTTTAATGCTGACTGACTAAGGGAGAAAACAATGTAAAAACATGAAATGGGACAAGAAGAAATTGATATAAATCTAAGAAAGTACGCTTAAAACTTCTGAACATTGATAAACAAGAGGGATCTGATGCAGATGTGAAGGCATGGATTGGTAAAACGAGAGCGAAATTCCTACAATTCAAGAACATATCGAATTTAAAATAACCATTAGCCAATATCAAAGTCAGAATCTTCAATCTGAACGTCAAGATAGTCCTACTGTACAAATCTGAAACTTGGAGAACTACAACTGCCATCAAAATGTACAAGTATTTATAAACAATTGTCTACGTAAGATACTACATATCCGTTCAACAAATACCATCAACAACAACTTATTATTACAGAGAACAAACCAACTTCCAGCTGAGGAGGAAATAAAGAAAAGACGTTGAAGGTGTATGGGACATACATTGTAGAAACCATCACGAAGCAAGCACTAACTCGGAATCTTGAAGGTAAAAGTGAAAGAGGAAGACCAAATAACATATTGCGTCGGGGATAGGAGACAGACATCAAAAGAATGAATAACTCTTGGAAATAACTGGAAAGGATTGTCCAGGACAGAGTACGATAGAGAATCCTGATTGGTGGTAACCTATGCTCCACAAGGGATAAAAAGGGTAAGTTTGGAAATCCTTCATATATATTACGTTTACAGGTCTTAATCAATCACTATGGGACTTGTTACATTAGATTATATTCGGGTATAAATTGCACACAAATATTTCACATAAAAAGAGGATTTTTGATAAGAATCAGTAACCAAGTTTGGACTTGGTAAGCCTATTAATCGTCTTCAGATTAAATAATAAATTGCATTGACAAGAGTTTAACATAGTACAAAGGAACAAAGCCGAATGTCTGATTATGTCAATGTCATGGTGTAGTTTCGTTTAAAGTAGTTCGAAAAATGTACTTTCCAACTATAAGGAAAGGTAAACAGTTGAAGTTTTTCATATATCATGTTAAATTCTACTGTGAACAATAAAAATGGAAAGCCTGACTATCCATTCAAATTGAACTGTTTATTCAAACAACAACATATTTTATTCTCCCAGTTTCTTACACAACATTAGCACGAATTTAAGCTTTACTCCTTGTAAGATAGTGGTTGGAGGTAGCTGACAGGAAACTCTGACTGACCTAAGTTTCATGCTATTTAGGACTCGTTAGTAAGTTGTACCTGTAATATTAACGGAATTAATGGTTTGTGGAGGATTAGATCATGGTCATCCAGCTGATCACAGTGACGATGAGGAAATAACTACAGAATTTATTCAGTTCGAATAAAGGTTAAACCATAAATGATAAATAATAATAATTATTATTATTTCATCAAATTTATGTGATACTTTTAAAGAAATCGATTACTTCGCATTTGGCAAATGGTTGCTCTCAGATTGTCAATATTGAACACTGACAAGCAGCCACCCACGCTTAAATCAATGACCCTACTAATACTACTAATACAAATACTGCTAGCACAACTACTATTAGTGGTATCAATTAGATAATGAAAAAGAAAATTAAATCATATCACAAGAAGAAAAAAAGTTTAAACAGAAAAGCATTCAGCCTCATCATTATCTTCTGTTCGTCAGTTCTTTTTATTTCATTTGATTCATCTAATTGTGCCGAGTCGTCGTTTTTGCGACGTCACATAAACACAGGAACAGGACAGACAGATGAATATATAAAAACCTATTGCTCATTCTCTGATAAAGAGCAATCATTTGATACTGACGACTAGAACGATGGTAAAAGTGTTGAGTCGATTCAGATGATAAACACACACATGTGTGAACCGAGGGCCCTACAATTGAATTATATTTACATAACGTGTCTGCTAAGAGTACTACTAATTATGTTGATCAGTGTTTCATTTCAACCGGAGAATGCAATGCATTCAAACGCAGAGACATTGATAAATGATGATTATTATCAGAATTTATATTTAAACACTAATGAGTTATGAATAACTTATGCTTGAATAAATGCATGCTTTAAAAAAAACACGAACGAATGTTTTGTTTTGAGCAGAGCCTACAGAAAGTACACATTTCCATTGTGATACAAATATTCGTAGCTTTTTGCAAGAGAACCATAACTGAAAATTATGCCTTATATAATCTCTTCTTGAATGTAACCAACAGTTGTCATGTAGGTTCTAGCATCATGGGAAGCATCATAGTTTCCTCTAAGATTATGGAAATCCCTCACTGATAAATGCCAATCTAGCTCAGTGGTTGACAGGTTCAGCGTTCGCATGCTAAACCTAAGATCTTGGGCTTGATCCTTGACCATGGGGTCGTGGATGTCAACTGACACTGAGCAGTCCCATATTAGAACATAACAATTGTTCAATGTTTACAGATTCTTAATGGTTGTTTAACTTAGATTGGTTCGTGATCTTGGATAACATTCAATAATCCTCACAAATCACCTATACTATTTTAAACAATAGAACACATAATTGTCATACCTCAATAATTACAATCTCGACATTAAAAAAAGGCCTTACAATTATGCAAAAATCAATAAAACTAAGCAACATATAAGTGATGGTTAATATTTAGAAAAATGAAAAAGTATCGCGTATATATATGTAGGTAATCACTGAGACTATTTAATCGATAAAAGGATTCATTATAGAAGTTGTAACTGAACTAATACAACTATAATTGCTAAAATCTTAATGATTGAGACATCTGATATATTATGAAAATATCAATTGTATCATTATAGTAGATATTCATTCTAACCAATAAATGACCTTAGGGTTACGCCTATTCACTACAACAACAAAGCCAAATATTGAAAATCCGCCTTTTACATTTGACTTTTTTAAAAAAAAAATAAATATTGCATATGTATATATGTGTATACACATATTTATATACATAATTTGTGATTACAGTAAGAATATATACAAGTGGTTTGTCTGTTTCCTTACTGGATTACAAACAGATAAGCAACTGAGGGGGTAGTGGAGTGAGGCAAATCAATGAGAAGAAACAAAATTCCTCTATAGGGAAGAGAAAAAACAATAACAGAACCATGCTTACAATATATATACTCCAATAATGCTAACTATACAACAACTACTATCATTGGTAGTAGTAGTAACAAGAAGAAAACATCACGCGTGCAAATCTCCTTTTAGTTGTATATTTCTAATGAGATAAAATAACACAAGCTATGAATCTGTTTAATGTATGTAAGACTAATTTTATAGATAATGATAAAAGCTTAAATGATTATGTAATTATTGTTATTACTATCTATGTGCATTAATCGAAATCTTGGCGACGATCTGTAACAATGACAAGAAATCTATCAAATGAGGCTATTGGTGTACTCTACAAACTGGTGATTTCGATAGCACCATCTAGAATTCACAGTAATAATAATGATAAAATAACAATAATAATAATAATAATATCTTGTGATCATTTGAACGATCCTGTTGCTAATATTTTTTTGCTGAAATTCGATCAGTCTTGGTTGGCATCAACTCTGGAATGCAGGTATATCCAGCTGACGAGTTTCGAATGAGACGAAACGGGAGTGTTAGATTACACACCCTATCTATTCTATATCAATAATAATAGTACGTTAGAAGTGATATGTGTTGTGTAAGTGAAGCAGAGTGATATTAGTTGGATACACCAGTTGTATTAAACAATGTCATTTCACATACATAAAAATCCGTACTAAATAATACAAAAGATGTATACACAAAAAGTTTGATGTATTTTGCTCAGATTCATTAGGTCTGTGTCCTGACCATTAGTGGGATTTAGTTAAAAAGGACTGGTTTGGCTTCCCTATGGTGAGGTCGTGGATGCGCACTTTCCACTCGTACGTTCCAAACTAGGATGAAAGAGCAGTACAGTGCTTATTGGTCTTCAATGATTATCCTGTCAATATCAGTTCGTGATGTGATTAAAGAAAAAAGAGCAATAGCATAATATAGGGATGAGCTTAAAACAACTAATAACCAATCTTCAATCAGTTATTAGATAGTCGGTAAACCACTCTTTGTAAGTAAATAGTTTATCGAAAAGCGAACAATAATATTACAAAGTATAAATAGATTTTACGGAATTAGTAAATCTGCCAAAGTCTTCTACGAATCACTACACTATATATATTAGTCCTAAAAATAAACAATGGTATGTGAATTTGTCTACTCGTTTATTGACTACATGTCTGTCTTCTCAAACCCTTATAAAGGGATCAAGTAGATTGTTAGAATCCCCCCATATGGTTCATTGTTCGGGTTAGAATAAACAGTCTCAGGCTACAGTTTCCATCACAAACTGACATTAGCTATGATGGAAATGTGCTCTGTGATCGTATGTATGGATGAATGAATTTCGGACGAAAATCCAAGAGTTGCTAACTGATTAGTTCGTTCATAAAATATGATCTCAATAAGTTATTATCTGTTTTAGAATTAAGGGCTTGGAGTCAGGATGGCACGACGACCTACAGAAACAGAATTGATCATTTGACATGTTTTACATTATCATTTCATTCTAAGGTGGCATAAATTAATTTGCACAATCATGTTAACACTTTCAGCACGTATTACTACTTATTATTATACAGGATATTTAGTTTTTACGCTAGAACCAGAGAGCCTGAATTATTGATTCGGATAGGCTGTACAGAACATTTCTGCCAGAGAAAACTCAACAAATAACTTGACAATAAAATAACATATTATACAATGAAAATGATGGGAAAATATTATATAAGTGACCATTTGTATAGAATAGTTAGTCATACATTATTTCACATCACGGGTTAGATCTCATCAGCTGACCGATCATTATACTAGTTTAAGAGAGAGAAGAACAACTAGAAAACTAGAGTATAAATCACTGACTTATTTGTTTTACTTACAAACATGCGAATGTTGTAATAGCTGTAATACTTGGGAACAATTTTACAGATTATTATTATTATATACCTTTGGAGAACCATTATTTATGGATGATCCAATCAAACTTCATATAGTTGTTGGATTTTTGAGCATAATTCATTTACCCATAATATGGGCTAAGTAACATATTGACATTATAGATGATGTCAGTTTGTGATGAAAATTTCTACTTTAATTCTTTGACTTAATTTCTCTAACTAATTAATTCATAGTCTTATTTTGACCCTAGTAAGTAGTTGAAATTTTCCAAGGTCACTTTAGTATCGCCCAAAGGTCATCTGTACATTACAGCCTAGAGAAAGCTATCTGCTTGTTAATTTCAATTTCTGATTGGACACTAGGTTGGATGTAGATCCAGGGTTGATAGGCGTTAAGATTTTGTTTTTTATTCATTCGTAGAGTAAATTCAAAGGGCCGCAGATGATATAGAGAGGACTAACCATTAAGTGAACACAGTAATTATATGCTGCCATATGATAAGTAAAATCAACTACGCAGACAAAACATAATAAATTTGTTGTTTTTTTGGATAAGATAAATATACCATATATATCTACCAATCCCACACTAAACTTGATAATAAGTCAGTCGTTCTCATCTTAAGGCTTGACACAAATATGTCTTAGCCAAAAATTTCTTACAGCATAAGTACAGTGAGATAAATCTAAACTTGAGTAGTTAATAAGTTGAAATAATCGTAGAAGAGATGATAATGAGAAAGACTGAACATTGAAAATGTTTTCCGAAAAGATGAAATAAAAAAGATAATGAAATAGTAGTGAAGTCAAGATTGAAAACATTATCTCCATTGTAAATAATTCTAAGCCATATAGCCAACGGTCTCCAACCATTGATCGCAGTTATTTCATGGACCTTATTAACCAAATAATCTACATTTAACAACATGGCTCAGACCGACGGTCAGTGAATGACTTCATAAATTGAGACCATATTTTAGTTCGGTCGCCTATAGCTTTGCTACAACAGAATCCTAATACAAGCTCCAATAAGGAAGGTCGAGATATTGAGTAGCTTTGCAAACATATTACTTGCCCGAACCACCTCAGTAGACGAAGATTTGCATGTCCGTTAAATTTATTTAGTATTCTGTGTCTAAAGTTGGCACTGTTGATTCGATCGTTTCATGGCACATACAATGAGTCATTAGAAGAGACCTGTGATTAAAAAGCAGCAACTTACACATTTTTTCTACCTTTGTAGGTAATTGCACAGCTATAGAGTAAAATGTAGTGCAGTATCAATATGACTCGCATTGAACTTATCACAACAATAGTAATAGCCATTATTATTATTAACACTATTATTATTATTATAGGCAAAGATGGATGACGGCTAGCATTGGAATTTACGGAGCGAGTTTCGTCCTATTCGGGACTCGTCATCTGGGTGTGCCTGCATCCCAGAGTTTGTGATCACTCGGGGGCTCGAACCCAGTACCGTTCTATTCAAACGCTACCACGTTATCCACTTAGCCACTGAGTCCTGATAGCCACCTGCTTGTGAAATGAGGTGAAGTTTAAATCCGCTTGGTTTAGCTTGCTTGTATCTTCCCGGAGTGAGCACCAACTCTGGGATGCAGGCACATCCAGCTGACCGGTTCCAAATAAGACGAAATGAGCATCATGGATTCCACTATTAGCCACCACCTGTCTTTGCTCATACAGATTTTGACTTAAGGCAATATCGAGAGAATCCGCACAAGATACACATGTGCTAACAAGAGATTAATCAACTGCAGTCCTAAATAACAATAGGAAGATACAAGCAAACAAAACCATGTGAATTTATTAATACTATTATTACTATTTATTATTCAGGGGTTAGTAATATGTAGGTGGATCGTATTCCTTACAGATTGGAATGCCACAAAAATAAGGAAGTATCGGACGATTGTTTTACCCTAATATGCATTGGAATACTCTTCAGCAGTGTATACATCCATAAAATCATCACGGTCGGACCTATGACCATCAAGTCTCGCAGGTTCGACTCCTGGACAGGTAAAAATCCATTAGTACAATTTCAACTGTGATCAATTTGCGACGGCGTTTGTTGAATCGATAAAGTAAACACTATCACTTAACATTCAACTCTATAGAATGGTAAATGTTTTATATTCAAACACATTTTATCCATTAACAGCCATACATAGTCTGAAGAGATCAAAAAATGGAATCCCATAAAAATGGAGGAAAACACACATTGGCCAGTTCAATGTTTAGTTTACCAATTAACGCTATTATTACTACTTGTGTAATATAAATTAATAGCTTTCAGTCTCTCTCACACAAGTAACCTGTAAAAATAATAGTAATAATAAACAATTAAGTCCATATATACACACACATCGAAGAATAGTCTAAACGTAAATTGTGGAAATAGGCTTACATAGCGTTCTTACCTTTATACATGAAAAAAAAACAGTATAATTTTATTAGTGACACATCTATAAGCGCAAGCAAAATGTAAGTGTAAATTATGCATATAAATAAACAAATTAAGTTGTACATCATTAGGTGTCTCTTTCCCTATACGAGCCAGTCAACTTTGATTAAATTCAGCTAAGGTTAATCCCCAATGGAACAGATGGATGGTAACTAGCAGTAGAGTCCAACCATATTCAGACAAATCCTTAATGGGACGAAATGCAGTGTCCTGGATTCCACTACTAGTCACAACCATCAATCTATTCGATAATTAATCGGTTGTCAAGAGGAATTAATTATCTAGACGAATTTGAGCGTCAATCAATCAATTATGCTAAGCATTATTGTGTAATAAATTACTCAATTGATTAACCATTTAAGGTATGACGAGAAGCAGTGTTCGTTACTGCAGGGTTTAAAAAATAATATAAACACCTTCCATGAGTAATGAATAAGTAGTGTAGTTGGAGGCAGGCCGCAGGGAGCTCCGCTGAACGTTAACTTATTGAGTGTCAGAATTCAGTAACAAGGCCAATATCTACAATCTCGAAGGAATGGACGTCGATTCGAACATTCTAATCTGAGTCATGTAATGTTACAATCCAGGAAGTTAGCATCAAGTTATTCGGATTGCGACTGATTTCTCGTTGTAAAACAAAATTTACATCACAAATTGATTCTTTAACAACCAATATGACAATATTCTTTCTATAGTGTCAATCGAGTTTTATTAATCTAAGTGTATCAATATTACAATCCGCGCAGTTTTAGTGGTATGCGATAGTTGGAACAGTTGAATGTAGGCTCTGGAACTAGGTTTTATGAGGTAGCTTGTATGGTTGATTACATTGTTCGATTTCTTTCAACCAATTTGCACAAAACAAATAACATTATAATTTTATCTAATTAGTCTAACGATCTAGTTTAAATAGGATTCTATTGTTGGTCAATAGTTTAGTATACAATTAAAGCAAGCAGTGGATAATGACAATGATAACAGTAGATGTGGATCCAACTTTTCAAATCAACATAATTATTAAATGATTAGAGTGAAATTCAATAAATGGATCACTCGTAAAAGCACAGTAGTGAAAAGAGCATATGGTGTGAAAATCAAATCAACGTGAATAATTGTGGTTAATCCGGGAAAACACAGGATAGCAAACACAAGTGTTAAGTAATGTAACTGTGACAAGAGATGAATATCTGATATGATATACACCGAGATTTACACACTGAGAATATGGCAAAAACGGAATCATGAATTGAAGAAAATGATTTACTCGATAAAACAAATCAAGTTAGGAGAGCAACCAGAATGTAAATGACAAGAATAAAACTTAAGTTAGTTATTTATTTTTTGGTTAGAAATGCGGCACAAATTCAACCCGATTAACAAGCGAAATAAATAAACACGCACATATAGTGTATACCTTCACTAACTGATATTTAATCGCATAACTAATGATTTGAGTTTATTTGATGCTGCAATTCCTGCTGTGCAGATATTGTTGTTGTAAGTAATGGATGCGTTTGTGGACCACCTTGATATAAGAAGTTTGAGGGAAATAATAACAAACAGTACAATAGTAATAAGATTGTAATGATTCATTTCAATATTATCGTTCTGAAAAAGGTGATTTTTAGACGAGTAGAAAACTAGACAGTGCAATACTACTATTACAACTACTATTGATGGAGTTTTGTTCTCTGAGCTGGATGGTTTGATCGTGGAGCTTCCAGGGTTATTGTGAACGACATTATCAGCAGAAACTCTATCAAAGTCATCCACCTGAGCCACAAATCTCCACTACTACTACTCAGTGGATTCATCAAAGAATTCGAAGATACATCATTTTATTTATGAATTTTAGTGGTTAGTTTCATCATTCAAAAGTCAATCCAGTTTCTGTTTTAAAACAATCTGGATTTTTTTGACAATTCAGAACCCAGAACAGTTATTGAGTAGCTAGATATTTGAAAATATGAGATACAGTAGCCAATCTAGTGGTCACTACCAGTCTAACATTACAAAGAACAATTTATTTGATTTACTGAAATTATTTAATGGAATCTACCGAGGTGGTGTTAAATCAGAACTACAAAAATAGAAATTTACAAGTCGTGCACTAATAAATAATTATAATTAAGATGAATATGGGGTATTTAGTGATACGCTGGGCCAGTTAAGCTTATCCGCTCAAGGGCAAGTGATAAGTGGGAGACGCTGATGAGCATAGTCTACTGATCGAGATTCAATCCAACTTTCTGAGGAATACATATATGCATATATCGTTCAGCTTAGCTTATAAAAGCTAGGTACTTATTCAAGTAACAGATTGAGCTTGCCTATAGGAAGCTTGTATATCAGTGGGAGAATCAGATGACCATCCAGGAGACTAATTAACTGTTATAAAGGATTCAAAACACCAATCAAACCTAGAAGACAGAAGTTATCAAATGTCTTCGACATCAGGTGCACTATGTTGAGATATAAGGTGGTGGTTAGAGATAGTCAAAAGGAAACCCTGACTAACTTAAATTTCGGGCTATTTGGCACGCGTCAGCAAGGTTTAACTGTAATTTTAAGGGAACTGATGCTCTCTGACAGATTCGAAACAGTGAACTTTTAACCTGTAAATTTGTTTTGTCATCGAGGATTTAAAACATACACACAAAACCTCACATTATCCAGTTTGTTAGAATCAAATTCTATAATCAAAGAATAAAGTATGTGAATATGTATTATGGTGATAGGTGTATTTAATCATTAGTAATTATCACAGAGTACATATATTTATAGGTGAAAGTATAGATTATACGAATGAGCAAATCATAGTCGAGAACAACGTTTTTGGGCTTATGAACGAAATTCAAATACCAAGTACATAATGAACAGTAGAAATTATTTATTTAATGGCTTTATCCTCGCATAGTGTTGAAAACGTTTATAATGATAAAAAATATCTAGGTTTTGTCACCACGAGATTAAAATGAGAGTATTAAACAGCAAATATGTAGTCTTTTCTCCTTAAATTGTTTGTAACAGGAAAATTGACACTATTCTTAAGACTTAACGGCGAGACTATAATCCATGCGCGCACCAATCAGATTTAGAATGACAGGTCTCCGACTCTGGCGCGAAATTTACTCATCTATTTGGCTAAATAGTTTTGGCATTACAGCTGATATCACTTCGTGATGAAAACCTTAAATCTAATTCCTAACTTTAACCACCAACTGTGAATCATAATTATAATTCCTCACACTGGTTTATAACCCTCATTTGGTCCTAGTTATTAGGTAGACACTCTCAAGGTCAGTCCAGTGTCGCAAAAAGGTCGTTCATAAATTATAGTCTCATCGCCTTAATCCTAAACCCTTAATTCTGGAATAAGTAGTCACTTATTACTTACTTATCTACCTACGCCTGTTAATCCTCGTGGAGGAGCATAGGCCACCCACTAGCACTCTCCATCCAACCTTGTTCTCGGCAATCCTTTCCAGATCTTTCCAGTTGTTACTCATCCTTTTCATATATGCTTCTATTTCTCGACGTAATGCGTTCTTTGGCCATCCACTTTTCCGTTTCCCTTCAGAATTCCAAGTTAGGGCTTGCCTCATGATGCAGTTTGATGATTTCCGTAATGTATGTCCTATCCATTTCCATCGTCTTTTCCTAATTTCTTCTTCAGCTGGAAGTTGGTTTGTCCTCTTCCACAGTAGATTGTTGCTGATAATATCCGGCCAATGGATGTTGAGTATCTTGTGTAGACAGCTATTTATAAATACTTGCGCCTTCTTGATGGTGGTTGTTGTAGTTCTCCAAGTTTCAGCTGCGTATAGTAGAACTGCCTTGACATTCGTATTGAAGATTCTCACTTTGATATTGGTTGACAGACAGTTGTTTTGAGTTCCATATGTTCTTCAATTGCAGGAATGCGGCCCTTGCTTTTCCAATCCTTGCCTTTACGTCTGCATCCAACCCTCATTGTTCATCGATGATGCTTCCCAGATATGTGAAGGATTCTACATCTTCCAGGATGGCTAGGTCATCTGTGAAGTCCAAATCGTCTAATTGATTCTGAGCTGTCCATTGTATGCTGTGTTTTCCCTCAGATATCGAGGTCTACATAATCCAGTGGACCACCAGTAGAAAGAGGAAGAGAGAGAGTAGACAGTCTTGTCTGACTCCAGTCCTTACTTGGAATGTATCTGTCAGATGTCCTTTTTTTCTGGTTAGCGGTTTTTTAGGGAGTCAGTTTTCTGCGGGGTGGGGTCGCTAACTCCATACCCAACCCTCCTCCTTTACCCGGGCTTTGGACCGGCAGTAACTCTAGAATAGATACAGGACAAACTAATCAGTTAGCAACTCTTGGATTTTTGCTCGAAATTCATTCATCCATACATACGATCACAGAGCACATTTCCATCATAGCTAATGTCAGTTTGTGATCGAAACTGTAGCCTGAAACTGTTTATTCTAACCCAAACAATGAACCATATGGGGGGATTCTAACAATCTACTTGATCCCTTTATAAGGGTTTGAGCAGATAGACATGTAGTCAATAAACGAGTGAACAAATTCACATACCATTGTTTATTTTTAGGACTAATATATATACAGTGTAGTGATTCGTAGAAGACTTTAACAGCTTTACTAATTCTGTAATATTATTGTTTGCTTTTCAATAAACTATTTACTTACAAACGGTGTTTTACCGACTATCTAATAATTGATTGAAAGTTGGTTACAGATATTTGAAGCTCATCTCTTTACAATACTCTTACCGACCTTTTCTATAAATAGTAGGACAATATTAAGCATGAATGAACAATTGATTGACTTGGTAGATTTTAATCATTTCATTGTTATGTCACACATATTTATATTCATTAAATGTTATTCTTAATGAAACTATTACAATAATAATGTAAGAACTTAATTAGCAAGTAAATAGTTTTGTTGTTGTTATTATAAACAATTTGTTTTTTATCATCTGTCCATAATGGTAATAAGATTGGAAAAAACAACAACAACAACAACAGCAGCAGCAAAAAAAACTGACCAACCATTAACGCTGTTTCAATGACAAACAAAGCATGAGGGTTAGATCAATGGTGATAATGAATTAAAAATAACAAACATTAAAACAAATCTAAAATATCAGAAGGGATTTTGTGGAGATTTTTAGGAATTTCATTGGTTGAAATCATGAGTCAATTGAAACTAGATCACCATGGAAAACTTCGAAGCACTGGATTATGGATGCGCACTGCTGAGGAGTCCCAAAATAGGATGAAACGGCCGTTCAGTGCTTACAGGTTTTCCATAGTTGTCTAACTTCAATTGACTCATGATTTCAATCAATGAAATCTAAAATAATCAAAATAAAATTAATCTTATTTAAGGGAATATAGATGTGTATAATGGTAGGTATAATGCCATAGATATTTATTTGTTTGTCCATAAATTAATACACATTAAGGATAATATAGAAGCAAATAAACATTTCAATTAATTACCATTGAAATTTAGTCCTAATTATTGCTTATACAATCATTGGTATAAATAAAACATAGTTTATCTATTTCTTCAGCTTTCTCAAATATATCAAAAACAGGGTTACATAATTTCGATAAAACAAAGATCAATCTTTTAACACACACTGACAAGAAATGATAAACATATTATGCTAATAATAATAATAGTTAAATTTACCCCAGTGACTAATTCTGAGAGGTAATTCTATAATTCCTGTGAGAAACTGTGACCAATGTGAAGTTCAATTATAACGGTTTTAAGGAAAGTACCCACCGAAGACAATGGAACATGGTTACGCAATATCACGAATTGACTGAAGTTAGACATGCACACTACAACTCGGGGGGGGGGGTGCTAGCGATTATAGGTTAGTGCATGAGCTTGGAGATCATGTGTTTGGTCTCCAGTGGCTGGATCATGGAGGCATACCACATTGAAGAGTCCCCTTATCAGTAGCCTCTTGGTTTTCATCAGTGGTCTAACTGAGACCAGTTTATGACTCCAACAACCCTCTACAACTATCAACAATTCTAAGTAAAATGAAAGCATAACCAAACACTTAAAATTAACGACATCATAAACAAGACTTTATTGCAGATTATAAATAATTATGTCCGTAAATAGGTATTTACTTCTAAGCAGATAGTTGGAAAAGGTAAATATGCACAAAACATATGGATAGTCAAATATGTTAGGTAACATGTATCAGAATTGGTTACAATGGTTCACTTGTATTCACCCCTTGTATTTACCTTCGGATATTAAGTTTTAAAATCATCTAACATGTTTCCTCTTTCATAAATTCATTCTCCCTTCTCAAATCGTACCGCCTATGGAGTACTGTTTTCTATTTCCACTAATATTGTCACTATTTCTGGAACTGTAGCATTTGTCTAAATAGTTTCATTTCCTTTAATTTTCATTTCATCAAGTAGTTAACATTAATTCATAATTTCTCTTCAAACGCCTAAGACGTTTTACTTTGAACTGTTTTAAACATGGAAAATAACTGAAATTTAATGTAAGTTAAGTACAATCCCATACAAAATCAGTTTTAGCCTAAATATTCTATGTACAGGTCGATGATTCTACTTGACTGTCTAAAGCATAGTAAGTGGAATAATGAAGTTTGAATCTTTAGCCCAGTTGTTAACTTATGAATAATAATTACTATTACTATTATGATCATATTTTTGTGATATCCCAGAGAGTAGAAATTTGAATTTCTGAATAGGTATTACACTACTACGCTATATTTGTATAGCTAAAGCAGTTCCACAGTACTTTAATTATGGCTTAAGACCTAGCAATGACAGTGAAAAAAAAAGATAAAAAATATCATACAGCTATATGATACGACGAACGCCTGCAGCTCCTCTACAGTTACTGCTGGTTCCAAACCCGGGCAAAGGAGGAGGGTTGGGCATGGGGTCATCAAAACTTTACCGTAGAAAACAACCTTGCTAAAAAACACCAAACAATTGCCTGCGCAAAATACTCAGTGTCCGTTGGCCGGATGCCATCAACAATAGCCTACTGTGGGGGAGAACAAACCAACCTCCAGATGAAGAGGGAATTAGAAGGCATTAGGTGGATGAAACATACATTGTGGAAATCATCAAACTCCATCAAGAAGCAAGCCCTAACTCAGAATCCTGAAGGTAAAAGGGAAAGAGAAAGACCAAAAGAATGAATAGCATTTGGAAACAAGTGGAAAGGAGAGCCAGGACTGGGTTGTTTAGAGAATCCTGGTCGGCAGCCTATGCTCCACGAGGAGTAACAGGCGTAAATAAGCAGCTCAGACGTGATGTCTCTCTAACGAGAGAACTGGATAATGCAATATATGTGATATTAAATTCCAAGACATCATAATAACTGGATTCAACCATCGATTATAAGCAGTAATTGACAAAAAGACATTCCACTAGGTAAAATACACATCGTTAATACATCGATAACAATAACATATCAAAAATTCTATCCAAAAACTAACAAACACACATATTCACACATCAAATCGAATTACTGTGCCAAAAAACTTTCAACCATGTTAGAGTAGAATAACAACGTACAACAAATATTTGTAGATGTAAACATGAACATTATGTTGTAATTAATGTTCGATTGTATTTTCATTCTTTGAGTATGTGTGCATTTACACCATTTCAAAAGTACTTGTTATAATTTTTTTTAAAAATAACAGAACTAATTGAATTTCTAGAATAACGCTGTCTATTGAAATAACACAATTTGGAGAAATATATACCCACATCAAACATAAATAGAACAAGCATAATGCACCGAAACATGGATATGTTATATACAAAAGAATGAATTAGTATGTTACACACATTGTACACAATTATAACAAGATAAATAATATGAATAAACCAGTGTCAAAATTCCAATTTAAGCTGTTTACATGAAATAATAATGAGTATATACAGTATGTTAATTTGAACTCATTTCCAATGGAAAAAAAGTCAAGACAAAGAGTAAATATTGTTTGAAATTTGTACAAATTATGTTTTGATAGCAGAGAGGTACAACAAAAAATATCGATGATAAACAGCAGACAAATATCATTACACAAAAAATAATGTACCTTCAGTGTTACATATACATAAACTATTTTATATCTGGTGTCCATTGAGTAGACGGTCATTCCAAGTTCATTTATAGATAATTATAATATGTTTAGGATGCTTTAAAAATGAAACTTAAATGTTATAAGTTTACTTATTACTGTTTGTTATTCATAATAGCCACTGGCCTAGTGGTGGATACATCAGACGGTATACCTCTTTCAGAAATGCCTCGTCACTTTTTTATCGAATAAATAAACTGTGATTAGCAGTGAAATCAAAGACGTGAGTTTCCTTCTATTTAAGACTCGTCGGTTAGATTTATTGGCACCTCAGTATTGATGTGTCACACACCTTTTATTTCAAACACCCAATGTGTTGTCCATCAAGCTAGTGAGTCCAGAAAATCGATAAATTATCTAGAAGGTATAATGTTTACGTCATCACTAGTACATGTTTATATCCTTCCCATCAAAACTATTTCATGCAATCAAATGGTCTAGTATCTTAAACCTAGGGATCTAAGGAACAACCGGTCAGTGTTAGTGTATGTGGGAGTAAAACTGAAAATTCCACGCTAATCTTGTTTTTGTTTTTTTACAGTCAGTCACTCAGTCGGTAACAACGTAGAACTTCGTACGTACGTACATCAGTTCGAGTTGCCACACCACATTAGCACAGAGATGCAGTGGTCGATTCAAATCCCGTAGTGGTAGAGGTAGCAAGAGTATAAGCAGTAATCGGAAACATTAGGGTTTGAAGATGTTATTTAAAGAGTATAATCCAGTGAAATAAGTTTGGAAAGAGGAAGAAAGAGACATGAAGAATTCATAAGATTAGAATTTGGGAGAACACAAAGAGTGGATGCACCTGCGCCATTGCAAACGATTTTGAGCCATGTCATTCAGGGTCTCTAACCATCGGTTGCTGTCATCTCGCGGTCCCCAACCAGGTAGTCTACACCTACCAACATGACTCAGTTCACTTGTCAGTGACTTCATGGACTTGTGCCATGTTTTGGTTTGGCCGCCCCTAGCTTTCTTCCAACCTACTCCTATACCACTGAACATAGCACGTCGAGGCAGTCGGTCGTTGGGCATACGTAACACGTGTCCCAGCCATCTCAACTGATGAAGTTTCACTACTTCATCAATTGATTTGCCATCCTTACCTAGTACCCGTTTCCTAACAACTGCGTTACTTACTCGATGGTCCCAGGATATACGAGCAATGTTTCGAAGACACCTATGATCGAATACTAGTAACCTATGAATATCCTCTACTCTTTTTTTTACAGTTCCGTGTATGTTTCAATTACCAGATTGATGAACAGTATGAAAAAGTGTTTTTATGTTGAATTCGAAAGCTGATTCATTACACCTCGAAAGCAGACACTAATACAAATCTATGGACTTTTGGAGTAGAAAACATTCAAAGTCATTCGTAGGTAAACTGTGTTCATTGAATCAGTCAAATGAAGTTCTTTACTTAACAATGATGTAAATAACACACTTAAAATTATTATCAGAAGGGGTTTTGTGGAAATTTTAGTAATTTCAATAGTTGAAATCATGAGTCAATTGAAGCTAGACCATCATGGAAAACCTAGGTTCGAATCTGGCGGGGGGCGGGCGAGATCATGGGTGCGCACTGCTAAGGAGTCTCACACTAGGACGAAACGGCCGTCCAGTGCTTCCAGGTTTTCTATGGTGGTCTAGCTTCAATTGACTCATGATTTCAACTATTGAAATTACTTAAAATTATCACCAGACATCTACATTCACATTCAATAAGAAGCTACTTAGAAATTACTCAGCGTATTTTTTTATGTTCATCTAAATAATTCATAAACTGAAAACAATTGACCATGAAAAAAATAACAATGTTGAATATATTTGTACATTCTTGTTTTCAAAGAAATTCATGAACTGATATGCACTTGTAAACATGTAATGTACTAAAATGTCAAAGGACATCCTTCTGTATAAATATCATACTATACAGAAAAACTTCAAGTGCACACACATGGCCTCTCTCATAATTCACAAATAAAAAAAATAAATAATTAGGATCTATGGTTAGTCGGTTATCGAGAGATAGAGAGAGGAAGAAAGACAGAAAGAAAGAGGGAAGGAGGGATAGATTGAATGATGAGACTTGTTAAATTATATGATTAGCCTTTGGTTAAACAGTACCAAAATAAACAAACAAATACATAAGATTGTTCAGTAGTTAGTGGAGAGAGAGTACATTTGAACACATGCAAAAAAATTAACTATCATAAAATTGTCATTATTTTGACAAAATTTGCACTTTCCAACTTTTCTGAAAATACAGCAATAGTGAGTATGTGTGTGTGTGTGTGTGTGTTTAGATGTAAGGGCAAGGTAAGTTGTGAGGCGTTATCATTTGAAGAAGTATGAAAGTGGGAATTAGTGACTCAACAAACCAGTTGCGGCTTAAAATTTTGTAAAACACGGAAAAAAGAACCACATTAATGAAGATGGTATGACAAAAAGAGATAAAGCAAACTGCACAAATGATCGTTCAACACAGAGTTGAATAGTAGATAGCCATGGAATTTAGGATGTATACTTCATCGTATATTGAACTTATCCAAGGTTCGTTCCTAAATACCAGTGTTTATATTTATAGAGACTCGAACTTAGTATTGTTCGGTTTAAACGCTCAACGCATTGTCTATTTAGCTACTCAATCCAGATACCTACAAGCTTGTAAAATGGGAGTGGATTTCAATCTATCTTTGTGTGTTGTTTGAATCATCCAGTTGTTGGAGTGAAGAATTACGAACGAACGGCTTTAGTTACCATACGCGCATCCTGTGAAGATTGTCTCGATATTACCACTAAGTAGTTACAAGCATTTGAACCAGAGTTGGATAAAAAAGATCATTCAATAAACCAGAATACCTCAATGGTAATGCCTCTGACTTGAAGACTAGGTGATTCAGGTTCGAATTGCTCATTGGGAATCAATCCACTCAAGATTGCAGGAACGTCTAACTGAGAAGTGTTATCTCGTACGTACCTAGTTTGCGAAAGGGTTACCGGCCGACTACATCAAACCACTTAACTGATATCAAAAGCTTCGCTTCTTACCCGGTTGTTGTATGTTCCCAGGAGACTATAAATTTTTTAACACTACCAAATAAATACATGATGGTCATTCATTATTAGAGTCTGCACGGTAACCGCGACAAGTGATTGGAGACGTTAGGCAACAAAATGGCTTAGAATAGATCAAAAGATGCAACTTCACACTTTTTTAAATCTAAATTTTCAATTCTAGTATTCCTTTACTCATGCTCTGTCACTGACTTTTCATACTATATATATATTCTGAATGTTTATTCTTCATCAGTATGATTAGTACTAGAATATTTCCATTCCTTTGATATTGCACGTGGTAATTTCATTGAATATTGCTAACTTAGTATGGGAACTTGGGTCGATGCATTTATTTCCTGTTCCCTCCGTGTTTTACATTTGACGGAGGATTTGACACTCAGTTTCAATTAAAGACGCATATTAATTAAGTAAATAGAGAATAACGAAAAGGAAGAATGGTCAGTTAATTCTTTCTAATTAAGAATTTCTTAATTGTGCACAGCCACGACTCAAACTGGGATCGATCTGATCTGTGTAGTAACACCAGTTGTAAGATAATCAGGACTCCTTAAGACAAATTGATCAGGAATTGTTTCTTATTTTACATTACAAACTGATATCGGTTAGGCAACCATTGAAGAGCTGAAACGATTAGGTATTTGTTTTGTTTTACCACGAGATTACTCAGGAATCCTTGTTTACGACTTCAACTGGGGTGAATCCAACATTTTCTGTTTTAGAAGTGAGCGTCTAACCGTCAAACTAATGAGTTGGTATCCAATTGTTGACTTATCTAAATTAAACTCATTCACGATATTTCATAGTTTTATCGAATGCTATTTACTCAATAACTGTCTAAAGTTGAATGATGTAGATTTTTAAATAATTAAAATAACCTATATTGTTATTGGATAAGAAAAAGAGAATTTAGCTGAATTCTCTGTTACGGTAAGTGAACTTAGTGGGTTTCTTAACTATTCTGTCAAGCTTGCCGTACTTACTTACTTACTTACGCCTGTTACTCCTCCTGAAGAAACATAGGCCGTTCACCAGCATTCTCCAGCTAACCCTATCCTGGGCAATCCTTTCCAGCTCCTTCCAGTTCCTATTCTTCCTTTTCATATCTGCTTCTATTTCTCGACGTATTGTGTTCTTTGGCCTTCCCCTTTTACGCTTCCCTTCAGGATTCCAAATTAGGGCTTGTCTCGTGATACAGTTTGACGATTAGCGTAGTGTATGTCCTATCCATTACATCGTCTTTTCCTAATTTCGTTTTCAGCTGAGATCTGGTATGTTCTCTCCCAAAGTAGATTGTTGCTGATGGTATCCGGCTAATGGATGTTGAGTATCTTGTGTAGACAACTAATTATAAATACTTGTACCTTCTTGATGATGATTGTAGTAATTCTCCAATTTTCAGCTTCGTACAAAGCTTGTCGTAGATTTTAAAATCTACTCAATCTATGATATGTCGATATTTGTATTGAATATGATTCCATTACTATCATGATGACGACTACTAGTAAGAAGAATTTTTGACTTATTCACATATATAAAACAAAAGAAAGCTTCAATGACCTGAAAAGTTCAAATTGCTCATCATATACGACAGATCATAATACATGAACACACACACACATACTCATCAACACCATTACATATATATGTATGTCAACCTTTGAATTGTCTGATTATATTCACCAATTCACACACACATACACACAAACACACATAGAAACAAACAAAATCTTATCTGATTTCACAAAGTCATTAAAATAGTTATTATGATTAGATAAATATATTTTCCATGATTATGACTAGTCTAAACTAAATTGGTCATCTTTTTAATTGGTAATAATAATAATAATAATAGTACATGATTTCATTGTAAATAAACAACAACAAAAAAACATGTAAATAATCCTGCATGGAGTTACACAAATAGATACTAGATAAATAGACGGTTGGATAGCTAGACAGACGATATATAGATAGATGGATAGATAGACAGACAAATTCTTCACCAAAAAAAAACAACCGAAATAATATGACACAATTTGAGACTTTGATAGGTGTATATAGACGACGAAGAAGAAGAATGAGAAGGAGTGAGCAGTTAAAGTAAATCAATGAACAAATGTGGGCTTAATACAAATATATATTAGCTCTATGCATACATAGAGATAATATGTGTACCCGATGAGTCAAATCACAAGATATATAATCAAGTGCAACATTCAGAGTGCTTAGTACTCCAATGTGTATGTGTGTGGGTGGGTGTGTGGATGTATGTCTGCATTCGTATAATGTTTTGAATGAGAAATGAAAAAGTCTAGACCTATTAATTAATTAATAATTAAGATTGTTATCAAAGTTTAATGATTGAAATTACACTTCTGATGAATCATGAGGTAAACATTTGGAGGTAGAGTAGATGTGTGACAATGGGAGAGACACAAATTAGTGACCAGAAAAAAACAACATTATCAGCAGCTATACTTTAAACGAATTATCTTCATGAATTTAGCAACTAAATTATAATCCTACACTCATTTCTGATTAGCTTCGATGATATTAACATTCGAGAATCTATTAATTTGTAGGAAGTTCATTATTACATATGAAAAAAAAACACACGAAACAATCATCATTGATGGCATTAAACAATCGTTATGTTAAGTATAGTAGGTCAATTAAATATGGAAATGTTTACCATTGAATTTTAAATTTCAATAGTCTGAAAGTAAGGAGTTCACCGCAATTCTAGACGATCTCAAAAGTTATTGATTACCGAGGTGTTTCATACATTAAAACGAAGCAAACTCAGTTTCCCAAACCCCTTCAATAATAAATATCAGTAGAAGTTTTAACAACAGGTTGGTTAGTTAACAGTGTCATGAAATGAAAATGTAAATATGAACCAAGACAATAAAGTATCATGGCCAGAAAGCACATTGGAATAGTTTAGTTTCGGAAACGTTGGAGGTTAAGCGTTCGCCCACAAGATCGAAGGTCATAGGTTCGAGTCCTACGTGCGAGATCGTGGGTGTGCACAGTTGAGGAGTCCCATACTAGGACGAAAGAGCCGTTAAGTGCTTACAGGTTTTCAATGGTGGTCTAGCTTAGATCGATTCATTAATTCAACTTTGAAAATAAACCATTTTTGTTAAAAATAATGAAATTACTAACTAAACAGTACATAAGTAAACCACAAATGGAGTGGTGGAAAACTTAGCAGCCGAATGAAAAAAGGTAGAATTCACCTGAGAATGGTTTTAAATATAAAATGCTGAACAGTGAAAAGGCGATACACTACAAATTCATGTTTATATTTATTACTATGTAAATAATCGAATTTTTATGCAAGCTGTTAAATGAGACTTAAGAATAGTAGTTTGGGATTAAAACTAACAAACAGTGAATGATTACACGGTAAAACCATAATATATCGACGGTCTTGAGAGACCAATCAAGTTATTCGATCTTAAATATTTGTGCAAATTTAAAACGCTGTTGAGGACATCTTTCTGCTGAAACTCATAACTTTTATCATATTTCGTATTTAAAATCAATTGCATGGTAGTTTTCTTTTGCGATGAACTTTAAGGTCAGCATGCTACGGTTAGGAGTATTACGGGAAATAACAGCTAGGATCTAAAAGTTTAAGGATGAAGGTCTCAGTTTAAAGAGCTATGGTTAGGGAGTTTAAGAGTTAGGATTTAGATCTTACAAGATGTAAGGTCTAGATCGATTAAAGAACTATGGTCTACAGCCTAAATTATCGATATTGAACAATAATAAGTCCATTAATGATATTAAAACCTCTGATCCTCTATAATCTTATCATTTTTCTGTATTTTTCAGCTAACTCCGCCTGTAGCTCTTCTAGAATTACTGCCGGTCCCAAGTCCAAGTAAAAGAGGATGGTTGGGCATCGGGTTAGCAACCCCACCCCGTAGAAAACTAACTCTAACTCTAACTAACTAAAAAATGCTAACCAGAAAAAAATAATTCTAACCATTTAAACTCTGCCCTGCGATTTAGAAGGTCTTCATTTAGAAGAATTATGACGCCTTATGCTGAAAGTCCAGTTCCTTCGGAAGTCACGAGGCCTATGCCCCTTCTTTCTAACAACCAGAGCAACAATTTTTTTTATGGTAAGTAATAATTTACAGTTTTTACACGAAAGCTACATTCTGATTAGTTATTTTTGATTAATTAATTTCTATGTCATTCTGAAAAATTCGCTTAAAGTTGTCGGTATAGTATAGTTTTACCTAACACACTTATCATTTTTCAGTAATCAACAAAGTTAAATGACAACAAAATTAAATCATAAAATATTTAATTAGTTTCTAATGTAAAATATTTTAACTGATGTAAAAACAAAAAAATATTACAATATGACAACCGATTAAAGATAATTTCTTATTATAATCTAATAAACTGTCTATATAGAAAATTGGCAATTTGATTAATTGATCATATTTTCTCAAGTCAGTCAGCAACAATGTAGAACTTCGTACTTACGTACATCAGTTCGAGTTACCATACCACAGTAACACACAGGTGCAATTGTCGATTCAATTGTCGTGTTACTCCATACCCGCCTACCTACCTACCTACATACCCTTTTAATTCGTATTTTCTAGAACAAAAAAAAATTTTCAAACCTTTATTTTCCTTATGATCAGTGATGCGACTACATTAATTTAAATGTTTTAACCATTTCATCTTACTGTGTTATTTATAATGGTATGACTATTAGGGCCAAAATACACATATATATATGTCGTATGGGACTTTAAGTTGATTTTATGATTGACTGAATCCAAAGATCAATTCATGTGTCTGACCTTTAAATAACAAAGACTGAACAATGATCAATATGTGGTTTACTCATTTTTGTGTTAACTCCAATTCATGACATTAAATAAAAAATGAAAAAGGCAAACAATCATAGCGAAGATCACTTAAAGTTATTAATCCTGATAACAGATCTGACTCGATTAGTGTTTTTCGAGTAGAGAGCGTTGATAGGCCATAAAATATTCCGATCTACCGAGTCGAACACTGCCTTATGGCTAAGGAATAAAACTGTAGTTTGGAGTCGGTAGGTATGCTTGTGTTCTAAAACTTGACGACGTGTGAATATTTGATCTACATACCTACATTCAGATCTGAAACTAACCTGATTTTCTCGGGATTCCTCTTCATTGGCGTTAGAATGTTACAGAAGCTAATATTTTGGATACTATCGTTTTCAGAGATATTCTCACTAACTCTCGGATATTTAATACCTGTTTCTTTGATAATTATGGAAAGTTAGTCACTGCTGCCTATCTCTATGGCCGCCGCCTTCTGCCTCAGCTGCCTACCACTGATCATGATAACCGTTTAGACATTTTGTCAGTCTACGTCTAAATCGCCTTCGCTGCTGATGTTCCGAGTCTGACGGGGTTAGTTTTCGAGCCTTTATCAGTTCGGTAGACGCTGTTGAAATCCGCAGATTTGTCTTAACCTTCTGGTTATAGTCACATGCAGATATAACGGTGGTTTTTATATCATATGGACAACATGCCAACCCACATTGGGGTTTACTCTGAAGAAGTTCGATCCGTACTAATTTATAGGTGTGAAATATGGTCATCAGAAATAAAGGATATACTTAGTGTACTAGTACCCGATCATAGGTGTCCTGGAACTACTGCTCGTATATTTTGAGAACACTGAGTTAGCAAACCTGAAGTTACATGTCTAGTACTAGATATGGAAAACGCACTGACGACGCAGTGAATCGTTTTCGATTAAGATGGTTGGGATATATATATATATATATATATATATATATATTACGTATGCACATCTATTGACAACAGATGCGCGCGAGATTAGTGGCGTAAGAGTTGAGTAGGCTGGAACAAATATAAGGGTGACTAAACCAAGACGTGACATCAGTCCATAAATATATTAACTATTCGACTGAATTACGTAGGTAGATGCAAACTACCTCGTTCGGGTTTGAGTGATTCTAGTAACCAATGGTTACAAACTGGGTGACATGGATTAAAAACGTTCACAATAGCGCGGGCACATTTACTTTTTGTCTTCTCTTAGATCCTAAAGTTTCTAAATTTCTCATACATTTAGTAATTTAACTAATTCCTACTTTTTGCTCGAATTATCTCTTAGATGTTTGATCTCTTTTATTACCACCAATAGTGTTAGTACTTGTACTACTCTAGGATTTGCCCTGACTATTTTATCTCTTCATGCTAATGATAGGATGATAGAAACTTGGAGTGATATACATAAGTGTTACGGTGTTCTAAGTTGCATTTGACTGACTTACTGACTGATTTTCAAATTACATAATTCTCAATAGCATGATGATGAAAGGTGGCGGCATTATTTGGGGTAAAAGAGAGAAATAAGAAGATAACATTTAAAAAAATCAAACTCAGACGATAGGAAGAGATGAAAAATTTGACTTGAGTAAGTTCCAATGTGGAGTCGATTAAGAACAATGCCAACTATGAACTCTAACATTAACTAATGTCATACTATTACTGTTGTTTAATGCATTGCTCTAATTAAAATACTATGTTTTATTTTCATACTATCTACAATCATACGAATACCTTTCACTTAAAACTTATCGATGGAATCCAAGGTTGATTTGGTTAACGTCAGCGTTTTCAATATTCAGTGAATGTGTGTTGCAACTAAAATTTTCGGTCGACTTTCAGTTAATTTAGTTATAAGTTAATACATACTAAAGTGTAATTTTCATTGTAGATTTCATTTTAAGTTCACTAAACTTCACCATGTTTGTGTTTTTTATTCGTGATGTTTGTGAGTGCGTCTCGCTGATATGTTCATATAGAACAATTACAGATAACTCTCAGACTCTTGAAATGCATTGTTTAGCAAACCTCACACTCAAAAATCCCGGATCCATTTTTACTAAATGGTCTGAAAATGTGCAGTCGTGAGGCATCCATACCTACAATCTTGAGGGATCAGATGCCCGAAACAGGATTCGAGCCCGCGTTGCACAACTTTGCACCGTGTGCAACGTTACCACAGTGCAACTTAGTCGACAGAATTCGGTGAACACTGAAGGACTAGGCCAAAAATAACACTGGAGATCACTACTCGATGATCAGTCAATTGTAAATAAGTTAGTTTTAGAGGAGATCAATTGCAGGATGGATAGCTCAGTAGTTACGTCTCGGACTATGAGACTAGGTAACGCGTGCTCAAATCCCATGATCAACATCAGTTTCTTCAAGATTACAGTTACATATTGGTGACGATCGTCAAGTGGTACAAAACCTCAATTAGGCAGGGTTTCCTGTCGACTACCCCCAACCATCTGTGGTATAGGCTACTTATGTCGACAGATATAAGTAATACGTAGCACCGACCGGAAGTGAAATGCCTGCCAGCAGAAGATGGAATTGAAGAGAACAGAAAGGGAAGTATTGACAGAACAACTGAAGAGAGATGTGCAAATAAAGTATTTAATGTATGATTTTTTGAAAGCACCGTGTGCATTAAATGATAATAAATCGGTTTCGCTTCCTCGCACATGAGTTTTAATACATACCAGATTACATTTTAACATAATGCACACAATATCAAGTCATTTAGACTACTAGCCACATTGTAACTTAATCGTTAGAATTTGACTGGCAGTATTAGGTAGGAATTAACATATATGACACTGGTAACTACTCAGTGACCAATCAGTTCTAAACTCTTTTCTTCTCGTCATGTTTGTCTACACTACACAACACTAATCAGTCAGTAGCAAAGTAAAACCTGGTACGTTCGTACATCGATCCAAGTTTCTATAGCCCGTTGGCATAGATGAAATTTTTAGGCCAAATCCTAGAAGAGTAAAAGTAGTACCAGTATCAGTAATGGTTGAAAAGATTAGGCATCGAATATACGATCCGAGAAAACATAAATTAATGAAATAAAAACATGAAAAAAGTTATTGAGGAGTTCAGAAGCTCAGAATTCGAGGGAAGACAAAGAACGGATGCACCTGGACTATTGCAAACGATTTTGAGCCACATAATTCAAAGTCTCTAACCATTGATTACGATATTCACACAGACCCCAACCAAGTATTCTACACCTAATACACCAGTTCCCAGTCTAAATGTCAATGACTTCATGAACTGATTACTAACCAGAAAGAATAATATGAAACTCTAGAAAAATAGATTAATGTATTTAAGAGATGCATAGAAAAAGAAGTTCAAAGTTAAAACTTTATTACTCTATACAATATTGATATATGTAAGCTATTTTATGTATACATTTCAGAAATGAGATAACATACTACTATTGTCATAATCATTAATGCATAAGTTTGTATGTGTATATGAATATCACAATAGAGAAAGCACAATTAAATGAAACATAACACACTTATATCACATGTACCATTATACATATAAATAAAAGGGGTATTCATTATGATTATCATTACAATTATTATTATCATTAAGTTATTATATCATATAAAGTAGCTCAGTTTTACAACGAAAATACACACAGCCATACATACTGTATGATGTATGATTCATACGTGGAAGACCCCTATTTTCACCAAGATAATAGTTACAAACTAAGACGGTGAATTAATGAGAAAGATAACTGTTGGGGTATAAGTCACATATGATAGGTTCTATGAAAAGACAGAGAGCGAGAGTCAGCAAAATAGTACATATTATTACAGTATAATCAATTTGATTCGTAATGGTTTGGTTTGTTACATTGTTGATATTTTGACCAATATCTATATAGCCTACATTTCCATAGCTAATGCCATTTTTAGTGTACGGGTATTTATGCAGAATGTTGAATTCCATAGTTTACATGACGAACTGATTTCAGTCAGTCAGCCAGTCACCTACAACGTAGGACCAAGCACATATATTCATCGGTTCAAGTTGCCACACCTCATTAGCATAGACAAGATGAACACCAAATTCATAAAAGTAGTTAATTCAATGATAGTAATGTATAAAAAGAAAGATTGCATATAACGACATAGTACAGGAAGATAGAATTATTTCGTAAAAAGAAAGGAATGAAGTAATTTTAACTTCATGGTTTAAGGGAAGACAAAGAGTATATACACCGATGCCATCGTGACCCATTCTGAGCCATGTCACCCACAGTCTCCAACCATTGGTTATGATAGTCACGCTGACCCCAACCAAGTAGTCTGCATATACCAACATGGCTCAGACCAGAAGTTAGTGACTTCAAGCGCTGATGCAACGTTTTGGTTTGGCCACTTCTATCTTTCTTCCAATCGTCTCTAACTCCAGTCAACGTTGGGCGCAGTGGTAATCGGTGGTTGAGAATGCGTAATACGTGACACAACCATCTCAGTCGATGAAGATTCACAACCTCATGATCTGATCTTAGTTAAATAACCACTGAAAACCAGGAACCTCTTGACAGCTGTTTTATCTGATGGCATTGCAAGACTAAACATAAGTGTGCATCCACGATCACACTAGAGATTAAATTTAGAACATTTTAGATCTCTCAGATAGCACTTAACCTTTGAAGTATTGAATCGGAATAGAAATGTTTACAGTTATACTACTATTTCAATGATTACTGAATTATTCAACCGCTGTTCATGAAAATATTACAATCTAATTTCATGTGTACATGTATTTAACAAGTACAAGTTTGTGAACACAGATGACCAATTCAAACTGTTCGTTTAAATGACAGTGAGCAATACACTATGGATTTTCACACAGAAGTATATGGAGAGAGGAATTCGAAGCAACAACTAATTAGCTGAAAGTTAAGTAATTTGACACTCAAGTCACAGGGTTACCAATCTCATGTAATATAAACTAGTGACTCAGTAGTAAGTTATTATTAAAATCCAGTCGTTTGTATGACTGTACTATCTATGATCCGTAAAATGACGTTAGTGGTTTAAATATACTATCAAATGGGATCAGTGGACTGATTAATAATTATACCGAATTGAAGAAAAAAACGTGCATAGGAAACGGTGAATGCATCAAAGGGGTTCTGTGTCATTCGTTAAACCATAGTGAGTAAACACTATAAGAAAACAGAATGGAATGATGATGAGTAGCTCGTTGAAAATATTCTTAACAAAGTAAGGAGGGAAACGATATATTTTACTAAAGTCCATTTCAACCTAGTGTTACATAAGAGCTGTACTACAAACACAATTACCTTCCTCAATATTTGGTGATCATATAGATGTATATTTCAATAAAATGATATTACTCAATATCTTCACTAAGTGGTTGGCTTAGTGGTGAGGTTTAACACTGGAATCCCAATTTAATTTACTTTTGTTTAGGTAGTGTCATCGACTAACCCTCACACAAATTTATGGCCTAAACTTGATTTCTGTTATAATTTCTCTTAATACGACCTAGCTATTGACATTGCTCAGTATTCTTGGGCACCAATTCACTCGACAAGTCCCCAAATTAGAACACGGTTGAAAAGGGACGAAATTATATTCCAAATAACAAGGGTAGATGGAAGTAGGAATTACGGTAAGAAAAAATGTTGGTAAATTTATAGTTTTTACACGAGAGGATCCTAGAGTCTTCTCCAAGTATCCACTAGCGCGGATTAGTTATGAAATAACTAACCGGTGTGCCCGAACATAACCCTGGACGGAACATGCTTTTATCCAATCTATATTCCGCCAATAATATCATAGACTTATACTTGATGTCCATCATAAAAGGATGTTTGGACAAACAATTTAATGATGAAATTCTGTAGTGAGTTGAAGGCAATGTCCGTGGAGATGTCAGAAGATAGTTAACGTGTGAACTAATGAAAAAAAAATGTTGACAGTATGGGGATTTGTAGAGATTGTGGTATTTCCACAGTTTAAATCGTCAGTCAATCTAAACTAGACCATCATTAAAAACCTGGAAGTACTGGATGGCTATTTCGTCCTAGTATGTGCACTTATGAGGAATCCCATACTAGAACGAAAGGGCCGTCCAGTGATTTCAGGTTTTCAATAATGGTCTAGCTTAGGTTGACTCGTGATTTCAACTATGAAAAAAAGTCTTTATGATTTAAAACACTTTAGCATTTTAGATTCATAGAAAGACCAGTGAAAAAGACACCAAAATTGAAAATACGGGACTATAAATTTTTTTAGCGAAAGATAAACAAATAAAATGTATTGCAAAATGATGCAAACAAAAAGGTCCTCAGTTTAACACACACACATAATTACAAAAGGCAGTAAATACACACACATGCACGAGCACACAAAAATACACACAATACCTGCATATTCATCTAATTCCCCGTCATCTTCACTTTCGAAACGTACACTGCCATCATTTAAAGAATAACGACTTGTTGCAATTCTTGGTTCCTCTCTACACAAAACAAAACAAAACAAAACAGAGAATTCAATAAATTCTGAGAGTATCAAAATGGTAAAATAACTACAATAAAGATGATCGATAGTTGAATGTTTGTCGAACTTTCAAAGAGATTAACACATAAACCAAAGTTTGACCATGATA
Source organism: Schistosoma bovis (assembly GCA_944470425.2). Lineage (NCBI taxonomy): Eukaryota > Metazoa > Platyhelminthes > Trematoda > Strigeidida > Schistosomatidae > Schistosoma > Schistosoma bovis. The sequence goes on along the minus strand of OX103959.1, from coordinate 4,997,034 downwards.
ACAACTCATAATATGGTAAGTATTTGAGAGGTTAATGAATTTGAAAAAAAAGCAACAACAAACAAACAGATCATTTCCACCATATATTGAACTTTGTTATATTCAATGTTCACTTCTCCTTGCTTTTTTAACGAATGTCAGTTCACTATGGAACCTAGTGACTTACTTTGGGAAGTATTCTAAAGGTTATATTGGAAAGCTGAGATCATTAGAGTCTAATAAATGTTAGGTGTGAGACAAATGTATCACAAGTGACACTGGTTGATAATCGTATAATATCAGGAATCGGTTGAGGTCAGAAATAGGGACCGTTACACACCGACTTAGAGGTCTACGTAAAATACGCTAATCATGAGGGATGAAAATTCTCAGTTTGATCTCTGATAAGATCATTGATGTTCACGAATGAGGGGCTCCAAACTGGGACGAAACATACTTGTTTAGTGTTCTTTGGCTTTCGAAATGTTTAAATAACGAAAAATAACCTGTCAAAGAAATTATATTTAGATGTTTAGATAACCTAAGTTAATATCTTTTAGTCGATCAAAATATCTGTTCACTCTTTGATTTTCAATTTATCAACTACATAGATTAATACACTTTGATAATGATATATAAATGCGACAAAGAAAATATTTTTCACGTAAGCAGATGGAAGTGGATAGAAAAAGTAACGGTTCACGAAATATCTTTAAACAGAATGAAAAGATTATCAGATAACATAGACACCAGTCAGTCACCATCAACGTAGTTCATAGTAAAGGTATACCTTAGGTATAATATTAACTTGTGAATCGGAGAATGCGATAATACATAAACATTAAGTCGATTTATTTTAGAACAGATGAATGATTAACAGTGGAATCCAGGATGTGTATTCCATTCTATTCGAACCCCATCAGCTGGATATACCTGTGTCGATGTTTACATTAAAACTAGAAACAAGTACCTTTCACCTCAAACACTAACAATTTGTCCACTAAGCAAAGTAAATTGTAAACTTTAGAGAGTTTCCTTCTCTATATAAGATAAAGTAATCAGGCAAATATACCTTGTATTCAGAATTATATAATATAGCAAGCCGATACAAATATAATTCAGGCTATCTATTTAGCTATTACTATCAAGTCCGCACAAAAATGCTATACGTAGATAGGTGTTTTCAATAAACGAGGAAGTGATAATTGATCACCAGTTTACCCTATCGATTAAGAATAATTATATTTACACACGGTAGCTAGGTGCACATAAATTCCAATGTTTACAAATGATCGATCCCTGAGCAATGTCTAATGTCATGTGTGTTAAACCCCTTAGTGAAGATAGAATTTGATCGATCAAGTTGTAATGTGGCCACTACTCGAAACGATCCGACATTTCGTGCACTAAGTTGAGTCGTAAGATGTTAGTTGAAGCTAGTCGATAGAAAACCTTGTCTGGTCTAGGTTTCATGCTATTTAGCACTCGATAACTTGTCACTCAGATTCACAGCCTAAGACGTTACCACTGAGCTATAGGGGCTGAGATTGACCTTCTCTAGGACTGAGATGTATTTTCACTGTCATGTATGTCCAGAGTTCAGGTACAGATCTTGTCGTCCACTACCTTTAACTACAGGCCTTAAAAGTACTTCTTTTCAAATGAGATTATCAATCAATTACCATAGGTTATAACTGTTAAATAAACGAACTCATGTGACTTGAGCAGATCACAGATTCGAATCCAGTGATAACGTGTGGTTGTTTTTTTTATTTATATATAAACTCAATCACCTTAATATAGAACACTCTTGATGTCAACCCATAAACACACACACACACACAAAGAAATGCCAAAATAGATTAAATCCAAGAGAAAACACACACATATAAAGTAAATTAAGTGACCGCCTTATATATACATACATAGTTCACCTTTATTTAAAGTCAAGGACAATGTACAGCAATCAAGCATACAAACAGAATAACATTCCAAAGTTTAAAACCCTTTTATTATTATTATTATTATTATTATTATTATTATTATTATTATTATTATTATTATTATTATTTATTAACCAATTCTTGGCATCAAAATTAATCATAACAAATTAATGACAAAATAGTGTATTATTAGCAATAAAAATGAATCCAATAACAAATAATGATTTTATTTTTATTGTTTTTTTTAGAAAATAAAACCCGTTTAATTTGTCCATTTCATATACACCATGATCTGTTTCTCATCATATGACTCTATATAAGGTTGACGTTTATTATTTTTTTTTAAAAAAACAAAAAAACACCTAGCCATTTTTTGCCAAGTGTAAATTTCTACACTTGGCTTCAGGCCATCATTTTAAAGGTGAAGTTTGTCAATGATATCAAATCGATTGCTTAAACCAAAGAGTAGGCAAAATGTAGTACAAATATTATGGAGTCAAGGGATGGGGGGGGAAAGTCAACCACTTTTGAATCATTGGATATTATTATTATTATTATACCAAAATTTATTTTTATTCAATCATAAGACAATTTAAACATTTTTTCACAGATAATTAATTGAAATGATTGTGGAATGTTAAGGCTTATTGGTCAAGAGTTCAGTGTTTAAACATCTTACATTATAAATCCTGTACACTATGCATCAAAACCTACATTAATTTATTGAAGTCATTATAACTGGTCAATGTTAGATAAACATTGAAAATCTGGAAACACTGGATGGCCGTTTCATTCAAGTGTGGGACTCTCCAGCAGTATGAATCCACGAGTTCGCATACGGGAATCAAACCTGGGACCTTCGGTATTCTATATGAGTGCTCAAAATCTTGATTCCCACGTGCAGGGTAATGGATGTGTATTACCGCTGATGACTCATATACCAGGATGAATCGGCCGTCCAGTGAATCCAGGTTTTCAATGATTATCTAACATTGATCGGTTCATTATTTCGATGAAACTTAACAATACCTAGAACTCTATATTTACAATATATTAATTTAGATAACCACACATAGCATCAATACTAACCTAAGGTATGGCTCTAAGTCGAGTATACGCATACATCTACTTGATAAACTGACTGGAATCGTTTAAAATAATTTATCAGGCTATCATAGATGTGCACATTGGCGACTAATCTCCATAAATGATTCCCAAAGTCCTAATGAAAAACTGCTACCAGTGAAGTTCGACCATGTCGAATGTGAGCCAGTTACTTACGAGTTAAAATAATCTCATGTCAATTAAAGGTCAATATCACATGTAAAAAAGATAAATATAGAAAGAAATAGATAGATGAAAATGACTGACAGTATGTCATTACTTTTCAATGAGACTGGTATCATGAATGCTTTAAATAGTAGATTATCAAAGTATAACTAACTATGCTCGTTTCTAAGAAGTATTAGAATGAGCTGTAGGTAAAATAATCCATGTTGAGTAGAAAAAAAAGAAAGTAAAAAACGTTCTACTGATATTGATGACCTTAGTAGTCAATAAAGAATAGTTGCTGTTCTATGGTTAGTTAAACAACCACTGAAAACGATTAAGAACTGGACAGATATATCATCTTAATGTGGGACTTTTGAGAAGAGATTGCTGTAATTCAATCACTTCAGATATGAAGCAGTGACCCACCGTTGACACTAGAAGGTTGCGCAATATCCTCAACTGATTGAACTTGAGAACTTAAGGTTTCGAATTCTGACCCAGTACTCTAATTGTTAAGTTTTACGCTCAAGACATAAAGGTTCTGAATTCGATCCCTGTCCAGTCAATGGTCTGCTGAGGATTCATATACTCAGGCAAAAGATTTGTTCCGTGCTTCCAGGTTTTGTGTTGTAAACTATAAAATATCTTGGATGACCTATTTTGAAAGGCCGATCTACAAATGTAGGTTAAGAGAGTGATGACTCAATGAACTTCAAGGGGATCTTGGATGACGTGGAATGATTTGCAAGATTAACATGGAATTCTGCAAACCATAAATGTCTCACAGTTAACTAAGTTAATTCTATGGATTGCGGCTAAAAGTTTAGACTAAATAGCTGCTGACAGCATACACAGGTAAGTGCCAATAGGATTGAGGTAAATTCAATTAGAGGACTGATTGTGTGGTGTTAGAAACCTTTCCGATGGATGCTAGTTAGTTTGTGATACAGTAAAAGAGAATATTACGTCATACAAACTGATTATAAATAATGAAGGCAACCGAATAAATAGTTAGTAATATTCGACTAAACAAATTAAGTATGGATGAAATGTTGATAAAAATAGTGTAATTTGTTTGTACCAATTATGAGCCAGTGAAATGAAAGCCTGTCTATGAACGAGGTTCGATCAAAATAATGCATGCATCTTTTGCTAAAAACTCATTTATAGTAAATGATATTCACTTAGAACCATAATGTTTGTCCATCAAACCTAATGATAATAAAGTGGCTGGAGAAAAGCAAAGTAGGCAAAGTGGAGTTCTAAACCAGGAATTTTATTGATTAGAAGTCAAACGTCTTAACTGTTAGAAGGCCGTAAACACTTCTCTTCATGTTATTCAACTGAGCACAAGTGTGCACGTATACATGCACACACATGCATACACATAACCTATTTATCCAACTTATCCACAGCAGCATGAACGAATGAGTCAGTATGTGCGTGCCAAATGAATTCTACCCTAGTAACTAAAACACAATTAAGTTATATTAATTTGATCGCCAAAATAAATAACAACTTGAACATAAATCCGATTAAGCAAATATTGGTACCGATTGATTGATTACACACATTTTCAGGACTAGAAATATTCAATCCAAAAATACATAACATCTAATTGCTATCACTATTCTTGTACAATAGTGTGTGTAATGTTTATTTACATTGCTCCAATTTAAGAGGAACAATGTAAGACAGGATTCATATTACAACAACAACAACAGTGGACAAATGAATGAACATAAAAAGAGAGAGAGAAAGAAATAAATGTGAACAATATCTGTTATTATGGTTCCATATAGAAACACTGCAGTTGGTGTCATTGGATTATGACTCAGAATTATAGTGCTTTACATTTAGGTACACCCAGATATCATACTGTAACAATAATCGTGAAATTTTTATTTGCTCAAGTCTAGAAACATGAAGTAGTTGTAATAATTAAAATAACTTTATACATGTGCGGTTTGTCTGTATATATATATATATATATATATATATATATATATATATATATATATATGCGTAGTTAATGATGACAATAAATGGAAATGGTGAGAAGTATGCAGTCACCACCTCTAAACTATGTGAAGAGACAGTGAATGAATACCTCACTCTAGATTTTGAAATACAACAACTAAGAATGTTTCTCTATATGGACTTGGTTATTTGTGAGTTTGATGATAATGTTCTCACGTGCAGTAACAACTATTAGGGTTGATTCAACAGTACAACTCATTGAAAAAAGTAAATGAGATGAGTACAATATAACAGTAAATAAACAATGCAAATTGTGCATAAACATATAAAATAAACACAACTACTAAACCATGAGATAATTATGATGAGAAATGTAGTGCGAGTGAGTAACTATGTCGATCTCCAAATACACAATGCTTTATGAGTCATAAACATGTGGTAGTATTGTGAAAAACTAACAAAATAGTACTTCTAGTGTACCACACTGTTCAACATAGTTACGCGTTTCAGTCAAATTATGAACTGATCTAAGTTAGACTACCGTTAAAAACCTAAAATTCCTCAGTGGTAGCGCGCATCCACAATCCCACACGGAGGAATCTAAACCAGGCTACAGAAGAAATGGTAGATTCAGAATCGAAAAATTTATCATTATAATTCTGGTTGGCGACTACTTTAACATCAGTCTCAATTTATAGTAAGTATTTTTTTAAAAATTCATCTCAGCCAGTTAATAAGTGCTCTCATATTGACTGGGTTGGCAAGTATTTACCTAATTACTTAGAACTCATAAAATTTAGCACACCTGGACAACAAAATATGTACGTAATACATAAATAGGAAGTTACTATTAAGAAATAGAAGACGGAATGAAAGTAAAATCAAAAAATAAGTGAACAAGAATATTATATAATATGTAATACAGTTCAGTTGACAAAACAATCAAGAGAAACTTCCTTCAGTTGAATGAGTTCCTCTCCTTTTCAGAAAATGTTAAACGAAACTATACGACGATCACCATTGGCTTTTGTTTTAAGCTATGTATGATAGGATTTCAAGACAATGAGTTGCAATATCTATCTCTAGGACCTCAGTGGGACAGTTATAGTGGGCCTATAGATGCCAGCTCAAGACGGCTTTCATCCTTAACACGAAGCCCCGTCCTATTTTCAGAGCTGGGAATCTAAACACTACATAACTTGTGAAAAACATGCCTAAGCCATCGAAAACCAGTGTTTCAAAACAGTAACGCTAATTGAATTGTCGACACTGTGCTCGAACGCACATTGAGAAACTTTAGCAGTACAAACATAGTATTGCCACTGGATATCAGAAAAAATTCGGAAACACCTAGATTCATAACTATACTATAACATCCCCAAAATGACATCAGGGAAAAAAGGACAATTTAAAGTAACATATTTTGAACAGACAACGGAGCAAACTCGACTGGTTACAATCAATCAAATCTCATCTTGATAAAATAAGCTTTTACTTACTACTTGTGGAAAAATTCTATAATAACTCATTTTACTTCATTAAAGTTCTTTATACTGATAATTTTGTCTACAAAGACAAATTAAAGTGCTTGATGATCAAAACCACATTATCAGTGTCAAGAAAACTTGTTAATTTAAAAGAAAAATTTTGTCAGCGGCGTTGATACGATGTTGTAAACGTTCAACAGATTACTGTTGACGATTTGCAGTTGGAAAACAGTTTACATTTTAATTAGTAAAAAAAAGAGAGAAGGAGAACACTTACTGTCTTTGAAATGTCTGAAATGTTTCTTTTTCTTTCAGTTCTTGTATTGGATCATTTCCATGTGCACGTTCCTTATCATATACCATGTAAGTTTCACCACGATCACGTGTACACAACCATATACTTGATGCAATCACAACTATAAAAATAATTACACCGATAATCACAGCTGCAATCCATGCGAAACCAGCAGTTGCTAGAAAGAGAAGAACAAAAAAACCGGAAGATTGAAGACAAGATCAATTGAACACATTCAAATAATAAGTAGGAGTTAATAAAAGAAAAACCAATTAATTGGTCACTTAGTAATGACCAGTATTATGTTTGCCTAGTTCTTCTTGCTACTGATTGATCAAGGGTTTACTGATCTAGTTGTAAAGTAATAGAAGTAACTTGACAATGCATGTACTATGTTGAGATGCTAAGCTGTTGGATGATCCGGGTTCTGATTTCATGGGCAGTGTCAGTTCTCTCGAGACTCCATGTATGCCTTATTGGCAAATGCCAACTAGCATGAAATTAAGGTTTATAGGTTTTTCTACCAACTACTTCCAAGTACTGAACGGAAAGAAAAATCAAGCAAACAGAACAGAACCATATATATATTTCATGTTACGAAAATATTAGTAGTGATTGACCAAATCATTACACTCTTATGTAATAGTATGTCACTAATAGACAGAAATTGTTTAAAATGAACACAATAGGAAAAAAACACAACTTTTCTAATAATATACTAAACGGACAAATGAAGTATTGGCAATATGTGATATCCCTGTTAAGCGTTACTGTCTATCTTGTTAACGTAGGCTAAATGAAGTTCATTCAATTATATCTGCCAATATGTGGTACACGAAGAAAGAATACACCCTTAGGATGATGAAAGCTATAAAATTGTTAAAAAATGTGACTCAATGTCAAGTGTATAAGCAGAGATTGCATTCATTTTCACTTTTCTAAATATTTTTTTAACATGTTATTTGCATTTTTATCAATCACTGTCTCACTTCTTTAAATCACACTACATTTTTTACTACATACTTCAAAAGTGTAGCTATCTGAATCGATACAATACGTGTTAATGTATACCGACCCATTGGTCTGGTTGGCTAAGTACTCGCTAAGAGACCATGTTTCTGGTTTGAATTTCTCAGGGAGTAGTGACTTCATATTGCTGAGGAGTCTCATACTAGGACAATACAACTGTTCAGTGACACTATAACTGAGATCAATCCATGAAATAATTGTTTGATCAAGTTACTTTTCTATATATCATCAGTACATACTAACAGTGATCAAATACAAATGATTTTATCGAAAGATGTAACAGTTCAATGGCTAATGTAAACTGCCAAAAAAGATGAAGGAAGTGTAGAAGTTTAACTTTGGTATGTTAGCGCTACCTATTCTTACGACATTTGAAGGACAGAAAATTCATAAATTGGGATTTCATACATTAGAATAGTGAATCTGAGTGGTATATTATAAAGATTGAGATGCTGGAGTCGTAGCTCACAGCGTAGTAGTCACACAACAAGCTTGGAGACTTTCGAGTAACAAATGTCATGAGTGCCATATGTTCTCACGTTGGATTTAGATATTAAATGGAACAGTGGTATCCAAAAAATTCTGGAAGCACTGAAAAATTCCACAGATGCACTGAGCTCTAATGTTAACAGGCCCGATTCAACATATCAGTGAGAAAAATGACATCATACATAAAATAGACTGACCTACAAAAGCTGTGTAACTGATAATAGTTACTCGAGTTCAATCAGCATTACGTAATCAGGCTAGGTCAAATTGAATGAGTCATAAACAGCTCACATTTAACACTAAACTTAGTGTTATCTACTCATTAAAAATCTTGTTCATATATATAAACTGCAAACATATATGACGTATTTCAACTGTTTTGGAATTTCTGTAAACTGTACCTTCAAAAAACAATTCATCATTTAGTAATGCTAATAAATAAACATTAACGTCGAACTATAGTCCTGTTTATAATAAGAGTAGGATGAAAGTACCTCAAAATGACTTGATGAAGACAAGATGAAATCACATAAGTTGTCTAATAAACTAGAAAAATTTTTTTGAAACACATGACAATGAACTCAGTGATGGCTGATGATTTTAGGTAGTACAATTGGAAAGTTGACTTTGTTGAAGCCAAAATGTTTAGTAACTGTCATCACTGAATAGATTAATACAAACAATGGTAACTTGACGTGTTACTCCACTTAGTTATCTAATGCATTGTATGTGTGATGTATCAAAGTCATGTATCTGGGTAGCTGTGTAAGTGCAGGTGGTGATATCAATTCAAGTATAATGAGAGCCAGAGTAGCTTGTGTCAATCTGTGCCATCTTTGGAGCCTACATGACGTTAGTCTGGCTGTAAAAAGCTGAATCTACAACACGTCGGTGAGAGAAGTTTTACTCTATTCTTGTGAAACCTGGTCTCTCTGAGTTGAGGATACTAGACAACTCTCTGTATTTGATCATCGTTGTCTTTGAAGGATTGCTGACACCCAGTGGCAACACTATTTAAGTAATGTAGAGGTTCTGTATCGCGTGTTCTTGCACAGCGACGATAATCCAATTGATGAAACTGTCTTGAAAAACGGACTTCGCTGGCCTGGATATGCATTGTGAAGTCCATATCGTACATTATTTGCTGACGCAGAGACTGGTTAGATAGGCAGAGAGGTAAATGGTTTATGATATGGAGCAGTGGTATAGACAAAAGTGGTGCAGGACTGGTGCTTTATAACACCCTGGTTAGGGTCCTGGAGATAGTGCGACTTCATTAGACATGGCTCAGAATAAAAGCCAGTTGCGGTCCTGCTGTAAATTTATTTTACAATCGCAGTATAAGTGAGAGGGACTTCTAAAACTGAAAGATTCCATTCTGATCGTATTCTTAACTGAACTGCCTTTTCCATTATTTTTTACTCATAGACTAATTTTCATTCATTTTTCTTATTTTTTATTATATTCACCCTCCCTTCTCTATTTCTTCACAATCTCATTTTTGTGTGGCGCATATATATTTCGGTGTCCGTTTGTATCAACTTTTATGTTTAAATAAATAAATAATGGGCACCAAACACCGATCAATAATGTCACTATAATGGAGTCCCATTCTACTGCACAGATTTCATCTCAAACTGTAAAAAATTGTTCTATGCACGCTAACGCTGTTGACAAATTTAGATAAAAGGAGAATGAAATGTTTTGCAGAGTAGAATCGGTTCGTCATATTTAGAAGCTTCTTTTCAGATGTAAATGGGATTGAATGTGGAAGCAAACACGTAGAGTGAACTGAAAAGAGGGTATCTCCAGGGATTTTTGGACATATCCCTCGGAGTTCGTTTGTGAAAGGAAGTAAATTGTTCGTAAGTGCGAAAGCACTTAATAGATAATGAATATAATGTGAATATCATAAGAGTACAGAAAAAAAGTAACGGACGCCAATTTTATACCGCTCTTCAAAGCTCGTTGTTATCAAACTCTTTCGACATAACCTTTGTACACAGAAAAAAGTGGTAAACCTTTCATTACTATAGCACATAGTCACATTGACACGTTTGTTTATTATCAGTATTGGGTTGTGAAGATAGCTTAGTTTCATAGAAATCATGAACCCATCAATGTTTAGTACATAATCTCACTATTTTATCTTGAATTTTCAAACATTCTATTCATGACGTCACACCCTTCTTTACATTAGATTGATTATCACCATGTACGTACTATCAGTATTGGAAATCGTAAAACTTTCAGTTTGCGCAACAAAAAGCGATCTTAGTTATACCCCCAATATTGATAATAATTGTTTTCACCAATGACAAAATTCAAGGTACAACTCCTGGAGTTCTAATGTGAAGTCGTAACTAATGGAGTCCAATAATGTCAAATGTGAGACAGTTACCTACCGTAGAAAATAGATGAGGGGTATGCAATATCATGAATCTACTGAAGGTAGGGACGTACAATATTAAATGCCAACTCAGTGATTTGAAGATTTAGCGTTAGCGGGCGAGACGTAAGGTCTTGTGTCTAATGGATAGTGGAGTCATGGATGCGCACTGCTGAGTGCCATACTACGACGAAACAGCTGTCCGGTTACTTACGCCTATTACACCTCATGGAGAATAAGTCGCCGATTAGGGTTCTCCAACCAACTCTATCCTAGGCTCTTTCTTCCAGTTGTTTGTGATTTAAACAACAAAAATTTCAATACTAATCAATCGTAAATACTATGTCTTATGGCGTCTTTCTGTTTCTTATATTATTTACTGTGTTGTTTCGAAAACACAACTTCACTTACTAAGCTATGGAAAACTTTGTTTATGATAATACCATTTATTTTAAATTTAGGTCTTTTGAAGCTGAATGGAAACCTTGGAATACAATGAACTTATTCTATTGCACAAATCTTATCACTCTTGCCTCATGAAAACTTTGTAAACAATAGCTTTAACAGTGATCAAAATTGGATCTTGTTTTAGCCAGATTAATTCACCACGGTGAATTGATTTGATGAATAAGTGGCCTTTCAATTTCGATCAGCGTTGATCTGATTGCATGAGCAATAGTACTTGATACATGGATACTTATGTCAATTATCAGTTTCTTTTATTGATTTTAAATTTTTTTAAGAGATGACTTTGGATATAAATGCAACCAGACTAACATTAAATTTTGACTCTATGTTGAACATATAATTAAGCTCTGGGTAAAATTTGGTTATACATATGAAGGAGATTTTCATCTATTGGAGATAAGCATAAAAGGTAGGATTTGATAATGATAGATTCTGTAATCTCATTTACAAATTAAAAACTAGATAGAGAGAATAGAGATTAGATCATCATTAAAGGATTATCATCTATAAATGACAGCATATGTAAAAGAAACATCCTAACCATCAATTAACAGACAATCATTTCAAAAACTGTGATAATATATTCATATATATATGGTCAAATTGAGCTATTTACACTATTTTGATAAGATTATAAATAAATTATGTTTACGCTTAGTATATGGACTAAAGCTTGTCAGCCTCCTTATATTTCCAATCTAGTTTTCCAGTAAAAAACTAATGAAATGGAAACACCATGAATTCTTAAAAATATCGAATGAAGCATGAATAAAGTCATCCACCAAAGCTCAATATGTAGGTAAGTTATGTAATTTGAATTGACGACTCAATTTGAAATGGTTTGAGTTATCCCGTTGTTGATACTTTTGACTGAAATGTGACCAATCTTCGTTGGAATATATTGGCATCCTGTGAGGATTACCTCGACACAAGTTGATAAAGGCTAGATGGGATATGGCTAGCAGTGGAATCTAGGATGAGCGTTTTGGCCTATTCAGCTGGGTGTGTTTGCATCCCAGAATTGTCAATAAGGGGGTTGTGGATATTGCTGACTTTCACTGAAACAATGAACCGATATAAGTTAAGTAACCGATGAAAACTTGCAAACACTGGATGGTCATTTTGTCATAGTACGGGACTCCTTAGTGGGGCAGTGTGAATTCACGATCCCGAAGGCTGAAATCTGGGATTGTGCAGCAACGGCTTATCTATGAACCATTTAGATGGCATGCAACAGTGTCAATGTCTAACTTCAATCAATAACTTGGTAATTTCTGCAAACTTATTTATTATCATATTCATATCGACATCTGAGTAATTTCCATTCTTATCTGCAATATAATTACTTAGAAGTAAAAGTATAAATTTGTAGTGCAAATCATGGTTTTCATTCAGGAGTGAGTCCGAGATTAATTACTACTGTCAAGAACATCCTATTTATCTCAAACTCAGTCACTGGATAAACGACCAATAGTAAGTTGATTAGGAGATAAAAAGGACAGTAGAACAAGAATAAATTCTTGAGGATATTTTCATTTAACTGATCGAGAAAAGAATATAACGAAAGTAAAAAAGAATGAGAACTGTCTAGTTGACTACCAACAATCAGGTTATCGTGTTGTTAAGTTTTAATTCGACTAGTTTTTAAAATCAGAACACAGCTTGAACAAGAACTTACTTATACACCAAAACAAACCAAGTTGAATGAGTGAATCACAGTAAGAAAAACGTTAATATACTTAGAATCTTACACAAGAAGATTCTAGAGTCTCCTCCAATCATCCACTAGTGCTGGTTGGCTAAGAATGACTGTCAATTTTTCGTATCACCGAAAAATGTTACGCAGAAAAATGTAGATGTCAAACTATCATAAACATACATGAAATCTCACCTCCCCCCCCCAAAAAAAACAAAATAATTTAACTCGAAAAACTTACCAGGTATTATATCAGGAGTAAATGTACGAACAGCGGTTAATCGTTTCGCTAGTTCAGTGTCTGTTTCCCATCGGGAATCATAGATTAAACGATTTATACCAGAAGATTGTGCAAATTGAGCTTGACGTGCAAATGACTGATGTGATACTAATCCATTTGGTATTTCAAATTCAGCTTCTTTACCAATAACCGATAAACGAATCCAACAGCTTAAAATAAGATCTTTCGGCGGCTGAGCTTCAGATCCGCCTATTTTTTGTGCAAGAAATTGTTTTAGTGTCGTCGTACTAGGTATCTGAACAGGTTCATCTTCAGTGTCCAAGTTCATTATCTCCTTCTCTATTGCTTCTTCTTCTTCCTCTATCCCAGATTCTTCTTTTGGTCGTTTGTTGTTATTTTCTTCATGTTTAACAATAAAAGGAATTGGTTTACCTACTGGCCATACTGTTAGGGTTGTCTGACATAAATAAACAACGAAATAGCATTTAATCACGACAAGATTAAGAGGATAGATTGTGTGGCATTTCATCAACATACAAACAAGAGAATGTTCAAGAAGCTCAAGTGAATCGATCAGTGAGATTCAAAGTGACACATTGTTACTGTTAATTTGGTCAACTACCATACATATCATTGCTAGTCAATATTTCCAATCACGCTTAGAGAAGACTTAAGTGTATGGTTATTGATTTCAACGGTTTGGAGAAACAAGCTTTTTGTATTGCCTTCATTTAATAAACATAAGTCCTTGCATAAATGGACAACAAAATATGAATGTACCACACATGAAAAAAGTTGACATTGAAAATAAATAAAGGATGGAACGGGAGCGAAATCAAAAAAATAAGTGAAAATAACAGATGATAGGCAATACAGTTTAGTCAAAAACAGTTAAAAGTTTCTCTCTAGTATCCTAACCAAGGGGTCGTGGTGGACTGACAGATATCAATCTCACACAGCTTTATTTCATACCACGACAAGTTAATAGATTACTGTGTGATAGTTCGAAACGCGATAGATTTCTTGGATTCGAGTTGAATATATTGGATGGTTAAAATTCGGTGAAAGTGTTGCAAAAATATTGGACTTAAAATATGGAATATTAATCTTTCTTAATGCCTATATTATTTTACTTCATTCAATCTTTTTAATAGAAAATTTGTTTAATTATGACTGAATAGTAGAATAACCTAAATGTGACATAAGATCATGTCCTGAATTTTGTTATTTGTACAAACATATAAACACCAGTACAAAGGGGCACTAAAATATACATGCACCAAACAAACCACTAAACTTCTGTGTGGGCTGGGACACTGTCCAGGTGCCTAAACCGAAGCAGTTGGTTTTCCTATGGGGCCACTCCCTGAGCTTTTGATCAAGAGATCTAATCTACAAAATAGTGGAGCAACGTAAGGGGATGCAGTCTCATGGTAACCGGAGACCAATAATAGGTTTTATCGTATCCCTAGAACCCATGTGTACCATTAGTTTGGAATTAGAGTGGATCCTTGATACCAATCAACCCGGTTTAAGCGCCGGGTATGCGCTTTTATCCTCCTAATTTCGTAAACAACGCCCTGCTTAAAGACAGTGAGTAGGACTTCCCCGGCAGTGGTTGTATACGCATGGCCAAATGAGAGCATCTCAATGGGGAAGAGCGAACTCCCCCCACTCTCGAATGTACCAGGAAATTGGAGGGTCATATTCTAAATTACCAGACAGACAATAGAAACAATTGATAACATAGTTCATAAGAAACTGATATAACCATTCGCAAAAGTCTAACCATTATTATGATGAATTTTAACAAAAATTCACTTCACAATACTGGTCAAATATGACTATGCCTTGGATTGTATGAATGTTCGTGAAATGACAAAGTGCCAATTTAAATTTTATCGAGTGTATATTCATTGAAAAATTGTTCCAACAGTTTAAAGAACAATAAATACGTTAATTACCATATGGTTTGTTGATACCTTAAATCATCTGATGTTTCTAGTCCCATGAAACGATATATTACAGCCAGTTTGACCCACAGCTTTTCTAATCAAATCTAGATATTCCGTTTTGTGGAATTTGGTTTGGATGAATAGATATGGATGCTAAATTACATAAAGATTTGCTGTGTGAAACCAGTTAATCATCATACTTATCTAGTATGATAAAAATCAAATCAACCTTAAATGAACAAACAAATTGGAACACTGATTCATCTTTCTAATGAATTCAGAACAAACACTATATTTTTAGACTGCACGTAAAAAGACCACCCTTAACATTTACTCATACTTTAAAATTTGTTCTTATCTCAACTATCGTTAAGGGAAATTATGAAGACAATTGCTTAGACGGTGGTAGAAAAATAGATATAAAGAGCTAGATAGTATAGTTTGTTTGAAATCGTTAACAAGAGTAATTTTTGATATAACGGACAGAAAGTGGAATTTCAAAGGTATTATTGTGACTTTCACTTGTTTCTTGATAAATTATTCATTACCTGATAAATTGTACTACCTTGTTTGAATATGTTGCACACAAATGGCTGATTTAATTCCCTAATATATGTTCAGTTATGCACTAAATATTTCAACTTTAATTAAAACATATGTAGATGTTAAGTAATCGTTTAGGGTCAAAAATTAAAGTCTGATATGTCATAAAAATTCAATGATGATATTGGTTACATAAGCCGCATTGAGGAAGAAAAACTAAAAGTACTTATGTATTATCAAGTACTTATGATTAACCACAAATTTCCAAACCCTAACTATTAAACTTATGATAAATATCTTCTTATTATATCTCAATGGATAGAAAAACTGTATTTCTGACATTTCATGAATTAATGTGAGCTACAAAAAATTTACATTTGTTATTAACTTTCTATCCGATGCTCAATTTATTTGAGACTATCAAATTCAACCTTGGCATTGTGATACCGATATATTTAACTTATGCAATTAAAATCGGTGAAACTAAGGCTAATAAAAACTTACATCATGTCCACCATTAGAAGTTATAAATTGTCCTAAACCAGTAGATTCCAAATGTGCTTTGGTCCAGTGATTTTGAATGATCCAATCAATAGATGGTTCTATATTAAACTTTGATTTCCATTCTTGAACAATATTTTCATTTAGTGCACAAGAAACATTGTACGGAGTTTCGTCACATTCTTTTATGCAATTTTCATCGGAAGGTGATATTGTGAGTTGAGGCTTAGCTAAAATAGTTTAAACAATATTGTATGAAGTACGAAAAATCTAATTTCTAACAGGCTTATCACATTATGTTAGGTTACACTCAAGCAGATGACGAAAAATTCTGTGTTAAGAAGAAACCGTTAATTTACTTCTATCTTCAAAATGAACATTTAAACTTTTTCTTTAAACAAACTCTAACTTTAAAATGAACATCTTAAACCTTTTAATTTTCTCAATCGTTATTTCGTTACAGCTTTGACACTGAAGCCAAGGTAAATTTCTGAGTAAGATTTTGCAATTAAGTAGCTGATATGGCACAATTTATCCCTATGAAATAAGGTAAACTTAATCGCTTAGAAAAATATGTTCGTGCTAAGTGATCCATCTTGCTTATCAATTTTTATGTAAGATTGTTGTCTGTCTATAAGGCTTTATTTAAGTAGCAATCAATCTAGTTAAGGGGTTGGAATGAGGATGACAGATACAGAATGAGATCTCAAATAACATGAATTGTTAATCTACAGTGATACTACTGTAATGCAGACAAGGTCAGGGGATCAGTCACCCAGTTGTGAAGAATACATGATCTGAAGCAAACATATATTGATTGAAACTATCACATTTGAAAGCGCAGAGAACAACATTAGCGGTGCGGAAGGCAAAGAAATCAAAATAATTTGATGAATTGTAGTTGAAAACTAAAATCAACATATTTAGAAAAAATGAAGAGAAGTGGAGAGTACTACAGATTAAGCTTTTAGTGAAGATACAAAGAAAGACAGATACAACCACGCTGCTTCCATCGAATTAGAATAATCTCACTTAAGGTTATCAACCACAGATAACGACTATCACATAGAGTGTAACCAGGAAGGGTGGACTTCTCGAAACGGCTCAGATTAAAATGAAATAATTTCATTAACTGATAATTGCTTCTAACCTAATAAAGTACTTCACTATCCTGTATAGCAAAAAGTAAGTAGCGCTTAGATAGTATATGGTATGCTTTATTCACTTTAGTTGATAAAGGTTCATAGGTAAACTATATTGAGTCAGACATACTGAACTTGAGAAAACAGCCTATAGTTAGTGTTGAATGATTGGAATCTTTATATAAAACGCCAAATAACTAATATACAATGATCAATACTTAGTAAGTATATATACATATATACGTAAGTACAAGAAACTTTTCACAATTGTGTCCTAGTTGTTCGTTCAGGATAGAACTGCAAGAATGAGATGTTATCCATTGTGAAACTACATGCGCAGTTTTTATACCACAACTTTATGATTTTAGGTAAATATATGGATTTGAAAACACCAAATTTGCCCGAAAATGGCTAATTATGTGTGGAAGAGGTGTTAACTACAAAATGTTACAGACAATAGGTTAAAAAGTTTGGATTTCTCTGTGTGAATCATCCATGGTCCATATCTTTTACACTATTTGATAGTTACGAGTCAGTCAACCTGACGGTTATTATTGGCTATTAAATGAGATTAAAATCGTATGGTATTCGGCACTTTTGAGGATTAAAATACTTTGTTTATAGTACGAAAATGAGAGGATGAAAAGCGAATGTCCGGCGCTTTAACCGGATTCCAAAACAATGGTGCACATGGGCTGTCTGCAGCATCCTGAGGGAACAAATGGCGTATGAACCAATCGTTGGTCACCGGCTACTATGGGACTGCATCTCCTTACGATGCTCCACTGTCTTGTGGATCAGACCTTTAGGTCGAAGGCTCCGGGTGTGACCCCCTAAGAAAACCGCCTCTTTCAGTTTGTACACCCGAGCAATATCACAGCCCTCACACAAATCAAATGAGATTTGTGTGACACATATGTATCTGGTGCCTCCTTGTACCAATATATGTGTTAAAATAAATAATAAAATAATAACCGTAATTAATAGAAATGCACTTCCGATTATTACGATCAGTTATAAATAAAAATACAGTAGTCTATTTACAAGAATAGTGTTCCAAGCTGATAATAGGGATAAGAGTAATGATGTTCTCACTTTCCTTAAGAATTCTGATTGTACCTATATACGTACACGTATATATCTTGTATCTTGCCATGTATTTAAAACACATATTTCGTCAAAAACTGACGAGGTCCCAACAAAAATATGTAAAAATCTAACTTACGAACAACTTTAAGTGACGTCGATATGCGTGACTGACCGTATATAGAATGTAAACGAATAGATAGTTCACAATCCTGATTAAGTTTCAGTTTTGTAATGTTAACTGTAATTCTTTTATTCATTTCTTCTCCATCTACATGAAAAATAATATCCAACTGGGAAAGTTGTTGCTTTGAGTACTTGAGATTCTTATCAATAAACATGCGAAGTTCTTGATACGTAGATGCTTCAAACGAAGCCACACCGACAAATACAACTGTATTCCACCTGCCATCAAACTCACACACAGAGCCGAAGTTATTCCCTTCCATTACGTAAAACAGTTCTTTCAAACATCTTGGATCCTTAAAGAAAGGAGGTGAAACGACTTTAACATCGTATGTGAATATTAACCTATCGGAAATATCCTCATTCGATTTCACAACTAGTGAGTAAACTCCTGATACAGACTCATCAATAAGACTAGGAAGTGTATAACTGTATTTTGTCGCAATTCTGCTGTGCAACATCTGCTCATCCTTGAACCAATGAAATTCATAGTCCCCTTGAGGTTGTCGATATAAAGCTTTAAGCATAAAGTCTTGAAGTTTGGTACCTTTATTGATGACATAACTTGATGTTAGTGATGTTAAAGGATACAGCTTCGTAGTACTGGAATTCCTAGTCTTCTCGATTGAAAGACCTTCAAGGATCACGGGGGATTCAGTGCCGGCAACTTTTCCAGCAAAGGTTCTAATAGGTCCAAGTTGTCCAACATGCTTACACACGATAGCTATCGACTTCGACTCAACCAGGGGTGCATCAGTGAGATACACGCTCCCATTTATAAATTCGACAATAGAATTGGGAGAAAACTGAATGGGCCTTTTAGAACACGTAATGGCATTTGGTTTCCCTGTGGCCAGACAATATTCCCATCTGTATGGTCCGTATCTGCCATCTAGTTGGTGCATCCAGTATGGCCAGCGTGATACAATGCTGATATCATCTACACACCTTAACTCATGCGGAAATTCTGATATTGGTGGAACGACATCTATCTTTGTTGAAGGAGTACCCTTTAGTTGAAGAATATAAAATACAGCATCTCGTATTTCTATTTCATTTGATTCAATAACATTGAGTTCGTCTGTACCGACAATACACGAAAACAGTCCGCTGATTGGATTGCTCAGGGGACCGTCTTGTGTTAAAGAAATTGAGAAACTTGCCCCCGTCGTTTCGTCAGCACTGAAGCGAAACTCAGTATTTAAACAGGAAAATGTACCTTCAGCCTCTGGCTGAACACAAGTACGTTTGGTATCTTTCACACTACTGCGGCAGCATAAAGACATTTTATCCAAAGGTTTCGCTTGTTTATTGACATGACAAGCAAAATTCAGCTTTAAACCCAATGGTGGGCTTTTTTGTGCAAAATAAACTATCCTTTGAGTATTTGCTGAAGCATCAAGAAGAGCTGTTGGATTAGCGTCATTCAGAAAAATTAAAGATTCCTCAGATGCTCCATTTATTTTTTCGAACTTCAGGTAACTGACTGAAAAACCTTGGAAAAGGTCAAATTAATTATGAAAATGATATTTACTTTGGGATAAGAATACGAGGAACACAAGAAAACAAGCAACCATGCCTTGACCGAGGAGAAGCGACATCAAAGGAATAAGTCCGTGTGAACGCCAAAAGTCAAGGCTGCAATAGAGTGTGAAGAAACGAACTGCATTGATTTTCGTACACGGTTAAGATGAATGTTTTCATGAGGTACATACTACCGTATGAATGATTTTTCACCATTTAATAAAAATTTAGAGAATAAGTTTGAAAAATCTACGGCCCTCATTGTAATTGTGCGCTCACAAACGACTTGTGGATCAAATACTATTCCTGGTAGCAAATGAGTCTGTTCCAATTTCTTTCGGTGGTTATAATGTCAGCAAATTTTTTGCACATTACGCAGAGTCTACTTCCGAGTCAGATTTGGACAAATATTCGGTGAACCTAGGGATAGAACGCACAATGTATTATAAAAATCCAGATCTGTATTTAATCTGAGACGATTGTAGTGTTTTTGCAAATTAATAGTTAATTTATGTAATGTTCTACGTTCAAATTTGACTAAAAGTACAATGCATCTAAAAGAGCACTCGAAATCCCCTGTGATTCAAACAGTGGCTCATAATCGACTATATAGCATGGATTAAACTATCCTGGCGACTGGTAGTTGATGTACTGAATTAGGCCATTTTAATTATCTTAAATGCCCGTTACCCCAATTACCTCAATATCCTGCTCGTAAACTATTGGATTAACTAACACTTAGGGTAAATTCGGGGGTGTTGAACTGAATAAGGTTATTCCAAACGCTCTTCAGAGAAACAATGGTTTCTCCAACCCTACTTGGGAGCTAGATTGTATACTGAATTTCAATCCAACATGAGGTAGTTTCAGGAATTATGGGCGAACGTGGAGGGTTAAGTTGATATTTCTCATGACAAATGTGGTATGCACGTTTCGCGGAAAACATTTCCCGAAAACTGCATTATTGGAGATAATGTGAAGTGATACTAAGTTCATATTCAAGACTAAAATTTCAAACATTTTGACTAGCCAATTTCATTGAGTCGTTGATCGCTATGTAGCTAGGACGCTTTTTCAAACCAAGGGGCACGGCAGCATCAATGAGAAATGAGAAAAATTGTGAGGAAGCTACTGAAATGTAATTAAGTATATACGTTTGGATTTTGGAGTTTACATAACGAACCAGCACCGGCAACAATTCAGGAATCCTAAAACAACATTTCAATGTCAGTTCTTAGTACAGTAGGCTATTTATTCATTTTGGTGTTATCTAACAGGACTGAACCTGGAGCTTTTACAGGGTTACTGTTGAGTCAAGTCCTTATAAACCAGGAGGGTTGTGGATGGGACAAGCAATTCCATCCGATAAAAAACAGCCTTGTTAAAAGGACCGTAACCAGAAAAATAATTTATTCGATGTGAATGCTGTCCTGAGCGTTCAAGGATTTTCGTTTAGAAAACCTATGACGCTCCATGGTGAAAGCCCAGATTCGTCGGAAGTCACGAGGCAAATGCCCCTCCTAACAATCAGCGCAACAGTTAAGAAGGCACATGAAATATCCGGACAATACAGGAGGCCGAAAGGGCCCACCGAGCAGTTACGGAAGTGAGGAGATATATTTTGGCAGCTTTCAGAAAAAGTGGAATCCATTGAACACAAGCTAGATAGAGATAGGCTCTTGGAGATGTGCTGATGCATTGTGGTCATAACGTAAACGCTCTACACACACACGCAGAGAGAGAGAGAGAGCTGCGTGATGCTGTTCAGTGAAGTATGAAAATACTTTGTAGGATGGTAATCTCATGGATCCAAAATTATCAAAGCTTACTTCAAAACAAAGAGGGAAGGGATTATAATGAATGTTATCCAATTATATTCACTTATCAGTGGTAACAATGAAGACAATAAGGGCCGATTTTACGAATGACTACAATCGGTCATAGAGAATCGATCAGGGAAGATCCGACGATCCTTATAGTACACCTAAATTTCGAAGTCGGAATGAACAACACCAAGTATGAAGATACCATGTCCATTCAACAAAATGGTTATAGGTGTCACAAAGTTCCCTCTTAAACGCATATACAAAGCTATATGGGCCAAACCGCGCCACACTATAGAGAGCTAGACCGATCATATCTCCATCAATGTTGTAGTTTTGTATTCAAGTGATTGCTGATCTTCAATTTCTCTTTTATCAGTGCCACATTTACAGTTGACAGCCATAGAGCTTTTTCATACGCCAGGAATACAAACCACAGGTATGCATTTGTCAAAGTTCTAGCTGATATCAAGAGCATTTTCACAGTTACTTTGAAACAGGTTCGGACTAGACATATGTTTTATCAAGTCACAGACTAGATGTGATGGAACTTTCGAACTGATCACAACAACTGTGAACTAAGTACAGTAATAAATCATAAACCTATTTCTTAACTCAGGGATATATCTGCACAAATATTCTACCATTTAATTTCATTGGTTTAATCTATTCGGTGATCCGACTTCTGAAGTGTCGCACTTGAAAACCCGTGTAAATTATTGGTCATAACTGTAAAAGTGATATGTAGTTGGTATGTCAGAAACATATTATTAATATCAATAAGATACAGGATGTCCATAGAAAACGTGAGGTCAAATGGAGGAGCTGATACAGTTTTAGATCGCCACCTGGTGTTGGTCGAGATGATGCTGGAGCTATAAAGGCACCGGACAACTAAGGAAACAGCATCGCAATGGTTTGACATAGCCTTCCTTCGGGACATTCACAAACTCACAGAGTTGAAGACAGATCTTAGCAACTGGCCGCGTGCCTTATAAAATTTACTCAAAGAAAAGTAAGTTACTATGGAGAACAACTAGAAAGAGATTAGAGGAGCATTAGTTTCAACGTTACAAGAGGTGCTGAGCCGCAAGAAACACCATCATGAAGAATGGGCCTGCATCGATACACTAGGCAAGATTCAAAGAAGAGAGAATAAGAAGACTGCAATTAACAACAGTCTAATGAGAACGGAGAAAGATAAGAGCTGAATGCACTGAAGCAAACAAGCGAGTGAAGAGAAGTATTACAGCCGACAAGCAGAAATACGAAGAAGACCTAGCAATGACAGCTGGGAACGTTGCAAGCGAAAGAGATATAAGACAACTCTGTGGTACCGTGGAACTATGGTCTAGTTCGGCACCAGTATATCTACCTACGGTGATATAACAATATTATTAAACATAATCATGGAACTGTATATTCGTCATGATATGACTACCTGATCCATATGATTTAACGAGGAAGTCACATCACTGTCTACATTAGCTCGTCCTATTACGAAAATGAACAGTATGATTCCTGGCACTTCTGAAGAACACATTTAGGCTGGGAAGAGGGTATTTTTGGTTCAAAAATCAAGAGGTCACAGAGTTACTATGCCTGTATGGCAGAGCCATACCATACCGATCAATAATCCCCGCTTTAACCAATTTTGACCTTCTTTAAAAGTTACATGTTGAATGTAAATCTCCCTAGTAATTATACGTTCACTTTCAAAGACCACGTGGTTAAGATCCAATATCATTACACTACTTTCCTACTAGGATCAACGTAAAATTGTTCGGATTGCTAATCGAGTGAGATTGTCGCGCGCCGGAGGTTACCAAAAGAATGATAAGGGAACTATGTGTAATAATAAACCAGAAGATAAATCAAAAATAAGGAATGGTTTTAAAATGTTGATCTGTTAAACTGCGGTTATGTCGCTGACCCGAAGAAGCCTAGTCGACTCAAGGATTCGCAGTATTTTTATTGTTTTTTCCTTGATCTTATGTTTTAACTTTCCCGGTCAGCGAACACTTTCTGTATATCCACGGTTACAACTCTGGTTATAAAAAGCGGTCGTCACAGACTCATGATCACATATTTGATCGTGTTTGGTAATGAATCCAACTTCTGACAGATCCACACATTTAAATTTGTCTCGTGAGAAATGTCATTTTTCGTTTTATTACATTTTCGTGCCTAAGATGTCCACACAGTGTCTATTTTTTTCCAGATTACCAATAGGTTCTGGAAGCTTAACACTTATGTGGAACCTAACATATATAATTTATAATTGTACATTCCCTTTTATGTCTAGTTATTCTATATAGGCGGTGGGGCGATTCTCCAAGTTTGACAGACTTTATTTTTTTCTTCGAAGTAAATTCGTTATTTTTTACTTGAGGGCAACTAAAAAGGTGAGTGAACACTTGATAGCCGAATAGAGTATAGGTAAATCGTACCCCATCAACATGGTGTTGAGTAACCCATTTGTGACACTTTCCCAAATATTTTTGTTTTACTTTCTTACCCTCTGTTTTCTTACATGCTGTGGTACACAGAAAACGTTCACTAAGTCAGGAAGCAATGATTTGCGGAAGAAGGTAAGTGTTAAGAATCAAGATAACAAGCTAGTAAAGTATATGACACCCATAGAGTATATCGAATGCTGACTGGGCTTTGGTTATCATCGGCTCAAATTCGAACACTGAACGAGCTAGTAATTCTCCTTTAGGCTGCGGATACAGAACTGATATGTTTTTGCTTGGTGAGTTGATGGAATCGATATTACTATGGAAGTCGGTACTGGAAGGAAGCTGACGTAACAACTATTATTATATCTTTAATTTTGTAAAGGCTCATCTGTTTTTTAAAGATAACCCTGTGTGATCTAAATGAGGACCTAACCACTACTGGTCTGGATCCTTATATAGATAGGATGAAAGGTATTTACTGGCACAAAATACAACGGAGAAACTAGCAAGGAAATGCAGCATATCAGAGCGATCATTCAGGAGCAAAGAAAGCAAGATAGTCACTGAGATTCGAGAGCTCAGTAAGAGGTGAGTGGAGTACCCTAACCAACTCTTGAACAGACAATACCAACTGAACCAATTGGACACCGAAGCAGAACACACAGACGTTGCCATAGCTGTTACCTGATCAACAATAGGAGAAATCACCTGGGATATCAGATAAATCAAGAGTGTGGAAGCAGAAGGACTAGATAATATATCGGCTGAACTACTGAATTCAGACATACAGGGAACATATTATCCAAAATGTTAGTAAAGTACTTGATTGTGCAGTCTGTTTTATACATCGATTTCCCACTCCAAACTGGAAACTATCAAGCTTTTAGTAGTCCATCTGTAGCAGTGGTATTTTGATTCGGAAAATATTTAATACCTTTACCTTTGACGATCGATTATAACTATGTAAGACAAATTTTGAGTTTAATTGGAAGTTCTGAGTAGCTTTTGTAATACTGTCGTCATTTTCCTGACTATGATAAGATTTGAACAGAAGCGTGTTCGTGTTAGTCTAAAGTCCAATAAGTAATACGGAGAGCGGTTTTATGTGAACGGTAGTGGCTATTCGTGAACTGTAGTCGCCCAAATCAGTATGGAGTGAGCTAAATGACTGGATCACAGAATAAGGACAGACAATAGGGATAGAAGAAATAATTGAAAGTTTACTAGTCCTTAGCATGAAGCGCTTTTAGGATTTGTCGGTAGTTATCATAACCCAGGTGGTCGAACTGTGGAAGACTACTTTTTGAGGTATCTGAAAAAGAAGTTGAATCAATGATGGCCTTGGTTCTGTTGGCACTTAACCATAAAGTTTAAAGGACGATTGTCCGAGATCGAGAAAAACGGTCTTTTTGTCAGGGGTTCTTGAGGTTACTTACGAAGTTACATTTCGCATCAGCCTGGAATGGATTTCACTGAGTAATCAGACTTTATAAAGCGAGTGAGGTTAAAGCATCTTAGCAAGCTTCTTTCTTTCTCCTGAGTTATTTTTTTACTTTAAACGAAAATGCGCTTAATGACAAGTTAGAGAAGTTCACACACCTGTACCGATTTCACTTGCTCTCTATAATGACAGTTTATCAAGTATACTTTCTTCCGCCTTTTTTGTCTAGATGATCCAGAGATTTGAGAAGGAGGAACCGAAACTCATGAGCATCAAGAATCTTCAGAGTAATCTGAACGGGTTGTCTGACTGAATAACTGTCAGCATGCTTCCTCATAACACTAACAAATGGAGAACACTAATATTAGATATTAGTTTTAGAAGTCTGTCTTTTGAGTTTTGTTTTTAAATGGCACTACATCACATTTAAAATTGCATAAATATTACTTCATATTCGGCCTCTGTGATTGTTAAAGTAAACAAACCCATTGTATTTCCTCCAGACAACAGAATGTGGAAGCTGTACGTTATTCAGAATTGTGGTAAATCCGAGGCGTATTATCATGAATAGAATCCTATTACAACAAAATTGGGGGGTATAGGATATGAGATTAGGATACTTTAATTAAAATGCACAATATTGTTTACAGCATCCTCCAACTTCATCGGTCGTTCTCAGGTTTTCTTCTTATCTGCACTTAAAAAGACATCAGGTTAGAAAATATAAGTCCATTAAAAAAAATTAGAAGTATCCTTGGTTTTAATAATCTGCCAGCTGTGCAACTAACCTCCATAGTAATGGAATATTAGCCACCTGTGTGGTTTCAAAAGAGTATAATTCGAGACCTAATTAACAGGATGAGGGAAATAGTTAAACAATGATTTCCGGTTTTATGACACTTCAATTTACATTAATTTCCTATTCCACGTTCTTTCACCGTGAAAAAACTCTGCATATGACTATCTAAGGCCAACAAATTCCACTTGATCATCAGCATTTTTGGAATAAACATGATATACTGGTATTCTGAATAGTCCTATTGATTTACCAGGAAAAGTCTTTAACAGGGTATTGTTAAACAGAATGAAGGACTCCGTAGACGCCCAACTTCGAGACCAACAGACAGGATTCCGTAAGGATAGATCTTGTACAGACCAAATCGCAACTCTACGGATCATTGTGGAACAATCAATTGAATGGAATTCATCACTCTACATGAATTTCACTGACTGCGAGAAAGCATTTGATTGTGTGGACAGGACAGCTCTATGAAGGCTTTTTCGACACTGAGGTGTGCCTGAGAAGATAGTCAATATCATACGGAATTCCTATGATGGATTAAACTGCAAAATCGTGTATGGAGGACAATTGACAGACTCGTTCGAGGTGAAGACAGGTGTCAGGTAAGTTTACTTATTCTCAGCCTTTCTCTTTCTCTTGGTGATCGACTGGATCATCAAGACGTCAACATATGGGGGGAACAAGGTATGCAGTGGACAGCTAGAATGCAGCTGGACGATCTAGACTTCGCAGATGACCTGACTCTTCTATCGCTCACGCAACAACAAATGCAGGAGAAGACGACCAGTGTAGCAACAGCCTCAGCAACAGTAGATTCTCCTATGTAACACAACACTCATCAGTCAAAACACACTTGATGGAGAAGACTTGGAAGATGTGAAAACTTTTACATATATGGACAGCATCATTGATGAGCATGGTCGATCTAATGCAGATGTGAATGCGCGGATCGGAAAAGCAAGAGCAGCATATTTGCAACTGAGGAACATCTGTAACTCAAAACAAGTGTCTGTCAACCAACAACAAGGTCAGAATTTTCAATACAAATGCCAAGACAGTTCTGCTGTATGGGGCGAAAACCTGGAGAACTGCTAAACCCATGATGCATAAGGTTCAGGTGTTTATTAGTAGTTGTCTACGCAAAATACTTCGGATTCGTTGACCAGAGACTATGGGAGATAACAAACCAGATCCCAGTGGAGGAGGAAATCAGGAAGAAATGCTGGAAGTAGATAGGACACACATTGAGGAAAGTACCCAACTGTGTCAGACGGCAAGCCCTCACATGGAATCTTCAAGGCCGAATTAGAAGAGGAAGACTAAAGAACGCATTACACCGAGAAATGAAGACAGACATGAGAAGAATGAACAACAATTGGATAGATGTTGAAAGGAAGGTCGAAGACAGAGTGGGTTGGAGAATGCTGGTTTTTGGCCTGTGCTCTATTGGGAGTAACAAGCGTATTTAAGTAAGTAAGTAAAGAAAAGTATCTAAACAGTTTTTCTTTTGCATACAACCCAGGTTTTAAATCATAAATACCCAAATCTTCTTCAGTATAAAGTCGATTTGTAGTAAACGAGAACACAAAAGTGGGACAATCGAATGTATCTGAACGCAAAATTATAGAACCACTTAGTAACATCTGAGAACCATACAGTAATTACGTCATTTGCAAAATGTCAATCAAGTGTCTTAAATTTGGATTTTCCTTCTTTCCCTCATTTATCACTCCGTTTTCTTTAATCTTCTTAAACCTTGTTGTGGATGCGGAGGAATAAACCAATAATTATCATGTTAAGTCCAATGGTGTCCTTGGACTTTAAATGGACATTTCCTATTGGTCGATATCTGTTCACTTGTTGAATATTGTACAAAATGTTGTTTTCTATTTTTATGGTACGATGTGGTATGCTTGATTGGTATATAAACAAAGTATGTTTGAAATATAATGATTCATATCTCAGAGGTTGTGACTTGTGTTCTGGACTCAACTAACTGGGCTAGACAAGGAAGTGGGACCAATCGAGACTCTAGGCCGTCCGTACGTGTTTACGTGTCATTGGATCGATCGATAAATACGCTGTTCTCTAATCTCTTCAGTCAAGGACACAACAATTAGCACAGGGTAAAAATCGACAGCAACTCAAAGTCATAACAACCCTCTGTCACCAGGCATTCCACTTTTTACTAGTGATACACACTATTTATAACTGTTAACATCAGTAACACATACCACAGATCAAAGCGTTTACCTATTGGTATCTTTGAGTGGATTTTATAGATGACGTCAAATGATCAGTCAGCGGCTGAATATTCAGTTTCTACAACATGCCATTGAATTTGTGATATCATCAAATTGTGTTACTCTTTGATAAACTACATTGGTAAATGCTCTCGAATGTAATAAAAAAAGTAGCCTCGATGAACGACCTAAATACCTCTCTTTAGAAGAGCAAGTAAACTGCCAGCTATATATTAGATTGATCAATCTTGACCAATTTTCTCTCACTTGAATGCATTTAAGAATATGATTATTGTAATTTAAGTAGAGAAAACATTTTCATGAATAAGGTTCACATATTTACAGGAAATATTATAAATTGAATATTTCATATTGAATGTTAATTTCTATCTTCCTGATAGTGTACATCATACAAAATTGCTTAGAAGTGAATTGTTATTCAACATAGATAGGACTAGATGATATATCTTATTATCAGAATGTTAATTGATAATGCCTGTGAATTGAGGCTGGAAAGGATTGCCCAGGACAGGGTTGGATGGAGAATGCTGGTGAGCGGCCTATGCTCCTTCACGAGGAGTAGCAGGCGTAAGTAAGTAAGTAATTGTGAATTAAGGCAGTATCGAGACAATACGCACAGTATGCACTTATACCAATAACAGACTGATCAATTGCAATGCTAAACATCAATGGGAAGATACAATTAAACAGTACCAAGTGAATTTAAACTTCACCCTATTGTACAAGCAAGTAGCTATCAAGACTCAGTGGTCAAGTGGATAACGTGATGACATTTGAAGTAGATAGTACTGCATTCGAATCCCAAAGTGGACATCAACTCTGACATAGAGGTACATCCAACTGACGAGTCCCAAATAGAATGAAATATGTGTCCTGGACTCTACTGCTAGTCGCTATGCATCTTTGCTTAAAATTTAGCACAGTTTGTTCAACGCCATCATTTTTAATAAACGGTAGCAAAAGGTGAATTTTTCTCCATCATTGTAAATGATTTGAATAATACCTAGAGTTATTTCTACAGATTGTCATACATGCTATTTGAATTTCCCATAAAATTCATGATTATGATTGGTTCATTCAGAATCTTCAATACGAACGTCAAGGCAGTTCTACTGTATGGAGCTGAAACTTGGAGAACTACAACAACCACAATCAAGAAAGTACAAGTATTCATAAATAACTGTCTACGCAAGATACTCAACATCCATTGGCCGGATACCATCAGCAATAGCCTTCTGTGGGAGAGAACAAACCAACTTCCAGCTGAAGAAGAAATTAGGAAAAGACGATGGAAATGGATAGGACATACATTACGGAAATCACCAAACTGCATCACGAGGCAAGCCCTAACTTGGAATCCTGAAGCGAAGCGAAAAAGAGGAAGGCCAAAGAACACATTACGTCGGATAATAGAAGCAGATATGAAAACGATGAATTACAACTGGACGGAGCTAGAAAGGATTGCCCAGGACAGGATTGGATGGAGAATGCTGGTGAGCGGCCTATGCTCCTTCACGAGGAGTAACAGGCGTAAGTAAGTAAGTAATGATTGGTTCATCCCCAGAATATATTTGTAACGAGTCTTTTTATTCATTCTAACATTTTTAACTTTCATACTACATCACGACATCACTTTACATGTAAATAGAAAAACAAAAGCATAAAGAATCTGTTAACCAAAATACTTGTACTATCTTATCATCTTAAGTCAATATTAATGTGACTATGGACATTGAATAACCCTATATGTTGTTGTTACATTACAAACCGATAATTCGAACACTATTTCCTTCTAAAACTACTGAATATATGTGCAATCTTATTTACTGTTTCACTAAACATTAATCTTATTCAACTATGTATTATTGTATTGTTTTACATATAACAATGATTAATTTTCAACCATTTTCTTGTATACACATATTTCTGTACAAATGATGATATCTGGAAAGATATTGGCTTGGTTTCTGATAGTAACAGAATATAATTCTACTAAGCTACTTTGTATACTTTTCTTATGTGAATTCACATATGATAGGTTTTGGAAATATAAAAGTGAATTCTTAAATAAGATCTTTAGAAACTAGGCTAAGGATGAAAACACTTCTTCCAGTTAATGTAGACACCATGTAAATATCTAGAAAATTAATGAATTATATATCAGACTCTGATTGAATGATTGTCTGCTCTGTTATTCAATTTAATGTGTTGGTGGAGAAGATTTGTCCTGTACACCTCGATGTTGATTTGTTGAGAGGTTCAACTTCACTTCTACCTGAGGTTTGTGCTGCTGATGTCGTTCAGAAGAACGACGAAAGCTCCACGACCAAACCATCCAGCTCAGAGAACAAAACTCTACCAACATGTAATGTGTTTCTAGAAGCTGTTGAAGTTTAACAGTTATCAATGCACCTCTATATAAGTTTATTTTCTGTAGTGATGTGAACCTCAGAGTAAAGATTTTACTCATATTTTACTCTTTTACTTGATTGTTCGAGTCAAAGTGTAGAAGTTGTCTACAGTTATAGGAAGCAACTAAAAAGTCAGTAAAAAGCGATGAGACTATAATTTATGGACGACCTTAGAGCGACACTGAAGTGACGGTGAGAGTGGAGACCTACTGATTAGGACTGAATGAGGGCTATAAAGCAGTTAGAATTCCCATTTAAAGTTAGGGTTAAAAATTAGATTTAGCGTTTTCATCACGAACTGACATCAGCTATAATGCCAAAACTCTTTCCGTAATAAGCATTCAAGTAAAAGACTTACCATTAAAGTTTAGGAAAATCCTGGTAGTATTTCGACCAATCAGTGTTCGTTAAAAACTTCTAGAAGAATACTAGACAAGGGTGGATTATGTTTTCATTATTCTAACAGAACCATCACTGGATTTGTCATCAATGTTATCATATCTTCTCCAGAAGATTCTACAAACTCAAAGTCTCGTCAATACCCATTTTTTCTGTGTAGAAAGTAACCTTTCAATACAAACTCCTTCCATACATCTCGTCGTTTATTTCCTGTTCTGCATTCAATATAGGACGACTTCTTGGGGGGGGGAAGGAATTTGGAAGACGTTAGGAGGTTAGTTTCCGAACGTTCAAGTGTGAGAGTTATCAAGAACTATGATAACAGTTGGAGCTTTTGGGTATACATAGTTGAGGATTTATAAAGTGGGATGAAAAAACTGCCTAGCTCTGTCATGTTTTCACTTCAAAAATGCAACTTTACACATAACCACCCAAATAAACCAGTATTTTTTTTCAGGAAGCGATAAAACTCGATATGGTGTTTTTATTAGGTTCAACATTCGTTCCGTATGAGGTGTCATATTACCTAACTAATCAACCATTCAGTGTCATTACATTCTGTATAAAAATGTGGATGAACAGATTCTTTTCTACCTGCCGTCAGTCATTGTCTTAAGCCCTGAATCGTGAAAATTCCAGCTCTTCAATTTTTAAGACTAGTTTATCACAGTTATAACATTTATTTAATCATTCATGTTATCAATAGTCCGTTTGTAACTTTACTAACTACGATCTTGTGTAATGTAGATCCAAATACTTCAAGAAAATATCGATTTACTTAAATGTCATAGATGCATCTTACTAATAAGTGCAAAACAAGTGTAAAAATATACTTCAAAGTTCTATTCACGATGGACACTAGTTGATCGATGTTATTAGGAAGTTATTTTGGTTGATAGCGATAATTCATATAAACAATTCATATACATTACAACTACTGTAGTGAACGACAACACAAGTGAGTACAAGCAAATGTATTCTAATACAATATTACATTATATCTTGGTTAATTCTGAGGATCATACAGAATTACGTCATCTGAGAGATATTCATCAATAGTCTCAGAATTCGTTTCCATACCAATCACTTTCTGTTCTCGTTCTTTTCTCTTCAATTTTCTAAACCTTCTACCACCAGGTTTTTCACTTTCGATTGGTGCATACATACTATTTATGTTTGTTGACATCAGTAGCACACACCATAATACAACTGTAGATTAGAACATGAAACATTTGTTATTAAGGTAAGAATTTATAAGCACAGTCAGCTTTACAAATCAATGATATATATATGATAATTAACTTATGTATTTTACAGCATGAAATTCCTTAGTTAGATGACCATCGTAAACAAGGAAGCAATGGACAGGTGCTTCAGTCTAGTTTGGGGCTATTTAGCAGGACGCATCCATGACCCCATCGAAGATCTAACTCGAAACTCTCATGTCTTGTGGGGAGCGCAGTCCAAGTGCTAATCGGTTGCTTTGAGTCACGAAGGGTCTGTTTTCGATTAATACATAGATCAATGAATGCTTCCTTCTGGAGAGTCTTATGTTAGAATAAAACAACTTTCGAGTGCTTTCCGATTTTCGAAAGTTATCCAACTATGATCGTTTTGTCATGTAAACTACAAAACTCAGCAATCCCCCTCAAACCCCTCACACTAATTACGTTCTATCAAGTAAGTCTCAATATTTAATTTAAGTTTTCTCTGAATGATTCTGTCTCACTATCTTTAAGTCTATTTAAAAAAGATGGATTGATGATAAAGCCTATTTTATTGTCAAAACTCATCATAGACTGACTGATCTTACTCGAGGTACCATTTGGAGCTAAAGAGAGCTGATTAGTTTTTTCGTTTCAATATGGAGCTGGAACAACCTCATCAAGGAATGAGTATGGTATTAAGTGGTTTTTACGCTATATTACAGGCTTTTTGAAGTTGAATAGGCACAGTAAGATGATGACACCATGGCTCTAATAGATAGACCTAAGAGTCCTTTTTTCAATTGTTATCGTGTTGTTGGTCAACACAACTGAAAAGTCTCATACTAAAACGAAACATTCATTCAGTTCCCTCTAATTTTCAATGGTGCTTAAACGTTTGATGAATACAACCTATACAATTAATCAATCTTCTAGATGGTGGTTGGAGGTCAGTCGCGGCTCGGATAGCTCAGTGGTAACGTCTCTGACTGTGAAGCTGGTTGACACGAGGTCGAATCCGCCAGTCCCCTCAAGATTACAGGTACACCTTGCTGACGAGTGCCAAGTAGCATGAAACCCGGGTCCAGAGTTTCCTGTCGACTACCTCCAACCACCATCTAATCTCAATATATAGTGCCCGCAGTGTCGAGTCACCTAGACTGGTGGCCACATTGCAACATGATCGATAGCATTCGATCTGCACTAATAAGGACTAGACAAGCATGACATTGATTACCACCCAGTGATTTAATCAATCTTCACATAATCTTATCAAATAAAATCTATTTGTATGTGAAATTCTTTGTAACGTTTTTTTCTTCTCTCTTTTGAATCGATGACATTATTAGAAAAACTAGATTAACTCATTTATCACATCATAAATAATGATATATATAATCAAAATAAATAACACTTTGAAGATATAATCTCTAAGGTTTTTTTTACCTCCCACATTATATTGTTGAAATTGACCGCTCGTTATCTATTGAATATTTCATTAGATTAGACGACATGTTACATAACACGTCTGTAGGCATTGAAATAATAGAACTCAAATAAAATCCCCGTCGCTGAACATAACATGGCAACTATCTTTGTTGGTTGTGTTTGTCGTTCTGATCTCTCTCTATATATATATCTCTGTATTTTGAGACAAAGTAAATATGACATTCTAAGCAAACATCTGATTGGTTAAATCCAAACTTTGATTATTTATCTCTGATTGGCTCAGATATGTCTATTCGACTAGTTTTCGGCCCATTGATTATTGTTAAAATTAACCAATAAGAATGATTTTATGTAGGTTGCTATACAAATTAACCATCACTTTTTTTAAAAAAAAAAACAAAAAAAACAGTATGTTTTACACGTGGCATTGGAATAAACAAACCACATTTTTATACGTATTGAATTAGTGTAGTTATTCACTTATTTCAAGAATTTGATCAGAACCGGAATATAAATCTAACTGTGTTGGTATCCAGGACTTTCATCATCATTATCACCATCATCCTATATATATATATATACATATACATAACCAATGGCTGAATTTCGTAAATGTTTTGAAAACTTAGATACTGAGAAACGTGGTGTAATTACAATTGAAGATTTAAAAAATTATATGTATAAAATGCATTATAAAGAAACATTCTTACATAAATGGATTGAATTATTTGATCCTGAACATACAGGATTTATTACTTATGAACAATATTGTAAAACACTTGGTTTAATACCACGTAAACGTACATTTAGTAAAAATTTAACAGATTCTACATTATTATCATCATCAGTATCATCATCATCATCATTGTCTATTTCATCAAAACAAGATAATGTCAATGAAGCATTCATTGGTAGTTTTGATAAAAATATAAACGAGACTAATATTACTACAATCATTCAACAGTAAGTAGTATTTTATATTATTCATAATTTTATTTTATGATTGTCATGAAATTTGTTTATGAACGCTTATTTAATAACAAATAACACGAATTCCAAAATGTTGCTTTAAAGAGTGATATCCAATGGAAAACACAATCATTTGTATTGAGAAATCTGTGTGCTTTTGAAAACTCCACTTGATTTGTATCAGTAGGCGGTTATTTGGTTATTATAGTAATTTCATTGATGCTGAGGAGACCCACAATAGGACGAAACGGCCGTCCAGTGCTTCCAAGTTTTCCATGGTGGTCTAGCTTCAATTGACTCATGATCTTAACTAATGAAATCTTGGTTTATTAAAGATTCCTTCTATACTAAATAAACTGACTAAAACTAGCAGACCACTTTACTGAATGTTGTGTCTTTAGTGTATTATTCTGGCTTTCCAACTTGTAGTAAATGATATTTTAACTCAGTTAAAGCGGTTTTATGGAGATTAGCTTAGGTTATCAATTGTACTTGTCACAAACTGATCTTAATTGAGATTCCATTGACATCAGGGAGCAATGAAAAATTGCCTGGTCATGATATTGAGCTTCCCTATTTTTGGAAACTCACAATCTCATTTTGAAGCTAACACACTGTTTTTAAGTCTCTCAGCTTACAATTAGCCATTCGAACCACTGGTTCGACTGCTGTTGGTACAATCTCAATTTGTAATAGTTAAGCGTTTTCTGTAAGATCCGAAGGTCATTGATAAGAACGGCTTAAGAATATCATACTATGACATGATCCTATTTCTATCGACCTTACATTTTCTGTGTTAGTCTGTGGAGGTCTTACTATCATTCTAGACGATATGACTAGCACTTATTTGAAGTAGAGATGTGAACTTTCAGATCCATAAAAAGTCTTACTGGTTAACTGTGGCTAGTGAAGTTTAACTATGTTAAGTGTGAAGTAGTTGTACCGATTGTTCGAGGGATATCTGAACGCAGTATCTAAGTGTATAACTCAAAGGTGTTTGCAGAGAACAGTACTGGGTTTGAGTCTCGAAGTAAACTTCAAATTTGGGATGGAGATACATTCAGCTGACAAGTCCAGGTGATATAACAAGAGTGACAACTAGGAATCAATTTCTTAATGTGTTGCTAAGTGATAATTAACATTATCATCAATTGATTCACCTGTACTTCAAACAATTCTTTGTTTTTGGTCATATGATTTTCTATTTGTATTGTATAATTTGTTTGTTAGTCAATCAACAAAATTCACTTCAGTTTAGTCATGACTATTTCAAAAGAAAGAAAGGAATTTTTAATTATCAATTTCTCTCTTTTTTTTGGTGTCTAGATTTGCATGTTTTTT
Organism: Schistosoma bovis; assembly: GCA_944470425.2. NCBI lineage: Eukaryota > Metazoa > Platyhelminthes > Trematoda > Strigeidida > Schistosomatidae > Schistosoma > Schistosoma bovis. The sequence continues at coordinate 4,960,263 of OX103959.1, read as the reverse complement.
CAATGGTATTTAGTGAAATGTAGTTTATTATACAATCAATAGATTGATAGTGTAATGACATAATAAGTAACTAATTTTTATATTGATGAGCATTTATGAATAAAATAATGAGAATATAAGACATAAGTAAAGGGGGAATGCAACAATAATAACAATAATAATAGTAATAATAGGATAATCAAAGTAATTAAGACCAAGGTAACGATAAATGGTTACCCAGAACGTTTCATAGAAAAGAATATGAAAAAAAAGTAGTTGTGACAAGAAACCAAGTTGTTCCGTCCCGAAGAAAAACCTTTATATAAGTCTGGAATTTGAAGGTGATCGAACATCAGACATAATCAAAAATTGTCTAACAACAACGATTAGAAGAACATTTAACGCGGCTAAACGGCGAATAACCTTCACTAGTAAGAACTTATTTTCTGTTTCCATAAAAGATAAGCTTCCGCGTCTGGTCGCCTCTATTTGCATCTACCAGTTCACCTGCTCTTGTAGAGCAAGGTACATTAGCCGTAGCCAGTGCTCGCTTTCAACTTGGATACGGGAACATATAACAACTTGGTTCTATAAGAGTGAAAGGAAAGCAGTTAGGAGTTCTATACTTGAACACTTAATCGACGGTAACCATTCTACAGATCCACAAAGGTTTATATGATTCGTTCAAATCTACCTAGATTTCTTCGTATCCAACTCTTAAAAATAGCCGAAGCTCTTACCATCCAGGAGCTTAAATCAGAACTATGCGTACAAAAGAAGTACGTCTTATCGTTATCGTTACCTTGGCCTTAATTATTTTGATTATCTTCTTATTATTATTGTTATTAATATTATATTCTCATTATTTTATTTGTAAATGCTCATCATATCACCTTATTTATTTCTTACACCATTATGACCTTTAACTATTATAACAAAAACTAATTTTATATTGTTTGTTTGAAACTTCTCATTGATGTTTAAGACTGTAATTGATCTATCTCTTTTTGGCATGTATGTATCCTGCCTTCAGTTACTAGGATTATAAGCAAAGATGGATAGTGGCTAGCAGTGGAATCCAGGACACGCATTTTGTCCTAGTGGCTAGTGGGACCCAGTGGCTAAATGGATAACTCGATTGCGTCTAAAGCAAACGATACTGGGTTTTAGTCCTAGGATGTAGGTACATCTAGCTGACGTGTCCCAAATAAGATGAAACATGCATCCTAGCCATTATCCATCTTCGCTTATAATAATTAATTAATTTTTGACTCCATCGAGTTTTTTTATTTTGAAAATTCAATTTTTCATCGTTTACATCAATTTTTATACGGGTAGTATTATAACATCTTCATCTGCATTTGAGTTGGTTACGAGACTTGGATTTACGGATGAAACGATGAAATTAATGATATCAAGTCTTGGATTTCGGCCCGAAGTTTGAGATTAAGATTTTGAAACTAGTTGGAAGTGGTCAGGAATTCATACCTACAATTTTAAAGAAATCGATACTCCCAGTTGAATTCAAACCACCCATCACTCAGGCTCACAAACTGTAACGTTACCACTTGGCTGCTTTAGCCTTGTGATATGTTTGCTGATAGACTTAAATACTTTGATTCTTGATAACGACTTCATCAAAGGATTGTACCCGACAACTTCAGTTCCACAGTGAACATCTACCTATTCAAACCACTGGTTTAGGATCCAATGGTACAATTTCAACTGTGAATAATTTATGATATTTCACCAAGATGAACACCATATTCATATAAGTGGTTACTTCAATGGCGGTAATATAAAAGAAAGATTGCATATAGTGATATAATACACGAAGAAAGAATTAGTTTGTAGAAAGAAAGATACAAAGCAATTTTTATCTCACAGTTTAAGGGAAGACAAAGAATGTATGCACCGACGCAATTGTGATCTATTCTGAGCTATATCACCCAGTCTTCAACCCCTAGTTACGATAGTCACACAGACCCTAACCAAATAGTCTACACCAAACAACATGGTTAAGACTAGAAGTATGTGACTTCAAGCACTGATTGCACGTTTTAGTTTGACCGCCGCGAACTTTCTCCCACCCGCCTTCAACACTAGTCAGCATTGCGCACCGTGGTAACCGATGTTCAGGCACACGTAACATCTGGCTCAAATACTAGTAATTTCCGAGTATCTTCTACTTCTAATGGCCACGTTTCGCAGCCGTAAAGTGGAACAGAAAGAGCTGCCGCGCAGTATACTCGTTTTTTAATTGATAGACGGATATCTCGCCTTCATCATAGGTGACATTAATTTGCAAAAGCCAAACGAGCTTTTTGAATCCGTACAGAGATCTCGTCAGAAACCAACCCATTAGGGCTAACAGACTTCCAAGATAAGTGAAGTTGTCGACGCGTTCAACTACTTCATTCCCTATCCTTAGTTCAGGTGTTGACGCAGACCAGTCCTGAAGCAACAATTTGCATTTAGAGGGGGAGAAACACATCCCAAATATCCTGGCATCACTACTCAGTGCTGCCAAAAGACTCTGCATTTTATCAGCGTCTTCGCCAAACTGCACTATATCGTTACGTAAGTCGATAAATGGACCTCCTGGAAAGAGATCAGTGCCCAAACATTCAGTCAATGAGGTGTTATTTCCATCTGTATGTCTATAATGAAGTTGAATTAAAATGGATATAGTGGACAACTTTGTCGGGCACTACTTCAGGTCGCAAAATCAGATGACAGTTCCTGAATGTCTACCAAAAAATGATAGTTATTCTTGACTTTAAAACAGCATTTGACTCTTTAGACTGAAAGGTTCTGTAGGAGTGTCTGCCCTCGCAAGGTGTACTTTAGAAGTACATAAACCTTGTGAAGTCTCTTTACTCGAACACTACTAGTTGAGTCTGAGCTTATGGTGAACTATCATCTGCTTTTGTAACCTGAAGTAATGCCCAACAAAGTTGTCCACTATATCCATTTTAATTCAACTTCATTATGGACATTAGAAGATGGAAATAACACCTCGTTGACTAAATTTTCGGGTATATAAAATGGTAAACAATCACAATTCCGACTGATGAATTAATGATTGAATTAATATTTAATTTACTCATACCTTGGCCGATTTTTTTTTTCATTCATCAGATAATAAATGTTCACAATAAATGTTACAATATTTGGTTGTTTATTTATTTATTATATTCAATTACTACGTCTTAATTCTAGTTTTAGGATGATGAAAAAAAGGAGAATAATTTTATTTCATTGTTTATAACAATATTGATTTGTGTGTGTGAGTGTGTGTGTGTGTCTGAGTGAGTGAGTGAGTGTTATGTAAATGATCTCATGTAATGTTGCTATGTGTAAATATTGATGGCCAAAAACCAAAAATAATACATATCGGAACATTCGGTTTTAGTTTAGTTTTTTTTAGTTTTTTTTTCATTTAATTAATGTCATTGTTTAATGGAGGAAAATGGTTTGTAGAGGTGATTTTTATCACTATAGATTAGAATTTTTAGAAAATATAAAGAAAAAAAAACGGTGAGACTCTAATTTATGGATGAGCCAATCAGAAGCGTTCTAGAGATTTCAAGGTTACGGCGCCAACTTCAGTGTTTTATGCTAACGTACGATCGGTTCACAGGGAATTTTGTACAAAGCGTGATAATTGAGCGGTTATGTGCATTGTGTCGTTATCCACAAGTAGCATTTTGTACACTCAACAACCGGAGTGCACATAAACAATATTGAAGCTATGAGGTCGAGGCTGAAAGTTTGTGAGACTTTATCATGGCTCCAGAGGCCGACTATTCTGTAGCCGTTTGGATGATTTCCTTTACTGGATGTATTAGGATTTTAGAACCTCTGAACCTCTTTCTAACCTTGACAAGTTTTTGAACCACTTATAAGAAGTGTATCCACTTTATTTCCTTGGTTTTCTATAACACATTTTTACTCTATACTGACTGTTTGCTGATTGGCTAATATTTCTCAAGGTCACTTGAAATTCGTTCAAAGCTCGTCCATAAATTAGAGTCTCGCCAAAAAAACTAGACGGATGACACTTTTTAGTATGAGATTGCACAACAATGAACATATTCATATCTTTTATAGGATTGAAATTCATCACCTTTATAGACTGTGACTGTTTTTTTTAAACCATTAAACTACTTAAATGAAATTCAGTTGTGTACATTTTCAACATTGACTAACTCGAGATATTCAAATAGTTACTTACTTGTTTTATCTCTAAAACGATTGAACCCTATCAGTAAAGATATCTCAGTAAAACCTTATGAATTTTACCTCTACATTAGTCGATAGTGGGGATATAAACTCATGTGGATTACCTACTATACTACAGTCTTTCATAATATTAGTTCTGGACATTTTAGAAGAAATGTCTATTTATTGTGATTAGTAGGGTTATTGGGGGAATCTTTTCACGTTATTGTGAATATGATTATGGATAGAAACTTGAAATTTTGCAAACAACTAAGAAGTGCTGTTTTTTTCGAATGTAAACCCGTATACTCTATTGGAACCCATAACTCTATTGCAGATCAAATTCTAGTACTTAGGTCTCGCGCTTAGACTCTTAAACTCGAAACCGCTAAGTCAACATCTAATGATGTAAATATCTAACTTCAACCAGTTCACATTATGACCGTCTTTCATTGTTTACGGTTCATATAACTATCTCATATGTGACAAGGTTGAGCTCCATTAACTACAGCTTCTCATTAAAGAAAAGGAATTTCCTCTCAAAGTTAGTCACTCGTGAACACATGGTAGTAAGTAGTATAGGACGTTTTGTGGAGATTGTTGAACTTTTGGAGTTTACGTAAATAACTGATTTCAATTAGGCAAGGATTGTAAACTGAAGATTAATAGGAACTTGTTAAGCTAGTGTATTCTATATTCTATATTGCATGAAGTATTCAGTATTATGATTATCATTGTTTGTATGGATATGTTGTAGAGACTATGCTAACTCAGAAATTGTTTTCAATACATAAAGATGAAAAAGCTATCGAGACCAACTTTGTTTACAATGATTGTTTGATTATAATATCAATGTGTAGCGCTTAAAATATGTGCACTTTATTTAATCGTCTGTATTTGATCAGGTTTTTCATTTCATTATTTTCAAACAATAGCTTAAGAGTTGAGGCAGTCAACGTTTAATCATTAAATAACAGATTTGAGCTGTGATTAGGGAGATTCACCAGACTTTACACAGATAATAATCTCCAATTTAAACTGTGCAATTCAGTAGTCTTTGAAACCCCTCTAAACTTAGCATAATCGTGTGCACACTGGTAATATTCCAAAGGGTACGATATCATGAATCAGTTGAATTTAGTTATTTAGAAAAAAATCATTAGGTTTCAACTCAATGGTCTATAAGTTAGGCACTCACTACGAGGTGTGAAGATCCAGTGTTCAATCTAATATGGAATCGTGTATTGAACACTTCGAAAGAGTTACAGTTAGTCAATCAGTCAGTAACAACGTAGAACTTCGTACATACGTACATCAGTTCGAGTTGTCATACAACATTACAACAGAAATGCAATTGTCCATTCAAATCCAGTAGTGGAATAGGTAGTGAGAGTATAAGCAGTAATTGGAAAGATTAGGGTTTGAAGATGTTATTCAAGGAGTATAATCCAGTGAAATAAATTTGGAAAGAGAAAAAGAAAAGGGACATTAAGAATACAGAAGATTAGAATTTGTGAGAAAGAGTTGCATATTGAGATGGAATAGATATCTGACATTCCATCGCTTTCAACTATTATCTAACTATGATCAGTTCATGATATAATCTATGAAATTTAATCATATCTATAAATCACCTATAATAAAAAAACAGGACTCAATAGTAACTAAATGAAATTAAAATTCTTGTTACTAACAGAAAAAAGAAAAAAGAAATTGACACGGTTACCTCATTTCACTCTTGAATTATTGATTGATACTTTTACTGTATAATATTTCTTATAATTTAAACTTTAAATACTCAACTTGACAATGATTATTAGTTTGATATAATTGATTGGGTTCTATTATGTAATCTATCTTCAAATAGTTAATTATATCTTTTCAATATCTATATTCATTCAATTGTCATTACTCAGTTATTCATTCATTGTATAAGGACGTTTGGAAATCATTCGTTCATGTAAACTGTACTACTTACTTACTTACTTACGCCTGTTACTCTTCGTGAAGGAGCATAGGCCACCCACTAGCACTGTCCATCCTTTTTTATATCTCCTTCTATTTCCCGACGTAATGTGTTCTTTGACCCTTCTCTTTTCCGCTTCCCTTCAGGATTCAGAGTTAGGGATTACTTTGTGATGCAGTTTGGTGATTTCCGTAATGTATGTTTTATCTATTTCCTAATTTCATTTTCAGCTGGAAGCTGGTGTGTTCTGTCCCACAATAGGCTGTTTTTGATATTATCCGGTCAATGGATGTTGAGTATCTTGCGTAGACAACTATTTATAAATACTTGTACCTTTTTGGTGATGGTTGTAGTAGTTTCAGCTCCGTACAGTAAAACTGTTTTGACGTTCATATTGAAGATTGTGACTTTGATATTGGTTGAAAGTTGTTTTGAGTTCCATATGTTCTTCAATTGTAGGGATGTGGCCCTTGCTTTGCCAATCTAATGAATGATATTTCTAAAATAAGAGGACATTCAAATTGTAATAACTAATTAAAGGAACTGTTCAGTTCATCTTTACATACAATTGAAATAATAACAGAATTATATTAATTCACTGTAGATTACCTCATGTCAGTTGTTTATAACCTAGGAATAATAGTATTATTGAATATAAATAGAAAAACGTGTCTGTATATTGTTGATAGAGAAGTCTTGATTGGAATCAGAGGTAAATAGATGGTGAGGAATATTTCTAGTTACGGAATATTTTCACGTTTTTTTTAGCGAGTTAGTTTTCTACAGGATTGGTTCGCTAACTCCATGCCTAACCCTCCTCCTTTACCCAGACTCGGGACAGGCAGTAGCAAAACGTTTAGGAAATGTTCTTTAAAATCGAGTTCCATCTCTGATCTAAGCCACTTGGAAAGAGCTCAACCATACTCACCACTCATTAAACCATCTTAATAGATTCTACTCAGAAATATAGACTCCATAAATTAGTCTTTAATGATTAATTTTCATGAGGTTTTAAAAATTCCCCCAGTGTTTTGGACTACGACTCAATTTTTTTATTGCTTCCTTCTTAACATGATTAACCTGGAATAAACTTTACAACCTGATGTATTTTACACGTAAAATATCAAACTCTCTCATTAGTGAACATTTAAAAATAAACATTTTCATGTTTTGTTACGTCCTTGATCTGTTTACCCACTTTTGTAGCTGAGGATGACTTGTCTTACCTAGATTAAGATCTTGACGCGATAGATTAACTGGCCTAACCCTGAGGCTAGTATGCATGAGTTCGAAGCGGTGTTGAGAGAGGAAAACTATTCTATCACCTGATTGGCTGACAATCATACGAGCGATAGATAATAAGTCAACTGGAACACTACTCGATTTATTCCCGATTCCCACCTGTTTGCCGATTTCGGATCAGTGTAAAAAGATACATGAATAAATAGATGATTAACCCGATCACAACGCACAACAATTAGGGAAAATACAATGATGTCCAAAACTGGAGATTAGCGTAGAAAATAGAGTACAAAATAATACGTTTAAATTACAATAGCTTTGAAACAAAAAGGGCTATGGGAGTGAATCATACATTAAACGGAAGCTTATGATCTGTAGAATAGACTACGGACAAAATTAAAAGTCGATGTTTTACAAGCTTTGAATTAAATGAAATAAGGTCCCAAAAATAGCTTCAGTAGTTTGTCAAGGCTTCTTGTTTCTCCGTTCACACCATGTATATACTTCATTAAATGATGATTTCAAATCTTGTCGGCGGCCTACGCTCCATTCAGAGTAACAGGTGTAAGTAAGTTCAAATCTTAACCAATGGAAATAAGTCTAGCGTTAAGATTACTCACTGTGATTCATAATTACAAATACATTCATGAAAACTTATAATTAGTTGTAATCATCTTATTGTTGAAGTATCATTGGTTAAACTGTTTATTGTGAATATAAGTGTAGGTCTCATTAATTACTAACTTGTAAGTGTCAGTATTTTGATTAGAAACTGTTTTGACAATCTGTTTGATGTACCTATCTGACATTTTATATCTAAGTGGTAACATTTATTCCCTTTTAATCTGAGCCCTAAGGTGCATTCATATTCAGTTCCATGTTTTAACTAGATCTCGCGTTTATAATCAGTTATTAACATGGGATAACTACCACTTTCCTTAAAGTATTTATGTGGTCTTGATCAATAGACATTAAATTTTACAGCTGTAGTTATTCACAACATTCTCGATTTTCAATAAGTGGGATATATCCAGTGATTCAGTCATTTTCTTGTTCATTTAGTACCTGACTGCTGCATAATGGAGTGTAATTTTAATTGAAAACTTCATTTAGATCCCTAACTTTCACTGTATTGTTTTTCTTTCTGCGTTTTGTACTACGCAACGTTAGTATTTTCGTAGCAGACAATTATGGTTGACTCTATATACTAAATGAAATCTTTGATAAAAGTTATGCACCATTATCTACATTTTACTGACTAAATGAGCCTTAAAAATAGACCGGAAGTTCTGCATACGAAGAACTTGTTGAACACTGACACCGTTGTAGATAACATCCGACCATTTTTAACCAGATCTTCCAACTATTAATCCGGTTAAAATTCAATTCTTCTCGTATTTTTGTTCCATTTATTTGCTCTAAACACTGGTTCTAAACACTTAGCATAATTCAATGATAAGAGCTTTGATATTTCTATCTTAAGTGTTAAGGATTGCAATTAATCAGTCTCTTTTGGTAGATATGAATTGTAAGCAGATTGCCTCGATATTTCCGTCAGTGAGAATGCGTGCATGCCAAAATAGACCGATAAATTATTGATCTTAACACCAACAACAGGAAAATTCAAACCACTACAACTGGATCATAATTTATTTACGTTAAACAAGCCAGAGGCTATTTAGATTCAGTACGTAAATGAATAAGCACATTTACGTCTGAAATGAAAGGCACTGGATTCAGGTGCCAGAATGAACATCAACACTAGGGTTTGACAAGTATATCCGACTATAGTGGAGTCCAAAACGGGACTAAACCTGCATCCTAGATTCCGCTGCTAATCACTCTCTATCTTAGAGGGCATGTTTATAAGAATTAAGCTAAAATTAATGTTTAATTTAATTTAAAATCTTTCTACACAAAAAAACATGTAGCAACTTGCTTCGTGTACAACGTTCAACGGTTTAAAACAAAACATATTTAAATCATACATTTCATTGAATTTCATCACAAAACGGTAAAAGTCCACTCAAATCTATTATATTCACACGTATACACACTCAGGACATCTAGAAACAACCATAGCAAGTTTGTTTTTAAGTCAACTGTAAAACGGATGCACACACACACACACGGCTAGTTTAATCATATTTCGTTATTTATAGTACGAAATACCATTTGTTTCAAAGTCAAGGCTAGTTTTAATGATCACAACAACACAGATTTCTTATGGTTAGAAGAAGATAATCTTACATTGTATAGTTATTGACTTTAAAGTGTCAAGTGTATGTGAATTATGCACTGTACTGGTAACAATAAGTGTTTACTTATTCAATAGTTTATAATAATTAGGTTGTATACGGAGTGAATAGGCTAATTTGTCAATATTATTGTATGTTTGTTCAATGAACTATTATCTATTATTGAAATCATGAGTCAATTGATGCTAGACCACCATGGAAAACCTCGAAGCACTGGACGGCCGTTTCGTCCTATTACAACTGAAGAAAAAAAAGAAAAAAATTACATTGCCGTATAGTTGTTATTTATCAGCCGACAAAATTATGTAATACTAGAGAGAGAGATTACCCACAGAATATGTATTTTGTACCAGTTTCGGATATCACGGCTGTTATGAATTCGGCAGGAAAAGTAAAATATACTGATGACCTTGAACGAACCAATCAGAATTAAGATAACGCCTCATATATTTTGCGCGAAATTAAAAGTACATTAATAGATCAATTGTATTATATTAATGTCAACTAGGTGGAAATTGGCAATATTTGATTCTTAAAATGCTTGAAATCAATAAAAAAATAACTGTTTTGCAATTCAAAAGTGAATGTTAGACAATGCTTCAGCTAAATTACAAAACACACCTGCTTCTAAGGTAGATTATATGCTTAAAGTACTTGATTTGGTTCATTGTGTAATAAAGAGTTTTTGGTGAAATTAGATAGTGTTCTCCCTTTTTTTTATTCATACTCTAAACCTCAACCCTAATTTTATCAAGTTTGTAAGTAGAATAGTGGCAAAGCATTGCATTATAGCTTATGTCAGTTCGTGTGTAAAATTCTGACCCTAACTTGTAAACTCAACTCAAAACCTTACTGTTTTCTTATTATAACTAGTGTCAATTGGTGACGAAAACTCTATGGGGTGATAAAACTAAATCACAACATTAGATCTACTTTTAATATGTATTTATATATGTATTTATATATGCAAACATGACCTAGGACGAAACGGTCGTCCATTGCTTTCAGGTTTTCATTTGTGGTTTAGCTAAGATCAGTTTGTAATTTCAACTAAGAAAATACTTTAATCTCCACAAATTCCTTATACTAAATGAATAAATTTCTTATTCATTTTGTATTGTGTGTTTGAATCGAGCTGACGAGTTCCAATTAGGAGGGAACGCACGTCCTGTATTCCACTATTAGCCACCATCCATCTTTGCTTATAAATAAATTTCTAGTTGTGTAGGCTCACCGATATTAAGTTTTATCGTTATTTAGTAAAGGTTTGTCCACATTAAAGTTTGTTCATAATCTGAACTGAATGATACAAACTAAGGGAAACTATTCTTCTAGAAATAACAACCTTAAATATCATAGTCTGTATCATGGTGTGACCTTAGCTCGATAACCATTGAAAATCAGAAAGAACTTGACGGCTCTTTGTTCTTAGTCTTCAACTCTACAGTAGTTCACATACAAGACTTTCAGGTCTCTCTTCAAGTGTCTAACTGTCAGGTCACGGAGTAAGTATATAATGGTTTACATTTCTAACTTCTGTCAAGTAGCGTACAATAAGAAGAACATAAAAATACAACAAAATGGTTATTTAATAATTCTACAATATAAATATATGATAATTCGATAAATAGTCCTGAAAGTTCCAACTTTTCCAGTACTCAACTTACTATTACAGATTTTCTTGTTAATTGGCACACGTTAGATATTAAAATATTTTACTGTTAGTCTAACGAGGAACTCATCAACTTACTGTTAAGGTGAGTTATTCACAATAATAAAAGGAAGAATAACTGATTAACACCATGGAGACTACTATTTATTCTTAGGAGCTTTTTAATCTTTTTGAAGGACATAACTTTCGACTTAAGTTCAAAAGATTTATATACGGCAGTTTGGTCCCTTCTCAGATTTAACAATAAATAAATAAATCTTGAGTTAATTGAAGCTAGACCACCATGGAAATCCTGGAAGCACTAGACGGCCGTTTCGTCCTAGTATGGGACACCAGGTCTGTTGTAAGATATCAAATCACTGAAGACAATGGTGTACGGTGACGCAACTTCGTGGATTGGTTGAAGTTAGATATTAACACCGTTGGATGCCGGCCAGCTCAGTGGTCTGGTTGGTTAAGCGCCAGGCGCGAGACTGATAGGTCCTGGGTTCGAGTCTCTCGGAGAATGTGACTATGGATGCGCACTGTTGAGGAGTCCCATACTGGGACGAAACAGCTGTCCAGTGCTTCCAGGTTTTCCATGGTGGTCTAACTTCAATTGACTTATGATTTCAACCAGTGAAATTTCTAAAAAATCTCCACAAAACCCCTTCTGATAGTAAAGAAATTAAATAACACGAACTCAGAGAATATTGTTTCCCAAAAGTTAATTTCCTTATGTACAATTTAAGAATAACAGTAAAAATTATTGATCGAAAATAGTGACTAATTTAGGATTAATCGATTTATCGTTGTCGATCAATAATAAAATAGAATATTTTTCTACACTATATTTAGAATAATCTTATTGGATAAATTTTCGACCAATCAATATGAGGCATTGAATCATTATCCTGTTACATTCCAAATGTTTTCTTCCGATATAAGTAATGGCTTAATCGAACATAATATAATGTCGTTCAGAAGAACGATGAAAACTCCACGACTAAACCATCCAGCTCAGAGGACAAAACTTAATCAAAATCATTCATTTGAACTACAAATCTTCTCCATCATCTGAAAAGACAATATTTCTCGTTCATTTATATGTTGTCGGTACAAATCTATTCTTAACATCGTACAAAATCACTTTGGTCATTATTGTCTCAGTTTTCCCTATAGTGTTGTTTCTTTTAAGTCATTTATTTCGAAACATATTAAGGATCAAGACATTTGGTTGGTCATTAACTATCCCTCTTTTTTTCTTAAAATGTATTATATAAACACATATGTTAAAGTGTCACATAGACGGACATCAAAATTCCAGTCAGTTCATATTCTTTATAAAATCAATAATTCATGATATCAATAGAATAGAATAATAATAAAAGTCTCTAAATTCATTTCTATCACCGAATCCATACTGAATATAAACTCGGTAAAGTATAATATATCAAAATCAATATGAATATTTCAGTCTTTCTGTTCATCTGAATGTTTGTTAATTTTTATCTCTTTCTGGACTACTGTCTTGTCTGAAAGTAGTTCAATGAAACTATCGATTTTGTTCTCGTAACCAATCCAAATCTAGTAAATTTTATCTAGTTCTAGTAATAATGATGAAGTAAGTGTATATGTGTCTGGGTTTACATATTAACAGAAATAGTACAAGAGAAAATTGGATAATTTTATTTTATTTTATTTTATTTGAACACATATATATTGGTACAGGAGTGCGCCAAATATATATGCGCCACACAATTTCAGTTCATTAATTGCGTGTGGGCTGCGATACTGCCCGGGTGCCCAGACCGAAGCAGGTGGTTATCTTAGGGGGCCACACCCCGAGCCTTTGACCTAAAGGTCTAACCCACAAGGTAGTGGAGCATCGTAAGGAGATGTAGTCCCATGGTAGCCGGTGACCGAAAATTGGTTCATACGCCATTTGTTCCCTCAGGATACTGGTGCCCATGTGCACCATAGATTTGGAATCCGGTTAAAGCGCCGGACATTCGCTTTTCGTCCTCTCATTTTCGTAAACAACAGAAGTGCCACGAGAAGGCAGTGAGTAGGACTTCCCTGGCAGAGGCTGTATACGCGTGGCCGTGTGAGAGTATTTCGAGAGGGAGGGCGAACCCACCCTGCTCTCGGCCATACCAGGGCGTTTGGGGGCACATTGTCAAATCATCTAAGTGTATCATAGTTAGTAATTATAGTTATAATTTCGGGTATTTAGTCTTTCGGAATCATTTCTATCATAGAGTTAATTGAAGGTATGACTTCTATATTGTAATTTTTCTCCCATCATTATTGAGTACGTTACACTGAACACGTCCATAACATGATGGAGTGGTATATTCGTTGTAGAAAACTTTAGATTATTCATGCTAACACGTTTTCCATCATGAATTACGATAGTGTAAATAGTAATTTCTGCTTCATTTTGGTTAGTTGCTATGATCTAGGTGAAAATTTCTAACGAGAGCGGAGTTTATCCTCACCCGAGAAAAGATGCACATATACTCACGTTCTAGACAGAAGTGAAGAGAAAGTGGTTTTCTGTTTTGTTAATGCTCATATGGGAATGTCTTCAATTCATTGACTATATTTTAGTCTGTTATCGACCATTAATTTTTGAACCTTGTAAGTTTCAATGTATAAGGATATGATAACTATAGTCTTGCTTTACACCTGTATACAACAAAATGAAAGTATATTGCCTGGTTCAATGAGTGCTGGAACTCAGATCATAAAAAGTCAGGATATATATTATCTTAATACCCTTGATAGACCTTGCCATTTATGACAGTACAATATGCCCATCTCAGCTTCCATTGTTCAAAGCACCCATAGAATTCCTCAAAATTTTAACTTGCACCACAATCTTACATTCTTTTCTGAAAACCTACATGTTTTGTTAGCATCGAAATGAATAAACTATATTTTCTAACTGTCTAAACATTTTCCATTGAAATTCTGAGTCTATCAAAGTTAAACCACCATTGAGAACCTGGAATCACTGAATCTGTTCCGTTTTAATATTGGACTCCATGGTGGGTAGTGTTCATTCACAATCTCCCATGGGGGTCCCGTACTAGGACGAGATAGTCGTCCAGTGACTCCAGACTTAGATCACTTCATGATTCAAATCAAATTTTACAATCTCCTCACAACTAAAAATGTTTGTTTTATCAAATCCATAACTTAACCGCTATTTCTTATATGAGACCATGTAACAGCTTAGTTGATACATTAGTATTTCATATTATTATCGAAGATCTGCTCATTTGTGCAAACAATTGAACTAGATTGATCAAAGTCCAAATTAATATCCAATTTAATGTAGATAGTTAATTCATTTCATTGATCAATTACTAAGTATTTCCTCATTTTTCTCACAAATTGACCAACTGTTTACAATAACATGTAATGATTTTTGATTGTTTTTCTTTCTCATCTAAAATTTGTTTTTTTACTACTGTATTAAATGAATGTCAAAATGTCATCGTTTTGTTGACTCGTCAATTATGACTTGTTATAACTTATGACCTGTGTGCCCTGTTAATGTATAACGTAATGATACCGCTAATTAGAGACCAGTGAATTATCGATTGGACCTAGGACTCATAAAACACGTATGAGCAGTCTCGAGTCCTTATTGGTCCTGCTTCCCGCCTAGCCCTACCAGTTAAGTCCAGAAAACCAATCTCAGCCTCTGCAACATGAATCATTTGTTTCAAACATACTAGGTTTATATACCAACCGAATGGACCACATCGAACCATAAAATAAAAAATGACATTTGTACAAGATTTAGCCGAATGTGGTTGTCAATGTGGGATGCAGTAATTGATAGATTGGGTGTAACTCAACCATGATAAATCGTATAATGGTAGTTCATAGGTCAAAATAAAGCTAATGATAAGAGGGACATGAATATGAATAGTTTGGTTACTTAACAATTATATGATAAAAATGTACGTATAGCATTGGTTCATAAATGGATCCCAAAAGTTACCATTCATTATTCCCATCGGGATTAAACAGAACTAGACAGATTTAACATTGTCATAGTCTTTAAATATATAATTTTACTTAAGATAAAACTGCATCAAGTATGAAGTGAATAAACACTCAAGTGGGGATAACCAACTTATTATTCAATGTAAAATTACAGAGCTCTTTGATAAAATGTAAAAACCATACTTTAAATACTTCATTTGCAAATCTTCCAGCAATTATCTCAAACTTCATCGTTCCCTTATTGCTATAATAATTATTCTCTGTTTACATTCACATTCTCTTGAATTCAATTTTCTCAGCCTTCTGTTGCCAGGCCTTCTACTTTTGATTAGTGTTACATAATAGTTATATCTATCAACATAAGTAGTATACACCACAAATACAAGTTTTCGTCAGAAATTCAACTAACAAGAGAAATGACTTCACATATTGCTCTAAACGTTCACGGGGTAAAATGTTAATGTTAAGTAACATCAAGTACTCTATTTTCTCTCCATAGATTATATATAGTGGGAATATCTATACTATCCCTTAAATCCTAACTATAAACCTTCAATCTTGAAACAAATCCTGACCTGGTGATATTTTATTTTATAGAAGAAGAACTAGTCAGATAATTCCTTTTGTATTTCTAAGCAAAATTCAATCATCCATATGGTTACAGAGCAAGCCCTTTTGTTTGATAGTTGACGTTAATTTGTAATAAAAACCCTAAAACTTAAACCCTCAGTCGTTACTCAAAATACTCAATCTTAACCAAAAACAGTCTGTAGGATCTTAAAAGATGTATTCGAGTCCTCATTAAAGTTCAAGGAGATGGATTGTCTATATCTGTATGGACAGTTTTTCTTGTTGTTGTTTTTTACGATTTACGGTTAGAGTGAACTATTATAGAAGAATTCAATAAATTCATTAAGTGTGTAAAACCTGTTTACACTTTATCATACAATTGTTTTCTTTTTCATTATCTATCTATGAATAAGATCTACTTCTTGACTGACTAAAAACTAGCTGGAAATGCATTGTGGTTGTTTTAAGTTCATCTCTATACTATACATACTCTTTATTCAGTTCAATTGGGTAAATAATGAAGTTAATTTTCATTACTAAATGACACCGTGGTGTATGCTGCTGATGTCGATAGATATAAGTAGTATGTATCATCAATTGAAAGTGAAATGTCTGGCAACAGAATCTTATTTCTAGTATTGAAAATGAGAAAGAATTAGTTTAATACTGGTTACCTTGAGTTGATTTTAATTAAAATGAATTCAATGGTTTAATTTTGTGATACACCATTGAAAGCTAGAAAAGTGAACATTATGAGTAAGTAGAATAACCAATGAAGGTTTTTTTGCTCTCAGATTCAAACCCAAATTCAACCGAATAATGCAAGCAATTATTCGCTCATCACGAGGTGATAGTATTGAGACATTATTCTTGGTTGTTTGTATTTATAATCTACTAGGGAAGATATATCAAGAAGTTTTATAATCCACGATGTCCATATCAGATACATACACTTCATATACGTTTGGTCAATCAGTCATATGAGTAAGAAAACGAAGAAATGAATATGAAATTATTACTGACAAACCAAGTTATAATGTATAGAAATAACAGGTATGTATACATCTATTCTTTTCATTTAGATAAGGGAATGTAGGCTAAAGTCTAGACCAAATACAGAATCGACTTCCTTCAATAATAACATGTATTGTTTAAAATGTTTCACCTACTGTTTGTCCTTGAAACAACAAGCGATCTGTCTACCTTTTTCAAAAGCCCGGGACATATCTGCACTCGTCCAACCTATCAAATACGTTATACTAACGAATACTAACTAGCACGAGATCTTGGTTCGGTAATTTCCACTATCTCCGTTTAATTCACCTAAAATCAAATCAAACCACGTGGACATTGAACATTTTTTTCGTCTAACGACTTTACGAAAATGGTACCGGTTATTGTAAATGTGCCGTTGATTAGTGTAATCTAAGGGAAGTTTTGTTGTTGTGTACTCATGTAATACACTTTAGATTTGTATCAGAAATTAAGATATTATTAAGATCACCGGTAAACCTGTCTTCTTTTTTGTAATCACCAGTTTCGATTAGCATACGGTAATTATTAGTGCTGGTGAATATGTTTAGATGAAGAAGTTAGTGATTAAATTTTCAAAGTAGCAAAAAGTAGAAATGAACAATCTAAATCCTCGCCTGTGATGCATGTAGGGGCACCTACGACTTAAAAGGCTTGATGTTCATAACTTCACGATGTCGGAAACTTTGAATCCTTAGTTGAAATCTCACAATAGGGACACTAATACTTAATGATTGAAACAACGATGAGGATTTCTAGCTTTTTATCGGCATTTTGTTCTATGATGGTGCAATTTCGGAGTTTTTATTGTCATTCTGGATAGCATCTGATGAAACTGTCCAAAATAATATTGAAGGTTACTTATTTAAAATACCTAACTCGTAGAACACAATGTCTTCATGATGACAGGTTAATCGATATCTAGAGTAGATTCACCATTTTGAATTCTGGTTAATTTCTCTACCCGTCATATACTATTTCGTCTATAGTCTAGCGTTCAAAGCTTACACCAACGACATGTTTCAACTGGAAGAATAAACCTTGAGTTAAGGTCGAGATAATCCTAACTCTTGTTGGTCCTCCGATGTGTAGGCTTTCTTCTATCCCCAGTCTTGAGTCCGATAAGGGAACATAAATATGAATACTAATGCTAATACTACTAATAACAATTCAAAAAGCGATTTCGAAAGTTTTAGATTTTACGATATTTGTCCCATTATGACAGAAAGCAAATTTTCATTGCTTAATTTCATGCATCAAGTATTCACTGTTTCTAAACAAATACCACCAGATGACGATAATTACACTCAGTTAACTATTAATAGCTCATGACAAGGGAAGTATTCTGGATATTTTCTACTCATTGGGATAATAGTTTATTCTGGATTCCATTGCAAGTTACCATGATACACACAATATTCGCAGTTTTGTGATGAGATTGGGTAGTAATGCGAGCCAAGACAACATCACACGAAAGGATATGATGGTGAACAAAAAGATCTTGAGTACTGTTAGACATATGGAGGTGGTTGTTTATTCCAGGTTGATCACATCATAGAAAGATACTTCTTTTTAAGGGACCAAAAAAAGGAAACTGGATTTGTGTTGATCTTATCAACCTGAATGTGTGGCTGCAGAACCCACATGATCTTTTTGTAGCAAGTTTTTATTGCGTTCTCTCCGCACATCATCCCTTACTAATCCAAGAAAGCAGCAGCAATTTTGCCCTCTGATCCTAAATGGATACTTTTCGTCACCTTGGATGATAAGGCAAAATTAAGACTTATGTATTGAGTTTCGATGTAACTGCTTAAACAAATCTGAATATTTCAGGTACAGCATTAATGGTTAGGCGCTCACGCGCTGGACTGATAGGTCCTGGGTCTGAATCTCGCGAGGCTGGATCGTGTGTGCGCACTGCTGAGGAGTCTCACAGTAGGATGAAACGGTCGTCCAGTGCCTCCAGGTTTTCCATGGTAGTCTAGTTTCAGCTGACTCATGATTTTAACTGTTAAAATTACAATAATATCCACAAAACCCTTCTGATATATTACAGTGTTTAAAATGATAATGAACACTTTTTTTCAACTGTGGTACAGTTCAAAGGTTTCGATTCTCGAAAGCGAAATGTTATTGTTTCGAAGTACATGTTTAGGTTTTAGTCACGTTTTTAATTGATCCTAAGTATTTTGTTTAAGCTTATGTAAACATTTTAATTTATTATTAGTTATATACAAAGAAAATAATTATAGTAATTTCAATGGTTGAGATCATGAGTCAGTTAAATTTATACCACCGTGGAAAACCTGGAAGTACTGGATGGCCGTTTCGTAAATCCATCGTTTCGCCTGATAACCTTGTCCAAACTTTTTCAAGGAAATATAATCAAACATCAAAATTATCGAATAGGTACATGGTTCTCCGGTTTATTGTATACTGAATAAGTCATCCAATCTAGATTAACAATTTTTAATGTAGGTATTTACATTAATATGTAAGAGACACGTGGTGTGAGACGAGAAGTGTTAAGATAACAGATTGTGTGTATACGGAAGTGATGTGAGAAGAAAATTCATTCACTATATATTGTCTTTGGTCGATGAATATTAAGAAAACATATAATTTTTATGTATGATATGAATCAAATATGTTACAGCATGTATTGGACCAGATTGCCATGCGAACTGTTGAATTTACTTCAAATTCTTTCACTGAGATTATACAAATACATTCTTCCTCTTTAATGGCTTATATTAACTCGGCGCCCAAATACTGTGAAACTATTCGATCAAATTTAGTCATTCAGTCAGTCAGCTACAACGTAGGACCAGGCACATATATGCATTGGTCCAAGTTGCCAAACCTCATTAACACAACAAGATGGACACCGGATTCATAAAAGTAGTTAATTCAGAGGTGGTAATATATAAAAGAAAGATTGCAATAAGGATATAGTACAGGAAGAAAGAATTAGTTCGTAGAAAGAAAGATATGGAGCGATTTTAATTTCATAGTTTAAGGGAAGACAGAGAGTATATACACCTACGCCATTGTGATGGATTCTGAGCCATGTCACCCACAGTCTCCAACAATTGGTTACGATAGTCACGCGGACCCCAACCAAGTAGTCTGCATCTACTAACATGGCTCAGACTAGAAGTTAGTGACTTTGTGGACTGATGCCACGTTATGGTTTGGCCGCCCCTAACTTTCTTCCAACCATCCCGAACACCGGTTAGCATTGCACGTCGTGGTAATCCGTGTTCAGGCATATGTAACACATGGCCCAACCATCTTAGTCGATGAAGGTTCACAACCTTGTCAACTGATTTACCACTATTCCCTAATACCCTGTGTCTAACCTCACTATTACTTACCAGGTG
Organism: Schistosoma bovis; assembly: GCA_944470425.2. Lineage (NCBI taxonomy): Eukaryota > Metazoa > Platyhelminthes > Trematoda > Strigeidida > Schistosomatidae > Schistosoma > Schistosoma bovis. The sequence goes on along the minus strand of OX103959.1, from coordinate 4,939,935 downwards.
ATCCCAGCAGATGCGAGAAATATTTCTAAGGTATTTGTGGCCAAATACTAGTAGCTTACGAGTGTCTTCTACTCTTAATGGCCATGTTTCGCTGCCAAATTTAGACAAAAGTTCTTATTGATATGACCTATAGTCTTAGACTTCCCGTTTATTTAAAATATTTGCTCAGCGGTGGAATCCAAGACTCACTTTTCATACTATTTGAGATATTATTAATAGGATTTGTGTACATTTAACGGACTAGTTTTAAATAGGACAAAATGCACGCACTTATATCCACATATTGTACAAAGAACATTGAGGCCCGTCCCAAATGTTGCCTTTTCCGTATTAATCCTTTAAGATCACATACACTTTTCAGTAGATTTTATCGGACTCCATCGCAAGAAGTATCATAAGTCTATATTTCTGACAAACCCTGAAGTATAAAATAAAATTATTTCGCAAACTCAGGATCAAGATAGAGAATGCTATCAGTATTTGTAACTAGACTGCATGACTTCGGTTACTATTTAGTGATCAATGAGTTTGAACATCTTTCTCAGTTCATTAGGAAGTCTAATGGGATCCGAAACAGCACAGTAACAATCTCTTTACTTGTAACTCTCAGTAACACAGTTTCTAATCATATAAGGTTCATTATTTTCTCCAAGAATGAAGGCACTCCTTATTGGTAAGTGTCAAACAAGGGTTCTTACTGATTAGCTTTAACCAGATAACAATGAACAATAAACAATACAACATCGATCCTCTTAGGTCAGTAACTGCATTAAGATTTGGTAATTTGTGTTAGATTAGCTCTAAGGATTAGACAAATATTAATTTCTTTATTGCTCAACATTCAGTTATGATAAATATTGTCTAATACCATTCACCACCCATCGACCGCCCCTATTCTTTGTTTATTCACGTGTGTACATGTGACGTATTGCTACAGGTATACATGGATTTGTATTTCAGTGTCTAGTGTGTTTAAAATATCTTATTTTTTCCACTCAAAATTCAGTTACTATTTTTAGTATATAGACCTTCAAGGGTCTGTTTTTCGTGATAGATAAATTTATGATTTACTGTTAAACAAAGATCGTGATTACACATTATTGAGATGTTCTAAACTGTATTGAAACAGCTACTTAGTGCTCACTGGTTTACAATGGTTCACCAACTGTAGTTACTTGTTATCGTTTTTTTAACGAGTTAGTTTTCTACGGGATGGGGTCGCTAACCTTATGCCCAACTCTCCTCCTTTATCCAGGCTCGGTACCGGCAGTAGCCGGAGTTACCAATTGTAGTTAGACTTTGTAAAAGGAAATGATCTTATCATTCAAGGCCTATCGACGTAGAATTGGTTAATTAGATCACACTAAATTGTAACTTATCCAGTAACCTGCCCAAGTGAGATCTGTTGATATAACTAGGTGTCCGTTACACTAATCTAAGTTTCTGTTTTAACAAATTTATGTGAATTGTATATGATATAATGAAAAGATAGAATCCTGATAGATAGATGAAATACAACAATACATTGTGGCAGTGATGGAAGTTCACGAGATCAGATGATTTATGTGTACATTCTAGAAGATATAATGACATATTTTCACGCAAAATCTTAACACACAATAAATATGACAAAATATAGTACACGATTAGATAACAACGATTTTGAAGGCTACTCATTCCCAAATGAATTAATACTTTACCTATCCTATATATCATTAGTAACTTAATAAAGAAATTCAACATAAAGTTGGAAAAACCAACCAACTTCTTGGTTCGAATCTTTTAAGCTTAGTTATTATTGCAAAGTAAAATTGAATTAAGAATTACCAAACGTTCTGTACAGATTGTTGAGTTTCATTGAAATTATGAACTAATTAATCACAGACAGCTATTGAAAACCTAGAAGCACGGGACGGCCATTTCGTCTTAATATGGTACTCCTCGGTGGGTAGTGTGTATCCACAACCCTACAACTGGAGGTCGAACCCAATCCTTTCAAAACAATCTAGTTGGTTCATTTCAAATTTGGAATAAGGTATTTCGTCACCATCTAGATCTGTTTAGTAAGTTCGACCGGTGTATTCATGATGAATGTATTGTTGCAAACCTGACAATTTTTGAATACATCGCTCCTTTATGGACTGTAGTAGAAACTAACAAGCACTCTTTATAGTTGTTTGTTCTCACTTAAGACATTACAACAGTATGCAACCACAATCTTACACGATCTTCAGACATCGTAGCCAACACGATACATTTACATCGATGATACAAAATCCACTGTTCTATATTTTCAACTTATCTCAATGTAGTGTAACCATCATCTTTTTATTATCATTAATGATTTCTCTGTTTGAATAGTCCCAGTTTTGGGATATTGACTCTCTCTAATTGTCTATAATTTTTGCTAATTTCACGATAGTTATCTAGATGGAGTTTTATTCTCTTTACTAGATAGTTTGATCGTAGAGCTTTCATTATTCTTCCAAACAATATCATCAGCAATAGATGTAGATAGAAGTGAAGTGATTGTATTTCCCCTTACATGATTTACAGCTTGTCCTATCGATCTTGATCTTAAATGATTATTGTCAACTTTTAGCTCAAACCATTGAGCTGAGCTACAAATCTTTTCCACAATTGTTATCTTGTTCATCTTACTCATACATGTATAAAGGGGGCTGCATTACATTAGATAAATAAATGTGTATTATATGTAATGTACTTGGTCGATTTTAGAAAAAACAACAAAGTACTCCGTAAAAAAATAAATGATCGATAGTTGTAAAGTAAACATTCATTTATTACTTAATCAGCAACCATATTTAGTAGTGTTCATACTAGAATAATTAGACATCTTAATAAATATACTTGAACAATATCGAAATAGTAACTAAATCATATCAAACGAAACATTTAAAATGTGTGTATATGTGTCTATACCTGTTGGTAATGGTTTGGTGTTATAACTTGTGGCCTGTGTGCCCTGTTAATGTATAACGTAATGATACCGCCAACTAGAAAGCAGTGAATTATCGATTGGAACACGTACTAGCAGTTTCGAGTCCTTATTGGTCCTGCTTCCCACCTAGCCCTATCTGTTAAGTCCAGAACATCAATCTCAGCTTCTGTGATATGAATCCTTATATTTCAAACATACTAGGTTTATATACCAATCAAACAGACCACAGCATACCATAAAATAGGGAGACCACATCTGTATAATATTTAGCCTAATGTGGCTGTGAATGTGGGAGGTAGTAATTGATAGATTGGGTGTAACTCAAGAACGGTAAATCGTATAATGATAGTTCATAGGTCAAAATAAAGCTAATGATAAGAGGGGCACGAATATGTATAGTTTAGTTATTTGACAATTATACAATAGAAATATGCGTATAGCATTTGTCCATCGATGGGTCCCAAAAGTTACCCTTCGTTATTTTTATCGGAACATAACAGTTAGTCGACTTTAATATTTTAGTAATAGAAGGAAATTGTGATTTTCACTGAGTAACTAATCTGTGTTACTATGATGATAGTTTAAATAAGGGGTGGAAACTTTAAAAGTAGGGGAGATAATGATATAAATTTCTCGATTTTTCTATTATTTATGTAAATTTAATCCACGATCCTTAAAACTCATAGAACCCATCTGTCAGAATGTTGAGATAACGATTATCGAATTAGAGTTGGACTTTTAAAACTTGATTACGGATAGCCTTCTTTTGAAAACCGTGTTTTTGATTAGATTTCATATTTTGACTAATTTTCGAAACGATATAATCGTGGACCATATTTAAGACTTCTGAACAGTGAGAAATAGCATCTTATATAAATAAAAGCAGCAAATAACATAGAGAGAAGAAATGATTGTCCTAAGACAAGGTTTCTTTTACAGTGCCGTACATGTTAGCCAGGAAGTCTATTAGAAATGGTACTTCTTTGCAAGATCAAAGTTATAAGTTGTTCACAAAGTCTGGGTTCTTATTGTTCGAACTAATGTAACCGGATTTTGATGTTAAGGTTTTAACATTTTATAACTCTATATCTTGAGTGAATTTGGTCATTAGTTTTGTAATATACAACTCACGACGGCTGCATTCTTATTGTTTAACATCTAACAAATTACTCACAGAGTCACTCTTCAAATCAATCATTATGGTTTAGTTCTAGCGTCAGCTCTTCCGTCTTATTATGAAAGGCCTCAACAGTATCCATAAATCACTCATCTCGGTATCGAATCATAGACAGTCAAGCATCACAACAATTATTTTGCTTTCATACCATTGAGTTGGTTTTCACTGACTAGTATTTCCAACATCTGTTCATTCGAAATATTGTATAAATATCATAGATATACATTGATAGTACTTGTCTCATCTTCAACATGATTGAATTACACTAGTCAAGGTTACTCAATGGTGCTTCTCGAATTTAATCAATAGTGAACAAATAAAAAACACCTACTCATTTAGAATCACCATATTTACATAATAAAATTTTAACTTAAAAATTGATACATTAAGGAAAATAAGATGTAACTGATCAATGAGTGATGGTACACATACCTGGTTATATGAAATATAAAACACAATTTTCCATACTAAACCGATTTCACTCTGATTCGATCGGTTTTAACTACGTTTTACCTTGTATCAATAAACTGTCAATTTGGTTTAATCTGATTCTTGATTATTAGTCAAATAATTGGATTTCATTGATTTTGTGATTCCACCAATGTTAGACCACCATTGAAAACTCGGAAGCATTGGATGACCTTTTCTCCTTGTTGTGGCGTTGTGCATCCAAGATCCTGCACGTGGCGTGCCTGCTCAGTGGTTTAGAGGTAAAGCGTTCGCCTGTGGGACCAAAAATTCTGTGTTCGGCTCCCGTATGCAGGTTCGTGAATGAGCACTTCTATGGAGTTTCATATTAGAACGAAATGGCAGTTTAATGCTTTCCGATTTACAATAGTGGTCTAACATTGATCTGTTCAGTGTAACTTAGCAATTTCTACATCCGTATACTTAGTTATTTTATTTATTTAAACACATAGATATTGGTACAAGGGGGCACCAGATACATATGCGCCACACAAATCTCATTTGATTTGTGTGAGGGCTGTGATACTGACCGGGTGCCAAAACCGACGCAGGTGGTTATCTTAGGGGGCAATATCCGGAGCCTTAGACCTAAAGGTCTGATCCACAAGGCAGTGGAGCATCGTAAGGAGATGCAGTCCCATGGTAGCCGGTGACCAACAATTGGTTCATACGCCATTTGTTTCTTCAGGATACTGGAGCCAGCACATGTTCACCATTTGTTTGGAATGAGGGTTTTCCAACTCCCCTAGGTGAACTCTCCGTGTCCACCAACCCGGTTAGAGCTCCGGGCATTCGCTTTTCGTCCTCTCGATTTCGTAAACAACACCCGTTGTACGAGAAGGCAGTGAGTAGGACTTCCCTGATAGATGCTATAATAGAATATTTCTGTTTTGTTATTGTATGGTCTTATACTATTCATAAGAATTACTAATGACATATGTACATTAAGATTTTATTAGTTTATCAACAATAACATTGACAAACTATTGTTAAACTGATTTAATAATTAAGATTTTTTTATTGTTGTTATTTTGGCTTACAATAATAGGGTCGAAGTATACTGTTGAATAGGTTCAAAGTATTTTTTGTATTGTAAAAGTCAAAAACAGTTTAGAAAAGTGTTGACAGATATTTTATACGATTAGAGTTGAATAGGAACTTCTTAGAAATATCTAGAAAGTGAAGTGTTACGTGTTATATTTGTGATCGGATATTTACCTACTACCTACTATTATATTTCGTGTAGTTTCAGGAACTTCCAGAACTCTATGATCATCTGTAATATAGTAAATACTCTCGTTTTTCTGTACATAAACCATTGTTGAAATAAGGCATTCTTTTTACACTTCACGTTTGTGCTTATTTTGTCGTGTAGACTTAGCATGGGGTTATTAGAAGCGACTAGGAAATTGTATTAAGTGTTCATTTAGAAGACTTGTCACATATATTGTTAATTTTACAAGTGGTTAATAGTAGTAAGGTGTGTGTGATACATATCAGTCATGATTACCTAATAGACAGTGATAATATTGTGTCATTGAAGTGTATCACATTGTAAGATGTTTAGAAGAGTTAAAAGAAAAGAAATCCTGAATATAAGTTTCATTCTAGGTGGGATTCTTTAGTGAAATATTTGTATGCTTGAGAAACATGGAGCTCTTCATGCTATTCTCACCATGACTGGCCTTCTTTTAGAACAGAAATGTCTATAGAAACTAATTAGTTAGGAGTGATAGATGTTAATAATTGTCTATGACAAGTTTTATTCTCATGGGCAGTTTCCATTCCCTCACAAATGTCTCGTGCTCGAAAGGCTAACCTCTAGATCACTGAGCCAGGATAGCTACTTAAATTTCGTAAACTTACTTTTGATTATCACAAATACTAAGTTCAAGATCTACTTGTTGAACGGAGGGTAACATTGACACATGGTCATTTACACTGGATCTCCATGTTACTCAGTCAAATTGCTATATTGTTAGTAAACGAGATATACTACTAACTAATTAACAGTAGCTATATTTTATTTACCTCTTACGGGCAATTATGTTTCTCAGTTTAAATCACGAACTGATCTTAGATAGACCACCATTAAAATCCCGAGAACACTGGACGTCTATTTCGTCACATTATGAGACTACGGGAGCGCTTATCCGCGATTTCAAATATGGGAATTGAACCCAGGAAATTTGGTCTCACGCGCGAAGGCTTAACCTCTAGACAATTGATCTAACTCAACAACACCAAAAGCATACACATGAGCTTCAACTCTTATCTACATTTCAATGAAGATACTTCCTGAATATTTTGTTACAGACATCATACATGACTAGAATACAGGAAACTGATTTATTAGCTTCCAGAAAACAAAATTTGTCAAAGTGTTGCAAGGAAATGATGTTCATGATTGCTCATCTATGAATAAACCTGGAATAAACTGTATCGATTATGAACCAAGCTATAGATTGTGCCCCTTGTTTACCGGGAAAAAGTAGCTCATTTTTCAAAAGGAGATGATGATGGATAGTAACAGTTGAAGTTAACAGTTGTAACTGCTGGTTCAAATACTAGGTAACGATGGCTTTTATCCCTCAGGGAACATTAGTTTGAATAATGGTCCACAGTTGTCAGTCATAAGCGACGTAGAACCTAACATATAAGTGAGTTAATTCAAGTTATAAAACCACATTAGTACAGAAAGATCGAATTATTAAAACAATACCAATAATAACTGAAATTATTAGACATAGATAATATGATTTATGAAGAAATAATGAATTCCTGAAACGATGTCAAGTTTTTGGTTTAATCATCTATAGCTTCCTTTTAACCTACTCTTACATCAGCTATTATTGCGAGGTATGTGATATTTGAGGTTAGGCATATATTGTAAATGTTTCAACCAACCTCGTTTGTTTAAGATTCACAATCTTGTCAACCGATTTCCTGCACATACCTTGTGGACAAAAGTTAACTAACACAAAATTTTGATGAAGCAGTTCTTCCACTCGATTGTTTTCAATTATCTAACGTTACAAAACATTGAATCTATTCACTGCGTATCAAAATTAACATTTAAAAAATTAAATTTATCTCAGTTTTTTGTACATAAATGATAAGTCTTGAGGATTGAACGATATATTCGTCTCCTAAGGTATTATGTAACCCCCAAGCTAGAACTATACAGCGACCTGAACATGAGAGAGGACTGAAAGTATGCGAGAAGTAGTTTACTCCAAGGTTCCATTTTAATACAGAAAATACAGGGTTTTTATAATATTTTAAATGTCCTTGGGTTGCTAGAAGATTCTGGCTTGCTACTAAACATAGCAGCAGTGTAGCAGCCAACCAATCAGAGCCTCTGCATGTGACATTTCGCTTCCTTGATATTTTTGGCTAAGACTTCAAGTGAACGCTGATTGAATGAAACGCTTCTTAGTGTTTCCTGATGCTTGCATGTCTTTTGCAAACAATTTTCTGGATCACCCAAAAATTAATCAGTTGTTGTTGTTCCTTTCTACATTTAAGTGTGACCATAAAGTTTCTAGTACATGATTTCAGTGTTAAATTTAATACTGATAAACTAACATCTTTTAAATATATGAATTCACGAATCAATTAAAGCCAGACCATCATGGAAAGCACGGAAACACAGGATAACCGTTTCGTCCTAGCACGGGACTCCTCAACCTTCAACTATCTAAAAAACTAATTATCTGGTGAATAAAAACAATCCTATTCAATCTTGTCCCATTAATTTGAAAAATAATTTCTTCTGCAAAACGAAACTACCTTGTAAGCTTTCTGTTTTTTTACATTGCAAACAATTAATTATTCAATCAACTCATAGTCAATTAAGCCAATCATTTTTCATAAAAGGGTTTTATGGATATTATAGTAATTTTTATTAATTGAATTTATGAATCAATTAAGGCTAGTCCATCATGGAAAATCTGCGAGCACTATGTGGTTATTTCGGCCTAATGTCAAACTCCTTAGCAGTGCGCATCCACGATCCCGCACGCGAGATTCGAACCGAGGACCTATCAGTCCAGCACGCGAACGCTTAACCTCTAGACCAATGAGCCGACCGGCATCCAATGGTGTTAATGTCTAACTTCAACTAATCCACGAAATTGAGCAACACATCCACCATTGTCATCAGTGAGTTACTATCTCACAATTGACCCGGTTGAACTCCATTGGTCACTGCTTCTCACTAGAACTGCAGGATATACCTCTTGATCCCAATCACTAGTGAGTATATGTTGGTTAATATCAGAAGAGATTTTGTGGATATTATAGTAATTTTAACAGTTGAATTCATGAGTCAATTGAAAAAGAAAGTGTTCACATATATATTTCTTGTGACTGTTTTTCCCTCTCTCTCTCTATGTTTTTGCTTATTAACAATTAAAATATAGATCTCATTCAAATGAACCAGATCAAAAAATTGAACAAACAATTATAACAACAGAACAACATACAACTATTCATATACAAATTGATCAAACAATAAAAAATACATGTACTTTAAAACAATCAGAAGTTGAAATCAATGAAACAGAACAGCAACAACAACAACAACAAAATGAGTTTCCAAATCAATCAAATAATCCCATTCATCAAAATATCAATAATGATAGTACCAATTTACCAATGATAAATAATCAAAACATTATTACAGTAAATGATGAATATATCGATGAGAATATGATAACAATGAAGGAAAATATTATTTCACCTATTAATAATGATATACTACTTAAAAATACTGAACAAATAATAACTGATCTAATTGTTTCTAATCAAAATGAGAATAAATTCATTGAATCATTAAAACAAATCGATATTGATATGAATAATGAATTGAAATCATCCATTGAACAAACACAATTATCAATTACAGATCCAATAAAATCAATGAGTTCAGATAAGAAATCAATTAAAAAATCTAAAAATAAACAAAAAAATTTATTATCATTAGAGAAAACTATATCTGAAATCACTATGGATACTAATCTTTCATTACCTGTAGAAAGTATTTCATTATATGATGAACATAATGAATTCATAAGTAGTATCATTACACCGGATATAAATAATTCTGGAATAAATATTACTGATATAACATATACTACTACTACTACTACTACTACTACTACTACTACTACAACTACAAGTAGTATTCAAAATGAAATCTCTTCATTACAATTCAATATCAATGATAATCAATCACCTATAAACAATGTACTTGAAGTAGATCCACAATACAATAAGGAATATATTGAAAACTCTATGAAACATTTAAAGAAAACCCAAAAATCAATAAATAAAGAAAAAGATCTAAAAGAACAATCTGAAAAAAGTATTCAACCTTTAAATTCTTCATTTATATCTGAATCAGCAGATAGTGAACACAATGAACCCAGTGATATAACATTATCTTCCATAGAGATATCGATCCATAAAGAAGATCCTATTAGTTTACATGTTTTACAAAATGAAAAACCAATATCTACATCTACTCATCTATTGAATGAATCAAATCAATTCACTAAATGTTGTTTATCCAATGAAACTAATCAAGAAACTGATTCAGAATTGGATCATGAAATTATACATAATGATGAAATTTCTAAACAAACTATAGAAAAATCAAATAAAAAATCAAGTAAAAAGAAAGAACCTATATATAACCCATTAAGACAAACTATAGATCAGGAAATATCAATAAATGATCCTGTACATTTTGAATCAATAGGCTTGATCAATCAACAATCAAGTCAATTTATTACTGAAAGTTTATCAACATCAGAATTGTTAATTATTCCCCAGAAAATTCAATCTATAACAAAAACACCTCAAGGAATTAATGAAGAAGTTGACACTAATGATAATAATAATAATAATGTTGAACTATTATCACCAACAGAATTAATTAATGATGAGAAAAATTTTAAGAAAGGATCAAAAAAATCTAGAAAAAAACATGAAAAGGAACATTCCGATATTGAACAAGACCCATGTATAATTGTTCATGAAGTATTACCTGAGGAGGAGAAGAAGATGAAGAAGAAGAAGAAGAAGGAGAAGAAGAATACAACAGACTCAAAAAATGATCATTTACACGAGGTAAACATGTTTGATATAGAGATGACATCAGAATCTATAAATGAAGAATATATTAATCCATCTGTGATGTCATTTTCCGATCCAACATTCCTTGAATTAAACAGTACAAATTCTCAATCAGAATGTTGTATAGAACAAACATCTAATAAACAACATACAATTATTCTAGAAACTAACAATTCATCTGAACAAGTTTTCAATGAATCACATATGATCATATCAAATGATAATACAGTTCATACTGAAATAACTCATATAAGTAGTACAATTCCAGTAGATGATCATGATGAAACTTCAGAATACATTGAAAAAGTACAATTCAATAATAATGATAATGACACATTAATAGAACAATCATCTCTAAGAAAAGGAGATATAAGTGAAATGAATACAGAGTTGATGTTATATGATACAGAATTAAACATTGAACATCAAGATACTAACAAAAACTCATTAAAACAATCAAAAAAGAAACAAAAGAAAACAAAACAGCTAATTGAAAAGAATATAAAAGTTGTTGAGAGTCATAAAAATACTACTAATACTTCTATTCCTCAGAGTATAGCAACAACAATTGATATAAATCGAACTGTAGATTCCTCTCTATCCACTGATATAAAAATAACAGAACAAACACAACAACTAACAATATCACTGAGTTCCAGTGATTTGGTTAGTCAACCTTCAGATGGATTCAGTAAAAAATCATCAACAAATAAAAAAACGAAGAAAGTTAAAATACAGTCTAATGTTTCAGATGATAATTACTTTTCAAATTCTACGTCTACCATATTACCGAATTCTTTGATACCGGTTAATAAAGTACATAGTACTGACTATACTAGTAATAGTAGTAGTAGTAGTGGTAGAAACACTAAAAATAATTTCACATCAATATCAATTCCATTTTGTAAAACAATTTGTAAAGTTTCTCATGATGAATTACAAAATTCTCAAAGTCATAGAAATACATCTAACTTGAAAGTAAAGAATAAAAAACTTCATTTAACAAAAAATAACAAATTAAAGAGTAGTGAAACAATCGTCCCTAATCAACTAGATGATAAATTGAATAATAAATCTGTAATTAATGAAATAACAATGGGACAATCATCACAAACAGTTACTGAAGAAGAAACACAAGAAAATACTAGGAAACGACGTTTTCCTAAGTCTTTCATAACACAAGTAAGTTAATGTGTGTGTATGTGTGTGTGTTATAGTTCTCTCCTTTGAGCACAACCCAGCTATTCCTATTGCTTAGTATTCTCGGACACCAGTTCACTCGACAGATTCCCCCAAATCAGAACACAGTTGAACAGGAAAAGAGATTATATTCCAAATAACAAGATGAGATGGAAGTAAGAAGCACGATAGGAAAAACGTTAGTAATATTTATAGTTTTCACATGAGTATTGCCTAACGCTGATTGGATAAGAATTAGCCAATCAGCGTGCACCGACGCAAGCGTTCATAGAGCATGATTTAATCTAATTGATGTCCCGCTAACAGTGTGTAAACACAAACGAGATTATTATGTGAAGTCATTCTCTCTGGTTTCATGCTTTGTAGGTATATATTCACCTTCAATGAAATTCATGGTACATAAAATGGTTTTTGTTGAAAATTGTTGTATCTTAAGATAGAGTTCGGTACAGGTATACAGTACTCACTAATTTTGAATTACAATGTTACATTATAGAATTACTATGTCTAACAAACACGATTAACTTGTTGGTGTTTCCCGTTAGCTTACGATAAATTCTGTTTATGAACGTTTAACGATTCTTCTAATATGAATGCAAATGAATGGAAACTCGAATAGACTGAACATCTGTCATACAACAACATTTCAACTCTAATAATCTACATACCAACATGAGTTAGAAGAGACTGGACTGTTGGGATAATTTCATGTTTATAAATTAAGTTGAAAACTGAAAAAAGGAACACCTTGTTTATGTCAGAACATACAATGACCTTGGAGGACATAACGAAATTAGCAAACTAAAAATGATGACAGTCAGAGTTCTTGAAAAAAACATGAATTAGAAAAATGTCACCCAGTTTATTCTTTAAAGAAAGGACTCCTAAATACCTTGGTACGGTCAAAGGTGGAGAGAGTCTACTCCTCCTATTCAAATCCTTTCACATGGCCACACGTATACAACCACTAGCAGGAAAGTCGTACTCACTGTCTTCTCGAGAACTGGGTGTTGTCGACAAAATTCAGAGGACAAACAGCAAATGTCCGGCATCTTAACCGAGTTGATGGGTATGGAAAACCAACCCATAGGAGTTAGGAAACCGTGATTCCAAAATAAAGGCGAACATGGGGTCTAGGACCGTGAGGGAACAAATGGCGTGTGAACCAAATGTTGGTCACTGTCTACCATGGGACTGCATCTACTTACGTTGCTTCACTGCCTCGTGGATTAACAGAACGAATCTTTCGTGCAGGATTGTGGATGCTCACGGGGGATTCGTGTTACTGAGGAGCCACATACTAGGACAAAACAGTCGCCCAGTGCTTCCATGTTTTCAATAGTGGTCTAACATTGATCGATTTATGATCTCAATCAAAAAGATGATAATAGTAATTGCTTTCATTATTTGTTTACCATGTTTTCACCTTCATTCGAATTTATTTTGTTCATCTGTTTTCTTTTAGTTTGTAAAATGTTTAATTATTAAAATATGGTCAACTAACAGGTTTTAATTGGTTCATTATCATCACCAGTCCAAAATATTTTCAGGGTTTTCAACCATACCTCTGGTTATATGTGTTCGTATCTTCTATATTAATCGATAAAACAAATCGATTTCCTTTAGTGATTTATTGATCAATTAATTACAGTAATAGTCGGTCGATCTTTTTGAAGTACACAGTAGGAAGTCATCGAATCAGAATTAGTGCATATAGTTACAATCTACAATCAACTGCCTAATAAGCAATTAAAATTCAAGGATGTGTGTTTGAACTATAGAGCAGGAATCCTTTAACATCAAAATTGAAGATATGTCTTTCTGATGAGTATCGGAACATCTAGTTCTAAAACTTCCCAACAGTTAACTTCAATCATTTTTCCTCACCAGGTTTGTGTAAGATAAAGTTTCCTATTATAATGAAGTCCATTCTTTTGTGTAGTAATTTCATTTAAACATTACCTTATCTTTCATGATTCAGAACAGAATATTGGATATATTTCTGCATAAAGTAGGTGTAAATGTTCTTAGCTAGAATAACAATGAAATTTCGTTAATTATAGCATCTAGCACAAAGAACATAACATTGTCAAAGGTATCCTACTGAAGTGCAACTGTCTGTTATTTCAGTACTGAATATGCTAGACACAAATCAATTGTTAATAATTTGATTGCTTAGGGTTTCAATGGTCTATTTATATATATATAGTTCATAGACTTAAAGCGTACAACATGAAATGATCATTTAAGATGTCCTGATTTCTATTATCTTCACAGTATTTACTTACTTACTTACTTACACCTGTTACTCGTCGTAGAGGAGCATGGGCCGCCTACCAGCAATCTTCACAGTAAGGTTCATCAAAATTAAAAAAAGCAGAAGTACAATGATTTGAATCAGTAAGAAGTTCTTCATGTATCTTTTTGACTTCTTCCTATACATTTTTACATTTGTTTTTTCCACACACCACATCATAACATTATCATCTTCTATTTTCTTTTTGTATCCTAGGTTGATCCAAAATATATTCGGTCTGCTCGTTTAGCTGCTAAACGAAGAAAAACTGATTCAACTAATAAACCAAAAGAAACATCATCATCACCATCATCATCAACAGATAAAAGAAAGACATCAATTAAACAGGAATCTAAGAAAATATTGAAAAAATGGCGTCTACGACCAAGTTTAAGAGAAAATGGTGTAATTGTTATATTATTAGCTGGACGACATCGTGGTAAACGTGTAGTTAGTTTAGGTAGACAAAAATCAACCGGTCTTTTACTTGTCACTGGACCATATTGTTATAATGGTTGTCCATTACGTCGTGTTCATCCAGATTATGTGATTGCTACTAAAACAAAAATTGATTTAAGTAGTGTAAGTTGTTGTTGGTATTTTAATTAATTTGAAAAACGTTTAATGTTCATTGAATAATGAATGTTTAACTTCATCCAGCCCTTCCTTCTATTGATTAAGGTATGACGATATATATTAACTCAAGAATTACTGCAGTTATTATTTTTGATATGACGGTAGAAGTAAACGGATTTTTTTCTTTTTGGAGGTGCTAATGTGACTGGATTGTAAGACAGGAGGGAGGAATTGAGAGAGAGAGAGGGAGCAGTTCTATTGATCAATGATTTTCGGTTAAACGATTATAACGATGATAGTGAGATAAAAGCCGATAATAAAACTTAATGATTATTGTAAGCAAAGATGGATGGTGGCTATCAGTGAAATCCAGGATGCGCGTTTCGTCTTATTTGAGACTTGTCAGCTGAATGTACCTGAATGTTCATCTCAGAATTGATATTCATTCTGAGAATCAAAAACATCACCCCGTTGCACATGCTTGTGGTTATAAGGACTCAGTAACTAAGTGGATAACGCGATGGCGTTAGAAGTAAACGGTACTGTGTTTGAGTCCCGGAATGAACATCAACTCTGAGATGCAGGTACATCCATCAGACAAGTCCCAAATAAGATGAAACGCATATCCTGGATCTCACTTTGCTTACAATGCTTGTGACTTGGGGTAATATCGAGACAATCTTCTCAAGATACACATATGCTAATAAGAGACTGATTAATTGCAGTCTTAAACATCAATGGGAAGATTCAAACATACAATGCAAAAGTGAATTAATGATTATTGGTTTAAAATGTAGTTTCCCGTCCTCTTTCACCTGATAGCCAAAATGGAACGCAACCCAAGAAGCAGACAACTTCTAATTAAGGAGTTTTAATTTATGAATCACTTATATGATGATATAAAGTACAGTTCTGACCACAAATTAACACAATTTAGAAAGTAAATATGGGTGTAACTATGCAGTAAGTGGAAGAGGACTGAGCAATAGGTCTGTAGTAAATTAACAATAACTTAAAAAAGATAATTATCAAGTATCAGGTGTTGGGTAGAAAGGCAAACATAAATATTTCTCTCCCACTATGACATGTTGATTTTTAGGCATACATGGACAGGCACATAACTACTGTGTATGGTTCTATGTCATTCCATAAGACGGTAATTTATAGTAGTATTGAGTTTTAAGTGGATTAGACATCAAGTAAATCTTTTAGAAACCTGAATACCACAGCTTGATACTCTAGTGAAATCATTCACATTAGTCAATTACAAATGATTGTCTTGATCAATAGTGTCGTCGATCATTTTTATAGATGGCACGAGTCAGTCGATTTTGCCTCATCTTATTTACTTAATTTACTGAACTCTTAATTATAAACAACAGAGATGTGTACTGCAATCTATCACTGAAGTATATCTTTAAGAACAACGAGATTAATTATATAAGAAAACGACTAGGGATCAATCGAACTATTGAAGTATAACAGAGTAGGCTGTCAGTTAAGTCCTAGTGAGAGAGAGAGAGATCTTAGGTATACATTTCTATTGGTTCCCAAACTACAACAACACTATCACAAGTTCTCATGTTAAAATAGCTTCAAGTTATAAGTGTCTGGTTGTGATCTGGTTATGATCTGGTTGTGAAAGGGTCTTTAATCTAAATCAATTTATTGTTTAGTGCAAAATCCCAGTGACTTAGTAGAATATGAAAATCATACATTAAATACATCATTTGCACAGCTTTTTTATGTTGTCGTTTACATACTCTATCATTTTTCTGATTCTGTTGTTATTTTGATTGCTCTCCGTTTTCTTTCCCTATTCTCTTCATTTCAACATTATGCTATTAGACATTCCACTTCTGATTGGTTCTATATACTACTTATATCTGTCAGCATAAGTAACATACACCAAACTATTACTTTGACTCATTCTAATCTTGATGTTACCTGATTTTGACTGTACTACCGAAATGATGAACAAATAATTATTTAGAATTAAGATTTAATTGTTTTTACTATAGGACCAAATGGGTTTCGGTAGTACTCAATAATCTACACAACCCCATAGTGATAATTACCGTATCCTTACTAGTGAATAGCTTCCAGAGGAGATTTTGAGAGTTTTAGTAATAAGATATGACCAGCGGATTTTAACTGTGTTGATTATGAGATAGTTATTTAACTCAAGCAATCGAAGATAATGGCCTAATATCGTGAATGGACTGGAGTTATGCATGTACACTATTCGATCCTAGCTCAGTGGTCTATAGATAAAGTACTCATTTATGAGACTAAATGTCTTGCATTCGACCCTCGAAGTTCAGGTCGTGGATGGGCACTGTTATTGTGTTTCATGCTAGAGGGAAACAGATGTTTAATGCTTTCAAACTTTTAATGATGTATTTATTTGAACACATAAACATTGGTACATGGGTATATCAAATACATATGCGCCACACAATAACGAGGCCAGTAGTAGTTATCATTGATTTGTAAGGGGGTTATGATACTAACCGGGTGCCAAAAATCAAAGCAAGCGGCTTACTTACGGGGGCCACTCCACGAGCCTTTGACCTAAAGGCCTAATCCACAAGGTAGTGGAGCAAGGTAAGTAGATGGAGTCCCATGGTAGACAGTGACCAACATTTGGTTCACACGCCATTTGTTCCCTCACGGTCCTAGACCCCATGTTCGCCTTTATTTTGGAATCAGGATTTCCTAACTCCTATGGGTTGGTCTTCCGTACCCATCAACCCGGTCAAGATGCCGGACATTTGCTGTTTGTGCTCTGAATTTTGTAGACAACACTGAGTTCTCGATAAGACAATGAGTATGACTTCCCTGTTAGTGGTTGTATACGTGTGGCCATGTGAAAGGATTTGAATAGGAGGAGTGGACTCTCTTTACCTTTGACCGTACTAAAGCAGTTGAGGGGGGGGGCTAATTAAGATCAGTTCATGATTTCAATCACATAGAATTTGGTTTGACTTTAGATTGTTATTATTTGACAATTAAATATTCCAAGAGTATCCCCCTAGTTTTAATGGTTATAGTGTTTATTTTTCTTTCCATATTTCTCTTTCATCATCACAGTTATCACTTCCTGAAAGAATTCACACTAAAAAATATTTCACTAGAACTACCAAATGTAAAAGTTTCAAAACAAAACATAATCATAATCATTTTGATGAGATTCTTGAACATGGTATTAATACTGAAAGATCAGCTTATAAACCAAATGATGAAAGGAAAACTGATCAAATCTATATAGATAATGAAGTGAGAAAGGCGATCAAATCTCATACAGATTCTAAGTTATTAATTAGCTATTTGAAATCATTATTCTCAATTGGAAAACATGATAAACCACATGAAATGTTGTTCTAGTAAAATGTTAACACATTCATTCAATCATATACATATATATATATATATATACAACATTCAGATAAACAATAATACACATAGAATTAAACAAACTACACAAATTGACCTTCCGAAAGCAAACTACTTCCTCTTTACTATACTACTACTACTACTACCACTACTGCTACTAAGAACTACAGATACAACACTCATTATAAATGAAGCATTTCAACATGCAACTTAAATGTAATTCATCTCTTTTAATTGCCACTCTTTTGAATGTACTTTTTCTTGAGTCTTTTATTTTCTCTGAATAAAATTCAGAACAAATAATAAATAATGATTAATTGTTCAATGTTTAAAACAAAATCATATTCTTAGGTTGTTTTTGTCTTGTTACCTTTTGATGTTTATTTCTTGTTGTAAACTTGTGTCTTTTTGTTTCTTTTTTTGTCTTCCTTTATCTGTGTCTATTTTTCAAATGTATTCAGTTCACGTTTTTTTCTTGTTTCTAAACCAAAATAAATCTCATTTCTGGATTGAAATTTAGTACTTTTCATAAAAAGTGGAATGTTCTTGGTCTGTAAAATTGATACAACTTGATAATACTACTTAATACGAAATGAGTAACTTAATTTCAATGTTTTAAAATTATCACGTTTCATAAAGTTTCTTAGTCAAGTTGAGCGATTATTTGATTGGAGCTTGCGTGCATGGATTCTAAAGTATTAAGGTTTCGTTTTACCGGAAGATATACAGGGAGAAAGGTATGAATGAAGTGGATGGCTAGTATCTGATAAGATAATACCTTTCAGGAGTTTGTAAGATTTTAGATATCTATCCACAACCATATTATTAACGACCTCAAAAGATTCACCACACACTCTTCTAACTACCTTCAGCACTATCCACAATACAACAAAGTCTTTTCTCAAAAGTACGGGAAAGAATAATAGAGAACAGTAATGAATAATAGGTAATATGCAGGAAACGACAAATTATAAGAGTGAATGTCGAGTAATCTCAAAAGTATATAGCCTCTTTATGTAGTAAGTCAAAGAGAAAATTTACTTCGATCACATTGAAACATGAGAAAACCGAGAGAGTTCAGAGGAGTAGGTTATAGTAACATAATTGACATTCAAAGTTGTGTTTATCAAAGAATCTCCAATAATATAAGCATTATAGAATTCCAACACGGTGTTTAGATGCTGTTCATGTCTCGGGTTAAAGTTGACAAATCATTTCATCCATAGATATAAAATATAATCAACATTTTATAAGTTATCAAACATTCATTCAGGGATGAAGTCAACTTTGCTTAGACATTTGAATAATCTACTTTTTAGAATGAATAATTGACTGTCAAGTCTCTTGAGGTAGGATTGGTTGTGTATATTGATTCGGAGTATTGTAGTCATGTTTTAATTATGTCCTACAACCGGTCAGTACTCAGCAAGGGCAAGGAAGACTGATACTTTATGCCTGAAGGTTGACCGTGAATAGAGATAAAAAGCACAATACCAATACTCGCCAGTTAAACATCGTTATTGTATTTTAAGCATATATATATAAGGGAAAAAACAAGATCCCTAAATACAATACGAAGAACGCCAACTCAATCATACTTGATGTGGAATCTTTCACGCACCTGTGAAGCATCATCGATGGACTAGGAGGATCCGATACAAACGTGAAAATCAATTCAAAACAGAATATTTAAAACAACATATTTTGTTATTGAATAAAAGCAAAGGAAATTCAGCGAAGAAAATTTTCTTTTCGATGAAATCACTTACTTAAGCTGTACATTCGTATTTATAGGTATGTGGTAGATATAAGTCTATAGAACGATTAAAAAAGATGGTTGTTTACAGAGACCCATATAAAGAAAACCGACTTGGAATGGATACTATACGAGTTTCCATATCTGGATTCCATTGAGCAGAAAGAGATACTTAATTCATTCTTTATCCTCAAGGATTAAGCGTATATGCCTTAACAGCACATTAGATGACGAGCTACTTTATTTTCGACAGATACTCATCAGAAATAGTTACCGAACTAGATTCGTCAATAGAAAATTAACACCTAGACAGCATACTGGAAAAGCACTGACAATTCAAAAGAAAACTTTTTATGAATATCAAATTCAAAGAAGATACGTTTGCTGAAGTTTTGAATAAGCTGATTTCAAAATCCCTCAGTGAAATCATGAAGTAAAGGATCCTTTCCACATTTCACTCCTTTTCTCTCATGTCCAAGTTGGATAGTGGCTAGCAGTGGAATATAGGACGCGTGTTTCGTCCTATTTTGGACTCGTCAGCTGGATGTACTTGCATCTCAGAGTTGATGTTCGTTCTGGGACATTTCTATCGAATATCTTCTACCTATTTCTTGTTAAACAAACCAGTATTTGCTTTCACTCTCAACTTCGTCATCTTTTCAATATTGTTCTCAATAATATATAAATGAGAGTATTTTCGACTAGGGTCGTCTTAGCGGTCGTGTTTTAGGAGGTTAATAAATCTTCCTTTATACCAGTCTTTGTATTCTTACTTTCGAGTTGTAGGATTTGCAGAGGTTCCTCGTTTCAGGTATAAGTGATAAGCGATTCCAACATAATAATCAGTGACGACCAGATATAACAAGTAGCGTCCAATCGACAAGATATACCAATCTTCTACCAATTTATTACTAAACAAACCAGTATTTACTTCTATTCTCAACTTGGTAATCTTCTTAACATAACTGAACTCAATTGTCAATGATTTCATGGATTAATGTCATTTTGTAACTTAGTATTCTACTGATAATCATTATCAACGCTTGGTCAAGATAAAGATGAACAGGATAATATCCACTGAAATCCAAATTAATTTAGTCGGTTAACTCTAAGTAAACTTAAGTATATTGTTATGACTAACCAATCTTATTGTAACTCTCATCTATTACTTAATCATATAAACACATTATAACGTAATGATACCGCCAATTAGAAAACAGTGATTTATCGACCGAACTAATGACGCAGAATACTCGTACGAGCAGTTTACAGTCTTTATTGCTCCTTCTCCCTGCCTAGACCTGCCTGTTCAAGTCCAGAACATCAATCTCAGCCTCTGTGATATGAATCATGTATTTCAAACATATTGTGTTTATATACAGACCAAATAGACCACATCGTACCAAGATTTGCCCAAAAGTGGATGTGAATGTGGGAGACTGTAGTTAATAGACCGGGTATAACTCTCGAACGGCGAATCGTATAATCATAGTCTATGGATCAAAATAAAGCTTATAATAAGAGGGACATGAATATACATAGTTTAGTTAATTGACAATGATATCACAAAAGATATATGTATAGTATTAGTTCAGAAATAGATTCCAACAGTTACCATTCATTATTCTCATCGGGATATAACATACATGAATACATAAATTTGCCATCCATTTTATTGACTAACTTAGTGTATTATAAGTCGGAAAGTGTTTATCCCAAGTCTGTGTATCCATGAGGGTGATTGACGATAAACCAGATCATTTTTTCAACAAACTTATTCAAGCATAATCATTCATTGTCATACTTTTACAACATTCGATATTAAAAAAAGAAATAAGAATGTTTAGTTATCATTCATGTAGAAAAAGTCTAGTAAGCGACGTTTTTTCAATGTCCCAAATAGGACGAAACACGCGTCCTATATTCCACTGCTAGCCACCATCCAACTTGGACATGAGGGAAAAGGAGTGAAATGTGGAAAGGATCCTTTACTTCAAGATTTTACTCAGGGATTTTGAAATCAGCTTATTTAAAACTTGAGCAATGACAACTATAATGATAGTTTGGTGTATAAGTTAATTACATATCAATGTTCAATAGCTTATCAGTCTGTTACATTTATCAATTATTATTATTTACAGTTGAAATCACGAGTTGGTGTAAGCTAAACCATCAGTGAAAACCTGGAAGTACAGAATGGCTCTTTTGTCCTAGTATGGGACTCTCCAGCAATGTACACTTACGATTCCTCACGCGGGACTCGAACCCAGGACCTTTATTATTTTGTATTGAAAATTATAAACAAAGTTTTTATTGGTATTTGACTACATTTAAACAATTTATTTGTGAAAACTATATTTTCAGACTGGGGTTTTTGTGGAGATTGTAGTAATTTTAATAGTTGAATTCCTGAATCAATGTAAGTTAGACCGCCATGGAAAGCCTGGAAGCAGTGAACGGCCGTTTTGTCCTAGTATGAGACTCCTTAACAGTGCGCGTCCACGATCCCACACGTGGAATTCGAACCCAAGGCCTTCGGTCTCGCGCGCGAACGCATAACCTATGGACATCAAGCTTAGATCGACTAATGATTTCAAGTATTAAAATTACTACAATTTCCACAAAGACACCATCCTGATCATAATCATCATGTATTCACTAGTGACTGGCTCCAAGATGGTTTCCTAGAGTTCTAATGAGAAGCTGTGATCAGTGAAGTCCAATCCGTGTCGCATAGAGACAAGTATCTACCTCAAACACTGGATGAATCGTTACGCCGCCATTCATGGATCGATGAAATTCAGACATTGCCACCATTAGATGCCGGCACAGTGGTTTACAGTTTAGGCGTTCGCACACGAGACTGAAGGTCCCGCTTGCGGGGTTCTTGGTGCACACTTCCGAGGGGTCGCATACTAGAACGAAACGGCCGTCCAGTGCTTTCAGGTTTCCGATGATGGTTTAACATCAATCAATTCACGATCTCAATCAAAAATTATGTAAGAGTCGCTGACCCCCAATGATTCCTTAACTGATGATATTTATGAGAAAACAACATTCAAGGTAAAATATAAAAAAAAGCTCGTTAAATATACATTTTAATGATGTTAACAATTTGGAATTGTTTACAATGATTATACTAATGAATAATGATTCCAAATGAAAATGAAACTGGGTGACCTGTGCAATAAAAGTATATTTATTTTCTCAACAGTTTACTTATTTTCTAATAGTTTAATTCCTGAGTTAATGTAAGCTAGTCCATCAGTGAAAACCTGGAAGCACTAAACGACCGTTTCGTCCTAGTATGCGACTCCTCAACAGTGTGCGTCCACAATCCCACACGTGGGATTCAAACTCAGAACCTGTCGGTCTCGTGTGAGAACGCTTAACCTCTAGACCGCTAAGCCAACATCCAATGGTGTTAATGTTTAATTTCAACCAATTTATTTATTTATTTGCAAACAACTGAGGCAAATTTGTAACATTAGCATAAGTCATAGAAAGGTAGTTGGATTTTCCATTTACAACATTGAATCATAATAGAAATGTTTGATGATAATGTTTGAGAATTTTGATAAATATTCAATGTTTATTTGAACATTATTAAGACGTTATTTACCTGAATTGATCAGTTTCATGTAGTTTAAGTCGAGTTCCATTGAAAGAATCTCATGTCAAGAAACTCATTCAGATGACTTCAACAATAACTTACCCTCTTACTTCGTAGGTGGTCACAAATAGTTCTTTACATGACTCTACATTGTTTACACGTTGTTCGTGGAAACATAGGTAGCCGGGTCAATAAAGTAATTTTTATAGTCTACCACTTTATGATGATAACCAAACCTTCCGAGATATTTGTTCACCTATTCTCCGTGGAAATACTAGTGAAGGGCAAAACATAATTTTATGTGATTAGAAGGAAGGTTCTTGTTGTTTTGTTATTGTTATCAATATGGTTTACAGCTAGGATTACGGAAAGAAGTAGATCTTCAGATTAGGGTTATGGTTTAGGATTAAATACAAAAGGTTACAGTTTATATAAATTAATCTTGAATCCTATAACTTAGCCCCTGCTCTAACACTAACCTGTATAGGTTAAGAACCTATAGTAGACCTGGGAAAGTTGATTGATTGGTCAAAAATATTATAATTTAAATATACCACTTAATTTTGATCAGATTGAAATATACTCGGCAGTTCGATAGGTTATTCTGTATTAGGTCATTGAAAGTAATCATAAGAAATCTATAGACTGAAAATCCTTGCTAGTTGATACTAGTCAGAAAGACTTATTTGGAATCTTTAATGATACGACAAAAGTATTCTGTTGCCCAAGATCTGACTCCAGGTAAATCGTTTGATGCGTGTTATTGAAATATAGATGCTGGTTACCCTCATATATAATCATCAACTTAAATCACATTGATGAGTGATGGTTTTGCTACAGATGATGTTGGAAAAATATGTAGCTGGATGACACGAGATTGAATCCGCCAGGGAGCACCAGTTCCTTCAAGATTACAGGTACACCTTGCTGACGAGTGCCAAGTAGCAGGAAACCCGGGTCCAGGGTTTCCTGTCGACTACCTCCAATCACCATCTAATCTAAACTGTGAAAGTGTTTGAAATTATTCAAGGAAAACCCCATTCAATTTGTCTAATTTTATTGTTTAACATTATGTTGTTTTATTTTTTGTTTGTTTATTTATAGATGATTTAACTTTTTGGAAGTGTGTATTTCTAATCATTTAGGATTTTATAATGATGATACGTCATATTTCCCATTTGTTTTTGTTGCCTTACACCAGTTTATTTTATTGATTTCTATGTTTGGCACTCTTTCTCTATCATACCCATACATATATACACTTCCTATGTTTCTATGTAAGATTTTTAGACAATGAAAGTAGCTGTGTATAATGTGTGTGTATATATATATATTAAACCTATGTGTTGTAGATGTAGTTAGTTAATGCCCGAGTGAATGAGAAATCGATTGGTCCAGTTTTTTTTGTTTTTGAATTCAGAAAAATAATAGCTACTTGGGGATAGAAATGTAATTCAGTAGTAGTAGTAGTTAGTCTAAGTAGTATCATTGGTAGATAAACAGATTAGGTAAACTCTTAATAACAGAATAGATAGAGATATACACATGATAATGTTACATATGTACAAATAATAGTTATGACATGGTGATTTTGTATGGTGTACTACTACACTGTGTATATGATATACACAATCTATTTTTATAATGTATGTATATGTGTGTATTAGGAGTGTTTATACACTATAGTGAAATGGTGTGCTTTTGAATAGTGTTCAACTATCATTATGTGCTTGTAAGGTAAATTATGCTTACCAACATATTTATTTAAACAAAACAAATCAGGAATCATAAATGTATAAATTTTTAGATATGTACACATGCATAAATGAATGAATGAACAAATAGGTAGGCGGAGTTGTGGAGATGTAGTATTCTTCACAGTCGATCTATGCTAGATCACCATTATAAATTTGGATGCAGTAAAGGGCCATTTCACCCCATTTCGGGACTCCTCAACAGTACACATTCATGATCCCGACACAGATTGGACTCCACTAGTCACGACTCTTCACTAGGACTCCATAAAAATACATCTTGAAGCTGGTCACTAATGAGCATATGATTATTATCAGTTTATCCACCTCAGACAAGATCATGAATCGATTGAAGTTAGACATTAATACGGTTGGATTATGGATCAGTGGTTTGGAGGTTAGACGCTCATACGAAACTGAAAACCGCAGGTTTGAATCCAGCGTGCGTGATTGTGGATGTGTCCTGAACTGAATAGTTTTGTACTAGGACGAAACGGCCGTCCAATGTTTTCAGGTTCTCAATAGTGGTCTAGCTTAGATCAACTCATGAATTCAACTGTTAGAAATAGGTATGCAACGTAGCATTGTTTTACTTGAATCTTTCTATTGATGTTTAGGACTACAATTGATCAGTCACTTATTGGCATGTGTGCATACTGTGCATATTGCCTCGATATCGCCTTAATTTACAAGCATTATAAGCAAAGATAGATAGTGGCTAGCAGCGGAATCCAGTTTGATGCGTGTTTCCAGCTGACGAGTCCCAAATAGGATGAAACTGGATTCCACTGCTAACCACTATCCATCTTTGATTAGGTATACAACAGTTACAAAATTTGTCTGCAGTTCTGATGGTTAATAATGT
Organism: Schistosoma bovis; assembly: GCA_944470425.2. Lineage (NCBI taxonomy): Eukaryota > Metazoa > Platyhelminthes > Trematoda > Strigeidida > Schistosomatidae > Schistosoma > Schistosoma bovis. Next base: position 4,913,731 of record OX103959.1, on the reverse strand, counting down.
TATGTCGGCGATTTTGATAAGTGTTAGTGATTTTCGACGAAATAGTGTACTTTGATAAAGTTACTTTATCTACCACGAAGTTTTTATTTTTGCTCGTTCAACACTATTTTCAATCTGGTCTAATACTAATTTACGGTATACAGTCTTGTAATTCTATTTGAAATATCGGGTTAGATAAAATATTATTTCCACGTATTACCTTGGTTACATAACCAGTGAAAACCAGTTGTATCATACAAGTATGGAATTCCTTAATAGTAAAAGCCCATAATCCCATTGAGGTTCATGAATTTCTAACATCCACCAATAACATTAGAAAATGGTTGTGCATCGTTTGATCATTAACGTGTTGTTAGATGGGCACTGTTTCGGAGTTCATCACTGGAACGAAACAACTTTCCAATGCATTTCAAAATAGATACATACTTATACGGATTTATTATCAATCTAAATTTTCTTGATAGAATGCCCTATTGTAAACCAGAAATGAATCTTAGTGTAAATTATCATTGTAACAATTATATAGTGTTTAGTTAGTAGATATTATATTGTGACATGTGCTACTGATGTCGACAGATATAAGTAGTATGAATCATCAATCAAAAATGAGATGTCTGGTAGCAGAATGTTAAGAAGATCAAAGAAAAAAGAGAATGAGAACATAGAATGATTAGTATGGAGATGAAAGAACAATGAAGTTTAAGACGATTGATTGACATTTTACAAATGAATTATTGACTGTATGATTCTTAGATTTTACTAAGAGATTCAACTACATCTGATTATCAACTACTGATTTTCTCATTCACTACCAATATACCATGTATCCTAGTTCTGATATACACTGCTAAACTTAAATCAATCACTATTCACTTTAAACACTATCTTATTATCCACTTAGCTACTGAGTTTAGATATGAACTAGCTTATATAATGGAATGTGACGAGATCTCAGCACGGATACAGAAGGCTCGACTAGCTTTTACCAACTTGCATCATTTATGGCGTAGGCGAGATATCCGTCTATCAACCAAAGGACGTGTTTACTGCGCAGCAGTTCGTCCCGTCCTACTTTATGGCAGTGAAACATGGCCGGTAAGAGTAGAGGATATTCGTAGATTACTAGTATTCGATCATAAGTGTCTTCGAAATATTGCTCGTATATCCTGGGACCATCGAGTAAGCAATGCAGTCGTTAGGAAATGCGTACTAGGTAAGGATGGCAAATCATCTGATGAAGTAGTGAAACTTCATCAGTTGAGATGGCTGGGACATGTGATACGTATGCCCAACAACCGACTGCCTCGAAGTGCTATGTTTTATGGTGTAGGAGTAGGTTGGAAGAATACTAGGGGCGGCCAGACCAAAATATGGCACAAGTCCGTGAAGTCACTGACAAGTGCAGTGAGCCATGTCGGTAGGTGTAAACTACCTGGTTGGGATCCGCGAGACGATAGCAATTGGTGGTTAGAGACCTTGAATGACATGGCTCAAAATCGTTTGCAATGGTTCAGGTTCATCCACTCTTTGTGTTATCCCATATTCTAATCTCCTGAATTCTTCATGTCCCCTTTCTTTTTCTCTTCCCAAATTTATTTCACTGTATTATACTCCTCGAATAACATTTCCAGACCCTAATGCTTCCGATTACTGCTTATACTCTTATTAACTCTACCATTACGGGATTTGAATCGACCACTGCATCTCTGTGCTAATGTGGTGTGTCAACTCAAACTGATGTACGTACATACGAAGTTCTACGTTGTTACTAACTAACTGACTGATATAATGGAATGATTGTCCCCACTAGTATTCTCATTCACTATACTATCTTCATCTATTTATGGGGGCAATGTGATGAATATTAGACAATTGGTTAACATTATCACATTAATCTAAGTTATTAGATGAAAATGCAAAACAAAAAAAGTTTTTTTTTTCTTCTAGTCGTAGTATTTCTATTCATGATTGATTTTTCAGTTGTAAATGTTACAGATGATTTGTAGTGCGTAAAGAAGGGAAAAAAAAGAGGGAAAAAACGTGTAAAACTAATCAACTGATAGGTAGTAAATATTTTTCTTGTCCATGTCAACACCTATTTGGTCATTTATTAATGAATGAGAAAAATGAGTGGACAATTGATGGATGCATTCCAAGTAAGGACTTGAGTTAGATAAGGTTGACTACTCTCTCTATATTTCTCTTTTTTTCTGGTGATCGACTGAATTATGAAGATCTCAATATATGAGGGGGAGTACGGAATACAACGGACAGTTTGGAATCATTTAGAAGATTTAGACTTTGCAGATGACCTGGCTCTTCTATCTCATACATACGAACGAACGTAGATGAAGACAACTAGTGTAGCAGTAGTCTTTAAATAAGTAGGTCTCAACATACACAAAGGAAAATGCAAGATCCTCAAATACAACACAATAAACATCAACACAATCATACTTGATGGAGAAACTCTGGAACTGATGGAATCTTTCATCTACATGGAAAACATCATCAACGAAAAAGGAGCATCCGATGCAGACGTAAAGACAACGATCGCAAAACGAAGGACAACATTCTTACAATTGAAGAATATATGGAACTCAAAACAACTCTCTGTCATTCAATATTAAAGTTACAATCTTCAATACAAACATCAAGACAGTTCTACTATATGGAGCTGAAACTTCGAGAACTACTACAACCATCATCAAAAACGTACAAGTATTTATAGACAATTGTCTGTGTAAGGTACTGAATGTCCATTGAATGGACACAATCAGCAATAGCCTACTGTGGGAGAGGACAAACCAGCTTCCAACTGAGGAGGAAATTATGAAAATACGTTGGAAGTGGATAGGACACACATCGAGGAAATCATCAAACTGCATCACGAGGCAAGCCCCAACTTGGAATCGTGAAGGGAAACGTAGAAGAGGAAGGCCAAATAACACACTACGTCGAGAATTGGAAGTAGACATCAAAAGGATAAATAGCAACTGTACACAGTTGGATGAAGAATGCTGGTGAGCGGCCTATGCTCCTCCATGAAGGGTAACAGGCGTAAATAAGTAAGTAAAAATATATGTAGAGTCGTGATTGCTTTTTTCTAATTGACGACTTGTTTTTTTCCATTTCATAGATCTGGTACTATCCTGTAAGTAGGTGAATATATTTTTTAAACTTGTATAAGATTAAACACAACCAGGTTCCTTACTATCATTATCAATTCACGTGGTCTCATCATTAACAGATAGTGGCTAGCAATGGAATCCAGGATGCACGTTTCATCCCACTTGGGACTCATCAGCTAGATGCACTTACATTTCGGAGTTGATGATCAATCCGGAACTCGAACCCAGTACCGTTCGCTAATAACCAAAATAACATGATCAATATTAAGTTAAAACTAGTTTGAGTGAGAATATTGTTCGGTTCTATTCAAGTTGAAAGGGATTTCCGCTGATAAATTATCTTTAATAAATTGTATTGTTTAAGAGTTTTAAAACAACTTTACATTATTAGGGATTCTTATTTGTCAGCTATCGGCACTCAAAACTGAAACTGACTGGCTGTTGTTGACATATATGTATCTTCGGTGGATCGATTCAAATATACCCTTTAGTTACAAGTCTTAGTATACTTGAACTGTAACTATCAACAGAACCCAGTGAGCACTTAATCTTATGGGGGACTAATCAATTGGATATACCTGCAACCCAGTATTGTCACTAACCCAGTACTTATCACTTCAAATTCCAACGTGTTTTTCATCCAGTTACCGACCCCAACTAGATTATTCAATGAATATGAAGATAAGACAAAACGCATATCCTGAACTTCGCTACTAACTGTAGTTCAGCAAATGTTTATCAATCCTTGATTTTTGACAAATATGATTTCAATATCATTATCCTCTATAAAACACCCGAATATGCAGTGATCATTTCTGCAATGCGACAGCGGACTTACATTCAGTGGTTATCCCTTTGATTAGTAAAGGAATCAAAGTTGAAGTTGTGGACTATCAGGTTGAAATTTCAAAGTCTCAATATATTAGACTATTCAGTAATTTGTATTGTTGAGTCACTTAGGATTAGTTACCGTATTACTAATTGGTCAATAGTACTCGATCACTACTAAAGATCATTTAGTGTGAATAAATTGATCCTATAGAAGACTTGAATGGCTTACTGGTGATGTTCATGAAAATAATGAATGATATGTTTTAAGTACATATCTTAAGGGAAATAAAGATGATTTCAACACTGGAGAGATATTGATTGCTGAATAACGTTAATTAGAACGTACATAGATTAGGCAGGGCTTCTTATCGATTACCTTCAACCACTAAATTATGTAAATTGTAATGTCATGTCATGGGATCTAATAGTCAGATTGTTGTTTGATTAACACTAAATACTTGACAAAATGACCTTGGTTACAATTTTGTGATTGGTTAACATTGTTTGATAAAGATCATTTCTTAATTATTAATTTGGCGGTAAAACAATAACAGAATTCGAATAAGATAATTCTAAGCCAAAAGCTAGATGTATCCTTAAATTACTGAAGAGTATATGTTACGGGTATGAGGGCTGGTGTCACTTCCCTGCTGCCCACACCGTGGAAGGGTATTTCTTGAGGAACCTGAAAAGGAAATTGAATTAATGTTGGTCTTAACGACCTGGGAGCGTGACCGCAGAGCCCAAGGGACAACTGCTTGAGGCCGATCGCGCACGGCCTTTTCGTGGAAGGTTATTAATGTGGTAGCTCCGTTCTTCAAAGGGTTTTACCGCCGGAGACGGAAACCCGTCAGGTAAGGTGAGGTGTGACATTTTTAGGGTCGACCTTTTCTAACCCCACCCCTCCTTGTGGGAAGGCAGCATCGCTGTAGATGCTGGTTGTCTGAGGGAAACACCTTACTGCTGTCACACCTCTCTACAGTCAACAGTACGACTTCGCCCTCAGACCTTGAGTTGCTGCTTTTAGTCTTACCGTTCTCCAATCGACCTGCCTAGCATGGTAGAACCTACAGGAACATATGTTCCAGCCAATATAGCCCGGTTGGGTCATCACGATAGGCAAGCCCGACCACCGCGTAAAGGTAGCAGCTTTGGTCGGGACTGAAGAGTATATTGTTCAGGGTTGTTGATTCAAAAGGCAATACGATACCAGAGATCTTAAAAAGAATGACTATCAAAGTTTTTCAGACAAACATTTTATTCAGTAGATCTCCGCACTGTCTTCTTCAGTAGGTACTTCATTTGGTGAAGTGTCAGTGATAAAATATTGCTTTAAGCCGATGTAATGCACATTTTCAGACCACCTGTTTATGTGGAGTAGGTTATATCGATCGTACAAAGCGTAAATTTTCTACAAAAGATATCTGAGCACCACCACTCCCTATCTCTGTCTAAAGTTGATAGTGAATTAATCAATAGCTCAGTCCTCGAATATGTGATCGGCTCTAGTCAAGTACTGTTACCTTTTTCATCTATCAAAATCATCAACCAAGTTGAGAGAACCAGCTAGAATAGGGATTTTTGAATCAGAAGTCTGAATGCAACGTGTACAATGCCTTATTTTACCGTGGTCTTACGACACCTTTAGACCTAACAGATTGTGATTGTTAATTATTCTTTTATTATCTATATGAAGTTATCAAGATTACTGAATTTTATCGAGATCACAAACCGATTTCATTTAAATATCCATTGAAAAACAAGAAGCACCGGATAGCTGTGTCACCTTAGTTGGGGACTCCTCAGTTGTATGTATTCACGAGCCAACCACCGAGGATCAAATCCAGGGTTATCTCCACAGTCTGACAAAAGAAACTAAACTTATAACAGGACATTCGATCACTGATACAGAATGTAAGAAGATAATAGGTAGGAGAAAGGTATAATTATTTCAAGAAGTTACAAAGTATGTACACAATAAATATATACATATAGCGTCCAATCGCTCATTTAGATTTTTTTGGTGTGTTCTGTCATCTGAACTACCTTTTCATCTGATCTCAACGCTGTACTTTTGATGCACTAAAACTCTTCACTCCATCTGACAAGTGCAATAAATTCAATATCCTGTCCCGCTACACACTACTTACAAAATAATCTCCTTACGATGCTCCACTGCCTTGTGGATCAGACCTTCAGGTTGAAGGACTCTTCAGCAGTGCGCATCCACGATCTATCTCACGGGATATTCATTGAATTCCAGGATATCAGTTTGTTAATTTCGATTTATAACTGACAAATAACTATTCTATACATTTTATCTAATCTACCATGGTACAGTAATTAACAACCTCCATCATTACTCTATTTAAAATACAATTTAATAAATAAACATTCATGACTAAGTCATAATGTTAAAGTGCAGTCATGCTTAACATTGTCCAAGGTCATTCATATTGATTGGAGAAAACTCTATCGTCCAATCACAGGGTCATACAATATTCTTATATAGCGAAATTATAAATTATGTACGAACCAATCAGATTTAAGATAATGGCTCTTGGATTTTTGCGCGAAATTCATTCATACTTAAAGTTTTGGCATTATAGCTGATGGGAGTTCGTGATAAAAAAAACCTGAATCGAACTCCTAACCCCAAACCATCAACTGTAAATCATAATTCGGCGAGACTCTAATTTATGGACAACTTTTGAACCAATCTTAAGTGATCTTAAGAAATATTAGCCAATCAGCAGACAGTCAGTATAGAGTAAAAATGTGTTATACAAAACCAAGGATACACTTCTTATAAGTGGTTCAAAAACTTGTCAAGATTAGAAAGAGGTTCAGAGGTTCTAAAATCTTAATACATGCAGTAGAGGAAATCATCCATACGGCTACAGAATAGTCAGCCTCTGGAGCCATGATAAAGTCTCAAAAACTATTTCAGCCTCGACCACATAGCTTCAATATTGTTTATGTGCACTCCGGTTGTTGAGTGCACAAAATGCTACTTGCGGACAACGACACGATGCACATAACCAAGCCTATGTAGGAGTCTGTACGCTCTCTAATCATCCGAATATATTGTAGTACCTGGTTGCAGTTAGTGTTACTGGTGATTTTATTATCCAGTTCGCAATAATTGTCATGAATCACCTTGGTTAAGAAGTGATTATGTATGGAGTTTTCATCACGAACTGACATCAGTTATAATGCCAGAAATTTATTTAGCCAAATGGATGTAAGGCTTTCGCGTTAAAATCCGAGATCTGTTATCTTATAGCTGATTGATTTGTCCACAAATTATAGTCTCGCCGTTTTATTTGTTATAGCCGCTCAATTATCATGTTTTGTACAAAATTCCCTGTGAACCGATCGTACGTTAGCATTAAGCACTGAAGTGGTTGCCGTAACCTTGAAATCTCTAAAACGCCTCTGATTGGCTCGTCCATAAATTAGAGTCTTGCCCATAATTATAATTCTTTATATTGGCACAACATTCATTTAGTTCTAGTTAGTAGATGGACATTTTCAAAGTCACTTTAGAGTCGTTCAAAGGTTGTCCATAAATTATAGTCTCACCTATTATATTATTCACGAATGTATGTACGTAAATGTATAGAATATAAATCAATTTCTTCGTTCATTTAAAATTCATTAAAATCAAATTTGTTTACACTACTGATAAATCACATTTTAGGAAGGAGGAAATTTAATAGTTGAATCCATCAGTCGATTATAGGTAGACCAACATGAAAAACTTGGAAGCACTGGACGGGCTTCTCATCCTAGTATGCGACTCCTCAGCAGTGCGCATCCATGATCCCACGCGTGGGAATCAAACACGAGATCTTCGGTCTTGAGCGTGAACGCTCATTCCCTATAGCCGGCCGGCATCCAATGATGTTAATGTTTAACTTTAACCAATCCATAATATTGCGCAACCGTCCACCATTTTCTTTATTGAGTTTCTGCCTCAAGAGGTATTTCCTGGAGTTCTAGTAAGAAGCTATGACCAGTGGAGTTTAACCGTGTCAGTTATGAGTCAGTTAGACATTAACACCGTTGGATGCCGGTTCAATGGTTTAGAGGTTAAGCGTTCGCGCGAAATTAAAGATCACATATTTAAATCCCACATGCGGGATTGTGGATACACACTGTTAAGGAGTCTCATCCAATGCTTCCAGGTTTTCCATGGTGGTCTAGCTTTAACTGACACATGAATTCAACTATTAAATTATTATAATATTCAAAAACCCCCTTTTTTGATTAAAAACGATATTAGTCGCCAACATTTCTTATCCTATAGTCATTTAGACGAAAAATTAATTATTTCCTCATGATTAAATTAATTGATTCAATAATTATTCTTAAATCCTTCCGTTGATGATCTACTTTTAGTTATTTAAAATAATGGAAAACATAATAGAAAGCCATTGGTGAATCCTGTCATTTCACTTGGTATAATGAATGATAGGATTAGTTAAATGTAATCAAGTGAATAGGGTACAGAAAGTAATTTATGATGTGAGGGATTATCATTGTACATTTCAGGGGGGAAGGGCATGATAGGGACAGATGGAACTTTTAAAATCATGCTACGAAGGATATTTCTATCCTTGGGTTATAGTATTTTTATATTTGCTTTTCTTATAAGATTTCATTCCAATCAGCAATCATTGTTGTATACATTACCATCCTTAAATGATCGTTAGTTAATTCATTATGAACCTATTGCACGATTTTATATCACAAATGATAGATCATGATATTCTATTTATCATCAAGTAATTGACTTATGTGATGATATGAGTTGTTAATTAATGAAACAGCACAATATTAGAATAGGAGAACATTATGGAAACTTCTTCGACACTACGGAGTTCCTGAGAAGATTGTCAATATTATCCGGAACTCATACGACGGACTACAGTGCAAGGTCGTACATGGAGGACAGCTGACAGACGCATTCCATGTAAGGACCGGAGTCAGACAAGGCTGTCTACTCTCTCCCTTCCTCTTTCTTCTGGTGGTCGACTAGATTATGAAGACTTCAACATCTGAGGGAAAACACGGAATACAATGGACATTTCAGAATCAATTAGACGATTTGGACTTCGCAGATGACCTAGCCCTCCTATCGCATACACATGAACAAATGCAAATCAAGACAGCCAGTTTAGCAGCAGTCTCTGCATCAGTAGACCTCAGAATACACAAGGAGAAAACCAAAGTCCTCAAATTCAAAACGAAGAACAGCAATCCATTCATTCTTGATGGCGAAACTCTGGAAGATGTAGAATCCTTCACATACCTGAGAAGCATCATCGATGAACAAGGAGGTTCAGATGCAGACGTAAAGGCGAGGATTGGCAAAGCAAGCGCCGCATTCCTACAATTGAAGAACATATGGAACTCAAAACAACTTTCAACCAATATCAAAGTGAGAATGTTTAATGCGAACGTCAAGACAGTTCTACTGTGTGGAGCTGAAACTTGGAGAACTACTACAACCATCATCAAAAGTGTACAAGTATTTATAAATACTTGTCTACACAAGATACTCAACATTAATTGACCGGACACCATCAGCAACAGCCTTCTGTGGGAGAGAACAAACCAGCTACCAGCTGAGGAGGAAATTAGGAAAAGAAGATGGTAATGGATAGGACATACATTACGCAAATCGTCAAACTGCATCACGAAGTAAGCCCTAACTTGGAATCGTGAAGGGAAATGTAGAAGAGGAAGGCCAAATAACACATTTCGTCGAGAAATAGAAGCAGATATGAAAAGGATCAGTAGGAACTGGAAGGAGCTGGAAAGGATTGCTCAGGATAGGGTTGGATGAAGAATGCTGGTGAGTAGCCTATGCTCCTTCACGAGGAGTGACAGGCGTAAGTAAGTAATTAAGTACAATATTAGAAGATGAATCTGCTAATCATCTGTGTTTTCTGATTGGATATTTGAGGAGAGGAGCTGAATGAACTAGTAGAGGCTATCACAGCTGAAAGTTTTAATTCGAATATTTAGTGAGATGATTGATTTGTATTATGGATAACTAAAAATCACTATACCATTCCATAAAAATGAATGAGATTTGTCTCGTATTGATTGTTGGTCTGTTGATAATGGTCTCATACTTAATCCGTCTAAATGTCAAGCTGTTAACTTTAACATGAACGGCATCTAAATACCATTTTGAGATCCCATAGTGCTTGTACCATCGGAGACTTTTTGATAAACTCAGAGTCGAAGGTCAATTATCTTGGTGTCACGTTTTCCTCTGATCTCTCTTGGTCTTCCCACGTTTTATCGTTATCGAAGAAGGTTTTCCGTCTGACCTACATAAAGAGATTGCATGCTCTTGGGATTACTCGTCATTTACTATTACAATTTGTCAATTCTTGCATATTACTTATTATTCTTTACTGTTCTCGATTATTCTTTCCCGGGCTTTTGAGAAAAGACTTTGCTGTATTGCGGAGAGTGCTGAAGGCAGTTAACAGGGTGTGTGTGGTGAATCTTCTGAGGTCATAATTAATATGGTTGTGGATAGACATCTAAAGTCATGCAAACTCCTGGTAGGTGTTATTTTATCAGATACTAACCATCCCCTTCACTCTTATCTTTCTCCTTGTTTATCTTCTTCTGGTAGAACGAGACGTAATTACATCAAAATCCATGCACGCAAACAAAAGCATAAAAGTTCTATAATACCTTACCTAGCAAATATACTCTGTGACGAAAAGGTTATTAGAGTTGATCTAGTCAATGACCTACATTCTTAATATGTCTCTAATTTGGAAAGTTTAGATTATATTCTTAAGTGTATTCATTTAATGGATTACATAATTGTCTAATTCATATTACAAACAATTTTTCTTTACCGATATGATCAATACAATTTGATACAATAATCAAAATGGATTTCCATTGATAATATACGCACAAAATAACACCGAATGTTATTGCTTCCTTTTCTAACTTGTTCCCATCAAGAAACGTATTTCTTAATGGACCGCGGAATACTCAAAAACAAACGGTTGATTTCTGACTCTGAATAACTTACATTTAGGAAATAGAAATTACTCGAGGTGTACAATTTATCAGAAGGGGTTTTTGTGGATATTATATTAAGTTCAATAGTTTAGATCATGAGTCATTTGAAGCTGGACCATTATGGCAAACGTGAAAACACTGAATGGCCGTTTCGTCCCAGTATGAGACTTCTCAGCAGTGCGCAACGACGATCTCGCCTCACGAGATTCGGACCCAGGACTTATCAGTCTCGCGCGCGAGCGCCTAACCACTAGACCACTTTGTGCTGATTGGTTCAATCACAAAATAGATTACCTAGTGGGGTTATTCTGATCACACAGCAGTATCCATCATAATTTTGAGTAGAAAAACTCCAATCTCATTGATTATTGATTTCTGCCTCATACACTGAATTTTCGTTCCTATCATAATCTGTCACAGACGTATTGACGTATGTCAACTACATTCATTTCTATATTGTTCTCATCCAGTTACTCATTGATAAACAATTCTTTACTCTTTAATCTTCTGCACACTTGTTAAACCTGTAGCCCAGTAATATTATTAATATTAAAAATAATCTAATCTTTAATTAATACTGTTTTAAGGTAAAAATAAAAGCCGATAATTTGTAAAGGGATTACCTTTTTTCATAATAATAAGCTCTTACAATCACATCATCACTAAGCAAAGATGGATAGTGGCTAGTAGTGGTAACCAGAACGCGCGCTTCGTCCTATTTGGGACTCATTAGCTGGATGTACCTGCATCGCAGAGTTGATGTTCACTCCAGCTAAGTGGATAACGCAATGGCATTTGAAGCGAACAGTGCTCCGTTCAAGTCTCGGAGTGAACATCAAATCTGCGATGCAGGTACATCCAGATGACGAGTCCGCAATAGGACGAAACGCGCGTCCTGGATTCCACTTCTAGCTAATATCCATCTTTGCTTAAAATGCTTGTGACTTAAAGCTATATCGAGGCAATCTGCACAGCGTGCACATATGCCAGCCAACATGAGACTGATTAATTGCAGTCCTAAATAACAATCGGAAGATACAAGTAAAACAACACTAAGTGAATTTCACATTATCACTAGTTTAGATCAAAATTTGATTATGGCTATAGACAGAAATAATTTATTTTTCAGTGTGTTTAGGCGAAAAAAAATGTGCCTAGATACATTCACCACATAGTTTGATAATGCTTAAATCAATCAATATTTTGTTGTTGTATTTATGTTTGTACTTTCTAAATTTGAATTATTTTTCTGGTTAGTATTTTTTTATCGGGTTTACATATCTGGGCAGCATCATTGATGAACAGGGTGGATCTGATACAGATGTGAATACGCGGATCGAAAAGCAAGAGCAGCATATCTACAACTGAATGACGTCTGTGACTCAAAACAACTGTCTGTCAACCAACTACAAGGTGAGAATTTTCCATACAAATGTCAAAACAGTTCTACTGTATGGGGCGGAAACCTGGAGAACTGCGAAAGACATCATCAAGAAGATACAGGTGTTTATTACCAATTGTCTACGCAAAATACTTCGGATCCGTGGACCAGACCATATCAGCAATAAACTACTATGGGAGAGAACAAAGCCAGATTACAGCGGAGGAAGAAATCAAGAAGAAGCGGTGGAAGTGGATAGAACACACATTGAGGAAGGCACCCTACTGTGTCGCAGGGCAAGCCCTCACATGGAATCCTCAAGGCCAAAGGAGAAGAAGAAGACCATAGAACACATTACGTCGAGAAATAGAGACCGATATGAGAAGAATGAACAACAATTGGATAGAACTGGAAAGGAAGGCCGAAGACAGAGTGGGTTGGAGAATGCTGGTCGGCGGCTTATGCTCCATTGAGAGTAACAGACGTAAGTAGTAAGTACTTTCAAAATTTGTTATTAGGGGTAAGGAGAAAAGATCAGTGCTATTTATTATTATTATCGAAATGAATCATACATAGACAGACTGTAGGCAACAATCAATAAGAATGGAATAAAAACAATTGTCATGTGTTCTGTGGATCAAATTTTTGGCACTGGTTTCATTTCTATGTTTTCTAAATGTACGCAAAAATTGCTTCCGGAAAATAGACTTATCATTATTATTTCCGTAAATACTTTGGTTGTCTATTTGAAGAGATGGATATATTGATGATTTGATGTTGATAAGTTGAGATAACTATCGTTTTTCATTGTTCAATAAGTGTGCGATACGTAATTGTTATATCCTAGTGAAGATTAAATAACGAGTAACTCCTGAGAACTACTGGTGAGCTGATATTATATATGTATTTCTATTGCTTAACTTTCCAGTAACTAGATTATGTATATCTATATTACGTTTATTATAAGCTTCATTTTGATCTAGAGATTATTATTATTATACGATTTACTGTTCTTAAGTTATGTTCAGTTTATTAGTTACAGTCTCCCACATTCACAGCTACTTTTTGGCTTGATCTTGTATAAATATTATTTCCTATTTTATGGTATGATGCGGTCTGTTTGACTGGTATATAAACAAAGTATGTTTGAAATAAACGATTCGTATAGTGGAAGCTGGTATTGGCGTTCTGGACTCAACTGAATGGGATGTCAGGTAAAAGGACCAGTCGAACGTTATTGGTTTAGCATAGTACTAGGATTGAGTAAGTCGTATTTCGATTGGCGAATAAATCACATGATAACAAGCCGGGCTTAAAGTCACAATATTAACATAATTCCGTTCATTTGTGTTAATGCTGCATATAAGTGTCGTTTGCATTGGAGATTTCACTTCAATCATCTAGATTTATCTGTGTGTCTTCTGTGAACAATTCACTGTAACGTATCCCAAATTATGCCTGTATCGGATTACATATGGGAGGCTTGTATATAAGCAGCAGACTTACATAAGAGTATAATATAACAAATATTTTGCTTGCGAAGCAAAAAGTTTTTTATTTAAGGTATAAATACGCAGCTCATGATAAGTTACGGTGCGGGCCTACAGTACTTGCTATCTACAAAAATACTTAAACTTATTTCAATACGAATGTGTTATATGACGGACTTGATGACGAGGTGACTGTTACAAGACATCAACAATAATCTGCAGTTGTAAGGTCACACAATATGGCGAGAATGAAAGAAAGGTTGATATTCAAGCAGAAAAACTGAAGTAGTACAACTCTACATATATATGTATGGTAACTGCTATGTCGGAACAAATAAGATCCTATCTGAATTTATTGTTCATACTTTTGTAATATAATTAGTAAATACTTAAACTTTTGTACCTTTGAACTCCTCTACTTTCAAGCTTTTGTTTGATGTATAAACTTCCTCAAGTTACCGGTAATTTATTACGAACTTTTCACTCAGTCCTCTTCCACATAAGGTGTAGTTATGACCATACTGTTAGTCTTTTAGTTCTGACGATATGTGGTCAGGATTTCGTTCAATATTATCATATGAGTGATTCATGAATTCGAACTATACAATTAGAAGTTGTCTGTTTGCTATGTTGTGTTCTTTTCTAGCTATTGGGTGAGTGAGCATAGGAAACTGCATTGTGAACTAATAGTCACTTAGTGTTACTCTCATCTGTTATCTCACATTTATCGTTTCATCGATTAGCCGAAAATGATCGGTACTGTATAGATAGTCTAGACGAGCTAATCGATACTCGAACTAGATCAATACAACAACTCTTTCCTGTTTTATGGATCTCAAATAAACAAAACAGGAAAATGTAACGTACGAAAATCTGACTACTTTGTCGATTTATTCACATATATATCATGACTAATGAATGTATCACATTTATTGAATACACGTTTGACTACTCGATTTTGACCGCTCCACACTTGTCAAGTATAATGATACTAGTTTAGTTTAGCCCTATGCAACTATATCTCATTTGAGTTTATTGTTTATTAACACTAATGTGACTTTGGGATTTCAGAATGAGTAACCAAGATAAGCAAGTTTCTTGTTCACTGAACCAAAAATTACATTAATTATGCAATGACTACAGTACGACCGGGGATAGTAATATAATTGTTAAAAAGAAAATCATATTTTGCCCAGATCATTGAGTCATCCTTCTATTGTATATGATGAGTCAAACGTATATCATTTTAATCAGAAAGGGGTTTTATGGATATTATAGTAATTTACTAGTTGAATTCATGAGTCAGTTGAAGCTAGACCACCATAGGAAACCTGGAAGCACTGGACGTGTTACAGTTAGACGTTAACACCGTTCGATGCCGCCTCAGTGGTCTAGTGGTTAAGAGCTCGTGTACGCACTGCTGAGTCCAATACTGGGATGAAACAGCCGCCCAATCAACTCATGAATTCAATTATTAAATATCATTTGACAAGAAACTAGTGAGGCTATAATTTGTAGACAACCTATGAGCGACCTTGAGTACCCGCCTAATAATTAGGACTAAATGAAGGTTATAAAAGAGTGTAAGGAATTAGAATTATGATTTGCAGTTGATGGGTATGGATTAGATTTAGTGTTTTATATCGCGAACTGACATCGGCTAAAATGCCAGAACATTATTTAGCCAAAAGGATGAGTGGATTTCGCGCCAAAATCCAAGACCTGTTATATTATATCTGATTGGTTCGTTCATATAGTCTCGTCAAATTTTTTTTAGAATATTGTGAGCCTTTGAAAAGCTCAAGAAACTTCGCCCAATTAGAGTATAATAGAAGCCTCCGAGAAGAACGATGGATCATTTGATATATTCTAATTGTATTAATCGAAGACCGAATATGTTTACAGGAAGTTTCTAAAACACCTGTCGTTTGTCTTTTTTTGTACCTAAACTAACATTCGAAGTAAAGCTTACACTCACACCTTCTGCATTCCCTCTTATGTTCAACGTCACACTTTAGGGGATTAGATAGTATGATTAGAAAGTTATCGCCAAGCGATCAAGTATCAGATATATCAATGACAATAAAACTTACAATTAATTATGTATTATCTAAACTATTTCTAGTTAGATTATGATTTCAAACGAAAACATGTCTACAGCAAGCAATCGTGGTATTAAAAGAAAACTAACGAATGTTGGTTGTTCAAATGTAATAAACAGTTACACCTTCCTGACGAGTATTAACTAGCATAAAACCTAGGTCAAAACAAGGTTTTTCCTGTCGGTTTAACATTATCAACACACTGCAAGCAATATAGTGTCATCTGAACTAATGACCATATTACCAAGTGATCGGCAGAACTAGATCACGACCCAGGGGATTTACATTTTTACTGTATAATTAACAGATAACTGTATAATCGTATTACTATACTTAACCTATCGCAAGCTCTCAGTGGACCTATTAACTATCGTTATACATTTTACTATTACTTAAATATTGCTAATTAATTATGTACTGTTTGCTTCGCTCTCTATGACTTATGGCATGATTGTATCTAAACTATGAATTCTCATTTGGTTAGCTTTGCAGTCCGTGTACATAAGCCAGTAAGTGATTGAGACTATTTTTGTGTGTTCTGATTGATTGAAATAAAATAATAGGTTGGCTGCTGACTTTTTGAACTAAACGCTGGATCTAGAGAAGTGCTTGAAGGTATGAAGGTAGCTTGCGTTAACTCAAGATCACTTATGTCAGTCAGGACGTATTATTGTTCAAGGCTAAGAACGCTAGACTGTAGGCGGAATAGAAGACGTAGGTTAGGAAAACAATAATCAGAATTTCGCGTCTTGAGATAAAACACCTCTAAATACGAAGAGGTTCGAACTCCGTCAGTAGTAGTGACCTGTCGCGAATAACGTAAAACTTAGTACAAAATGTATCAACCTAAGTCATTAAACTATACCACAATAACGATGACAGTACATTTTAACTAGATATGAGGTTCTAACCAATAGTGCACAAAAGGTGTATGAACCAATTATTGGTCACTGGCTATCATGGAACTGCATCTCCTAAAATTGCTCCACTATCTTGTGGATTAGGCCTCTAGGTCAAAAGCTCGGAATGTGACCCCCTAAGGAAACTACCTGCTTCGGTTTAGACATCCGGACAATATCCCAACCCTCATACAAATCAAATGCTTTGTGTGGCGCATATATAAACATGTTTTGTGCCTTCTTGTACCAATATTCATATCAGAAGGGATTTCGTGGAGATTTTAGAAATTTCAATTGTTGAAATCATGAGTCAATTGAAGCTAGACCATCATGAAAAACCTGAAAGCACTGGACGGCCGTTTCGTCCTAGTATGGGACTCCGCAACAGTGCGTACCCACGATCCCGCCCGCCGTGAGATTCGAACCCAGGACCTATCAGTCACGCGCGTGATTGCTTAACGATTAGACCACTGAGCCTCCATCCAACGGTGTTAATGTCTAACTTCAACCAATCCACGAAATCGCATCATCGTACACCATTGTCTTCAATGAGCTGATATCTCATAACAGACCTGGTTGAACTTCACTAGTCACGGCTTCGCACTAGAACTACAGGAAATGCCTCTTGATGTCAGTCACTAGTGAGCAGATGAAGAGTTCCATACTAGGAAGAAAAAACGACCATCCAGTACTTACAGATTTTCCATGGTGGTCTAGCTTCAATTGACTCATGATTTCAACCTGTGAAATTGCAATATTGATATGTTCAAAATAGATAAACACTAGAACACATATTAGTCTTAAACAAATGACCAGATATTGATTGATTAATTAAAAACTATCATTAAACTAAACAGAATAGTGAACGGCATAGAAATTGTACATAATTCTTTCATAACAATAGTCATAATATTATTTAACAAAGATGCATAATAACACTTGGAAAAGTAATTACCTCACACATTTGTTTGAATTTCAATCTACACACCTAATATATATAGATGCATGATTGTCAATATTATTATTAGTGGTGATAGTAGTAGTAGTAGTGCTAGTAGTAGTAGTAGACATGGAACGTACGACGATACAAGTATATGGATACATGACGTAAGATTATAATTTTTTTTTGTTTGCCATTAAAATAACTGACATACAACAGAATGAATTCAGAGAGTTTGAACGGGGTGAATGCGTACAATTATAGTTACATTTCAATAAATATATATATATTTAATGACTTGTAAAGAATAAAAGAATCAAACAAGAGAAGACAACTATTCAAACTATGCAAAATATGAATGGTATTAGAAACAATTGGAAGAGAAAAGAAAAAAAGAATGTGTGTGTGTGTGTGGTTGTGAAGTCTTTTTTTCTTTCTTTGCTTCATTATGAAAAAAAAACATTGTCATGTAGAGAGTAAACTGTAAGGATAATGCAAAACGGTTTACCTACAACTTGATAATGTAAGCATTTTTGTTGTCAAGAGGCAATGAATGAAATAAGAATACATGCGAGCACGCATACATACATACATACATACACTTACATAGACATAAGCAAAGTGAATAAAAGCTATTTAAAACCGGGATGATAATGTTTCTTTCTTTTTCTGTAATGAAATCATGATGAAATAAGCAGGAATATAAGAAAGGCAACAAAGACATGGGATTTGATGTGGTTGTGTGTGTGTGTGCGCGTGTGTTTGTGTATGCAATACTTCATCAAAGGATTGAATATACACAGAACCTAGATATATTGGTAAGTAAAATAATTTTGTCTATGAAAAAGGACAATTAAGGCAATTCATTCATGTAGAGAATAAGTCAAAGTGTATTTTATATATTAATATTTAGTAAGCAAATATAAGTTTTAATCATACACACAGAGTAGTGAAACACATACACACACATACATACATATATATATACATACTATTACTGTACATATCTACAAAACAATAGTAATTACATAATATAATAATGGCATAGTAATGAATGAACTGATGATTAGTGATTAAGTAGCCATGTCGTGTGGCCAGTAAATGTTTACTTGGTTAATTTGATAGGACAGAGAGAGAGAGAGAGAGAGGTTATAGAACAAAATAGTCTGTGATAACCGGCAAAAGAAAACACAATACATGTAATTGAAGTACATATAATGGAACCAATAAAAAATACAATGAATCAATAATATACATGCATAATTAGTCTAGAATAATAAAAATGAAGAAAAAGAAAATACGGATTAAATTAACGTAAATAAAATTAAGTTATGGTAACTTTTAATACTACTATTAGTAGTAGAGATAGGTAGTATATAGAGATGTGATAATGTTTACGATAGGGAAAGGTAAAATACATACAACACGTGCATATATAATACAAATGCATGAAATAAACTTGAAAAGATGATACAGTCGGGGAAAAAAGTAAATAATACCCATACAATATGATGCAAATAAGATGGTTAAGATAAAAGGAAGTGTTGATTTAAACTAATACTACTAATTATACTACTAACAGTAGTAGTAGTAGTAGTAGTAGTATTGCTACAGTACTCATCCTCATACTAGTACTTCCTATTCAGAGTGTTTGTATATGGGTGAAATTCCTTTTGAATGGGAAAAAGAAAAGGTGTATAAATCAACTTGAATAATTAAGGAGAAAAAACAATCACATAGATTTCAAAAAAAGAGTATTCAGAAAAAGCGGGCAACCTTTTAACGTTAAAACAAACAAATTGATGGATTGCTAAACATAGATGAGATTGCGAATAGAAACAATATAATGATAAAATAATTGTAATACGCGATCGGTTTATGTGTTTTTCTACTTAAAACACACACATGAGATGATCGAATGCAGGGAAGAGAGAGAGAGAGAGATCAAGCCAATAAGTTAGCCATGCGTATACGCCGACTATTCCACAATAATCGAGAAAGATTAGAACGAAACACAGAGTAATAAGTGTAAACTTTCTTACATAACTTATTCACATATAACATATAAACAAATATGGTGACAATTACACTTATATATGTGCATATATCCCGTAACTGATTGATAATGATATAGACAGAGATTGAATTGTCTAAAGGATAAACATTAAAAAAGCGTATCAAGCGGGGGGAGAGAGAGAAAAAAAACAAGCAAACAAACAAACAGACAAACAAAAAATGCTGGTTTAACGAATCAACGTACAGGAACGACAGTGAATATAAACGACAGCACATTATGATACAGAATAAATTCGAACGATAATCATACTAATCAATGATTGGTAAAGCAATATGGTGTAGATCGATCACTTATGATTGTGTATTATAATACAGAAGCTGTTATTTTCGACAGGAAAACTAATGAAGAAGCAGAATCGTTAGTAATAGGTCTAAAAAGAAGTGA
The DNA here is from genome assembly GCA_944470425.2 of Schistosoma bovis. Taxonomy (NCBI): domain Eukaryota; kingdom Metazoa; phylum Platyhelminthes; class Trematoda; order Strigeidida; family Schistosomatidae; genus Schistosoma; species Schistosoma bovis. The sequence continues at coordinate 4,893,431 of OX103959.1, read as the reverse complement.
ATTTATGCTTGACCTTCGCGATAATGACCGTCATAATACACGCTTCCATGATTAGCATTATTGATATTATTGTTGACACCACCAGGTGACATCAAGACATTGTGCTGTGGTGGTTGCGGTTGTCCACCGCCTCCCGCAGCAGCTGGTGTCGGCGGAAGACCAATACCCCGTGGAATACCATATTCCGAATAGTCACGTATACGAGGTGGTGGACCGACTAATAAACCGGTAGTACCAGAACCAGATGGGTGATAAACTCCGGAACTGCCACCAGTAGCAGCACCGACCCCACTGCCACCGCCAATGTGACGCGAAAGGGAATCTGGATTAAAATGATGATGTTGTTGATAAGTCATTGAATTGTGTCGGCTATGATCTGAGCTATTCATCTGGGCAGCGAATGCCATAGCTGCTACAGCTGGGGGAGGTGGTGGCGGCGGAGGTTGATTAGGAGGTGGTAATTGACCCAGTACGGATGGAGCACGTTGAGGTGAATCTAAAAACCAGTGAACACAGAAATTAAATTCATATACATACATTTATGTACATAAGATGGGAGCTATAACGAGTCATAAATATTACACATAGCTAGAGTTCTGATAATAGCGCGCTGACCAAAATAAACGAGCGAAAAATTAAGGTGGTAGTAGTAACCAAATTTGAACCAAAGGTAACTGTATAAATAAAACTTTTGAAATTTTGGTTAACAGAACGTAAGTGCTAAAGAAAAGCCGGTTTTAACCCTGAACAAATCGCACAACTAATTTAAAAGGATCCGTGATATAACGTAAAGTTTGCAATATTTTCCCTCTCTCACGTATATGACGATCATACGTTAATAAGACTAATCGTGTTATATCAGAAACAGGATTCTTAACCCAAAGATCGAGTATCAGATTAAAACTAGATAATACTTTATTCAATACAATTACCAGCAATCACACAGTGAGTCCAGAATAGAAATCAATGATAAGAAGGATAATCACATATTTAATAGTCCATAGACTGTGACTGTTTGTTCACGCTCAACGACCAATCTTACTTTACTTTCACTACTATACATCAATCTGATCCCCTTAGTTGTAAAAGTGTACTGTTGAACAGTTGCATACTACGACAGAACTATCCAGCATGCTTTTTTTTAAAAAAATGATTCATTTCTCAATAGCTTCTGTCAATAATTCACAGGTTGGTGTGAGGAGTTATCAAACAACAGTAAAGTATTCTATCAATCGACATTGACTATTCTTAATCAATTTTTAACAACTCTAAACGTGGCTGATCATTAAAATGAGAGAATCCGTTTTCTCTAAAAGCAGAAAAAAAACTCTTTACACTTAAAGAACACCATAATAGTCGTTTAACTTACCATAACGAATATATCTTGACATTGGTGATGGTTCCATCGATCCATTTGGATGTGGATAAGAATGATGACCAGGTGGCATGTTAGATTGACCATTCATCATTGGATCTGTATCGGAATACGGTCCAGGAGATAGAGTATGTTGTCGTTTCTGTACTACACCTATATCCTATACAGATAATGTAAAAAAAAGAGAGGAAGAAGGTTCGCAATTACATTTCCAATCGACATAATGTTGAAATTTTCATGTAGTGAGTGGACTGAAACACTAAACTAATATATGTCAAACAAGTATATTTAATTAATTAGAGAATATGATGGTAAAAACTATGAGAGATACATTCATTTGATGAGTTCAAAGTGAGAAGAACCAGTAATCCTTGATTCCAAAGCTAGCCACACACCAAATATATCGAAGTAATTAGTACAGGATTAATATAAATCGATAGAGACTGATCAACCTGGAAATCGAAAACAGGAAAAAGCAAACTTTTTTCTTTATACTCAGTGCACAAGCTGATTTGATTATCTGAACTCTGTAACTTAATAGATAACGCAGTGATATTTACAGTGAAAGGTGCCGGGTTCGAATGTCAATGATGTAAAGGTTTATATGCAGCTGATAAGTCTAGGACAATGACGAAACATACATCTAACCTTAATAAAAGCTTGTGACAAATCTTGCTCTCTCTTTTTGTCAAATGTTCGTAATCATCATAGTTTCGAAAGGCTGTATAATTATTATGTTCAATAGATCATTGTCGTTAACACCACCTGTCATACATATTTAACAGAAACTCTTCTTCACAAGTTTTAAACAAAAAAAGTAATCATCATGACGGAGAGAGATAGGAAAACAGTTTAATGACTTTTTCTTTACCATTTGTGAACCACGAACTGATTGTGCTTGGTTTTGTAAACGGTCCATCATCACCATCCCACCGCTGCCACCAGTAGCGGGATCATCGACACCAACATTTCTTGATGTATCCGACATATCTGCGGGTTGTTGTGACAATGACTGAGATTGTTGTTGTTGTGACTGTTTACGCCTCCTTCGACGATGATGGCGATGACTACCACCACCGGCGACTGGACTACCGCCGGTACCAGGATCTGTAGTTGTGCCTACTGCCGCCGTAGCTGTTGTGCCGTCACCCCCGTCATTCATATCAGCTGTTTGAATACTAGAGTCCACGTAACCGGGACCATTTTCACATTGATTTAGCTTATTTTTAGAAAAGGAAAAATAATTAGATTAGTTTAAATAAGACACAGAAGGAATGAGCAAATCAAGTTGTGTGGTTGATGGTGGGTGATCAGGAGGAAATTCTGATACACTAGGGATTTCGTGTTACGTGCCACCGTGTAGTAATAAGCTGTCACCTATCATCTTCGAGTAACAGGTGTTTCCTAGCTCTTACAGTGTTGTCCTTCCATGGAAACAGAAGAATATCTATAATACCGATTTATTTACAGTTATTGGCAGTCAGGTATACAATGCAGATTCATAATAAAGCATTATAATGTAGTGGAAATAACTAAAACACATATAAGCATAGACACATTAAAATCTACATGATTGAAATTCAGTGCAATTATACTGAACATCGTGAAGAAATGCTAATGAACAATAATCACTAAACAAACCCACTTGATTTTCTTCAGGCAATGGATTTAAATGTTGGTGTGGACCAGGTTGATTCATATCTTGTTGGCTAAAATATGAATAGACCGATTCGCCGTCAGTATGATTGAAATTATGATGCCTAAGTGAAAGTAAGAAAAACAGAGAAAAGTAATCATATTGACTGGATGATAAAGCACAGATAAAAATCGTATGATTTGTTTGTGAATCTCAGAGTAATATGGGTGGTAATAGTAGAAATTATTAGGTAAAAGAAAAAGAAGAAAGCGGATATAGGGAGATTTTTAAACACAGGAACACAAAGAGTGAACACAACTCAACCAGTACAAAACGATTCTCAGACATGTCACGCAAAATCTATAACCATTCATTCAGATTATCACAACGACCAATACCAACACATACAATCACATAGTCTACACCTACATCTACGACTACTCACATCCATCAGTTCGAGTCTCATCAACTTCAAACACTGACACGTCATGTATTCTTTTCACCCTACTCAACCTTGTTACGACCCACGCCCACACTAGACAACATCGTCCATCGAGACTGTCACTCGGTCGGCATACATAACCTAACACATGTTCCAGCAATCTCACTTGATCAACATTCAACACATCATCGGTCGATTCGTCACATTTGTCTACTACTCTGTGTCTAACCTCCTCATTACTCAATCCATCATAACAACGAACACACGCACATGTATATACATCAACGAGATTTCCAACACATCCATCATCGAATACTGGTATGGCTTAAAAATACCCTCTGTTTTGCATTGTAATCTTTCTCACTACTAGACGGATATATCGTCGTCTATGTCACAGATGACTCAACTAGACAAATGACAAATCAGTTTTCTCAATACATGGGTCAACATTTCGTCAGACACCGAATCATTAGAGCTGGTCAAACATTACAGATGAATGAAGTGGTCGATAGACTCGACTACTTCACTTCCTATCATTAACTCAGGTGCTGACACAGGCCGATTCTGAAGTGGTATTTTGTACTTCGAGGTAGAGAATTATATCACAAACATCCTTGAATTGTTGCTTAAAGCGGTCACAAGATTTTGTCGACATCTATCTACCCGAAGCACAGAACTATATCACCCTACATACTCAAAAGTCCAAGTGAATCGCCTGATAAGAGAAAATCATTTGTATTTATTTATTTACTCATCAATCCAAATTTGAATGATGAGATGAAATTGACGATAACGACAACGATAACAACGACAGTGGATACAACTTACATATGTCCCATAGAATCGAAATGTGACTGAGGCTGTGGACTAAAATAACCTGGATACATTTGAGCATGTTGCATTTGTTGTTGCATATAAAATGCCTGTTGTTGATTTGATTGATATACACCACCGCCACCTTGATGATGTTGTTGTTGAGATTGAGGAGTACTCATTCCATTAGGGTACATATGTAATGCCTGCTGACTGCCACGATAATAAACAGCATTCATTGGTACACCATTAATACCGCTACCAATTGATGGGTCAGTCATCATGGAAGCAGTTAATGGACCTCCACCACGTTGGACTAATGTCCCTATAATTTATTATAAATTGTAAAGGTGATTATTTACACAGAAAATAAACATATATGAATGGAAAAAAAACAAAGTGAATAGACTCTTATAAACAGAGATGGATAGTGGGATTCGGGATGCACAATTCTTCTTAATCGAAAATCGTCAGCTGGATGTACCTGCATCCCAAAGTTGATGTCCAATCCGGGACTCGAAACCAGGACCATTCGCTTCAAATGCCATTGGGTTAACCGGAGTGAATATAAAATCTTGGATGCAGACAAATACATCTGACAAGTCTCAAATAAGACGAAATGAGCGTCACGGATCCCACTACTAGCCATAATCCATCTCTGCTTATGTTTGTGACTTAATGACATTATCGAGGCAATCATTACAAGACGCACATATACCAAATAGACAGATCAATTTCAGACCAAAAAAACAATGGGAAGGTTTGGACAACCAATATAAGTGAACTGAACAGACAGTTATTTCTTCTAGAATGAGACTCCTAATCAACACAATGCCTACACTCACGTCACCTCGTAAATTTTTAAAGTAGGGTCTTCAGGTCTCGTGAAGAAACCTTAACCATTATAGAACCACTGAGTCAACAGATCCAATGGTAAAATTCATACTTTAGGTGGTGGTTGGACCCGGGTTTCGGGCTAATTGGCATTCGTCAGCAAGGTGTGCCTGTAATCTTGAGGGAATCGATGCTCCCTGACACATTCGATCCCGTGTCACCCAGCTTCACAGTCCGAGACGTTACCACTGGGGTGTCCGGGCTGCAACCGACCTCCTGTAGGACTGAGATGTGGTCACAATTGATTGATCACTGGATGGTGATTGATGTCATGTGTGTCAAATCCTTCTTAGTGAAGATCGAATGCTATTGACCATATTTTATTCAATGTGATGACAACTGTCTCAGTGCGAATACGTCTGAGCTCTAATACCCAAGACTACTACTACTTATTAAGATTTCAAGAACATCATAAAGGTGTTCACTAGTCTATTTAAAGGTTTCTTTTATTCAGATTTATTTTTATTTTTACGTTGTATTTGTCACATACAGATCATAGTTGGGGTATCATTAAAAACTAGAGAACAACTCAACTAAGATCAGTTTGTGAAAAATACACCCCAACCAGTTTCCCCGATCTCTATAAAACACCTATTTGAACAAATAAATCCAATACAAATAGTTGATAGAATAGAAAGATATAAATGAACACAAAGATTAAAATGACAAATTATGTAATAATACTTAGAAAACAGAAGAAAAATAATAATAAATCAACCAACCAATGAATCGATCATCAATCTTAGATGATCTAAATGATATTTTAAACTATCCTAAACAATAGCTCTACTGTTCATTGTGTATGATTACAATATCCGAACAGAAATATATACATTCATTCATAGATGATTTGAATCATTTCAGATAGATAGGTGTGTGTTTCCATTTTAAAAATGTTATGTGTGTTTATATAAATAGACAAGAAGAAAGTGAAGATGTTATCATGATGGATAGTAACAAAAAAAACGGAGTTTTTTTTTTTTAAAAATTTTTGTTAGACAAAGGAAAGTTAGATACCGTCTAAAAAGAGTGATATTTTCACAATTTACAAGTAATTATTATTATGATTATTATACAAATATATACTTAACTAGCTGATAATTAACAATAACATAAACACTTTAACTGAGTTTCGTATATTTCCCCTATTGAAAGATTCCAGTGGACTCATCAACAATTATGCTACATTTGATTACAGCCCCTAAATGCCCTGGTACGGCCAAGAGTGGGGAGAGTCCACTGTCCCTCTCGAAATATTCTCACATGGCCATGTGTATATAGCCTTTGTCAGGGAAGTCCTACTCACTGCCTTCTCACACCACGGGTGTTGTTTACGAAATTGAGAGGACGAAAAGCGAATGTCCGGCGCTTTAACCGGGATGGTGGACATGAAAAGTCCACTTAGGGGAGTTGGAAAACCCTGATTCCAAACCAATGGTACACATGGGCTTCGGTACCCTGAAGGAGCAAATGGCGTATGAACCCACTGTTGGTCACCAGCTACCATGGGACTACATCTCCTTACGATGCTCTACTGCGCTGTAGATCAGACCTTTAGGTCGAAGGCTCAGGGTGTGGCCCCCTAAGAAAACCACCTGCTTCGGTTTGGGAACCCAGTCAGTACCACAGTCCTCACACAAATCAAATGAGATTTGTGTGGCGCATATGTATCGGGTGCCCCCTTGTACCGGTATTTATCTGTTCAAATAAATAATAATAAATAGTTATTGCTAATTCATTATGTACTGTTTACTTCGCTCGCTTATGGCATGATTATGTCTAAAGTATGATTTCTTGTTTGATGTGCTGCGGGGTCAGGTATATAAAGTATGCCACTGTATGGGTTTCGGGTAATAACTGAGCTGATTATGATAGAAAACTGATCTGCTTCCTATCGGTGTCTGCTGATTGGCTATTACTGGGTTGGGAGGAGCTCGAGGATCAATAAGTGTTGAGGTCTTGAATGTTGTTCATTAATCGGTGTGTCGATACGTGAGTTTGAAGTTGACTGGCTCTGTTGGTCATATAGATGAACTAATTGACAATCGGAATTTTTATTGGGAAATAATATTTCATATGATGTCTATTAGCGATACTTAAGCCATGACATTAAGTACAAACATAAGAAGTCCCAGTAACGACACAATCACATCACCATCAAATATTGGCACGTATTCATTGGACGTGTTGCAAAAGTGAGATCAGCTGACAATACTGAACACCATCATATTGAATTAATAAAGAGCCTAAACACTCAAAAGTATTCATTTTTTCCAGGTTCTTCGTCATCAAATCTTCGATAATTATTATGACTGATGAAAGGAGAGTAAAGTAAGTAGAAAGACAAAACGAGCTTCACAAATAAAGCTAGGCGTAACAGTAAAAATATATCATATCTTTGTGGTATGTTGGATCAACACAGCCTTAAACATCGACTACGACTAACTGACGTGAAAGTGGTGCGCAAAACAAAGATATTTTTAAAAACCCTCTACAAAATTATTCATTAATTCACTGAAGAAGAAAACATACCATAACCCGATCCATCCTGTAGTGCACCAGCATTGACCCCACCACTGCCAGTTGGAGGTTCACGTTTTAACGAAGCCCCACCACTAGGTGTCATTGAAGAAGGATAAAAATTTTGTTGTTGATTTAACACCATTTGACGATTTATGGTCCCATTGTTACTCAATGGTGTTGGATACGGGGGTGGTAGACCTGATGATGATTGTGGATGCTACATATAAACAAAATAATCACAATAGGACATTAAATATGTATATATAATGATAGGCACAATATTTAGCGTACCAATCTCTCCAAAAAAACTGACTGAATTTTGACGCTAACACCGTCGGATGCTAGCTTAATAGACTAGGGAGTAAGCTTTCGAACGTGAAACCGAAGATTCAGGGTTCGACTCCCGTGCACATGGTTGTAGGTGTGTACTGACACTGAAGAGTCTCATACTAGGACGAAATGGTGATCTGGTACTTTCAAGTTTCGGATGGTGAGTCTAACTAAGAGGGGCTATGCAATTTCCTTATTCTCCAAATCTTGAGCTTTCATCTGGTCTACAAACTGTCACCATATCTTATTCTGTTCTCAAATTACTATAACTTAATCATGCTCTCGGTATCATAATTTAATACTCTAAATGGGCTATTTTGTTACATACTGCATTTTCTTAACTGGCGTACGTTGTGGTTCAATTTAGACAAAAGTATAGTACAGGGATGAGTATAAAACAATCACAACGCATTTCCAACCAGTCAGGGAACAGCTTTTATTTATGTGGATAGTTGATGAACAAGAAAACAATGGCATATACATTATGAACATCCACCGCTTAATTATTCCAACAAAATGTAAAAACCTTAATTTGAAATAAGTAATGACTGTGATGTATGGCAAAATTTGTATTTTTCTTCACATGTGTTCAAAATTATTATTATTTGATAACAAAAATGTCTCTGTCAGAAACAGTGGAACATGCATAATTACATTAGTCAGTTAGTTATTCGAAAAGTAGAGCCTGGTACATATGTACATATGTTCAAGTTGTCGTACTCCATTAACACAGCGTGATGAAATTGTTAGGCCGGATCTCACAGTAGAAGAGGTAATAGAAAATTAAATATCATTTAAATCATGAACTGATTGATGGTAGACCACCATTGAAAACCGGAAAGCATTGAACGGCAGTTTCGTTTTGGTATAAAACTCTTCAGCAGTGAATATCCACGTCACCGAAAGCGGGAAACCGTCAATAATGAAATCCAACCGTGTCGGGTCTGAAGCAGTTACTCACCGAAAACAATGGAACATGGTCGAGCAATATAGCGGATTGATTGAAGCTAGATATTAACACTGTTGGATGAGAACTCAGTAGTCTAGAGGTGAAGCGTTCGCGGGTTCGATTCCCGTGTGTGGGGTCGTAAATACGCACTGTTAAAATAGTCATATACCGGGACGAAACGGTAGTCCAATGGTTCCAGGTTCTCGACAGTGGTTTACCATTGGTCGGTTCATGTTTTCAATGCAATAAAAAAAAGATTAGGCATCCATGATACAATTCGAGAAAATATAAATTATTGAAATTTAGGAAAATACATACATACATTTATTTATTACAATTATCTAAATATTACAGATATTCGTTGTTTATATAGAAAGAAATGAGAGCGCAATGAAAAAAACAGTCCCATTGATATATGTTCATACAACGGTACGAGACATACAAAAAAAAACCAATAATAAGATATTCAATTCAGGACAGTAATTAGAAGAAACGGTAGTTTGTTATCAAATGCATTATTACATAAACAAACTCTATAGGTATTATAAAATAACGTAAAGATATACAGATTTGGCGTCAGTGTTTGTAGATATATACACTCTTTTGAATGAGAACATAAACTAACAAATACACATATAGATGCATAGATCCATATATACAGCCTCAGCGAAAAAAAAAACGATCAGTGAGTTGCATATAAACAATTTCTACGTAGAAATCATAGAATTCAATGTATCCCCTTCCTGTCACCTCACCCCTATTGATTTCATCATTTTCTACAGACAAACACATAAACATACACTTTCGACTCCATGTGCTTATTTAACAAAAAAACCGGCTTAAACGGGGGTGAGATCAGGCCCATAAACATTGTGTGGTGGTGTGTGGGGTTGAATAATAATTGACGGAATGATTATATAACTAAGAAAGTAGTTTATGTAAGTATAAATGGCTTTTTTTTAAAAAAGTAAACATTTCTTTTATATACATATAAATTGAATAACCGCAGTTGTAGATTCTATAGACAAATTTGTTGTTTCATCATGATCAATAATAGTTAAGGCTATTTAATTGCACATTTCTTAGACTGTAATCAAAAATATCCATCACGGTAAAGTATGCATACATGAACACATACATACAGTGTTTGGGATACATAACACATACATTGAATAAGAAGATGATTACAATTATAGTCAATAGTTTGATAGTATTAGGCTTTCTGTGAAATTTATAGATTTAGTTGTATATCCTATTTTGTGCTGCATGTGATGAAATGAACTTATTGAATTGTTTCAGAATAAAAATAAAATATTACAGTTTTACATTATAAGCTTATTTTAGTAGGTCAACTATTGGAAATCAGGAAACGTTGGACAAGTGTTCCGCGTTCTAGTGTAGCACTCCGCGATTCTATCAAGCATAAAACTAACAATCATTAGGACTTACAGCTAGTGCTAAACCTCAAGACTAATGAGACAATGTCCAACAATTGCCGTTTCTGTCTCCAGTCAACTCGCCGTATTGTACAATTATCTCCAATATGAATGATTGGTAAATGACTCCGACACGACATGGTTGAACTGCATTGTTTATGGCTTTCCATTTGGCCATGTTGAGTTTGAGGCAGTAATGCATCAATCGCGTTAAGAAAGGTTGCACAATACTGCGAGTTGAATGATGATAAAAATGTAAACAAATGGAAACCAGCCCAATGATCTAATGCTTAAGTGATCGCCGCAAGATCTCTCCCAGATTCGACACATCGTGGATGTGAAAGGCTGAGGAGTAACGTGTTAGAATGAAGCATCCGTCTGCTGGTTCTTAGTTTTCAATGGTTGTCAGTTTGTGATCTAAAAAAACTTTGAAAACTCGACAATCTCCATAGACACTTGGTCAGTCAGTCATATGCAACGTAGAATCTGACACACATATATATGCGCCAACTCAACTTGGCAAATCATATTAGCACTGTAAAGTAGAATAATTCCGATAAAATATTCAGAGCTGAAGGAGTGGTACCAGTGTTATTAGCACAATCAGAAGTAAAAGTATTGTAGTGGTAGCAGTAGCAGCCAAATTTTAGGTAAGGAAACAAGAAATAAGCCGATATAGGGAGATTTTCAAACACAGATTATAGAGGAACACAAAGACCAAATACAAATACACCAGTACTAAACGATTCTCAGATATGTCACGCAAAATCTATAATCATTCATTCCGATTATCACAACGACCAATACCAACACATACAATCACATAGTCTACATCTACAACTACTCACATCCATCAGTCCGAGTCTCATCAACTTCAAACATTGACACGTCATGTATTCTTTTCACCCTACTCAACCTTGTTACGACCCACGCCCACACTAGACAACATCGTCCATCAAGACTGTCACTTGGTCGGCATACATAACCTAACACATGTTCCAGCAATCTCACTTGATCAACATTCAACACATCATCGGTCGATTCGTCACATTTGTCTAATACTCTGTGTCTAACCTCCTCATTACTCACTCCATCATAACAACAAACACACACACATGTATATACATCAACGAGATTTCCAACACATCCATCATCGAATACTAGTATGGCTTAAAAGTACCCTCTGTTTTGCATTGTCATCTTTCACATGAACAGAGTAGAACGGGATGAACTGATGTCCAGTAAACTCGTCTTCTCACTACTAGACGGATATATCATCGTCTATGTCACAGATGACTCAACTAAACAAATGACAAATCAGTTTTCTCAATCCATGGGTCAACATCTCGTCAGACACCGAATCATTAGAGCTGGTCAAACATTACAGATGAATGAAGTGGTCGATAGACTCGACTACTTCACTTCCTATCATTAACTCAGGTGCTGACAGGCCAATTCTGAAGTGGTATTTTGTACTTCGAGGTAGAGAATTATATCACAAACATCCTTGAATTGTTACTCAAGGCGGTCATAAAACTCTGCTTTCTCGCACGAATGACATAATAATAAAAAACACTCACTGGAATCGGCGGTAATTGTGGCTGTTGATAAGCGTAACCATTCTGATATTGTTGATGATATAGTTCAGTCATTTCCATTGCATTTGGACTAACCATATTTCTATCTAATGGTTGTTGACTACCGAAATAATGTGAATTACATGATTGTTGTCGTAAATAACGTGGTCCACCACCTGGTAAAGTACCACTATGAAACATTGTTGGTGAAAGTACATTACTATTATTAGTATTATTATTTTGTCCAGAAAGTATATGATAATTCGAATTACCGGTACCACCACCAGCAGACGGAAGCAATAGAGAATGATGTGATTGATGATGCGATAACGATGGTTGATTTGTCATATATGATGATGGTTGTTGTTGTAATTGTAATTGTGATCCTAGTATAGCTTGACGTTGTTGATACGCTGCCTCTTTAGATATGCCCAAAGTGGAATTATATTGATCAGATTGGTGTTGTTGTTGTTGTTGTTGCTGTATGTACATTTGATGCTGTAATTCATTTTGTACAGGATTATTTGATGCTGAATGTTCCGATAGACCACTACATTGTAAATTACCCATCATCATCATCATTGTTCCTGATGGCATAATTTGATGATCATGTGTACTACTACTATGAGGAAGAGCAGTATTATTGTTAGTAGTATGAGTTATAGTGAGAGCACCGGAAGGATTATTATTTGTGTTCATATTATTATTATTATTACTTTGATTAGTCGATATCATATTACCATGCGATAATTGGGGATTATTTATTCCACTAGTTGTTCCATCAATAGTATGATGAAAATCCGGTGAATCTTTATACCCGTGTACATAACCATCTTTAAAGAATAAAGAATTGCAAGAATGATCTGATTTAGTTTTCTTGAGGAAACACAGATTTATAATAATAATAAATAATAATAATTGTTATTATTATTACTTAGTCATTGAGATTATTAGTCGGTCAATGTTAGACCATCATTGAAAATCTAAAAATCGGTGGACAGCCGTTTCGTTCTAGCATCAGATTCGTCAGTGAACAGTGCGCATTCATGTCTTCGCACATAAGAATTGAACTTTGGAACTTCAGTCCTTTGCGAGAACATTTAACTTCTAGACCACTGAGTTGGTATCCAAAAGTGTTCATATCTGATTGATTGTAGTTAGACACTAGCACCATTGAATGCCGGTTCAGTGGTCTAGAGGTGAAGCGTTCGTGCATGAGACCAAAGGTAATGGTTCGAGTCCCAGTTGCAGAGCCGTAGATAACATAGCTGCGAAAGAGTCACACATTAGGACAAAACGGGTGTTGGTCTAACATTGATTAGCTAATGATTTAAATGAAACTCAACAATCTCTACCACCCTATTATTTACAAACAAGTCACGTTGATGTATATGCAAAGCACTTTATTTGGAGAATAATCGTAATCAGTGATTGAAAAGATTGAGTAACAACACATGAAGCTGAAGTGATTGCAAGTGTTGCATTTACATTTTCCTGGAAATTTTAATTAAATTATCCTTCGAGAATTTCTTAATACTTCCATACTAAACTCTTTCTTTTGAAATGTATTGAAGATGTGAGAGTTTCGTCCTATTCGGACTGATCAAGTGAATGTACCTACTTTTCCTAGATTTCACTGTTAGACACAATTCAATTTTACCAAAGACTGAATATATTGTATATATATAGAACTGATTCAAATAAATGTGGGTCGTCACCTTGAGTTAGCGAATAATCAATTCTGCCTCAGTCGACACTTGTACTTCTCAATTACCATGGGTAATTGGAACAGCATGTGATCTGCTCTGCATTATCTGGTGCATACTATCGATTAGTTATGTTTGAGACAAGTTATGAACCATATATAATGGAGGATCAGTTTAGAAACGACGATGGCACATACTTCCCAATGAGAACATTCACATTGGAATCAAACCAGCTTTGAGCTCAGAAAACAAAACGGTCACGCAACTCACCGACTAACTTTGAGTTCAAGATGGAAAAAAAGTTTTACATAACATATATGACGTTGAACTGGGAGTCCCGGAAGTTATGATAAATAATGAAGGGTTTGCACAGATCAGCGCACAGTTAGGAATTTAGTGAATCTTACTAAAGCTTAAACCATTTGTAACCTGGTGGAGTTTAGTTAATCGTTTTTGATGAAGACATCAAAGTAAAATGCCATCAGAGATGACGGTAAATCAGTAAATCAACATAACTAATCAATTCAACATAATTTAACAAGATATTTATTTATGCGCTTACTTTGTTTTTTACGTTGACTATGTGTACGACGATCTTGATGTTGACGACATAAACACAACAGGATCAGTATGAACATGACTAGAAACATTACACCGGCTATACCACCCAAGATTATGTATAATAAACGATTATTATTTAAAGTATCCAGTAAACTGTAACGACCAGTGTAGTCAGTTGACTGTTTCCGAATGAAATATGGTTAAAAAAAACAATAAGAAATAGAACAATGGAAACAAAACTCATTACAAAAATAATCATTCCCAATAGTTTAGTACCATATGAAAAGGAATAGACAAACACGACATTAATGTTTAACATTGGTTGTATAACTGAGTAAAGACCACTGTCACATTTCTTTAGTCCTTCTTAGTGGTGTGTGAATTCTCTAGAATTAGTTGCAATGGGGCCACTAGTTTAAGTAACTCGATATCACGTGTACAATGTTGAGATTAAGGTGGTGGTTAGAGGTAGTCGACAAGCGACTCTAGACCTAGATTTCGTGTTATCCGGTACTCGTCAGCAGGGTGCACTTGTAAAGTTGTGGAAACTAATGCTCCCTGGCAGATTCGATTCCGTACCACCCAGCTTCATAGTAGGATATATTACCATTGAGCTATCCGGGCTGCGACTGACCTCCTGTCTGATCACTGGTCAGTGATCACTGTCATGTGTGTCAAGTCCTACTATAGTGCTGATCGAATTCAACAGTGATTAATTAATTGTGAATATTTCCGTACTACAGAAAGTCAGTTAAAGGTGGGACAATAGCTAACTATATATATATATATATATATATATATATATATATATATATATATATAAAGTATGTTGTTTTTTTTAAGTAAAAGATATTGATAATTGAACGCAATTGAGAGGATACCATAGTCAAACAAATTTTCACGTTAGTTGGTACTCTCTCAAAAGATCATTCTGGTAATTTATAAGAACCGATGTTCCTCTCTTTCTTCCCATCCTCATGGACATTTAAAATCTCGCATCAGCCAGTATTGAAAGTCAGAAATGTTATTCCAGAGGCGATAGAAGTTCATGTAGAATTGAAATATTCAGACTGAATAATAATACACTATTCAGGATTAAAAACCAATATTTTTGTCGATAACTAATAGTCTCCTAAGTGTTGTCAATCAAATTCCATCGGTTAAGTTACACAAAGTGATTATTAGTCTAAATATACAATCTATGAAAAGATTAATCTATTTAACGATATTCGTCAACTGCGATTCAGTCATATTTCTTGTTAGTATCATTTATAATAATAATAATAATAATAATAATAATAATAATAATAATAATAATAATAGGATCATTTACACACACACACACACACATGGATGGTGTTTGTACACTGGATAATAAAAAACTTACAGCCATATTTACATAGACTGCTTTAGAGAAACGTGTAATCTGTCGGTTGTCACCAGTTCCTTTAACTCCATAAACTATAATTTGATAATTTGCAGTATTATTCAAACCTGTCAATAAACCATCCTGTATAAGAAAAAAAAACAAATATAGAATTAATATCAGAAGGGGCTTTGTGGATATTATAATAATGTTTAATAGTTGAAATCATGAGTCAATTGAAGCTAGACCAAAATGCTAAAACCTGGAAGCACTAGACGGTCGTTTCATCCTGCACACTAATGAGGAGTCCTACAGTACATATGTGACACAATGATTCATATCGTAAGTGACAGAATTGCTTGAGTTTAAGCGCTCGGGCAGTATTCCAGTCTTCACACAAATTGAATGACAAAGTGTGGCACATATATATATTTGATGACTCCTTGTATCAATGTTTATGTGTTTAAATGAAAATATAAACAGTAAGAGAGGTATGAAGTGGTATACAATTATATAATCATGTGTATGGTATCAAGGATAGAATAAATGGAAGATTATCAGCATGCACTTGAGTAGCACTAACAAGTTATCAGTATTAGGATCTTTGAGGATAGAGGGTTGTAATTGTTTTCTAACTGGATGTTTTAATTGTGAATGGATTAAATCAAATCAAATCTAAAGTAACAATTCAGTTCATGTAGATATCACAAACCGACTGATTTAATTATAGATTTACGCGTTCAAACATAGGGACTACAAATAAAATATTTGAATGGACATTATAAAAGCAAGATAAGCTTAGCTGCTGTTAGAGGTATGTGTAGAAAGTTGTCACTTTACAGTTGTACACACTGTGGAAAGATATTTCTTCTTGAGGTACCCGAGAACAAAACTGTATTAGTATGAATTTTGAGATTTAGAAGCATGAATACAAACTTCAAAAGACAATAGTTTCAAAACCTAGTGTATATACGATCATTTCGTGAGCAGCTTTTGACGTACCCACACCTTGTACTATTCATGCGTTATTAACTACACTGTAAACATATGAAACAAAGTGAAGTGTGTTATTTTTTAGAATCAACCTTTCACAATTCTTCTTTGAGCTGTGAGAAAAAAAATACAGTTGAAAATGTTGACTATCCATAAAGAAATATCCTACGGCAATAAAATCCAAAAAACGACTAACAGTATAACTTCACCATTAGATCTTAGACTTGCAACGTTTGATTTTATGATATGTAACACAGTGATCATGTTAATTTAACAGCTACGGTCAGGAATCCACGATATTCTATGGACAGAATATTGAATCAAGAATTTTAAAAAAGGATAGAATTTGTAAAAACCATGACTTAGAATTGGATATTTGGACATAACATTCCATAAAGAAATAAGTAAATAAATATAAAACCATGAAAAATAGAGACTAGAAGTATTACATAATATGTAAAATTGATTTTTGCCCAAAAGAAAAATAAACTATTACACTTACTCTAGCATTAGAACCATTTACTTGTGTAGCCCAATAAGCACCATATTCAATAGTACCACCGGAACCACGTTTTGGTTTAATTACAGGTCGTGCAAGTATAAGAAAATGATCAGCGATAAATTGTTCATTATTTGAATCTTTAAGAAATAATGGCGTTGTATCACCGAAAGTAGTTAGTGAATTAGAAGTAATTTCTGATGATTTATCTTTTTGTGATAAACCATTATTATTATTATTATTTTGAGTTGAAGGGCTTGATGATTTGGATAGGATACCTAAATCATTAGGATTTGAAGGAACATCACCAACACCATTGAACATCCATACTACATGAACTCGACCTTCCGACTGAGATTCATGGAGTGTGTGTTTGTGGGGCAGCAAAGGAGGGAAACGAAAAAGAAAAATAACTCGTAAGGAAAGTTTTCTTTTTTTAAAAAAAAAGATATGAAATATTAATATTAATGATGCTGTTCTAGCGTTACGGTGTACTATATTAGTGGTCAGTGGTTAAACCAAAAATATTAACTATTTTTATGGGTAGTTGAGGTTTATTGTTAGGGTATTACTTAGAATCCATCTCAGTAACGATATGATTGAATTTATTCTTCATCGCTATCCTGTACTCTTTAATTAAGTATGTCCAACCACCGTATACGTCAACAATGTTGACTAGCGTAAGAGTACAGAACAACAGAATCAAACGAAAACATCCCAAAAACACATAAAATCATAGACTGTTGAATCAAGGTGTGAAGGTTGGTGCAGACTATGTGAATTCCGCGCAATTATCTTGATTAATAGTTCGAGATCTGGGATGACAAGGCTCAAAAATTGATCACAATGGAGTAGATGTATTCACTATTTATTCCACAAATTCTTCCCTTCTCGAATCATATTCTCTATCCCTCAATATTTCATATTCTGGGATTCGCCTTGACAATCTCATCTCTTTTTGCTTTTGTTGTCCGTAGCAACCAGAACTGATCCCCCGCCACTGCCTTCTCGTGGCTGGGGTGATTTTTTACAAAAATGAGAGAAAGAAAAGTGAATATCCGGCGCTTTAACCGGATTCCAAATCAATGGTGCACATGGGCTCTAGTATCCTGCGGGAACAAATGGCGTATGAACCAATTGTTGGCCACCAGCTTCCATAGGACCGCATCTCCTTACGATGCTCCACTGCCTTGTGGATCAGACCTTCAGGTCGAAGGCTCGGGGGGTGGCCCTCTAAGGAAACCACCTGCTTCGGTTTGGGCACCCAGTCAGTACTAGTCCTCATACAAATCGAATGAGATTTGTGTGGCGCATATGTATTTGGTGCCTCCTTGTACCAATAGCTATGTGTTAAAATAAATAAATAAATAAATACATAATGTGACAGGTCCTACATATCTTATGATTGGTTTGATTGAATATTTCATTGATGACGTTGAGTGCACTGACTAGTATGACTTAATTACAGAATGAATCTTTTAAAATGAACTACTTCAAATAGTTCAGAAGAACAATAATAATGTGAGCTTTGGTAATTATAATAACCAGTTCAAAGGATGATGAAAAATCACAACGAGTGTGTTCATTGCCATTTGAATTATAAATATATTGAACAAGAAAATGGATAATCATTCACCTAATATTTAGCACACTTCAATAACAAGCAATAATAATAGTAATTAATTGCGTGAGAACTATTTAACACTAACTATATTTACTAAAACGTCATTTGTAAACAATAGATAATGCAATTTGTTGGTATAGATTTTCTTGTTGAGTTTATTGGGGTCCGTGAGATTGAACTGTAAGACAGGAAAGAGCTGTTGTATTGATCTAGTCAGAGTATCGATCATGTCGTTTAAACTGTCTACCCAGCACCAATCAATTCCGGCTAATCAATGACACGATAAATATGAGATAGTAGTTGAGAGTAACATTAAGTGAACTATTGGTCCAAAATGCAGTTGAAAAATGTCACATGATTTATTTATGTTAAAGAAATTAGATGCCAGAGTTCGTATGAGTAGATTAAGGTCCTCGTTCGATTCCGGCCTGCTGGATTGTGAATGCGCACTGCTGAGGAGTCCCATATTAGGACGAAGTAGCCGTCCAGTGGTTTCAGGTTCCCAATGTTTATCTCAAAAACAATACATCTTTGTTTGAAAATAAATTTCAATGAAATACAACTCGTGATTATTTTCATCTGGAAGAGTTCTATTGAGAAACCACGAGCAGTGGAGTTCAACTAACGCATATACATGGCAAATATCACTAGTGGATAATAGTTAGAGAACTGACGTTATAATTGTCAATTATTTGTTATAATTTCAGTATTATAAAAGTAAGAAGCTCAATACGATGTGCTTAAATAAATTCAGATAAATCTGCAGGTATACACTCTCATGAAGTTCTACACTACTTTCTAATTTCACAAATCTCCAGACTAGCTCTCTAGCTAAAACCTATCCGTAATGTAACGTTGACTGGTACTACTTCAAACGGAACACTAACAACGAAATTGTCCATTCTAATAAGATAATTGATAACGGTTTTTCTTTCATGAATAAATTTAAACTAAAAACAAATTCATTATATTCTTGAAAAAAAAAATTAATTGTCCTTGTTCGGTTTCAATGAATACACCAAGTGACTAACGAGTGCATGAAGTAGCAGTTCAATAGTGTATTGCTTTTTAACAAAGGGTGGTGGAGATGATAATGAGGAGTAGGACAAAAAGAATTCAGTTCTGAACTGATTTCAGACAAGTTTATTATTATTTTTTATTCAAAGTGCTTACAACAACACAGCAACAAAAAAATAATTTAATCAGATAAGTAAAAAAAAGGACATAATAATAAGTGGTGAGGGTAAAGTAAGCAAACAACACATTTAATTTGGTTGTTGCTACCATAATCGGAGGTCACTATCTATTCTCTTTTAAAAGCCCCCCTAACCCACTTATTTTAAGAAAAAGTAGGTCAATACCAGCAGGACACAGCAATAATAAAGGAAACAACCATAAAACAGAACACACACATACACTAGACGAAGTACTTAATTACGTTTTCAAACAAATTTGTATATCAGAGTTATGAATTTAATAAAATTACCTAATGTGTACGTTCTTTGTGTTTGTGTAAAAAAAAATAGGGGTAGCGAAATTGTGCAGTTTTATCATTTCAAACTTTTAAGTAAACGCAAGTGCACTCAGTTTGGTATAAAAAGACAGTGATTAATTTATCAAAGATTCAGTATGGGGGAATAAATGGAGATTGTAGAATTTTCACAGTTTTTCTAATTAATGAAATGATTTCAGTTAGTACAGCAACGGAAAATTGAATGGTAGTTTTGTCCTATTATGAGATTCCTCAATGGTTATGTAGATTCACGACCCCATTACAGGAAATCGAATCCAAGAGTACCAATCTCGCGCGAGAACCCTTAACTTCTAGACCACTGCGATCATTTTTCACTGCCTGCGATGGATAAATGTTTCACACCTGAAATGGTTAAATCTCACTGTCTACGGTTTATCAAGATTTTTTAAAATTGAAAGTACTTCACAGGGAAAAGAAACAGTCATGAACTGATATTACAGCTGGAGAATTCTTCTTGAAAGCTAATGTGTTTGATAGCGACAAAAAGATTTCGTGTTCAAATTTAAAATATATTGCTAATGTGTATTTTAAGACTCTAAACGAAATAAAATATAGGAGATTCAGATTTTCACTATAGCGTGTGGGATATATCTAGGTCGTTGAGGGTTGTGTATTGCGTATTCATCTTCCAGTCTATTTAGTTCGTGTATATTCCATTTAAGTTAAAAACAAAACAATATCACAATTAATCACCATATGGAATTACCATAAAACATGTCGAAATACACCATAACTTTGGTAAGGTTGTGTTATTCGTTAAGCAAATAACTCTGTATCAACATTAACTACAAACCAAGTGAACATCAAAATGATCAAAATAGTTGATTAGTAGTAATATTCCTTATAATATGTTTATTTCGAAGTTTTGATCATAGATTGATTTAAGGTAAGCAACCATTCAAAAGTACTGATTAGCTGTTTCATCTTAGTATGGGATTTATAGTTTTCATTTATGATTCCATCAGTGGTCGAAATCAGCATCTGACAAGTTTCCAAGAGATTTTAACCACTGAAACTACTGAGTTTTAACTACAGTTCATTCGTAATACTAAGCAAACGTCATCCAATACCTTTAGTGAGTAATTGCCTCGCTCCCAACAGGGCGGAAATCCTCCACTGGTCACATAGTTTCTTACTAGAACTCCGTAAATTACCTCTTGAAATTAACCACAAAGTCAGCACACAATTGCTATGACCATTAAATTAATGTTGATGATCGAGATAAGAAAAGGAAGTGAAATAAAATAAAATCAATCACACTTACCATAGGTCGGACCACTTTGATTTGTGGTGGTTCCACTTGACTAATATGCTCCATACTAACTATATTTGACCAACCGGATGGTGGGACTAAATGTAGTCCAGTAGATGGATCCAAAGCGATGACACGAAAACGATAACGTCTGCCTGGTTGTAACGGATCACCAGTTGCATAAGCATATGCCGATGAAAACTATTTTTTGCAGGGGAAAGAGTTAAAAGAAGAGAAGAGAAATAGAAAAAAGGAAATATTTACTGAAATTATTTTTAAACGATTGCATGACTTTCTACCGAAACAGTTGACAATAGTCAACATAAGAATGAGTCATAAAATCAAGTCAATTGCATGCAACGTGGAATCTGACGCATAACATGCATCAGTTCAAGTTGTCATACGACATTGGCAGTGGTATAAAACAGATTGAAAATGAATCCCAGAGTAGTAGTAGAAAAAAAGGAAAATATGACGTAATAGGGAGATGTTGAGACTTAAGTTGTTAAGGAAGACAAATAGTTAATGGACCTACGCCATTGTGAATTAGTCTATGCTGTCACACAAAATCTCTAACCATCTGTTCCGATAATCACAAGAACCAAGCCCCCCTCACCATTAGGTGGCCTACACCTGCAACTACTCACATGCCCCAGTAAAATCCTCAATAAATTCATGAACTGATGTCACATTTTGGTTTGGTCGACGTTAGATTTCTTCCAACATACACCTACACCATACAACATTGCTCATCACGGTAAGCGGTGGCTGGGCATACGTACCAAATGGTCCTAGCCACCTTAATTGGTGGAAATTATTTTGGTAGAGTATTGAATAACCATTACTTGATCTCTTAAATCATGTTGCATGAGCCGGTGTATATGTGCGAAGCATTGAAATACTACAGCGTCTATCGATAACGCGTTGGGGATTGAAAGCAAAAAATAACGAATCCGAACGTGAACATCAATAATACTGGGGTGCAGTTTCATTCGGGTGACGAGTCCCATGTAAGACAAAACATGGATCCTAGATTCCACTGCTAATCACAATTAATCCATTCTATTCAACAAATGACTCCATAGTAATGTGTGCTTATTGTGTGAACGTTGCTTTGATATGTTTTGTCAATCAAACTTGGCTCAAAACACAAGTGTACACTATTTGCCAAAATTAAGCTCCATTTTTTCATGGGAGAAACACGATCAGCACGTATAAAGGCAGCTCGCACAACATAACATG
Source organism: Schistosoma bovis (assembly GCA_944470425.2). Classification (NCBI taxonomy): domain Eukaryota; kingdom Metazoa; phylum Platyhelminthes; class Trematoda; order Strigeidida; family Schistosomatidae; genus Schistosoma; species Schistosoma bovis. The sequence continues at coordinate 4,870,679 of OX103959.1, read as the reverse complement.
CTTGTCTACATTTTACACACTGTTTCACGATTAATGCAAAGCATTCAATATTAAAACGAGGATACATGATCAATTCACCCCTAATATGACAAAGAAAAATAAATGTGTATATGGAAAACTTACTTGTTGATTAAGTGCAGTTGGATCACTCCACAGGATAGCCTCATGACCAATTAATCCGATTAAAGCAGGCAAATCAGATAATTCAGAAGATGGCTTATTATTATTATGTTCATTATTACTACTACCATTATTATTATTATTGGTATTATCAGCAACATTGTTATTTGGATTAGAATTGATATATTGTCTTTCAACAGGACTTATTTGCATGGAATATTCAACATGGTAAGCAATTTGTCCAGCGTTATTATCAGGATTATTATTATTATTGTTATTATTATCGCTACTGATAACACCATCATCACCATCATGATGAGTTTGTGTTTCCAATTTATTGGGAGTAGTGATAGTGTATGCTTTCCATGTGATATACACTGCTAAATTATCATAAACTGGTTCAGCAATCGGTGTTAAACTATCGGTGATTATTTCTAAATGATAAGAGGAAGAGAAAAATGACGACAAAATACAGAGGACTAGGTAAAATAAGATATAGATACTTCGGAAGAGAGAAATAAAATTACCAGTAAAGGGGTTGTGAAAATTATTAAGTTTTTGATTGAGATTATGAACCGATTGACGTTAGACCACCATTGGAAACCTGGAAGCCCTAGACGACCGTATCGTCCTGTTGTGGGACTCCTCAGCAGCGCGCACCCATGATCCCGCTTGCGGGATTTGAGCCCAGGGCCTTCAGTCTTGCGCTCGAACGCTTAACCTACTGGACCACTGAGCCAGCCGGTATCCAACAGTGATAATGTCTATCCTCAACCAATCCACGAAATTTCGCGACCATCATCCATTGTACTGAGGTAGATATTTGTCTCTATCCGACACGAATTATCTCCAATGGTGGTCTAACATCAATCGGTTTATGATCTTAATCAAAAAAAGAAATAAAATTATCTGATAAAAAAATGAATGAATTATCGGGAATTCGTTTATAATTTTTTAAACCTTATTTGCTATTTACTAGAATTTGTGTTTTATTGTTGTATCGGTATGGACAATCGATTGTTTCATCAAACTCATTTAGGATATGCGCTTTCTTTCTTCTTTTTTTGTTGTTGTTGTTGGAGAAGTGAATATCTTAATATCACAACCATAATACATAAATTTTTGAATAAAGGGTTATCAGTTTAGAATCCATAACAAGAGTATTGACACTTCAAATGTTAATGGATTTATTTGTAAGAGTTTATGTGTTCACTTGGTGATTAAGAATATAAATAATAAGTTGGTGAATATCGTCAATCAGTAGCTCAGGATGTAAATTGTTGAAATACAAACTAATTGGGACGTTTAACTCAAAAGTCGAAGAAGCGGATTTCACAAAGACCCGTGAACCAACATGTCGGATTCAGTGTGAAAATGAGGTCAACTGGAACCACATTAAGATATTTAAAACAACAAAATAACTATTCTACGTGACAGTTGAAATTGAGGAAAAAGAAAACAGCAAAGAATGAATAACAGAGATAAAGTCAACCATTTTTGATTGTCAATCAATCGGATTGTACAACTATTTGATAATTGAACAGTGACGAATTAAATATGTAGTCAGTCATAAGCAACGTAGATACTTGACATTATAAGTGCATTGGTTCAAATCGCCATACAATTACCAGTACATCAAGATCACTACTGAATTAAAAGTTATATTAGTGAGCGTAAGAAAATATTCAAGATAAAGAGTGTGATTTGAGAATAAAGGATTCAATTGCAGATGAAAGGTACATAATGATTTTGAAATTCAGGATAGAAAAGAAGACAATAAGTGAATACATCAGTATCCCACTTTTTTTTGGTAGACGGACATTTCGCCTATGCCATAAATACCGTAAGTTGACAAAATTAAACAAGTATTCTGAATCTATGTGCAAAGATTTCGTTAAACAGTAATTCCTCGGAGATGATGAAACTTCTAAGATAAAAAGAAAGTGCATCAGACATTTGACTAATTCATTCTCTAACAATAATTTAAGCGTTGAACCATCTTCATCAAATATGACTTCATCTATATCTCGTTTCCATGTTCTCTTACACAAGACGAAAATGAAATAGACATTCATACAGAAGGAAACACCTATCTCCATACTAGTTTCCCCTATTTATAATATACATAAGTATATCTACTGTTGTTTCTCCCAAGTTAATAAAATTAACAGTGGTATGAGTCACACACCAACACACATACATAAACACATCAACAACAAAGTTCCATAGTAAAAAGTGATGATAACAGTAATAATGATAGATAATAAATAAATAAATAATTGATTAGTCAGTTAGTAAAGTATAGGAGGTAAAAAAAGGAGTGTAAATAAAACAGAAATTAAAAATGTTTGAGAGAGAGAGAGAGAGGGAGGATGTAGGATATTGTGTATCCTTCTTATTCTTCTGCCAAAAAGCTTATATTTGGCTTCACTGACTCGATTTTATCGATACGCTAAAATAATATTTAATGCAAAAGGCATATGTACACGTTTCAATATACAAACAAGACAGAAATCGAAATTTCCTCCCAAATGGGAAATATATATTCACTCTAATAATATATAGGGTTTTAATACTAATATGGAAAAATAAATCAAAAAAAGGGGGAGGGGGAATACTATCAATGTATATTAGTCATATCTCTCTTTATATTCGACTGAAAAAGCACGCAAAAACTTGTGAAATTTACAAATAAACATGGAGATATGTAAGTAAAATGACTAACAGCCAAAAAAAACCTATTTTGTTGTAAGAATCATTCTATTTAGTGGGTGGGCGAATTATAAACAAGTTTTATTATGATCACGAACTGATCTAACCTAGACAACTATTGAAAACCTGGAAGCACTGGACAGCTGTTTCACCCTAGTATGGGACCCCACTACAAGTAATCAAACCTAGGATGTTCGGGTTCATGTGTAAATGCTCAACCTTCAGATAAGTGAACCAAGAATTTAATGATGTACATGTCTAACTTCAATCAATTACGCGAGCAACGAATTGACAAAGTTGGTTGGAATCATGGTAAGCCAGATGATGGTGTAGACACATATACAACATTGCGTGCAAGTTCACTATATCTAGAGTTGATGTATTATGGTTAAAACAAATGACCTAAAGTTGTGACATCCATTTCTTTTCTCCCCATTTAAGCTTTAAACTTTGTGTTATGAACTAGTAATACATCACCCATTTATTGACCTCATAGCAATCGATTTATGCTTGTACTTTACCCAGTTGTTGTTCATACTGATAAGTTAATGCGGACCGACATAATAATTGTAATCTATGACTAATTGACTAGTTACTGATTAACGATGAAGAGTAGAATGAGATGTGACAACTAACAACTTCAATACTAATTCGTCAAAGATCACAATGTGATGTATACAGTTAATATAAGAGGATTAGTTGAGACAAATCATGTAATAGTGAGACAGAGAATCATAATAATAATGATAAGCTGTTGAGTAATGATGAAGATGTACATTGTAGATCTTTGACATTGAAAGACACTTGATGATAACATGTTATACTTAATCCCATGAGAAGTTTTATGTTTAGAAATGAGAAATGTTACTGCACAGTTATTCAGTCAGTCCAGATATGAAATCCTTTCTTAATATTCATTGTAATTTGATTAATACTATGTGGTGTATGCTACTTATGCCGACAGATATAAGTAGTATGTAACATCAATCAGAAGTGGAAGGTTTGGCAACAGAAGGTTGAGTTGAAAAAAAACAGGAAGGGAAATAGAAAAAAAAGTGAATTGAAAGAATCAAACAGAATGTAAAGGACAATTGATGGAAGATTTGTAAATTAAGCATTTAATGTATAGAGTTCTCATAATTTACGATGATATTCTGTAATTTCGTATGAAATAACAAACTGGTTGTCCCCATCTGAGTTCTTAGTTTTATTTATTATTTATTTGAACACATAGATATTGATACAAAGAGGTACCAAATACATATGCGCCACACAAATCTCATTTGATATGTGTGAGGGCTGTGATACTGCCCGGGTGCCCAACCGAAGCAGGTGGTTTTCTTAGGGGGCAACACTCGGAGCCTTTGACCTAAAGATCTGACCCACAAGGCAGTGGAGCATCGTGAGAAGATGCAGTCCCATGGTAGCCGATGACCGACGATTGGTTCATACACCATTTGTTCCTTCAGGATACTGGAGCCCATGTGGACCATTGGTTTGGGGTCCGACTAAAGCGTCGTCCTCTCATTTTCGTAAACAACGCCCCCGCCACGAGAAGGCAGTGAGTAGGACTTCCGAGGCAGAGGCTGTATACCCGTGGCCATGCGAGAGCACTTCGAGAGGGAGGGCGGGCCCACCCCACTCTCGGCCATACCAGGGCAGGGTATGTTCCGCCTGAGTTCTCGTTCACTACAACTAATTTAAATGATTAATATGAATGAACTGTTTAAGTATAACCACTCTTTCATCAATATTCAATAAAATTGTAAACAAAAAACTAGGAATCTCGAGAAATTTCCTGTTTATTGAATGTGTCAATATGGCATATAAAATTGTATTCTCCATTAATGATTTCATCTCGATAATCTTAAGATATCTTTATACATGTCTTCTGTGAATATATGTTATTGTAGTTTAACCACACCCCCCCCCAGGAAAAAACTTGCACAACATTTAGTTTGCTTACAAATAAAGAAAAATTTTTTTACACATTTTATGCCAAATCCAATTATACTATCCATATTAAACAGATGTATGAATATAATGGAACAAGAAATAATGAATATTCAATGGAATGTTTCATTGAAATACGCTATATATACATATATGTCTGTATCTACGTTCATAAAAAAAAAAGAAAAAACACCTGTTGCACAGAAACGTACTAGTGTGCATTATTATCTCGAATCCGAATTACATTACAACAGAAACAATGTAATAGAATATTAAGAAGAAATAGTAATCTAGACACAAAAAATAGATTTATGAAATTATATAATTGAGCTAACTGTAAATAACGTCAAATTTTAACATAGTAACAAACAATACAACATTTAGATAATTGGTCAGTATTAAACTATCCTAATCGGGAAGACAGTCTGGATATAGATTACTTGTTGGTGTTAAGATTCATCATTAAGGTTATAAACACCTGCAACCTTGAGAGGACTGGACTGATGCTTTCCACTATGGGATTAGAATTCGTGACAATTATAGCCTGAGTAGCTCACTAGTAATGTTTCATGATTGTTTAGGTAAGAATAAAACATAAAGCTTTATGTTTAAACTGGTTTCTATCTAAGAATTGAGAAATATTACTGCAGTTATTTACTCAACCCACAAGCAGTACAATCATACCACTTTTATCAATAACCGCTTCAAACAGGGGATATTGAGTTAAGAATTAATATCGTTGAATTCAAACTCAGTGGTCTAGAAGTTAACTGTCCATTTGCGTGACGGAATGTGCTGAGTTCGAATCCTGGATGTCAACTGACCACTGAAAATTTCCATACTACGACAAAATGGCTGTTTAGTGCTTCCAGGTGTTTAATAGTGATCTATATAAGATCAGTTCACGATTTAAACTGTAAAGATGACTTATCTGAATCCTATAGGAAGCATTAGTTCGCTTTCACAGTTACAGGTACACATTAGTGATGAGTACCACAGCTAGAACGAAACTAAGGTTCAGAGTCTACTGTTCACTTCATCCAACCACCTAATATATGTATATACAACTACAGATAATTCACGACAACGTATGATTAAACTTTAACAAATATGAATAATTTATTTCATTGAAAATATTACCTGGTGGTTTCACCTCCATGATTGCTTGTTTCGATGTTGGCAATAATAAGGCTAATTCTTGAGCTAATTAATAAAAATATATATTTAACATGAAACAAAATGAATAAGAAAATGTGTAAATATTTGTAAGAAAAACAAAAACGAAAATCAATTTACCAAACAAGTGGGTGTGGGAGAAAAACACAGAGAGAAATGACATTTTAATTTACGTTGTTATCACTAGCTATTAGTTAATCCAGGCTGAACACTAGTTATAATCAACAATTCATCTAGCGATAGATAGTCACGGAACAACGTAATTTGAATGTGGATATATATATATACTGTAGGCACAAAAAAGTATGTATCTGTATGTGATTACGAATTTTTTAGTATACGGTTAAGGGGATTGTTGAGCTTTTATCGAGATCACGAACCGATCAATGTTTGACCATCATTAAAAACCTGGAAACACTGGACAGCCATTTCGTCCTAGCAAGGAACTACTCAGCAGTGTGCATCCACGATACCTCACGCGGGACTCGAACCCAGGAGCTTCGGTCTCGTATACAAACCTCCTGCATCTAGACCATTTAGCCAGGATCCAATGGAGTTAATGTTTAACTTCAACCAAGATAGGAATGCAATATCGTAGATTGGTTGAAGTCAGAGATTAACATAGTGAGACCCCGGCTCATAGGTCTACCAGTTATGCGTTCTCTCGAGACCACGGGTCTTTTGTCCAAGTCCCACACGCGAGGTCGTGGATGAGCACTGCTGAAGAATTCCACGATAGAACAGAATGGCCGCCCTATGTTTCCAGGTTTTTGATGGTGATCCCAAATCGATTGGTTCATGATCTCAATAAATATTTTTCATTTGTAAGGATAAACATAATTTTGTGCAACTAAAGTTATCCTTGAAAAAGCTTGGACCAGATTGCCAGGCGAAATGTTGGATTTCAAATTCTTTCGCTGAGATTTTACAAATACATTCTTCCTCTTTAAAGTGATCTCAGTTGCACAATTTTTTCCCAATATTATTGAAGTTTTCTATCATATTCTCACAGTTCAAGTAATATTTTATATCTAGTCATTTCGGCTATTTTTCTACCTATTTAATGAACAATTACTGCCCCTTAAAGTGCAATTTTCAATAGAGATTTTATTTCAAGTTTAATCTTACAAAATATTTATGTTATGTATCCAACATATTGCTCTGTGCCACACTAACATCTTTACACTTTATAGTTGCGAATAGCAGTAGAAACTTGGAATGAAATGTCTAATGAGAACTACATATTAATAGGCAGCGATCACTCACTAAATGAACGGATAATCGGTTGAAAGCGCTGGATATAACATACTACTTAAACATTTACAACACGGTGGATAAACTGACTTATGGAGAAAACAATGTGTGTATGGGATAAATTGTTTACGTAAATAGAAATCATGTTCACTCATGTAAATGAATAACTGCACACACACACACACACTTGTGTACAATTATATATGTATGTATAACAAATAACCACTTTAGCCTAAAGTAAATGTCCGAAGCAGCAACAGAAAAGACATTTGTATTAATTGTTTGGATCTCCCCACTGATATTTAGAACTGAAATCGATCAGCCTTTTTTTAGACATATCTTGCGCGAATCGTCTCGATATTGGCATTAAGTCACAAACATTTTATAGGCAGAGATGAATGGTAGCTAGCAGTAAAGTCTAGGATGTGCGTTTCATCCTATTAAGGATTCGTCAGCTAAATGAACCTGGATACCAGAGTTCATGCCGGGTAACGCGATGGAGTTTGAAGCAAAAAATATATACTGAGCTGAAGTCTCAGAGTGAACATAAGCTCACTCTAGAATGCAGATAAGTCCAGCTGACGAGTCTCAAATAGAACGACATGCAGGTTCTGAATTTCACTGCTAACCACTATTTATCTCTGCTAATAACAAAAGCTAAATGATCTAACTTACGTGTACGAATAAGTTTATCAGAACTCATTGCTAGTACAGCTGATGCTGATACCCATTCTTCTAGATCTGGATCAGGATCCCATCGATGTGCAACACATTGATAAACTCCTATATCCTGTACAGTAACATTAGTTATCGTTAGTGTATTATCTAAATACAAAAAAAGATAGGAATGATGAAAAACAAAGATGAAACGAAGAGAAGAAAACAATTAATTTAGATAAACATGACTTGTCAGGATAATCCAATTATATATAAGTATATAGTATATCGTGAAATGAGTAGTCTTTATGCATACAGAACAAAAAAAGATGAAGTCAAGACGAAGCAAGCAAATACAATCATGTATATGTACATACACACACAAACAGTGGAAATCAGTTGCATACATTTGTTTTATACATTACATCTATTGACGGATAACTGCAAACACTAGTGTAGAAAGGCAATAACAAATTTTGAGTGTAGAGTTGGAAAATAGTTGTAGCCTATGTTACAAAATCACTGATCCATACATGTCAGAATCTCCTTATCATTTTCAAAATAAGAACTACTGAAGATGTTGCTAAAAAAGATGGTTATGGACTGAAAAATTTGATAATGTAGCGCCCAGTCCTAGATATTTCAATGTAACTGGCTTCCAAAAACAAACGTTACTAGTTACCCCGATAGTACACTTAAAGTACCCAATGAGATTACATCATTAATGTTAAACTTCAAATTTATGATAAGTTAATGATTCGTAACACATGACGATCCAAACATATCAAGAAGTAACGTTACAGACTACAAAACTGAGTGACGCGGGTTTAAATACAGCAATAACCATAAGTCCCCTCAAGATTGTACGTACGTCTTGTCGACCAGTTGTCAAGTTGAACAAAACCTAGGTCTGATAAGTCTTTTAACTGAACGTTAGAATCACTTTCCTAGCCGCTTCTAATAATCTCAGGTTAAATCTAAACTGAAACTTGAACACAAGAAAAATGGCGCGAAGTGAGGAAGGAACGTTTTACTTCCAGGTTAGTTTATGTACAGAAAAATGAGAGTATTTATGGTATAACAGACAACCTTAGGCTACTAGAATTTTCTGGCAGCGGTATGAATAACTATCCAGTCAGAAAAGTGACAAATAATTATCCGCTTTTTAGGTGTTTCTATTCACTGTTGACTTGATAAAATGTTTCCAGAGATTCTTTTGGGGTTCCTATGAAGTTTTCTAAGCAATAGTTTGCAACTATTTAACAGGTCAAGTACTGTTTCCTGTCGACTACTATCAACCAGCTAACATCACATTATAGTGGATTTAAAAAATGGAAAAAATACAAACATTCAAGACGTAATTCACTTGATATTGTTTTACTTGAATCTTCCCATTGATGTTTTAGGACTGAAATTGATCAGCCTCTTATTGGCATATGTGCATACTGTACATCCAGCTGACGAGTCCCAAACAGGACGAAACGCGCGTCCTGGATTCCACTGCTAGCCACTATCCATCTTTGCTTATTATTCAAGACATAGTTGAGGTTTTTTCCGTGATTGTAAAGCATTAGCTTCTACAGGCATATATGCACTCCATGAAAAGTGCTTAACATTAACGAAGTGAACATACACGTTCTTAACACATATAAAATTCATACCCGTTGTACAAATTAGTATGTACCTCGACTTGATAATAGCTTAGCATTGGGGTTTGGATCGAAAAGAGTCAGGTTTAGGTCTCAATATGAACGTTAACACTAGGCTGCGATAAAGTTGCATTTAGTTGATGAATAAGTTCAAAATAGGATGAAACCCGAGTCATGGATTCCATGTATTCACTATCGATTTCTATGTGTTAAAGACAACTTATAACAAGTTGGCACACGATGTTAATAAATCATGAAAAATCTAAAAGTGGAAAAAATTCAGTTACAATTTACTTAATCTTAATACAATGACTACCATTATCGACCATCATTTTCGTAATGACAGAATTATTAAAAGTTCCGCTGGAACATAGGCGAACAACCATTTATTTACTAATTATTTAAACACATAAACACTGGTACAAGGATGCACCAAATATATGTGCGCCACATAAATCATTTGATTTATGTGAGGGCTGGAATACTGTGCGGATGCCCAAACTGAAGCAGTTGGTTTTCTTAGAAGGCCACACACGGAGCCTTCGACCTAAATGTTTGATCCATAAGGCAGTAGAGCAAGATTACGGAGTTGCAGTCCCATGGTAGCCGGTGACCAACGATTGGTTTAAGCGCCATTTGTTCCTCCAAGATACTGGAGCTCATGTGAACCATCGGTTTGAAATCAGGGTTTTTCAACCTCCCCAAATGGGTCCTCCGTATCAACCAACTCGATTCGCATGCTGGACATTCGCTTTTCATCCTCTTAATTTCGTAAACTACACTCCTTTCACGAGAAGACAGTAAGTAAGACTTCCCTGTCAGTGACTGTATACTCGTGGCGATATGAGAGCGTTTCAAGAGGGAGAGCGTACTCTCTTCACCATCGGCCGTAACAGGGGGTGATCAACCATAGAGGTTAGCATAAATGTACCAAGTAAATGAATTGTGTCCCACTAAATATCAATCTAGCCACTGTATTATGTATTCATAAGTTCGCTAATGTAATATTATTTCTATGTTAAATATTGTCTATGTGAAAATCTTTGCTGTCCACCTACGTTTATTTAACAGAATCGCTTTGTTTATAAATACATACATTAAGCTATTAGGACATTATTCAGACAGCATAAATGATGTCCGATGAATAATAATAATAATAAACGTCAAATTATGCAATCTAATCATAAATATGCTAATCTAAAGTACAATATTAATAATCAATATTGTCAGATTACTGAACAGTAGTTACGAATTTATGATGTGCCAAGAAAAAACAAACAAAACAAACAGAATATTATGGAAAAAAGTTACAAAATAACCACAAGGTTTATTGAGTTAAAACGTACAATTGGAGGCAAATAGGATTATTTACGAGTGATTTACGAATGTTATTTAGTGTGTATTGAATGAGAAATATACAGTGATAAGACAATTAATTTAAGTGAAACATAAATATTAGTGAATTTGACTGGTATAGTATTGATGAATGATTGATCGGAGTTGAAGTCCATTAATACTTACAAGAACAAAAAACGGTTCATGTACTAACTAGACATTGGAAATCACATATCACATAAATTTGGATTAGAATTCTTATTACGGGAAGTAACATCAGCTAATTATAGAATAGATGGAATATAGCTAGTAGTGGAATTTAGGATGCGTCAGTTGGAAGTACCTGCAACTTGGAGTGAGCTGATGTCTACTCCGAGACTGGAACCCAGTACCGTTTTTTTCAAACAACATAATGTTGTCCACTTAGCTAATGAATCCAGATAGCCATTCACTTGTACAATGGATATAAGCAGTAATTTATTCTGAAAGGGTTTGAATAATCCTGTTGTTCATATTTTTCAACTGATCACATTTCAAATTGAATAAAGCAAGTAAGTTTTTTAAAAAATTAGTGATTAATCGAAATATACTACTTGGTAACTTCAGTACTGGAATACAATGCATGTCGGTTATTACAAAGAGCAGATAAGTAAAGAATGTTAGCCTAGTTTATGACTGTCATTAGTATTATAAATCTACACAAGTTCAACATTGACTAAAAACCAGAAAATACTGAACATGTTTTTTTCCAAGAGCTTCGACGACCATCACAACAAGAAGTCAGACTAAGGACCATCACTTACCCGAAGAACACCTAGTCCAGAATCGACGTTGTATATGTCTAACTTTAATCAGATCGCGACATCGCGTAACTAACTTTTACTGACTTAGATGGACAACTTGTAGTGTCAAACACACATGGGTTATTCTGGCTTTCGAATAGACCAATTAATTTAATTTTCTTCAGCGATATATTGACCTTGTCGATTGTTCGCTTATAACTTTGATTATTTGTTTATGCAAGCATGTGTGCGTATCGTTTACCTTATTTATCATATGTCTCCAGCTTATTTTTGTCTGGTTACAAATCTTAAGTCAAGCTTGCTTTCTCTGCTTTGTTTCGTTTCGTTTCCCGCTTCTTATTCTTAATATCTATCTGAATTAACGTGTGCCTGAAATGAATTCACTCAACTCAAACCGCATTAGGCTTCGTGTTACCGCTGTCGCACAAATAGAGTTAGCCTAGGTAAAATACGAAAAGAAAGATTTATATCCACGATATATTCACTTGTTCATCCGTATCGAAGTCAGATCAGTCGGTCACTAAAAACTATTGTTTTATCATGTATGAAATGGCACAAAGTATACTAATCATCTGAGTTTTCATCTACTCACATTCAAAAAAGGTTTAATTCAAGAAATTTTAGAAGTCCCTTTTCCGATAGAGAGACGATTTCAATTCATTGGCTTTATAGTAGGAAACATGCATATATTTCTTACTCTTCAAAGATTGGAATTAAAAAAGAAAAGAAGAATGATTCCAAAAAGACATGCATGAAACATAAAAACGATTAGTATTAGTAGTAATTCCATCTATAGACAATGCACAATACAATTACATTAGTATAATCAATGAATAAACATGACCTATTCATGAATCAAAAAAAGTTGTATGGAAAGAATTACACACACATATAGATGGCATTCATGAAGTGAAAATCTATAAAAAAGAAACTTGATTTCCTTTTTCAAAATTTATCAATAAAAGGCATTGAAAACAGAATTATATGTAGAAAAAAAGAGAGATCAAACAGAAGAGAGAAAAAAAATGAAATGTCTACATTGTATTCGAGACAAGACAATTCTTCTTTTACACTTAATCAATAATCATCCATGCAGATCAAACAAGAACTAATCAGAATGTTCTCTCTTTTTTTATGTAATTGAAATAAGTAATAAACTGAATGAAAATGGCATTGATCAATTTATTTATATGTATTTAGTGAACTTACGATTACCATGAATTTTAGTGTAGGCACCTTAGAAGATTGTATATATTTATATAAATACATATATATGTACGTAGATATAGGAAAAAAATTGAGTTGACAATAAAATGTTCTACAAGAGATAATACGTTCAATCAGTCACGATATAGAACCTGATATGTATGTACATCGGTTGAGGTTGCCTAATTAGACATGATACGTTAAATCAAGGTAATTTATTTTATGTAATGATAACAATTTATGAACAGTAGTTTAACCATAAATAATGTAGAACTCGGTAAAGATATGTGCGTGTCGACTAATGTTATCACGCTGTATGAGCACAGTAAAATGTCAGAGTTTTAGAAATAGTAATAGTATTCTGGTGTGGGTTACTTATACCCAACATAAGTAGTATATAACGGTGATCAGGCATAGAATGTATTTCAGTAGAAGATCGAAAAGGAAAGAACGGGAATGGAACGTAATTGGTATGAGAATGCATGAACGATCAAATCTGAGACAATGGACTGATATTTGCAAAGGAACAGTCAAATTTGAGACGATGGATTGATATTTTGCAAATAACCTATGTACAATATGGTTCTCAGGTTTTATCGAGATGCTCTGTAATTTCGTGTTAAATACATCCGATTGTCTCCATTCGTGTTCTTGTTCACTACAGTATCATTGTTAGTAGAAAACACTAAGCATTGACAATATAATTCGAGATGAAAGTATGAATTTGTGAAATTATAAAGTATAAGATATGTGCGAAACTAATAATCTAGGGGGAGACGAAAAGTGGATTCATTTTAGCTATTGAGTGAGATCCTGAATAAGGTCATGACAATCGTGTGAATCTCAAGCCGACAATCCGCACCTAGCAACACGAATCAGGTCAAATGTCAATGACTTCAGGGACAGCTCGGTCTCTTCCAACCTACAACAGCAAAAACTGTGACTCCAGGTTGAGGGGGGGAGTAGGGATATGATGCAATGTTACGATTTTAATTTATTCTGTGGTAATTTGCATTATCCTATTGTTGATATTTTCACCAAAATTTGATCAGTTTTGGCTGGAATGTGGATATCGCCGTGATATAGAGAATTATGAGACATATTAGTGTAGAATACATGAGATATGGCTGGCAGTGAAATTCAGGAAGTTAACAGTATATGACATGGTATGAAAGGAAGAGATATATGAGACTAGAATCTGTTGGTACTTCACAAACGTATCTAGTTGAAAGAATACTTTCTGGTTGTATTTATCTTAAGTGAACAGATCCGATCACATTTTTTACTTTCATACTAATTTCAACTCATTTTTCTTTTTCTTATTATATACTCACGTTCATTTCCCTATCTCTTTAAAATCTCATTTTCTAAATGTGTGGAACATAAACATTTTGGTGCCACGTACGTAGCAATATCTATGTGTTTAAATAAATAAATAAGTGTGCGAATGTGTAATTTTCAAATCACTGGGAATCAAACACGAATATTATTGATAGGGATATTGGGGTCCCTTTTATAGATTTCAGGTATCACATAAGTTGTCATAGATAAGTTCAGATTGTTTTAAACATCTGAAGTCTGTACAGTTGATTAGAGTCCTGTATGAATTGATGATCACGTCCTGGTATGCCAAACCATGGATGAATACATTTTGAGATTTTTTGATAGTAAAACTAGGTAAGTTAGTAGTATTTTTGTTATTATGAGATTGATTTAGGAAGGTCTTTTAATAAAACAAATTTACTTCAAAGAAGCAGTTCAGAATTCAACCATATATACTGAATGATAGCAGATTCAAGGCTTGACTTACTGACTTGGTGTTAATTAATTCAGCCAAGTATCATTCACTAGCAAGTGAGGAATTATGATAAAGCGTTGAAGAAGAAAAAAGATTAATCATTTAATACTAACATTTTCAGAGTTAATACTTTATTTTGCATTGTGCTTAAATGTCATTTACTCATTGAGAAGTCTTTACTTTTATAGATATTACCCTTTTGTTGGTGATGGAAACCAATTTCAAAAACGTTTATGAATAACATTCTACAGTCATTTTGGAAGGGCAAGAAAATTATCGAAGCAATCAAGATACTAAAAAAAGTGTGTGTAACTAAGTCAGTACAAACATGTGTCAATTATGAAACACAAATGTTATTCAATGTATTAAAGTATTATTATTATTATCATCATCATTATTAGTACTCTAGGCGTCCTAAGCTCTCAAATTGGATTACTTTGGATAGTAACGAGGGGCAAGGGAAAGGACATTCAAACAGTTGAATGCTTATACAAACATACATACACAACAAAACACGTATAAAACTCCATTCATTTCAACAAATAAATATTCTCATAGACAGCAAAAACCAATTCTGATAAGAATAACTTGTTGTATAGAAAAAGTGCACACAACGCTAAAAAAAAACTATACGCGCCATCTTAGCATTAATATACACACACATGTATAATACATACATTAATCATTATGAAACGGTAGACAAATGGATTAAGAAGAACATAACTGATTAAACAGTCGGTATAAAATACGAAAGGAATAATCAACCAAAAAAAAGAAAGACAAGCGGTATAACAAAAACAAGGAAGTGCCTAAATCGTAGACAGAATAGTTGTTTTGCTGATAAATCAAATAAACAGTCAGGGAAAAATCAAAAAAAGAAAAATAAAATTGATCCATCTGAACAAAATGTTAAGGAGGAAATTTTGCTGAAAAAATGAAGAGAAAAACAACATTTAGAGAGAAAAAAACATACAAGGTTAAGTATCCGCGCATGAGGCTGAGGGTCCCGAGTCCGAATCCCGTGTGCGGGATCGTTAATGTGCACTACTGACGAGTCCGTTAGTAGGACGAAACGACAGTCCAGTGCTCCTAGGTTTTTAATGGTGGTCTAACATCGGTCAATTCATGATCTCAATCAAAACTCAACAATCTCCATAACCCTAAACTGATACGTAAAATCTGTTAAGAAATTACAGAATCCAGTATAAACCCATGTATACAATAAAAATTGCATACATATTTAGATTTAAACAACCAAAAACAAACAATAACACTGATTTGGTTATATCATTAATATGATTAGATTAATTAAGGTCAGTCAGTCAATCAATCCGATAGTAAAAAATGTATGAGCCAATTATTCTGTAAACAATTTACAGGACACGTTACAACAGTTGGATACTGGATAGCAGTGAAATACAGAACATGTATTTTATCTAGTTTGCCCCTCCCCGCAATGTTGATCACTACATTTGGGACTATAAACCTAGTGTACCCTCTTTCAATTTGAACCTATAAAAAATTATCCACTCAGTTACTGAGTCCGAATAAGTCAACACAATTATACCACTTATTTTGTCCAGGAATTTTGTATATCCTTCATATAACTAAATTCAGTAGGCAATAGTTGGATGATCTGACGTTCTATTCTAATTTAGCTACCTGAAATTCATTTCTTACCTACTTTAAATATCAACCATAAATCTGTATTACTGTAGATGATGATGATTGAGTGTCTCCAGCAATTTAATTAATGTCGTTGACATTCATATTTTTGTCACAAATAATGCAAGTGTCGTCTAAGCATCAATTATTGGTCTAAGTATAATGATTTCGGGATTAGCAACAAAATAGTCAGCTAGCAAGTTAAATTGACTATAAAATACGATTGTACAGTTTAGGTAAATGAAACCATCGAAAAGAAAAATTTCATCGCTGAACTTCTATATTCTTTCGAAATATGCTCAGACTTGGACAGTGATATTTTATAACAAGAATCGTCGCTAAAAATTGAATACTTTAAATCAGTCGGACTAATAGCAACACACACTACTCCACCCCAAATGCCTTGGTACGACCAAGGGTAGAGACAGTCCGCTCTTTCTCTCCAAATGCTATCGCATCCCCACGCGTATACAGCCACTCACTGCCTTCCCTCTAAGAGAGTGTTGTTTACGAAATTGAGGGGAAGAAAAGAGAATGTCCTGTACGCAAACTGATTTGATGGAATAAAAAGGATTCATTTAGGGGAGTTGGAATACCCTGATTCCAAACCTAATGTGCACATGGACCAAAAGTGTATGAACCTATTGTTGACCACTGGCAACCATGGGACTGCAACTCCTAAAGCTGCTCTACTGTATTGTGGATTAGATCTTCAGGTCAAAGGCTTGTGGTTTTGCCCCTTAAGACCACCTGCTTAGGTTTGGGCACTCGGGTAGTATCACAGCCCTCACAAAAATCAATGATAACTGGTACTAGCCTCATTATCATTGTATGGTGCCCCCTTGTACCAATGTTTATGTGTTCAAATAAAAAAAATTACAAACAGTTCATGAATTGTTTTATAATCTATGATGAAACAAAGAGAGAGAAATCATGTGAGAAAAATAACAATAGAAAGAATTGGTCCGATTCATTTCAATACACTTTCTTCTTCTTCTTCTTCTTCTTCTCCTTATTATTATTATTATGACAGAGTACTGTTATTTAGATAAAGATTAGTTACTTTACAAATTTCTAACTATCAACCTGTTTATATAATGTCACTCTTTAAACTCCAAGTTCCTCTCTCTCTCTCTCTCTGACATATATATACATTGAACACTATTTTGTACTGTAAGGTTGATAAATTAATTCACCACTTACTTACCTGTCAATTATGATTGATTTCAATGTTAGATATTGAAGGGAGAAAAATGTTTATTTGAGAGAGAGATATATATAACAAAATAATTATTGAACACACTGTGAATATTTATTCTATGAAATAATATATACACATATAATCCACAATGAAATTTGTCTTGATACAAAATACTATTTTATAGAACAAATAGTTGTGATAAGAAAGGATAATAATGATAATAGTAGTAGTAGTAGGTAGAGAACTATATCAAACTGAAGCACAGGTTAGATGTAGTTAAAAGGAGATAAATCAATGAAAGTGGATTTTGGCAAAGAAAACAAAAAAGAAAATTTCATTGAAATTATGAATCGATTTAATTTAAACAATCATTGAAAACGTAGAAGCACTTTATGATCATTTCAGCATAGTATAAGATTCTTCAGTAGTGGGGATCTATGAGTTCACAATATTTTCGGACTGACTGAAGTTAGACTTGTACACTATTGAATATCGGGCTTATTGATCTAGAGGTTAAGCGTTCACCTGCGGGACTGATGGTTATTATGGGTTTGATTCCCAGTGGCGAATTTGCGGATGCTCACTAGTGAGCAGCCCAAAACTCGGACGGAAATGCCGTCAAGCGCTCCTATGTTTTCAACAATGGCCTAATTTAGATTGGTTCATCAGTTCAATGAAATTCAACAGTCTCTATAACACAATACCGAGAATTCTGTATTTCACCAACGCACTGAAAATTACTGAACAGAAGCATACACACAAACAAACAATAGATCAAAAGATTCACACAATTATAGATGAATGCATTGCGTTAGGATCCATATTAGAAAAAATACTTCAATAACGAGATTATGACAACTGGTAATTCTTCATAACATAAAACAGATAGATATACGAAGATCTCATGAATTTATCAGTAATACATTAGAAACTATTGCTATATCAAGAAAATGTTAGTACATGGTAATTACTGTGAAGTATATAGTGTAATAACCAACAATGACAATGTAAATTCATCGATTAAAGCCAGTGACTATAAGCAAGTTAGATGGTAAGTAAGTGGTTGGGAAAAGTGGGGAAGTTTATGTATTTATAACAATTAGTTGTTTTTATTATGATGAAAACGTAAAAATTCAACGTTCCACTAAGTTGCAAGTTTGAATCTTGCCCCACCTACAACAGTTTGAGTGGCTTTTATGAAAAACTACGCAATATTATAGTATAGGATCTCAAAAGATTTGTTTCATGACAAAGTTATCAAACAATTAGGTTGGTGATAATTATATTTCTACAAGAATGTTCATAAATGCTTCCGACTTTCATTAACATGTCGAGTGGGTACATAAGTTAGCTACAACGTAGAACCAGGCAGATTTATGCATCAGTCCAAGTTGTCACACCTTATTAGCACAACAAGATGAACACCGAATTAATTAAGCAATTTTAATCTCATGGTTTAAGGGGAGACAAAAAGTGTATACACCTACGCCATTGTGACCGATTCTGAGTCATTTCACCCAGAGTCTCCAACCATTGGTTACGATAGTCGCGCGAACCCCAATCAAGTAGTGTGCATCTACTAAAATAGTTCAGATCGAAAGTTGGTGACTTCAAGGACTGATGACACGTTTTAGTTTGGCCGCCCCTAACTTTCTTCCAACTGAGTAGATATACATATGAGTAATCAATTGATAAGGATATAAATCTTTATCAACCAAAAACCGTTGAAACATATATCATATCAGTACTGTCTAATTAGACGTATAATGCTAACTAGCATAGAGATAGGTTGGAATGAAGCTAGAGATCTAAATCAAGACAAAGCATCATCATTGATTGTTAATGTCAAATATATTAACGGATGCAGACTATTTGGATTCGCTTGTAAAAATAGATTTTACAAATATATAAAAAAGAAGAAACATACTTTTACCAATTCCTGTAATTTTTGGTTGTCCATTAAATAACCAATATGGTATAATTTGTTCATTTGAACTTGTACATTTGAATTGAACACTTTCACCGAAATGATTAATTAGTACATCTTGAGGTTTTGTTGTTAAACGTAAACGTTCTATATTGTTGATTGTATACAAAAATAAATTAGAGTAGATATGGTATGATAATGACTTAATGTTTTATTTGAAAACTTTATTGAAGAAGAAAATATTCAAAGACGAAAATTCTTATTGTATGTAAACATTATACACATTTAAAGAGTGTGAAAAACTTATGAGTGATTTAAACTATTGTCGTATAAATTAAATTCATAAGCGTTACAGAAGTTGATGACTATTTGAACTTAGTAGTTCAACGGATAATATAGATGTTTAAAGTGAAAAGTTACTCTCAGCTCTAGTCTAGGTATGGATATTAACAACACTGAGATGTAACAGATGCATTACAGCTGACATGTCCCACAAATAGGACGAAATATGCATTCTAGATTCTCTACTACTAGTTATAATTCATCTGTCCTATAAAACTATGTATCACAGGTTCAAGCATCCACTTCACATCTATTTAAACTTTGTCAACTGGATTATTAGCTCGTATATTAAAACAATATGGCTCAAACATGGGTAAATTAATATGTACTTGGAGCAAATGAGTAACAATGTTGATGATTCATTTATTATTCAAGCGTAAACATTTTCTCCACGGAATTTATAAGTCGGAAACTAGATGTAGCATGTATGTGTGTTTTAGCTCGTAGTTTTCTCATTTTTAATGTTTATTCTAGTGGTTTTTGATTGACCGAGCTCATTCGATTAGCGATATAAGCACATAATAATCTCTGTAATTGAACATTTGGACATCGACTTCCTAAATACCCAGAAATTTTCCACTCCTGAACACCAAACAGAAAACAAAAAGGTGTCACATATAACCTAGAGATTCTAGAAGTTTATGGAAAATGTGCTAAAATTAAAAATAGAAACGGAAAACGTCCCATCAGAAAACGACGATATAATCCCTTGTTCTCTAGAATTCGCTTAGAAGTTTCTAAGAAGCGCTGGTTAGCCAAAGTAGTTTCAGCATTTTCTTTAAGTTTCCAAGGGCTTTTCTGAAGAACTGTCGATATCGCCCCATAATCTCCACAAAAAATTAGACCACTACATAATAATCACATGTACTGAGATGGTATTCGCAAAAATTTTAGTAAGATCAGTAATCTATAGAGTTAACCATGTTGAAAATAGTACAGTGACTCACTGAATGCGCTATATTATGATTGAAATTAAACAAACGAGCTGAATGTATTGATAGTTTGGACGTAATTCTGATCGAGTGTTTTAAAAAGAATTACAAATGCAGCATGAAACCATATCAAGATTACTAGTGAATTAGGACGACATAGCTACTCAATGCGTTCTAATTGACAGACGATTGTGGTGGCTGGAGTTGCATACTGTGGTAACCCAATTAGAGTATACTGGCTGAAACACATGGTCCTTAATTCTAACAAGCCAGATTGATCAAGTGGGGAACAGTAAGACTTAAGGTCTGAAGTGGTTGTGCAGACTGTACTGAGGTGTGGTGATGGTAAAGTGTTCCCTAAGACAACCAGCATCTTCAGTGATGCTGCCTTCCAATAACAGGAATGACTCGTCCATCACACCTCATCTCCGCTTACAGACTGGTATCGCCAGAGGTAAAGCCTTGAAAGTACAAACTAACACAGTACAAATTTATCGTTAAAAAAATTATGTGATTAGCTTTAAACAGTTGTCCATTGGACACAGCGATCACGCTTACAGGTTGCCAAGATTACTACTAATCTAGTCACCTTTTTAGGTACTTCAAGAGAAAGTATCTTTTCACGACATGGGAAACTGAGAAGTGACGACCGCCACACACAGCTAACAGTATTGGAGAACGTCTTAACTGCTATTAATGTTAAGAATAGCTCTTTTTAAAAACAATGTCCGCTCATAACGAAAGGGATAAGAAATAATGAAATATAATATGAAAGGACATTAATGTTTTCATAAAAAGCTACACGCATGGAAAAAAAGCGAATGGGGGTTGAAGTCGATCATTAATCTAACGTGAATGTTAGTAT
Source organism: Schistosoma bovis (assembly GCA_944470425.2). NCBI lineage: Eukaryota > Metazoa > Platyhelminthes > Trematoda > Strigeidida > Schistosomatidae > Schistosoma > Schistosoma bovis. The sequence goes on along the minus strand of OX103959.1, from coordinate 4,849,084 downwards.
CGTTTTTGGACTTTGCTTGAAAAAAAACATGGAATTTTCAACCAATACACAAAAGTATGACTAATTCTTCCAGGTCAATTCATGGACCACATATGCATATACGATCTAAATTCGGGGCGAGTCAGTTCAGAACCATAGATGTTAGCTTAAAAAGAGTGTACTAATCTCCTGATGTCTGCATCAATCGTGCTACAAAATTGATAATAATCATGAGCATTGCAACATACCTACGATTAATTTCGACTACGGTTAATTTTTGTCAGGATGTTTATTAACCTATTTAATAGACAATGTTATTCGTTTATATCTTTGTATTATTATTATCATCACTATCATATTTGTATAAACGTGTATGCTTGATCACATAGGACAACCTACGCACATATCTCTCGATAGCTTAAATATTAATATCTTAAATCTCTCTCTCGATCAACCATTCTCTTTACCATGTATGGAAATATATAAATATATGTACTCAATTCCTGTTAATAGTCTTTGCCGTGCATCGCTGCGCCTTGATTCCATTTAACCATAAATTCACCTCTGTATTTGCTCACATACATAGATTAGCCTCTTTGCTCCGATTCGCTCGATGTGCTTGTAACTTCATTATCTGTGCTATCCACTAATAAACTGTAGTCTCCGCTTCTTAATGCCTTCTGAATTCAAACACCGTTGGGATTTATATAACGACAGGAATCAATATGATTGGTTAACTAAACTAAGCCACTACAACATTTATACATATATTTGTGTTATCAAATTAAAAATTTACTAATCAACAGTTCAAATCAAATCAAAACGATACGACCATGAACAACTCACTTCGAACACGTAGTTGAGCAGTAGAACTTAATTGACGATTTGTACAAATATAGATACCAGCATCGCTAGGGTGTACATTTATTATCTCCAATAATCCTATTTGATATAAAATTACAATAAAATAAAGATGAATTTATTTTACTGATATTAAAACGATAACTATAATAAATTTCCAATAGTTTTCCATTGGTGATAAGCAGTGTAGAACACAGGATGCATATTTTGTTCCACATACGATTCGCCAGTTTAGATGTACCTTTAACCTGGTGTAGGGTAAATATACACACTAGGAGACAAACGAACTAAAAATCATTTCGAACGACAACAACATCAAAAAAGGAACGCAAACGTATATTACATCATACTCTCTTGAAAAGAATATTTATATATAATGATCGAACAAGTAGAATTTAAGAGGTAAGAGTTAGTACGTCACCGACTGAACTGTTATTATTAGTGGCTAAGTACAAATGTTCATGTAACTAAGTTTCATTGTAGACACTTTTGTGTTACGACAAATGATACTACCATAACGATTCAGCTGCAAAGATTAAGTATGATTGAGTAAACAGAAACGAACGCACAATTAGTCGACTTAAAAGTCAACAAATTTTAAACGATTACTTTTGAGTTGTCCACTAAATAAAAACCAAACATCTCTCTACAGAGAATAGACAGATTGAAGCTAGCAGTATAATTCAGTGCACAAATTTTTCTCACTATTTCAGTCTGGTCAACAGGTTAATGCTTTGAACATCATCTGGATATCAATAACCGGATCATTCACACTCTTATTCATGTATGTGAACATGAACTTAATTGATAAATTACTTCAAATTGTCCATCATTTATTACTACTATAACTATGAGTAGAGACCGGTGATGACTAGCAATGTAATCCGGAAAGCGAGCCACTTCGTCCTATTTTGGACTCACCAGATGGACGTGACTGCATTCTAGAGTTGATGTTCAATCCAGGACTCGAATATAGTACCTTTCGCCTCAAAAATCATCGCACTATCCATTTGGTCAATGTGTCCAGATAGCCACTAGCTTTTGCAATAAGGTGAAGATTAATTCATGTTTGTATTAGTTGTTTGAATTCTCCCGTTGGTGTTTAGGACTGCAATTGATCAGTCACTTATTGACATTTGTGAGCCTTGCGCGAATCGTCTCAATATCGCCTTAAGTCACAAGCATCATAAGCAAAAAGTCTCGGGGTGAACATCAATTGTGGGATGCAGGCACCTCCAGCTGACGAGTGGCGCGCATTCTGAATTGCACTGCTGACCCCCTATCCATCTCTGCTTATATGCTTGTGACTTAAGGCAATACGCACAAGATGCACATATGTCAATAGGAGACTGATCAATTGCAGTCCTACAAATCAATCGGAAGATTCAAACAAACAGTACAAAAATGAATTACTACAACTATAGTTCACACACATGGTTTAATGTATGTATTAAAACTGGACAGTGAAACGTTCTACATTAACACATTGTATGACAGTATATGTATATAAATAGAAAGAAATACATTATCAAATATTGTGAAGTATTTATGAAACGATAACAATGTTATTTCTCGTCTATTAACAGATTGATATCAATATTAATGATAAAAATAACGATAAATTATTTTGCTTGGATCAAATGAAAGAAGGCGAAATGAGATGACTGACTGTGATAATATGCTAGGGAGAGGGCAGGAGAAGGATTTGTGTAAGTTTATAGAAAAGGAAAATAAAATATAGAAGCTACGACAAGTGCCCTTCGTTTGCTTCTTTGTTTCCTAACAAACACATGGTCTATTTAGTCTCTTAGAAAATATTTATCAACCGAAAATAACGAGTGAATAAGAGAATATAAGATACGATAATGTACTTTTTTTATTGAAAGAGAATACTGAGACATGAAGATAATATTAGCTTGCGTGCACGTTATAAATAAAAGTAGATGTCTGGACAAATAATTTTGTAAAGAAACAAAATATGAAACCAATATATACCGTAGATTGGAAATGATCAATGATCAATTATTTTTATATATATCATATAGATTAAATGAAACTAATTTATGTCAGAGGGATTTTAAAGCCTTTCAGAAGTTTTATTTCAAAGTACCTCTTTGATACAACACAGGTTGATATACCGAAGTCTTCCAAGATTCTCAATCGACAACCAAACTCTATTCTTCTCACGTTTTCCGGAGCTATAGCCATCAAAAGTTTAAAGCCGAACTTATCCAAAAAGATGTAGGGTGGTGTTCAGAAGCAGTCAATAGGAAACCCTACCCAACCTAGATTTCGTGTTACTCGTATAACTCATCAGGAAGAAGTACCTGTAATCTAGAGGGAACTGATGCCTTCTGACGGATTCAATCTCAAGTTACGCAGCTTTGAGCCACATCCTGAATTGCTAAATGGTAATGTCTCTGACTATGAAGCTGGGTGACACAAGATCGAGTCAACCAGGGAGTATCAGTTCCCTTACGATCAAAGGTGGATCTTTCTGATGAGTGCCAAATAGCATGAAACCTAGGTTGAGGAGGGGGGATCCTGTCGACTACCTCCAAACATCTTAATATAGTGGATGTGATGTCAAGTCATTTGGGCTTGGACTGGTGACCCTACTATAACTTGATCGATAAAATTCAATCAGTGCTAAAAGGGCTTGACGTTTGTGAAATTGGTTACCTACTCAGTGAACAATCAACTGTAAATCCAAAAAGAAACAGTGACAAATCTCGCTTTACCATGGTGACTTCACTCTTAGTTTACTAATAACACTCTTGCAACTCTTCATATATCAATTGCATTATTTACATCTTTCAAATTCATAGTGTTATGTTTGAACTGACTGATCTCACCTCATCTTATTCTTAATTACTATCAAATTGTATCCACCTATTTCATTACATAATCAATTAATTGTTTCACCTATATGCAGAGATAAATGATGGCTAGTAGTGGGAAGCAAGATGCGCGTTCCACCCCATTTGGGTGTACCTGCATCCTAGATTGAGTTAGATTCACTACAAGATTCGAACCCAGTGCAGTTCATTTCAATCCCATTATATTAATTCGGATCTCTACTTCTTCACAATGATGATGCATAACCATACCTGATCTATTTTATGACCATAAGTATGGTATTTGTGTGATAATTTTAGTTTAAAAATATTAGATTGTTTGAACCAGCTGTAGCGAACGCAAAGAAAAAAATTCATGTCATTTCGTCAAAATTCTTTGTTCTTCCGACCTTTGAAATGAAATGGTAGCTAAAAGCAACCGAAAACATAATGAATTTTAAGTCAGTCATACATAATCCATGTACAGACTAGCAATAATGTGCGTTAACCCAATTTATTATACCACATTGGTGAGATATGATGAATTCACTAAAATGAATGGTAAAGTCATTGGGAATGTGGGATGAAAGGTTTACATATGCAGGAATACTAGGACTAAAGATCGAGGAGAGGTAGCTATCCAATGAATACATCTGGGCTACTGTGACTAAATTGTGTCAGTTTATTTCCGCAACCGCTGAGCGCTGTTATGCAGAGACCAGCCCCTTCAGTTAGTCTGAATCTGACAACATGGATACCTCAGGCCAAGTACAATACATAATCTAACTTTATAATCTAAGAATCAAGATGATGACGTTATCGACTAGATATGTTAAGCAATGTTTATTACAGAAGTTAGCATAAGTAAGCTGAATCAAATTTTAATTCTCTTTGTACACTATTATCATGTTCAGCTGTTACATAAAACACTTCTCCTAACCTAGCATCTCAACCGAACTATGTATATTGCACACAAACGAATGCTCACACTTTGAACAAAGTCATGTTTCCACTTCCTTAAGATTAGATAAATGACGATTCATCACATACTAGATATGATGTAACGCTTACGACATTCTCCATCATTCAATATCAAAAATTTAGATGCAAGGCGAACTTTATCTTATAAATGTCAAATCATCAAGGTACTAGGGTAATTTAATTTCTTATACTTACAATGTAAGCAACTTTGAGAATTAAGTCAAAAACGCAAAAAACCTAGGAATCGAGGATAAATGGGTGTTGACGACCCAAATTCACTTACCACTTCAGCACGGGCTGAAATCAACACAAGAAAAGTAGTGTGTATTATTGTGAAAGTTAGAGAATATGAAATACTAGAATATATTGAAACTCGTTGTTTAGAGGACAGTAAAAAGGAGCATATCTATCTACGATACTGAGGACTTATTTTGACCTACATCATTATTCATAATTATTGTATAGAACACAACCAGGTACCAAGTATTTTGCATCTACCAATATATCTCAGTCAATAACTTCATGAACTAATGATATAACTTGGTTTAGATCGAGTTAACCTACTTCCAAACCATTTTTCTATCCAAGCTAGAATATATAACAGAAAAATAACTACTTACCAAATAAATTATGTCGATGAAAACGGTTATGTGCAGTGGAATTTTGTTCAAATGGATAAGTAGTGACAATAGGAGGTGGAGCACTTTGAATAATACAAAACAATGTAACATTTTGACCTTCTCGAACGACTATTTCTTGGGATGCTGCTGAATTCCGAGGATCTATGGATTCCGATGCCATAGGAACACGAATTTTTCCGGCAACAGGAACATCTGGGACTAAAATATAAAAATAATGCAGAAAAACAAACTGTTTATCAAACAAATGCAAATACTCTGATATTGAAGCATAAATTTTCTGAAAGAACGTGATTTCTACGCTGCTCTACTTTAGAATGAATATATTTCAGAAAAGATTGATAAAAAATATGAAGAGTAGTAAAATTCATGCATGATGCATAAGTTTTAGTGAAATAATTTTACAGCAAAAGACTATACTAGTGAATGTATACACTGTAATAACGAAAAAATATACTCATCAATCAAAGAGTTGTTATTTATTGGTAGGACAAAAGCTTTGATTGATCCACATTCTAGACAACAGCATGTGTCGGAACATGTTGACGGACCAATTCATTTTGTAACTAGTTAGCACTATAAGTAATGTATAGATGATTTTGGAAAATTTAAGAATATTCCTATGTTTTTACTATTCCGGCTTTGACTGTTCACATTTTGGGATATATTTCTCTTTCTTATAAAAATAGTGTTTTGATATTAGGATTTAGTCGAATAAAGTAGTGTGTTCAAGGAATAGCCCCCAAACTCCCTGGTACGAATGAGGGTGGGGAGAGTCAACTATTCCTCTCTAAATGCTATCACATGGTCATGCGTATACAGCCATTGGAAGTCCTATTCACTGCCATACCGTGAATGGGGTGTTGTTTATGAAATGGAAAGGACGAAAAGAGCATGTCCGGCATGCAAATCGGGTTGGTGGATAACGTAGATCTACCTAGGGGAGTTAGTAAACCATGATGCTTATGGGCTCCAGGAACCTGAGGGAGTAAATAGCGTATGAATCGATTGCTAGTCACCGGCTACCATGGATCCCCATCAGACCATGTTGCCCCGCTGTTTTATGGGTTAGACCATTAGGTTAAAAGCTCGGGGAGTGATCCTATAAGAAAGCCACCTGCTTCGGTTTGGGCGCTCAGACAGCCGGCCGTCATACAAATCGAATGAAGTGTGGCGTATATGGCGAGACTATAATTTATGAACGAGCCAATCACGGGTAAGATGACAGGTCTTGGATTTTGGTGCGGAATTCACTCATTCATTCAAATAAATGGTTTTGGTATTATAGCTTATGTCAGTTCGTGATGAAAACACTAAATCTAATATCTAACCTCAATCATCAACCGTAAATCATAATTTTAATTCCTCACACAGGTTTATAACCCTCATTTGGTCCTGGTTATTAGGTGAACACTTTCAAGGTCATTCAGGTGTCGCCCAAAGGTCGTCCATAAATTATAGTCTCACCCATTAGTACACAAACTGAAACATTTAATAATTGGGGGATAGATGAAGTCTTAAATAAATTTTACGGTATAGAAAACATTACACATTTTCAAACAAGAAAGTAGATGAAATAATTAAAGCATTAAAAACACCTTCAATTTGTTTATTTGGATTATTTCATAAGGATCTATTGTTACCACTTAAAAATGAATTGGGAGATACAATAATGCACATAGTCTCTTGGACAGACACAAATGTAGTGAAGTAGTATAATTATCACCGATGATAGATAAAAATACAGGGAAAGAAAGGGATTTTGTATATATTGATTATTTAGATCTTTCTATTCGTGTGTAGGACTGTAATTGATCAATCTTTCATTGACATATGTGCATCCTGTACGAACTGCTTCGAATAAAACTATTTAATTTACAAATTGTCATTTATCATTGTTGGATGAAATGAGAGGAAAAAGTATGACTGTATCACTGTCTTATATACTAACGAAAATATAGGCTAACAATAGATTTTATTTAAGATAATATTCATACTGTTGTGAATGACAATACAAGTGGGGACAACAAAATGTATTTGAATAGAAAATTACAGAATCCCATAGTAAAATCTGAGAACCATACAGTAAATATTTCATTTGCAAAATATCAAACAATTGTCTCAGACTTAGTTATTCTTTCATTTCCATATTAATCACTGTCTGTTCTCGTTCTCTTCTCGTCGATCTTCCTAATCATCTCCAGCCAGACATTTCGCTTTTGATTGGTGATATGTACTACTTATATCTGTCGACATAAGTAGCACACACCACAATGTCATATTTAATTAGGCAGGAAAGTAAGGTGAGTAAGCTTACGCGTCTCTCTCTCTCTCTCTCTCTCTCTCTCTCTCTCTATATATATATATATATATATATATATATATATATATATATGAAAGTATATGTACATTTGTGTTGCTATGGATGCGGGTAAAAAATATTTTTGTTCGTTGCAAATTTATTATCGAGAAAAGTAATTCGAATAGGTAACGAACACTAACGTAACTTGGAAAGTTTATTTTTGAGTAATATTTGTAAACAAAAATTTTATTTACACCACAAAATGACCTTAGTTAGATGGTTATTGAAAACCAAAAAGCATTATGTAGTTTGGGACTTAACAATATTAGTAGGAATCCACCAAACTGTTAGGGAGAGGTGAAGTCAGAAACTTCAAGTTCCTCGTAGAGCATTTAAAACCTTTAAACTACTAAACTGACATCCAATGGTTAACATGTTTAATTTTATTGTGTTCATGATAACCCACAACCATCTATCAATATCATTGATGAGTAACTGCTTATTACACTTGGTGTAGTTAAACTGTAGTGGCCATAATAGTTCCACAAACCCCCTTACACTAACAATAATTGTGTCGTGATTTTGAATTATTCTTGCAACTTGAACTGGTATCAACTAAACAGTGCGTAATTGAATGATTCAGGAGTATCGCGCTAATTGTGAGACCTAGAAGTTCCCAGTTCGGTTTCTAACGGAGCGGCTGTATGTGTACAATAATGCAGGGTCTCAAACTAACATGCTAGGTTGGCTTATGATTTCGAAAAAATCAACATATCGTCAGAGGATGTGTTGTTTCAGCTTATGTGTCTTATTTATGATGGAGTAAAGGATATTTATGAATAGTAAGATTTTTTTAGATTACAAAAGAAAAATGTTAACAGACGTTAGAATTATGTAAATGTCTTCAATTGAGAATCGAAGATCCTTGAAATAATGCAAACAAACTGTGATTTAACATGACTGAAAAGTAATTAAAAGTGCACAAAATTAATATACATACTATACAGTTCAGTAAACTTGTTCAGAGAGATCAAAGATAAACAATTTAATGCTTTTCTACAATCAAAGATGGTATGTGATGATAACACTGTGGAGTGGGAAGGAATTTATTGACACGATTAAGGATAAGTGGTTAATTAAAGCTTATAATTCCCTCGCCGTTAATCAGTCATTCATGAACAGAGTAGAACATGGGGTATACAAGTGTATCAGTTTCAGTTCCCATACCATATCACTCTGCCAGTTAGTCTTAACGTAGAACCGGATACATATGTACATCGGTTCAAGTTTCCGAAACCCATTAGCACAGAGAGATGAAATTGTTACAACAAGTACCAGAGTGGTAGGAGCAGTAACAATGGGTAGTGATAAAGATACTGGGCATCGAAGATACGATTCAAGAAAATATAAATTAGTGAAATAAAAAATGTGGGGGATTCAGAAGCTTAGAATTCGGGGGAAGACAAAAGATGGATGCACCTGCTCAAATTGTAAACAATTTAGAACTATGTCATTTAAAGTCTCAAACCATTAGTCGCGATAATCACGCTGACCCCAACCAGGTAGTATGCACCTATTTTAGCGACTTTATTGACTGGTTCCATGTATGATTTGGCCACCTCTAGCTTTCTTACAACCGAATCCTACACCAGACATCACCCGTCGAGGTTGCCAGTGGATGAGCATATGCAACACATGTTAAAAATAACTCAGTCGACCAAGATTCGTTGACTGACTTGCCATATTCACCTAATAACCAGTGGGTAACCTCGTATTTGCTCTCTTGGTGGTCCCAAAATACACAAGCGGTGGTAGGTAGACACGTATGATCGAATACTACTATAGTCTATAGATATCTGCAATTATTAATGGTTATGTTTCATATACATAAAGAAAATCAAATCACTATAGTGAAATGAAGTGATTAAGGCGAATGCTAAGATAACAGTATCAGTGTGGGTAAATAAGATTAGGGATATAAGGTATGGTTTTAGAAGCAAGGACGCATTCGTGGAATAAAAAGTGAAATATGATTTTAAAATCCAAGACATAACGGAAGACAAAGAGTAAGGGGTTGCATAGGGGTAGTCAACAGAAAAACTTGCTTGACCTAGGTTTCATGTTATTTGTCATTCATCAGCAGTGTTCCTGTAATCCTGAAGAAACTGATGGTATCCGGTAGAATCGATCCCATGTCGTCTAACTTCGTATTCAGAGATGTTGAAACTCAGCTATCGGAGCCGCGACTGACCTCCTTTACGACGATTTAAAACTGTGGAAACAAAGAATGAATACATCTGCCTTGTTGCAACCGATTCTCAACCATGTCACACATTATGTCCATACATTGGTTACAGACTCCAACCAAGTAAAAGTCGATACCCATCTATATGACTTATTTCAGGAGTTAATAACTTCACAAGTCAATGCTATGTCTTGGGTTAGCCACTATCTCTTAGCTTTTTTCCCAATCTACCTCCATACTTACACATTCAGAAGAGATAGATATATATTGACTGCATTCAAACTGTCAAAGAAAAAGAAGTAACAAAGACCAACGACGCATATAGATAGGAAGATAAAAAAAAGAACACTTACTGATAATTTTTAAATTCACTGCATCCGGTGAATATTTCCTTTCTCTAGTTAATGGATTGATTGCCACGCAACGATAGATACCACAATCACGTGGTTGAAAATTTTGTATTAATAAACTAATTCTTTTCCCGTCTGGACGGGTAATTTGACGGTATTTTTCATTTTGTGAAGCTACAGTGTTGTTGTTATTGTATTAAACAAAAAAAATCGGAATAATAATTGATGAATGAAAATGCATTTCTTACAAAAACAAAGTGATCTTTTGTAATAGATGCGAACAAACTACAAAACCCATTGAAAACAATATTGAAAACAATGTTAACAGAAATAAATGTAAATTCCAGTTTTTATTTTTTTTTAAAAAATGAGCTACATGGTTCAAATACTTGATTTTCAACCACCAATTCATAAGTTCGAGCTCTATTCTGCCTATGAGGTCAACCGTTTCAAGCAGTTCGATAGCAAAACCATAGATACCACCAGTGAAGTTGTGTAAACAAACGATAGATATATGTAAGCCGAGGACGGTGTTAGAGATATGAGGCTGTCACTTCACGGTTGTCTACACTATAGAAGGTTAATTCTTAGTAAGGTAACCGAAAAGCAAACAGATTTAGAGATGATCTTAGTGAATTGGGAGTACTTAAGGGACAACAGCTTGAGGCTAGTCACACTCAATCCTTCTGTAAGTAGTTTAGGATGTGTTGGCTTCGTACTTTTAATGCCAGATTAACAACAACAGAAATTCATAGGGCAAGACGAGGAGATTTAGTTTTAGGGCCGACGTTTTCGGACACCTTTCTTTGGTTTTGAGAAGTCAGAACCACTGCAAACATTTTCTGTCTAATGGAAACACCTTACCGCTATCAAACTTGGTACAAGTTTAATAATGCTACTTAGTTATGAGGCAGTGAATTTTCTGTTCTCTAATCAACCTGCTTGGTATGATGGGATCTAGAATAACAAATGTTCCAACCAATATACTTTCACTGGGTTGTCACAACATGTGAACCCGACTACCAGGTCAATACAGCAGTTTATGGTCGGGATATGTGCATATATACTGTTCTATGTGGGGTTTTTTTATTATCCTATGTTCTTACAACACTAAATTGTGGTTTTATGTATGCACACATGAATAATGATGATAACTTTGACATAAATTTATTTTGAAAAATAAACTTAGCACATATACATACCCACTTCAATTTCAGTGTGAAGAGATACCTAAATAGGTGTGTACCTAATGAATAATCTGATCATTAAACTAGGTAGTAACCAAGTATTTTTAGCCGTTACAAACTAACTAATAAACCATATTAAGTGTTTATTACGCGATGTACATATTCATAGGCGTTCTATTTAAATTATCAATCACTATACATCAGTCAGTGTACATCTTATAAGACATGAAAAGCAATTACTTAATGACTCATTTAGCCAATATTAATTTTCCTGTTTTAGGCTTTTTATCAAGTAGAGTTATATGAAGTTTGAAGATATACCTATTATTCAGTAAGTTGCTGAAACAAACACTTCAGATAAGGTGTGGTTTGAAGTTTATGGTTAAAATTCAAGAGTATATACAACATTATACTGAGTCACAATGATGGAGATTTATCTAGTTTGTTAAATCTCTAAGGTCTGATTATGAATAAAACGATAATCCATCCAACTCATTTATCAAGTATCAGTTTCTATGACTTGTCTTTGGAGTATGTCTTTCATGTTTGACATTTAACAATACTGTCAGGTTGTATAAAAATCAAAATAGGTGTTACAGGGTTCGAAGACAGAATCGAATGACTAAAAACTAAGTTACCGCTCCACAAGAACAATCTACGGATGGTATGAGGTAAATTTACAAAAATACATAGACTATAGGGAGAAAACAATGTAGTATTTGTAGTAGTAACATTTAGCAGTTAGGTTAAAATAGGAAACAGTTACAAAGGATCACAGAAGGACTATTGAACATAGTTTAAATTTCACCATTTTAGTTAACATAATCAATGGCAGGTTATCTAAACAAATTTAAATCCCCTCCGAAAAGTTACCTATAATCATTTGATATCTACATAAAAACTAACAAAACCACATTCACGATCTGATCGAAAATCGACCTATGTTCCTGACAAGTTTTGCAATAATGTTTATAATATAGTGGAAGCCAATCGTATTGAGTCAGTCAGTTAGTAACAACGTAGAACTTCGTACGTACGTACGTGCGTACATCAGTTCGAGTTGCCATAACACATTAGCACACAGATACAATTATCGATTCAAATCTCATAGTGGTAGAGGTAGTAAAAGTATAAGCAATAATCGGAAACATTAGGGTTTGAAGATGTTATTCAAGGAGTATAACCCAGTGAAAAAAATTTGGGAAGAGAAAAAAAGAAAGGGACATAAAGAGTTCAAAAGATTAGAATTTGGGAGAACACAGAGTGGATGCAACTGCGCCGTTGCAAACGATTTTGAGCCATGTCATTCAAGGTCTCTAACCATCGGTTGCTATTGTCTCGCGATCCCAACCAGGTACTCTACACCTACCAACATGACTCGGTCCACTTGTCAGTGACTTCATGGACTTTTGTCATGTTTTGGTCTGGCCGCGACTGGAAAAATATATATATATATGTAAGTTACTACTTCATATTTTATATAGGCTCTTCTTAAAAAATGGAATCGAACGATGTTTTGTTTCATCCAGCATTATTGAACACAATCAGATTTCTAAATCTTTACAAATAGTCAACCTACTTTTTCTTCGATCAAAAGTTTCTCTCTATCATTAAATACAATCGTTGTTGTAGATAACATAAATAGTAGTAGTAGTAGTACACGAAAGATCGATAACTTTTATTTCGCTCTTCTTCATAATCAAATAAAAGCTTGTTCTAACAAACTTCATACCGTAAATACGCGTGAATATTAGGAACCAACATATTTTTGATCTTGTTAAATAATTGAATTTTCGGTATCAATGTATGTAAATATGTAAATATAAGACGGGGATTAAAAAAAAAAAATCAAACTTGACAGTATGTATTGACTTAAGTTGCCAAAATATAAGTAGTTCAGTAAATAATGATAATGATATGATATAACTTGTCAAGTTTCTGAGTATATATATGAATGTATGTATGTATGTGGGTATGTATGTACGTATAAGCATGTACATTATGTGATAGGAATAGTTAGTTATCAAGTATGAACAACTACATATTGTATTAAATACAAATATCAAATCAGTAAATATTGTTTTTATCAATATTTTACTTAGAAACTGATTTTAACAAAAATCATTGAATAGTATAAATCAGACATTAAAAGTTTTCCTAGTTTATTAAAGGAGATGATAAATACATATTTCACTATGATAGAGATTTTATAGAAACAAGTCATATTTTCGGTCTTACCATGTTAGATAGTTCGGTTGATGAATGTTAAGATTAAAAGCAAGTTTAAAAGTGAAAGTGACAGCAATGAGATATTTCATTTAGACAATAAGCATTGTCAGTGATGGTGATTTCTCATAACAGAATGGAACGGAGTCAGTATGTCATGGTATTTATAGTATACTACTATTCAGTCAGTCAATCAGTAACAACGTGGAACTTCGTACGTACGTACATACATCAGTTCGAGTTGCCATACCACATTAGCACAGAGATGCAGTGGTCGATTCAAATCCCGTAATCGTAGAGGTAATAAGAGTATAAGTAGTAATCAGAAACATTAGGGTTTGAAGATGTTATTCAAGGAGTATAACCCAGTGAAATAAATTTGGAAAGAGAAAAAAGAAAGGGACATGAAGAATTCAGAAGATTAAAATTTGGGAGAACACAAAGATTGGATGCACTTGAGCCATTGAAAACGATTTTGAGCCATGCCATCCAAGGTGTCTAACCATCGGTTGCTATTGTCTCGCGATCCCAACCAGGTAGTCTACACCTACCAACATAGCTCAGTCCACTTGCTAGTTCCTTCATGGATTTGTGCCATGTTTTGGTCTGGCCGCCCCTAAATTTCTTACAACCTACTATTCAATATATTTTCTGTCTGTTATTTTGTATGCTAAAGAATAACCACTCTTGCAAAGCTTCACAAAATGATGCGTAGAATAGGTGAATAAAAGATGGTAGATCTTTTGATTATGCGATTGAAACAGCGAGCATACAATAAGGTGTTCGGAAATCTCAATACTTCAACCATATACATTTTAATACGGTAATTAGCTAGGTTGATATCGCACAATTATGTTATTGAGGATCGTGAAAATTCATGAGTTGCTAGGTGGACTGTGTTCAGCTAGATTTCTTTGATACATAATAATAATTAAAGTGGTAATAACACGTTACTAATCAAAAACAACTTTGTTCTGAGTCATACATTTCCGTAATGTGAGCTAGTAATATTTTCAGGTTGTTAAAGCAAAGCTGTTTGTAAACTTGACCAGTCAGTCAGTCATTATTATTAACGTAGATATACGTTGCACCAAGTTACCATACCACTATAGCAACCCTCTTACAATTACTTTTTCTTACGGTTAACTTTGATCAAGTCCTTTTATTAACTTATTTAACAGACAATGTTATTCGGACAGTAACAATTCGATTATATCTTTGTATTATTATTATCATTACTATCATACTTGTATAAATGTGTATGCTTGATCACATAGGACAACCTACGTACATATCTCTCGATAACTTGAATATTAATATCTTGAATATCTCTCTCTTTCTCTCTCGATCAACCATTCTCTTTACCATGTATGGAAATATATAAATATATGTACTCAAATCCTATTAAAAGTCTTTGACATGGATCGCTGAGCCTTGGTTACATTTGACCATAAATTCACCTCTGTATTCGCTCACATACATATATTAGCCTCTCTACTCCGATTCGCTCGATATGCTTGTAACTTTGTTACATGTGCTATCCGTTAACAAACCGTAGTCTCCGCTTCTTAATGCCTTCCGAATTCAAACACTGTTGGGATTTATATAACAACGGTTATCATGGTGATTAATTAACGAAGATAGGCCGCCAAACCCCCTCCTAATGTGTCACAACGAGATGAATTTACCAAGATATATATAGTAAAAAAGGGCCGGGACAGTTTTAGTAGTAATGACAATGTAAAGGATAACGTGAAAAGTAAGATTAGACAAGACCAAGTTAACGTGAGAAAACATTAGAATTTAAGATGGAGAGAACGATAAAAAGTGAGTGCATCTTCCTACACTGTAAACTACTCTGAACCGTGTCATCGAAAGTCTACGGCGACTAGCCGCGGATATAAACCAGATAGTTTGTAACTACAACCATATTTTGGACGAATAGTTAATGACCTAGATTTTTTCGAACCTGTCTTTATTTCAATAAACCTAGAACTAGAAGTTGATTCGGAATACGCGTGATATACATAGAGAATTTTTACTTACCTGTAAGATCAATAACGGTGTTGTTTAATTCAAATTCAATTAATGGTTTAGGAAAACTATTAGTTGGCAAATAACAGTCAACAATAGCAATATTCCCTCGTAGAAATTCAACATTTTCAGTATGAGATGAAGATGGTCCACCACTTCTAGGAGTTGGGAATGAACCCAAACCTTTAAAGAAATCGAAAAAAGAACAAATATATTGACATCATCAGAAAAAAGGGATGGCAAAGATTTAGTGTATGAGAGCGATAAGGTGAAAAGAGAGATCAAGAAAATTGGAAACATTATGCATTAAATGAGGGGGAAATATGAGCGAGCAGTCTAGATTACATTACACTCCATAGACTCATTCACCTGGTACTTAGGTAAGAGGCACACTCTAAGTGTGAGAGAGGTAATGACGCTACCCGGTTGCCTAAATGGAAGTAGGCGGAGCCAGATTTGAATCTGAGACTAAGTGGCTGAAATTCAAACGCCCTAATCACCAAGTCACGACACTAATTAAAGTTTAATTAAAAAGTATTGGGTTAGAAAAGAACTGTTAAACATAGAATATAAAATTCAGCATATTTGATGTGTGACTAGTAATGTAATTTAGGATGAGCACTTCGTTAAATTTAGGACTCGTCGGATGGATGTGCCTGCATTCCAGGATTGATTTTCACATCAGGGCTCGGACCCAGTACCTTTCGCCTCGAACACTCAACGTGTTATCCATTAAGCTACTGAGTTTAGACAGTTAATAACAATTGTGATATAACGCTATTCCGATACAATCTGCTCAGGCTGTACAATATAGTAACAGAGACTGATCAATTACAGTTCACAATATCAACACCAGGGAATTACAAGTCATTATTCATAACAATAATAGAATTCTTAAACTATTTTGTAATAAAATAAAAATAATCAAAACTTACTAGCAGGAAGCACACGGAATGGTGCACTTAATTTACGACCAAACGAAGTAGTAGCTAAGCAGTGTAACCGTATTAATTCCATTTGACTTAATTCTGATTGACTAGAAACTATAAGACGAATAGCAACTTCGTCATGAGATCCAGCTGCAGGATTGTCACGAATTGCATCAGTTAAAGTTTCATGAATAATCAATGGATTAACTGACTGATAACCACCATTACCAGAAATAGTACCATCTAAATTTGGTTGATAAGAGTTAGTGATTTGTGTAGAGGATAAAATAGCATATCGTTGACTGCCAAGACCATAAGGTAATTGCATTAATCCATTATTATTATTGTTATTATTATTACTATGATGATTAGGATTGACAGCAATTAATGAAGTAGAAACAATAGGATTTGCACCAAATGTTGGATCAGTGAATCCTGGAGATGTCAATTGTTGGGCTAAAATATGCAGCTTAGAATTAGGTGGCCATGCTCGACATACAAGTTCAAGTGGTGGGAAACTGGTACCATCGGTTGATGGATATACAAATTGTGAGATAGATGGAGGTAGGCTGGTGAAATGCGGTATAACTATGTTTTAACAAAAGAAGTAAAAAAATAAAAGGATTTTTAAAACAATATACAAAATACATCGTGTTGGGAGTGAAAAACGTGTTACGCACCGAAGACAATAGAAAATGGACAAGAAATATCATGAACTGATTAAAGTTAAAATTGTATACCACTGAATCACGGGCTCAATGGTCTAGACGTTAGGTGTTTGCGCAAGAGATTGAAAATCCTGCCTTGAAGTCCTGGTGTCCAGGTCGTTGATGTACACTCCTGAGGAGTCCTACATTAGGACGAAACAGCCATTGTTTAACTTAGATCGGTTCGTGATTTCAATAGAAATCAATAAGTTTTACAATTTACAAAATTTTTCGTACATTTTTGTATAATATGATATTCATCAACAGAAAAAAACTGATAGGTTAACTTCATTACCGGAAAATTAAGTTGTGTGCATAGAGTTTTCCCATATATACACAACTACATATATTACTTTGTCCAGTCACTACGGGAACCGAACTGTTAAAATATTTGGTGAAACGTCAACTGTTGATGTGTCTTTATGTAGATAGCTTATTCAAGTGAATTAAGCCTAACAGTGCAAAACCAAAAAGGTTGCAAGCATAGTGCCAAACGTTGATGTAAACGTATACGGTTTGTCTATTTTGACAGTTAATTCATTGACTGGATGATTGGTGATGAATTGTAGTATACGGGCAATTTGTCTGTACGCACAATTCCAGTAAAATATTTGAAGTTGGAAAAAACGATGAGATAGATGAAGAGTATAAATTCTAAGGACTTTTGGTATGATATGAACAAAGGAAATGCAGACAGAACAGGTGCATTATCACAAGTGAGAAGTATTTTGAAGTAAAGAAAAGTGATGCACTGTATATTTTTACAACTTTAGTCGTATTTATTGGGTGGACTTCATAATAAGATAAGTCTAACCCAACAACTAATCTAAGGTTTTTGTATAGCATGCAATGAGCCACACTTGTGTTCGATGTTAAACTTACTAAATTTTGAACAAAGTGAAAACCAAAAACACGTTACCCTATGAATGAATACCTAAGACAATGAGTTAAACCTTCACTAATGTAATTCTTACTCATCTGCAAGGGATAACATATACGCATCTCTGTTAGGCAATTGAAAGCAGTCGACAGGAAACCTTGGTGATCATCTTCAACACCTACCCAACATAGTGCACGCAATGTCGATTCATTAAGAAACTCATGGGAACATTAGAAATTGATCGGTAGAATCTAATCCGCCCTACTACGATGGCTAAACAAGCCCGACGACGTTAGTCACTGCTCAGCGATTAATTACGTAAAGGTGGTGGTTGGAGGTAGTCAACATGAAACCCTACTCGATATAGGGATTTCGTGTTATTTGCTACAACTCATCAGGAAGGTGTCCTTGTAATCCTGAGGAGATTGATATTCCCTGGTGGAAATGATCTCCTATCACGCGAAATCACAGTCAGAGATGTTAGCATTAAGCTATCGGGGTTGTGGCCTGACCTCCTGTATAACTGAAGTGTATTAGATTACACCCATGTATATATGAAAATAATAACTATAATGTACAAGAGAAAGAGAACGTATTCAAAACTACTTACTCTGCAAACTGGCGCTAGTTGTATTGAATAACACTAAAGGAATAAGTAATAATACACTTGGATGGATAATTGAAAGACATCCAAATTTATTTGAAATAGTCATTTTGTAAAAAGAAGAATTAACAATGGTAATGATAACAACAGTAGTACTAATAATAATGTTAATGATAGAAATGATGTCGTTGGTAATTTTAACATTGAAAATAAGATTCTTTTCTTGTTTTTTTGCTATTCGACTACGTAAGAAAAATTAGATGAACATTTTCATTTGAAAATAAATACGTCAAACACAAAGAATATATATGTTTTTTCTCAGTTACTATGACGGTGAAATTGGGTCTCCTAAAAAAGAGAAAATTATAACAAATATATACAATGAAATATTCTAACGTACAAAAGAAAAAAAAACAACCAAATAATTGACATTTTAACTTCAAATAAATTCGGTTATCCTGTTGTTCATATTTTGATTGAATTTTTATTAATCTTGGTTGGTATATTTGTATCCTGTGAAAATTGCATCGATAAATGGCATATGAACCTATTGTTGGTGACTGGCTAACATGGGATTGCATCTAGCTAACGTTGCTCCATTGTATTGTAGACTAGACTTCTGTATCAAAGGCTCGTGGAGTGACCCCCTAAAAAAAGTACCTGCTTCAGTTTGGGCATCCGAGTGATATCACAGCCCTCACAGAAATCGGATGAGGAACTGTGGCGTATGTAGATTTGGTGTCTCCTTGTACCGATATTTATGGGTTTAAATGAAATTAATAAATCACTCAACGGTAATAGAAGATATAATAATATGATTCGAGAAGATAAAATGGATTTTCAGGGTAAAAAATCTAAGATAATTTCAAAACTCAAGATAGAGAGGAGGACGTAAGGTGATCGATTTTGAGCCATGTCTGGTGGTCAAGACGTTTGACGTTTAGCTACTAGATTCTGGGTTCGAATCCTTCTCCACCTACTTCAGTTTGTGCGACCGTGTAGTGTTATTAGCCCGCACACTTGGAGTGTGACTCTAAGTACCTGAGGAATGAGTTGACTTATTATTTGTGTCGATACCCGCCCTCCGATGTCACCAACCACTGAACTCGATTATCGCGCGGATCCTAATCAAGTAATCAGTACCCTATGAAGTGACCCAGATGAACAGTTAGTGCCTTCACGAGATAAGTGAAGAACAGAGTAAGGAATAAAGATGCCTTAATTTGTAAAGTTTAAATGTACTCTGAATTAAATGATATTTATACATGCATAAACTTTGTCCATGTCTAGACTTTGAGATTTTCAGATATCACTAATCGGTTGGTTCAATTGTAAAATGTGTAAATTAGTTTAAATTCATTACTTAATGATGAGTGAACGTGTTGTAGAGTTAGAATTTTATGAGCTGACTTTCGATCATAAAAATGTAAAAAAAAACGGTGATCGATAGATGATAGATTACTATACAATTTGACCGAGTGATAGCAGTTCTCACAAGACTGAATTATTGAAGAGAACACTCAAATAGACTGACATTAGAAAACAATACAGCTACTCAAGAGAATAAAATTTTATCGAATGAAGTAACGTGCTTATGTACAAAATATTAGCAGAAGAGTAGACTTAGGTAAATAGTATAGTCAGTTTTTTAAATCACTCGTACATAGAATGAATCAAGACCCTCATTATATCAGAAAGACTTATGTTTAAACGACTTATTCGGTACTTAGGATCAAAATGATAAAATTGTAACTATCCTGAAGATTTATTTTATGGCTTAAAAGACCTTACATTAAACAATAACAGGATAACAGGAATATAAATGCGGATTTAAACAAAGTTTACACATGAAACAAAACAGTAAAATGTGTTGCTTGGCAAAAAAAATAAACGATTTGCAAAGAGATACAAAAATTTTGATTAATCTCTCAGAATACTATGTGAAATGTAGGTCTACATCAAACCCTGCTATTTTGTATCATTCTTCTTGAAAATTCCGGTAGTCTTTACCAATAGAAAAGTCAATTTTTCGTTCGAGTTAAAAGTTTATTAGAACAGGGTTGTGGAGACTGTTGAATTTGACTGAGATTACGAACCCATCTTAGTTAGACAACCATTAAAGACCTGGAAGTACTGGATGATCATTTCGTCTTAGTGTCAAACCCCTCAGCAGTGCACGCATACAACCCCGACACCGGGAATCCAAGACAGCATTTTCCGTCTCGTGTGTGGACGCTTAACCATTGAGCTGATATCTGATTCCAATCAATTCATAACATTGGGTAAGCAACTTACGCTTATACGCCATTGTATTCCGGTTCACTGGCTTAGAGGTTAAGAGTTCACAAGTGAAAATGAACGTCCTGGTTTTGACTTCCAGTGCCGTGGTGTACTGATGAGTAGAGTCACATACTAAAATGAAACGATTCTCCATTGCTTCTAGGTTTTCAATTATTATCTAACTTCGGTTGATTCATGATTTGAGCACAAGTTTATGTTTGACAACTTTACAATTTCGCACATAAAACATTCAAATAAAACAAACAAGCAGTTCAGTGAAAAGGTCTTCTTTACAATGAAGTTATAATTAAGTTCGATATATACACAGTTCAACGGACTCACATGTAACTTTCTAATGAATATTTAGATATTTTAATACACAACGTGTGACGAAAGTGGTTTGTATCATGCATTAAAATAGACGAAATATATCCATATTTATTTTGTGGTAAATATTATTCACTTTGAAAATAAAAAGCCGAGAACGTGATAGACGACTAACATCTTTGCCTACTATACTATAACACACACACATTGGAAATCAATCTATTAGAAGTTATTCTATCAACACCATATATGTGTAACGATATATTTTGAGGATCTGAATCAATTAATCTAGACACTCGATACGTGATCCCTATTCCTACAAACTCCGCCTGGAGTCCCTCTGGGGGCTACTGCCGGTCCCAAGCCCGGATAAAGGAGGAGGGTTGGGCATGGGGTCAGCATCCCCATCCCGTGGAAAACTAACTCGCTAAAAAACGCTAACCAGAAAAATTATTCCTACAAACAAGGCATACTATATTTATCATTCTGCATCAGAAATTACAACAATCTTATTTAACAAATATTTTCATGATAATTTATTATTTCACTAGTTGAAACCATGAGCGCTTAACCATTAGACCACTGAGCTGGCATCCAACGGTGTTAAAACCTAACTTCAACCAATCCATGAAATTGCGCCATCGTAAACCATTGTCTTCAGTGAGTTCCTATCTCACAACAGACCTGGTTGAACTCCACTGGTAACGGCTTCTCACTAGACAATGGTGTACGGTGGCGCAACTTCGTGGATTAGTTGAAGTTAGACATTAACACCGTTGGATGCCGGCTCAGTGGTCTAATGGTTAAGCGCTCACGCACGAGACTGACAGGTCCTGGGTTCGAATCTCGCGGGGGCGGGATCGTGGATGCGCACTGCTGAGGAGTCCCACACTAGGACAAAACAGCCATCCAGTGCTTCCAGGTTTTCCATGGCGGTCTAGCTTCAATTGACTCATGATTTCAACCAGTGAATTTTCTAAAAAATCTCCACAAAACCCATTTTGATAATTTATTATTTGAAATAGAAAATAAAACGACTAATACAAAACAGCTAAATTTCTACTTAATTGAAATAAACCAAAAAAAGAAAGAAACTATTCTGTTTTTATTGTCGATTGTTGGAAAAAAAATAATAAATACAAGAAATTTGTTTCTTTAAAACCTTGGGATTTTATGTTCTTAGAATTTAAACGTTTCAAATTAATTGAATTCTTCTATTCATTTTATGAATCTAATAAACAAATAACCTCGAAGTAGGTGAAACGTATTTAGAAAAATGTAATGAGTAAATCAAATTTTAACACATTACTGTTAGGACAGCTTCCGAGAATTATGACAGAGCTTCCAGAGGATCAAAAAGAACCGAAGAGTTTCCATCCAATCAGAATATGATGAAGCTTTCTAGAATATCAACGTGGCATGCTATTATTGGTTAGTAGCATAACTTGCCTCTTTGCGGATTGGCTGAATTATAACGATATTATAACAAACGCTAATGTATATAAATACCCATGATTTTCTGTGCATTTTGATTCTTATCCAAAAAACACTTCTTCAGTTTTCTCCTGTCTTCTAATTTTGCGACAGTGGGGTTTTATACGTTCGAGTGCCGTGGTTATATACTATATTCTGCCTTAATCAAGTAGCGAACATAACATTTACATGGTAAATTTTTTAAAACTAATCGATTAGTGAATTCATGACAAGGTGGTCATAGGAGTTTTTGCATGAAACCTCATCTATAGAGGCGTTAAGAGTTATATACACGAATAATACTATGTTTCCTACTAACTTATTAGTTGAATTTTTCTTCGAAAGCATCACCCCACTCCAAAAAAAGTAGATCAGCAAAACAAGAATGGTCAAGCATTCGCTGTGGGACCTGGTAGTTCAAGATTTAATCCCTAGCGGGGTGGTCATGTGTCCATCCTACTGAGGAGGCTCATACTAGGATAAAATCTGTTCAATGCTTTCTGGTTTTTAACGAAACACCAAATCGGAAAACTCCGTGACGAATACAGACTATATAAATGAGGGATATTTCGCAAACATTTTTACATTGTGTGAAAAGAAACAATGTATTTCCTTGGGAAAATATTGATGGAATTCCAATCAATTCATTAAATTAAGTTCATTTTAGTATTACAACCATGATTCATGTCGGTAAAAAAACACTACATAGCTGCATCTGCATTATACTAATAAAACTTTTCTAGATAAACAGATAGAAATCAATGTATGTGTAAATAACTCAGTCCAACAGGAAGTCAGTCATTGGCAGCCTGAATAGCCCAGTAGTATCATCTCAGACCATGAAGGCGACGTAGGTTTGAGTCCCACGATGAGCATCAATTTTCACAAGCTTGTCGGTATACTTGGTTGAAAAGTACCAACTAGCACGAAACCTAAACCCAGGGATTTCCCAGTGACTACTTTTAATTACCTAAGAGTAAATTTAAATATGTATTTCACGACAGAGGTAAGTAAACTTCATAGAAAAAAGTTCGAAACTTATAGATGAAAATTCCTAACAACCTGTACACAGTACATAATTCTAATTACAGATGCTCACTACTACGGAGTCCCATACCAGGAAAAAAACGATCGTCCAGTGCTTCCAGGTTGTAAACGGTTGTCATACATCGGTCCAAGAATTCAAGAAAATTCTATAGTTGAAACTTGAATGCTTAAATTACTAATCCGTTTTCTTACTGAAGGAAAAAATTAAGTGGCTTCATTCTTAAACTCAATCATCATTATGAACCGATAAAAAAAGTCACCATACAAGTTCTTTAAAGTACCAATAACATGACAAAAATGACTGAAATATCCGACACACGACTATCCAATTTGCCGAACAAAATTCAAATAAACAAATCAAAGTCGGACCAAATTTACTCAATTTCAATATTCTTTTAATTTTGTTTGTACAATGAGGTAAGCTCATCAGCACGTTTTGGTATATTACGAAGAAAATGTAACTAACAACAAATAAACAACCACAAACTCTTTCCACATAACGGTATTTACAGTTTCATGCTTGAAATAAGTGTGTGTTTTTTTTCAGCACATATGAACACCGCTGTTTAAACAAAAAGTCACATATGAACACTGGAACTGTGAGATGAGATAGATACACAATGTGTGTGTATGTGTGTTGGTAAAATAAGGGTAACAAATTTCACGCGTACATTAACTAATAGTAATATTGTTTAAACCAGTAGGACTGAAAATAATGTAACAAGTAGAAAATATAACACACCTAAAAAACAATTCCCCATAACACTGACTAGTTGTCCAGAAGACAAATTGTATGCATGCGTGACAGATATTATTGGCGAATTTTTATATATTATGCTAGATATGTATGACTAAAGCATTTATATAGTTATAACATAGAACATGAACGGATATGACCATAGTAGGAAAATTCAGTTTAAAGAGTTTTAGAGAGAAAAAAAAAATTAAATTTAGAGTTGTCTGAAATAAACAATCACTAACATCAGTGTACCGATAACAAGATGTAATCAATAAACAGAATGTATTGTAATGCTTCAGATCAGTACTTTGTTAAAGATAATTAATAAATCGGTTTAATTCATTTACTAGATACAGAAGTGCATTTGGCTTTGCGGTCCACTCTAAGGTTAGTGATACTATCCGGTCGGCAAAACTGAAGTGGGTGAAGCGAGGTTCGAACCTAGGGCTCACAAGGCTGGAATGAGAGTGGCTTAGCCACTGAGTCATTACTTTGTAAATTTTCTGAGGGATAGTCCGAGGGCCTCCATACTGACGAAACTACGCGTTCGGTCAGACCCGATAAATGATTATCATAGGCGTCAACGTACTAGAGTAAAATGCTGAGCCTCTATCTTGGATAGGGTATCCAAGATTACCTCGGTCCGGGCTCCAAGTAGGTTATTACTAATCAGGAAGATAAGTATAAACATTTTCAAGCATTTAACTAAGGCGATAATGTGTAAAACTAATGAAATTTGGAATTTTTTCATGAGCTGATGCTAAATGAATGACAAGTAAAGTCAGTGGATAGTTGTTTTGTTTCTGTATACGACCGTTGGTAATATACACTCACGTTATGACATAGACGTGAATTTAGGAGCTTTATATCTTACAAGAAGCATAATATCACTGAATTACTATGTTGGAAATCAATCACCTAATTATTCAACTTCAACGAAATTATGATATAGAGTCATCACCGTATACTGTTATTAATGGGTAACTATTCTATTTTTAGCTTGCATCAGCCATTAAACTATAAAATATACTGCTGGTCAAAAAGAATAACTGGACGTAACTCATACTAATCAGTAGCTTTAACCAACTAGCTTTAATGCTTTAACAAGGTATAGTCATTTTTCTCGTTTGATAATGAAGTCAGATGCAACGTATACACGACTTTTCATACCCAAATTAGCGTTATAACGGCACCATAGATTGCCCAGAATAGTATAAGCTGCTTTAACTCTCACTACACATTGAATGATTTCAATTGTCACTCCACAAATAGAAATCACACAGTTGATTAAATACACCAACCAAAGGACAGTTTGCTTTTTATTACTCTATGGCTACGAAACAGTATGTGGAGGTAGAAGACATAAGTACACTTCGGGTTTCTGATTATTGGTGTCTTTGAAGAATTATTTGGGATCCGCGAGATAACTTCAAACAACAATCGAAGACATGGAGTGATATGGCTTAAAGTCGCTCACAGTAGCGAAATGCACTCACCCTTTATCTTCCAGTCTTCCTCCACACATGCTTTTTCATTGTCTTTTCGGGCCATATTCTCAATAACCAGTCATCTTCATTGTCGTTGTTATTACATTATTTTGATTCTTCTGTTATTCGTCTTGTTAGTTTTATCTCATTATGTTAAATATGATATCCCAACATGAGCTAACACATATTTGCCTTAGGCTCTAGCTTGACGATGACTGACTAATCGGAACGTTTCACCATAAGGGATGAGTCTAGGCTACTATGTTAATGAGGGTAAACATAAATATTGTGAAGATAGATCATTCGGTAATACCACTATAAACCTTTATTAGAATAAGATGGGAGTGGATTTTTTCTTAAAATTAGCCAGTCAGTCTCAATACAGAACCTGGTACGTATGTATATCGGTTCGAGTTGCCATACCCCATTTAGCAAAGAGAGGTGAAATTATTAGGCTGAATCCCAGTGATAGAGGTAATAATTGTACCAGTGGTAATAGAAGAGATTAGGTCTCGAAGATACGACTCAAAATATAAGTTATTGAAGTAAAAATAAAACAGGAAAATTAGGAATTAAAAAGAGTAGAATTCGAAATAAGATGTCTAAACCATAACACAGATCTACATAGTACCTACTGTGTTAAACCAAGGTTATTGGAATAAAGCTCAAAATACAGATCATTCTGATTAAGTCTGCTGAGATTGAGACATAATAGGTTCTAACTTAAGACTATTGAGATTATTTAGTGTTCTGCAAACAATAATGTTAGATTAGATTTTAAACCTAAGAGCAATGGCAGCATATGTCACAAATTTCAATTGACTTAGTTATTTTCGTAAAGATTTTACTCTGAAATCTAAGCGAGCCTAGTGTATATGGATATTGCCCCCAAATGTTCTCAAATAGCCACACGTATACAATCACTGACAGGAAAATCCTACTAACTGCCTTCCCTCTAAGTGAGTGTTATTTACGAAATTGAGAGGACGAAAAGCGAATGTCCAGCACGCGGATCAGGTTGGTGGATACGGAGGACTCAACCTAGGGAAGTTGAAAAACCCTGATTCAAAATCAATGGTCAACATAAACTCCAGGATCCTGATGGGACAATTGGCGTATGAACCTATTGTTCGTGACTGGCTACCATGGAACTGCACCTTCCAACGTTGCTACATTGTCTGGTAGATTAGACTTCTGTATCAAAGGCTCGTGGAGTGGCCCCCCAAGGAAAACCAACTGCTCCAGTTAGGGCGTCCAGGCAGTATTCTAGCCCTGACACAAATCGAATGACGGTGTGGCGCATATATACTTCGTGCCTTCTTGTACCAATGTTTGTGTTTAAATAAATTAAATAATAATAGTATATGGATAGTTCTCAGTGATTACAGTAACTACAACGAACAGCCATATGTTTACGTATAGATGCCGCTGAATTTATACACCGTTCTCCATTACCAATTTAATTGGAGAGCATACACATTTTACAACCTTGAAATACTCTATAAACTACCTTTTAGTAGCATACTAACATAATACAACTGTATCCTATATATTATGGGTAAATTATTTGGCTGTAAGTGTACCACACTCCTGAAATGCTCATTTTTCAGGTATTTTAAGAAAATGAATGACAGAAATATAAAGCTGGTGGAATGAAATAATCAGTCAAACAATCACGTACAATGTACAAGTTGACACATAACGTTCAAATCGGCACACCAAATTAGCACAGCGAGGTAAAATTATTAAGACATCCTAGATTAGTAGAATTAGTGGCAGTATAAGTAGTGATAATAGAAAAGGGGAAAATATGGTATTCCAAGACTCAGGTTCTGAAGGAAGACAAGGAGGAAATATGCCTACGTCATTGTAAAAGACTCTGAGTCATGTTACCCAAAGTCTAACCATGGGTTACGATAGTCAAGCTGACCACAAGTCGACGGTTCGCACCTATTTACATGGCTTAGTCCAATTATCAATGACTTCATAGATTGATGCCATGTTTTGATTTGACCGCCTCCACCTTCCAGCCCACCACTGTATCAAACAACACCGCCCATCAAAGTAGGCAGTAGTCAGCACAAGCCCCCAATCATCTCTCGGGAATGTGAGATCCCTAAATACAACTTATGAGGGAAATCCGTTGGTAGGATATAGTTTGGATTAAAGTATGTTCCATACAGGATTACGTTGGAGCAGGCTAATTGGTTATTTCTTAGCCGATCAGCGCTAGCGGACACTTGGAGAAGATTCTAGAATTTAATCTTGTAAAACTACAGATATACTAACGTTTCTTACTGAGAATCCTTAATCCCAACCGACCTTGTTGATTTGGAATACAAGTGCATTCCTGTTCAACCGTGTTTTGATTTGGGGAATTGTTGAGTGAAGTCGTGTCCGAAGAATGCTAATCAATAAGTAGCTGTGTCGTAACAAGAGATATCACAACAGTGGCGACGGGGTGGATTTCAGATCAGCTTTCGACACATTACTTTATGGACTTTTAATGCATTTTTAGCATGATTATGTTTAGTGATAATAACTCCGTTCAGAAACCCTAATCATTATTTACTATTTATTTCTTTGAACATAAATATTGGTACAAAGGGGCACCAAGTACATATGCGCCACACAAGTCACTTGATTTGTGTGTGGGCTGGGATACTGCCCGGATGCCCAAACAGAAGCAGGTGGTTTTCCTAGAGGGCCACACCTGAAGCCTTTGACCTAAAAGTCTGATCCACAAGGCAATGGAGCAACGTTAAAAGATGCAGTCCCATGATAGCCAGTGACCAACGATTGCTTTATACGCCATTTGTTCCTTCAGGATATTGGAGCCCATGTGCACCATTGGTTTGGGATCAGGGTTTTCCAACCTCTTACGTGGACTTCTCGTGTGCATCAATCTGGTTAAAGCGCCGAACATTCGCTTTCCGTCCTCTGAATCTCGTAAACAACACCCCCGCCACGAGAAGACAGTGAGTAGGACTTCCCTGGCAGTGGCGTCCAGGTGAGAGCATTTCGAGTGAGAGCTGACTCACCTTACTCTCGGCCGTACTAGGGCATTTGGGGGCTGATATACAACCGATTGCCTTAAAATTTATTTGAATTCTACTGAAATCATTACCAACAAGGCCTCCATTATGAAACCGGACTTCTTGATGCTGATGGGTTTGCTATATGGGGATGAAGTGTGATATCAAAACGTTGAAAACCAACAAAGAAAACCATATTGTTTAAACTACATGCCCCACTTTGTCACTACTCATGAAACCTTGAGCAAACTTTAAAGTAGGAAATAAATATATGTTGCAACTTATATTTGGTCTTTTATTCCATTTTTGGCAATTTCGTAGTATTA
Organism: Schistosoma bovis; assembly: GCA_944470425.2. Taxonomy (NCBI): domain Eukaryota; kingdom Metazoa; phylum Platyhelminthes; class Trematoda; order Strigeidida; family Schistosomatidae; genus Schistosoma; species Schistosoma bovis. The sequence goes on along the minus strand of OX103959.1, from coordinate 4,819,610 downwards.
TTGACGCCAATCCATTATATATGGCTTACAGTAACGCATGAATCGGTAGTTATTGAGTCATTTTTATTGAGACAAGCTTATTACTAGACTAATACAACAAGTGACCAGCTGATGTCCAGTGCCTTACACGTTTCACATCAATAGTTAGTGAGTTTTTATTTTCGACTTACAATAAGCATATATTTCAGTCACAAAACGACTTATGAAGGAATCTAATTATATCGCAGTGTATCCTAGTGAATGTTTTTTAACCCAGTTACTTAAGACGTGTGAACCGATCGACGGGCTCAACACAGCTCACTTTCTGTGTCGGTGTGAACTAGCTCTTCTGGGGTTACTGTGGCAACTAAAAAGTGGACCACGCATGTTTGACAAATATGTGTCATATCTAGGTGATGGAGCACTGCTTTGATTCCATAACGATGATGAATGGTGCTAAAGAAAATAGCGATACTACGTAGCTTCGTATCCACTGAGCCGACTGATCACGTTGATACAACGTAAATGCGAAGATATTGACTACGAAATATGTTTGGGATTTATATATTTCGGATATATATACGGAAAGTAGACGAACGACAAAAGAACAGTGAATATGGAACTTTGGCATTTAGCCAAGAACCAAAGAATAAAGAGAAAGATAATCTATATAAGGTGAGCATTGTATAAACTACAAATAAGTAAATTATGGACACCATACACATAAGCTAAGCATAAATAGAAACATACGAATGGAATTTACAAGGTCATGCACAACCGAAAGTCTCTAAGAGACTAGTTTGATTGTCTGTTTAGAAGACGGAATAGATTACGTATACGTAAAATGAGAAAAACGACTACAACGATAAAGCAGTTACAATGTATCATAGGTTCGTAGTGACAACTCCCCATTGATGAGTTCGAGTTGGCAAACAAACACTAAAAGGTAAGATCTGGTACGCGTGTATCAATTCGAGTATTCACACGGTAAACCAACGTAAAATACGAGAGGCGAAAACAAAGTCAACAGAAGTGAAAAAACCGGCGAGACTATAATTTATGGACGAACCGATCAGATATAAGATAGCGAGTCACGAATTTGGGCGCGGAATCCATTCATACATTTGGTTAAATAGAGTTTGGGCATTATAGCTGATGTCAGTTCGTGGTGAAAACCCTAAATCTAATTTTAAACCCTAACCATCAACTGTAAATGAAAATTCTAACTGCTTTAAAACCCTCATTTAGTTCTAATTAGTGTTCACTCTTAAGGTCACTTCAGCGTCGCTCAAAGGTCGTCCATAAATTATAGTCTCACCAAAAAACCTTCATTCCCAAAATAAAACAGAAGGGCAGTTTGTGGAATGACTTTATGCTCTAGAATTAAAGGAATACTAAATGCACATGTGACTGGTTTCGAGTCATATTAAGTAAAACAGACAACCATGGATTGAGGTTACTACGAAAGCTCTAGTCACGCACCTTGCACTTTTGCATATAATTGAGCTGAGCAGTAACTGACTTCAAAGACTCATGGTACTAATGGGTTTCTTTATAAATACTTTAGGAAATCCTCTGAAACTATCCAGTACAGCCCGAAGAGGTCGATGGTAGTTATGAGCATAACAAGTCCTATTTTATGTACACTTGAAATTTTAACACTGTCTCTTAAAATATGCGTTTATATTTTTGCCTTTTGGCTATTAACTCATTAATTTTCTAATTTTGAAGAACGAGGACCCAATAAACTTCCTTATAAACCTACAGACATGACTTCACGTATAATAGACAGTGGATCATTAATTTTTTTGATGACTTCTTAGCAATAGTGAGGTAAGGCTACGTTTGACAAAACTTTAAAATAATAGGTACTTCAACCACCCCCCCAACAGATTTTCAAAACTTCATCAACTTATATTGAACGGACAAAAGTAGCAGTAGTAAAGAAACAAGGGCTGTACTGTAGAGGCTATTCGTGACACTACTGCTTGTATTTTTACCCATATATTCTAGTCATTATTTTCCAAGTTATCATCTTGAGTAGTCTGTGTTAATGCTTCGGAGTACGAAACTCTCAAGAAGCATTTATAAAATCTAAGCCAACATTGAATGACGGATTTAAACGACGGCGTCATAAGGCTTGAAATTACAACTCTAACCAGTTTGTATTAACGTATCGGGTTCAATTATTCCGACAAGCTCTGATATATTTCGTAAAACCACATGACAAAAATTATCATATATACATGTATATATTTTTTTCAACAGTCAAAAATATTGGTCACTTACTCATCAGTGCATGAAAACAAGCTTATGCCAGAAAGTCCCCAGAAGAATCACGAACTTAATACCCGCGCTCTCAATGGAACCCGCCAATATTTCTTTCGAATCCGAGACAAGAAAATGAAGCGTTAAAAAATTGGTGACTTGTTAATGAATAGTAAGTTGTCGTAGTTTAAAACCACCAGAATACATGACGATTGTTGAATTTATGTAGTAACTTTGCATGTAAGCCAATGAACATCGCTGAAGTTCTCATAAGTATTATTGAATCACGATACTCAATTTGAGAGCCTTAATCGTGTTATGGCCGTGTACTCGTCCTCGCAATTCTAAATCATGCAGTTTAATTTGGGTTCACTAATTTGAAAACTACCTACTGTCCTCAGTATTTCAGACTGCTAAATATTTCAGTGGCTCAAAGACTGAAGGGTAAAATGTATATGCTAATGGTTATATATTTCATGCTAACTTGATTTTTAAAAACTTAAATCTGATTCAGTCTCTCCTAAGTTATGCCGAATTCTTCGTTTGCAAAGATCTCCTGAAAAATAGTTAATATCTCTTCCAGTTGTAAATTCCATAGTTCACACACCCTAAACAGGTATGTTAAGGTCTCCTATTATTTTATTTTCTCATGTCTGAACTTTTAGAGGCCAGTTTATCTAAGACACTAAACGGGCATCGTTTTCTTGGGTCAGTCTTACTCCAAATGATTACCTAACACTTTTTTTCTACAATTATGTCATTTCAGACGTTTAAATATACATCTACTGTGCATAAATTCATCCTATTCATCGAGCTCTTTATTATCTTATCACCAATTTGTTGTCCTATGAGTTTGAAAACCAGGTCTTGGCCCAAGCACAGGATTAGGTCCCATATTGTCCAGTAAAACGTGCATTATTCGGAATATTGTTAGTCTTGAGGGTCCACGAATAGAGAACTATGTTAATGGAATAAGTACTGTGGCTAGTGCAACAGAGATACTGTTCAATGTCTATGTTCCACTTTGAATGCGAAGTGTCTAGTTCCTACACCGAAGGGAAATTCCTTGAAGATGTACAAAAGAAAAACAAGAATTTAACATGAAAAAAAGAAACTATGGAGATTCCCAAAAAAACCAATTATTTCTAATGAAATGAACGTGCTGAATTAACAAACCACTAATCTGTAGTTGAATATATCTGTTTGGTATCTTTAATTTGACGATGGAAATTTGAAAAAGCCTTTAGGTTACGATGTCAAGGAAATCAAGAAAACACAAGACTACTAAATATCCAACTGTAATAAAGGTCCTACATGAAGCAGTGAATAAATGCTCAAAATAAATAGTTCAGTAAATCTTCAACATTGACGCTGTCTTCATTAGTTTTACCGGACACACACCTAGCTGGACGCAATCGGTCACGCATCCACATCAGGTCACGAGTGAATACACCGTGCTACGCATCTCTTGCAACTTCTAGCCAGCTTAAACCTAACGCCTCTCGACATATCGATTGTTTTCCAAATATTTCTTCAAACCCCTTCATTTCCGACTTCTGGTTTAACTGAGTTGGTATAATTCGATTACAGAGGTGCTGGTTGTAAAGCCTTTGTGAAAATCTGAAAACTTTGGCATTTTTATACATATCCCCAAAATACCAGTAAGTGAACAAGGACAGTGGAGTTCCTGAGAAGATTGTCAACATTATCCGGAACTCATACGACGGACTACAGTGCAAGGTCATACATGGAGGACAGCTGACAGACGCATTCCATGTAAGGACCGGAGTCAGACAAGACTGTCTACTCTCTCCCTTCCTCTTTCTTCTGGTGGTCGACTAGATTATGAAGACTTCAACATCTGAGGGAAAACACGGAATACAATGGACAGCTCAGAATCAATTAGACGATTTGGACTTCGCAGATGACCTAGCCCTCCTATCGCGTACACGCGAACAGATGCAGATGAAGACAGCCAATGTAGCAGCAGTCTCTGATCAGTAGGCCTCAGCATACACAAGGGGAAAACCAAGGTCCTCAAATTCAATCACTCTTGATGGCGAAACTCTGGAAGGTGTAGAATCCTTCACATACCTGAGAAGCATCATCGATGAACAAGGAGGTTCAGATGCAGACGTAAAGGCGAGGATTGGAAAAGCAAGCGCCGCATTCCTACAATTGAAGAACATATGGAACTCAAAACAACTTTCAACTAATATCAAAGTGAGAATCTTCAATGCGAACGTCAAGACAGTTCTACTGTGTGGAGCTGAAACGTGGAGAACTACTACAACCATCATCAAAAGTGTACAAGTATTTATAAATACTTGTCTACACAAGATACTCAACATTAATTGACCGGACACCATCAGCAACAGCCTTCTGTGGGAGAGGACAAACCAGCTACCAGCTGAGGAGGAAATTAGGAAAAGACGATGGTAATGGATAGGACATACATTACGCAAATCGTCAAACTGCATCACAAGGCAAGTCCTAACTTGGAATTGTGAAGGGATATGTAGAAGAGGAAGGCCAAAGAACACATTACGTCGGATAATAGAAACAGATATGAAAAGGATGAATTACAACTGGAAGGAGAATGCTGGTGAGTAGCCTATGCTCCTTCTCGAGGAGTAACAGGCGTAAGTAAGTAAGTAAGTAAGAACAAGGACAGTAGACTAGGGTAAAATAAGCTTCAATAATTTTATTAGCGGAGGACTGTACTGGATAAGATTGGCTACATCGTATATGCAGCTAACTACCAACTGTAAATTATGCCAATGTGGCGAGACGCAAAAGAGTTATGACGTCCTATAGAAAAAATCGAAATGCTTTTGAAGCACACAGCTCCTTTGAGACTGGAAATACTTCTAAGGGGCAGCTGTGAAAATGCTGTGTTCTCCCCGAAAATTTTTGGATCGAGAGTCATGTGCATTTGCTGAAGCCTCCCCATTGAAATTATTTGTAGGATGTTCATGAATATCTCTACAAGGTCTTCAGAAGCACATAAAAAATGATCAAAATAGACTCGATCTTACCACTAGAACAATATATTTAATATAAAAATGAGTCACAATGACTTCGTCTTCATGGTCGAGTCATTCAGTAAACCTTTGTTGACTTCCACCCATTTTCCAGAAAACTCATACTAAGTAAGTAAATGTTTAGTTCCCAGGATCGTTTGGTTATGAACCACTATTATTCCACTCTTACTACACATATATCAGCCTACCTATCAATATATCCAACTTTATACCAAGCGTATTTATGGATGGTCATACTAACCCTTGAATTAGTAATTAATCTACTCAGAATAGTTAGCAGACGCCCACACCTCACTTTTTCCGCACAGTCTAAAAGGTTGGCGATGGAGAAGACCAACAAATGAAAAGCCAAACTCAAATCTCTTCCAAACCAAACCTACAAAAATTCGTAACATACTAACTACAGACTATTAGGCCACATCAAAATAGAATATGCTCGGCAAAATACAACTCCCAATAAATCCAGAACATCAATAATCTTCACCTGGCCTATGTATCTTCTAAGTATTGTAAGGTCATTTAAATCAAGAAATTTCACCATTTGACTATCCATCCTCTGAATCGTTATTTCTGCAGATGGTCAATAGTCATTTTCTCGGCGAAATTGTATTTCTGATTTTGTTTCGTTCACTGAATGAGTTGGAAGTATACTGAATTTAAATGAGTAAGCTGGACCATCGTTGTTTCTCAAATGTTCTACATTGCGATGTTGAAATAGAACATTATCGATGCATTTTTCTAGCTCTTCTGGACCATTCAGATTCACTGATGCGGCAGCACACTCTAAGGTTGGAACACACTTTTTTCCTAAACGGTCAGACTGAGGTTGTCGTGAGGCTGTAAGTAGACGACGGCATCCAATATCATTAAACCAACTTATTTTTTTCCGGTGAAATGGGTTACACTTTCAGCTACTAATAAATGCAAATGGTTCAGATGGTTGTGGACGGAATGGAAGCTTTCGCTTAACGGGCTTCCGCGTCTAGTAGCAGCGGATTAACAATACCTCCAGGCAGGAACCGTGCAATAAATCACAAGAGTAAAACCGTCAATATCTCTTCAAGACTAAATATATTCCTCATCTTTCTTTTAGTAAAGTTTCCACTCAAACTGTTCCTGAGTACCCCTTCTGGACATTTGGAATATGAATCAGTAACGACTAAACAGTAATGCAAGTTTAATAATAGGCACGGCACTATGCATGAATACGTTGCCACAGATAGCTTTTGTAAACAAGTAGGACAAGTTTTTACATTTTCGATGTTTATCAACATTAAGTGTCTTCATTTCTTTTGCTCCTTTATGATCTAGTGACATGTCTTCTCTCTTTTAGTAAAACTCAGGGAAACTACACTCGGAACGAACATTCAAATCTCTTTTCACCGCACTTATGACAGTTCCAAGGAATTTACGAGTATCCGTTACAAGTTTTGCTCTATTGGGAGGAAATTGATGAATCAAATTACATTCGCTTTCGTTAGGTGGTCTTCTGAAATATGAATAAAATGATAGAAAATCTGCATGTTGTGTGCCTTTGGCAGCTCGTTGCTGAGTGGTGAAACCATGAGCAGTCAACCCTAAATTTCATCTCTGCGTCGTGGCAGCGAATGACCGATGAAGTGACTTAGTTGGATGGCGAATGGAACGTAATGTCTAGTGATAATTTACAATATTGTACCAGTAATAGGTAAGTCGTGGCCAATGACACCAGTACTTGCAATACCTGTGGGATTTGAATGAAAATCATTGTAAATAAACAAAATTTCCCTTACAGATAATTGACTCTATGTTACCAGTATTAATAATAAGTAAATGGGACTTCCTTTTGTTAGTCATCAATTTTTGCATCAAGAGTGAAGTACTGCTTCGGACTTTAGAATGCGAAGGCGAGCCAATTCTTCTATCTAACTCAGTTGATTTTGACATATAGCTATTCAGTATTTTAGTGATAAGTGACTTGGAACTTTCACAAACATCTAGTATACGTCCAACGTTTCCACATTTACGGCAACGTACATAACGAAACTGACACGAACTACGAAGACGCAGCTCACCACATGAAAGATAAGGTTTAATGCCCAAAAACGGTTTAAAAGTGCTTTTCGAATTATTCACCTGTCTAAATGAACTCCTGTTAGAAATCTGCGTTTTCAGTTGCTTACTTACTTACGCCTGTTACTCCTAATCGACCATAGGCCGCAGACCAGCATTCTCCAACCCACTCTGTCCTGGGCCTTCTTTTCTAATTCCATCCGATTCTTGTTCATTTTTCTTATGTCTATCTCCATTTTTCGGCGGTTTTCCTCAGTCCTCTTTGATTTCATTCTGGAAACCATTACTCGAATCCTTGAAGATAGATATTTGACCCAATCCTGTTGGAAGTGATTTTATTGATTATCAGGTACCGAAGACTTATCTATTAACCATTCCCTTAGCTATTCAGCACGCCTTATTTTTGTTGGAAGAACCTTCGGCCACATAACGCAGGCTGCACCATTTGATGTGTCGTGTACACTGGATAGTGAGGAGGTGAATAAATCCCCAAAATCAATAGATTATTCGGATACTCCTGATCTGGAATTGTTTCGACCTGTCAACCTGCGGTTAATAATTAGCATGAGGTATCTGAAATTTCGATTGATTGAATAGATTACATAACTGAGTTCAGTATCGACTATGTCCAAACGCATTACTTATCTACTTACTCACTCCCGTGACTCACAATGGAGCATGGGTCACCGACAAGCATCTTCAAACCCATTCTGTCTTCGGCCTTCCTCTCCACTTCTATCCAATTCTTGTTCATTTTTCTCATGTTTATCTCCATTTCTCGGCGTAATGTGTTCTTTGGTCTTCCTCTTTTCCTTATGCCTTGAGGATTCCATGTGAGGGCTTGTCTTGTGACTCAGTTGTGTACTTTTCTCAATGTGTGTTCTATCCACTTCCAGCGCTTCTTCCTGATTTCTTCCTCCACTGGGATCTGATTTGTTCTCTCCCACAGTAGGTTGTTGTTGGTGATGTTTGGTCAACGGATCCGAAGTATTTTGCGTAGACAACTGTTAATAAACATTTGTATCTTCTGAAAGTTTTGTATTTCGCCAAGTTTCCACCCCATACAGTAGAACTGTCTTGACATCCGTATTGAAAGTTCTTACCTTGGTGTTGGTTGACAGTTTTGAGTTTCGGACGTTCTTCAGTTGTTGATATGCTGCTCTTGCTTTGCCGATCCGTGCCTTCATATTTGCATTAGATCTGCCGTGTTCATCAATCATGCTCCCTAGATATTTAAGGTTTTTACACCCTCCAAATCTTCTCCGTCAAGTGTGGTTCGATTATTGCATGCTGTGTTGTATCAGAGAATTCTGCTTTTCCGTTTGCGTATGTTGAGACCTACTGTTGCTGAGGCTACTGCTATACTGGTCATCTTGTAGAATTATGGTCTACTATGATATTAGTACTGCGCTAATAATAGACCTAATCCTGAAATTGTAGATTTGTCATGATATAACTGCCCAATCTATAAGATCTTACGTGGAATTCACATCATCGTCTATACCAACTCATCGTATCGTAACAATCACCAATACATGGTGTAGAACAAGCTTATGCTAGAGATAGAACAACATATTTAATCTGAATAAAAGATATGAGGTAACATTCAGTAGGGACCACGCCTACATGGCCGAGCCACGCCATTCGGTCAACTCCAAATCATTCAATTCATTCTTCCCGCCTTCTCCATCGTTAGGTATTTCTCCGCGTTAAATATCGAGTATTTATTTTCCGAGTAGTCTTGTGTTCAGCTTTGAGGATTGTGTAGTTATGGTCCAATGCCACTACTGTCTTCCCCTGCATTTTTGTTGCGTGTGTGATAGAAGGTCCAGATCACCCGCGAAGTCTAGATCGTCCAGTTGCATTCTAGCTGTCCACTGTATCTCGTGCTTTTCCCCAGATGTTGACGTTCTCGTCATCCAGTCGATCGTCAGGATAAAGCGGAAGGGTGGGGGTAAGCGAATTGACTGACACCGGCCTTTACTGCGAACGAGTCTGCGAGGTGGAGCTGGTCGATTCGAGGGTTTTTTAAATTACTCTACCCGCCTATTACTCTGTTCTTCCATTTTGGTGATTGCCTCCTTTGCTCTTCAATGTTCGTTCTCCTTTGCAATAATTTTCTGGTGGCTTCGTTGTTGAATCATACAAATGCGTCATCTTTCCTTCCTCTTCAGCCTATTCCGCCGTCATTACAAGATCTTCCACATATTTACGTCCGTCGGTTCTAATGCTCCTCTTCACTTGCTTGTTTATTTCTGTGTGTGAGATCCATTTTCAATGTTTTGTATGTGGAAATCCCTCCATGTATGCACTTGCAGTTTGTTACTATTGATTCCTTTAGTTGCACATCTTGTTGGTCTTTTTGATTCCATTTTACCCCGTAATATTTGTATTTTATTATAGTTTTTATTTTTCTTACGCCTTCACTAAGTTTCCTTGTTTCTTCCGGAACTGCATTTTTGTTGTTTTACTTGATATTTAGTCTTGGAGGCAACCGTATTGGTTTATTCATCTTTTGATTGTGTTGCTTGTATTGACTGGAATTTCACCCAGTCACTTTGTATTGGTTTTAAATGGGCAAGGGCTTGTATCTTACCCGCCTAGACAGCTATTCTACAGTTCAAACCTTAGTTTGGATCTTACACTTTGTATTCAGCTTGTGTCATGGCTTTCGCTGCTCTTATTCGGCTGATATTGATTGTTGCGTTCTTGCTCCTCCATTCTTAGATCTTATCCGGTGTATCAACAGTGATCCATTCCTTGCGATGGTGTTTCTTGTGGAGCAGAACCTCATGACATGTTGAAGTGATTGCCTCCTTGATTCCCTTCCAGCTGTTCTCCATGGTAGTTCCCTCTCCATTCAGTAGATCATGAAAGGCCTGGAATCTATCGCTGAGGGCTATTTTAATTTCATTGAGTTTGTTAGATTTCGAAGAAAGACTGCATTAAACTTTTGTGATGTTGTCCGCCCCGTTGTCCAGTGCTTCTTAAGTTTCAGTGTCATCTTGACATCCCGTAGTGTTTTCATCATCGGTGTTGATCATTAGAACGGTAAACTCCTTTGTAGGGCATTTTTGGACGACTGACCGTAGCTTATAGAAGAATTGATCTTTAAGGTCTTCAAAGGCACCATTAATTGTAATCCATTGTGTTAAATCTTTTGTCAATTATTATTTGTAACATTACCGGCTGTGAACTGTCTAGGATATTATTACTAGATTTGGTTATTGGTCTTTAATGGCCCTGTTGATCTAACACCAATTCGGTAGTATGATGTGTTGGGGATGCCAAATCCCCAAAAATTACTAGTTGAATATCTCAACTCTGTAGTTTAATTATGGAATGCTAAACTCATTTTCGCACTAAAATCTCTCATCATTACGTTCAGTTTGTGCTTCCTACCTGGAAGAATCTTAAACATTATTCGTTCCATTTCTATTTTAGTGCAGTATTTTGTGACGCATTCCAGCGAAATATTTGATTTGTATGTACTATTAATTAATTTAATCTCCGTTATTCAATCCTTCCTCCCAGCTGCTAGTGGAATTGTGTATTTCACTGTTGTCTCTGATCTCTTCTAAGAGTTAGTTGGCTAGACCACACAGAAGCAGCCAAGCTTTGTCCTGTTATTGCGTTGTTGACTTGCGTTCCTCTTGTCGGTACCAAGGTGGTATCGTAACATCTGGAACATGGTATGATTATGTTGACGAAATCTACATGCCGGCAACCCTCGTATACAATTATTGAATTAATTCTTATTAGAGAATAACAGAATTAAACGAAAGACTCATATGTGAACGCGGAATATTTTTTGCATAACTTTGTAGTGGCATTGGACAATAGCCACACAATCCACAAAGCTGTGAACACGAGACTACTCAGAAAATAGATATTCAATATTTAACGCGGAGAAATACCTAACAATGGAGAAGGCGCAAACAATGAATTGAATGGACTGGAGTTGATCGAGTGGCATGGCTCGGCCATGCAGGCGTGGTCTCTATTCATATTAAATATATTGTTCTTTCTCCAACCTAACCTCGTTCTTCATCATGTATTGGTAATTGATACGATACAGTGAGTTGGCGTAGTCGATGGTGTGACTTCCACGTAAGATCTTATAGATTAGGCAGTTATATCATGACGAATCTACAAATTTAGGATTAGGTCTATTATTAGAGCAGTACTAATATCATAGTAGATCATAATTCTACATTGGTGAGCCCAACTAAAGAAACGCAACCTATTATTATTATTAATCCTTATTTCCACTTCAACTTTCTCGATCGATTTTATATTTATGTTAACCCTGTATTCCAATAGTCCTCTGATTAATGCTCACATGCATTATCGTAATGTTATATTGATTAGTCCTCATGACAAACTAGCTCAATCGATAATAAAAACTGGTCGTCTATATTAACTAATTAGCTTTGATGATTTGTTAACAAGCTGTAATAGCATTTACATGCTTCAGCGACATAGTCTTGTTTAAACATCAAGCTCTAGCAAATATGACCTGTAAATAGCGTAAATATACATTGACTAACAATGCGATCAAGGACTAAATAGTTATCTGGATCTAATTCTCAGTGTTCCTTCACTTAACACATCCTGTTTTAAACGATGCACTATCCTGTAATATCTTTTCTTCTGACCACTGCCTGCCTAATTTCATATTCTCGAGTTCCATTGCCAAACAACGAGGATGACTACTCCAAAAACATACGGTGAGTTCCAGCTATAAGTTTTCTGCAATCATAAGTTCATTTTAGATGGCACACACAATTATCTGGATTTATTCAGTTGTTCTGATCAGAGCGAGTCCCAAAGACCTCAACAGCATCAAGCACCCTGGAAGTGATTGCCATACTGTATGTTTTATTCTGGATGCTTTTGGATCATTACTACTCCTCACGAATGGCGTTATATATGTCGTCCACTGAATAATCTAATTTTCAAAAATAATCCAGGCGAGTTCAACTATTTTACTGGATGATTTTTTTACTTAACATGTATATGTTTTCCGGTTGCTTTTGCTATATATTTGTAAGTGTCCCTAGGCTAAATGCAGTAACTTCTTATGGAATGTTTATAACGCATCATATTCCTGCCTAAAGTTTCACAAACAGTCTAAACTTTAAAATTATTTTCTGGTCATGTTCATTATTTTTAAATCGTCATATACGTCAACAACCTGCATGTTAACCTAGCCCATACATACGTTACACTATATCTCCATGTCTTATAAATTTAGAAATCATCTGGATCGCCTTTAACATTTATCAATAAACCCATCATAGTCGTTGTTGCTAATCGTATTTGTGTTTATGGATTGGTTTATCATATTAGCAGCCTAAAATGCGAACATAGTTTAGATAATAAGATTAAAAATTTAGGTACTATCAACTGCACTAGTGAAATAACTAAATCCCCAAGTAGCTGTTGGCTAAACAAACGTTCAAAATCAAAACTCCCTAGCCTACTAGAATTAACACTAAACGAATATTTCTGAATTAAAATTTATAATTAAATTAGGCGTCTCGGATTCTTTAACGTTATAAATATCTGATGATTTTGAATCACCTAAAGCAACAATACCTATTTTTCCACTGACTAATCCTTAATCAACACTATAACTAGTTAAATTTAATAGTTTCAGGATATCGTCATAAAGCATTGTCATAACTTGACAATCACGTAATATGACTGATAAAATTAATGAAACTATTAACGAAATAGGTCAACAAATTGACTTATAATTACCATTAAATGGTGTTGTTTTCTTGGTATCTTCACCCATCACAGATGATTACAGTATGTTTCTCTATCAGTTGCTCGTTCAGTAAATATCTCAAAACCTTGTCAGTCTAATTGATGGTTTAACGACACAATCATGCATGCAAATAATCAGTATAAGCAGTCGAGCAAATCTCCTGCAAACTGAAAACATCAATGTCGAATTTACCCCAACACTGACTAAGGTTCAAGCCATTATCATAGACATGAGTTGGGAGTGTACTCCCTGGTTACAACTTATGTTCTCCCTGATAATCACATGAGCATCACTCACTATTAATCATCTTGTAAAAAGTTATTTAGCTAAATACATCTTGCAGCACCACATCACTTCGTAATATGACCCATAGTCTAACTGATTTTAATAACTTGTAACCACTATATCTCAATTAAATCGTGTTCCGCCTTATGATAAACTGCATACTTGCAACTAACTTGTATGTCCAATCAGCCGGCAAGTATAAATACAAGTAAATAGTCTGCCACAGATCAGAACATTGAGTCTAGAGCATGTCTCTTACGAATACGCTCATGTTTAACGATTTGTTCCTAGCTATCTGTCCAAAATTCATATAATCATCACTCACGTATTTAAATTTTATTTTGGTAACCATTCATGTGTATTGATAGTATTACCAAATTCTATCACGGTCAAGTAAAAATGAGGTTGAGAAAATCTCCCCGTAACTAAATAAACCGTATCAAACTAACTTGAACACTAGTTGGAATTCTTTACCATGGTAATACTTTTGTTCCTTCAGTTAGCCTACTAATACAGATGCAATTGGAAATCAACTCTTATGGACAACATACCGGCATAATCGTTATCCGATTTCATAATTTAAACCAAAACTAATACCAATATTAACATTTCTACAATATTCATTATTTTAATATTTCTAAACACAAAATAATTACTGCCTATAAGTTAAGTTTTTAACACGCGTCGTTTTATTATTATTATTGTAATCCCATTTTTTATAGTTCAAATAATCTTCAACCATATTTTCATTTTAAGCGTGTTAATCATGAAAGCAGATATTTTAAGATTATTACATGTATTTCCCTACCAGATGCTGCCGCCTTCTTTTTGATTTATCTTTCAGCTTACCAATACCCGGAGGATTCTTATTATCCTTGGTAACCTCCGGCGCGCGACGATCCCATCCAATTTGGTATCGAACCAACATCACGTTGATTCTGGTGGGAGAGTAGTGTAGTGGCATTGGACAATAGCCACACAATCCACAAAGCTGTGAACACGAGACTACTCAGAAAATAGATATTCAATATTTAACGCGGAGAAATACCTAACAATGGAGAAGGCGCAAACAATGAATTGAATGGACTGGAGTTGATCGAGTGGCATGGCTCGGCCATGCAGGCGTGGTCTCTATTCATATTAAATATATTGTTCTTTCTCCAACCTAACCTCGTTCTTCATCATGTATTGGTAATTGATACGATACAGTGAGTTGGCGTAGTCGATGGTGTGACTTCCACGTAAGATCTTATAGATTAGGCAGTTATATCATGACGAATCTACAAATTTAGGATTAGGTCTATTATTAGAGCAGTACTAATATCATAGTAGACCATAGTTCTACAACTTCTCTTCAGGTTCTACAACTATACATCAGAATTAATAGTCGGAATAGTTGTGAGGTTTGGGAAAAAGTGAATGGTTTAACGTTATAGCATTTGAATTTAGGATTGTTAAATAAAATAAGATTGTTAATGCTATATGATTGTTGATATATAACTATATGAGCTGAAGAGGATTTATTGAAAAGGATATTCTCTGTCTAGTTGTGATTTCCCGCTTTCAAGGTTCATTAGAATCATTATATTGTTACCAGCATGACATAGATTGTAATTGTTTTGTAGGCGGTGATTATAAGAAATGTCATGTCCCTTGTACAAATGTAAAGTGTGAACACTTTTTAAGGTCTTATTACGGTTGGATTGTTATGGTCATCGAAAATAGTACAGTGTAAATCGTTTTATCGTTTACTAACGCACAAACGTAAGTCTAGATACGCTGTAACTACGGTGAAAGTAAAATTATGCTTTCTCATTCACGGCATTCCTTCTACACCTCACATTATTTATGTTGTTAGCGACTTTCTACGGTTTACTTATTGTTCTCATCATCAAAAGTTAGCAACAATATTTACTACAAAAACAACAGACACACGCTACTTTAATATCTCTCTGTGTCCTTTCTGGACTGTAAACCACAGAGAGTGCGAACTAAACTGTGGACGCTACTTTTCACTATATACGAAGGGTTATTTTGCATTGTAGGGCCAGTGAAACATCACTGAGCTCTGGACACATCTCTCATCATGCTGAGCAGCTTTTACGTTAGATGCTGGACTTCTGATTGTCAGGCAGTCTATCGAACCTCGTTAAGTTCAAGGATGACTAACGCGGAAAAATCTATTGTATGCCATGGACTAGTTTATGCGGCAGTGTGTGTAATATCATTCTCGTCTAACTCAGGTGGACCGCAACCATCGACATAGATCGCCTACGTTGATGGTATAGACTACCACGATATAATTGTTTTTGACGAACAAGCATGGAGAAGGAGAGAAAAGTTGGTGATAGAGCCGAAGAATAAACTTTGCAAAGATGAACTCTGACACTTAGTCAAGCTGGGTTGTAGGATCCTAAGGAGTGATCTGATAATTGTAAATGACATACTAAGTACGCCAAATTACCCCAGTATAAACATCGTAACAGAACCTTATCGCGCTCCCCGAAGGCAGCTTCTGAAACATTGCATATAAAAGGTTGGAAAATCAGGTGAGCTCTAATAGTTTCCCATTAGGAGTTTCTCCCACTCGGAATGCTCTCCCAGCCTAAGTGAGCACAGCCTTCTCGATGGATAACTTCAAGAGGAGACTTGACAGAAATAGATTAACATTTTCTTCTCTGACTAGCTTTACCAGATGCATGTCATGTAACTTACCTTCCACTTCACTAGTACATAAAACTAACTCATTTCTTGTGTTCGTTGCTTATCCGTTATTCTTACACTCGTTTTCATAAGTGACTAATTTGTTATTTACTTGTTTCTCCAGACAATCATTTTCTTTTAGCGCTTGTGCATTCGAATTATTTTTCACACTTCACAATTTGGAACCTATCTAATTCATGCCTGTCACTATAGTAGCTGCTAGTTCCATAAACCCTACCGGCCTGTGATAAACTCACTCAGGTTACTTGGTACACAGTTCCACATATAACTACCAAATTAACTGGAATTATTGCATTTGAGGAACTATACGAATCCAAAATTGCTAAGGACCTGAGACTGTATGGAAATAAGAAGTGACTGGACACAAATCAGCCAGTTTATATGAGCTCGTCAAAAAGATGTTCAATAAGCGAATGAGACAAATAGAAGGCGCCTATTGCCAACCGTGACCTTGGTTTGAATATCATGAGCTTATTCGAGCTTCATAAACCTTCTCTCCTCGAGGTGTCATCTGGTAGTATCTTAATATCTAAGCATATGTTTCTCAGCACTTGAAAGTCATTTAAAGAATTGTTTCGAAACTGTCAAGTGCTCGATTGTTGATTGTCCTGATTTGACAAGTTCACCATATGGCCTTACCTTAAGAGGTGTTCAAGTTTTTGCATTATTCTTATAATTCTCTAGGGTTGAGTGGTAAAGCAATAATCTGTGATGTTGGCAGCTTTGATTACCTTTTGCCTGTCCCTAAAAAGGATAGGGTATGCATCGTTTTGTCCGATTTATTGGCAAAGCATTATGACCTTTTAGATGTATTTCGAAATGCCGGGGTAGCTTCTGGTGCTGTAATCGGGGCTGGTGCTGGACCATTTTTTCTTACTGGATCGAACTCTGAGGTAATGCAAATCCTAATACAGTCCCTATTATAATGTCATGTGATACGGTATATGTTTTCATTAATCTAACTGAAATTTTTAGCTTGAGCAACCAATAAATGTCCATATATGTAACCACTTGATTTTATTCCTTGTGAAAACCGACGAAATAGTGTGGAATTTTTAGGTTAAACAGCTCCAGGTACTAGTCGGCTTCGATATTGATGACATTATATTTCTGGAACTATTCAGTCAGAATCGTAACTCGTTCTAAGTGCACTACATTATTGAATACCTAAAATGTTGAATATAAATATGGTGCTAAAAAGCGTTTGATCCATAGAAACACAATGTTTGGCCGACGTATTCATCCTACGTTCACAACTAGTTAAACCGGTATGACCTGCTTTTTTATGATGAAATGTCCCCTACTTAAGGTGGTTTAAAATAGTATATATTAAGGATTGTACTTCCTCCCTATTGACGTTATGTATTGAAGTTTTTCAGTTATCAACATTTGTTTAACCTGACCAGATTAGTTTGATAATTACTTCTTAGTTTTTATCAATATTTGTTCTATGGCTAGATGTAGAACCCAGGATACAGGTTCCGCTCTATCTCAGGCTTTTGGTTGAACTTATTTGAAAATATACCGTTGGAGATAGGTTGTCTGTAATCTTTATCAACAGCGGTGTGATGCTTACCCTTATATTTACCTAAACATAAAGATTGGTACGGAGGGACACTAATATATTTATGTGCTATACAATAAATCATTAGATTTGCGTGTGAAACGGGACGCTGCCTGGGCGCCCAAGTTGATGCAGGTGGTTTCCCTAGGGGCCACCCCCTATAGTCTACAAGACAATGGGGGAACGTTAGATGTGTTCCCATGGTTTTTGGTGACCAACAATAGGTTCATACGCCATTTATTCCCCCAGGACCTTGCAGTATGTGTCAACCACTGGTTTGGAATCAGGGTTTTTCAAATCCTCAAAGTGGATCCTTCGTGTCTATTAACCCAATTTGCGTACCGGGCATTCTTTTTTCGTCTTCTTGATTCTGTAAATTACACACGTAGTTGAAGAAAACAGCAAGTGGGACTTCTCTGGCAGTGGCTATGTACTCGTGGCCATATTAGAGCATTTCGAGAGGCAGAACGGGCCCTTCACTATCGGTTGTACAAGGACATTTGGGGGCTAACCCTTACGGTTAAACATTCTATATGTTGTTAATGTTAGTGACCATCTGGACTCAGCAGTTTTGTACATAACGCATCGAGGTTCGAATTATCAGGTACCGGGCTAGAGTCTCAATGTGAGCATCAATGCTGGTATGTCACATCCAACTGACTAGTCCCAGACACTAAGAAACTCGTGACCTAGAATCTTGTTTTGTTTGTTCATAGAGTTGATGCATTTGAGTACTTGTCCTTGTTTCCGTTAATTGCTAATAATTTTAGTCTTTATTTTTATTTTAAAAGTTGTTTAAGGTGACTCACTGTGGTTTAATACTTATTCGTCCCCTTTCTCTTTTGATAATTACCCTACTTATCTTTTAGATGGTTATAAATATTTCTTCTGAAAGTGGTGTTGTAAAAAATGGTTCGTTATTTGGATTATACGATAAAGAGGTTAGCGTGTTTAGTGTATTCTTACCATCTTTTTCAGCTAAAATGTCTATAATTATGTACAAGACTAAATCTAGATTGGTAATTATGTACATAAAAGGGTTAGTTTGCTATTAATAGCATGTGACTACCGTTCAAGATAGACCCAAAACGGGATTGTAGATTTGAGTTTCATGCTTGCTAATATTGATTAATTGTTTACTGATTGGCTAAAGACGCTGGTACTTACCAACATAATTCAACTATGTAGCTGTTAACTTCTTGAATTAAATCAGCGTCTTAATTCTTTTAACCTGTTCAAATACCACCCAGCATTACACGTCTAGGCATGTGGTAGTTAGACATAGGTAATCAATGTCACATTTTCAACTAGTTTACGCTATAATAAACTGTCCATCTATCCTCCTATTTAGCCATCATCAACGTCGGTAAATAGTGAATAATGTGGAATTTTTCTGGATGGTATTCGTAGTACTTATCCAAGTCACCGAAGCCTGTATTTTAGGGTGGGGTTACCAATTAAATTGTTGTGATTATACCCCTTAAATGTTCTTATTGTCAATTAACTTTCCAATTGTTAGTGAATAAAGACGGAAAGTAAATCGAATTACAAGATATTGTGTTTAGTTAAGTGATTCGACCAACTCACTTTTTAAAAGTTATCTAGTTCGTAGTAGTAGATTTGGGGAAATATTTTTTTGGGATTCATAAGAAAAATGCTCTGACTATATGTAGATTTTCTAATTTCTCAACATAAATTTGTTTTTAAGGATGGTAGTTTTCATTATCTTGTTATTGATATTAAAGAGTACAGTTTGATGAATTCCTATTGGGAGTGCTAATCATTGAAAAGCAATATTGAGGTGATTTCTTCAAGATTTACATATGCCTAATAGAGACTGATTAGTTGTAGTCCTTAACAGGCTATTAAAAATAAAATTCACATTTATTGCACTAGCTTAATGGCTATATGGACTTGATAATTGAGTGGATAATGGATCCAGTATTTGAAGCAAAAAAGATATTAGGTTCAAGTTTCATTATTGACATAAACACTGAGACTTAGGTGAATTCAACTGACGAGTCCCAGGTAGTAGAATGAAGCACGCTTCTTAAATCTCATTGTTAGCAATTATTTAACTTCAATAAAATTTTAATGTATTTCAATATTTGATTATCTTTATATACCTTGACAATCTTTTATTGTTATTCTAGAATAATAAACCTTTGCTAACAAAAGCTGATAATACCAAATTTGCTTTGTTAGGTCAAATGTTCATGTGTGAAGGTAAACCTGGACCGGTAAGTGAAATGATGAATATAACGATAATTCACATTGAAATTTTAATTTCTCCTTTTTGTTTTAAGTTTCTATGCATTCTACGAAAACTTAGATGAAAGAAAGAGATCAGTAGTGACTGGTTAAAGTTTACATTTCATCATTAAAATCAATAACATTTCAAATTACTTATTAATTAGTCGTCTTTCATCACGCAGTACCGTATGGATTTGAATAGGGTCACTGAAAGTAAGTGAAATAACAGTTATTTTTGGATTGGTCAATCACGAATGGAATTAATAGCAGAAAACTGTAAAGACTGCTTGATTCTGCCGCTGATATGTATGCTTCTTGTTCGGGTACCGAATCCAGCTGCTTGAATGAGAAAATCAAGACTCAGTAGGAAGCTTTTATTGGTTAACCGCATTGAGAATTTATGCACAACTCTTTCGTTGATTCAGATACATATACTTCAGAAAATAAAGTTGTATTTTCAACCGGTAGCGTGTTTATTTCCTTAGAAAATTGAGCTAAGTCCCTTCAGAATTTCTCACTCCCCATTTGACCCATGTCTAATTTACTAAATGTATCAGAAAGTTTCTGTAATATAACACGGTGAAGTGAAAGATGTTTATTGGTGTGCATTATTAGAACAAAAATTGCGGGTAAATTAGTCAATTTTTACCCGTCGAGTTGCAAATTTCAATCCCAGACCATCTTTGATTTTAGTAGCCCAGTAGTAGTTACAAGTCTTCACCCATGAAAGTACGACTCCAAGCAGCTAAGCTTTGTCCTGTTATTGCGTTGTTGACTTGCGTTCCTCTTGTCGGTACCAAGGTGATATCGTAACATCTTGAACATGGTATGATTATGTTGATGAAATCTACATGCCGGCAACCCTCGTATATAATTATTGAATTAATTCTTATTAGAGAATAACAGAATTAAACGAAAGACTCATATGTGAACGCGGAATATTTTTTGTATAACTTCTCTTCAGGTTCTACAACTATACATCAGAATTAATAGTCGGAATAGTTGTGAGGTTTGGGAAAAAGTGAATGGTTTAACGTCGTAGCATTTGAATTTAGGATTGTTAAATAAAATAAGATTGTTAATGCTATATGATTGTTGATATATAACTATATGAGCTGAAGAGGATTTATTGAAAAGGATACTCTCTGTTCATACATTAGTCTTTTAAGATGGTAGGGACTTTTAAGGAAAATTAAGTAGGTCAAGTAGTGGGAATGAATTTCAGATATGTGTAGTTCATACAGTCGTTGCCTCAGACAGACAATAAGGGAAACGGAGCAGACCGGAGAAGTAAAATATTTTCAATGAATACAAGCGTTAGTATAACTGAAGATGGATATTGGGTAGTATAGCAGAGACAGACATTGGACAAAAGAATATGTGATAAACATATGCACAAAAGTGCGCACAAGACGCATAAGCATCGAAATAGAAGGGCATGTTAATAAGACGTGTATGTGTGCTGATGGTCACAAGTTCGTATGAGAAGAATAAAGCTATTATGTAGGTAAAATGACCTAATAGTTACGAGTTATTGAAATCTACTGGAAATCTAGAATGAATTATGTGAGTGTGAGTCAGTGTTAGACAGTACAATTCTTCCGTCTTCCATGGTCCTACCACGGAAATCTTATGTATTAATCATTGTCTTGTTCAATTTCTTTTTTCCTCCTTTGTAAAGTAGGCAGTTGTTCTTTGTATCTACTGTGTAAATTGGTATTTTGAGATGGTGAAGATTAGTAGTTCAGAACAAAACTCCACCAAAATTAAAATGAATAGTTCTGTATGTCTTCGTTACCACTGCCAGGGAAGTCCTACTCACTTCCTTCCCTCGAAGGGAGTATTGTTTACGAAACTGAGAGGACGAAGAAAGAATGTTCGGTGCTCCAACGGATCGGTGGGTCCGGAGTACCGGACTAGGGAAGTTGGAAAACCCTGATTCCAAACCAGTGGTGCACATGGGCTCCAGGAACCTCAGGGAACAAATGGCCTATCAACATATTGTTGGTCACTGGCTACCATGGGACTACATCTCCTGACGTTACTCTACTGTCTTGTGGATTAGACTCCTAGGTTAAAGGCTCATGGAGTTGCCCCCTAAGAAAGCCACCTGCTTCGGTTTGGGCTCCCGGACAGTATTTCAGCCCTCACACAAATCGAATGATTTATGTGGCGCATATCTGTTTGGTACCCTTTTGTACTAATGTTTGTGTTTAAATAAATAAATACTTCGACATTGATGCTGACCTGATTAGTTTTACTGGTCACATACATCTAACTGTACGCACTCGATCACGCATCCGCATATGACGAGTGAGCTCATTAGTGAGGCAACTATGTATAAAAGATACATGGATGATATACTAGTTATATGTGATAAAGATTTTGAGGTTTCTCGATTATTAGATAAACTAAATGGGGTTCAAAACGATATCGTGATGACTTATGAAGCAGAAAATAGTGGCCAATTGCCCTTTTTAGACATACCTTTGAGTCGAAGGGAGGATGGTACTATAAAACGGTCAGTTTATAGGAAACCAGCTTGCATGGAGTAATAAGTAAATTTCCAGAGTTTCTGTCCATCGCAATACAAGCTAGGCTTGATTAAGTGTCTCTTTAATAGGATTCAAAGAATTCACACTACTGACATGGTTGAAAAAGATGACAAATTGCTGACTGACACATTATTATCAAATGGTTATCCACTAATGTTTAATAATAGGTGCAAAAGTCAGTCAACGCCAAGACCTCTCGTTTATTCGGTCCCGAAGAAAAAGCTTATATCCATCTACCACATAGAGGTGAATCCAATAGTATAGTTTTAAGACAGAGATTGAAAGCAACCATCGAGAAAACCTATTATGCTGCTCAATTGGTTGTGATTGAAAAGTCTAAGTTCATGATTCCAAATAGACCTAGACAATGCACAAGTGATTGTGTCACATCTCATTGTATTTACTGTTGTAACTTGTGCCCTGTGTCCTATTAATGTATAACGGGATGATACCGCCAATTAGAGAACAATGACTTATCGACTGGACCAATGATGCTGGAAACCTGTACGAGCAGTCTAGACTCCTTACCGATCCTGCTTCCCGCCTAGCCCTGCCTGTTATTTCCAGAACACCAATCTCGGCCTCTGAGATATGAATCATTTATTTCAAACATACTGGGTTTATACACAAACCAAACAGACCACATCACACTATAAAATAGAAAATGACATTTGTACAAGAATTAGCCAAATGTAGTTGTGAATAAGGGAGATAGTAATTGATACAGGTCATAATGTAGTGAACAAGAACACCAGTAGGGACAATCGAATATATTTGACACAAAATTATAGGACTTGCTAATAAAATCTAACAATCAAATATTAAATACGTAATTTGCAAAATGTCCATCAATTGTCTCATAATCAATCAGACTTCATTGTTCTTGCATCTTCATACAAATTGCATTCTGTTTCCATTCTTTACTGTTTGATCCTCTTGCCTCTTTGCTGCCAGACATTCTGTTCACGACTAACATCATCTACTACTTATGCCAATATAAATAGCACACACTACAATAACTCAAGTCGTATAATAATAGTCTATAGGTCAAAATAGACCTCGTGACAAGAGGAACACGCATATGAATAGTTTAGTTACTTAACAATTATACAATAAAAATATACGTGCAGTATTAGTCCAGAAATAGATTCCAACAGTTAACATTCACTATTCTCATCGGGATATAACATTTACCAATTTACATGTTTGTGTGGACACATACATAGGGAGGAGTAATCGAACGGTGCACTCAAGGGTCATTGAGCATGTGTTTAGATGGCTTCAAAACCAATTAGTGTCAAATGATCCGATCAATGTGAGAGGTAGAAAACCATGTTCACCGATAGAGAAACATAATTGATACGGGGCACAAAATTGACATCAATGTAGCTTTTATGACATTGTATTGAAATTGTCAAGAACGAATTCTTAGGCTTATTGAAACATTGGCTGATCGTAAAGTTGATTCCATCTTATGTGTGCGAAATCAATTTGTCGTAAATTTGGCGTATTTTAATAGAAAAAAAATTGTGGATCAAGACAGATTGAACACTTACTCCGTTAACACTTGAACCCACCACCATTGGTTTCTTATCTATGGTTATACCCTCAAAATTTGTTGTTACGTCTACTGTATGACATAACTACAGTCAAGTATTTGTCTTATTAATATGGAACCTTTTAAGAGTATTCGGGAATAGAAAATTGTTGAAGCATTTTAAGATTATTCATTTGTAAGATCAGACTGTAAAGCCTGATATTTTTGTGTTAAATACCATTTTGAGTTGGGATGTTTTTAAAAGTTTTGCGGAAAAATATTTTTCAATGTTCAGTAAAAATTTAATCGATATTTGACACTTGATCATTTTTTTTCATTCAGTACTACATATGAGAGTGTAATTCCCGTTGAGGATTTCGTTTTAGTTATCTAAAGCTGTTTACGAATATCTTCTGTGAACGCGCCACTGTAGAACATTTCAACTTGCTGGATGACCAAAAAAAAACGGATAAAGCGAAGATTATAGCTTGAAATGAAGTCTCCAGTGAAAAATATGCTCTTATATACACCATTCACTCACTAAATGAACGGAACTATACCATAAATATTACACACATATTGAACACTGAGAAGTAGGTGTACTATAAATTCGTGGATATGTATTCTATCCCTATTATAAGTTATTGATTCGACTATATCCAAACCTGTCTTTCGACATATATACACATGTATGTATGATAAGTCGGGATAAGAAGAGAGGAGTCCATGGGTTTTCTGTAACTGAGTGTAACACCTTCTCAGTGTAATATTTTAGTTAGTACAATATCGGGGTTTATATTTTCTAGCTTTACATTATTTCAGATCAATATGTTTTGCACAAATTAAGAGTAAACTTTGTTCAGTATAACTGATGTGAACTATTTGCTATACATTGTGATTGATAATTATACTATTTGTATTATTCTGTATGATATTCATTTGTGTTTTACAGTGACCCTGTGTAACTTTTCATTTTTATAATGTTTATAAACTAAACATTGATTATGTGTAAAATCTGTATATAAATGAGTGTATTTGGGTTAACGATGACACCTTCACCTTAGGCTTAGGAATTACAATGGTTCCCAATTGTCAAGTATAAGTAAATAAGACCGTGTACACATAGATATTGGTACAAAGAAGCACCGAATACATATGCGCCACACAGATCTCATTTGATATGCGTTAGGGCTGTGATACTGCCCGGGTGCCCAAATCGAAGCAGGGGGTACAACAACAGAAACCAGTCACGTACAAAATAGGGCACACACATATGTATACATGTGTCTATCCAAATTATTCAATGCCAATTTACAACTGTATAAACTGATTAATCATTATTATTCTGATTTAAAGTTGGTAATGTTTCGTAAGTTATTAATTGTTTAGTGTGAGGATTTATGATTTTCTTTCTTTTTAAATAAAGGTTATCGAATTAAATGTATCTGGACGTATTCAAGATGGAAAATTCGATGCTATGATTCGTGAAGCATTACATGTAAAATATGGTCATTTAAATAATGCTGTTGGTTTGGGTGGAGTTATAGTTCAAGAAAAAGGCAAATCATTGTATCACGTTCTTGTAAGCGTTTCTCTTTTTTTTGTTTGTATTTTACAAAATTTCCAACTGTCATTATATTTTTCCCATGAGGATTTTGAAAAGATTGTTGAATTTAGAAGTTTTGCATCATGGTTTGACTTGGGTCGTACAACCATTAAAAGTCGTGAAACACAGTTAGGCAGCTGTTTCATTTCTAGTATATGAAGCTCAGCAATGGCAGTGCAGTGCACATCTATGACCACATTAAAGATCTGATCTAGAACATTTAGGGCTCATGTTGAGCGCCTAAAATTCATTCAGTCGCTTACTGTAAACTAGCCGTCATTCAAATAATGTGGATTAAAGTCTACAGTACATAAACTTAGACTTAGTAAATATATTTTACGAAATCAGTAAATATGAATCCACGTAAGTAGTTTGTGCACCACTAGTTTCGTGTGTCTATGTGTTGGAAACTTCCAAGGATTCTTCGATAAAGTCTCCACAGACCAGGAAAAGATTGAAAATATCTCGTTTAATCAAACCAAGAACATTTTCAAAACAAAAAGTTATGTCGCACTTTAAATAGGTAGTGATATATTCTGCCACTAAATTTAGTGAGTTTTCAGAAGCGTTTAGAATGTTAAGGCCATTTGTAAATCTATAAATAACCTTGTTTTCTGTACATTAATTAACCTCAAAGTAAAGCTTTTATTCGAGGCTCAGGTGTAGGAGTATTTGAACGTTCGAACAGCAGACATCTAATGACATGGATAAGATTCGAACTAACACAGTGAAACCCCAATGAAGACTTGTTTGGTGCATTCACTTCTACTAGTCGGCCTATTAAACTGAAGTGAGACGAAATACAGTTTTAATCAACCACCTAATAGGTGGTTTGTATCAACTTACGGGTTTTATCATTTCTGTTCATGAGTTCTACAAGGTAACTAGCAGAAATGGAAGAGACTATGGGAGTATTCTTTTACTGGATTAGTCTTGTCTTTCAGTGTAATTACGGCAAATAACTATATACTTTTAGCACATATATTGCTCACTTTACTAAAGATTATCTTGAAAGAGGAAATCAACAGCCAAGTCCTTAGTCTTCAAGATGCCCCCGATTCCCCTATTACAACCGAGGGTGGAAGAGTCCTCTCTCGTTCTGGGAATGCTCCCATGTGATCCCACATATTTAGCCAGGGAAATCCTATTCACTGCCTTCCCTCGAAGGGAGTGTTGTTTACGGAATTGAGAGGACGAAAAGAGAATGTTCAGCGCTTTAACAGGTCGGTGGATACGGAGGATCTACCTAGGGAAGTTGGAAAACCCTGATTCCAAATCAATGGTACACATGGGCTCCAGGATTCTAAAGGAACAAATGGCGTATGAACCTATTGTTGGTCACTGGCTACCATGGGACTACATCTCCTGACGTTGCTCTACTGCCTTGCGGATTAAATCTCTAGATCAAAGGCTCGTGGAGTGGCCTTCTTGAGAAACCATCCACTTTGGTTTGCTTACCCCGGCAGTACCCTGTTCCACACAAATTTCATGGCAACTACATTTTGGGCTGCATATATATTTGGGTGCCCTTTCATACCAATGTTTATGTGTTTAAATGGTAATTAATAATAAGTCTTTAGGATGAAGTTGTAGTCTACGAAGTTCCTTTCTTCATTGTTTGACTTTTGGTCTTTACTTAAACCGGCCTCCATTTACCCCGCCCGAACTTTGTTTATTTACAGCCTGAATTCTCACAAGAACCAATTGATTCAGGTGAGAAACTTCGTAATTGGATTAAAATGTTTGAAATGGAATCTCCTGTGATTTCAGTTGGAATTGCTGTATCACATGATCCTGTAAGTTGTTTATGTTGTTCCTTTATTACATATGATGATATCCCTTTATATTTAATTAAATAAATTGTCAATTGATTTAACCTGTTAGAGATGATATTCAGTGTGGAATTTCTTCTTGATATGTTATTATTATCAATCAATCGACCGTAAGAAGTACATTACTTAAAACAGATCAATAAGTCAATTCAAGTTCCTATATCCGAAGTATTCTCACAGTGCAAGAACAAAACTAGAAGCAAATTATCACAGATTCCAAATTTTATACGTCCACCGATTTATTAAATCCATTAATGAATTAGTCCTCTTTTTGTTCTGTTAGGCCCTAGTAGCCTTTACTCATCCACCAAGTTTACTGACGCGAATTGGTTCATTTAAACTCTTTCTGTCTTCAAACTGCCCATTTAAGGCATGAGAAAATCTTACAAATTAATGGTGTATATATTTTCTGACTTAAAAATTTTCACATGACCATTATATATATACATCAAATATTAATGCGCAGTATGCCTCCAAATGCCCTGGTACGGCCGAGAGTGGGGAGAGTCCGCTCTCCCTCTCGAAATGCTCTCACATGGCCACGCGTATATAGCCTCTGTCAGGGAAGTCCTACTCACTGCCTTCTCGTGGCGGGGGTGTTGGTTACGAAATTGAGAGGACGAAAAGCGAATGTTTGGCTCTTTAACCGGGTTGGTGGACATGAAGAGTCCATCTGGGGGAGTTGGAAAACCCTGATACCAAATCAATAGTGCACATGGGTTCCAGTATCTTGAAGGAACAAATGTCGTATGAACCAATCGTTGGTCACCAGCTACCATAAGAATGCATCTCCTTAACGTGATACAATTTATCCCATTCAAATAAATCTTGGATAAATACGCAATATGAGTAGTTTATGTAGTAATCCAGTGTAGAATAATCTTCAATGTTCTATCTTTCTCAATTATTTTACCCTTATGCTAACACAATTGATTGAGAATAATAACACTACCATATGTTAATGATAACCTAATCAGTAACAGCGTAGTATACTGACGAACTTAAAACAGTCGGGACAAATTTCCAGCTAGTTTCTAGTCAATCAGAGAATAGCCTTTATTAAATGGATAATTTATGGAAAAGTAAACAATGATATTAATATCTTCTACAGATTACTCTGTCTGTTAATCGAGAAAATAAGATATAAACCCGTCCTAATGGTCATCTTATTGAACCCTTGAAAGGATCTAAAGAGATTTTTGAGAATCACCATATTGTTCTTCGTTAGACTTAGGTATTTGTGGTGTGAGGAGGCTAGCGTTTTCGTCGCAAATTGACATCAGCTATAATGTAAAAATGTTCTGGTCGAAAAAAGTCCAATGTCTTCATGAAATAATATTACATTTTAACCTGGTCTCCTCTAGACTTTTTACTATTTCAGTCAGTCAATTACAACGTAGGACCAGGCACATATATGCATCGGTCCAAGTTGCCATACCTCATTAGCACAACAAGATGAACACCGAATTCATAGAATTAGTTTATTCCATGGTGGTAATATATAAAAGAAAGATTCCATATAAGGATATAGTACAAGAAGAAAAAATATTTGGTAGAAAGAAAGATATAAAGCAATTCTCATTACCTACTCTTATGTTAATCACCAGCATGGAGCACGCCATTATAGATGATGGGTAGATATAATGCGTAACATGTGTTTCAATCATCACAGTCGATAGATGTTCACATTGTTCATCAATTTATTGATCATATCTACCTAATTTTCAACAGTTTTCAAAGTGTTAACCCCTTTCTAGTGAGACCTAAACATATATTATCAGGACTAAGTCTTTGAACTTACATTATTATTATTATCATCATTAATGTTGCCATTATTATTCTTACTACTATCAATATTATTATCACTAATTACTATTATTATTGTCACTATCCGTTAAGTTCTCTACTTGATTAACACAGCATACGTTTTACGACTACGACACTCGAACGTTGGAACTTCGTCATCGCAAATCAGGAGACAGTAGAAAAGCTGCAGAAGTGTTTATTTGGTAAAAATCGAAATGTACAGAAAATCACGGGTATTTATAGATATTAGCATTTGTTAAATCAACATTATAATTCGGCCAATCCGCAAGGAGACATATGCTACTGTCCAATAGTAGCATGCCACGTTAATATTCTAGGACGCTCCATCGTGTTCTGATTGGATGGAAACTCTTAGGCTCCTTTACGGCCTCTGGATGCTCCGTTGTAGTTCTCGGAATCCGACTCAACACCTCGGAATAAGATTTCTTCCTAGAATCCACTTGTAGCTTGACAACTGGTTTGTGACGGCGTTCCATTATTTTTACTGTCTTTCTTGTTAAAAACTTATTTTCAGTGTTCTTGGGCGTATATAGTGTTGATGTGTCTGAGATTGACTCTAACGGAAGATTCAGCCGATTATTTTGAATACGCACCGTTCTTTTATCTTTATGGATTTCATTTGTATGTCAGATACATGTTCCAAAGGTTCCTCGGACTCTGTACAAAACATTTCCCAATCTGCCTACGAATTTTCCCAGTTCCCATCGGTTCTATCCGAGGTGGGATTTAATGAACACTTTGTCTCCAACATTAAAGCTTCGGATATTAAGATTGTGACTGTGTCCATCCGCTATTTTGGGTGGTAACATGGCGTTGAAAATGGTCCGAATACGCCTTCCAAACATGGCCTGAGCGAGAGATTTACCATCTGGGACAGTTGGGTTCGGAATGGTTCTATAGGCCGTTAAAAATTTTTGTGATGGCCTGTCCAGTTGTCCCCTCGCTTCCCCCTTTCAGTAATGCTCGTTTAAAAGTGTCCACAAAACGTTCTGCTTGTCCATTTGATTGCGGATGATAGTGCAGAGAACAAAGATGAGTTATTCCATTTGTGCTACAGAAATTATTAAACGATTCTGCAATGAATTGCGAGCCATTTTCAGTTACTAAGATCTCCGAAACTCCAAAGCAGCTAAATAAAGTAGATAACTTGTGGGTTTTCGTACATTCTCCCAATCCTTCTTTAAACACGTTGTGGCGTCTTTGTAGCACACCCCGTCGTCAGAGATCTTGTGAATACTTTCGATTGTAGAGAGAAAGTAAACTATTTGAGCTATCAGTAGGTTTTTCATTCACTTATAATTTATATCTGTCTTTAGGAAGATGACTGGTTTATTGATTAGTTTGACTGGAATAGAAATGAAAGTTATTCTCCAACAGTTAATAATCTATCTCATTTTTTAGTTCTATTTGTCTCAGTTTTATCTCATTTAAAGTATCATCGAAAATCAGGGAACGCTTTTAATGCCTATTGTCTAACTTCCTAAATGATCGGACGATATTGGTGCTAATGAAATATTTATGTTCTAATTGGCTTTATATATGTTCTGCAGACTTGACACGTTTAAAGGGACGTTATATCAGATGTCAAATATGAAGATACTTTTAGATACGTATTTTTCAAACATCCACTAATGCAGACAGACGATCAGAGATGTAGATTTGTGAAGGTAAACAGGCCTACTCGATTTTATCAAAATATGACAACACTTATAGACATGAGAGATACAATGTATCATTGAGAGATGTTTTATCACACACATACCAGTGACAGAAAGATTAGGATAATGCCTCTGTCCATATCGCATAGGCGGATAACATTACTAATTGTTGCATACTGAGTGTCCGTTTTGTCCTAGCATTGTACTCCCCATTAATGTGTGTCTTTGGCCCAACTAGGAATCGAACTCAGGACCTTCAGGTCTCGTGGCTAATACTGAATAGTTCGAACCACTGATACTGTCTTCTAGTGGTATTATTTGAACTTCAATCAGTTCATGATGTAGCGTGAATATCATCCTATGTTATTGGTGGAAAAACTGTTTTATTCTTGACATGTCACGATGAGACAACTGTCTAGTGTTCCCCAGTTTTCAGTGCTATCTCAACTAGAATCTCTCTCTTTGATGGATACAACTTATCAATTAAAAATCAATTTCTACCAAACCTCTTAAACCAAACTAATTTTATATTGTTGTTGTTGTTTTTGTTGTTTTCTCTCCTTTTTTCCAGCATCATCTTGGTCTACGCTTAGAACATTTTCATTGTTTTAATCAAGATCAAACAAATTGTGGACATTGTCATTTTGATACATATGGTCCAACTGTATCCTATCGTTGTTATTTTTCAATAGCTAATCATTTGTTACGTATTGATCAACCAAGTAAATCATTATGAGAAACGATTAGTTTTCTTTTTCTCCACCCCCCTCTTTCTCTTTGTTGATTTTGTTCTTGTTTGTATTATTTTTCTCAGGAAAAAAAAAGTTGGTTAGTTCAATCTTTCTACTTTTATCATGTTGACTTTTCTCAATTTATTAGTAGTATTTAGTAGTATGTATTACACTTCTATTATTTATTCGGTGGGCAATAAAGAATAGTTATTTTTTTCGATTATCCTTTGCTTATTTCTCATAGGTAATAGATTTGAAGTTGATGTTAAGGGGGTCTAGTTGGGTTGATTGAAATCATATCGTTGTTAACCCAAATACACTCATTTATATACAGATTTTACACACAATCAATGTTTAGTTTGCAAACATTATACAAATGAAAAGTTACATAGGGTCACTGTAAAACACAAATGAATATCATACAGAATAATGCAAATAGTATAATTTCACAGATTGAAATCGTGAGTCAATTGAAGCTAGATCACTATGGAAACCTGGAAAACGTCGCTTCAATTGACTCATGATTTCGATCTGTGAAAGTTCTAAAATCTCCACAAACCCATTCTGAAAATAGTATAATTATCAATCACAATGTATAGCAAATAGTTCACATTAGTTATACTGAACAAAGTTTACTCTTAATTTGTGTAAAACATATTGATGTGAATTAATGTAAAGCTAGAAAATATAAACCCCGATATTGTACTAACTAAAATATTACACTGAGAATGTGTTACACTCAGTTACAGAAAACTCATGAACTCCTCTCTTCTTATCCCGACTTATCATACATACATGTGTATATATGTCGAAAGACAGGTTTGGATATAATCAAATCAATAACTCATAATAGGGATAGGATACATATCCACGAATTTATAGTACACCTACTTCTCAGTGTTCAATATGTGTGTAATATTTATGGTATAGTTCCGTTCATTTAGTGAGTGAATGCTGTATATAAGAGCATATTTTTCACTGGAGACTTCATTTCAAGCTATAATCTTCGCTTTATCCGTTTTTTTTAACCATCCATCAAGTTGGAATGTTCTACAGTGGCGCGTTCACAGAGAATCATCACACTGAATATAAATTAATAATGTATTGAATATAATCAATATAAGATAAATTTGATGCCACATGGGTAATAAAACTTATCGTAAATTGTTATACCAAGTTAGGGGAAATTCATCAATTCACCTTTTTATCAATTACCAATGAGGGCTCATCAATTTTAGGTAGTTATTATTTCTTAAGAGCAACTGATTTACTCCCGTGATCACATGATTAAAGAGTAGGCCTGCTTCGACGGACGATGCTTGCCGTTGTTTTCATTAAGAAAACGCTAAAAGTCTCCAATCCGCAACGTTTCATGAGTTTGTGAAGTCCATAACAATTGCTCTAAGCGATGTTTGATAGATACTGATTATCTGATTTTGTCTGCTAAATAAATACGTTCACTGGTTGGAGATAAAGATACATTCACTCGATAATGTCTTCCCCTTGTTCTTGAATTCCAGTATCCACTCAGTAATCACCTTTTCGCTCTATCTCTTTGAACCATATTTTGTTTCGGTATGAGGACTGCTTACTAGTGGATACTCACAAGAGATCGAATACATAATTTAATGGTTGTCTAATACTCTCTAATTTTTAATAGTTTACCAACGAAAGAAATAAAAATAATCCCTTATTAGTAGCACGTGAGAACTACAGAGGCATCACTCTTCTCTCAATACTAGGAAAAGTCTTCAATAGGATGTTGTTAAACAGAATGAAGGGCTTTGTAGACTCCCAACTTCGAGTTAAACAGACTGGATTCCGTAAGGATCGATCATGTACAGACCGAATCGGTACACTATGGATCATTGTGGAACAATTAATTGAATGGAATTTATCGCTCTACATGAACTTCATTGACTACGGAGGTATTTGATAGCGCGGATAGGACAACATTATGGAAGGTTCTTCGATACTATGGCGTGCCTGATCTGCAGGCCAGACACTATAAGCAACAACCTACTGTGGGAGAGGACAAACCAGATCCAAGCCCAAGAAGAAGCTCTGGAAATGGATAGGACACCTTGAGGAAAGCATCCGACTACGTCACAAGGCAAGGCTTCACTAGGAATCCCCAAAGTCAAAAAAGAATTTGAATACCAAAGAACACATTACACCGAGTAATGGAAACAGACATGAGAAGAATGAGCAACAATTGGATAGAAGCAGAAATGAAGGCCCGTGACAGAGTGGGTTGGAGATTGCTTGTCGGCGGCCTATGCTACTTTGGGAGTAATATTTCTAGTTTTTGAAGAAATTTATGCTTTTCCCAGGATAAATAAAAGTATTTGAGTGTCTCACGTTGCTTCTTTATCTGTCGCTTTTCAAATATTCTTCATTCTTGATTATTAATGAATACGCTTACCGTCACCTCAAATAAATCTTCATAAATGCCCTCAAAAAAAACTGTTTATACAATTTTAACTACTAATTAGTAGTTTAAAATGTATGAGAGAAAATCACCTTACTGACAAAATAAAAAAATAGATTTCCACATTTCAACTCACTAGTCGATCTAACCTAGACCACCATTGAAAACGTGGGAAGCAATTAACTACCTGTAATTTCTCCCGTAAAAAACTACTACAACCTACTCAAATACTCATACTGAACGTTTACAAATAAAATTTTTTACAAGGGTAAAATCTCTACAGATAGTTTTTTAAAAAAAATTTGCTTTTATGTTTCGGCAAGAACTTTTTTGATGTTAAGTTATACATTTTTTAGTTACTATGTATATATATGTATATAGATATGCCGGTAGGTAAAGATCAATGGTGAATAGAACTGTAAAACAAAGAAGGGATTCATTTAGATCTTGATAATTATGCTTGTAATTAATTTATTTGTCTAGTTAGATAAGATCAACTAAATAAAAAAAATTTTGCTTTTGGAGGAGATATATTTATAAAACTCATTATTAAATAATGAATTTTATTAGTGAAGTGGGCGGGATTATAATTTATGAATGAACCAATCAGGTATAAGATAACAGGACTCCGGTTTTTGGCGTGAAATTCATTCATCCATTTGGTGTTAAAAATATAGTTTTGACATTATTGATGATGTTAGTTTGTGATGAAAACCCTAAATGTAATGCCTAACATTGACAATCAACTTTAAATTAGAATTCGAATCCCTCACACTGGTTTATGACCTTCATTTGGTCCTAGTTATTAGGTGGATACTATCAAGGTCAGTCTAGCGTCACTCAAATGTCGTCCATATGTAAATGAACAAGAAGATTATAATGTGTGACTCCGTTCTTTATTTTTGTATTAAATATTTATGCATAGTTTTCTCTTGGATGACATTCTGTAAGAGGGACGAATTTGAATTGTGTAGTTTGCATGATAGTCATTAAATATTGAATTTATATTTGAAACGTGTTGATGTGTTTGAGAACATTTTACTTACTTGCGTGTGTTACTCTTCGTGGAAGAGCATAGGCCTCCCACCGGCACTCTCCATCGAACTTTGTCCTGGGAAATACTTTTCAGCTCCTTCCAGTTGTTATTCATCCTTTTCATATCTGCTTCTATTTCCCGACTTAATGTGTTCTTTGGCCTTCCTCTTTTCCGCTTCCCTTCAAGATTCCAAATTAGGGCTTGCCTCATGATGCAGTTTGATGATATGTTAGGTACAAATAAATACTACTTTCTACGTTGAAACGTGATGTTTGCTAGAGTAAGTTCGCTGAAAACAACCGATTATCATTGATTACTCACTAATCTATGATAAATGAATGAAAGTATCACAGCCTTATACAAGATCTGTCATGATCCGAACAACTTAGTGATAACTGTAAAATTGACAATGACTCAAAGTTCAAATTTCACATGGGTCAGTATTAGTTATTCTAAGAATTACATACAGGTACACCTTGCTAATCAGGATTAACTAGCATGCAATCTTGTTCTACGATTTTCTATTGACTAATTCAAATCGATTAACAATAATGAATAGTTGAATTGATGAGTCAATTAAAGCCAGACGATCGTCTCGTCATGGTATGTAACTCCTCAGCAATGCTCATCCATGATCCCACCTAAGGGATTCGAACCCACAACTTACATTTAATTGATCTTAGCTTTTTTCCTCTATCTCTCCCTTTCTCTCTTGCTCTCAAAAAAAAGTAGAAGAGTTCATCTAAATACTAAAATCTTTCTAATTAAAACGATATTATCATATGACAAATTATTCCAATTAAAATTTATCATTAGTACTAAAAGTATTATTGATGAAGTATAGAAAGAGTAAGAGTAAGAGTGAGAATGAAAGAGAGAAAGGGAGAGCAAAAAGGGAACTTCAACGTTACTATGACCAATTCAA
The DNA here is from genome assembly GCA_944470425.2 of Schistosoma bovis. Lineage (NCBI taxonomy): Eukaryota > Metazoa > Platyhelminthes > Trematoda > Strigeidida > Schistosomatidae > Schistosoma > Schistosoma bovis. Next base: position 4,783,527 of record OX103959.1, on the reverse strand, counting down.
ATTGATGATTATTTAAGCGTGAACATTTTATTTATTCATATGATAATTAATGCCAACAATTATGATTATCTTATTGAGGTGGAAAGTAATTTTTTTTTCCTTAAATACCAAAAAAAGAGAACGTCCTATTACTTCATTAATATTAATTAGGTTGTTTATTTTACTATAATCTCTATATATGTATATATATTATTGTGGTTGCTACTGATATCGACAGATATAAGTAGTATGTGGGGCCCTTGAATTTTGTCATCATTTAGATCGGATAATGTTGTCGAAAGGGCTCTCCACTTTAGTGACCCCAGATCTGACTCCAAGGAGATCGTAATGATGATTGTTGTTGAAATATATATGTTGCCTATCCTCGTATTATAATCATCGACTTAAATCGCATTAGTCAATAACACAAGAATGGACTTTTGAATACATATATTTTGTATATAGAGCGAATGGGATAAAACAAGGCGAAACGACGCGCAGTGGATATGGCGGGTAACCAAGCGGTAATCAATATTTATGGTTACACAAAAGTAAGTTACAGACATGTGATGAGTAATGGGATAAGAAATGTAAACACACCTACGCGCTCATATAAAAACAGTCAAGATTGATAAGCGAATAAATAATAAGGTTGGAATGCGACTCAAGTAGAATGAATAGAATGGGCTATCCGAAAGCTAGAATGGGCTTAACATAATAACCGACACTGCAAGTATACAACACCAATCGAAAATGGAGAACCTGGAGGCAGAAGGTTGACAAAATCGAAGAAAAGCGAACAAGAATAGAGAGTGATTGATATAGAAATGAAGGAACGGTAAAAATCTGAGACGATTGATTGACATTTTGCAAACGAATTAATTGCTATGTGGTTCTCAGAGATTCTGTAATTTTGTACTCTGATGCATTCGGTTGTTCCTATTGGTGTTTTCGTTCACTACAATATTAATGAATGAAACAATCAATTCCTGATGTATGTGAAGTGATAGGTTACTAGGATCAAATCTCTGTGTTAAATACTAACAATCCGATACTATTTTATCCGGTGACAATGTTTGGAATAGAAGGAGGCGATCATTTTACATTCTATTGTTAGCTACAAATGAAAAGTATAATAAACTCATGTGTTCAATGAACTTATATACTAACAATGATGTTTCATTTAAGTCATATTCATAGTTTTAGACTATCTTGTTGAGGTTCTTTTATTTATTATGTTCAGTGGTTGGAGACATTGAATGTGGTTCATAATTGACTACAACAGTTGTATTCACTCTTAAACCTCCCGTTAGATTTTGACTTTTCACTTTGAACTTCCCGAATTCACTCGTTAATATCGAATCGTATTGTCTATACCTTTTTTTTATGTCCATAATAATGGAATTCTAATTTATTAACAGAAAAATTATTTTTGATCGACATCATGAACCGATTGATGTTAGACCACCATGGAAAACCTGGAAGCACTGGAAGGTTGTTTCGTCCCATTGTGGGACTCCTCAGCAGTGCGCATCCCCGTTCCCACTCTCGGGATTCGAACTCAGGGTCCTCGGTCTCGTGCGCAAACACTTAATCACTGAGCTGGCATCCAACGGTGTGAATATCTAACTTCAACTAATTCACGAAATTACGCGACCATCTTCCATTGTCTGAGGTAGATACCTGTCTCTACCTGACATGAATTAGCTCCACTGGTCACGGCTTCCTATCAGAACTCGGAGAATTCCCTCATGAATTCAGTCACCAATGAGCACATGATTTTTGAATTAAAATAAGATTTTCTTACTAGTTTTTGATTTTAGTGAGTTTTCACTGATTTTATCCTTGTTTTCTCAAATTCTCTCTTCGTTATTATGTTCATACTGTCCATATAAAGTCGTTTTCTTTCTAATAGTAGACTTTCAATAAATTCAAAAGGATGCGTCTCTAATTTTCTTAGTGTTGAGTTAATTGTAACATAATTAAAGGCTTTCTTTCTAAGATTCCGAAATTCTATGGTTATAGACAATAAGATCAATTAAGTAGATACTGATGTATACGGTTTGACAATTTATTCATACGAACAACTGACCTGGTTTAAACTTCCACTAAAGGACCATCTATATGTAAGACAATGTTATTTGATATCTGACAATGATACAAGAATGATGAATTGATCTGCTTGAATGCTATTACGAGTTCACCGTACTCGGTAACGGAACGAAGGTGAAAGATACAGTGACACGATTAGCTATTTTAATCTGTTGTCCTCGGCCCTGCTAACTGGGTCGAGAATTCTTGATGAGGCGTAGAGAATGTATTCTACGAGGACCTAGGAAATACGAGGTCACTAAGCGCACAAATCAAGCTTATTTATACAATGATAGAAACACCGTTGAGAGAGCCACAAAATAGTGTAATGTTATATTGTGTCGTCGCAATTGTTGTGCCGGAAAAAACACTGATCACTTATACTCGGAATGAAGGACCTCGGCAATTCCCACGATGCGAAAGTAAGAACAAAAAGACTGCTTTAATTGATGATTTATTAACCCCAAAACACTATGACGACGATGAATCAAAATAGTCTAAAATACGCTGGTTTATATATTGATTGTACACCCATTTTGATTAATAATTAGGATGAAATCACATACTCACTTATAACAGATCACTTACTGAGCATAGTTCATGTCAACTAAATACAAGAATATCTCGTATATTATACAGAAGAAAATATCATACTGGGAAAACTAATCAAAAACTACACTTGAATGATCCTCATGTTGAATCAAAACGGATGTTGAATGTTGAATAAAACTCATAATGAGTAAATCAATCGAAAATTGACTTTTCTTCCCATCATATCAGTACTAGAAAAAATCAGTCAATCAATGACAGTCAAGGATTTCGGAGTGGGAAATGTAATCTGTAAGTCAACTAAGCGTCTCTTGGCGCGAAAACATAAAATTCAAATTTTCAGAATATAATTACAAAATTAGGACATTTTCCAAGTGAGTTCTGGAGATCTAACGTACTCAACATGAATATTACTACGAAGTGTGTACTAACCAAACAGCATAAGGACACTGTAACAAAGTTACTATTATTACTATCATTATTCAGTTTTTCGTACAGTATAGAATGCTCAGCACTATTTTAACAAGCTTCCTTTTCTTATTGGTTGATTGATCCTGATGATAAATATTGAGTGATTGCCAGTTAGATGTTAACAATTGAGGAATCGACATCTGAATAATGTACATCCTTTCCAATGCATATTGCAGTCACCACGATATCTCTGATTGGGCTTTTTTATACCTTGTAAAGTGATAGGTTGTAAACTTTTCATAAACGCACCTGAATAAGTTATGCGATTAAGAGGCATAATGATGTAAATGGCATGGAACAGGTAACCCAGATATTCAATCAGGCCATCAAAATAGCTTTTAAAGGTTAAAAGTATACCTAGATATTTTAAAAGAAAACAAATTGATGGAAGTTGATTTTTATTCCACTAACCTGTTTTATCACATATTAACAATGGTACAAATGAATTAACTGATTGATATGCTACTTCCGATATGAGTGAGACTCTAGTTGTGAGGGAGGTATTGATACCAATTGTTTGCTGAAAGTGAAGTAAATGGATCGTTCGTTGAAACCTGTAAGTTAAAGGTTGAAAGGTGAATGGAATCCCTTAAGCATTGGACAACTACTCCACATTGCGAATACTTTCGATTGTAGAGAGAAAGTAAACTATTTGAGCTATCAGTAGGGGCGGCCAAACCAAAACATGGCATCAGTGCTTGAAGCCACTAACTTCTAGTCTGAGCCATGTTGGTAGATGCAGACTACTTGGTTGGCGTTCGCATGACTGTTCTAATGAATGGTGATATGTCTCAGAATCGATCACCATGGCGTCGGTGTATACACTCTTCCCTTAAACTATGAGATTAAAATTGCTTCATATCTTTCTTTCTACGAACTAATTCTTTCTTCCTGTATTATTATATCCTTATATGCAATCTTTCTTGTATATATTACCACCTCTGAATTAACTACCTTTATGAATCCGGTGTCCATCTTGTTGTGTTAATGAGGTTTGGCAACTTGGACCGATCCACATGTGTGCCTAGTCCTACGTTGTAGCTGACTAACTGACTCATTTACTTATAATTTATATTTGTCTTTAGAAAGATGACTGATTTATTGATTAGTTTGACTGGAATAAAAATGAAAGTTATTCTCCAACAGTTAATGATCTATTCACTTTTTTTTTGTGTGTGTGTGCGTGTGTTCTCATGTTCATTTTTATTTATCTCAGTTTTATTTCATTTAAAGCCTAGATATTCAAGCAGGCCCCCCCCATCCCTTCATCACCACCAGGTAAGTAATACAATAATCATTAATCAATTGTTGGCATAAATTTCACCATATCAACTGGTCAAATTGTACATCACAAAAGATGAAAAGAATATTCACGTAGTTTTTTTGTATTTTGTATTTTGAAATTTTGCCAAAATCACCAATGTGACCTTGTGAAGTCGTTAAACAATAATAATTATAATAACATTGATAGAATGAAGTGGACATTACTTTTCTGCTTTCTGTTTTTATAAAGAAGAACGTTTAAGAGAAAAACCATCCAAGATGTAAAATAGAAAGGAAAGAAAGAAAGAAAAAAGAGAGAGAAAGATTATATACTTTCGTTTGTGCGGTTCATTGCGTTCATTCAAAGAATAAAAAAACAGACATGATGTTTATGGAATGTGTCGTTATAAGAACCTGTGTGAATCGTTATTTCTTTTTTTCTTCTTTCTTTCTTTCATATTGTATTGAACGAGAATATACAAATGGGGACAATCGAATATGGGGAAGATTTATAGCTCAGGTGGATGATTTTGATGGAGTTTTGTTCTTTGAGCTGGATAGTCTAGTCGTGGGGCTTTCATCGTTCTTCTGAACGACATCCTCAGCACAAACTTCAGATAGAAGTGATGCATCCGAATTTCTCCATATGTGTTTCACAGCTTGTCATGTAGACCTCGATATTGATTGATTCTTGTTGACCTTAAATTTGTCCTTGTTTACTTCTCAGAGAACGAAACTCCATCAAAATCATCCACCTGAGCTACAAATCTTCTCCACCATCTCAAAATCGTTGGAGTTTTGTTCTATGAGGTGGATGGTTTGGTCGTGGAGCTTTCATCGTTCTTGACTGGAAAAACACCAGAGAATTTTTAGAAGCTTGGCACTCAGGTCAATCAGCAATCAACAAGCACATTGAAATCGATCCAATTTATCAACCAGTCGGGAAAATTATGCACAAACATAGAAACAAAAATCAAACCAGTGGGAGATACAAACCAAAACAAAGAATTAAACAATGACAAATTTAAGGTCAACAAGAATCAATCAACATCGAGGTCTACAGGACAAGCTGTGAACCACATATAGAAAATTCGAATGCTTCACTTCTATCTGAAGTTTGTGCTGATGATGTCGTTCAGAAAAACCATGAAAGCTCCACGACTAGACCATCCAGCTCAGCAAACAAAACTCCATCACGATCGAATGTGTTTGGATAGAAAGTTACAAAATCATTTGCAAAATGTCAATCAATTGTCTCAAACTTTATTGTTTCTGTATTTCCATATCAATTGCTTTCTATTTTCGTTATTTCCTTCTCCATCTTCTTAAGCCTCTGCTGCCAGATATTCTATTCTTGACTATCGTTATATACTACTCATGTCGATATAAGTAACACACACCACAATGTAACTAATAACTGAGTTAGTATGTATGCATTTTTATATTACATATTGGACATCTCTTAAATTTTCTAATTAACTTACTGATTAACATTGATTTGGTGAGATAATGGTGAATAGTTGGTCTGTTTGTTGGCTTCTATATGAATATCAGCTAGCTGTTTAACACCACAATACATTTTTGCTCATATCAACTCATACAGACAACAATAAACATGAGTTTATCCGGAAAAATGTTGAAATATTATTGGACAGAGGAAACATAACTCCACCTATAGCTCTTCTACAGTTATTGTCGGTCCCAAGCCTGAGTAAAGGAGGAGGGTTTAGCATGGGGTTGACAACCCCATCCCACAGGAAAAAATTCTTACTAAAAAACGTTAACCAGATTAAACAATTTAAGCCATTTAAACTCTGTCCTGGGAGTTGTGAGAAGAATTATGACGCCTCATGATGAAAGCCAAGATTCTTCGAAAGTCACGGGATTGATTCCTTTTCTAACAACCAGAACAACAATTTTTATAGGTACATGGAACGTTCGGACTATGTGAGAGACCAGGAGGACCAGTCAAATAGAAACGGAAATGAGGAGATACAACTTGGCAGTATTCGGAATCAGAGAAACCCATTGAACCTAAGATGGACAGCAAAAGCTAGATACTGGAGAGATGTTGCTATATTCCGGTCACGAAGAAGAAAATAATCCAAACACTCAGGGAGTTGTTCTGATGTTGTCCAAACATACAAATAGAAGGCACACACTTACGGATACCAATCAACCAAATTCCAGGTTAATAAAACAAACTATTAATGAGTTGTAGAGTAATTACATTCACTCAATTCGTTTTGAATGCTTGATATTTATTTTTAAAAGTTGACATTCTGTTAGAATTTTTTTATTTTTTTTGAAAGAAAGTTTGGTTGTTAACCCAATTACAAAATTTGGATCACTCTAGTGATGTTAGCAGGTAATAGGTGTTACTTCAAACGAGCTATGAAATTAGAAGATTGAATCAGCTAATCAATACTTCAAGTTCAACTAGTTATATTACATACTAATCTCTAACGTATGGAATAATTATAATCTTTGAATTTGCCAAAGTGACTTGGATAAATTGATGGAAGGAAAGTTGTCGTGATAGTTGACAGTTTGTTAGTCAACGAATTCCAGTGTTGGTATAACTCCCTAAATGCCCTAATACGGCCAAGGGTGGAAAGAGTCAGCTCTCCCTCTATAAATACTCTCACACGGCTACACGTATTCAGACATTGACAGGGAAGTCTTACTCACTGCTTTCTCTTAGCGGGGGTGTTTTTTACGAAATTGAGAGGACGAAAAGCGAATGTCCGACGCTTTGAATGGGTCGGTGGACAAAAAGAGTCCACCTAGGGGAGTTGGAGAACCCTGATTCTAAACCAATGGTGCACATGGGCCCCAACATTCTGAACGAACGAATGAACCTATTGTTGGTCACTGGCTACCATGGGACTGCATCTCCTGACATTGCTCTACTGCTTTGTGGATCAGACCTTTAAGTCAAAGGCTGCGGCTGTGTCCCCCTTAGAAAACTAACGACTTCACTCTGGGCACTCGGGCATTATCATAGCACACATCCACAAATCAAGTGACTTGTGTGACGCATATGTATTTGGTGCTCCTTTGTACTAATATTTATGTATTCAAATAAATAAATAATTGTTGCTACATTGCCTATTTAAACATACATCTAAGACAGAGTTTATATTGATGTATTTCATGACGATTTTACAATTATTGACAAACAACCATTAAAGTCAAGGAAGCGGTAGAAAAATGGGATTCCTCACTAGTGAACATCTATGACCCTACCGAATTGCCGAGCTCAGAACCTTTAGGTCTCGTGGCAACCGCCTAACCACCAGACTACTAAACTGGTATTCAGCGATTTACCTATCTAATTTTACTAATCACAATCGTGAACAGTAAAATTTAACCATATTGAGTGTCAGTCAATTAGCCACTGAATGAGTTGGAAAATGGTTGTTAAATATAACAAACAGATTGAAAATAAAACCCAACTACCATTATAAACCCTCTATACTTATAATTTTACACTGCTACTGTGATATGTGCTACTGATGTTGACAGATATAACTAGTATGCATCACCAATCGGAAGTGAAGCACCTGGATGCAGAAGGTTGAGAAAATTGAAGAAAAGAGAACTTAGACAAAGAATGATTGGTGTGGAAACGAAGGAACAATGAAGTTTGAGATGATTGATGGATTTTTTGCAAACGAAGAATTTACTATATGGTTCTCAGATTTTACTAAAACATTCTGTAATTTCGTATTCAAATACATTTGATTGCCATTGGCCGTGTTCTGGTTCACTAAACTGTCCCCAATACCACAGGCTTCATATAACATTCTGTCTCTCAATGTGAGGAATTCCATACTGAGAATAAGTAGATGTTCAGGGCTTCTTGATGTCCAATGGTTGCCCAATTAGTATCAAACGACAGCGAAAATCACACCACAGCATAGGTGGTGTTTACTCATACGCAATATATGATACAAGTTTGAACCCTACATTGAGTGTCAGTCAATTAAAGATTGCAAATATGTATTATTGATTCAAATCATTTATCAAGTAAGGGGTCAGTTAGATTGTCTGCAGTCGTTTAACGTCAAGGAAACTAAACCATAATATCCAGTTACTTAGACAAGCGACAATATCGTAACCTAATCGACTAACTACGACTAACCCTACAGGCAAAGAAGTAAAGAAATTCAATCATGTTAATATTTAGCACTGATTTCATTAAGTAATTGTCCTTATATGTCACGATTCGAATATTTTTCATAATGTTAACCATTAGATTCTAAATCAGTTTCCCTATTGATGTTCTCGTTCAATACACTGTCCATAATCTTTCAGGCTTCATATAATAAAAAAACACTGAAACATTTATAATTTCACATTTATCAGTATAGGGATTGTGGAGATTGTTCCAGGTTTTCAATAGTGGTCTAACATCAATCGGTTCATGATCTCAATCAAAACTTGACAATCTCCAAAACCCTTATACTGATAATTACCATGTGCTCACTAGTGACTAGCTTTGTGAGAATATTCTTGGAGTTCTGATGAGAAGCGGTAACCAGTGGAGCTAATCCATGATGGGTAGAAACAGATGTCTACCGCAGTACAATGGGAGATGGTTGCGCGACTTCGTGGATTAGTTGATGTTAAACAGTAACACCATTGGATGCCGGCTCAGTGGTTCAGTACGGTTGAACGTTCGCGCGCGAGACTGAAGGCACTGCTAAGGAGTCCCACAATAGGACGAAACGGCTGTCCAGTGCTTCCAAGTTTTCAATGCCGGTCTATCATCAATCGGTTCATGATCTCAATCAAAATTTCACATTTCACTTACAGTAAAAAAAAAGTAAATCTGGATCAAACCAACTAGAAATAATCAAAGGTGAAATTTTACACTGAATCATAAAATTCGTTTCCCTTTTTTCTCTTGAATTTTTCCTTCTTTTTTTTTTTCCTTTTAGTTTTCCTTTAGTTTTTTATTCTGTTAAAGAAAAGAAAAAAGCGAATGAAGTTAACAACATACATGGTTTGCTTAGTGAAGGGTATGATGATGATGATGATAATGATGATGATGATTGCGTAATGAGTTATAGTTTAATGAAGGCCCAATATTCAAACAAATATACAAACAAACATACAAACAAACGCAACTATGCACAAACGTTTTTCTTTTGTTTTAGTTGAATGAAGTTTAAATTAAAATGAAAAAATTTTAGAGGTTTGCTTTTTGTTTTTGCGGTTTTTCGTCTTGGTTTTTCTGTATACTATTGAACATTGAATGAATGAATGAATGAATAATGCACTATTGAACATATGACCTCATTAAGTGATATTTAGTATGGATGATTTATTTTTAATTCGTATGAAATATTATTATTATTATAGTTGAATTCATGAGTCAATTGAAGCTAGATCACCATGAAGAACCTGAAAGCACTGAATGGCCGTTTCGTCCTATTGTTGGACTCCTCAGCAGTGCACATCCACGATCTCGCTCGCAGGATCCGAACCCAGGGTCTTCAGTCTCGCGCGCGAACGCTCAACCGTACTGGATCACTGAGCTGGCATTCAATGGTGTTACTGTCTAATATCAACCAATCCACCAAGATGGGCGACCATCTTCCATTGTACTGAGGTAGACACCTGTTTGTACCCACGCGGATTAGCTCCACTGGTCACGACTTCTAACCAGAACTCCAAAAATATTCTCACGAAGCTAGTCACTAGTGAGCACGTGTTAATTATTAATGGTGTTAATTATCCAATGCTTCCAGGTTTCCAGTGGTGGTCTAATATCAATCAGTTCATGATCTCAATCAATAAGAAATCATTTTACTTATGCTGTACATTCATTGTGGGACTTCTCAGTAGTGATCATTCATAATCCCATCTCACGAGATTCGAACGCTGAACCTATAAGTCTTATTATTATCATTATTATTGAGAGATGTTGAACTGAATGATTTCGATATTGAAATGAAAGAAATAAAACAAGCAGAAAACTATGGAAAATGTTTAGTTTCATGATTGATAACACGAATTGATTTCCATTTTTTTTAAAAAAAAGAGAAAACCTAATAGAAACTGGCAAGCAGTAGACAGTTGTTCCGTTCTAGTATAGGACTTGTTAGTGAAAGTGTATATTCATCACCTAACTAAAGAGTGTGCATTAATCTAGTGGTTTAAAAAAAATAAACGGTCGTTAAAACCTTTTGAATATCTTGATTTTGATCCTTAATATGATCCTAGATATTCACTCTCTCTCTCTCTGTTAGGGATTCCATACTGAGAACAAACAAATCACAATTGATTGATCACTGGGTGGCGATCAATGTCATGCATGTCTAGTCTTTATTAGTGCAGATCGAATGCTATCAACCATGTTCAGGGCTTCCTAATTTCTAATGGTTGTCCGTTCAATACTATGAAATTCAGTGACCATTAAAACAATCTGATTTAAAGATGGTAAAGTAGATCTATTTACTTAGTCAACTTCAGTTCTCTAAATGTTGAATTCATCTCTGAATAATCCCTAAAAACGTTTCATTTAAATAAGGGTAATGGGTAGATTGGGTGACCAAATTCATGAAAAGTGTTCATAATTTTTTTAATGTCAGAAGTCATAACTGATAGTGGAGAATGTGATTTGGTTTGAGATTGATATCCCTAATGATACTAGTTGGTGATTGAGCTTATTTGAGGATTGATTTGATCACTAAGATCATTACGTTTTGACTCAATGATCTTAAACTATAAACCATCAATCCTTCAAAAAAATATTTCAATTACTTCACTTGCTAAGTACTGTTTATCATGGATTTATATCAATACAGTAATATTTCAACTGATGTTTGATTTTATTATGACTGTATCTGTTATGATCGATACCATCGACTAATCATCATGACGCATAATCAATTGAATGATGTTAAAACTATGAACCATGATATTTCGATTGAATGATACCATCCAGTGCTTCCAGGTTTTCCATAGTGATCTAGCTTTCATTGACTCATGATCATTACTTTTGATATCAACTGTTGTAACTTATCGTCAATGCTTTCAAATATAGCCTATAATTGTATTGAAATCACCTTGATCTACACTAATCTTCTTCAAAGTTAGAAACTTTGAATGATTTCTCTGAAAAGGAGAAAGAAATCTCATTCCTAGAAAATGTGCAAGAAAGTACATCACACTAAAGTCACGAAATACTTTCGGACAATACGTTCAACTACTTATAAGTAGACTAACAGCCCATCTATTTATTTTTCTATCGCATTTCTATCATAAAATGTACTTCGTTTGTATCATTATAAGTTTGGGTTTAAATTATCTTGTTATTGATATTCAGGATTGAAATCTGGTCAGCATTTGTTGACATATGTGCCTACTTTATAGACTGCCTAAATATAAACCTTTTGTCATTAGTTTTATAGAATAGAAATACTATGGATAACATTTAATTAGATTTATTACTAATCAATTGGATGTACCTGCAACATTCCTGTGTTAGTATCTATGTTAAACCTTGAATAGAATACATTTAATTTCATGTATGTCAGGTTCTTCTTAATGCAAATCGAATCCTATCGACCAAGTCACATTGTGGTCACTAGTCTAGGTGGACTCAATATTTGAGTGCACTATGTTGAGATAAGATGGTTGTTGGAGATAGACAACAGGAAACTCTGAATCTAGTTTTCGTACTACCTGGTATCCGTCAGTAAAGTATACCTGTAATCTTGAAGAAAATGATACTCTCAGACAGATTCGATTCCATATCACCCAGTTTCACAATCAGAAATCCTATCCATATTGTGACTGATCTCCTGTCAGACTGAAATCTATTTACAAATTGATTCATCACTGGGTGATAGTAATCCATGTCATATGTACCAGTTTACTTCTTAGTACCTACTGAATCCTATCGATCAAATTGTAATATACATATATAGTACATTTGATTGTTTCATGATAACCCATCTATTCTATCATTATTCATTCATATTTAATAGTATCAATGATGAAAGAAGGTAAACTTTGACTTAAAAGAAGAAAATTTAACTGATAAACATTCTTTTTCTTTTGAATAGAAATAGATCTAATAGAAGTTTCTTTGTTAGTTTATATCATGTTGCTTTATATTTCATGCTGTTATTATTATTATTATTATGAATATATGGATAGTATTATTGAACTTATTCAACCGTGTAACTTACTACCTTTTAAGAGATTTCTTGTTGCCGCCATTGATTAGTTAACCAGTTAAATGTTAAAAGACTAGGAGTTGTGTCTATGTGTGTGTGTGTGTTTGTGTGTGTTTGTGTGTGTATTTTCTTTTATTAGTTATTTCTCTTGACTATCAAATATGTAAAGATGTGAATACCGGGTGGAATAAGTTAATTACATTCTATTTTATAATGGAAAAGTATAGAGTTGTGTAATAATAGTAACAATGTATATATATATATATGTCTCATTTATCTGGAACAGATTGAATAACCTTCTAAGGACATACACATATATACGTAATATTATTAATATGGGCTTAAATGAAAGGTCATATCTTATTACTATTATTATTATTATTGAATGATTGAGAACAGAAACTTGAAATCTGTTTTACCGCTGTATGTGAGTGAGCAACAGAGAGAGAGAGAGAGGAGAGGGAGAGAGGGGGGAGACTTTTAAACCGTTGACTATATTGTTCCCGTTGTTGTTTCTGGCTAATTTTCGGATTGTTTTTCTTTTCTTTTTTTCTTCTTTTTTTGTGCTTAAGACGATGTGACTTATTTATTTAAGAATGATGTTGTTGTTTTTTTGTTTGTTTGTTTGTAATGATTACTGGCCTTAATATGTAACTTTCATTTACATGTTCAATGAAAGTGATTAAGGGTATTTGGTAATTTTACATTCATTTAACTGAATGATTTAAATTATGTAGCTTTTTATGATGATTCTAGGCATTTAGAATTGAAGTTTCTAATTATTACACAATAGGACGAAACGGCCATCCAGTGCTTCCAGGTTTTTCATGATGGTCTCGCTTCAATTGACTCATGAATTCAACTGTTGAAATTATTCCAAATGTATTTAGTTAGTTGTTACTGATGGGAATATTTCTGTTCGATCACTTTTAAAGGCTTTGATTTATGTCTAAATGTTGTTTTGTTATAGTTATAGTTTTAGTTTTAGTTTCACTGAGGTGTACACGTACACTTTACTGACATACGCAAACTAGAATGACGTTTTATTCAAGATTTCTTATCAACTATATATTTAAGACTAGAAGCCACAAGACAATTTGATCAGTACCGAAGGACCAAACAAGTATGATATAGATTATTATTCAGTGATTAATCGATTGTAAAAATATCTCAGTTCTACAATGGGTCAATCGGGTCTCGAATAATGACCAAATCTCAAACTGTGATACTCAGTGATTCGGGTTCGAATCCTACGTGAAGAATTAGTTTTCTGAAGATTGTGTGCATTCTTGGCGAGACTAATTTATGGACGACCTTTGAGCGAATCTTAAGTGACCTTGAGAAATATTAGCCAATCAGCAAACAGTCAGTATAGAGTAAAATTATGTTATGCAAAACCAAGGATACACTTCTTATACGTGGTTCAAAAACTTGTCAAGATGAGAAAGAGGTTCAGAGGTTCTAAAATCATAATGCATGCAGTAGAGGAGACCATCTATATGGTTACAGAATAGTCGGCCTCTGGAGTCATGATATAGTCTCAAAAACTCTTTCAGACTCGACCTAATAGCTTCAATATTGCTTGTGTGCACTCCGGTTGTTGAATTCACAAAATGCTACTTGTGGATAACGACATAATGCACATAACCAAGCCTATGTAGGAGTCTGTACACTCTCCAAACATCCGTATATATTGTAATACCTGGCTGCAGCCAATGTTACAGTTGCTTTTATTATCCAGTTCGCAATAATTGTCAGAATTTGCCTTAGTTAGGAATTATATATGTGGTTTTCATCACGAACTGACATCAGCTATAATGCCAGAAATTTATTTAACCAAATGGATGAAAGGCTTTCGCGTTAAAATCCGATATCTATTATCTTATACCTGATTGATTCGTCCACAAATTATAGTCTCGCCGTTTAATTGGCTATAGCCGCTTAATTATTACGTTTTGTACAAAATTCTCTGTGAACCGATCGTACGTCAGCATTAAGCACTGAAGTTGTTGCCGTAACTTTGAAATCTCTAAGATGCCACTGATTGGCTCGGCCATAAATTAGAGTCTCGCCGCATTCTTTCCAAATGACTTTTCACTAACATGATCAACAAGTTGAATAGAGTTTTCTACTGCTTAGCTCCAACCATCTAATGTCACCTTGACAACAAAGAAAATTTCACAGTTAAACCAACTATCTAGGAGAATGATTTAACATCATTATTTCGATATTTAAAAAAGAAAGATAAACAAATTTCCTTTACATAATGTAAAACCACAACTAATCAAAATCAGTAGAGTTGCAATAATTTATCAACAATAGATTAGATTCTTTATCAGTATAAGCTTGTGAAGATTGTTGAGTTTTGATTGAGATCATGAATGGAATAATATTAAATCACCATTCAAACCTTGGAAGTACTAGAAAGCCATTTTATCCTGGCTGAGGAGTCCTATACTAGGACGAAACGGTAGTTCAGTGGTTCCAGATTTTCATTGATGGTCTAACATTGTCTTTATTTATGGGTATAAATGAGATTTAACAACAAATACCAATTCAGGGACATACTCTGTGGTGATCATACTTTTATTGTCTTCGTTTTTAAGAATATAATATACAACGGTATATTGTATTATTTTGAAGTTATTATTTCATGAAATCATAGACTGACCTTTGTAAGTTGATCATTGGAAGCCTACAAACACTGAACAATTGTTTTGTCCAAGTATAAGACTTCATAATGGCAGTGCGCATTCATGAATCCATTGGAAACAGAATCCAGAACTTTAGGTTTCTGCATTAGGCGCTTTATCACGAGGTCACTGAGTTGAAGTTAAATGCTTCACATATCTAACTTCCGATAATCCCTGATTTTCAATAGTTGTCTAGATAGGATTAAACTGTATTGGAAACTGTAATTATTATTGTTACATAGAAGTTTAATTTTTTCTAACATTAAGAGTTTATTAGAGCTTACAGATGAATAGATACACTAATAAAACTCAATAAGTTACATCATATCTCTTCAGATTATGTAATCTGAAATGTGAGAGGGGTTTTGTGGTTATTATAATATTTTTTAAAAGTTGAGTTCATGAGTTAGTCGAATCTATACCACCATAGGAGACCTAGAAGCACCTACTATGGAACTCCTTAGCAGTGCACATCAACGATCCAATCTCGCAAGATTTGAACCCTGCACCTATCAGTCTTCTGTGAGAACGTTTAACCTCTACACCACTGAGTCGGCCGATATCCAACGGTGTTAATAACTAACTTGAATCAATCCACGAAATTGAGCCACCGTCCACCATTGTCATCAGTGAGTTACTATCTCACAACAGACCTGGTTCGAATCTAGCGGGGTGAGATCTTGGATGTGGACTGCTGAGGGGCCTCATACTGGGACGAAATGGTCGCCAAGTGCTTCCAGATTTTCCATAGTGATCTAGCTTCACATGACTCATGAATTCAACTATTAACTTAATCTGTAATAGCATAAATAAGTTATCTACTATCCTTGTGTCCAGGTTGGAGTCAATTTGTCTTCCTGTATATTGATTCATCGATCAGTAGTATATAAAGAGAGTCATCACTTCATTTGGAAATGTTGTACGGGTTATTTTATTCATTTTTCTAATAAAGCCTACTTAGCTTTGTCTAGTTTACGTAGTTTAAATCAAAAATTGATTTTAGCCAGATCACTAGCAAAAATCAGGGAATACTGGGCAGTTTTTTTCATTCTAGTATCAAGCTCCTCAGCAACAGTGCACATACATGATTCCATGACTTGTGGTCGGACCTATGGCCTCCAGACCACTGAGGCAACATCCACCCATTTATATGAATACATTCCATCAATTTTTGATATTCTGATTATTAAGTATGAGTGAATTGGGGCCATCCACTATTTTCTGGCTTTCAGTGGTAGTCTGGATAAGATCGGTTTGTGATTTTAACTGTAAATACTCTACGATCTCTTTAAACCCCTCCCTACAATTGATTTTCTGATTATATTCTGTTATTGATACTTATGTTTGTTTATTACATGCGAATAGTTGCTTATGATATAAACTTAATTTTAAGTAATATATATGCAAAGGTTTTGGTTTGCCTCGTTGTTGATAGTAGAAACTGTTTGACCGATCTTTTCAATGAAAAGCGCAAATCTTTATCTTATTGGTTCGATAGTATCTTTTAGTAACAAGATATTTGTTAAAGTTGAATTGTAACTATTGATAGATTTCATGACTGACGTTTTGACCCGTTCAGAACTCGTCAGCTGGATGTATCTGCATTCTATAGTTGTTATGCGCACTGAGATGAAAGTACATTCATATTACGAGTCTTAGATGGGACGAAATGTACTTTCTGGATTTTATCGTGGGTAAAGTTTTAATATGTATATATGTCCAGTCACTCATGTATAACCAACATAGAATCTACCATAGATATGCATCGTGTTGAAGTTGGGAATATAGAAAATAAACGAATTTACACAATTGGGACCTATTTTATGCCATATTCCTTTAGTTCTCCATTGACGATGACTATCGCTAGGACTTAAAAATGTATTCTGTGCCTGACAACGCATTTCAAACCAGCGGTAACAAAACTGATATTACTTCTTTGAATCTACTCAAAAAACGATGCAACATTGAGCATTGATGTAGACAAGGTTCGGGGATACATGTCACATCAGAATTTTCATCTCATGAAGCAACGGAATTCCGTTGAAACACATAGAAGAGTGTTATATCTAGAGCTTAGTTTCTAATCATACCGCGTACAAATAGAGCACTCGAAGACTAGAACCCTCCAAGTCTCAATTAATAAGACATAAGACAAGTGAAAGGGATGCTATTACAAATAATGTCAAATATGGTACAGAACTACCAGGTATTTATAGATTTTATTGAAAAAGAAATCATCATTATAATCCTTCAATCTACATACAGGGGATTATTAACATTTGTTTAATAGGGAAGCTACATATAGGTATTCTGGATTATCCTTCCAAAAGATGATTAAATGGAATATCTTCGGCTCTTTCTGAGCTTCCTAGGGCTTACTAGAGTTCACCCATGAAATGTTCTCACAAAAGCATTATAAATGTTAACTTGTGTTCTTTTGGAAGTCAAAATAAGTTTTTGGCATTGGTTTTAGTGTGTTTTTTAAAAAACAAATAATCAGTTTTGAAATGATTTAAAAAAATTAGCAACCCTAAGAGGAATCTTTTGTTGAGTAATAAACTATTTGAAGAGATGATCAATTGATCATTAATCATTTAGGTTCATTTCTCCAAATGCCCTGGTACGGCCGAGAGTGGGGAGAGTCCGCTCTCCCTCTCCAAATGCTCTTACATTACCACGTGTATATAGCCTCTGTCAAGGAAGTTCTACTCACTGCCCTCTCGTACAATGGGTGTTGTTTACGAAATTGCGAGGACGAAAAGCGAATCTCCGGCGCTGTAACCGGGCTGGTGGACACGGAGAGTTCACTTAGGGGACTTGGAAAACTCTCATTCCAAACCAATGGTGCACATGAGCTCCAGTATCCTGAGGGAAGAAATGTCGTATGAACCAATCGTTGGTCAACGACTACCATGGGAATGCATCTTCTTACGTTGCTCCACTGCCTTGTGGATCAGACCTTCAGGTCGAAGGTTCTGGATGTGGCTGGCCCCCTAAAAAAACCACCTGCCTCGGTTTTGGCACCCGGGTAGTATCACAGCCCTCACACATATCAAATGAGATCTGTATGACGTATATGTATTTGGTGCCTCCTTGTACCAATATCTCTGTGTTCAAATAAATAAATAGATAAATTTCCTGATTGAAGAGTCCTATACTAGGACCAAACACTTATCTGATTCTTCGAAATTCTTAATGGTTGTCTAACTTGTATCGATCCGTGGTTTCAATGATACCAGTGTAAATTCTTATACATTTCCTATTGATCATATTGATTCATGTATAGATTTGTTTATTCACTGTTTACATGCAGTTAAATAAATCAGTGAAGATCTGTGTTCTACTTCATGTACTTATATTCCTCATGTAACTTGAATTAATACTGTTTTTTTTATCTCTTTACATAAGCTTATCGACATTAATCTGATTATGGCCTTAATTATGTAAATTAACTATGTAACCACTTATCTGTTTCATTATGATTATGCAATTCATTATTATTATTATTATCACTATTATTATTAGTAGTAGTGGTAGTAGTAGTCGTAGTAGTAGTAGTAGTAGTAGTAGTAGTAGTAGTAGTAGTAGTAGTAGTAGTAGTAGTAGTAGTAGTAGTAGTAGTAGTAGTAGTAGTAGAAGTAGTAGTAGTAGTAGTAGTAGTAGTAGTAGTAGTAGTAGTAGTAGTAGTAGTAGTAGTAGTAGAAGTAGTAGTAGTAGTAGTAGTAGTAGTAGTAGTAGTAGTAGTAGTAGTAGTAGTGGTAGTAGTAGTAGTAGTAGTAGTAGTAGTAGTAGTAGTAGTAGTAGAAGTAGTAGTAGTAGTAGTAGTAGTAGTAGTAGTAGTAGTAGTAGTAGTAGTAGTAGTGGTAGTAGTAGTAGTAGTAGTAGTAGTAGTAGTAGTAGTAGTAGTAGTAGTAGTGGTAGTAGTAGTAGTAGTAGTAGTAGTAGTAGTAGTAGTAGTAGTAGTAGTGGTAGTAGTAGTCGTAGTAGTAGTAGTAGTAGTAGTAGTAGTAGTAGTAGTAGTAGTAGTAGTAGTAGTAGTAGTAGTAGTAGTAGTAGTAGTAGAAGTAGTAGTAGTAGTAGTAGTAGTAGTAGTAGTAGTAGTAGTAGTAGTAGTAGTAGTAGTAGTAGTAGAAGTAGTAGTAGTAGTAGTAGTAGTAGTAGTAGTAGTAGTAGTAGTAGTAGTAGTAGTAGAAGTAGTAGTAGTAGTAGTAGTAGTAGTAGTAGTAGTAGTAGTAGTAGTAGTAGTAGTGGTAGTAGTAGTAGTAGTAGTAGTAGTAGTAGTAGTAGTAGTAGTAGTAGTAGTAGTAGTAGTAGTAGTAGTAGTAGTGGTATTGTGGTGTGTTCTACTTATATTGACATAAGTAGTAGAACAGAAGGTCTGGCAGCAGAGAAACAAGAGGATCAAACAGTAAAGAACGGGAACAGAATGCAATTTGTATGAAAATGCAAGAACAATGAAGTCTGAGTCATTATGAGCCAATTGATGAAGATTTTGCTAATTAAGCACTTTATGGTTGTTAGATTTTATTAACAATTTTTGTAACTTTGTGTTAAACACGTTCGATTGTCTTCACCCGTGTTCTGTTCAGTACAGTAGTAGTAGTAGCGGTAGTAGTAGTAGTACTAACTATGACCTCATCTTCTGCACTTCTGAATGATTTCCTACATAAACATTATCAATATATATCAGCCATAACGTGATTGATTCATACATTTTGTATTCTATTCCTTTTTATTATGAAATTCAGTTATGTTTTATTTTAGAAATATCCATCTCCAATTCATTAGCTTTACAGTATAATCACATTAATCCTTGTGATATTTAGCTGTTTGTAGATAATCAAATGTATTGAAATTGAATGGATTATTTTGTTTAAACTTAACAAGGGAACTCAATATATGAATTACTATTAATGAATACGAATTTTATGGTTGAATTCATGGGTCATTTGAAAGTAAACCACCATAGAAAACCTAGAAGCATTGAATGGTCGTTTAGTCCTAGTATGAAACTCCTTAGCAGTGCGCATCCATAATCCCGCCCGCTGGATCCGAACCAGGTCTGTTATGACATAGTAATTGACTGATGACAATCATGAACGTTGGTGAAATTCCGTGGATTGGTTGAAGTTAGACATTAACACTGTTGGATGCCGGCCGACTCAGTGGTCTCGAGGTTAGACGTTCTCACACATCCACATTTTAATCTTTCCATTCAAGTAAATCTTAGGGAGGGGGTGTAAGGGTTAATATAATATTTGATCAGTTTCATACGGATTTTCATTCACTTACAAGTACTTGTATAGTCCACTTTACTTAAAAGGATGAATTGTTGAGTTTTGCTAAGGTGAAAAAAAGAAAAGAAAAGGAAAGGAAAAAAAACTATAAGAGATTGATATTCATTTAGTTATACGGGTTCCTTTCTTTTTTTCTTTTTTTTCTTCTTCTTTAGATAAAGAGAAAAGAAACACACACACACACACACCATTTTTTTCTTTTTTTCCCTCCCAAATTAATGAAAGACAATTTCATGAAAATACATAATTATCATTCAATATTTGTAATTGAAAAGTAAAAGACAAGTTAAGATATACAGGAAATGTCTGATTATCTAGTTAAGAAAATGTGTAAATGAATGGATTAAATAGATAGATGGGTAGATGGATGGATAGATGGATAGATGGGTAGATGGGTAGATGGATAGGTAGATGGGTAGATGGATAGATAGATAGGTAGATGGATAGATAGATAGGTAGATGGGTAGATGGATAGATAGATAGGTACATGGATAGTTTGAATGTGAATTTTCAAAACAAACACAAAAAAAAGAAAAATCTAATTTTCAGAAGGGGTTTGTGGAGATTTTTTTTAGAAATTTTCACAGATTGAAATCATGAGTCAGTTGAAGCTAGATGGTGGTCTAGCTTCAACTGACTCATGATTTCAATCTGTGAAAATTTCTAAAAAAAATCTCCACAAACCCCTTCTGATAATAATCATCTGCTCACTAGTGACTGACTTCAAGAGATACTCCTGGAGTTTTAGTGGGAAGCCGTTACCAGTGGAGTACAACCAGGTCTGTTGTGAGATATCAGCTCATTGAAGATAATGGTATATGGTGGCGCAACTTCGTGGATTGGTTGAAGTTAGACATTAACACCGTTGGATACCGGCTCAGTGGTCTAATGGTTAAGTGCTCGCGCGCGAAGCCAGTAGGTCCTGGGTTCGAATCCCGTGGGGTGCGGGATCGTGGATGCGCACTGCTGAGGAGTCCCATACTAGGACGAGACGGCCGTCCAGTGCTTCCAGGTTTTCAATGGTGGTCTAGCTTCAACTGACTCATGATTTCAATCTGTGAAAATTTATAAAAAATCTAATTTGTTAAAAGTTTGAATGAGAAATCACTATTCAAGAGTTTACAATTCAGAGTTGATATTTTCAGAGACTAAATAGAATATTCAGTACAGAAGAGTTACAGTTGAGACCCTGGCAGTATCACATCTCTCACACATATCAAATGAGATTTGTGTGACGCATATGTATTTGGTGCCTCCTTGTATCAATATCTATGTGTTAAAATAAATAAATAAATAAATAACAGTTGAGACTATAATTTATAGATGATCTTTAAGTGACGTTAAACTGATCATGAGAGTGCTCACTTAATAACTGGGAACAAATGAAAGTTATAAACCAGTGTAAGGAATAAGAATGATGATTTATAGTTGATGGTTA
Organism: Schistosoma bovis; assembly: GCA_944470425.2. NCBI lineage: Eukaryota > Metazoa > Platyhelminthes > Trematoda > Strigeidida > Schistosomatidae > Schistosoma > Schistosoma bovis. Next base: position 4,761,551 of record OX103959.1, on the reverse strand, counting down.
AAGTTAGGCATTACATTGAGAGTTTTCATCACGAACTGACATCAGCTATAATGTCAAAACTCTATTTATCTAAATGGATGAATGAATTTCGCGCCAAAAATCCGACAGCTGTTTTCTTATACCTGATTGGTTCATTCACAAATTATAGCCTCTCCGAGTTACAAATAATGTTTGTCATCCATTTGATGTTGACAGTGAGATTAAAAGATGAATTACATAATCTACCTACATAATTTTATATTTAATAATTTGATTGTTCCTCTAGAGAGCAAGTTACATGGGTTGATACTTCAGACATTTAAATTCTTATGGTTATGAGTACACTGTAGTGTGATTAAGAAAAAATAGTTACGTACAAGACAGTTAGTAGCTCAATACTTGTCTGTTTAGTTCAAGCTAGTCATGAAGCAAGCCTTTTCAATAGACTGTCAGGTCAATAATAGTTTGGTGCCCCATTGGTCAGACTACGATTTTAAAAAAAACAAAAAACAAATGAGTATGCGATGAATGTAAATCTTCCACTTTAACTCTGTATTTCACATCTAGCCTAGTCCCGTTTGTACGACGGCGGAACTAACAAGCCAAATACGGATTAAGTTGGATAAATTTATTTCAGATAGACATTGAGAATGAGAAGAGGGCAAGAAAAGCGGAGAAACAAACCAGAGGAGGAAAGTGTGCCAACTGCATTTGATAGAGCTTAATCCACTATTTATAGCCAGATAAAAGTTAGCTATCAATATATGGTGAATAGAATAAACGATAGACACACATACGTTCATATAAAACCATTCAATGCTAAGAAGGGAATACTTGACAAGGTCATGACTTTTGGCCTCACATGCATACGCTTCATCTCTAGACCACTGAGTCAAGATTCAATGGTGTTAGTGTCTAATTCAAATCAATTCACGATACCGCGAAACCCTCATCCATATATATTTATTTTAAACTTAACCATTCTTAAGGAAAATTAATCTGGATAAAAAACTGTAGACCTAGTCGAGAATGTATCGAAACGAATATTCTTCATCCGTATGTCAATATTTTGAACGTGAAGATGTTAGGGAAGCACTATATGTAATCTCATGTGAATAATTGATTAGTATAGTCGGTTGGTGAACATAACAACATTCAGCCATCTTTAAGATCACTATACTGATAGTCATTATATGCTTACTAGTGATGACTTAGCAGTTGGGGCCTTTAGGTTACGGGTTCAAAACCTAATCCATCTAATTCAGCTTGGGCAACAGCATAGTATGATTAGCTTTCAGGCATTGGGCTCACCCCAATGCACGTGATGGATGATTTAATGATGTTACCATCATTATTAGTGAAAAGCTCCAGGAGGAAATTATTAGAGTTTTATTGAGAAACTATGACTAGTAGAATTCAGCTGTGTCACATATGAGAAAGCTATTACCGAAGATAATAGAAGATGGCAGAGTAATATCACTAACTGATCAAAGTAGGACATGTATATCATTAGAAATCAAGAGCTTAGGAGCGAAACTCTTTGAAGTGAGGTCGTGGAACTGCACTAATGAAGAGTCCTATACTACAATGAGATGATTGTCCTGTGCTAACAGGTTTTCAATGATTCACTAACCTAGTGAAATTCATGATTTCAACAAAAAATATATTATCACAAGGGTTTTTGTGTATATTACAGTAACTTCAATGGTTGAGATCATGAGTCAATTGAAAGCAGACCACCGTGAAAAACCTGGAAAACTGGACGGTCGTCTCTTCCTATTGTGGGACTCTTCAGCAGTGCGTATCAACGATCCCATCTCGCGAGTTTGAAACCTAGGACCTATCAGTCTTGTGCTCAAGCGCTTAACCACTAGACCACTGAGTTAGCCAATATCCAGTAATGTTAATGTCTAACTTCAATCAATCCACGAAATTGAGCGACCGTCCAATGCTTCTGGGGCTTTCCATGGTCGTATACCTTCAATTGACTCATCATCTCAATCATAGAAATATATATGAATTCAATATTATTGTTTCAGTAATCTGTTTTTAGTTTTGTGTGTCAACATTTTGTTTCTTTTTCATAATTTCACATGTTTAAACTTCGTTTATTTTCATTGACCGGAAAATATAAAATTCTCTTTAAATTATTTAATTGGAACTAATGACAATGATTATTGGTCATATTCTCTATGATTCATTTCTGTTTCTTCTAATGGAAAAACACTCATTTATACATCAATGAATGCTATGAATGTGTTGAAGTATTTCAATTATAAAGTTTAGAACTCTTCTTTTAAATATTTTCGATAATTATCAGTTAGTCAATTAGTTGGTCAGTTAGGTACAATGTAGGACCAGGTACATGTGACCATCGGTCCGAGTTGTCATACCTCATTAGCACAGACAAGATGAACACCGAATTCATAGAAGTAGTTACTTCAATGATAGTAATACATAAAAAGGAAGATTGCATGTAGGGATATAGTACAGGAAGAAAGAATTAGTTCTCGGAAAGAAAGATATGAGGCGATTTGAATCTCACGGGTTAAGGGAAGGCAGAGAGTGTTGTATACACCTACACCATTGTGATCGATTCTCAGCCATGTCACCCAGAGTCTGCATCTGGCAACATGGCTCAAACTAGAAGTTAGTGACTTCAAGCACTGATACCATGTTTTGGTATGGCTACCCCTAACTTTCTTTCAGCTATTTCCAACACCAGTTAGCATTGCGCAACGTGGTAGTCGGTGTTCAGGCATACGTAACACGTGGCCCAACCATCTTAGTCGGTGGAGATTCACAACCTCATCCATTGATTTACCATCATTCCCTACTACCCTACGTCTAACCTCACTATTACTTACCCGGTGATCCCAGCAGATACGAGCAATATTTCTAAAATATCTATGATCGAATACTAGTAATTTACGAGTACCGTTAACTCTTAATGGCCACGTTTTGCAGTCGTAAACTAGAACAGAACGAACTGCCGCGCAATATACTTGTCCCTTAATTGATAGATGGATATCTCGCTTTCGCCATATGTGACATTTGAACTGATCTTTATTATTTTTCGGATTACATTCAAATGATCCGATCAGTGTGTGAGGTAGAAAACCAGGTTCATCGATAGCGAAACATATAATTGAGACGGGGCACAAAATTGACATTAACACAGCATTTAGAACGTTGTATAGAAGTTGTCAAGGACGAATTCTTAAGTTTATTGAAGCCTTGGCTATTCGTAAATTTACCCCCCCCCCTTATTTGTACAAAAACAATTTGTCGTAACCTTGAATTTACCTTGGTAATCCTTAATCATTCTATGGCCTAGGATAACGCGACAATTTCTTATTCTTTCTCTCCCCTTTATTACTTTTCTACTTGAACTTTCATTTAATTGACCTCTATTAATTTTTATATAAAATGCCATGACAAGTATACATGTGTGACGAGATTGTTCGAAATGTATAACGCAAATACACCACCGATTTTAAGATTAACTCCGTCTTCTCATTGTTCTAGAGAAATTTATAAAAGGGACTAACTGCTTTAAATTATTGAAAACTCCTAAGTGCTAGATGCCTGTTTCATCCTATAATGAAACACCTCAACAGTATACATCCACAAATTCGCAATCGCTAATCGAACCCAAAGCCTTTAGTCCTGTGTGCAAACGCTTGAGTTTAGATTAATGATTTTATTCTAAAACGATTCGATAATTTAATAGTTGAATTTATGAATCAGTTGAAGCTAGACCAACATGGGAAACCTACAAGTACTGGAAGACCGTTTCATCCTAGTATGGGACTCCTTAGTAGTGTGTATTAACGACTCCACCTCACGAAATTCGAACCCATCACTTATCAGTCTCGCGTGAGAACGCTTAACCTCTAGACCACTGAGCCGACCGGTATCCAACGGTGTTGATATCTAACTTCAACTAATCCACGAAGTTAAGCCACCGTCCGTCATTTTCGTCAGTGAGTTACTATCTTACAACAGACCCGGTTGTACCCCACTACTCATTGGCTTCTCACTAGAATTCTAGGAAATACTTCTTTGAAGCCAGTCACGATGATTGTTGTGTTCATAAAGAAAATCAATAAATGGATATTTATTAAGATAACTATGCCATTTAAACAATGAAAACTATTTAAACATACAAAAATATTCACTCTTGACTAATTTCCCCTACAGATATGATTGATTATGTTTGATTTACAATAAATTGTGTTGAATTAAATGTATAAAGGTAGAATGAAAGAGAGTTGGTTGATTGGGGGGGGCAATATAAATTTTGAATATTGTTAAGAATTACATTTTATTCAGAAATTTGTCGTGGTTACACAAATATGTCTACGCAAAATACTTTCGGATCCATTGACTAGACACTATCAGCAACAACCTATTATGGGAGAGAACAAACTAGATCCTAGCGGACGAAGAAATCAAGAAGAAGTGTTGGAAGTGGATAGGACATATATTGAAGAAATCACCCAACTGCATCACAAGACAAGCCCTCAAATGGAATCCTCAAGGCCAAAGGAAAAGAGGAAGACCAAAGAACACGTTATGCCGAGAAATGGCGATAGACATGAGATGAATGAACAAAAATTGGATAGAACTGGAAAGGAAGGCCCAGGACAGAGTTGGTTGTAGGATGCTGGTCGATGGCCTATGCTCTATTGGGAGTAACAGAAGTAAGTAAGTAAGTACACGAATATGTGTGCTGATGAATACATGCGCTTGATGTTTCCTATATACATATATGTATTTATACTAAACAACAATACGATAATATGATTGGTTGGTTATATTTAGTTGAAATTATTTAACTGACCAATCAGAATCGTCTCAATCAGAAAGTGTATTTCCTTCTCAAAATTGTTTTTTTTCTTTTTTTATTATTAGTTAACATGACAACTAATTGGTGGTATTTCCTATGTGATAATCTGAATTAACTACTACTGTTTTTTCCCCTCTTCTCAGAATAAATAATTGTTGAATTGTAATTTGGATTATATTATATGGAACTTTGACTATTACATTGTAATATACTTTATTTATAAAACATTATACACTTGAAAAGAAATAACTATTTCCTGAGTTGTAATTCAGTAAGTTTATATCAGTAAATGTGTATTAAACCTAATTCATTGATATTACTGAATTAAGTAGTGAGTTGAATACATTCCATATATATATGCGGTATCAAGTATTTCTGAACACATAATAATTTCAAATGGGGGTTTTGTGGATATTACAGTAATTTTAATAGATGTGATCATGGGTCAGTTGAAACTAGACCACCATGGAAAACCTGGAAGCAATGAGCCGTTGTTTCGTTCTATTGTCGGACTCTTCAGCAGTGCGCATCCACGATCCTGGGTTCAAATCTTCCGAGGTGGGATCGTGGATGTGTACTGTTGAGGAGTCTTATATTAGGATGGAACGACTATCTAGTGCTTTCAGGTTTTCCATGTTGGTCTAGCTTCAAATGACTCATGATCTTGGATGGGCTACAGTGTCACGTTCATAAAAGATATATGAAACATCCAGTAATAATCACAGTGTTATATACATCAGTAAATAAACGGAAAAATGCTTAAAAATACCACATACTACATACCTATTGAATGTTGAATGATGGATGTATAACGCTACATGATGATATTTATGTAGTATTATGAACACCGCCCATAGATTCTTTTAGCTTATTGATTTGATATTCAGTAACAGATCATTGTTTATTTCAATTCATGATGAGTTCTGTTAGTTTGTTCTCATTTTTGTTTTTGCATTCGTTTTAAATCAGTACCTGGTTTAAAACCAAAACATTCCATATTATATTTGTAGAGTATAATTTAATGGATAGGATTTGAATAACCCTGAGGATTAGACAAACATGTTAGTGTTTATTGCTCAAATATTAATCATTTGGCAATACCTCTGTCTTACAATTGGTCATTTAATGTCTCATTAGCTAACTGATAATCTATCTGAATACATAAACGAATGTTTAAGGTTAGAATTGTATTTAGACAATATGAATTACTAAGATAATTATGAATGAATATGATACTGAGGTTGAATGCTATTTAACCATTGTTTTTAACAAAAATATTTTGTAGATTACATCATCAACAGATCATAATTAGATAACTAATGGAACTAGAAAACATTGGATAACTATTTCACTTTAGAATAGGACTGTTCATCAAGAGATCGAATCCAGGGTTTTCATGTTAGAAATAAGACATTAATCCTAATATTTTCGATTTATATTTGTGCTCAATATCCTATGATATCAATGACTATAAATATCTACTGATTTTTGTACACGTGTGGAGTAAGTGTTATAACTTGTGACCTGTGTACCCTGTTAAGGTATACGTAATCATACCGCCAATTAGAGAACAATGACTTATTGACCGGACCAATGAAGCTGAAAACCCATAAGAGCAGTCTAGAGTCCTTTTTGGTCCTGCTTCCCACCTAGCCCAGCCAGTTATGTCCAGAACACCAATATCAGCTTCTGTGATATAAATCATATATTTCAAACATACTGGGTTTATATACCAACTAGATAGACCACATCTTATCATAAAATGGAAAACAACATTTGTACAAGAATTAGCCAAATGTGGTTGTGAATGTGGGAGGTAGTAATTGATAGATTGGACATAACTTAAGAATGGTAAATTGTATCATAATAATTCATAGGTCAAAATATACCTTGTGATAAGAGGAACACGAATATGAATAGTTTAGTTACTTAATAGTTATACGATAAAAATATAAGCATAGTATTGGTCCATCGATGGATCCCAAAAGTTACCATTCATTATGCTTATCGGGGCATAAGAGTAAGACAGATTTATTGTATTCAATATTTATTTTCTAAGTTCATTCCTAAGTACGTTCATTATTCCATAGAAGTTATAATTATAATGTATATTTAAATCGTATAAGATACAGAATTGATTGGTTTGATTCCTTGATTTTCGGTGAATGTAACTACTAGTATCAAAAAAATCTCCATTAACCTAAACATCCATAGGAAGATTCAAATAAACAATACAAGATGATTTTAATCTTCACTTCATAGTACAAGCTAATGGTTATTACGACTAAGTAGCTAAGTAGATAATGTAATGGCATTTGAATTGAACAGTAATGGGTTCGAATCAAGGAGTGAGCATCAATTGTGGAATACAGATATATATTCAGTTGACGAGTCCCAAATACAACGAAACACACTTCTTAGATTCTACTTCTAGTCTACTATTCATCTTTGTTTATGATAACAGTTAATGAGAACAAACAATGGGATAAATATGTTATTTTAATTAAAGAAATAAATAATCATTTTCTTTTTGAGAACTTGAATATTCATCATGAAGATAGGTAGATAGATAAATTATAATTAAGAAAGGAAGGCTGAAAATGACGAATTTAAATGTTGAAATTGAAATGAATTGTGATCAAGCGGTTCATAGAAACGGAAACAAATCAGTTGGGGAAGGGGGAAGGGAGTGAAACGACTATGAACAGAAGAAGATAAAAGGGAAACAAATAGCCGTGAAAAAGAACAAAACAGGAAAGAATGAAGAAGAAGAAGAAGAAAGAAAACGAATTACGAAAGATAAATAGCATGATAGAAGAAGAGATTGTATTTATTCTTAGTTTTACTGGTTAACTTTAAAAAAATTGATCAAATACCTTCCTGGAATGTTTTATTATCTTGGTGATAAATACATTAACATTCTCTTAAAGGATAAACTTAACTCACAAATGGTTATCTGAACTCAGTAACTCAGCAGATAGAACATTAAGCATCCAAATTGAACTATGCTAAGTTACAGTTTAGGAGAATAATACAGCAATACTTGAATAAGGCAGGTATATATTAACCGACATGTCTAAAATGAGATGAAATATGAATCTTAGATTTTACTGCTAGTTACAATCCATCTCTTCAATTGAATATGATTTTATGTGTTGCCATAATATTCAGTAAATAATAGTATGACATTATCTTTATAGATGATTGAAAGTAACTATCTGGAAGCTTTAAAATTAGATTTACCCCCCCCCTCCTACCTAGCTGGAACGTTTTAATAGTATATTAGGTAAACTATAGTTGAATTATGTCCACGGTGAACAATTGGATATATACTTTTATTCTAAATATCTATGAGGATACAAAGAACTAAGTTCATGAAACTATTCATATATTCCATGTGTATGATGTTTATTCTTAAGAGTTTTGTATGAATGATAATGATGAAGTATTTAAGATAAGTATAGTGTAGTTAATAAAGCGTATGTTGAAGGCTTCAGTGTGTAATTTAGAGCGACATTTCACATCTTTCTTTCTACGAACGAATTCTTTCTTCTTGTACTATATCCTTATATGCAATCTTTGTTTTATATATTGCCACCTTTGATTTAACTACTCTTATAAATCCGGTGTTCATCTTGCTGTGCTAATGAGGTATGGCAACTTGGACTGATGCGCATTTATGTGCCTGGTCCTACGCTGTAATTGACTGACTGAGTTAATTGGTAGTAGTAGTATTTATTTAATTACTATCCCCCAAAATTGTCATGATGATTAGCTTAAGATTGAGAATTGGTTGTTTGTTTAATAATCATTTTGATGAAAAAAAGTTCTACTTAAAACGAAAATTTTTGTTTTAGTGGAACACCAGTTATGCAGTACTACAAGAAACTCCTGTCTTACATTCAAGTATTCTGGCTAGTATACTTTTTTTATGGCATAGTTGTTTTCTATGGGGTAAGGTTGCTAACCCCATACCTAACCCTCCCCATTTACCCGGGCCGGAAACCGGTAGCAACCCTATATATATATATACTCACTAATCATTATATACTACTGATATCTAAAGTCACAACAGTATTTTCGTTTCATTCAGTCAATATAAGTTACATGAATTCCAATGAATTCAATACTACTATCTCTTCAAAAAGATAAACAAGGTTTAAAAAAGTGTACCGGTAACTATGTTGTTTGCATTTGAGTTTTACAGACTATTTCAATAAAAATCTAAATACCATAAAGTCAATCGTCAATTTGCAAAATATCAATGCATCATATCAAACTGGACTGTTTCCGTTGCAAACACTAATCCATTGTTTTCCATTCCATTGTACATGCGTTTTCTTACAAATTCCATTGTGCTCTCGTTCTTCCTTTCTTGATCTTCACCTCATCTTCTGCTGCCAGATATTACGTTTTAACTCGCGACATATACTACTTATATCAATATAAGTAGCTCACACCACAACATCATCGGAATAGTTTGTAGTTAATTTTGTAATAACAAATGAATGGATATTGTTAGCACTGAGTTGTTATACAGTTCAGGAAAAAACACATCGAAAACGGCCAAGGGTAAGTCAAATATTTTGAGCATACAACTGTCTGATTATACTGATGCAAAGCCTGGTACACTTGAAATCATATCAAAGCTTTTTGAGTTAGATCTGGAAAGGTTTATGTTAACTTGTGAAAATGATCACATTTATATTAATCCAGAGCGGATTATCTCTATATTTTGATTTAGCTACAAGTTATTATTCTCTTAACATTTAGATAGGGACTAGTTGTGTAGTCCAATATGTGTATACTATCTTGTGTAGGACTCATCAACTCAATTTGCCCATACCAAAATTTTTGTTTTAAACATACTGAAATTCAAACCCAGTACCTTTCACTTCAAATGTCGTTAAATTCTGCTTACTAGTATGATGATTTGTAGTATTTTAACAGTTAAATTCATAAGCCAATCTAAACTAGACCATCATTGAAAACCTGGAAGAATTCGACGATCGTTTCGTCCCAGTATGGGACTGCTCAACTGTGCACATCCACGATCCTACACATGGGACTCAAACACAGGACCTTCGATCGCACGCATTAACGCTTAACCTCTATATCACTGATCTGGCATCTAACGATATTAATATGTAACTTCAAACAACACATTATCTTGTGCAAGCCATTATCAATTGTCTGAGGTGGACAACTCTCTAACACTCAACACGGATTAGACTCCACTGGTCATAACTTCTCACTAGAACGTGAAGGAATTCAGTCAATAGTGAGCACATGATTACTATCAGAATAAGTATTTGTGAAGATTGTAGTTTTTTTACATGTTTTGAATGGTTATCTAGCTTGGATCAGCTTATGAATCCAACATTTTACCTATTAACTCCTACTTTCTATTCTTTTCTTACGGTAAATATGTTGATTAATTTGACCCTAAACCAAATGTATATGAGTATAGTTTTGTATATAGAAATGATTAAATAATAATTATGTGCCTAGTTTTAAATAGAAAAGGAATAGAGGTCATCTGATCAGTTTTAACGTTGATTACAACTAGTATATTTCGTTGCTATGACTGTATTTGTCCATTTTTTTCTGCATTTCTGAAAACTGAATTGATTAATAAGCATTGAAGGGTTTTATTTTGTCTCAGTAATAATGTTATCATTTCAATAGGTGAGATCATGAGTCATTTGAAGCTAGATCACTATGGATAACCTACAAGCACTGTACGATCGTTTCGTCCTATCGTGGAACTCCTCAGTAGTGCACCTCCGTGACCCCGCCTCGCGGAGTTCGAACTCAGGACCTATTGGTCTCGCGCGCGAGCGCTTAACCACTATGGTATTAGTGTTTACCTTCAACTAATCTACGAAATTGAGCGATACATGCACCAGTATCTTCAGTGAGTTACTATCTCACAACAGATTTTCCACCAGATTCTCACCAGGTTTTCTTCGGTGGTCTAGCTTCAAGTGACTCATGATCTCAACTACTTAAATTACTACAATCTCCATGAAACCCCTTCTGATACCAATGTTATTATTATTATTATTATTATTATTATTATTAAATGAGGGAAAATGATGAAGATCGTAGAGCATTACCATGAATTGATTGAATTAACATGTTATTACCATTGATTGGTAACTCAGTTGTCTAAGTGTTAAAATCGATTCATGGAACTTCCTGAGTTCGATCTCTGATGGCTTGTTTATGAATACGCGCCGTTGAAGGGCTCCATACTACAACCAGATAGTTGTATGGTTTTTCTTGATTTTCAATGACAATCTAGTGAAGATCGGTTTGTGATTTAAAACTTACACAAATTTAATAATCTAAGCAAAAGCCTTATACTAATTATGTATATTACATATAGCCCTTAAATATTTAGGTCAACGGAAGTGACAGGTTAGTACCTAGCAATACAAAATGGATAGTAAAACTGTTACTTATTTCAAGATAAACTATAAAACACTTAAAATTGTTTTTCCAAACCATTACAATTAAAGGATTTACAATAGGAGAATATAAACAAACAATACTGTGTTTAATTAGATCCTCATTAAGCTTTACTCTAATTTATTAACATTTATATGGTTATATGAATAGAGTAAACTAATCAAGGTAATTTATAAGTCAATGACTACAATGAAAAAAGATTACATTACTAGATATATATTTAGTATGAAGTAAAGATTGATCATGTGATGTCGGGTATAATAGTTGTGATAAGAACAAGATGATTTATTTCTATCTACTACATGAAATTTGTCGACCAAGTGTAAGAGAGTAGAGCTAGTTATTGTTTTATTGATACCCTTATACGGGCTACAGCAGTCTCTGCATCAGTAGGCCTCAGCATACACAAAGGGAAAACCAAGGTCCTCAAATTCAAAGCGGAGAACAGCGATCCAATCACTCTTGATGGCGAAAATCTGGAAGATGTATAATCCTTCACATACCTGGGAAGCATCATCGATGAACAAGGAGGTTCAGATGCAGACGTAAAGGCGAGGATCGGTAAAGCAAGCGCCGCATTCCTACAATTGAAGAACATATGGAACTCAAAACAACTTTCAACCAATATCAAAGTGAGAATGTTTAATGCGAACGTCAAGACAGTTCTACTGTGTGGAGCTGAAACGTGGAGAACTACTACAACCATCATCAAAAGTGTACAAGTATTTATAAATAGTTGTGTACGTAAGATACTCAACATACATTCGCCGGATATCATCGGTAACAGCCTACTGTGGAAGAGGACAAACTAGCTTCTAGCTGATGAAGAAATTAGGAAAAGATGATAGAAATGGATAGGACATACATTGAGGAAATCATCAAACTGCATCACGAGGCAAGCCCTAACTTGGAATCCTGAAGCGAAGCGGAAAAGAGGAAGGCCAAAGAACACATTACGTCGGATAATAGAAGCAGATATGAAAAGGATGAATTACAACTGGAAGGAGCTGGAAAGGATTGCCCAGGACAGGGTTGGATGGAGAATGCTGGTGAGCGGCCTATTCTCCTTCACGAGGAGTAACAGGCGTATGTAAGTAAGTAAGTATACGGGCTACCAAATGCTCTGGTACGGTCAAGGGTGGGGAGAGTTAGGTTTCCCTCTCAAAATACTCTCACATAGCCACAGGTATACAGACACTTACAGGGAAGTCTTACTCATTGCTTTCTCGAGGCGTGGATGTTGCTTACGAAATTGAGGGGACAAAAAGAGAATGTCTAGCGCCTTAACCGGGTTCGTAGATACGGAGGGTCCACCTAGGACAGTTGGAAAACCCTGATTCCAAACAAATGGTGCACATAGGCTCCAATATCCCGAAGGAATAAATGGCGTATGAACCCATTGTTGATCACCAGCTACCATGGGACTGCCTTGTGGATTAGACCTTTAGGTCAAGGGCTCCGGGTGTGGCTCTCTAAGAAAACCACCTACGTCGGTTTGGACACCGGGGTAGTATCACAGCCCACATAAAAATCAAATGACTTGTGTGGCGTAAATGTATTCGGTGCCCCTTTGTACCAATATTTATATGTTCAAATAAATAAATCATAAATACTTTCTGCAGTGAAGATAGATGTTGACTAACTCGTTAATTAGGTCGTCTATTTCTACCACAGAACTATTAAACACAATGATCTACATTAAGATTAATACATTAATAGCACTCAATTATAGCTCTATCAAATTGTAGTAAGATTCAATTAACTCTAAAGACAGCACAATTTACTTACTTACGCTTGTTACCCCAAATGGAGCATATGCCGCCGATCAGTATTCTCCTAGACAACACGACAAAAAAAGGCAATATAAACAACTATACCAAGAACGTCACACAGTCAGAACACAGATAACCATGCCTAATTCTTATAATCGTTTAGGTTAAATGAAGTGAAACATAGTGATTAATCATATAATAAAAGATACAGAATACTGAGAGTAATATTAAGATACTTGTAATGAATAAAGGACAATAATGATTGTCAGTAAAGAAGAAAAAAATGGAATGATAATGAGATAAAAAATCACTAAGAGAATAAGCGGTAGAGAATAGTTAACATTCATATTAGTATGAAATTTCAAAATAAAAAAAAACTTGAATTTATCAAGTTGAAAAACATACTAATTGACAGTTGATAATTTTTAGCCAATTAAGTAGTTTCTATGAGTGTTTTTCATAAGCTAATCAATTGGAGAGATGTATTTAATTAGTTAGCAACAATAATTGTAAATACTGACACAAATCACTCTCTCTCTCTATATATATATATATACTTACGCCTGTTACTCCCAATGGAGCATGGGCCGCCGACCAGCATTCTTCAACCCACTCTGTCCTGGGTCTTCTTTTCTAGTTCGATCCAATTGTTGTTCATTTTTCTCATGTCTATTTCCATTTCTCGGCGTAATGTGTTCTTTAGTCTTCCTCTTCTCCTTTGGCCTTGAGGATTCCATGTGAGGGCTTGTCTTGTGATGCAGTTGTGTGATTTCCTCAATGTGTGTCCTATCCACTCCCAGCGCTTCTTCCTGATTTCTTCCCCCACTGGGATCTGGTTTGTTCTCTCCCACAACAGGTTGGTGCTGATAGTGTCTGACCAACGGATCCAAAGTATTTTGTGTAGACAACTGTTAATAAACAGTTGTATCTTCTGGATGATGGCTTTCGTAGTTCTCCAGGTTTCTGCCCCATACAGTAGAACTGTCTTGACATTTGTATTGAAAATCCTGACCTTGGTGTTGGTTGACAGTTGCTTTGAGTTCCAGATGTTCCTCAGTTGTAAATATGCTGCTCTTGCTTTGCCGATCCGCGCTTTCACATCTGCATCAGATCCACCCTGTTCATCAATGATGCTGCCCAGATATGTAAAGGTTTTTACATCTTCCAAATCTCCTCCGTCAATTGTGATTGGATTGGTGCATACTGTATTGTATCGGAGAATCTTGCTTTTTTCTTTGTGTATATTGAGGCCTACTGCTGCTGAGGCTGCTGCTACACTGTTCGTCTTCTCCTGCATTTGTTGTTGCGTTTGGGATAGAAGGGCCAGATCATCATCATATATATATATATGGTTTGAATTATTCTTTCCTAGTTAGCGTTTTTTCTGATGAGTTAGTTTTCTACGGGACGGGGTCGCTAACCCCATACCCAACCCTGCTCCTTTGTCTGGGTTTGGGATCGGCAGTGGCCCCAGAGACGCTCTAGGAAGAGTTATATATATGTGTGTGCCTGGGTGCTGAAAACTTCGAATCCAACGGCACGTACTGTGAGCACCAAGGCTAATGATATGGATTTATTTGATCACCGAAAATAAATCGAAATGATATGTGAATATATTACTTTTTATATGATTTATTTACAGTCAGACATGTATAGTTTAGATTGAAAACATTCACAATATTATACAATTGAACATATATAACCAACGGATGTAAATAATTGGCTAAATTAAAATAACCCATTATGTCACTGAATGAAAATAGAGATAATTCTTTTCAACGAAATCATTTTATCAGTATAAGGGTTGTGGAGATTGATTGAGAACATGAACTGATTGATGTTAGACCACCTTTAGAAACCTGGAAGCACTGGATGGCTCTTTCGTTTTGTTGTGGGATTCCTCAGGTGTGCGTATCCATGATTTCGTTTGAGGACTTCCAACCCAGGGCCTTCAGTCTCGCCCGCGAACGCTTAACCTACTGCACCACTGAGCTGGCATCCGATGGTGTTATTGTCTAACATCAACCAATTCACGAAATTGCGCGACCATTTTCCATTGTAGTGAGGTAGATACCTGTCTCTACCCGACATGGAATAACTCTACTAGTCACAGATTCTCATTAGAACTCCAAGAATTCCCTTACGAAGCTAGTCAAAATTGAGCACATGTTCATTATTAATGCTGTTAATTATCCAATGCTTCCAGCTTTCCAACGGTGGTCTAACATCAATCAATACATGATCTCAATCAAAAAGAAATCATTTTACTCAAGTTGTACATTCATATTTATAGTTGGTTGGTGAGTATATAAATTTACAGAAGAATAGAACAAATTGTCTCACAAAGTGATTCGAGTTATCAAATATCTAAAAGAGATTACGTAATCATCAGTAAGGGTACAAGAAGAATAGGTAGATGAAAATAATTTATGGGTCAAAATGATGAAGGATAATTGTTCGCTTGATATATATGAAGCAGAATATAAAACATAAAGGTCATAATTATAACTGAATAATAATTATAAAAAAAATTATTAAAGGATAATAATAATAATGGTAACTGATCACGAAATAGTAATAAAAACAAACCAAGGTCAGCATATATTGTAGAAGGGAATTAGAGTCAAGGAAGGATGAATAGTTAGACGTATCATTTTGCACTCAGATTACGGGTTTAAGTTTTTAACTCGACCTATTTTCCCTTGATTGTGTAGATCATTTTAAAGAAAAAAAACTTTTTCACAGTGACATGTCCAGAGTTGATTAGATGTTCCTATATTAAACGGATAACTGTTTTGTATTCTCCTTTTAAAATTCATATCGTCAGCTGAATGTACCTGCATTCCAGAGTTGATGTTCACTCCGGGACTCTGGGATATAAGTAGAATAACATTTAGTGAATTCGAACTTCACTCTATTGGATAAGCAGGTATGATGTATTAGACAGATGTTTCGTCCTAATATAAGACGTCTCAGTAGCGTGTATTCACCATTCCACTTGTAATTGAACCCAAGACATTCATACAACTGAGTTGGTTTCAAGTGTTTTTCACTTCTAGCTTCAATCAGTTTAAGATGTTACACAACCATCGTTGATCTACTCTGTTAATGACTTACATACTATGATGAAATAAGTATCCACTGCTTCCTCGTTTTTCGGAATTAAATAACTAAAACAAGTCTATGATGTTTATCGTAAAAACTCAAAAATCTCCACAACACGCCATGCTAATACTATTATTTCATTTATTGGTTAATTATTACATTCACCTGTAGCTTTTCTAGGGTTACTGCAGGTCCAAAGCCAACACAAAAGAAAGTGGGTTAGGCATAGAATCAACAACCCCATCCCATAAAAAACAACCTTGATAAAGAAACGCTAATCAGTATTTCCTTAAACACTTCAATATTGTTATGTAACACATCCTTTCATGACTGATATTGATATCAAAGAATTATTGCGGAACACGTGTATTGATTTCATCGAATATATGGATAACGCCTAGTAATGGAATCAAAAACAAGCGTTCCAGTCTACTTGAATTCAATAATTCGAATGAACCTGTGTTAATGTTCACTTTGGAACTCAATCCTAATGTACATTGTTTTAAACGCTAAATCCTTTATCCACTAAACTATCATGACCAGAAAACTGATAAATTACTCAATGAGTATGGTTTCCATACTATGAACAACCGTAGTGAACAACCGTAGTGAACAACCGTAGTGAACAACTGTAGTGAACAACTGTAGTGAACAACTGTAGTGAACAACTGTAGTGAACAACTGTGGTGAACAACTGTAGTGAACAACTGTAGTGAATGTATCAGAATATTACAGAATCTCTTACTAAAATCTAAGAACTATACAGTAAGTCGTTAATTTGCAAAAATTTCAATCATTTGTCTCAAACTTGACTCTTACTTTTACAAATCTCAGCCAATCGTCTCAGATTTTACTGTTCATGCGTTTTCATACAAATTGCTTTCTATTCCCATTCTTTCTTTTTCGATCTTCTCTTGAAATACATTCTATTCTTGACTATTGTTGTATACTACTTATGTGGATATAAGTAATTCACACAACATTCCTGTTATAGGTTTGAAAATATCAGCTAAAACTTATCAAAATTCAGTCATGAATATTAACAATAGAATAATTCAAATCTTATCAATATGTCTATAAGTGTACAATCAGTGATGTGTAACTAATAGGAAAAAAAGGAATTTCTCTACTGAAATTCATTCAATACAGAATATGATTAGTCAATATTGATTATTTTCAGTTAGTTGTTGTGGAAATTGTTGAATTTCATTGAAATCACTAAGATTAAATGTTTTGGTTTCGATTCCAGCGTGCAACATGGTAGATTCACATTGCTGAGGAGTCCTACATTGTTATGAAACGACCAATCATTACTCTCAGCTTTTCAATGGTTGTCTAACATTGAACAGTCCGTTACACGGTGGTTAGTGCCTAGATACATAATCTAATGTTATAAGTTCTTACTATGAATTTTAGAAAGTATAATCAGTTGGAAATGAAACTTCGTTCAAATGTTATACTTAAAACAAATAATCAGTAATATTTTTGTACATTATTCTACAAAACTAAATATTTCGATAATTGAGATCATGGATCAATTGAAGCTAGACCAGCTTGGAAAACCTGCAAACATTAGACGGTCGTTTCGTTCTATTGTGGAACTGTTCAGCAGTGCACATCTACTAGTGACTGGCTTCAACATGTATATGCTGGAGTGCTAGTGAGAAGAAGTGATCAGTGGAGTTCAACCGGGTCTTTTGTGAGATAGTAACTCATTGAAAACAATAGTGGACGTATCGCTGAATTTCGTGGATTAGTTGAAGTTAGACATTACCACCATTGGATACCGGTCGGTTCAGTGGTCTAGTAGTTAAGTGCTCGCACGTAAGACCAATAGGTCCTGGTTTCGAACCTCGCGAGACTGGATCGTGCATGCGCACTACTGGGGAATCCAACAAAAAATTCTTCTTATAAAAATGAATATATTATTATTACGACTGGTGCTTTTCTTTGAAAATATCATTCTTATTCCTTATTACATAATTTGATGGATTAGTTACATATTGTTGATGGGAATCTGTATAGTCATAAAACAAGCATTTAGCCTTGTCTTAAACCAAACTTATGTATACATAACTGATATTGATTGTTTCTGCAAATTATTTCATTATTGAAATTAATTGTGACACATTGAACATTGAATTAGATTTCTACATGTCTTCTTATGTTATATCATATATACATATGAAGAAAATTTGGCGAGACTTTAACTTACGAATGACCTTTGAACGACCTTGTGAAATATTAACCAATCAGAAAAGAGTTAGTAAAAAACTAAAGAATTAAAATGGATACACGTCTTTTACATGGTTCAAAAACTTATCAACGTTTTTAATAGGTTCAAAGGTTTTAAAATCGTAATGCATGTGGTAGAGGGAATCATTCATTTGTCTCCATGATAGTCGGCTTATGGAGTTGTGATATGGTTACAAAAAATCTCTTTCAGATTCGAACACATAGCTTCAATGCTGTTTGTATGCACTTTCAATGTTGAGTTCACTTGTGAACAACAACGCGATGCACATAACCAAGTCTACGTAGGAATCTGTACGCTCTCCAATGATCCGTATATATTGTAGTATCCGGCTGCAGTCAGTGTTACGGATGTTTTTATTATCCGTTTCTCCGAAAATTTTTATAATTTGCCTTAGTTTCAATCTGGATTGAGCAAAGAAAAATCCTATTTTATCAGACTTCTTACTCTAACAGATATTGCATTAAAAGACAATAACGTCATGGTAGTCTGCACAAGGTCCACAAGTAGTAGTCAATTATTACGTTTTCTCTAAAATCCGCTATGAACCGATCGTACGTGCGCATCAGACACTGAAATTAGCACCGTGATCGCTTAAACGCTTCGGATTGACTCATCCATAAATTATAGTCTCGCCGAAAATGTTTACAATAAAGTCGGTTTCAATTATTATGTAAATTATACTGGAGATGTTTACCTATATTGACTACTTACTAAATATGGATCATATGTATTTTCACAGATTGAAATCATGAGTCATTTGAAGCTAGACCACCATAGGAAACCTCGAAGCACTGGACGGCCGTTTCGTTCCAGTACGGGACTTCTCAGCAGTGCGCACCCACGATCCTGCACCGCGCGGGACTCGAACCCAGGACCTAACGGCTTCGCGCGCGAGCACTTAACCATTAGACCACTAAGCCGGCATCCAACGGTGTTAATGTCTAACTTCAACCAATCCACGAAGTTGCGCTATCATATACCACTGTCTTCAGTGAGTTCCTATCTCACAACAGACCTGGTTGAACTCCACTACTGGTAACGACTTCTTGAAGTCAGTCACTAGTGAGCAGATGATTATTATCAGAAGTTTGTGGAGATTTTAGAAATTTTCACAGATTGAAATCATGAAACGGCCGTCCAGTGCTTCCAAGTTTTCAATGATGGTCTAGCTTCAACTGACTCATGATTTCAATCTGTGAAAATTTCTAAAATCTCCACAAACCCCTTCTGATCATATGTATTTGTTTAGATGAGACAAGTGCTCATTGAGGCAAAAGAATATTGATAGAAATTAATGAGTAACTTGTAAATGTATAACAGAAGTGAATTCGAATTGTTATTACCCAGACAAATTGAATTTATACGGTTTTTATTGAAACTACAAGACCTTTAATTCATTTTTGTATTAGTTGGTTGAATCGTCTCATTGATAGTTAAGGTAACGATTGATCTGTCTCTTATTGTCATATGTACATCATGTATGAATTGCCTTTATATTGCCTTAAATCACAAGCATTATAAGCACAGATAAATGGTGGCATACACAATGTTGAGTAGTCTCATAATAGAATGAAACAGTGATTGAATCCTTTCAGATTTTCAATAATGATCTAACAACATTCATAAACTTCATCATCTCATGCATGAATCATGTCCATCAAATAGTTTTTATTTATTTATTATTTCTTATTATAATTATCATAATATAGAAACAATGTGAATTGTGTATTGCTTCTTTTTTTCTATTCTATAGTACAATATACTTTCCATACTACTGATTTCCATTGAAGACAATATTAAAAGTTATACTTTATCAAAACAAAAAAAGCATAACGAGAAGTATAAGAAAAAAAGAAAAAAAAGAAGAAAAGAAAAAAGAAGAAAAGAAAAAAAAGAAAAAAGAATTAGAGGAAGAGGAAAAGAAAACATGATTGAATACCATAAGATCATACAATTCTTTCTATTGTAATTATTTAATATCTAGATGAGATCATGTAAATTTATACAATTTATTATGTTATTGTTATATATAAGATTAGATATATTCAATTCAACAATTTATTCATCATTATCATTGAATTGTATTTCATCTACATTATTATTATTATGCTCATCATCATCCTCATCCTCATCCTCATCATCATCATCTTCAAATATATTCGATCCATCCAAGTATAAAGCATTACCATCTATATCATTGAATACTTCCAAACACTTGTCATATCAATCATCAATCAACAAAATCAATAATAATAATAGTAATAATGATAACAAGAAGAAGAAGAAGAAGACGAACAATAAAACGAATTATCAAGATGTATCATTGAAATCATTCAATAAACAAATCACTTATAGACTTATTGAAGAATCTAATATACCACAATTTATTGGTAATTTAATTAATGATTTTCAATTAACCAATTATTTATTAAATTATATATTTAATAATTCATCATCATGGAATAATAATCATTATAATAATAATAATCTAAAAATGAATACAATCAATCAAAGTAAACCATTATTAAGTATTGATTTAATCGCTAATCAATATCAAATAATCAATAATAATAATACTGATCATCATCATTATAATGAATTGCCACGTTTATATTTATTTCCATCTAATCAATGGAGTTCAAAATATTTTCATATAAATTATTATAATTTATTTAAACAAGAATTAATACAAATAAAAAAATTAGATCGGGATCAATTATGTCATTGGAATCATCATCATAATCCTAATAATCAATATTTTAAAGAAATCAATACATGTTTATGTTCGATCAATACATGTTCAATCATTAATAATCAATCAAATCTAATCAATAATTCATTGAATTTACCTTATTGTCAATTTACAATTACAATTGCTATGAATTTATTATCGATCGGTATCGAATTAATGACTATTCATATACAATTAATTGATTTAAATGATAATTATCCATTATTTCAATTATTTAATAAATATGAATTACATTTTATGGAAGATGCATTAATCGGTACAAAATATCAATTACCAATAGCTATTGATTATGATATGTGTTTATATTCAAATATCACTTATCAATTACAATCAATTTCTTATCATGAAATCAATTCAATAATCAATAATAATAATAATAATCAATTGAATCAATCAATCAATTATTTTAGTTTAATATTCAATCAATTCGATGATCATAATAAATTAGAAATACAATTAGATCATAATTTAGATCGTGAACAAATAGATAAATATGAATTGAATTTATTAGCTATAGATAATCATTATCAATTGAATGAAATCAAACATACAACTACGTTACCATTGATTATCTATATACATGATGTGAATGATTGTAAACCTGAATTCATGATAATGAAATCAATAATCAATAATAATAATAATAATAATCATAGTAATCATAGTAATAGTAGTAATGAAATATTATATCAATCCAATGAACCTTTATTGATAGAAGTATGTGAAGATGTACCAATTGGTTATATTGTGACAAAATTTCATGCAATTGATAAAGATATTGGAAAAAATGCTGAAATACAATATAGAATAAGTCAGTATACACATTCTTTAACAAAATCGGTAAGTCTCTTTTTTTTATCAGAATGGGTTTTGTGGTTAAGTGCTTACGCGCCAAGCCAGTAGGTCCTGGGTTCGAATCCCGCGGAGTGTGGGATTGTGGATGCGCAGTGCCACTGAGGAGTCCAATACTAGGACGAAATGGCCGTTCAGTGCTTCCAGGTTTTCTTTCTATGGTGGTCTAGCTTCAATTGACTCATGATTTCAACCTGTGAAAGTCTTTTTTTTGTTTAAATTTTCCCGAAATCCCTGTCGTCAGTTGAATGCTACTTGTTATATATATCTATAGATGGTCATCGTTGATTGTTATGTCAGGAACGTTTGTAGTGGACCAAATAATATATGAACTCAAAAATGATAACAGAGTTATTCAGTACAAATAGTAATGCTAATATATATGTCAGTTAAATGTTATAAACACAACAAAAATTAGAGACGTTACTTAATTCAGCAAAGTTTGTGCGTGTTCCGATTGAGTCTGGTACAAGAATTCATAATTATAGATGATTAAAGATTCCAGTAAGATTGATGTCCTTCCAGTGGTATAACCAAACGTAGAATATCATATATATATTATTTATTTATTTCAACACATAAATATTGGTACAAGAGGGCACCATATTTGTGTGTGTGTGGGCTGTGATACTGCTCGGGTGCCCAGACCGAAACAGGTGGTTTTCTTAGGAGACCACACCCCGAGCCTTTGACCTAAAGGTCTGACCCACAAGGTAGTGGTGCATCGTGAGGAGGTGCATTCCCATGGTAGCCGGTGACCAAACATTGGTTCATACGCCATTTGTTCCCGCAGGATACTGGAGCCCATGTGCACCATTGGTTAGGAATCCGGTTAAAGCGTCGGACATTCCCTTTTCGTCCTCTCATTTTCGTAAACAACAACACCCCCGCCACGAGAAGGCAGAGGCTGTATACGCGTGGCCGTGTGAGAGCATTTCGAGAGGGAGGGCGGGCCCACCCCACTCTCGGCCATACCAGGGCATTTGGGGGCATAAATGTAGATGGTATTTGATTTAGAGTTCAGTTAACAGAATCACGAGCGAATGGAGAACAAGAGGTATGTATGTAACAGTGTATTTGTTAGTACGTGACATCATGTGTCATGCTATGAGAGTAACACGACGGAAGAAAGGGTGTTCAAGGTCATACACTTAAACAACTCGTAAAATCCTTTAATGATAAATGTACATGCAGTGAAAAATTGACAGAATAAATACAAATAACATCAAAAACTATTTACAAAATAAGCTTGTCATGCATGTCACCACACGCTTATCACTTATACTTGAAACGAAGGACCTCTGTAATTCTTACGATATGAAAGTAAAAACATAATGATTGGGATAAGTGAAGATGTATTGATCCCGAAACACGACGACGACGACGAAGACGATCCTAGTTGAAAGTACACTCATTTATACATTGATTCATACATCCATTTATGATTGATAATTAGGATGAGATCACATATATTGAGCATAGTTCATGTCAGTGGAATATAAGAATATTGTATATCATAAAAGAAAACAAATACTATATAGAGTAATCATTATATTGAATTAGAACGGAAGTAATATTGAACAAAACTCATAATTGGTAAATCAATCGAAAGTGATCTTTTCTTTCCATTATCTCAGATAGCGAATAAGAGAGAGTGACCTAAGACACGTAATAGAATGTGATTGTATATTATTGTGAAAAGATTAAAGTTTGGTTACAATTAGAGATAGGCTCAATGGTCTAAAGGTTAAAGGTTAGTTCATTAAAGCAATGATATAGTTGTTTTACTTGTATCTTCTCATTGTTGTTTTGGAACTGCAGTCAATCAGATACTTGTTGGTATATGTGCATCTTATGCGGATTGTCTCGATATAGCTTTAAATCATAAGATTTTTAAACAAAGTGAATTTAAACTTCACTTCATTGCACAAGCTAATGGCTATCAGGACTGAGTAGCTAAGTGGATAACACGATGGGGTTTGAAGTAAACGGTACTGGATTTGATTCACAGAGTGAATATCAATTCTGAGATGCAGGTACATTGGACTGACGACTTTTAAATAGGTCAAAACGCGCGTCCTGGATTCCACTGCTAACCACTATCCATCTATGTTTAACAAAGATATTGTGTTTAATTTTGTGTAGAGGAATGTTGGATGAGAATTTTTAGGGATTTTTCACTAGGATTAAACAGATATTCAATACTTCTTTTTTTCAATAGTATTTTAATTATGATGAGTTCATCATTAAAACTATGAATGTCGGCACTTTAGTTTGTTAAATATTGTTTAATCCTGTTGTATACAATTGAAATTTGGATTGTACTCAATCTTAGCTGGAATATGTGCATCCTGTGTGTATTGCCTTGAAGTAACCATGGTACTTGACTAATAATGGGATTTAGGATGCTCAAAGTTTTATTCTATTTTGAACGCGTGCATCTCAGAGTTGATGTTCATTGAACTCATAACCTTAAAACGTTATTACTTTATTCACTTAGCTACCGAATTTACATACCCATTTACTTGTGCAATGGGTATAAGTTTTGCTTTAAATTGGAATGGATTAAGTTATCCTGTTATTGATATTTCTACTGAAATTCAATCGGCTTTAGTTGGTAAATATGCGTCTTGTTCGGACTGTTTTGACTGACCTTCTAGACTCAGTAGCCAAATGGGAGACGAGTTGATGTTATGGGTTCAAAGTACTGGATTTGAATCTTAGCATCAACATCAACTCCGGGATACAGGTGTATCCAGATGACAAGTCCCTAATAGGACGAAATGTTACATGTCCTGCATTCGATTGTTATCCACATTACACCTATTCTACGTAAATATATCATTCATGCTTTCCCTAATATTACCAATCGAAATATAGTAAAATAATTGAAAATATAGTTTTCGAAACAGACTACTTTTGAATAGATTAATATTAAGACTCCACAGTTGTCCGCATCTATGAACCCGAAACAAACGGAGTCCAACACAGAAACCTCAGTCTCATGAGTGAACGCTTAATTTCTACACCACTGAGCCGTCATTATACAGTGTTATTGTCTAACTCCAATCGATTCATGATCTTACGCAATCATTCATCCGTTGTTTGAGTTGCTTGACTGTCTCACACTCAACACGAACTGGACTCCACTTGACACGATTTCTCGCTAGAACTCGATGAAATCCATCTTGAATCTAGTCATTATTGGGAAGATGATAATTATTATTAAAATGGGGACTTATTATTCATTTTCATTATTTCTTACAAGTACTGGTACAACCGAGTATCAAAATAAATATGCGCCACATCATTAAGAAAGTGAAATTGTGAAGAGATATGCCAAATAGAAAAGACACATTTAACAGATAATTTAACAAATAAAAATAAGTGACTTAATTACTTACGCCTGTTTCTCCTCGTGGAGGAACATAGGCCGCCGACAAGCACTCTGAATTCAATCCTGTCCTGAACAGTCCTTTCCAGTTGCGACTCACCCTTTTCATATCTCCTTCCAATTCACGACTTAGTGTGTTCTTGTTATATTTGGTCGTCGCTGATTGCTGTACCGAGGAAACGTTGATCACTTATACTCGTAACGAGGGACCTCGGCAATTCCCACGATGCGAAAGTAAGAACACAAAGACTGGTATAAGTGAAGATTTATTAGCCCCAAACACTATGACGACGACGAATCAAAATAGTCTAAAATACACTGGTTTATATATTGATTGTACATCCATTTTGATTAATAATTAGGATGAAATCACATATTCAGTTATAACAAATCATGTCAATTGAATACAAGAATATCTCGCATATTGTACAGAAGAAAATATCATACTGGGAAAACAAATCAAAAACTACACTTGAATGATCCTCATGTTGAATCAAAATGGATGTTGAATGTTGAATAAAACTCATAATGAGTAAATCAATCGAAAATTGATTTTTCTTCCCATCATATCACAATTATGCAATAAAAATATACGTTTAGTATTGGTCCATAAAAGGATCCCAAAGTTACCATTCATTATGTTTATCGGGTCCTAACACACCTCCCATTTTTTGAAGATCCAGAGTTGATATCCGGATTCCACATTTTCCGGGTTCATCATCCCTACCCCCCTTCTCACATCAGACCCGGTTGAACTCCACTGGTCACGGTTTCTCACTAGAACTTCAGGATATACCCCTTGAAGCCAGTCACTAGTTAGCATATGTTAATTAATATGAGAAGAGGTTTTTTGTGGATATTATAGTAATTTCATTAGTTGAGATCATGAATGTGTTGTTCAATTAGTTGAAGTTAGACATTAACACTGTTGGACACCGTCAGGCTCAGTGGTCTAGAGATTAGGGGTTTGCCCGCAACACCAATAATTTCTGGGTACGAATCCCCCGAGATGGGATCGTGGATTCGCACATTCATCTATATATATTAATAGTATCATTACAGCCTTTCTCAATAATCTTACACACTTTAAATATCATGGAATAGTGTTGGAACAAACAACAGCCATAGATATAATATTAAGTCTAACCTTAAAAGTTCTTTAATCCTAATTAATTCTAACACGGTTTAACCTTGTGAAATACAGGAAGAAAATCATTCATCAACCTTACTCAAGTTCATAATTCTCAATGTAAGTTTATATTAAACTATCCCTATACATGAAAATATGTTTCCATTCACCTCTAATTATTATTTCCTGTGTCAAGAACATACATTAGTGCTAAAAAGAAAGATTGATTAATTGAGGCGCCTGTAGAAAACATTCAAAGATCTTTCATATAATGTTCATTGATTTCAATAACATTTATGTGAGTTTTTAACGGTAATTTTGATATAACATTTATTAATATCAATAATCAAAATAGTTACTTTCTTACTTACGTCGTGAAGGAGCATAGGCCGCTCACCGGCACTCGCCATCCAACCCTATCCTGGGCAATGCTTTTCAGCTCTTTCCACTTGTTATCCATCCATTTCATATCTGATTCTATTTGCTGACGTAATGTGTTCTTTGGCCTTCCACTTTTTCGCATCCCTTCACCATTCCGAGATAGGGCTTGCCTTGTGATGCAGTTTGATGATTTCCTCAATGTATGTCCTATCCATTTCCATCATCTTTTCCTAATTTCCTCATCAGCTAGAAGCTAGTTTGTCCTCTTCCACAGTAGGCTGTTACCGATGATATCCGGCGAATGTATGTTGAGTATCTTACGTACACAACTATTTATAAATACTTGTACCTTCTTAATGATGGTTGTAGTAGCTCTGGAAGGTTCAGCTGCATACTGTAGAACTGCTTTGACTTTCTTATTGAAGATTCTGACTTTGATATTGATTGAAATAAAAATAGTAGTCGTTATTATTATTATTAGAATGGGGGTTTGTGGATTTATCTAATAAAATGACCATAATCTGTACAAATCCCCATTCTAATAATAATTATCATCTGTTTACTACTCACTAGATTCAAGATGGATTTCATCGAGTTCTAGCGAGAAATCGTGTCAAGTGGAGTCCAGTTCGTGTTGAGTGTGAGACAGTCAAGCAACTCAAACAACGGATGAGTGATTACGTAAGATCATGAATCGATTGGAGTTAGACAATAACACTGTATAATGACGGCTCAGTGGTGTAGAGATTAAGCGTTCACTCATGAGACTGAGGTTTCTGTGTTGGACTCCGTTTGTTTCGGGATCGTGGATGCGCACTACGGGGGAGTCTCGTACTA
Source organism: Schistosoma bovis (assembly GCA_944470425.2). Taxonomy (NCBI): domain Eukaryota; kingdom Metazoa; phylum Platyhelminthes; class Trematoda; order Strigeidida; family Schistosomatidae; genus Schistosoma; species Schistosoma bovis. The sequence continues at coordinate 4,733,767 of OX103959.1, read as the reverse complement.
CGATGAAACAGTGATGTATTCCTTCCAGGTTTACATTGGATGTCTAGTTTACATCGACTCATGAATTCAACTATTACTATTGCCTTTGTCATCAACATTACCATTATCATCTCATGACTGATTGAAAACCAAATGTTATTGAGTATGGAATTTTAAAGAAAATCCTTTATGGTGATTGTATTGAAACAGACGAATGAATATACAAACAAATTGAGTAAATCTATTTATTTAATGAAAATAATGTTTAGATTGATATAATGAATGGATCAATGTTAGACCACCATTGAAAACGTTGAATTACTCGATGATCGTTTTGTCCTAGTATGGGACTGCTCAGTAGTGCGCATCCACGATTACACAATAAATGGAGTCTAACACAGAAACCCAATCCTCGTCAGCGAACGCCTAACCTTTATACCGGTGAGCAAGTATCCAACGATGTTATTGCCTAACTTCAACCAATCTACGATTTTGCTCGACAGTCCACTATAATATAAATGAATGCATCCACTTATCCTTTCATTTTGTACAGTTGTGGTGTAATTCATAACATAAACACTTATAGATAAACTATTGCATATACATGAATAAACGAATATGATGAAAATCTGTATTGAATAAATGATTAGTAGAGTTAGTTCCTAGTAAACTTAGAATCTGTGTTTCATGTTATTTGAGAGTCATCAACAAAATGTATCTGAAATCTTGTAAAAATTAACATTCCCTATGAGATTTGATTCTTTTTCACCGTTTATTCTGAGTTGAACACTCTTTGTTTCAGGTTCGTTGATGTGTACTATTGAGAAGTCTTATATAAGGATTAAATGATCACTAAATACTTCTAGGTTTTCAATTGTTGTCTAGTTTACATCAACTCATGAATCCATTTATTATTATTATCAGAATGGGTTTTGTAGAGATTTTCAACCAGGTCTGTTGTGAGATAAGAACTCACTGAAGATAATGGTGTACGAGGGCGCAATTTCGTGGATTGGTTGAAGTTAGACATTAACACCGTTGGATACCGGCTCAGTGGTCTAGTTGGTTAAGCTCGTGATAAGACTGATAAGTGCTGGGTTCGAATCTCGCGGAGGGGCGGGATCATGGACGCACACTGCTAAGAAGTCTCACAGTAAGACGAGACGACCGTCCAGTGCTTTCAGGTTTTCCATTGTGGTCTAGCTTCAATTGACTCATGATCACAACCAGTCAACCAGTGAAGTTTCAATTGTTGTTATTACTATTATTATTACTAAAAATGATTTATATTCACTTCTAAATTATATATCCAAATAGTCTGCCAGATGATAAATAGTTGTCGGGGAAACCCTTATACATATATATATAATTTATTAAATTGTATCATTCTTTTCCTTTCAACATTCCAATATGCCTTAGTAACAAATGGCTTATATTTTAAAAGTTTACAATAATTTGTTAAATTAAAAAAAACAAACATAGAAGTTGAGTTTTACGACTAATAAATACTGCTTTTTTTTCATAATTTTCTTTTTGTTCTCTTTTTTGTTTTTCTTTTTGTTTTCATTGTTTTCTATCAATTATATTCAATTGTATTGTATGTTATGATTATTTTTCATGATTAATTGTTTATGTGTATATTTCTCTTTTCTCTTTTTTTTGATTTAATAAGTAGTATTTATCAGTAGTGTAATAGTAATATTAGTAGTAGTAGTAGTAGTAGTAGTAGTAGTGGTGGTGGTGGTAGTGATAGTAGTAGTGGTGACAGTAGTAGTAGTAGTAGTAGTAGTAGTCGTAGTCGTAGTCGTAGTCGTAGTCGTAGTCGTAGTCGTAGTCGTAGTAGTAGTAGTAGTAGTCGTAGTAGTAGTCGTCGTCGTCGTCGTCGTAGTAGTAGTAGTAGTAGTAGTAGTAGTGGTAGTAGTAGTAGTAGTAGTAGTAGTAAAAAACAAAATAACCCGAATGTTTCGTTACATTGTCACTATTTTGTTTGTTTATTTTCAATGTTTAATATCGAAATGGTGATTTGTTTTGTTGATGTTTGAATATTTCCAACTGTTGTCACTTCTCTTTTTTCTCTCCCTTTTCTTCTTTTAAAAGTGTACAAATAGTAAGATTTTTCTTTTGATTGTTTATTTTTGTTTTTTCAAAGTTGGAACTGCGTTAGTATGGTGTACAATGTTTGTAGTTCAAGTGGATGATTTTGTTAGAGTTTTGTTCTCTGGGCTGGATGATTTGATCATGGAGCTTTTATCATTCTTTTCAATGATATTATCAGCATAAACTTCAAGTAGAATTGAAGTGTTCATATTTTTCCATATATGACTTACAGCTTATTTCTTCGGTCCTTAACGTATATTGAATTCCATAGATCAAGTGTTGTAATCGGATCACATATATATGTAACTGAATATTACATGCTCTATATCCTAATATTAGAAGGTTCAGGGAATCTATCAGGGTTTCTTAAAACATACTTCCTACATACTAACAGTTGGGTCAAAATACATATAGTGACAAACCTTAACATAATAATGTAACAGCATCTAAAATGTGATCTGTGGATTATATATTTCATTATTATCCATGTATAACAGGGAATTAAAAGATGTTGAGATGGTGAAGAAGATTTGTAGCTCAGATGGATTATTTTGGTGGAGTTTTGTTCTCTGAGCTCGATGATTTGATCATAGAGCTTTCGTCGTTATTCTGGACGACATCAATTGGATAAACTTCAAGTAGAATTAAAGTGTTCGACCTTTTGGACATATGGCTTCAATATTGACAGGAAAAGCTGTGAACCATATGTGGAGAAATTCGAATACTTCACTTCTGTTTAAATTTTGTGCTGATGATGTCATTCAGAAGAGTAATTAAAGCTCCACAATCGGACTATCCAGCTCAAAAAACATTACCAAAAGTGTGTTAGTACATTCAATTAAGTATTCAAAAAATACACAGTAGTAATAATTTTATATTTAAAAAAGAAAAATAAACTGATGTTCAAAAGGTATTCGATTATTTTAGAAGACTTTCTTTCTTTGAGCTAGGCGTAACCACTTACCTGTTACCAGCACTCTCAATCCAACTGTGTCCTGGGCAGTTGTTTCCTGTTGTTTCCAGTTGCTATTCATCTTTTTTTCTCCCATCTTTTCGTTCCCCTTCAGTATTTCAAGTTAGGGATTATCCCATGATACATTTTGATGATTTCCGTAATGTATGTTCTATCCACTTCCAACGTCGTCTCCTAATTGTTTTTCCGCCTCCAGCTCTCTTCGGGTTACTGCCAGTGCCAAAGCCGGGTAAAAAAAGGGTTGGTTATGGGATTGACAACCCCATCCTGTAGAAAAAAACCTAGCTAAAAATATACCAAATAGATTAAACAAATTAAACCATTACCTACAGTGAAATAACTATAATAACAGTTAGAAATAATCGAATTCATGAAATGATTCCTGGAGTTTTACCGGTGATTTGAAGAGTTTATCTCATGTCCTAAAGTTTTTCCAACTTTATCCCTGTAAGAGTTAAGAATATCAACTGTCTAGAAAATCAATACTAGAACGAAATAAATATCCAATTCTTCTAAATTCCCAATAGTTGCTTAATAAAAGTTAGTCAATATTGTTATCTTTCAAATTCAATCAATCTCCATAACACATGACAATTCCATTACTACTACTACTACTACTACTACTACTACTACTACTACTACTACTACTACTACTACTACTACTACTACTACTACTACTACTACTACTACTACTACTACTACTACTACTACTACTACTACTACTACTACTACTACTACTACTACTACTACTACTACTACTACTACTACTACTACTACTACTACTACTACTACTACTACTACTACTACTACTACTACTACTACTACTACTACTACTACTACTACTACTACTACTACTACTACTACTACTACTACTACTACTACTACTACTACTACTACTACTACTACTACTACTACTACTACTACTACTACTACTACTACTACTACTACTACTACTACTACTACTACTACTACTACTACTACTACTACTACTACTACTACTACTACTACTACTACTACTACTACTACTACTACTACTACTACTACTACTACTACTACTACTACTACTACTACTACTACTACTACTACTACTACTACTACTACTGGGACTACTGAGACTACTGAGACTACTACTTATTATAAGTACTACTACGTTTTCACCAACCATTTAGACCAAACATTTACCAATACAATATTGCTTAACATAAACTGTTTTTGATAATTGATCTTGTTAATTTTGAAACGTTCTAATAAGAATAAAAAACAAAAAAAAACAAAGAAAAAAGGGAAATAAAAACAACAAAGATAAATGAAAATAGCCATAAGCTATCAAAAAAAGTTTTCTTTTTTTTTAAAGAAAGAATTCTATGTAACCGCAGAACTGTTTATCTTAATTATTTGTTAATTAATTAACTCCCTTCAAGTCCATTCTTTCTTTTTTTACTCTTTTATTTTTTCTTCTTTATTTTCTTTCTCTTTTTTTCTTCTATTTTGACTTCCATTATCAACGCAGTTAATGAATGATTGAATTTTCATTAAACTATATTAATTATTCATAATGTACATAGATACATAATGAAATCTCTTGAGAACAATTCATAACAATACAAAATACGGATATCATCATGAACCCCTCCCCCACCGAAAAAGGAAAACAAAAAAAAGCGAGAAAAGGAAAAAAATTAAAAAAAACGAATAATGTGGGTTTCTATTGAAGAAGACTAGAATGATCTATGTTTCTTCATTTCTAAAATCCATATACAAATGGCTAGAATGAAAGAAACTACTCTTGTTTTCTTTCTTTTATGGAATAAACAGTGTGATCATTGTGTATAATGGTTATCATTTCACGCTTAGTAAACTATCATATTGTATAGTAAGATTAATATTAAAGGTTAATAGAAATTATTGACTTTAATTAAATAACTAATGAAAACCTGGAAACAATCGACAGATATTTTGCTTTCATATAGAACACATCTAAGGTACACCATTATGAATTGATTCAAGTTAGAAATACAAATTAAAGTAAAACAACACCAAGTGAATTTAAACTTCATTCTATTACACAAGCTAGTGGCTATCAGGACTCAGTAGCTAAGTAGATAACAATATGGTGGTTGAAGCGAACGGTACTGGGTTCGAGTCCTTGAATGAATATCAAATGTGGAATTTAGGTATATCCAGCTGACGAGCTCGTAATAAGATGAAACGCGCGTCCAGGATTCCACTGCTAACCACTAACCATCTTTGCTTGAGAAGCTTGTAACAATAAGGCCAACATGAAACTGATCAACTGCAGTCCTAAATAACAGTAGGAAGATACAAGTAAAACAATACCAAGTGAATTCAAATTATTGAACGTTATCTTAATAGTTTGATGATTGAACGTACATTGTGAAATTTGGGGGTCTCAAGATCGATTTGTCATAGGGTCATAGATCCTTGAGTGTTATGTTCTTGATCCGTTTACCTATTATTATACAGGAGAAAACTTGTCTCAATCCAGGTTAAGGCTTTGAGACGAAAGGTTAACTGGTTTAATGTTATGGTTTATAAATGCGTGAGTCTAAACTGAGACCAATAGGTTGGAGCAAAGAGGTGAAAAGTATCCTATCACCTTATCGGTTGATAAGTGAGAGAGGGAGAGAGAGAAGACGGTTCAACTGGAACATTACACGATTTATTCCTGATTCATAATTGAGATTAATATATAAATAGATATGATTGAATAGATGACTAACACGACTACAACGAACAAACAATTACAAAAATACGATTATGTCCAAATTAGGCATTAGGGTAGAAAAATAGAATACAAAAGGTTACTTCATTTGATATATTCTGCTTGTATCTTTCCATTATTGATCAGGACTGTAATGGATCAGTCTCTTGTTAGCATATGTGCATCCTATGAGGACTGCCTCGATGTCGCCAAAAGTTTGAGTCCCGGAGTGAACATCAACTGTAGGTACATCCAGCTGACGAGTCCCAAATAAAAGGAAACGCACGTCCTGGATTTCACCGCTAGACACTACTTATCTTTGCTTACAAAATGTTACCTTTAAATTACAAGAGCTGTGGAATAGAAAAGCTTATGTGAGCGAATCATGTATCAAAAGAAAACTTAAGGTTTATGACACAACCTATGAACTAATAATGTCTCTAAAAATAGTTTCAATTATTCATCATGCCTTCTTTATTCTTCTATTCACATCGTCGTGGATGTGAACCACTACGGATATAAAATTGAAAACAATCATTCTAAAAAGAGTGATGTTTCTCTTTAATTAATATCTGCAATTCAACACTGAATAGTTACCACATTTATACTTGATCGAAAAAAATGTGTTCACTGTTAAAGAATAATTGCTGTTAAGTAATTATTCAATGTGAACGACCTCAAAGGAATGGGAATCGCTTAGTACGTATATCTCTGACTACAATACAGAATGACGTACAGTTAAATACTTCTAAGTAGTCAACACAAGTTCATTACAAAAACATTTACTTATTTAAACACATAAACATTGGTACAAGGAGGTACCAAATATATATACGCCACACATTTCATCATTTGATTTGTGTGAAGGCCGAAATACTGCCTAGGTACCCAAACAGAAGTAGGTGTTTTTCACAAGGAGCTACTCCACGAGCCTTTGACATAAAAGTCTGATCCACAAGGCAGTGGAACAATGTTATTAGAAGCGGTCCTATGGTAAACTGTGATTAATGATTGACTCGTACGCCATTTACTTCCTTAGGATTCTGAAGACCATGTACATCATCGGTCTGGAATCAGGGTTTACCAACTCCCCTACGTAGACCCTCTGCGTCCACCCACCTGTTTTAAGCGCCGGACGTACGCTTTTCATCCCGTCAATCTCGTAAATAACACCCATTCCGCTAGAAGGCAGCGAGTAGGACTTCCGTGGTATCGGTTGTATACACGTGGCCATGTGAGAGCATTTGAAGAGGGAGGGCTGACTCTCCCCACTCTCGGTTGTACTAGAACATTTGGAGGCCATAATGACCTTACAAAAACACCAATCGCTGATAAGTTTCAGTCCACATGAAATTAAACATTCACAGCTTTTTATTGACTTTCTCTAAATTATTTCTCATTTGTTCCTGGGTAGTAGTGGAATTTGGAAGGCAAGTTTTATCCTATTTGACACTCATCAGCTAAATAATAATGGAATATTCCACAGCTGATGTTTATCACATTGAAACTGGAACCCAGTATCTTAACGTTTCAAATATCTAACAAGTTATCTACTGAGCTACTAAGATTAAATGGCCATTAGCTTTTATTATTATTATTATTACTAATATTATTATTGTTAATAATGTCCTTATTCAATGTTATATTTTTGGTACAATATATAATTCTCAGCACTAGCTTCTTAGTCGATACTGACGATAAATATTGAGTGGTCGCCAGTTAGAAGTTAGCAGTCCAGGGATAGACATCTAAATTATGTACATTGTTTTTGTTATAACGTGTTCCTTGTGTCCTAATAATGTATAATGTTATGATACCGCCAATTAAAGAACAATGACTAATCGACCGGACCAATGACGCTTGAAACTTGTACGAGCAGTCTAGAGACCTTATCGATCCTGCTTCCTGTCTAGCGCAGCCAGTTAAGTCCAGAACACCAATCTCAGACTCTGTTATGTGATTCATTTATTTCAAACAGACCGGGCTCATATACCAACAAGACAGACTACATCGTACCATAAAATGGGAATTAACATTTGTACAAGCATTAGTTAAATGTGGCTGTGAATGTGAGAGATAGTAATTGATGGACTGGACATAACTCAGAAATGGTAAATCGTATAATAATAGTTCATAGGTCAAAATAAAGCTCATAATAAAAGAGACACGAGTATGGATAGTTTAGTCATTCAACAATTATACAATTAAAATATACGTATAGTATTAGTCCAGAAATACATTCCAACAGTTACCATTCATTATTCTCATCGGGATATAACAAATTTCAATGCATATTACCAGCAATCCCGATGTCTCTGATAAAGCTTTTTTGTAACGTGTACAGTAAAATGTCGTACACTTTGCATAAACGCACCTGAATAGATTATGCGACTAATCGATATAATGATGTGTTAAAACAAACAAATAAACAAACTAACAAAAACAGGTAACCTGATGAAATAACTAGATGACACGAACAGGTAGCCCAGATATTCAAGAAGGTCGCCATTGGAGTTAAAGCACTTACGAATAACTAAATACTACTACTACTACTACTACGACGACGACGAGGACGACGACGACGACCACTATTACTACTACTACTACTACCATTACTATTAATACTACTACTACTTCTACTACTATTACTAATAATAATAATAATGTTTCAGAAGGGGTTTTGTGGAAAATTTAAAAATTCCGCTGATTGAAATCATGAGTCAATTGAAGCTAGACCACCATGGAAAACCTGGAAGCACTGGACGGCCGTTTCGTCCTAGTATGTGACTCCACAGCTGTGTGTGTCCACGATCCCTCACCCCGCACTCTGTCCGGTGCTTTCAGGTTTTCCATGGTGGTCTAGCTTCAATTGACTCATGATTTCAATCAGTGAAATAATGTTTCAGTCCAAACAATTCATTCATCAGTAGTCTAGAGAAAAAATCACACTACTACTACTACTACTACTACTACTACTACTACTACTACTACTGACCATTCTCTTTTATTAAAGTGTTTGACATTCAATAAATTTCGGAACAATGTCATATTCCATTCGTATTATGTAATCATATTGATATATTTTTTTATATTTTTTATGTTTTTGTAAAGGAAGGAACAGTTAAATGTCATTAGTAGTCTATTTGAATAAGTGAATAAAATAATCATAACTGAATTGTCGACATTTAGTAAATCATCTATGATGCTGAATTAAAATAAATAAAGTAGTTTCATCTATTTTTTTTCGCTAATTTGTTGCTTAGATACAAAAATACAAAAAAAATTGTTCAATGTTTCAATGGATTATGAATTGGAGCGGGAGTTTGATTTTGTTTTTTGTTTTTTTTGGTACAGACTGTGTAATTTAAAGACAGTTGACAATATGATTATGATCAGCATAGTGACAATTTAGATGCTTATTGAACTATTGTGTAATATACATTTGAGATTTGGCTCTTGATTGGAATGTTTTAATCTTTATGTAATACGGGTCTTCTTGTTGTCACGAGCGGCATTGCCAGTCAACTCAAGAACTTCAGCAGCCAGGTACTCGAGGATAGCTGCCAAATAAACAGAGGCATCAGCCCCGAATGAGGCGATGGACACGAACAACTGGGAACTGCAGACCAGCACGGGCTGATCGTGTTTAGGCCTTAGCACTGCGTCCACTCATTATCTGTCAGAGCCGATGATATAAAGATATAAATCTTTAAATATCTAATAATTTTTGGTGGTGTTTTTATTCTATGAGCTGGATCATTTGATCGTGGAGCTTCTTTTGTAAGACATTATCAGCATAAAATTTAAGTAGGACTAAAGTGTTCATATTTTTCCACATATAGCTCCCAGATTGTCCTGTAGACCTTGATCTTGATTGATTATTATTGACCTTTAACCTGTCATTGATTACTTCTTTATTTTGATTGTATCTCCCATTGATTTGATTCTTGGTATTATATTTGTCCATAATTTTTTTGATTGATTGGTAGATTGAATCAATTTCAATATGTTTATTGATTGCTGACTGACCTGAGTGCCAAGCTTCTAAAAATTCTCTAGTGTTGTAAAAACTCCCTCTATCCAAGATCACAACATTTTTCCAGTTGAATGTATGTTCACAGTTGCCCATATACATTAATATAAGCGAAGATATGTCATGGCGTTTGACCACTAATTGATGTTAGTGCAGACGAAGATAAAGTGGACGTCCACTTTTCGCAGTTGGAACAATTTATTTTATAGATGATATTAGATTTTTCATTGAGTGATACCATCAAAATAAAAAAAGCAAACAATGACAAGTTTAAGGTTAACAATAACTAACCAAGATCGAGCTCTAAAGGAGGAGCTGTAAACCATATGTGATGAAATTCGAACACTTCACTTCTACTTGGAGTCTATCCAATTGATGTCTTCCAGAATAACGACGAAAGCTCTATGATCAAATCATCGAGCTCAGAGAACGAAACTCCACCAAAATAATCTATCTGAGCTACAAATCTTCTTCACCATCTCAACATCTTTTAATTCCCTGTTATACATATATACTAGCAAAATGTATAATCCACAGATCACATTTTAGATGCTGTTACATTATTATGTTAAGGTTTGTCACTATATGTATTTTGACCCAACTGTTATTATGTAAAAAGTATGTTTTAAGAAACCCTGATAGATTCCCTGAACCTTCTAATATTAGGATATAGAGCATGTAATATTCAGTTACATATATATGTGATCCGATTACAACACTTGATCTATGGAATTCAATATACGTTAAGGACTGAAGAAATAAGCTGCAAGTCATATATGGAAAAATATGAACACTTCAATTCTACTTGAAGTTTATGCTGATAATATCATTGAAAAGAATGATAAAAGCTCCACGATCAAATCATCCAGCTCAGAGGACAAAACTCTAACAAAACCATCCACCTGAACTACAAACCTTAACGGATAAAACGTGTATATTAGTATCGTTAGTGACAATTATACTGATAACCATATACGAGAATATGTAATTTAACCATATCTTTCGTTGTAATTCACTCAGAATGTACCTATATCATCACAATAGTAAATAATCCATTCCAACTTGTTGCTATGGTCTTTACTCAACAACGTATTAATAATAATGATTGATTGATTAAAGATTCGATTATGTAATCAGTGATCTAGAAAAACGGATATAGAATCATAATTCTGGAAAATGTTTTTATTTACTTCATTTAAACATATTAAATGTTTTGTCTGCTGTTAGTTAATCATCCCATATTTATCCCCTCACCACACACATACACACACATAGACATACTTTGGTTAATTTGATGTTTCTTTCGTACTATATATGTAAACTATCTTCGTCAGTCGATCTAAAGTGGAACAAATTATTGAGGATAAATTTTTTTAGTTGTATACAGAAGAATTTTCTTTTTAACTCAATCAAATTTACCTAATATGAACATGGAATAACTCTGTTTGTAGCTCTTCTAAAGCTACTGCCGGTTCTAAGCCTATACAAAAAAGGCAAGGGCTGGATATGGAGTCGGTAACTCTATATTTTCGAAAACAAACTTGATACAAAACACACTGACCAGATTCAACAAATCATTCCATTTCAACTCTGCCCTGGGTGTTGAGGGAAGAAGTATGATGCTTCATGATGAAAGCTGACATTATTCGGAAGTCAAGAGACCGATGCCTCTTCTAGTAACTGGAGCAACAATTTTTATAGGTACATGGAACGTCCGGATGATGTGGGAGACGGGAAAGATTAGTCAACTAGTAACGGAAATGAGGAGATACAACTTGACAGTTCTCCGAATCAGCAAAACCTATTGGACTGAAGCTGAACAACAAAGGTTTGGTACAGGAGAGATGCCGCTGTACTCCGGTCACAAAGAGGAAAGTGCTCCACACACAGAGAGATTTGCTCTGATGCTGTCTAAAAAAGTACAGAATGAACTTATAGAATTGGAATTTCATGAGTACCGATAGCCACCTGTTTGTGCAATGGGGTGAAGTTTAAATTCAGGACTTAGTAGTTCGTTGGATAATGCGATGGCGTTTAAAGTAACGAGTTCGAAATACGACGAAGCGCACGTCCTGGATTACACTGCTAGTCAATATCCATATTGGCTTATAATTCTTATCATCCGTTTAACTTTACCAAAACAAAGAACATATTACAACTATTCTAACACACAAATTGGGTTACATTTGGTTAAATAGGTCTATATCGTAGACAAATTTATAAGATCATAATTCCATTGTTTACCATATCATCTCGAGGTAATTCTAGTAAGTAATCTTCATGATGCCTTCTGTTAAACAGCAGGTTTGAAAGAACATCAAAAAAAAAGTTTCTTTTTTTTTCATATAACTGAACATGTTTTAGAATGTATCTCATGGAACTAAAAATAAACTCCTTTATTCTATAATTGAATTCATGAGTCAAGTGAAGCTAGACCATCATGGAAAACCCAGAAGCACTGGATAGGCGTTTAATTCTAGTATGAGACTCCTCAGCAGCGCGCATTTACGACCTTGCCCAAAAGGATTCTAACCTTGAACCCATCACTCACGCATGCTTACGCTTAACCACTAGACCATTGAGGCCGCCGGTATCCAACGGTGTTAATTTCTAACTTTGACCAATCCACGAAACTGCGCCACTTTCCCACTATTGTCTTTAGTGAGTTACTATCTTACAACAGATTCGGTTGAACTACACTAGTCACTGCTTCTCACTAGAACTCCAGGAAGTACCTTGTGGAGACCGTCACTAATGACCAAACGATAATTATTATCGGAAGGAGTAGGCTCGTGGGGCGGTATCGTGGATATTCGCTGCTGAAGAGTCTCATACTAGGACGAAACGACCATCCAGTGCTTCCAGGTTTTCTGTGAAGATCTAGCTTCAATTGACTCATGAATTCAACTATAAAATTACTTAAATCTCCACAAAACCCCTTGTGATAATGACCTTTTTTGACCTGTTAAATTGATTTTCAAGTATAAAATACCAATGTATTCACTTATTTTTCTGAGTTTATCTGGAAAAAAACCTCAAATTGTTTTTATATAAATAAAGAAGCATAATATCTGATCATCATTTAAATAATTGTATGTTATACTACAAAATATGTATGTATTTTGATCCAAATCATGAATCGATCAATGTTAGACCACCATTGAAAATTTGGAAGCAGACGACGACTGTTTTGTCCTGGTCTAGGACTTTTGTAGTGCGCATCCATGATCCTACACCGAAGGGACTCACGCTCAGGACATTCGATCCTACACGGAGACGTTTAAACTCTACACCACTGAGCTGTCATCCGACGGTCTTAAAGTGTAGTTTCAATAGATTTGTGCTCTTGCGCCACGATCTTCCACAATCATCGTTTGGTAACTGTCTCACATCTGACACGATTTGGTCTACAATGGTCAAAACTTGTTACTAAAATTTCCAGAATTACCTCCCCAAGCCAGTCACTAGTGAGCACATGATAATGATCAGAATGGGTTGTAGAGATTGTTGAGTTTATATGTATTTATACATAGACGTGGTTAATTATCGTTCAATGTTATCTCAGATGATATTGAAGAAAATATAAAAAATAGGATATGTAGATTATGGGTAGCAAATATGGAAGCAAAGATGTGAAGTTCTTTGAATTTGGATCTTGTCAATTAGAAGTTCCAGTATTTAAGAGTCAATATTCACAATAAAATTCGAGTGAAATATCTTTCACTTTCACGTGAGGAAACGTAACATTTGTGATACTAATTAATTTCCATCACTGACTGTAATATGACAACTTGATTAAAGAAATCGATATTGTTGGCGTTTTTCTTTGGGGTGATTTCTTGGAAGTGGATTCACTGTATATCGATCGAAGAAAATTCATTCAGGACTTAGAACTGACTAACATGAACTAAGAATAGTTACTATGCACTGATTAATAAGCGTCAACATTACAATTTAAAAAGCGATCAACTATAGCTCACAAAAATTAGGACTCCGATATCTGACTGAAATTTCCAGTCATTTGGATTTCACTTTGATCAAAATTTTCCGATCCGTATCTAGATTTATTTCTTAGTGATAGTGATATGTGTTTATTCTTTATCTTTTTTAATACCTAATCTTTTCTACGATGGCTACTAATGTAATTACTATTTCTTCTATTCTTCGATTTCTCTTAATAAATTCATTTCCCTATGCTACTAAGGTACTGCAAGCAGAACCGATAAATATGTAAAGCATATTGTATGTTACAGTTAACGAACTGAGGATAATTTTATAATTCATTCATATCTACTATAGTTATTACAATAACTCCTTTAAATACGATGTAAAATATATACATTGGATTGTATATCCTTACTTCTCTACTACTACTACTACTACTACTACTACTACTACTACTACTACTACTACTACTACTACTACTACTACTACTACTACTACTACTACTACTACTACTACTACTACTACTACTACTACTAGTACTACTACTACTACTACTACTACTACTACTACTACTACTACTACTACTACTACTACTACTACTACTACTACTACTACTACTACTACTACTACTACTACTACTACTACAACTACAATTTCTAGATTGTTTCTAACCCCCAAATTCTCTAGTATATGCGAGAGTGAGGAGATTTCGTTCTCCCTCGCCAAATGCTCTGACATAGCCACGCATATTCAGCCACTGATAGGGATGTCCTACTCACTGCCTTATCGTGGCAGGGGTGTTGTTTACGAACTTGAGCGAATAAAAAGAAAATGTCTGGCGCTTTGACCAAGCTGATGGATACGGAGAATTCACCTTAGGGATTTGAAAAATCCTGTTTTCAAACCAATGATCACATGTGCTCCAGGATCCTGAGGAAACAAATTGCGTATAAACCAATTGTTGGTCATTGACTACCATGGGACCACATCTTCTGATCTTGCTCCACTGCCTTGTAGGTCAAGTGTTTATGTGGTAGGCTCAAGAAATGGCCCCCTAAGAAAACCACCTGTTTCGGTTTGAACACATGGACATTATCATAACCCACATACAAATCAAGTGACTTATGTGTCGTATATCTTTTCTGTGCCTCTTTGTATGAATATTTATGTGTAACTATAAAATAGAAATGAAATTTCTACTATTCTGTTACTTTTTTTAGTTCATTCAAAAAAATTCAAGGAAAATCTCTTTCTTTCTTTCTTTCTTTCTGGTTTTCTTTCTTTTTTTGGTCAATATAAATATTTATATCTTTAGGTCAATCATATCATAATAACAATAACGACATTATCCTCTTTAGTTAAACCTCAATATCATCATAATACCCATATCTCTATGTATTAACTTACAATTGTCTATTGTTATGACTCCTGATATTCGACAAAACAGAACAACAACAACAAGAAGAAGAAGAAAAAGAAAAACAATAAAAGAAACTAAAAGAGAAAACAAACATAATCGTAATAAAATTTGAACTATTCAATATGAAATAATCAACGAGTCAAGGTCATATTTGTGATATTCACCTTGAGATTGTTGTTTTATTGTGCAGAGTTTATTTATTACTTTACGTTACAATTTTTTTTCTGGCTTTTCTTTTTTTCTTTTTCCTCCTCCTCCTCTTCTTCTTCTTCTTCTTCGACGAATCTAGTTTCAAGTAGTGTTGATGATTGTGATGAATAAATAAATAAGAAAAGGGTAAGAAAGAACAACAGAAAATCATTGTTTTATGGTTTATTTCATTGAAATACAAAATTATCTTTAATATATCTGTAAGTTCAGATGGGTTTTGGGGATATTATAGTAATGTCAATGGTTAAGATCATGGGTCACTTGAAGCTAGACCACCATGGAAAACCTGGAAGCACTGGAAGGCCGTTTCGTCCTATTGTGGGATTCCTCGGTTGTGCGCATGCACGATCCAGTCTCGCGAGGTTCGAAACCAGGACCTGTTGGTCTTACGTGCGAGCACGTAACCACTAGAACACCGAACCGACCGATATCCACTGGTGTTAATGTCTAACTTCAACTAATCCACGAAATTGTGCCACCGTTCACTATTGTCTTCAATGAGTTACTATCTCACAAAAGACCCGGTTGAACTCCATTGATCACTGCTTCTCACTAGAACTCCAAGATTTACATCTTGAAGCCAGTCACTAGTAGATGTGCACTGCTGAACAGTTCCACAAAAGGACGAAACTACCGTCTAATGTTCGCAGGTTTCCCTGGTTGGTCTAACTTCAACTGACTCATGATGTTAACCATTGAAGTTATTACAATGTCCACAAAACCCCTTCTGATATAAATGATTTGTTCTACACTATATATGACTAACTTACTAAATCACTAGATCAACAGTTAGTGAAGTGATAAACATTTTAAGATAACAATGAACAGTGCAGTAAAATATATACTCACTTATGTATCGTTGTGTTTACTCTGTTCAATTTAGTCATCCTTTTTGAGTCACATTTGTGCATTGACTTTTTATGTAAGCATATGTGTATATATATATCTTATCTTACTCAGTATATGTCTAACTTATTTTTGTCTGACTATAAGTAACAATTCGCGTTTGGTTAAATCGAGTAGGCTCAGTTACGTTCTTCAGTCCGCTTCGCTTTTGCTCTCTTCTCTTCATTTTATTTCTCTGATCGTCTGTTTTCATCAAAGAGATGTGTTCAAAATCCATTCTTGTTATTTGACTTATTTCATTCCGTTATTCACTAAAGTGATTTAAGTCAATGATTAGATACGAGGATTGATGATATGTAATATTATGATAACAAGCGACAAACGATCTAACTGGAGTAAGATCAACCGGTCACTAATAAGTCACTAACATTTATAAAACATTGTCACCTTTTTATTATTAAATTGTTATCAGTTTGACTTGTTGACGTGATTAATTTCTCTCGGTTGTCAACGAATGTTTATACTATGATTTATAACAATCTATTTATTGAAGTGGCGCCATGAATGAAATTTCATAGTTAGAGACTAAATGATGCCAGTTTGTTTTTTCTAAAAAAAAACGGACTAGATTAGATTGATAAAACAAACAACAATTTCAACTACTGATGTTAATCAAGATAGTGAATGTGTTGTATATTAAACTTAACAGTTGAGACGGTGGAGAAGATTTGTAGCTCAGGTTGATGATTTTGATGGAGTTTTGTTCTCTGAGCTGGATGGTTTGGTCGTGAAACTTTCATCGTTCTTTCGAACGATATCATCAGCACAAACTCTAGCTCAGAGAACAAAACTCCATCAAAATCATTCACTTGAGCTACAAATATTCTCCACCATCTCAAGTTGGTGTTAATTTAAACTTGATAGTTTAGTGAATAACATGTTAGACAAAACTGTACGAGTGTATTTACAGAACAACTGAATTAGACGGTTTTCAAAAAGGTTTGTCTGAAAATCTATTACGCTAGAATTGTTATTTAATGACAGTATGTGTACATTTCCAAAGTAATTTCACCTATATACTGTAATGAATTAGGAACCAAAGGATAAACTAAACTAGAGATTAAGCGTTCGCGCGCGAGACTGAAGACCCTGGGTTCGAATCCCGCGAGTGAGATCATGGATGAGCACTACGAAGGAGTGCCACAATAGGATGAAATGGCCATCCAGTGCTTCCAGGTTTTCCATAATCGTCTAGCTTCAATTGACTCATGAGTTAAACTTTTAAATAAACATTTTATTTGTTTACATTATGGATTAATATCATTTAGACAACCATTAGAAATCAAGAGAGATTGAACAGTTGTTTTGTTTTAGTATTGAAACTCTTCAATAGTGGATTTCTATGGTGTCAGTGGGAACAAAACTCAAAATATTTAGATCACTCAATGAGTGTATATATTTTTAGATCATTTAACCGTGATCCACTAGAATACATTTCTAACTTCAATCATTCCAATGCTAATGATTGTTTACTAAACGAACATGTTTTGGAGGTTCAGGGTTCAATTCACAGTTGGATAATGATTGCATAATTCTCATAAGTTTTGTACTAAGACAAAAATCAATCCAGTACTTTCTAGTTTAAGATGTTTGTCTAACTAAGGCCAGTCCGTAATGTAGACTTGATCATACTTATTGTTTGTTGTTCTGAAATGATGGAACTGCAAAAAAAAATCTAAGGCAACCGTGGTTTTATTTACACGGAAGGAAGATAATCAAAAAATCAATGATCATTAGTCTACCAAATAGTAGGAAAGATTTAAAAAAAAAAGCAAAACAGCTTAAATTGATTACCTTTTTCTTAGTTTGCATGTTAACGAATAATAAGAAAAACCATATGAGAACGATTTAGTTTTACAGTACTTTCACTGGTTTATTAAATAAAGACAATCTGTGATACGAACTATGAAATCAATAATCTTTATAACTGGGAATAGTTAAGTACTTACTCGTGAAGTACTTCGAAGGTTTTTAACAACATGATTGATCTATGGGGATTGGAAAGTATCCTATATACCACTGGTATTGATTGGCTTGTATCGTCCCATTGAGGTTTAAGACTGCAATTGATCAGTCTGTTATTGGCATATGTGCATACTGTGTTTATGCCTTGATATTACCTTAATTCACAGGCCATTTGAAAGCAATGATGTATAGTGGCTAGCAGCGGAATCCAAGAAGCGCGTTTCGTCCCATTTGGGACTCGTCAGCTGGATGTACATGCATCTCAGAGAGTTGATGTGATACTAACTATGAAATCAATAATCTTTATAACTGGGAATAGTTAAGTACTCACTCATGAAGTACTTCGAAGGTTTTTAACATCATGATTGATCTATGGGGATTGGAAAGTATCCTATATACCACTGGTATTGATTGTTTAAAAGTTAAGAGCTCATTGTAAAGTCTAGATTATTTGTGAATGAGTGTTACTTAAAAGTTTCATATAAGAATGAAATAGTTGTACATTACTTCATGATGTATATCAATGGTTGTACAATTATAGTTAACTTATAATATGAATGATAAAAACCCTTCATTAGTAGATATCAGTTATTTAACAAATGAGGAGTCCCATACAAGGACGAAACGGCCATCCAGTGCTTACAGGTTTTCCATAGTGGTCTAGCTTCAATTGACTCATAATTTCAACTTGTGTAATGATAATAGTGTTAGGACCAGTAGATTATTTATTGCTTGATATGATGGAAAGAAAAGTCAATTTTCGATTGATTTACTCATTATGAGTTTTATTCAACATTCAACATCCGTTTTGATTCAACATGAGGATCATTCAACGTAGTATTTGATTTGTTTTCCCAGTATGATATTTTTTTCGGTAGGATTTGCGAGATATTCTTGTATTCACTTGACATGAACTATGCTCACAGTCTGTGAGTTGTTATAACTGAGTATGTGATTTCATCCTAATTATTAATCGAAATGGGTGTACAATCAATATATAAACCAGTGTATTTGAAACGTTATTGATTCGTCGTCGTCATAGTGTTTGGGGCTAATAAATCTTCACTTATACCAGTCTTTGTGTTCTTACTTTCACATCGTGGGAATCGCCGTGGTCCATCGTTCCGAGTATAGCTGATCAGCGCTTTTTCCGGCAAAACAATTGCGACGACCGAATACAACAAATAGTTGATTTTTCCTGGCAAAGACTATCGACATCTATAATCATGTACAAACGTATTTGTCTTGAATAAGGTCAAATAGTTTTGTTAAGCCTCATTATATAAAATACATAATAATTTCATGTTATAATTCTCTCTTATTACAACCCATGTATCCCTATTGCTTAGTATTCTTGGATACCAATTCACTCAATAAGTCCCCAAATCAGAACACGGTTGAACAGGAAAACAGACTACATTTCAAATAACAAGGTGATATGGAAGTATGAAACACAATAGGAAAAAAAACATTAACATATTTATAGTTTTGACATAAGAATTTTCGAAAGTGTTTTCCAAGTATCGACTAACGTGAATGGGATAAGAATTAGCCAATCAGTGTACACCAGTGCAATTCAATCTATATCCTGCTAACATTTCATGATGTAATCTTTTAAGATTTCATTATTATCACATTCATATTGTTCATTTTGTATTCTGTATTACATCATTGAAACAATAGAACAGTTACCATGTATACTAGAAGATATTTGATGAATTTGATTTTATGAGCTTGTTTATTTGTTTATTTATTTGAACCCATAAATATTGGTGCAAGAGGGCACCAAATGTACATGCGTTACACAAAAGCTGTTGCGCTCGTTGAGCTTCTGAACACTTTTATCATGGTTGGCTTGAGAATATAGTTATGAATGTCCTATATATATATTAGTTAAACTAACTCATTACAATAAGTCATGCTTTAAAATGTTCCCCAATTTCATAGACCTAATAATTCAATAGTCACCCACCCACCCCTCTTTTCTTTTGTTTCTTAGTTTTTTAGACTTAATTCAACAACTGGTGAATTAATAATAAAAGAATCATTAGATCGTGAAAAATCACCTTTATCAAATGGTTTACATCAATTCATGATTACAGCATATGATCATGGTATACCACAACGTAGTTCTAATTTATTTATTACAATAAAAATATTAGATATTAATGATAATTATCCAATGATACATTTAATTGATGAAACAAAAACATTTCAACAATCTAAATTCAAACAATCACCATGGTATTCAATTGATCAATTCAATAATCATAATCATAATAATCATATGATTAAAATCAATAATCAATTAATCAATAAAATTTGGCAATTTATTGATGATGATAATAATAATCAATCAATCAATATGAGTTCTATTATTGATCAATTATATAATTATTCTATTCATACTAAAATGATCGGTAATCAACCTATAAATACAATTATTAATATTTTAATAATAAATGATCCAGATTTCAATGAAAATGGTACAGTTCAGTGTTTAATTAAAAATCAATTATTGATTTATTCAAAAATATATCAGCATAGTAACAATTATATTGATCGTCATTATTATAGAAATGATAAACAATCATTTATTTTATTGGAGCCATTTCATTTTATAAATCCATTTAATAATGATCAACAAGAATATAAAGAACAAAAAAAGAAAAAAATTCAATTTAATTCATTATTGAATGAAAAAATTATAAAAAAATCAATAGAAGAAAGTAAAACAGGAAGGAAACCAGATGGAATGCCGGTTACTACGACTACTAATAATAGTAATATAGATTCATTTTCAAATCACAATAATTATCAATTAAGAACTAATATGGTAAGTTTAAATGGTTAGTAACTAGGTAGTGATTTTTTCTGTTTTTTTATTTATTAAAAAAACATAAAAATTAAAATGGTTGCTTAAGCTCTACTCATAACACCCAAGCTAACTTTACATGACAACATGAATATGAGGGAAAAGATGTGAAATATGGGAAGAATGTTTTACTCTAAATGAAAGTTATGTACAGAATATTGAGGGTATTTATTGTATTTCAAATGATTTTAAGTTTCTAGATGTTTCTTGAACCCTGTCAAACATAATGCATTGTTACAATTGAAGAACATATAGAACTCAAAACAACTTTCAACCAATATCGAAGTGAGAATCCTCAATACTATCGTCAATACAGTCTTAATGTACAGAGCTGAAACATGTAGAACTAATACAAGCATCATCAAAAGGGTAAAAGTATTAATAAATAGTTGTTTACGCAAGATACTCAACATCCATTGGCCGGA
Organism: Schistosoma bovis; assembly: GCA_944470425.2. Classification (NCBI taxonomy): domain Eukaryota; kingdom Metazoa; phylum Platyhelminthes; class Trematoda; order Strigeidida; family Schistosomatidae; genus Schistosoma; species Schistosoma bovis. Next base: position 4,712,217 of record OX103959.1, on the reverse strand, counting down.
TACAATCAGTAACAGCCTACTGTAGGAGAGAACAAACAAGCTTCCAGCTGAGAAGGAAATTCAGAAAAGACATTAGAAGTGGATAGGACATACATTACGGGAATCATCAAAGTGCATCAAGAGGCAAGCTGTAACTTGGAATCCTGAAGGGAAACGGAAAACATGAAGGTCAAAGAACATGTTACGTCGGTAAGTAGAATCGGATATGAAATGGATGAATAACTACTGGAAAGAGCTGGAAAGGATTGCTCAGGACAGGGTTGGATGGCTAGTGGTGGTGCGTGGTCTATGCTCCTCCACGAGAAGTAACAGGCGTAAGTAAGAAAGTTTTAAACATAGTAGTAGGATAGGTAATCATTCAGTCGAAAATTTGACACGTGATTCTTGACTTTCTAAGTGTATTTGAGATAGTTATCAGTATAGGGATTATGGAGATCATTAAGTTTTTGATTGAGTTCTTGAACTGATTGATTTTAGACCACCGTTGAATAACTTGAAGCATTGGATGGCATTTTCGTCCTGTTGTGGGCCTCAGTGATTTAGAGCTTAAGTGTTCGCGTGCTAGATCGAATGCTCCAGGTTCGAATCCCGCTAGCGAGATCATGGATAAGTAGTGCCGAGAAGTCCCACAATGGGACAAACAGCCGTCCAGTGCTTCCAGATTTTCAATGGAAGTAACTTAGGTACTTCTACTCAATGCTGATTGGATAAAAATATTTCACAGCGTTTTCAGATCACTTTTGGGCATTTTCCGAAGAATTTTCTAGGTCTCCTAAATATAATATGATGATAAGATATAGCCGAATGATGTTTGTAGATCAGATTGAATTGTTGATGTTAGATCTAATCTACCCAGTTGCAATGAAGTCAGAAGATAAGACATTTGATCAACAGAATAGGTCTTTTTCCTAGTAAAAATGATAAAATATAATAAAATAGTTCAATAGTTCAATATCTATCTTTATCGGAATTTCAATAGTTTTACCCAATCAATTACGAGAAAGAGTTGGTCAAAGCACTAATTTTACACAACAGAAAGAATATGTAACACAGTCAAACTGGAAGAAGAATTAATAAACGTCGAAAAATGTCTAAGAGACAATTGCTACTTATAGAAATTGATTGACAAATATCGAAAATCTAAAGAAAAAAAAAGACTGGCGTGATTGAAGACCATGGAAACCAGTAACTGTGAATCTCAATTTCAATAGTTGATAACGTCACAAGTACAATCAGTTGGGGAGGGGGCTTGACACTACATTAGTCAGAACGTATCTGATGACCAAAATATGAATACTGAGTAAAATAGCATCTATTTGTGTCAATTCAACACATTTACATACAACTTAAATTCTGTGTGTTATATGGATCACTCAATTAATTATAAACCATAATCATACATAAAGAACAGAGTATTCTCACAAAAGACTGAATAGTTAACGATAATTGATTAGTAATCTTGAACCTTGTTTTGTTGCTATGCTGATGCTCCCTGAAAGAATTAAATACATGTATCTGACAACAATTCACCTTGCCATAAAACTACTCACACTGAGATCATAGTCTTTGAGCAATGAATGATTTACACTTGATAAACATCAACGAGTAATCAATGTTGTATTATCGTTCATCATTTTTGAAACCAACTAAATAGAATAACAATGTAGCCAACATATTCATAGCCTGTCAAACACTTGTAAGATTGTATTTAATCACAATCGCTTGCATTACAAAACGCAACATACGAAACAATAAGTCTTGAATATGTCGACTAGAACTGTTTTATTTCATGTAATTGACTGGTAAATTCAAATATATGTGTTGTTATCAATGATAGAATTACACAATGATACAATAAGTTAGCATTAGTAATTTACATATCATTTAACCAAGTTATTGCACAAGCTAGTGGCTACTTGAACTCAGTAACTTACTGGATGATATAATGGCATTTAAAACAAATGGCATTGGGTTCGAATCCTCGAGTGAATATTAACTATGGGATGTAGGTATATCCAATTGACAAGTCCCAAATAGGGCAAAGTGGAGTGTATCCTAGATTGCACTATTAGTCACCATTCATTTTCTGTCATATTTGTTACACTTCACTTAGTTGAAAAGTGAATACAATTAACTGTATATATGAGCTGTATTACAAAGATACAAGTTCCTTTGTTGAAGTTCTCCGCTTTAACCAAATCAATGTTCGAAAGATCTCTACTATACAGAACAACATTAGTAATAGTCGGATTAATATTATTTCTTTTAGTAACTCATTCACCTTGTATGTTACTAGTTATGTGAAATATAAACCTTTACATGATTATTTGTCTGTTTCATTTGAGTTTATCTGTGACATTTTTCGAGACCTTTTTATAACATAAGTAATAGATTTAAAATGTAGTTTTAACTGAGCTTCATTAAACCGAACGAAGGTACAAAACCTGTAGTGAATAAGAACACGAGTGAGGACAATCGAATGTATTTGAGCACAAAATTACCGTTCATACCTTTTCATACAAATTACGTCCCGTTTCCGTTGTTTCTTTATCGATCTTCTACTGAAATACATTTTATGCCTGACCACCGTTGTGCACTACCTATATGGATATAAGTAACTCAAACCACACTCGTCCCCCCTTTAAAGCATGCGTTCTTGTGGTGGTTCTGTTTGCCCTGCCAATATCTTCTTCTCTGCAGTCTGTGTCACTCTCTCCGTCGAGTCTGTGGCGCGATGACGTCCATAGCTCCGTCGACCTGCCGGGGCATCAGCATCCGACATCCTCCCGGCACCTGGGGCGTTCAACGCCCACGCTCCAGCGACCTCACGAGCCATCTACATCCGACATCCGCCCAGCATCCTCACGTCCCACCGCTTCTCTCCGTCGACAGCACCCGCTACAGTTGACGCCGCCCAACCAGAAAATGCCGCCTGGCGTCACCTCCCCACACCAGACTGTCCCAACCGGCACCTTAGCCCTAGCCCCTCAACGGGGTTCACAGAACAGCAGTCTCCACATTCCTGGTTGGCAGCGACATCAAATGTAGTATACGACAATACGAGTGCGGACAATCGACTGTATTTGAGCACAAAATTATAGAGCATCTCAATAAAATCTGAGAACCATATGGTAAATAGTTAATTTGCAAAATATCAATCCATTGTCTCAAACTTCACTGTTCCTTTTGAGAATGTCAGTCCATTGTCTCAGATTTTACCGTTCATACCTTTTCATACAAATTGCGTTCCGTTTCCGCTGTTTCCTCATCGATCTTCTACTGAAATACGTTATATGCCTGACCTCCGTTATGTACTACTTATACGGATATAAGTAACTCACACCACAAAACTACTTACAAACTAGAGTTTAGTTATTTTTATCAACTAGTTGATCTTAAATACACCATTTTAATCTTGAACAGTATTGTGTTAGTATTGAAACATTCACCGTCATTCATATTTTGATCTTCTCTATTGTTTTTTTCTTCTTTTTACAAGACTACTCGACCAATCAATTGATAGATGACAGCTTGTTAAAACTGATTCTCAATGGATATAAAAAATAGAATCTTAAACTTGTGATTGTTTTAGGAAATGGGATAAATATATTTTTCTAACTATACTTTTACTTACTTACTTTACTTACGCCTGTTACTCCTCGTGAAGGAGCATAGGCCGCTCACCAGCATTCTCCATCCAACCCTGTCCTGGACAATCCTTTCCAGCTCCTTCCAGTTCCTATTCATCCTTTTCATATCTGGTTCTATTTACCAACGTAATATGTTGTTTGACCTTCCTGTTTTACGATTCCCTTCAGGATTCCAAGTTACAGCTTGCCTCTTGATGCACTTTGGTGATTTGCGTAATGTATGTCCTATGCATTTCTATCGTCTTTTCCTAATTTCCTTCTCAGCTGGAAGCTGGATTGTTTTCTCCCACAGTAGGCTGTTGCTAATGGTATCCGGCGAATGAATGCTGAGTATCTTGCGTAGACAGGCATTTATAAATACTTGTACCTTCTTGGTGATGGTTGTAGTAGTTCTGGAAGATTCAGCTGAATACAGTAGAACTGCATTGACGTTCGTATTGAAGATTGTGACTTTGATATTGGTTGAAAGTTGTTTTGAGTTTCATATGTTCTTCAGTTGTAGGAATGCGACCCTTGCTTTGCCGATCCTCGCCTTTACGTCTGCACCTGAACCTTCTTGTTCATCGATGATGCTTCCTAGATAAGTGAAGGATTCTCCATTTTCCAGAGTTTCACCATCAAGAGTGGTTGGATTGCTGTTCTCCATGTTGTATTTGAGGGCCTTGGTTTTCCCTTGTGTATGATCAGGCCTAATTCATATAATTAGTGTTCATTTTATACAAACTAGTAACTATTTTTAACAAAAAACAACATCACTGTAAACCAACTAAATTGTCAGTTTTGATATTGTTATTATGTAACAAGTCGGCCAGCTTGAATATTTCGTTTTTGATTGAGATCATGAACCGATTAATGTTAGACCATCACAATTGAAAACCTGGAAGCACTGGACGGCCGTTTCGTCCTATTGTGGGACTCCTCAGCAGTGCGCATCCACGATCCCGCGAGCGGGATTCGAACCCAGGGCCTTCGGTCTCGCGCGCGAATATTTCGGTTACCTATTCACGGTAAATGACTGTCATTGATCCATTTCTATTTAAATATACGGTTACTGTGTGAGTGGATTACTTTGATATCACTATTTATTCTAAGTATATATCTGTTACATAAAGCATTGATGACTTCGATTTGGTAGATCAGTCGTTATGTGTGTTGAGTATTTGTCAAGATAGATATCATGTTTAAGTCTATGTATAAATATCAAAATTGGTTGCAGATATATCTGGTGGATTAGTGCTATTTAGGATAGGATACATATCTTTGATTTCACTGATAGTAAATGTCTATTTTTGATTGATTGTTTGTTAGTTTCTAAGTGTTTCCTAAGCTGTTTGTTTATATTTTACACCATGAGTGCATGTGTGGAGATTTGAAGAAGATAAGTTAATCAGAACGGTACATACGGATAAACGACACTTATCAGTGGTTCAATAAAACAGAATAAACACGTACTCTTACTTAATGTCTAACTAACATGGTATATATCTGTAAGATTAAATCATTCTTGATTTTAATGTTATTTAACGCGGTTATGCTGAGATTTGATTCAACTATTTTCATAGTAAATACTGTATATTACATTATAAGCAAAGGTGGATGGTGGATAGCAGTGGAATACAGGACGTACGTTTCATCCTATACGGGACTCATCAGTTGAATGTACATGCATCTCAGAGTTGTTATTCACTTCGAGGCTCGGACCCGATACCGTTTGCTTCAAATGCCATCACGTTATAGACTTAGATACTGAGTCTTGATAACCACCTGCTTGTGCAATACATATACTACAATTATTGGTAACTTATGATTTGTTACAGTATATCAACTTTTCTAATCCTTTCATAAATCGAATGATTTCCTTATATTAAACGCCTGATTTTAGTAATCTGAGATCATATATGAAGTCAGAAATACTTAGAAACTTTATACCTAAGCATTTATTTCTCATTAATCTGTATTAATAATAAATAGAGGTTGGAGAAATTAAATGGTTACAGAATAATATCAGTGGTATTTTAGTGTTAATGCCATTTACTTTATAGATGAACACTACTGAAGAGTTCCATTATAGAACTCAATGACCATCCAATGATTCCAGATTTTCAATAGTGTTCTAATATCAATCGATTCACGACCTCAATCAAAAAGACGAAAAAAAAGACCAAGTTTCAGTCATCTCTATAAAGATTTCAGCTTATCCAACTTTTCAATAATTGAGATCATGAGTCAATTGAAGCTAGACCACCATGGAAAACCTGGAAGCACTGGACGACCGTTTCGTCCTATTGTGGGACTCTTCAGCAGTGTGCATCTGCGAACCTGCCTCACGGGATCCGAACCCAGGACCAATCAGTCTTGAGTCATGTGCTTAACCAACTAGATCACTTAGCCGGAATCCAGCGCTTCCAGGTTTTCCGTGGTGGTCTAGCTTCAATTGACTCATGATCTCAACTATTGAAATTACTACAATCTCCACAAAACCCCTTCTGATACTATCCAACTTTTGTTAAGAAATAACATAATTCCATGATGATCTTTGATGTTATTTGATAGTGTGTGTTTATATTTATGTGTTCTAGGGTAATTGTCGACTGTTATAGTACACTTAGTTACTTGATTACCATTTTCTTATTTCTTATCAAGTATTTCTCGACCTCCTAATTGCTGTCATCCATCGTTAGTTCTGTTGAATCAATCAGTCACTCAATCTTTAATCTATTCTCCCATTGGTTGTAACACACAGACAATCAATAATTTATCCACAATCCATTAACACACACACACACACACACTTTCACTTGGTTTCCCTGTGTGTTTGCTTCCTGTACGCTTGCGGATTTTTCTAATCTTTAATAATAAACTATCTCTATAACTGGTGTTCAGGCTTTTGAATAATCTCGAGTAAATTCTTAATTCTACTAAGAGATTTAGCCTGCATTAAATAGTCAGTTAAATGGATAGTAATCGTTAGAATCAGATATAAAGGAAATTAGCCTTGACACCCTCATCAACTGGACTCAAAACGAGGATCTATCGATCTCGTACACTACTGAGTTGACATTTATCGATTGAGCATTCGTGCACGAGATTGACAGATCCTCTGTTCGAATCCCATACTAGGACGAAGTGGTTGTCCAAGTAATTCCATTTGGTTATTCCTTTAACAAAACAGTAAATCTCTCTTTTTTCTTGTTTTTAATTTACATCATAGATATTTGATCCTGATAAAATCACTGATTTATATTTACTTATTGAATGTTCCGATTATGGTTTACCATCATTAACAACAATACAAACTATACATTTTGAAATTATTCATACATTGAATGATCTACATTCATTATTGAATATTTCTCATATACAACTAATAAATCAATTCATTATTCATGATATAAATTGTAATTATTATAATGAGATACAAAAAAATTCTAATAAAAAATCAATATTTAGTAACTATGAGCATTTATCACTATCGAAACTAATTTATCCAACTCTATTGAATCCTGTATATATGGAAACTAAATCAAGTATTTGTTTAATTTTAATGAAAGGTATACAAATTCATCAACAATTATTTAGTATTATAGTAAAAACAAATTATGAAACAAATGAAAATGATCAAATTATATATGAATTAATTAAAGAGATACCTAATGGTGAGTTGTAATTTACTGTGTACATGTATTATTTACTTACTTACTTACTTAATTACGCCTGTTATTCCCAATGGAGCATAGGCCGCTAACCAGCATTCTCCAATTCACTCTGCCCTATGCCTTCCTTCCCGGGTCTATCTGATTCTTGTTCATTCTTCTAATATCTATATCCATTTCTCGATGTAATGTGTTCTTACATCTTCCTCTTCTCGTTTGACCTTGAGCATTCCAAATAAGGGCTTGGTTTGTGACACACTTGGATGCTTTCATCAATGTGTGTTCTATCCACTTCCATCGCTTCTTTCTGATTTCTTCCTCCATTGGAATCTGATTTGTTCTCTCCTACATTAGGTTGTTGCTGATAATGTCTGACCAATGGATCCGAAGTATTCTTCATAGACAACTGTTAGCAAACACTTGTATGTTCTGGATAGTGGCTTTCGTGGTTCTCCAAGTTTCCATCCCATACAGTAGAACTGTTTTGACAAACCGTTGTGTTTAGTTCCAGATGTTCTTCATTTATAGATATACAGTTCTCGGTTTGCTGGTCTGTGCCTTCACATCTACATCGGATCCACCGTGTTCATAAATCATGCCCCCTAGTTATGTAAGGGTTTTCACACCTTTCAAGTCCTCTTCGTCAAGTGTAATTCGATTGTAGCATGCTGTGTTGTATGGGAGAATCTTGCTTTTCTCTTTGTGTATGTTGAGACCTACTGTTGCTGAGGCTGTTGCTATACTGGTCGTCTTCTCCCCACATTTGTTGTTTCGTTTGCGATAGAAGGACCAGATCATCTGAGAGATCTAGGTCGTCCAGCTGCATCATAGCTGTCCAATGTATCTCATGCTTCCCCTCGGATGTTGACGTCTTGATGATGCAGTCGATCACCGGGAGAAAGAGAAAGGGTGAAAGTAAGCAACCTTGCCTAACACCGGTCTTTACCTTGAACGAGTCTGTCAATTGTTCTCCATGTGAGATTTTGCAGTTTAATCCATCATAGGAATTCCGTATGATATATATGTATATATACTTTCTTTCGTACTAAATATATTTAGTATAAGATATGAGATGATGACGACTAACAGTGGAATCTAGGAAGTGCGTTTCGTCTTATTTGAGGCTCATCAGTTGGATGTATTCACATCACAGAGTTGATGCCCACTTCAGGATTTAAAAACAGTACTGTTCGCTTCAAATTCCATCTCATTATTTACAAAGGTGTTGAGTCTAAGTAACCACCGGTTTATGCAATAGGGTGAAATTTATTTTATTTTTGTATTGGTTAATGTTTAGGATTTCAACTGATCAATTGTAGAAACATAATCATTTATGTGCACTACAGATATGTAAGCTTGTTATTTTTAGTGCGCATATTGTCTCTGCAATACTCATACCAATTAACTGCCGAAGTTTTAGTAACGTATGCGAATGTTGCTTTTATTATAAAGTTCGCAACAATGATTATACTTTCATTTAGTCTCAATCTCGATCTGGACAAAAAGTCCCTATTTTAACAAACTTCTTCTTCCAAGTTATTTGATTACTACAATTACAAATAAAGGAACTTCTTAGTAGCCTTATTTGCTGTAGCCGATCAATTATCACCTTTTCTCTAAAATCCGCTATGAACTGATCGTACGTGAGTATCGAGTACTGAAATTGGCACTGTGACCTTGAGATCACTGAAACTCTTCTGATTGGCTCGTTCATAAATTATAGCCTCGCTGAGCATCAGCTGACTTTCATTGTCAGATAATCAATAAGTGACATGTTTTGAATATAATTACTGTCCTGTATTGACTAAAGTTTGTTCATCATCTTCAAGATTTCATCAACATTGTATCTTAAAGATCTGGCAATGAATGATGAGAATTGGTCATATACAAGAATGTACAAATCCTATGATAATGCAATAAACAAAGATTTGTTTCTATGGCAAGTGAAATGAAATAGTTATTCGGTATTAATACAAAACAGATGAAACTTTACAGACATCAGGTGTAGTAAGGACCGTGAGATAAATATCACTATAGATTATCATTGAAAGCTAATGTACATTGGATATCTGTTTCGTCCTTTTTTGATAGACATTTAGCTAAGATCACTTGATGATTGTACAAACTTCAAAAATCCCATTAGATTAATTTTCATAGAATCGATAGTATCAGTGTAGTTGTAAGGATTTTGGCATCTGTCAAAACCTATTATCATGTGTTAAGCTCAAATGAAGAGTTTGAAATTTAAAAGGATTAAGTAACATATTATTCACTATGGATCATTGTGCAATGTATACTATTCGTTTCATAGAGATTAAAGAAATAGAAAACCTAGCGGTTAATCATTACATAATCATAATTTCATACAACATTAAACAATGACGTTTTAAGGCTAAAGTAATCAGTGATACGCTTTAATCACTTAGTATATATTACATAGCTAAAATGTACTATACCAATCAATTTGTCATATCACAGAGTTACAACTTACAATTACTCAACTTATAAGACTAGATATAAGTATGTAAAACTGGAGAGCCTGGGTCCAATCCCTGACTGAGGTCATGAGGAAATGCAATTCTCACTAGTGAATACCATAATAGAAAGAAGTGGCTATCTAGTACATCCAGGTTTTGAATGATTGTCTAAACTATACTGGTTCAGGTTTTAAATGATATTCAAACATCACTATAACCCGATACTTATAAAGTATGACTAAATGTGAATATGAATAGATGAATGTTCGCTGATATAATTTATAGCATTTAACACATTAGATTCGTCAGAAATGGGTTTTGTAGATATTGTAGTATTTTAATGATTGGATTCATGAGTCAATTAAATCTAGACCATCATGAAAAAAATAAAAGAACTGAACAACTATTTCATCATAATATGGAACTTTTCATCAATGTACATTGAAGGTCCTGTTCACAGGCTTCAAACCTAAGATCACTGAATGCTGGCTCGATTATCTACATGTTAAGCATTCATGAATTAGATCGAAAGCCTTGGGTTTGAATCCGGTGAACAGGATTTTGGATGTATACTGCTAAAGAGTTCAATATTAGAATGAAATGGTCGTTTAAAACTTTTAATTAAATTAATAATTAAATTTCAACAGTTGAGATCATGAGTCAGTTGAACCTAGACAACTCTGGGAAATCTGGAATCACCAGACAGACGTTTCGTCCTATTGTGGGACTCCTTAGCAGTGCGCATTCATAAACCCTGCCTTGCGAGATTCAAACCTAGGACCTATCAGTCTCACGCCAGGCGCTTAACCAACTAGACCACATATCCGGTCGGCATCCAACGTTTTCCTAACCACGAAGGGAGGTGTTCACCAACTCGTTGGTTCAGTTGCTTGGTAGTGCGCCCAATGTAGCTTTCTCCACAGGAGCAGCTGAATTCGTAGATACACATAGAAGTGGCATAACCAGGTCACCATCGATCGGGTCGAATACGAACTATTTAATAACAAACATCCTGCTATTAAATTTACATGTGAGGAGGAAATAGATAACAAACTAAATTTTCTGGACGTTTCGTTAAGTAGAAAAGAAAATGGTTCTATCAACCGGGGTGTGTATAGAAAACGTTCTTCGCCAAGCCAATACACACATTTTTTTAAGCTTTGTGCCTCTTCATTATAAGAGAAACTTAGTCAAATGTCTTGCAAATAGAGCTCTTAATATATGCTCAGTCGACACTATTGATAGAGAATTACAACACATTCATAATATTTTGATTGAATTGGGATATCCACTGGGTTTCCTGAAGAAACACTTGCGCGTAAAAAAAACAGGAAAATAGTGACCCTGACGTCTAATAAGAAACCGCTTTTCTTGAAACTGCAATTCAGTGGTGACTTGGCTAGCGATGTGTTACGGGATAGATTGACTAGAGCAGTAGACAGAACGTTTAATGCTGCCAACCTCTGCCTATCGTATTCGACCCGATCGATGGTGATTCCGCAATTGAAGGATAAGTTACCTGATTATGCCACTTCTATGTGTATCTACGAATTCAGCTGCTCCTGTGGAGAAAGCTATATTGGGTGCACTACCAGGCAACTAAACCAACGAGTTAGTGAACGCCTCCCTTCGTGGTTAGGAAAAAGTTACGTCAAAACAATACGCAGCTCGGTTCTATCACACATCCACCATTGTCATCACTGTCCTGGGCTCAAATCTCGTGAGGCGGGTTCGTGGATGCCCACTACTGAGGAGTCCCACAATAGGATGAAACGGTCGTCCAATGCTTTCAGGTTTCCCATGATAATCTACCTTCAATGGACTCATGATCTCAACTACTGTGAAATTAGTACAATCTCCACAAAACCCCTTCCAATACTAATAATTGATTATCATTTTTTTCCTTAAAAATTGATTTTCTAGAAAATTATTTTACTATTAATTCAACATCCGGTATAGTTAGTTTAATGAAAGAATTGAATCCATCTAGAAAATTAATGACAAAACAATTATTGATAGAAGCATCAAAAATTGGTACATTATATGATTATTCAAAAGATCTTAATTATAAAATACAAATATTGATTAATTTGACATTGAATTTCAATAAGGATTATTCTATGGAAATGTTATTATCGAATGATCTAATAAAAGATCCTGATCTTGATCTTGATCCTGATCCTGATCTTGTTCATAATGATCATGATCAAATAATAATCTATTTACAAATGAATCAATCGAATTCATACATCAAGACATATACTAATGATACATATCAATTTTATATAACAGATTCTATTTATTCAGAAGATTCAATATTATCCAAGATGATTATTTATTGTATTCAATATTCTTCATCATTTAGTCATAATGATCATTTGAATCATCATTGTGAATTAACATTAAAAGTATATGATTCCTTGATAACAATGAATGAACAAGATCCAAAAGATTTTATTTTAAAACCGATCCAATTTTTCTGTCATCTTAATCGATCAAATTCAATATGTCATGGTTATCAAATCAATATTAATCATTTTATTGAACATTCATTAAAAAATCAATATCTTCTAATGATCACACCAACTTTAATCTCATCAAAATATTCTTTTAAATCTATTAAAATTATTCTATATAATATTAAAAATCAATATCCAAATAATCAATGGATTGATAAATCATTTAAATTAATTCAATCAATCAATAAACCATTCAATAGAATATTGAATCAAATTGGTTTAAAATCCCCCTATTGTATAACCAATATATCTATATCTTATAAAGTGATGAAAGATTATAAAATTATGAAATTAAATCAACAAAATGAGAATATGATACCACATAGCAACAAATTGATTTATATATTACGTCATATTTGGTTACTACCCAAATTATATCGGATGAATAATAATAATAATATTGAAAAAGAAATGAAAGATAATTTAAAACTATGGGATGGTAAACCATTTCTTTCATTAAATCCATATACTGGTATATTAAGTGTTAGTAGACAATTAGTGTTGATGGATGTAGGAGAGTAAGTTATCATTGGTATATTGTATATCTGTAACCATATAAATATGAGTTTATTCAGTTGTGAATAAGATTTCTTATATGAATGTTAGTGATACTACGGTGTTACTTATATTAATATAAGTAGTATATGATGCGAGTCAGGAATGTAATGTCTGGCAGTAGAAGATTGGGAAGATCAAAAAAGGAAGAACGGGAATAGAAAACAATTAGTATAGAAATGCAAGAACATTAAAGTCTGAGACAATTATTGAACATTTGCAAATGAGGTATTATAGTATGGTTTTTCTATTTTACCAAGTAACTCTGTAATGGTTTGGTTGTCCTCACTTGTGTTCTCCTTCACTACAATACTATTTAACTATAAAGAAGCCAGGTTTAAATCACTCGGATCATAGTGAATAAATGATGTGTTAATTTATTATTTCATTCATCCTGTTAGAGGTAGACAACAGGGAATTCCGGACCTAGGTATCGTGCTACCTGTCACCTGTTATCAAAGTGTATTTGTAGTCTTAAGGAAATTGATGCTACCTGACAGACTCCACTCCTTGTTCCTCAGCTTCACAGTTAGAGACAGTATCATTGGACTATCCGAATACTACAACAGGTCAATCACGGCTCGGTTCCGTCATGGAACATTAGTTCCAAAAAAGAATACAGATGCACCTTAATGACGAGTGCCAAGTGGCACGAAATCTGGATCCAGGGTTTCCTATTGTCTACCTGTCAACATGTAGCACGCAATTTCGAGTCACCTAGACTAGTAGCCACATTGCAACTTGGTCAATAAGATTCGATCTGTACTAAGAAGGATCTGACACACACATAACATTGATCACCACACAGTGATCAATCAATTGTAAATTACAATTTTTAGGCAACAAATATGATATTTTAATTTAACAATAAGTTCTTGTTAAATTATAATGGTTGTTGGTCGACTTCTATTGACCAAGTTGCAACAATGCTCCAGGTGACGAATGACAAATAACGGCCGTTCGGTACTTCCAGATTTTCAATGATGGCCTAGCTTAGATCGGTTCATGAATACAACTGTTAAATTCAATACAATCTCCACAAATCTTCATTATGAAAATAATATAAAACCTAGTGCAATGACTGTGATGTCAATATTCAGTTTGAACGCAGAACTAACGATCTGACCAGAATACGTTCGTTTGTATGGCGTACGAAGCATTTTTGTATTAAATTATATAAAAACACAAACCATGTATTCAATTTAAATGGCTCTAATTTGAGAAAGAGATTAAATTATATCAAAAGTACAAAACATCTCAGCTTGTGCTATACAGTCAAGAGTTTTGCTTACCCAAATTAACGTGCTAAACAACAAAAGGAATAGCGAATAAGCAGTAGTTCGATACTTAAGGATCAATAAAAATATTCTCAACAAGATGGGATCAGATGTCTATATGCAAAGATTCCGGCGACCTCTCCAAACAGATAGTCAGAGGTTAACAGTTATACACTAAACCACTTTGTGACTGTTATGGATGCAGAATAATGTGCCAATCATTATCATGTTAAGCCTAGTGATGTCCTTGGACGTTAAATGGACATTTCCTATTGGCCATTATTTATTTCATCCGTTAAATATTGTACAAATGTTGTTTTCTATTTTTATGGTACGATGTGGTATGTTTGGTTAGTATATAAATAGAGTATGTCTGAAATACAATGATTCATATCTCCGAGGCTGTGACTTGTGTTCTGGACTCAACTGACTGGGCTAGACAGGGAAGCGAGACTAATAGAGACTCCAGGCCGTCCGTACGTGTTTACGTGTCACTGTAATCGATCGATAAGTACGCTGCTCTCTAATTTTCCAGTCAAGGACACAACAATTAGCACAGGGTAAAAATCGACAGCCACTTAAAGTCATAACAGTGACCTTAAGTTTACTCAAACTCGACCTTTTTGTCAAAAGTTAGGCGACATGCAACAGTAAAATTAAATAACAAAATGTAAGTCTCCAACTAAGGTCATATAACAAAAACTCAAACGAAGATGACTGAAGATACGTGAATAAAGGTTCAAATAAAAGACAGGGAGAAAGAACAAATAAATGACGATACAGTCCAACGAAATGGTGTGAAGGAATCTTCAGGGGTTTTTTCCTGTTACACCTAGGGGTGAGACTATAATTTATGGATGATCTTCGAGTGACGCTAAAATGACCTGAAGAATGTCCATCTACTGACTACAGGTTAAATGAGGGTTTTAAACCCGTGTGAAGGATAAGAATTATGATTTACAGTTAATGGTTAAGGATATGGATTAAATTTAGGGTTTTTATCAAAAATCGATATCAGCTAAAATGCCAAGACACTATCTAGCCAAATTTATGAATGAATTTCCCATCAAGAACTCAAGATTTATTATCGTAAATCTGACTGGTTCGTCCATAAATTATAGTCAAACCCACACAGGTTCTAAAAATCTAGCTAATTATTACCAGTTAGTTAATATTCCAATATAGTATCAATCAGTCAGTCAGTCAGCTACAACGTAGGACCAGGCACACATGTGCATCGGTCCAAGTTGCCATACCTCATTAACACAACAAGACGAACACCGGATTCATAAAAGTAGTTAATTCAATGGTGGTAATATATAAAAGAAAGACTGCATATAAGGATATAATACAGGGGATAAAGAATTAGTTCGTAGAAAGAAAGATAATCTCTTATTTTAAAGGAAGACAGAGAGTGTATACACCTACACCCTCGCGATCGATTCTGAGCCATGTCACACAGAGTCTCCAACCATTGGTTACGATAGTCACGCGGACCACAACCAAGTAGTCTACATCTCCCAACAAGGCTCAGACTAGAAGTTAGTATCTTCAAGCACTGATGCCACGTTTTGGTTTGGCCGTCTCCAATATAGTATATCTAATATCTAATCACTTAGACTAGTTTCCCAACTGTAATTATTAATCATAGAATCTAATCAACATAACAAAGGATTTAATAAAACATGATATTCATTATCGATTATGGTATTGTAAATGTAGATCTGATAAATAACTTCAAAATTATGATTTCTTCTTTCATTGAACTGATGAATTCCTTGTTCAATTAGATTATTTCATGATTGAAATACAAGTTATTAACTAGATTTATAACATTTAGACATGAGTATTTCATTGATATCTGATAGTCGTTTATCAATATTATGAACAGTGAAATGGGTATCTGAATAAATACTTGATTGTTGTTTGATATTACAATGATAAGAATATAAATTTGTAGTTATCATAATAGACATTTCCGTCTTTGAACATCGTGTTTTGTAATGTGTAATGACATTAAAAATACTAAGTTCCTGTTTTGTTTTTGGTTATTTTTTTTTTTTGGAATGACAACTAATTTGACATAGATTTTAGAAAAAAAAGTATAAACTGATAAGAATTCATGTTATTCAATTGAAGCTAGACTATCATGAAAAACCTTCAAGCACTAAACCGCCATTTCGTCCACACCCCTCGCGAGATTCGAACCCAGGACCTATCAGTCTTGCGCGCGAGCGCTTAATCATCAGACCACTGAGCTGGTATCCAACGGTGTTAATGTCTAACTTCAACCAATCCACGAAATCTCATCATTGCACACCATTGTCTTCAGTGAGTTGATATTTTACAACAGACTTGGTTGAACTTCACTGATAACGGCTTCCCACTAGAACTCTAGGAAATGCCTCTTGAAGTTAGTCACTAGTGAGCAGATGATTATTATCAGAATGGGTTTTGTGGAGACTTTTACAACTTTTACTCGTTGAAATCATGAGTCAATTGAAGCTAGACCACCATGAAAAACCTGGAAGCAATGGATGGCTGTTTTGTCTTAGTATGGAACTCCTCAGCACTGCGCGTCAACACAGAGACTAGTGACATATCGGTCAATATAAGTTTAAATTTAGAAATGAAATTTTATTATAGTTACTAGGCATAAATACTGAAAAACATATATGAATTAAAAATATCGATTTTATTACTTACTTACTTTGGCCTGTTCAAAACTCCGTCTGGTGCCCCCTGGGGCTTCTGCCTGCCCCAAGCCCGGATAAATAGGGAAGGTTGGGCATGTGGTTAGCGACTCCATCCCATAGAAAACTAACTGGCTGAAAAAGCGATAAACAGATAAATAAATAATTCAAACCATTTAAACTCTGGGAGTTAGAAGAGATATGACGCCTCATGATGAAATCCAAGTTCCTTCGGAAATCACGAGGCTGATGCTCCTTCTGACAACCAGAGCAACCATTAATTGAGGTAGATTAAATGCTCATACAGTATAGGAGACCGGGAGAGTCTTCCAAATTGCTACATTGCTTGGACTGTAAAAAAATCATTAATATATGAATGAATTCTTTGAGTGGAAATATAATTTATTTTTGAAAAAGTACTAAGATACGTTAGTCTATATGAATAGTTTCCTTTCTTGTTTTTGATTGAGATCATTAACCGATTGGTGTTAAACCACCATTGAATACCTGGAAGCACTGTATGGCTGTTTCGTCGTTATGTGGAACGCCTTAAGAACGCGCGTTCACGATCCTGCACACGGGATCTAAACCCACGACCTTCAGTTTCGCTCACGGACGCTTGAACTCTAAATCACTGGACTGTCATTCAATGATGTTTATGTCTAACCTCAATCAATCCATGAAATCACGTGACCATCTTCTATTGTACTGACGTAGATACTTTTCTTTACCCGACGTGGATTAACTCCACTGTCTACGGCTTTTTACTAGAACTCCAAGGATTATCTCACAAAGCTAATCGCTAGTAAGTATTGGATTGTAGATATTCTGAAGTTTTTTTTTGATTAAGATCATAAATCGGTTATTATTACTCAAATGATCACAAAGATTCTCTTTTTTTTCTTTTTTTTTTTAGATACATTTTATCCATAGATATACAAGATTATAGTCAACCTGAATTATTCAATAAAACATGTATCATATTTCTGAATATATTACCAACAGAACTTCATCAAAGACCAATTAATGATTTACCTGATTCTATATCATATAATCCTATATCTAGGTCTTCTCCTTATTCAACAACATCATCATCATTATCATCAAGTTCATCTGTACATTCTCCTCTGAATCCATCCATATCTATTGACCCTCATAATGGTAATAATAATGTATATAATTTACCAGAACAAAATATCAACTTTCCCATTGGAAACAATCAATTCATAAAAACAAATAAACATTTATTATTATCTATTATACTTATTACTATAGTAATTATATTCATTATAATAATAATTATGATTATTATAATGATTATTTATCGTAATAAATGTAAATCAAAATTAATTAATCAATATAAATCAAATGTAAATATCATTATTGATGAACAAAATCAATTATTATGTTTAACATCAAATCATAATGAAGAGATACTACTTAAATCAATTAATAGTAGTAATAGTAGTAGTAATAATAATAATAGTAATAGTAACCATAGTAATCATAGTAGTAGTAGTATAAATATGAATAGAAATAGTATATATAGTCATAATGAAATCAATCATAATTATCATTCAACTGATATCATTCAATTCAATAATGATCTACCTATCACAACAAATTTCTATTATACAAATGGATTACATCATGAAAATATGGGAAATTCAGCAAGTTCACGTAAGTTTTTTTTAAAAATATGTATTATAATTGTATGAGACTAGAAATAATGATTGATAGATTATTGATCCGTTTTCCTTTTCTGATCGATTAGATGGTGAAGATATTAACATTTTGGTGGGGGTGGGGAAACATAGGATACAATAGACAGCTAGACTGAGGCTGGACGACCTAGATTTCGCAGATGATCTAACCTTCCTATTGCACACGCAACAACAAGTGCAGGAGAAGACAATCAGGGTAGCATCAGCCTCAGAAGCAGTACGTCTCAACATACACAAGCGGAAAAGCAGAATTCTCCGATACAACACAGTGTGCACGAATCCAATCACACTTGACGGAGAAGATTTGGAAGATATAAAAACCTTTACATATATGGGCAGCATCATTGATGAACACGATGGATCAGATGTAATGTGTATGCGCGGATCGGCAAAACAAGACTGGCATATCTACAATTAAAGAATATCTGCAACTCAAAACAACTGTCTGTCTGTGAACCAACACCAAATTCACAATTTTCCATACAAATATCAAGACAGTTCTACTGTTTGGGTTGGAAACTTGGTGAACTACGAAAGTCATCATCCAGAAAATACAGGTGTTTACTAACAGTTTTCTATGCAAAACACTTTCGACCTGTTGCCCAGACATTATCAGCAACAACCTATTGGGGGGGAGATCAAACCAAATTTCAGTAGAGGAAGAAATCAGAAAGAAGCGATGGAAGTGGATAGAATGCACATTGAGGATAGTGCACAGCTGTGTCACAAAGCAAGCCTTTACATGGAATGCTCAATGCCAAATGGGAAGAGGAAGACGAAAGATCAAATTACACTGAGAAATGGATACAGACATTCGAAGAATGAACAAGAATCAGATAAAACTGTAAAGGAAGACGTGGGACAGAGTGAATTGTTCAACTTTGATGTTGCTGGTCGCAGATCAGACCGTGAAAACATCCAAGCCATAAAATTGATGCCCATTTCAGCCAATTTCTGTGACTTTCGATCATTTTGGGGATTAGTCAGTTACTATTCAGCTTTCGTTCCGTCGAACAACGACATACACGCCTCACTTAATTATCTTCTGAAAAAAAAATAGTCGGGACTGGACAAATGAGTGTGAATCTACCCTTTGCAAGCTGAAAACAATCATTAGCTCTGAACTATTATTGACGAACTAGAAATCATCCATGACAATCATTGTGGCTGCAGACGCTTCAGCTTTTGGACTCGGTGCTGTCATCTCACACCAGTTCCCGGACGCAACGGAGAATGCTGTCATGCGTGCGTTTCGCACATTAACTCCAGCAGAAAGGAAGTACAGCCAAATAGAGAAAGAGGCTCCCGCCCTTGTGTTTATAGTACGCAGTTTCCACAAATTCCCGCACGGTCGAAGATTTACTCTTCTCACTGATCATAAGACTCTTCTTACAATTTTTCGTTCGAAATTTGGTGTTACAGCCCACTCTGCAAACCGTCTCCAGCAATGGGCTTTGATACTTTTGGGTTATGATTTTGACATTCAGTATCAGAGCACCCAACAGTTTGATCAGGTAGAGGCCACGTCACGACTTGTCAGCAAACACCCTAAGGCCGATGAAGATGCAGTTATTGACTCCCTTATGACAGAAGACTAGGCGCATTTTTACCTGACAACTGCTGTTCGTACCTTGCCAGTCACAGCATCTAAGATACAAACTGCCGCCAAGAATGACTCTATCATTAAGAGAACGATGAACTACGTCAACTGAACTTGATGGTGACATGAAGCAACTTTACCACTGTCGGGACTCATTATGTGTCGTGAATGAATGCTTGATGTTTGGAGATGGAGTGGTGGTGGATATTTAGGGAGTAGTTGACTTTCTTAGATAATTACACTAATTAGTCATTCAGTAGATTAAATGGGTTGAACAAAATAGCATTTAAATTATGACGGTCAACTTCTTTCTTATCAAAGTACCATATCCATTATGAAGTGAATATTAAGAATAATATATACTGAGTCATGATAGCTACCACTTGTACAAGATTCCTGAATTAGAATCTGTCTTTTAATGGTTGAACAAGTCAGTAACTATCTAGACTCACTATCCATATGGATAACAAATTTGAGTGTTCGAAGTATAAAGTACTGGGTTTGAGTTAGAGAAAGGGCATCAACTCTGAAAGTCGGGTACATCAAACGACAGACAAATTTAAAATGGGAAGAAAGATGTGTCAAAGGTTCTACTGCTAGTCACATCCGATCTTTTCTACAGAAATGTATGGCATGATGACTATATTTAGACAAACGATAAGATAAATTCACTTGGTATTAATTGCTTATATCTTCTCATTGTTGTTTAGGACTGCGATTGATCAGTCTCTTCATTGGCATATGTGCATGGTGTACAGATCGCCTCGATATTGCCTTAATTCATAAGCATTATAAACAAAAATGGATAATGGCTATTAGTGGAATCCAGGATGCGTGTTTCGTCTTGCTTATATGAGCAGGTGACTATCAGAACTCAATAGTTAGGTGGATAACATGATGGATTTTGAAGCGAACCAGTACTAGTTTCGATACTCAGAGTAAAGATTAACAAGTCTGAGATGCAGGCACATCCAATTGACGAATGCCAAATAGGATGAAACACATATCCCAGATTCCACTTCTAACCATTATCCATCGATACTTCATTCACAAGTTAACTTTAAAACATCGTAAGTTTTCATTCTCTTGTTGTTTTCTTGTTGTTGTTCTTCACAGAGGTTGGGTACAATATGATTCATGGAAATGAACCTATTTACAATTGGATGAATATCATTGAAGATGATCAACATTTATCAAATATTCATTATACATTTACTAATCATTCTGTTGTAAATAATTTTTACAAAAATTATGAAGATGAAAATCAACAGATGACTCTAACAGAAACAACATCAAATATGTAACAGAGAAAAGATTATCATTCTTATCATTATTATTACTCCATTGTTATTATATGTCATTGTTATATTACTGATGAAATGAGCTTTTATTCATTTGTCTAAACTAGATCACACTGTAGTGGCTTTATTATGCCAACCTATTAGCTATGTAACCGTTATTATATATAAATATTAACGGTATCTGAAATCAAAGGGCAATACAAAGCGGTAACTAAAGTTTTTTAGAGAATAAAACGGACAACAAAGTGATAAGCACATCGAGCGAATTTGAAGCAAATAGGTGAATGTTTGTGTGTATATGGGAGCAAATTAAGAGGCAAATTTATAGTCAAATCCAATAAGGCGCAGCCGGACAAGGCAATGACTAGTTATGGCATTCCTTACTTACTTAATAACTCACACACATCTGTTAATCCCAGTGGAGCATAAGCCACCGAACAGCATTCTACAACTCACTCTGTCCTACATCTTCCTTTCTAGTTCTATCCAATTTTTTTTTCATTTTTCTCATGTTTGTTTCCATTCCTCGGTGTAATGTGTTCTTATGTCTTCCTCTTCTCATTTGGCATTGAGCATTCCATGTGTGGGCTTGCTTTGTGACACAGTTGTGTACTTTCTTCAATATGTGTCCTATCCACTTCCATCGCTTCTTCCTGATTTCTTCCTCCACTGGGATCTGGTTTGTTCTCTCCCACAACAGGTTGTCAATGCATATTAATAACTATGAGGACACGTTCAGCTAAGAAAATCTTGAGATTTTGAGTAGAGAACGTACTGAGAGCACGTGAGAGTTTGTAAAAGCTCAATCAGTAATCTTTAAACATATAGAAGTCGATCCGATTTATCAAATAATTAGAAAAATCATTAGTAAGTTTGGAATCAAGAAACCATTCGAAGTTGGAGATGGAAAAAATAAATAAACAGTATGAGGTTATGATTATTGTTGAATTTCATTCAAATTATGAACCGATTTAAGTTAGAACTCTAGTGAAAACCAGGAAACACTGTACGACTGTTTCATCCTACTATGAAACTCTTCAATAATACGCATTCATATACCAACAGATTAAAGGCCAATAACAACTAATCAAACAAAAAATCGACACGATAAACTGTCAGTCATATGTGTAGAAATTCAAATATCTCACTTCTATCAGAAGTTTGTGCTGATGTTGTTCAATGAAAACTTTACAATTGAACAGTTCAGCTCACAACGAAATTCCTATAGAATAATCTAAATAACATTTATCTCGCTCAATTCATAATATAAACATTAGAAGTCATTAAGAATTCATTGTGTAAAAACAGAGTATTCGGCGAAACTGTACTTTATGGACGAACTAATCAGATATAAGATAACGCGTCATGAGTTTGGGCGCGTAATTCATTCATCTAATTCTTAATCTTAATCATCAACTGTAAATCAGAATTCTAACTAATTTATAACCATCATTTAGTTCTAATCAGTAGGTTTCCACTCTGAAAGTCACTTTGTGGTGTGTGCTACTTATATTGACATAAGTAGTAGATGATGTTAGTCGTGATCAGAATGTCTGGCAGCAGAGAGACAAGAGGATCGAACAGTAAAGAATGGAAACAGAATGTAATTTGTATGAAGATGCAAGAACAATGAAGTCTGAGTCATTATGAGACAATTGATGGACATTTTGCAAACTACGTATTTACAATTTGATTGTTGGATTTTATTAACAAGTCCTATAAGTTTGTATCAAATATATTCGATTGACCCCCACTCGTGTTCTGTTCACTACAACTTTAGCATCACTCAAAGGTCGTTCATAAATTATAGTCTCATCCAGTATTCTATCAATTGAACATGTTTATATCATCTGTATGAAGGGGAATGTGACACATGGGAACAAGCATAAAACTAATAATTTCTAAGCTTATATTAGTATTATGCATGGTAACTATCAAATCATATAATTTAAATTCTCCAATGTTTTATAAATTTAAATGATAAACACCATTGAATATAGATATAGACTGAAACATAGTTTGTTTCTTCCATTTCCTTTTATTGTCCAATTAAATTAGTCATTTACAGATAAATGGAAGGGGGTGATTTCCTTTTCAGAAAAAAAAACAACTAAAAGTTGTCAATGTTATTAAATTAGCCACCCCGCTCTTCCATCCCCACCAGAAAATTAGACAAAAACAGAAGACGAATATTTACTTAAATCCACCCTACAGCTACACATACACTTGCTTACTTACGCCTGTTACTCCTCGTGAAGGAGCATAGGCCACCCACTAGCATTCTCCATCCAACCCTGTCCTGAGCAATCCTTTTCAGCTCTTCCCAGTTGTTATTCATCTTTTTCATGTCTGCTTTAGATTCCAAAATAATGTGTTCTTTGGTCTTCCTCTTTTCCACTTCCCTTCAAGATTCCAAGTTAGGACTTGCCTCATGATGCAGTTTTATGATTTGCGTAATGTATGTCCTATTCATTTCTATCATCTTTTCCTAATTTCCTACTCAACTGGAAGCTGGTTTGTTCACTGCAATACAATTCAACTAAAAAGGTTCATGCTAGTGATTGTTACGCCGGAAAAACGCTGATCACTTATACTTGGAACGAGGGACCTCGGCAATTCCCACGATGAGAAAGTAGGAACACAAGACTGGTATAAGTGAAAATTTATTAGCCCCAAAACACTATGACGACGACGAATCAAAATAGTCTAAATTACACTCATTTATATATTGATTGTACACCCATTTTGATTAATAATTAGGATGAAATCACATACTCAGTTATAACAGATCACTTAATGAGCATAGTTCATGTCAAGTGAATACAAGAATATCTCGTATATTCTACCGAAGAAAATATCATACTGGGAAAACAAATCAAATACTACACTGAATGATCCTTATGTTGGATCAAAACGGATGTTGAATGTTGAATAGAACACATAATGAGTAAATCAATCGAAAAATTGACTTTTATTTCCATAATTATACAATAAAAATATACATTTAGTATTGGTCCATAAAAGGATTCCAAAATTACCATTCATTATGTTTATCGGGTTCTAACAGTGATAGTGATTAATCAGTTCATTATGACTATGTACAACCTGAGCGAATTGCTTCGATGTTGCTATTAGTCACAATCTATTTAAGATGAATATATGCTCAAAAAAGATACATCAATAACAACAGTAAATACTGACAGTAGAAAGTTCAGTCCCTCATAATCGAATTAAAATTCTTCCATGTTGAACAAGTCACTGACCATCTGTACTCAGTAACTCAGTGAATATTGCTTAAGTACTTAAAGCGAAAGTTACAGGGTTTCAGTCTCGGAGTAAACACCAATCTGGCTGTATCGAGTACCTTTAGATGACGAGTCTCAAACAGAACAGAACACACATCCTACATTCCACTGTTGGCTCCAATCCAACTACACTTAAGAGCACTTGTAGTGATACTTCTAGTGTATTATTAATATACTTTTATCGCATAACGCAATGAAACATATAACAAGTATAAGGAGTAAAAAGAAAAGTGAATTAAGCTCATAAAATTACGAGTAAAATTAATTCAAGAAAGAAACAAGAAGAAACTGTCGCTTTGAATAAAAAAGAAGTTGAGGCCTAACTACTGACACATGTTAAATACAAAAAACACACAGGCTCAAACGTTTAAATTACTATGGCTGCCGCAAATCTTATTTAGACAGATTTAATCTCTTTATTTATAATTTTGAACGCATTCAATGCACCCATACGGCATTCTATCAAACTACGAAATCTCTTTTTCGTTAAAGACGGAATGTTTTTGGGAATATAATCAATAAAGTGTGTAGAAACACACCTTATTGTTTTTGTGTGTACTCCCGAACTGAACTATGTGGTCGATCTTGAGAGTGATGGAAACAGCTAATCATAATGAAGACAGTAGATGTTGAATTGATGCACGATTATAAAACGGAATCACGAATAGACTGACATTGGATATCATGATTTGATTAGATTTCATATTAAATTTCACTTTTTAAAGAAGTCTTTAGAGTAAGACTTATTTTATTCCTGATTTCATTACCTTTGAATTCCAGTTATACAGAAGTATGCTTCGTTTTGGTAGAGTTTCATTCTCTGATATAGATGCTTTGGTCGTGTAGGTTTCATTGTTTCTTTAAACAACATTATCAGAACAAACTTCAGGTCTATTAACTTGCAGTTTAATACTGTAATACATAATGTGTTTCTTTATAAAAGTTTGAGGGTAATTTTTTAATAGAATATAAGGATCTATACAAGTACATTCTTCGTCAAGATTTTCTGGTAATAATTAGAATACATTAATTGATAAGCTATCCTATAATAATTAGGGTAAGTTGATGAGTTGATGTTTTCTAATTTTAATAGTTGAATTTATAATTCCATGTAAGCTGAACCACCATAGAAAACCCGGAAGCACTGAATGACCAATTCGTCCTAGTATGAAACACTTTAACAACGCGCCTCCACAATCCCGCGCAGCGAGATTCGAATCCATGACGTTCGGTCGAGTGCGTGAACGCTTAATCTCTAAACCATTGAGTCAACACCGTGGATACGCACTGTTGAGGAGTCCCATACGAAGATGAAGAAACCGTTAAGTGCTTACAGGTTTTCAGTGGTGGTCTAAAATCGATCATTTCATGAACTCAATCAATAATTACTTAGACCATGTTAAAGACTCTTAAACAGTGATTGAATGTTTTCAGTAATTTTGATAAATTAAATTTGGATTGTCAAGTAATAAACTGTAATGAATTTCGTTGATGAACACATAATGTAAAGTTATTTTGATAATTTCCATGGAAGATCAAGAAAACACCACACAATGTAGATATATGTAACCAGTTTGTTATATGAAAGAGTAAAACATTACAAGGTTAGTAATAGTTTTGAAATTTATAAAATCAAAAATACATAAAACATAGAAATGTATGGTTGATACTCTTCGAAAAAACTCCGCCTGGAGTCCCTCCGGGGGCTACTGCCGGTCCCGAACCCGGATAATGGAGGAGGGTTGGGCATGGGGTTAGCGACCTCATCCCGTAGAAAACTAACTCGCTAAAAAAACGCTAACCAGAAAAATTATTCAAACTCTTCGAAAAAGCATTGCAGATCATGTAGTAAGAGGGAATTATCTCTAGGGTATTTGTCCACGAATTCGTAGCCTATCTAAATCTCATTGTTTAATATCTATGCACTAGATAACTCCTTTCCATTCATTTACTCGATGAATGTTTCCTATAACAGAATAGTTTAGACTGAGGATGCTACTCATAGTATTTTGATCGAACACTGAAAACACAAATGATGTTGATCCTTATAAATAATGTTAGAAGCATTAAAATTAAAAATAAACAAAATATTGATACATTTAGAGAAAAAGAAACAAATTTTGTATGGGTAAATTCAATTGATGTTGTTGTTGTTTTACATGTATCTTCCCATTGTTATTAAGGACTGCGATTGATCAGTCTCATGTTGGCTGGCATATGTGTATCCTGTGCAGATTGCCTCGATATAGTCTTAAGTCACAAACATTTTAGGCAAAGATAGATAGTGGCTAGCAGTGGAATCTGTTGTGACTTTATGTAAAGCTAGTTATCACGTGATTTATCCACCAATCAAAATACGACTTAAACAATCTTAGCACTGTGCCAAACCAATGACGTTCGACAGGTATGGGCAGTCTAGCGTCTTTATTGATCCTATGTCCGCCTAGCCCGACCAATTGAGTCCAGAACGCCGATACCAGCTCCACTATGTGAATCAAATCATTTCTTTCAGACATACTGGGTTTATATATCAGCCAAACAAACCGCATCGCACCATAAAATAGGAAATAACATTTGTACACAATAAAGCCAAAACGTGACTGTGAACGTGGGAGGCAATAGTCAGTAAACTGAACATAGCTTAAGAACAGTAAATCGT
This sequence comes from Schistosoma bovis, assembly GCA_944470425.2. Taxonomy (NCBI): domain Eukaryota; kingdom Metazoa; phylum Platyhelminthes; class Trematoda; order Strigeidida; family Schistosomatidae; genus Schistosoma; species Schistosoma bovis. Next base: position 4,684,804 of record OX103959.1, on the reverse strand, counting down.
ACAATAATAATATATAGGTCAAAATAAAACTTATAATAAGAGTCAGTCAGTCAGTCAGCTACAACGTAAGACCAGGCACATATATGTATCGGTCTAAGTTGCCATAACTCATTAACACAACAAGATGAACACCGGATTCCTAGGAGTGGTTAGGTCAAAGGTGGTAACATACAAAGAAAGATTGCATATAAGGATATAATAATACAGGAAGAAAGAATTAGTTCGTAGAACGAATGATATGAAGCGATTTTAATCTCATAGTTTAAGGAAAGACAGAGAGCGTATACACCGACGCCATTGTGATCGATTCTGAGCCATGTCACCAAGAGTCTCCAACCATTGGTTACGATAGTCACGCGGACTCCAACCATGTAGTCTGCATCTACCAACATGGCTCAGACTAAAAGTTAGTGTCTTCAAGCACGTTTTGGTTTGGCCTCCACTAACGTTCTTCCAACCATCTTCAACAGCGGAATATAAATATACATAATCTAATTATTGAATAATTATACCATAAGAATGTATAGATAATATTAATCAGTTAATAGGTGTCAGACGTTACTCGTGATTTAATCTTCGCTCGGATATAACAAAATCCAGTATAAGTTGTAAAAAATTATCACCAGTTATAAGTTATCAGTCCAGTCAATCGACATTTAAATAATGTACATTCTTTTCGCTGCATATTACCAGCAACCACGATGTCTTCGACTGTACATTTTTGTAATTTGTACAGCGAAAGGGTTGTAAACATTTCACAAACTTACCTGAATAGATTGTTCAACTCAATAGACATGATGATGAATTAAAACAAACAAAATTAAATAACTTATTGAAATATCTAGACGACAGGAACAAGTAGCTCAGATATTCAAGATGGTCGCCATCAATACAAAAAGATGATTTCACTTTTTGAAAAAGAAGTATTTACTCATTAGTTAGTTGGTTTATTTACGATATCAGGTATGCATTACAGTTTGTTATAGTCACGCCGGAAAGAGGACAATAATCCCTATTTATGACAATATGAAGGAAGCCTGAACATAAATATATTCAATCACAATTCCGTACACTAATTGAGTAATACATATATATACACTCTTTGTTATAATCAATTGAGTAAGGTCACCACCGATATGTCACATGTTTAGATTAACCAGGCTATTCTTATAGGAACTAGAATACATTCAATGTAGTTTGCATTTTTTTTCACTTCTACTTACAATCCTAGTTACTGAATAAAGTAGTATTATGTTATCACGTTAATCCCTTCTATTCGTGTCCATACCACCTCCCAAAAAAATCATAAATATTGCAATGAATTATATATATCTACAGTTTGCTTACTTTTGTGTACATATTTAGCATTCAGTGAGATGATAATTGATGGACAACATTTGAGAGACACTAATGTGATCTTTAGAAGGTTTACCTAATAACTAAGATCAAATGATGATTGTAAACCAGTGTAAAGAATTGGAATTATGATTTACAATTGATGAAAAGGGGTAAGAATTACAATTATAGTTTTCAGAATGGGTTTTGTGGAGATTTTTAGAAATTTCACAAGTTGAAATCATGAGTCAATTGTAGCTAGACCACCATAGAAAACCTAGAAGCACTGAACGGCCGTTTCGTCCTAGTATGGGACTCGTCAGTAGTGCGCATCCACGATCACGCCTCAGCCCGTGGGATTCGAACGAAGAACCTATCAACCTTGCACCAGGTGCTTAACCAACTGGACCACTGAGCCGGCATCCAACGGTGCTAATGTCTAACTTCAACCAATCCACGAAATTGCGCCACCGTACACCATTGTCTTTTGTGAGTTTCTATCTCACAACAGACCTGGTTGAACTCTATTGGTAACGGCTTCTCACTAGAACTCCAAGAGTATCTCCTAAAGTTAGTCACTAGTGAGCAGGTGATTATTAGCAGAAAAGGTTTTGTGGAGATTTTTAGAAATTTCACTGGTTGAAATTATGGATGCGCACTGCTGAAGAGTCCCATACTATAACGAAACGGCCGTCCAGTGCTTCCAGGAATTATAGTTTTCATTATCAACTAACATCAGCTAAAATACTAAAAACGGTATTTTAGACTAGTAAGTGAATGAATTTCGCATCGAAATCCAAGACCTATTATCTTATATCTGATTGTGAAGCTAATCATTCATTTCTAATGTCCTATAAATGGTGTAATGTTAAACAGTTTTGAACATTATCTCTTTTCATTCACTGCATATACATTCATGATATTGACTGGAAATTTCATTTACATATATATCTTCTTTGAATAGGGCAATGTAGTTCAACACAGATAAAGTGAACTCATCAAGTAAATCGATGGAAAAGTGCTAGATATTGAATACATATGAGAAATTGAAAGGAATATGTGAAACATTACAAATTGACTTCCATTTGATAATCAGTAAAAGTCGGTGAACATTAGTTAAATGTTCATAGAAAGAAACTAAGCCTAATATGGTTCAGTCAGAAGGAAATTTAAACATTTAATATCAAACTAAATGTGAATCCTGAAGGGTCAAGGTTCAATCTCTGGTAAACATGTATATGTGTGTATGGTTGAAGAGATTGAGACGATGTAACTGTTCATTCGAACTCATGATCTTCAGTCATACGCGCGAATGCTTAACGTTTAGTCCACGGTGTTAATGTCAATCTTCAATTAATGTATAATTTTGTGCAATTCTCTATTCATTACTAAAAATTATTTAACATTTTTACATATTTAAACGTAATACAATAAAGAATCTTCTGACTTGCTAAGTTTCACTTAAGCCATTCTTCCTTATGAATAGTTTATGTGTCCGAATTGTTTATTCCGTAAGATAAAGCTGTATATTTTATCCTACCTTGACAACTTCCGTTTTTCATCACACAATCCATGTCAGGTAGAGACAGGCATCTACCTCAGTACAATAGAAGATGGTTGCTCAATTTCATGAATTAGTTCAGGGTTAGACATTAACACCGTTGGTGTGGGTTTAGAAGTTAAGCCTTTGCACACGAGACCGAATACTCTGAGTTTCAATCCCTGGAGCGGGATCATGGATGAACACTGTCGAGGAGGTCCACAATAAGACGAAACGGCCCTCCAATGTTTTCAGGTTTTCAATGGTGGTCTAACATCAATCAGTTCATGATTTCAATCAAAAAACTGAATCATATCCACAATCACCCCCATATACTGATAATGACTTTATACTTGATTGCATGTTTTACATTACAAAAATTTCATTTCCGTCATTTTTGTTTCGTTTTCTTTTTTATTTCTGAGCTTCACTTATTTTAATCCATCAATCTGTTCAATCTGTTCAATGGTTGTTATTACGTCATAATTCATGTTGATTATTATATCAAGTTACCTTATATTTTTCTTTCATTATTCTACAGATTCTTTATTCCCATGACATAATGTAAATTATAATCCCTATTGTTCTTAAGTTGTTTTAAGTAGTTGAAGAAAAACAAAAGAAGTGACGTGAACAAATTTTTCTGGTTAGCGTTTTTTAGCAAGTTAGTTTTCTACGGGATGATGTCGCTAACCCCATACTCAACCCTCCTCCTTTATCCGGGCTTGGGACCGGCAGTGGCCCCCTGAGGGACTACAGGCGGAGTTCTTGACAAACTACCGAAGCTATTTTTGGGACCTTATTTCATTTAATTCAGAACTTGTAAAACATCGACATTGTCTCTAGTCTATTCTACAGATCATAAGCTGTCATTTGATGTATGATTCACCCCTATATCCCTTTTTGTTCCAAAGCTATTGTAATTTAAACGTATTATTTTGTACTCTATTTTCTACGCTAATCTCCAGTTTTGGACATCATTATATTTTCCCTAATTGTTGTGAGTTGTGATCGAATAGGACACTTTCTCTATGACTTTCTACGGCTAAGCACATTAAGTGATGGTTACGTAATATGACAAATTGATTAAAATTAACTATGTAAACCATTGGATTCATCTCATACCATTAGGCTTATTTACGGTTGATCTTTTCTAGCCCTTCAACTAGCCTATTTAACAAACAGTATTATTAGAACAGTAACAATCTGTCTATTTCTCTTTATTATTATTATTATGTTTGTAGGGCGAAACAACTTTGAAGTGCTTCCAGATTTTTAGCGGTCTAATGATTTGTGATCAAAGTAAAAAAAAATGTTATGCGAACTTCACAATAATGATGTTTACTAAATAAAGAAAGTGATTAGTAACTCCTTCAATTATGTTCAACACATTCTAATGTCATTAAGGGTTATCATGTATAAACTAAAGAAAGTTGGACAGTTGTTTTATCCTAGTATAGAACTCCTTGAATATATTTAAATGCACGATCCGAAATAGAAGTGGATAAGCTAGAATTGAATTAATGGTTCGACTATAATTTATGGATGATCATTGAGCGACGTTAAAGTGATCTTGAAAATGTTCATCTACTAACTAGGATAAAATGAAGGTTATAAACCAGAGTGAGGAATTAGAACTATGATTTACAATTGATGGTTAAGGTTAAGAATTCGATTTAGGGTTTTCATCACGAACTGATATCAGCTAGAATACAAACACGTTATTTAGTCAAATGAATGAATGAATGAATGTCGCTCCGAGTTCCAAGACTCGTTTGCACAAATCTGATTGGTCTGACCAAAAATTAAAGTCTCGTCTAATTAATTCCACTGTAATTATTAATGCTTTGACTTAAATAATCAAATTGCTGTAATAAATAATACATTTTATATTATATTTGTGAAGTATAATATATACTCAAACATTACTGCGAAACTTTAAAGGAAGATACAAGTGTTTATTAACAGTTGTCTACGTAAAATACTTGGAATCGGCTGGTCAGATACTATCAGAAACAACCGACTGTTGGAGAGAATAATCCAGATCACAGAGGAGGAAGAAATGATGAAGAAGGTCTGAAAGTGGATAGGACACACAGTAAGGAAAGCACTCGACTGCGTCACAAGGCAGTCTCTCATCTGGAATCCTCTAGGCTAGGTGAGAAAAGGAAGACCAAAAAACAAATTACGCCGAGAAATGAAGATATATATGAGAAGAATGAATAACAATTGAATTGAAGTAGAAAGGAAGGTCCTGGACAGAGTGGGTTGGAGAATGCTGGTCTGTTGCCTATGCTACTTTGAGAGTAACAGGCGTAAATATGTAAGTAAGTAAATATGTAAGTACGTAAGTAACTAAGTACATAATGTTTCTCTAACCATTTACAATTTAGACTTCATATGATAACTGGTCATTTCAAAGAAGAAATGATAACATGCATTACATTTGATTATGTAATACATATGTCTGAGCATAGTTTATTATGTAAACCCTTTTTATTGTATTACTTACGTACTTACGCCTCTTACTCCCAATCGGGCATAGGTCACCGATCAGCATTCTTTAACCCACTTTGTCCTGGGCCTTCATTTCTAGTTCTATCCGATTGTTGTTCATTTTTCTCATGTCTGTTTCAATTTCCCAGTGTAATGTGTTCTTTGGTCTTCCTTTTCTCCATTGGCCTTGAGGATTCCATGTGAGGGCTTGCCTTGTGACACAGATAGTTGCTTTCCTCAATGTGTGTCCTATCCACTTCCAGCGCTTCTTCCTGATTTCTTCCTTCACTGGGATCTGATTTGTTCTCTCCCACCGTTGGTTGTTGCTAATAGTGTCCGGCCAACGGATCCGAATTGTTATTGCATAAATATAGAATAATCTCTATGCTTAAAGAATAAAGAATATCATCCACCTAGGCTACAAATCATCTCCATTATCAATAATGAATGATCAAATGGATTGAATTTTATCCTTTAAAATGTAAAACTATTGGAATCAAATTTATTCATTTCAAATATGAAGTAAAAACAAAAAAAGGATTTTGTTTAAGTTCAGTATCACTAAATCAACGAATTACGTAATCAAATAGAATTTTTTCTCTGTTTGTTGTCAAATGGTAGGATTTTTGTGTATAAAATATAAAAAATTGGATAGATTGAAGTCTGTGCGTGACAGATTAGCTTAGAAACAAAATTTCTTTCAATCATAGATAAATATATATATTTCAATAGTTGAGATCATGAGTCAGTTATAACTAAACCACCTTGGAAAACCTGGAAACACTGGACGCCCATTTCGTCCTAGTATGAGACTCCTCAGCAGTGCGCACCCGCGATCCTGCACCCCTCGAGATTCGAACCCAAGACCTACCAGTCTCGCGCTCAACACTTAACCAACTAACGGTGTTAATATCTAACTTCAACTAGTCCCATACTAGGATGAAACGGTCGTCCAGTGCTTCCAGGTTTTCCATAGTGGTCTAGCTTTAATTGACTCATGATTTCAACCAGTGAAATTTCTAAAAATCTTCACAAAACCCCTTCTGAAAATTGGATTATTGTTACAAAACAGATAAATGACACACATAAATAATAAAAGATTCATCAATCATAACAATAACAATACTACTAATAACAATACAATCTTACGTCAATGTTATAACCCTATCCATTTAGTCAATTCTAACACCCTTAATTCTAATTGACGCATTAATTCATTTCTTTTCTCTTTCTTTTTTTTGTAATTTTTTTATAAAAAGTTTACAAATTTGTTGTTAAGGGAGAGAGAAGAAATAGACAGTTTCGTTTGTTTATTTATTACCATGCAAAATATTGAAAAAGTTGCGTGTGAATTAATCTCTTTCAAGCATTTCATTTCATTTAAATGTGTGTTTTTTTCGCGCCAATCTAGTTTAAATGAATTCACTTAAAAAATAATCTTAATAAAGAACCAGATTCATGCTAATATTAGTAATATCAATACTAATATGAATAGATTACTTGTGTTAAAGTCTGTATGACTGTCATAACCAATGGTTGGAGACTCTTGGTGATATAGTTCAGAATCTATCATAATGGTGTCGGTGTATACACTCTCTGTCTTCCCTTAAACTAGGAGATTAAAATCGCTTCATACTTTTCTTTCTATGAACTAATTCTTTCTTTTTGTACTATATCCTTATATGGAATCTTTCTTTTAAATATTACCACCATGGAATAAACTAATTCTATGAATTTGGTGTTCATCTTGTTGTGCTATTGAGGTATGGCAACTTGGACCGATGCATATATGTGCCTGGTCCTACGTTGTAATTGACTGACTGAGGTAGTAAGAAGTCTAGAGGAGACCGGGTTAAAATGTAATATTATTTCATGAAGACATTGGACTTTTTTCGACCAGAACATTTTTACATTATAGCTGATGTCAATTTGCGACGAAAACTCTAACCTCCTCACACCATAAATACCTAAGTCTAACCAAAAACAATATGGTGATTCTCAAAAATCTCTTTAGATCCTTTTAAAGGTTCAATAAGATGTCCATTAGGACGGGTTTATATCTTATTTTCTCGATTAACAGACAGAGTAATCTGTAGAAGATATTAATATCATTGTTTACTTTTCCATAAATTATCCATTTAATAAAAGCTATTCTCTGATTGACTAGAAACTAGCTGGAAATTTGTCCCGACTGTTTTAAGTTCGTCAGTATACTACGCTGTTACTGATTAGATTATCATTACCATATGGTAGTGTTATTATTCTCAATCAATTGTGTTAGCATAAGGGTAAAATAATTGAGAAAGATAGAATATTGAAGATTATTCTACAATGGATTATTACATAAACTACTCATATTGCGTATTTATCAAAGATTTATTTGAATGGGATAAATTGTATCACGTTAATAATAATACTAATATTAATATCAATAATAGTAAGCAACGAAGGATAGCGGCTAGCAGTGGAATTTTGAACGCGCGTTTCGTCCTATTTGGGACTCGTCAACTGGATATACCTTTATCTTAAAGTTGATGTTCACTTCACAACTCAAGCTCACTGTAATTGATCGGTTTCAGTCCTAAACATCAATGAGAAGATTCAAACAAACAATACATGATGAATTTATACTTCATCCGATTGCACAAGCTAGTGAATATCAGGACTCAATAAATAAGTGAATAACGCAATGGCGTCTGAAGCGAATGATATTGGGTTCAAGTCTCAGAGTGAACATCAACACTGAGATGCAGGTACATCTATCTGATGAGTCCTAAATAAAACGAAACGCACGTCATGGATTCCATTGCTAGCCACTATTCATTTTTGCTTATGAAGCTTGTGAATTAAGACAATATAGAGGCAATACGCACAGTATAGACATATGCCAATGAAGAGACTGATGAATTGCAGTCCCAAATAACAATGTAGAGATTCAAGTAAACAATACCAAGTGAATTGATTTGTAATGATGATAAGAATAGTAATACCGATAATAATAGTACCAAAACAGTATAGAACGAACACAACAGAAACCATTATTTTTTGAATAATCTTGTAGCATGCTTCAAATTTATTGATTTTCATCTTGTTACCATCCGATACAAAGGAAATGAAGATAGAAACATATAGATTATATTCGTCATTTCATGACTTGAAGCTCCCAGTTATAAGCTTTGGAAGAGTTGTGGGGTTTTCACTGGTAAAAAGTCCCCTACTAGGTTTAACTAGGTCTGTATTTTACAATTGTATTACAATGGAGATCAATCTATGACAAATATAACCTTTAAGTTAAAGCGATCTCTAATGAATCTTTTGAACTGGACTACAATAATAATAATAATAACCAATCTGATGATAGTTCATTGAAATGTTTACTACTGAGTGCTATGAAAGTTAATATCACAATTTGCCAGTCGTTATTTATGTTTAATAAAATATAAATATATCCTTATGGGTGAGTATAATCTTACATTGGTTTTTAGGATAACCATAGACTATCTATGCTTTAAATTGACCAACTGAACAGCAAAATTGAAGCTTGTGGCGTAACTACACAATAACCCGGAACCCTAGCACTCATTCTTCTGAGAGTTAGCTGGTTTATGAGGATATCTACATCTCAGGGTTAGCATAGAATACAATGCACAACTAGAATGCATCTAGACGATTAGGACCTTGCAGATGACCTAGCTCTTTGTTTCATAGGCAGTCACAAATGCAGGTGTAGCAAAAGTCTGTGCAGTATTAAGGATTGATATACACAAGCGAAAAAGGAGGCATGCTAAAATACAACACAGTGAGCATAAATCAAACCGTATTTTATAGAAACGTTTTGGAAGTGAAGAAAACTTTTAAGTTACTCCGTATCACGACTGATAAGCAAGTAGGATCTCATGCATATATGAATGCACCGATCGGCAAAGCAGTGTGAGTATCATTGCAATCAACACCAAAGTTAGAGTTTTCAATACAAACATCAGGATAGTTCTAATGTAGGAAGACGAAATTTAGAGAACGGCCGCAGCCAACATTAAAAAGCCACAGGTATTTATGACCGGCTATCTATGTAAGACGTGGTTGACTTGCACAATTAACTACGAAGTTGTGCTCCTACTCGTCACCTATCCATAAGTCATTCCTTATCTTCTGTGTTGAGTTGAAGAGAGAGGTCATCAGTCAACCTCCAATAATATCATATTCCAAAAATACTTAGTCTTGTATATTTAAATGTACTGAATTACATAACATAAAATTTACAAATATACATTAACCAGCCAAAAGTGACAGTGAATGAATGATTGACAACAGTTTAGTCAGTAGTAAGTCGTATGCTTTGGATCCGTTGGCCAGACATTATCAGCAACAGTCTATTGTGGGAGAGAACAAATGGAATTCAGGAGGAGGAAGAAATCAGGAAGAAGCGATGGAAGTGGTTAGGACTCACATTAGGGAAAGCACCTATCTGCGTCACAAGGCAAGCTCTCACATGGAATCCTCAAGGCCAATGGAGAAAAGGAAGACCAAAGAACACATTACGCCAAGAAGTGGATATAGACATAAGAAAAATGAACAACAATTGGATAGAACTGGAAATGAAGGCCCAGGACAGAGTGGGTTGGAGAATGCTGGTCGGTGACTTATGCTCCATGAGGATTAACAGGCGTAAGTAAGTATGTCGTATAACAGCAGTTAATCAATTAAATGAAAGCCAATGATAAACGGAATATATAAACATAGTAATCCAGTTACTTGTTAATTATATAACATAAGTATCAACAACAATAATAATAAGACATTAACTAGTTATATGATTACATAATACTTCTACTCAACACTTTTCATAGTTTGCAGTGTATATATTCCTCCCTCCCCCAAAGATTGGAATTTCTGAAGTATCCTCATCTTATGGGCATTTTTCCCTCATTATTGTTCCAATCATTTATGCTTTCCTTATTCAATATGAGAGATGGTAAATAACATGTATCAACATTGACAAATGGTCATTTATCCGAAAAAGAAGCTTTTCAGAAAAATTTATTTAGCAAAAAACAAAATTATGCAGTTTATTTTATTTAAGTAGTATAGAACGATTCTTAACTAATAATAAAGTAAGTGTTCACACACTAGACCGATAGGTCCTAGATCCGAATCTCGCGAAACGGGATCGTGGATGCGCACTGCTGAAAAGTCCGAAAATAGAACGAAACGGCCGTTTAGTGCTTGGAGGTTTTCCATGGTGATCCAGCTTCAATGGTCTTATGATCTCAACCATTGAAATAAATTTCTCACTACTAGGACAACTTTCTAATGCATCTTTGTTTTTCCTAAATGGTTTTTGAAGATCAGTTCTTCATGTAAAACAAATGAAAAAACATCTTACATTAAAATCATAAACTGATCCAAGTTACGCCATCAGTAGAAACCTGGAAATGTTGGACGCCCATTTCGTCTTGTTAAGACCCGTCAATCTAAACATTTTGCGACAATCTTTAATCGTTTTTATTAGGTAACTGCCTCATATCCGACACGGTTGAATTCAACTGGTCATAGCTTCTAACTATAACTCCGAGAGTTACCTCTCAAAGCTAGTCTGTACACAACACATAGTAAATGTCTGCATGGGTTTATGGAGAATGTTAAATTTCATTTAATTCATGAACCACTATAAGTTAGACCGTCATTGGAAACCGGGAATCACTGAACGGATATATCATCCTAGTTGGGGACTCCACAATAATACGCATCCATGACTGCACCTCCTGGAAATCGAACCCAGAATCTTTATGCCTTGTGGTGATCGCATAATCTCTGGAAAACTGATTCGGAACCCAATGTCTAAATTCAATGAGGATACAATAAGCAGTTGGAAGAATTGTAAATATTCTTACATTTTCCTTCGGTTTACTTGTACATTTCTTTTGTCTTTAAAATGATTTTGAGTGCTCTACATTAATAGTGATTAACAGACTACTAATAGCTTATTGTAGAAATTCACTTTTTCAATATTTTCTAATCACCACTTATTAGATTCCAGTTTTAAGTGTAAGAAGGAATTAGGTGAGTTGAAATTTACGGTTGATCACGGTAAATTCGAGAATCTTTTTGGTTGAGATCATGAATCGGTTATTGTTAGGCCACCATGGAAAACCTGGAAGAACTGAACTAGATGTCAAGTGGTCACGCGCGGAACCGAAGTTCCTGGGTTCGAGTCCGACGTGCGGGATCGTGGATGTGCACTGCTGATGAGTCCCATACTAGATTGGAGTTGCTGTTCAGTATTTTTAGGTTTTCAATGGTGGTTTAACATTGATCGATTCATGATCTTAATCAAAATCTAAACAATCTCCACAACCTTATACTGATAAATTCAGAAGCATTATAAAGCTATCATTCAATAATAATGATAAATGAAATGAAGTTGAAAATTTGAGCTGTTAATTTAAAACTGATTGATTTTAACATCAAGATTATGAGTTTTGACCTGTAGTACTTACGTTCCGCTGTTGATACAGAAGTCAATCTGTACTGCTGATGTGTCCAGATGTAGAACGTGACAACTACCAAGTGTACTACTATGTTTTTAAGAGACGGTAAATAAAATAAGACTGGGTTTATTGAATCATATTAGCGGAGGTTTTTCAAAATTATCTGTTTATAGCCTGGCATAGATGTGTGTTGCGATGATAATAGAAAAGACCAAATTTTAAAACTACGATTTGAAAAGACTGACTGGAAAAGGAATACTGCAATTCAAGATTGAAAGGAAGGTAAACAGCAAATGTATCTGTGTCATTTTGAACAAATATAAATCATGTCTCATATCACCAACTATTGGTTATGATAATAAATAGGACCTTATTCAGGTAGTTTAACTCCGCCTATAGCTCTTTCAGAGTTACTGCCGGTCCCAAGCTCGGCTAAAGGAGGAGGGTTTGACATGAGGTTAGCGACCTCAACCCGTTGAAAACTAACTTGCTAAGTAAACGCTAGACAGATAAAATAATCCAAACCATTCAAGTAGTTTACATCTATTAACGTAACTGATACCGTGTTTTAGTTTATTTGATCACCTTTATCTTCCTTTCAACCTACTTCTATACCAACCAATATTAATGATGAGTTAGATGAAGATTAGATAGACATAACATGCTTCCTAATCACTATAGTCAGTGAATAACTTGGTCTAATGCTAAATGGCTAATATTAACATTGCTCATTTGTTTATTCCATGAATACTTCAAAGACTGAGCATATATTTCTACTTTTAAATATCGAATTTCAATAAAAAAGTGTACTGCTAGCCAATTTTTACATTTCAGTGCCTAATAACAATCAGGTCTATAATTTAATAATTGTTCTATGCCAAAAGTAATATCATAAATTTTATTTATTTATTTAGTATAAAGAGACACCGGAGAGGTATACGCCACACAAGTCACTTGATTTGTATGTGAGGGCTGTGATACTGCCTGGGTACCCAAACCGAAGCAAGTTGTTTTACCAAGTGATATGATGGAAAGAAGAATCAATTTTCGATTGATTTACTCATTATGAGTTTCATTCAACATTCAACATCCGTTTTCATTCAACATGAGGATCATTCAGTGTAGTATTTGATTTGTTTTCCCAATATGATATTTTCTTCTGTATAATATACGAGATATTCTTGTATTCAGTTGAACATGAACTATGCTCAGCAAGTGATTTGTTATAACTGAGTATGTGATTTAATCCTAATTATTAATCAAAATGAGTATGCAATCAATATATAAACCAGTGTATTTTAGACTATTTTGATTCATTATTTTTATCATTCATTCGTCGTCGTCATAGTGTTTTGGGGCTTTTGTTCTTACTTTCTCATCGTGGGAATTGCAGGGGTCTCTCGTTCCGAGTATAAGTGATCAGGGTTTTTCCGGCACAGCAATCAGCGACGACCAAATATAACATCAACTCCCCTAGGTAGATACTCCATATTCATCAACCCAGTTAAAACTCTGGACATTCGCTTTTCGTCCTTTCAATTTCATTAAAAAAACATCTTTCACGAGAAGGCATTAAGTAGGATTTCCCTGTCAGCGGTTGTTACATATGTCGCCAAGTGAAAGCATATCAAGTAAGATAGTTGACTCTCCCCGTTACCAACTATATCACATCATCATATTACTTACTTACTTTCGCCTGCTACCCCTAATGGAGCATAGGCCGCCGACCACCATTCTACAACCAACTCTGTCCTGAGACTTCATTTCTAGTTCTATCCAATTCTTGTTCATTCATCTCATGTCTGTCTCCATTTCTCGGCTTAATGTGTTCTTTGGTCTTCCACTTTTCCTTTGGCCTTCAGGATTTCATGTGAGGGCTTGCTTTGTGACACAGTTGTGTACTTTCCTCAATGTGTGTACTATCCACTTCCAGCGGTTCTTCCTGATTTCTTCCTCCGCTGGGATCTGGTTTCTTCTCTCCCACAATAGATTGTTACTGATAGTGTCCGACCAACGGATCTGAAGTATTTTGCGTAGACAACTTTTAATAAAAACCTGTATCATCTGAATGATGGCTTTCATAGTTCCAACTTATACAGTAGAACTATCTTGACATTTGTATTGAAAGTCCTGACCTTGGTGTTGGTTGACAGTTATTTTGAGTTCCAGATGTGCTTCAGTTGTATATATGCTGCTCTCGCTTTACCGATCGGCGCCTTCACATCTGCATCAGATCCACACTGTTCATCAATGATGCTGCCCAAATACGTAAAGGTTTTTACATCTTTCAAATCTTCTCCGTCAATTTTGATTGGATTGGTGCTTTCTGTGTTGTATCGGAAAATCCTGCTTTTCCCTTTGTGTATATTGAGACCTATTGCTGCTGAGGTTGCTGCTACACTGGTCGTCTTCTCCTGCATCTGTTGTTGCGTTTGTGATAGAAGGGCCAGATCATCTGCGAAGTCTAGATCATCCAACTGCATCTTAGATGTCCATTGTATCCCGCGCTTTCCTTCGGACGTTGACGTTTTCATGATCCAGTCGATCACCAGGAGAAAGAGAAAGGGTGAGAGTAAGCAACCTTGCCTGACACCGGTCTTTACTTCGAACGACTTTGTCAATTGTCCTCCATGCACGATTTTGCAGTGTAATCCATCATATGAGTTCTGTATGATATTGACTATCTTTTGAGGTACGCCGTAGTGTTGAAGAAGCTTCCATAGTGTTGTCCTGTCCACACTATCAATTGGCTTTTCGTAGTCAATGAAGTTGATGTAGAGCGATGAATTCCATTCAATTGATTGTTCCTTAATGATCCGTAGAATTATGATTTGGGCTGTACACGATCTATCCTTACGTAATCCTGTCTGTTGTTCACGAAGTTGGGCGTCTACGCAGTCCTTCATTCTGTTTAACAATACCCTGTTGAAGACTTTTCCCGGTATTGAGAGAAGAGTGATGCCCCTGTAGTTATCACAGTTTTTGAGATCGCCTTTCTTCGGTATTTTGATCAGAAGTCTTTCTTTCCAGTCTGTTGGTACTTGTTCCTCATCCCTAATCTTATTGAAGAGAATGTGGAGTATCCTTGCAGTTACTGCTACGTCTGCTTTTAGTGCCTCTGCTGGGATGTTGTCCGGTCCTGCTGCTTTGCCACTCTTGATTTGTCTGATGGCCATGCTGATTTCATCAATTGTTGGTGGGCCAACGTTGATTGGGAGGTCCGTGAGTGCTGCTTCAATATTGGATGGGTTCAGTGGGGCACATCATCATAATAATCTATAAATTTCTACTTAACTAACTAAATATTAGAGAATTTCAACATCTGTTTATCTTGATTAAATGAAACAGAACTGAAGTATCAAAATGTAAGTTTTATATCTTCATTTTTTTCTTTTTTCTTTTTTTTCTCTTTTATATTTCACTGAAATCATATATGTAATAAGTAGTATGTTTCTCGAATATATTCGTTTGTCTTTTTATAATAACGAAAAACGAATAATGAAGATAACATGATATATATATGTATTAAGTGCATTTAGTTCTTCACTTGAAGAATATGTGAATTTAAGCAGCTGTGTTATAACACTGAAGAAGAAGGAGAAGAACAACAACAACAACAACGACAAGAACAAAAAGAAGAAAAAAACAAAAGAAAGAATTTCAAGCAATTTCAATGATATAACTTGATCAGAATGTATCAGAAAAAAAGACAAAAAAAAGAAGAAAACAAGGAACAAAAATAAAAAAGAAGGAAAACGAGACTATTGAAGTGAATCATGAAAGATAATCTCATTTAGTTGATACTAATAATCAACAAAAATACTCGACTTGAAACATTTAGAAGAGTTGTTTGTTCATCTCAAGTTTTTCGATTCAAGGAAGATAATGAAAATGTAAAGTTAACAGAAAGATTGAGTTAAAACATAACTAGATAAGTAGTATTGTGCGTCATTCATAAACACAGCGGATCTGATGTAGATGTAAAGGCGCGGATCGGCAAAACAAGAGTGGCATATATACAATTGAAGAATATCTGCAACTCAAAACAACTGTCTGTCTGTCAACCAACACCAAATTCACAATTTTCAATACAAATGTCAAAATAGTTCTACTGTATGGGGTGGAAACTTGGAGAACTACGAAAGTCATCATCCAGAACATACAAGTGTCTATTAACAGTTGTCTACGTAAAATACTTCGGATCCGTTGGTCGGACACTATCAGTAACAATCTATTGTGGGAGAGAAAAAACCAGATCCCAGCGGAGGAAGAAATCAGGAAGAATCGCTGGAAGTGGATAGTACACACATTGAGGAAAGTACACAACTGTCTCACAAAACAAGCCCTCACATGGAATCTTCAAGGCCAAAGGAAAAGAGGAAGACCAAAGAACACATTAAGCCGAGAAATGGAGACAGACATGAGATGAATGAACAACAATTGGATAGAACTAGAAAAGAAGGCCCAGGACAGAGTTGGTTGTAGAATGGTGGTCGGCGGCCTATGCTCCATTGGGAGTAACAGGCGTATGTATGTGAGTAAGTAAGTAAGTATGCATCTAGATGGGCCTTAAATGTTCCAGTGAGAGGACATCACCAGTGAAATCTCATCACCATGCTTCAGAAAAATCTAACTTTGAAGACATTAAGACTGTCAAATACATGAATTTTTTCTCTGATGATAAGTTCTTCATCAGAAAGAAATGCTTTTTTTTCATTTTTGTGTTATTATCAGTGGTTCCCCATAGTTAATAATGATTAATGACGAAGTTCGTCTTCAAATTTTAACGTATCAAGATCATTTTTATGGATGCTCCATGTTGTCAACGAATAGTTGTCTCAACAAAATAGTCAATCTTAATTTAAACTCATATCTTTGATTGATCATAGTCAAATGACCGCTTGATAAAACACAAGCGCTTAACCGCTATTTTATCCTAGCTATCGATACTACAGCAATTTACACTCTTGATATATCTGATAACTGAACGCAGTACCCATCGAGTTTTGCGGTGATGTTTATGGTACACTGATGGACTTAAATGGGTCAATTATAGTTAAGTGATTGCCTCTCTGATTTCTCCACGAAATTCAACGAGCATTAATGGATAACATGTCTCTTATAATAAATTGAGTAATAAATGTTAATACTTTGTTCCAAAAACAATTATGACTGTTAAAAGTTGACTAATCTAAATTACAAGAAATATCTGCAACTGAAGTAGATTGTCTATGGAAATACTTGATGTGATTCAACTCATAGTGAACAATGTCATATAGCCAACGTTTAGCTCCAACTATCAACCCTAGCCTTGCCACTATATATTTATGAACAAAAGAGTAGCAGGGTATCATTGAATTATAGTTAAAGTCTATACATGAAGGAAACTGTAACGTTAATACTTATAAATTCAGTTCAACTATAAATACCTAACCACAATCCTTTTACATCATATCTGAAGTTCATTCATCATGAAAAAAAACCATAATCAATAAAATTGGATTGGTTGAAGTTAGACATTAACACCGTTGGATGCCGGCTCAGTGGTCTAGTGGTTAAGTGCTCGCGCGCGTAACCAGTAGGTCCTGGGTTCGAGCCCCGCGTGGTGCGGAATCGTGGATGCGCACTGCTGAGGAGTCCCATACCAGGACGAAACGGCCGTCCAGTGCTTCCAGGTTTTCAATGGTGGTCTAGCTTCAACTGACTCAGGATTTCAATCTGTAAAATTATATAACATTGACAACCTCAAAGAATTGTAAGAATGTTCCTCATATTAATCAATCAGAATGCAGATTTAGTGGAACAGCTATAAAATATTGAAAAAATGATAACATGACATCGGTTTAGGAAGTTTAAAATTATTATATGACTTATAAGTGTTAATTTAGATTAGGATCATAATTATCTGATCAAGCTAGATCCTAATTCCTACCTCTATGTCTTTAAGACCCTAATACCGAACCCTAAAACCATTCAACTCTAGCTTCTAGCTTCAAAACTTTTTACCCTTAATTCCTAACCCTAAAACCTCATACTCAAATACTCTTTACCTTAACACTTAATAAAAGTAAATGCAAAACCCTCGTATATTGACTTTAAAAAATCATTCCACAAGGAAACCATGATCCAACTCTGTTCAAAATACAAAATATCATGAAAATCATGAATTTCAGCAACAGGCAATCTGCATCATTGTTTTAAACTCACTAATTGATATGATGGGAAGAAAAGTCAATTTTTCGATTGATTTACTCATTATGAGTTTTATTCAACATTCAACATCCGTTTTGATTCAACATGAGGATCATTCAGTGTAGTATTTGGTTTGTTTTCCCAGTATGATATTTTCTTCTGCAGAATATACGAGATATTCTTGTATTCACTTGATATGAACTATGCTCAGCAAGTGATCTGTTATAACTGAGTATGTGATTTCATCCTAATTATTAATCAAAATGGGTGTACAATCAATATATAAATCAGTGTATTTTAGACTATTTTGATTCGTCGTCGTCATAGTGTTTGGAGCTAATAAATCATCACTTATATCAGTGTTTGTGTTCCTACTTTCACATCGTGGGAATTGCAGGGGTCACTCGTTTCGAGTATAAGTGATCAACGTTTTTCCGGCACAACAGTCAGCGACGACCAAATATAACACTCATCAACTACCTACATTTTAATTGGTCATTCAAGGTTGTTGATGACTGATGTTTTACCATATAAACCTCTATTTATAACGTTGACCCAACAGCCAGAGTAAGTATCTTTCTATCATTATTTTATGATTAGCTTGATTTTGAATATAATTGATTATATCTATTAAAGTAATATTAATGAGAATGTCAATAAAATAGTCAAAGATTACCATATGTAGTTTTATAGACATTTTAAAATTTATTACCTAACATCTGAGAATGATCTGAAATAGATCACTATAGAAGATCAGGATGCACTGGATAGCTATTTCGTCTTATTATGAGACTGAAGCAACTTCTTTTTTCATTACATATCAATGTGATTGAGCAGAACGTGTAGTTCTACTTTATTTGAAATAGCACTTTGGTGGAGTTACTATTCAAATGTTATTGCTAAACGAGTAAACAATGTTGTTTCAAGTTCAACATTAAACGGTCACTGGCGTATATATATAATATTCATACATGATCTTATAAGTAGTTATAAACAACAAATGGAATTCAAGGGACAGTGGACAGCTATTCTATCTTAGAATACGACTCTTTATCTATGACTGTCTACGGCTTATTTGGGAATAGTAAGAAACAATGACCAATCAAGTTCAAGTATGTCGAGTGTACAGAGATTACCGACTAAGCACATTAAATGATGGTTACGTAATATTACAAATTGATTAAAATTAACTATGTAAATCAGTGGATTCATCTCCTATCATTACGTCAATTTACGGTTAATTATTTCTAGCCCTTCAATTAATCTACTTAACAAACAGTGTTATTAGAACAGGAACAATCTGTCGATTTCTTTTCATCGTTATTATTATTATCATTATTATTATTATGTTTGTACAAACATGTGGGCTTGATCACATATGACAACCTACACACATATCACTCTGTAGCTCAAATGTTAGTCGCTTAAATATCGCTCAATCAATGGATCATTAGCTTTCCCATATATTTGTGCTTGAATCTTACTAATTGTTTCAATTGTAAATTCGTCTCTGTATTCGCCTGCTCGAGAGCATTAGATTTGCTGCTGAAATTCGCCTAGTGTGCTTGTAGCTTTATGATGTGCGCTGTCCAATAATACACTTTAGTCGATGCTTTGTGTTACGTTGTGAATTCATACACCGTAAGGATTAGTTTATTAACGGTTGTTTGAATGATTGACATACGTTTCGTTCTAGCATGGGACACTTTGACAGTACGTGTCCACCATCCTACACCAAAGTGAGTCGGACACAGTAACTTCGGTCTCGCTTGTCAACGGTTAACATATAAACTACTGGACCAGTATCCAACAGTGTTAATATCTAACTTCAACCAATCCACGATATTGCGTGACCGTCCAACATTGTCTTCAGTGGGTAACTGCTGAGATGTCCTATTGATATGATTGAAAGAAAAGTCAATTCTCGATTGATTAATCATTGTGAGTTTTATTCAACATTCAACATCCGTTTTGATTCAATGTGATGATCATTCACTGTAGTATTTGATTTGTTCTCCCAGTATGATATTTTCTTCTGTAGAATATACGAGATATTCTTGTATTCAGTTGACATGAACTATGCTCACAGTCTGTGATTTGTTATAACTGAGTATGTGATGTAATCATAATTATTAATCAAAATGGGTGTACAATCAATATATAAGTCAGTGTATTTTAGACTATTTTGACTCGTCGTCGTCATAGTGTTTTGGGACTAATAAGTCTTCATTCATACCAGACTTTGTGTTTTTACTTTCGCATCGTGGGAATTGCCGTAATCCCTCATTTCGAGTATACGTGATCAGGGTTTTTCCGGCACAACAATTGCGACGACCGAACATAACACCTATACTAGAACGAAATTGCCGTCCAGTACTCTCAGCTTTTCAATAGTGGTCTAACATTGATGTATTCATGATATCAATGTAAAATCAAACTATTGTTAAAACGTTTTTTGACTTCTTCAGAATGTTGTAGAAATTTATTCTTGAATATTTAAAATCTGACAACGTTTCTGAACTAATTGTAATGCATCTAGTTGTGTGGTCTCAATGTCGAGAAATTACCATACCGGAATACTGTATGATGCACAAACACTAAAATGAGTTTCGTGATGAATGTGTTTTTCTAATGTTTCGATAATGTCTTGTGTTTCTGTGGAATAATTTCAAATGATATATCTCATTTCACTGAAATCACGGTATTCATCGATGGTCGGTAATGTTTTAACACACATAATAGACAGTGTGTTTTTCATGTTGTAAATTGTGTGTTTGTGTCCCAATCAATAATATATAATATATAAAACGATACTGCCAATTAGAGAACCGTGAATTGTCGATTAGACCAATGACGCATAAAACCCGTACTAGTAGTCAACAGTATGTATCAGTCTTTCTCCAGGCTTAGATCTGCCTGTTCGAGTCCAGAACATCAATTTCAGCCTCTGTAATATTAATCATGTATTTCTTCAAGCATGCTGGGTGTACATACAAATCAAACAGACGACAATGTACCATAAAATAGAAAACAACATTTGTACAAGATTTAGCCAAATGTGGCTGTGAGTGTTGGAGGTAGTAATCGATAGACAGGGCATAACTCCTGAATGTTAGATCGTATAATAACAATCTATAAGTCAAAATAAAGCTTATGATAAGAGGAATACAACTATGCATAGCATAGTTAGTTAATCATTATCCAACAAAAGTATATGTATAGTATAAGTTAAAAAAAATAGATTCCAACTATTACCATTCATTCATTCATTCATTCATTATTCTCATCGTAATCTAACATTTTAACTTAAATATTTATATTTAATGATCAGATTACATGATCATTTCATACATGATTTGATCCAAAAATAAATAAACCAGATCTTTTCTTACCTTATTATTATTCAATTATTCAATTTATTCATCATTGATCTGGATCATAAAAAGTTCATAAACACACAAAATATTCAACAACAACAAAAATAAATAAATTTTTTTTTTTAAAAAAAATAATCAATTCTAAATGAGGATAAAATGATTTTCTTTCTTTTTCTCTTTTTTCTTTCTCTTTTTTTCTCTGTTTTTTTTTGTGTGTGTGTAACAAAATCAATAAATCATTAATATTATTTAACTTGATCAAATTTTATGATACATTTTAATAAAGTTATATAAGATTAACAACTATTAGAAAGGGTAATCTTGTAAAGGGGGGGTGGGGGATGGAATTAGGTCATTTCTTAACTCATATTGATAAATAATACATGGTGATTAGAGTGTGTGTGTGTGTGTGTGAGTGTTTTATCTGTTTTAGAAAGAACTAATAAAGGAATCATACTCATTCCATTAGGTGTATTGTCTTTACGAGTAATAATAATATTAATAATAATAGTAAAGGTAATAGTAATGATAATGGTAAGAATAATAGTGATAATAATAGTAATGATAATACTAAGAATAATGATAATAGTAATAAGAATAGTAGTAGTAATAATGATAAAAGTAATAATAGTGATAGTCGTAGTAATGACAATGGTAATATTGATGATAATACTGATGATAATGGTAATAATAATAATAATAATAATAGTAATGATGATAGTAATATTAGGGCTAGGTCCTGGGTACGAATCTCACAGGACGCAGAATCGTGGATACGCACTGTTGATGAGTTCCATACTAGGACGAAACGACCATCCAGTGCTTCCAGGTTTCCCACGATGATCTAGCTTCAAATGACCGATGATTTCAGTTAGTGAAATTTCTGAAATCCCCAAAAAACCCCTTCTGATAATACTAATAGTAGTAATAGTAATAACAGTTGTAATAGTAATGATGATAGTAATATTAATGATAATAGTAATAGTATTTTATCAGTGATATTACTAATAGTAATAATAATATTAACATTAATCGTTTATTATAACAAAAAGTAATCAACAATCAAAATTAGACAATAACACCGTTAGTGTCGGTCCAGTTGTCTAGTTGGTTAAGCGCCTGACGCGAGACTGATAAGTCCTGGATTCGAATCTCGCGGGGTGCAGGATCGTGGATACGCACTACTGAGGAGTCTCATCCTAGAACGAAACGGCCATCCAGTGCTTCCAGGTTTTCCGTGGTTGTCTAGCTTCAGTTGACTCATGATTTTAATCAGTGAAATCAAAAAGCGAGTTAAAAGTAAGTCAACATGTTTTAAATATATATGAATTTTTTATTAGAACAATTATGATTTACTGAATTCTTTTTCTTAGAAAAAACAAAACAATCTATCAGTAAACACTTGTTTACAAGTGGAAAGTTTTCATGTGATACACTTGTAAACATTATTTATTTATATGAATAGATTATAATGTTATGATATTAGTCAGGATTAAATATTGACAGTGATGTATGCTACTGATGGTGACAGATATAAGTACTATGTATCATCAATTGAAAGTGAAATACCTAGTGGAAGAAGGTTAAGATAATCGGGAACGAGAACAGAGAATGATTGGTGTGGAAATAAAGGAACAGTGAAGTTTGAGATGATTGATTGACATTTTCCAAATTAAGTATGTCTCACAGATTTTACTAACAAATTCTATGGTTTCGTGTTCAAATGCATTTGATTATCCCCAATGATGTTCTCGTTCAAGACAGTAGTACTGGATATATGACTGATCATCAAAGACTCTTTCTAAAGAAATATGTGTGAATGTCGTCAATGAAGATGAAGACAACTATTGTAGTAGCAGCCTCTGCATCAATAGGCCTCGACATACACAAAGGGAAAAGCAAGATCCTCATATACAACACGGGAAAAACCGATCCAATCACATTTCATGGAGAAACTTTGAATGATGTGGAATATTTTATGTACTTCGAAAACATCATTGATGAACAAAGAGAATCGGATGCGGACGTAAGTGCAGGGATTGGCAAAGCAAGAACCGTATTCCTACAAGTGAAAAACTTATGCAACTCAAGGTAACTGTCAACCGATATGAAAGTCGCAATCTTCAATACGAACGTCAAAAGAGTCCTATTGTACGGAGCTGAAACATTGAGAACCACCATAACAATCATCAAGAAGGTACAAGTATTTATAAATAGTTGTCTACACAAGATACTCAACATCCATTGGCCAGACACTATCGGTAACAGCCTTCTGTGGAAGAGAACAAACGAGCTCTCCGCTGAAGAGGAAATTAACAATAGACGTTGGAAGTGGATAGGAAAAAACATTGAGGAAATCATCAAACTGCATCACCAGGCAAACGCTAACATGGAATCCTGAAAGGAAACAGAAAATAGGAAGCCCAGAGAACATATTACGTCGGGAATGGAGAGCAGATATGAAAAGGTTGGATAACAACTGAAAAGAACTGAAAAGGATTGCCCAGAACAGTGTTGAATGGAGAGTGCTGGTAGGCGGCCTATTCTCCTCCACGAGGATTAATAGGCGTTAGAAGAAATCATCAATGCAAATACATTTAAGTAGTTTAACAAACGTCTTACGCAACAAACTGACATTAGTTAGGGAAATGTTCAAATAACACTATCGATTAACTAAGTGAATAAAATTGACCACAAAATGTGTTTATCAATTTTGAGACATTTCTAATGTAATCTCTATTAGTAATAATGACAAGTGTATCATCTATATATCCATTTATTTTGTTTATATAAATAGTGTTTTCAATTCATGTATAGTTTGAAGGAGTTCATGATTGAACTAACATCTTAAATGAACAACTACTAGATAGAAATGCGATCATTGAATCATTCAGTATTATCAGAATGGGTTTTGTGGAGAGTTTTAGAAATTTCACAGGTTGAAATCATGAGTCAGTTGAAGCCGGCTCAGTGGTCTAGTGGTTAAGTGCTCGCGCGCGAAGCCAGTAGGTCCTGGGTTCGAGCTCCGTGTGGTGCGGGATCGTGGATGCGCACTGCTGAGGAGTCCCATACCAGGACGAAACGGCCGTCCAGTGCTTCCAGGTTTTCAATGGTGGTCTAGCTTCAACTGACTCATGATTTCAACCTGTGAAATTTCATTCAGTATTACATAATACAATTGATTCTATCTTAACTTGTATTCAATAAAAAGGAAACTTATATTGTTTACTTGTTTGTTTGTATGTTTATTTGTTCCCAATTAAATCTAAGGTAAAAACAATGCGCTTTAGGCGCTTCCTTTTTGTTTTTCTATCATTTCATTATCAGATGATAAACAATTATTTATGCTTATTTGATTAACAGTCCAAAAATGAATGACATAGATAAAGAAGTAATAACCATATCAATTCAATATTAATTTATGCTTAGAATCATAAATAATTGATTGATAATCTCTAAGGTATCAATTAGCAACTTATCATTTCAGTTAAGGAATACTAATATTAATACTAATAATAACAACAACAATAATAGAGGTATCGAATTCCTGTTAATTGAAGTCACATTGAATGTCTTTGATTTCACAAGAAAGGCGGGCGCAAGAGTGTGTGTGTGTGAGAGAGAAAGAGAGATAGAGAGAGAGGAACAACAGTTTCCTATTAATGTCAATTAATCTTCTGGGTTCAAAGAATTAGTATCTAACGGGGAGAAAATAGGAAGGAATGTAATCGTTATTATTAACATAGAATGAACAATTAAATTAGAATGTATTGATAACAAATTAAATAATTCTTTATATTAATATGAATAAATAATTACATTATATATAATTAACATTATGGGAGATTGTAGTATTTTCACAGTGGACCTCGTGTGTTCGTGTTTGAGATCGAAGGTCCTGGGTTCGACTCCGTCAAGATGAGATCATGGATGTGCCCGCAAATGACCTGGTATGACCGAGAGTGGGGTGGGCCCACCCTCTCTCTCGAAATGTTCTTACACGGAGACGCGTATACAGCCTCTGACATCTCGTGGCGGGGGTGTTGTTTACGAAAATGAGAGAACGAAAAGTGAATGTCCGGTGCCTTAACCGGATTCCAAACCAATGGTGCACATGGGCTCCAGTATCCTGCGGGAACAAATGGCGTATGAACCAATTGTTGGCCACCGGCGTCCATAGGACTGCATCTCCTCACGATGCTCTACTGCCTTGTGGATCAGAAATTCAGGTCGAAGGCTCGGGGAGTGCCCCTTAATAAAACCACCTGCTTCGGTTTGGGCACCCGAGCAGTATCACAACCCTCACACCTATCGAATGAGATTTTTGTGGCGCATATATATTCGGTGTCCTCTTGTACTAATATTTATGTGTTCAAATAAAAATAAAAGAATACGCCAGTAAGGAGTTCAATTCTAGGATGAAACAGTCATTCAGTGCTTCCAAGATTTCAATGGTAGTTTAGCTAAGGTCGATTCATGAATTTAATTGTTATGATAAATTAATATATTTGCCGAATGAAAGTAGATTTGATTCTGTTTATTACGTATTATATAATTAATTTGATGCTATAGAGGAATTATCATTTGATAAATTTGAATGGTTACAAAGTTTATTTGTTTAAACTTGATGGATGCGCACTGCTGAAGAGTCCTACAATAGGACGAAACGGCCGTCCAGTGCTTTCAGGTTTTTCATAGTGGTCTAGCTTCAGTTGACTCATGATTTCAACTACTGACATTATCTCATGTTAACTGTTAAATTAACGACAATAATAAATTATGTGATTTTGTTAGATTCGTTAAAACTGAATGCTACTATTGATTTGGCTTATTCGGAACGGAACGAAGGGTCAGCATTCAGAGACTCGATAGGCTATTCTGCTCCATTCTCCCCAACTCAGATAACTCGATCAAGAAGTCATGGTAAGACGTTGAAGTGTATTCTACAGGCAATCAGCAGATACCAGGTCAGGTCAGGTCAGGTCAATCAGGCACATAAATCAAGCGTATTTATACAAATATTTATAGTCGATATTGTCATGGTAAAATGTTTTTAAACATTAA
Organism: Schistosoma bovis; assembly: GCA_944470425.2. NCBI lineage: Eukaryota > Metazoa > Platyhelminthes > Trematoda > Strigeidida > Schistosomatidae > Schistosoma > Schistosoma bovis. The sequence continues at coordinate 4,658,312 of OX103959.1, read as the reverse complement.
TCAATAAGTTCATCAATCGACAGCCATTCAAATAGTTAATCAATAAGTTCTCCAATTGATTGCTATTTAAACATTCAATCGATTAGTTCATCAATTGACTGCCATTCAAATATTTAAACATTTAATCGATAGGTTAATCGATAAGATGAAATTACAAAATATGAGTTTTGAGGATCTATCGTCCCCAACAGATTTATAGTTGGAATAGTTTTGATTGAGATCATGTATGGATCAATTGTAAAACCACTACTGAAAACCTAAAAGCATCGAACAACCGTTTAGTGCTAATATGGGACTCCTCAGAAGTGAGCATTCAATATTCAGCCCGTTGGATTCGAATCTAGGACTTTCAATTTGACGTGTATAATTGAATAAAAATTGTAATGACAGTTTAATCAACGGATTTCCTGATCATTAATTGTATTACAGTTGATTCATGCTGTTGATTAACATCAACTGAAAAACCTTAATTGGTTAATTATTGAAAACTAAGAAATACTGAGAAGTTTTCATCGGTACGCATCTATGACCAAGCTGTATTTGAACTCAGAATCGCCATATTCTGCAGCGAGTGACAATACTAGAGACGACTGAGTCTGGACTCAGTGGTTTACATAATGTACATTAGTTATTTCATGATATTGTGCAAATAAAATCCAATCTCATTTCATAATTGAGATGGTTACAATCTAATGGTAACAGTTTCTGAATAGAACTCGGTAAGTTGCTTGTGAAAAGTAAGTGATTCGTGAAAGAATCGATTAAAATTTGATATATAAACCATTACTTGTTAGATCAGAGATCTAGAGGTTTGACGCTCACTGGGAAACCTGGAGATCCACAGACCGAATCTGATGAAGTTGCGGATGCCCAGTTAAGAAAAGTCACAATTTAGAACGAAATAGTTCTTGACTTATACTAATTTCTAGTGGTTATTGAAGTATTATCAGTCCGTGACCCAGATTTAAAAATTTTTATTGAAGGAGTAAAAATACAAGACAACACAAGATACATATTTTAATGTATCTCATTACTTCCATGTAAATTTCAATTCAATGTTAATATTAGTGAAAGAATGTATTAGTGTTCGTTTATCAATGAGAGAGGGAGCTCGTGTGAAGGTGTCATGGTCATGTATTGATGAGCAATGAAAGTTTTGTAAACTGTTTATTCAAAGCCAGTAAACTAAAGTTGGACAAAGAGTGATACTATAGTTGAGTTTCACTTCGGTAGTATACACTGCTTATTTCACTGTAAAGTATTGACAATTAACTAGCGTATTAGTCAGTAAGTCAGTCAGCAACAAAATAGGACCTCGCACATATGTGCATCGGTTCAAGTTGCCATACCTCATTAAAACAACAAGATGATCAATAAATTCATAAAAGTAGTTAATTCAATGGTGGTAATATATAAAGGAAAGATTGTGTATAAGGATATAGTACAGGATGAAAGAATTAGTTCCTAGGAAGAAAGGTATAAAGTAATTTTAATCTCACGGTTTAAAGGAGGACAGAGAGTGTATACGCCTACGCCATTGCGATCGAATCTGAGCCATGTCACACAGAGTCTCCAACCATTGGTTACAATAGTCACGAGGACCCCAACCAAGTAGTCTGTATCTACCAACATGGCACACATCAGAAATTAGTGACTTCGAAACTGATGCCACGTTTTGGTTTGGCCGCCCCTAACTTTCTTCCAACCAGCCCTAACACTAGTAGCATTGCGCGTCGTGGTAACCGGTGTTCAGGCATACTTAATATGTGGCTCAACCATCTCAGTCGATAAAGATTTACAATCTCATCAACTGACTTACCATCATTCCCTATTACCCTGCCTCTAACCTCACTAGCGTATACATCCATACAAATGCATATATGTGTGTAAATTATAATAATCTTCTAAATATATTTTGAAACATAGCATTAATTTCACAGCTTTATATCACCAGCTAACGTCATTTAAAAATACAACTGAACCAAGATAGACTGAATAGGTATATCATCCTCCTATGGAACTCAACACTAATATTCATCGACAAGTGAACCAAGATCGAACCCAGAAACACCAAGTTTTCTAGCTGGTACATGACTTTCAACATAACAAATATGTATCCAATAGTTAGTGTTTCTAACTTCCTAACATCTATTCTACGAATCATGAAAACATCAATGATAATAAACAATACAGAAATCCATAGAAACTAAATTGAACCCTAGATTTAATAGATTTTCAACATTCAGTCACTGAATTGTCAAAATGTCTTTGTGACTACTACTTTTATCACTAGAAACGTTTGAATCATTCAAACAAAATATAAACATCAGTTAGTTGATCAATACCTTTCAATATCAAACTACTTATTTCTAAGGATTCATAGTTAGATTTTACGTTTGTCGGTAAGTTTCGTGATATGACAGTTGGTAAATAAAGTCTAAATAATTATGAATATGACTATTTGAAAAGAAATAATTTATGTTTCGAATTATAAACAAAGGTAAATGATGGCGAGAGTTGCTTACTCTCACCCTATCTCTTTCTAATGGTGATCGACTGGATCACGAAAAAGTCAACATCTGAAGGGAAACACGGGATACAATGGACATCTAGGATGCAGTTGGACGATCTACACTTTGCAGATGATCTGGCCCTCCTATCGCAGTCGCAACAACAAATGCATGAGAAAACGACCAGTGTAGCAGCAGCCTCAGCAGCAGTAGGTCTCAATATACACAAAGGGAAAAGCGAGGTTCTCCGATACAACACAGCATGCACCAACCCAATCACGATTGACGGAGAAGATTTGGAAGACGTAAAAACCTTTACATATTTAGGCAGCATCATTGGTGAACAGGGTGGATCTGATGCAGATATGAAGGCGCGGATCGGCAAAGCAAGAGCAGCATATTTACAAATGAAGAACATCTGGAACTCAAAACAACCGTCAATCAAGTCCAAGGTCAGGATTTTCAATACAAATGTCAAAACGGTTCTACTGTATAGGGAGGTAACCTGAAGAACTACGAAAGCCATCATCCAGAAGATACAAGTGTTTATTAACAGTTGTCTACGTAAAATACTTCGGATCCGTTGGTCGGACACTATCAGTAACAATCTATTGTGGGAGAGAACAAACCAGATCCCAGCGGAGGAAGAAATCAGGAAGAAGCGCTGGAAGTGGATAGGACACGCATTGAGGAAAGTACACAACTGTGTCACAAATCAAGCCCCCACATGGAATCCTCAAGGTCGAAAGAGAAGAGGAAGCTGAAAGAACACATTACGCTGAGAAATGGAGATAGACATGAGAAGAACGAACAAGAATTGGATTGAACTAGAAAAGAAGGCCCAGGACAGAGTTTGTTGGAGAATGCTGGTCGGTGGCCTATGTTCCATTGTGAGTAACAGGCATAAGTAAGTAAGTTAGTAAGTTAGCAATAAATGATGGCTAGCAGTGGAATCACGGATGCGTCAAGTGGATGTAGCTGCATACTATAGTTGATGTTTACTATAGGACTCGAACTCAATGTTGTCCACTTTAAACGCTATCGTGTTATCCACCGAAACCAGATAGTGACTATCTTGTGCAATGGAGTTTGATGAACAGATTTTAAGTTTTTTAACACAAATGAATTAAATGCTTATCGATAAATGAACACAGTAATAGAATATAGTTGGATTCTGACTTGAATGTTTGAATAAACTGAAATGAAAGTCAAGAACACTATTCAGAGGAATAAAACTATTTGTCTGATAGAATACCTTGCCTACATACAGAAGACTATTCATATCATATAAAGGATTATAAGAAATCAATGAATTGAAACCTAACTGTTAAGTATGATTCTAAACTCATCATATCAGCGGTTCAATTCATCACACATCAGCTAATACATTTAAACTAACCATTGATTGAATAAATAATAAGTTAGTCTTGCTTTTTATGATCTATCCTAATTGTTTTCATTATAAATATACACAAGCAACTGAATGTAGTCATTCAATTGTCGTTGTACATTTTACTGATTACGTCCGCATGAGTTGGATGCATTCAACCATATAAACACTTGAAAAAAAATGGTGATAATAATACTGTAAGTATAATGGGATTTGTAGAGATTATAAGAAATTTTCATAATTTAAACCATGAACTGATCTTAGCTAGACATAACCTTGAAGGACTGGATAGCTGTTAAGTCCTTGTATAAGATTCATCAGTAGCATGTATCTAGTAAGAAGACTTGACAGGTGAATGTAAACCATGTATGATGTAAAAAAATTTATTCATCGTATGCAATAGATGTTAGGTGTTTACATATGACACAGAAGGTCCTTATGATCGGATTGTGAATGTACATTGCTGGGAAATCCCATATTTAGACAAAACTACCAAACGGCCGTCCAGTGCTTCCAGGTTTTCAATGGTGGTCTAGCTTCAACTGACTCATGATTTCAACCTGTGAAAACTACTAAGCCGATACTCTCAACTTATCAATGATGATCTAGCTAAAAATCAATTTGTATTGTTTTAATCAAGGGTTAATCACTTTATTCATATCTATATCATTTGTAAGTTTATTGCTATACAAGATAAGGTAATTTTCCTTGTTTTTTTTGTTGTCAACAGATCACAAATCATTTAGTTGTTAAGTGGTTTTACTGGTGTTCTTTGATATTTGTTTGTTTGTTTGTTAATTTTTGTTTAAATTAGGAATGAATTACAATTAATTCAATGAACGATTACAACGTTTAGATGTTGCCGACAAAGATTTGTCATATTTTGTATATGCATGTATGTGTGGTGGTGTATGTATGTATGTAAGTGTACGACTGCGTGGTTATGGTTACTAATAAAATATTTTTATTCAAATGTGATTCATTTTAAAAATTATTATCAACAATAACTTATTGTTGAAGAGAATTGACCGGATTCAAGGGGTGAAAGAAATCAGGAAGAATTGCTGGAAGTGGATAGGACACACCTTGAGGAAAGTACACAACTGTGTCACGAGGCACGCTGTCACTTGGAACCCTCAAGGTCAAATGAGAAGAGGAAGATGTAAGAACACATTACACCGAGAAATGGAAACATACATGAGAAAAATGAAAATAAAATAGGATAGGACTAGAAAGGAAGGCGTAGGACAGAGTGAGTTGTAAAATGCTGGTCGGTGACCCATGCTCCACTGGGAGTAACAGACGTAAGTAAGTAAGTAAGTAAGTAAATCTACTTTAAAAAGATATTGAGAATGTTGTATTTAGAAGATGAAAAAATGGTCTTGTGAAACTAACTAAACGACAAACTATTGATGTTTTTGAATTATGTAATTTATATCAGGGACTATGTTTGTTTAAACAATCATTGGAGAGCAAGAAGTTTTGGATATCCGTTTTATTCTTGTATAGGATCTTTCATTTTCATCTATCCATGATTAAACTGAAAGGGGATTCCAAGAGTTTTCATGAGAAACCTACCAAGTTTAATATAGGAAAATATATGTGTAACATTACAAAATGATTGCAATCCAGAATGTGCATCATTGGATACTGGTTCAGTGTATTTAAGACGAACTACCTACCGAATAGATTCTACTTTTCAGTGATCTTTTTGAAGGGTAATTTGTTAGATAAAACAAATGAAGACATGATTGAGATTTGAATCCTTAATTTATTTGTTAAACGTTTAATTATATAAGGAGCATCTGTTCCTGACAGATTCATATTATTACGTTGTAGCAAAAATATGCTCCACAGTCCATAGTGATAGACCAGATCAAGGTTGACAATTGATTGATCACTCATTAGTGACCAATGTCATGTGTGTTAGGTACTTCTAAGTGTAGATGAAATTCTATCGATCATGGTGAGATATGGCCGCTTGTCCAGGTGACTCAACACCTTTTACACTATGTTGAGATGTAAGGTAGTGGTTAGAGACAGTTGACAGGAAATCCTGCTCCATCTAGGTTTCTTACTGTTCGGCAGTGTATGCCTGTAATCTCCAGGGTACTGATTCTACCTGACGAATTTGATCCTGTATAACACCTTACTGACGAATGCCGTTTGGCTTAAAATATCCCAATTTATCGTTAGAATTATCTTATTTACTTAATGAGGTCTATTACTCCCAGTGGAGCATAGATCGCCAACCAGCATTCTCCAACCAACTCTGTCATGGGCCTTCCTTTCGGGTTCCATTCAATTGTTGTTCAATATTCTTATGTCTGTATCCATCCCTTGGCGTAATGTGTTCTTTGGTCTCCATATTTTCCTTTGGCCTTGAGGAGTCCATGTGAGGGCTTGTCTTATGACACAGTAGGGTGTTTTCCTCAATGTGTATCCTATCCAATTCCTGATTTCTTCCTCCACTGGAATCTGGTTTGTTCTATCCCATAATAGGTTATTGTTGATAATGTCTGGCTAACGGATCCGATGTATTTTGCGTAGGCAACTGTTAATAGACATTTATATCTTCTGGATGATAACTTTCGTAGTTCTCCATACAATAGAATTCTATTGATATTTCTATTGAATTATCTACGTATTATGAATCATTGACAGGTATTTGACTACTATTATCATTATTATTATTATTAATTCCTCTTTTCACTGTCATAATCAGTAGTATATTCTATGAATCCTTCAATGAAATGAAACATATAAAGAAATTAGGGACAATAATTCTTATCACTAACGTAATTAGATATCATAAGTTCCAGATGAGAACATTATGCATTATATGCATCTATTCGCTTGATTAATTCACTACTTCATTATTATAATAGTATAAAAGAAAAAGATGTGTGAAGTACACTTCTCTTTCTTCCTCTTTTTTCTTTTTCCTTTTCTTCTTCTTCTTCGTCATAATCACACAACAAAAACAATCATCAGTTAAAAGGTATAACTAACAGATTTATGATGATAGGCTTGAATGATTTTGTCATTTACTTATTATATAATAAATTATATTCATTACATAATATTTGACTATGCTTGATTGCATTGTTGACATAGTCATTTATTAATTAAAATGCTTAGAAATAATTATTTTAATTGAGATCATGAATCGATTGATATTAGACCACCATGGAAAACCTGGAAGCACTGGATGGCCGTTTCGTCCTATTGTGGGACTCTTCGACTGTGTGCATACACGATTCCGCCTGCGAGATTCTAACCCACGACCTTCAGTCTCACGTGCGAACACTTAACCTACTGGACCACTGAGCCAGCCGGTATCTAATGGTGTTAATGTCTAACCTCAACCAATCCACGAAATTGCGCGACCATCTTCCACTGTACTGTGGTAGATATCTATCTCTACCCGACATGGATTAACTTCACTGATCATGGCTTCTCACTTGAACTCCGTGAACTCCCTCACGAAGCTAGTCACTAGTAAGCACATGGTAATTATCGGTATAGGGGTTGTGGAGATTATTAGATTTTTGATCAAGATCATGAATCGATTGATGTTAGACCACCATGGAAAACCTGAAATCACTGGACGTCCGTTTCGTCCTATTGTGGGACTCCTAGACAGTGCATATCCACGATCCTGCTCACAGGATTCTAGGACAACTTATAATATATATGAATTGAATAATAGCCCTACACTAGGAGACAATAATATCAATGAAATATATGGAATAGTTTGTGGGAGAAAATGATCTAGATACTTACATATATATGAATCCAAGTAGTATATTTAAGCGAATAGTTATCAATTAATTTATATTAAAAATCAATAATGGGATAAGTGTAGTAATAGTTAGTTGGCGTTAGAAGTATTTTAAACAATAATTAATCAATATGTGAACAGTGATCAGTAGCCAGGCTCTTTAATGTTGATTGGATATTAACAATTAAGTTATGATATACATCCTTGTCAATATTGATTCAAAGTTGTATGTTGATAGGTTGATTATTAGTCAATGAAAAACTCAGGATTTTGGTGCTTCATATGGAATTTGAACTTATAGTACTGTCGAGATCTAAGTTATACCTTATTGAAGAGTGTCCACTGGTATGGAACATATTTCCTAGGTATTTGACAAGTTTATTCAACCAAATTACAGAGATTTTAAATGTCGATTATGATATTTACGTAAAAGTGAACGATGTGTATTGATATAGTGGATTGACTTGAGGATGGATTGAAGTTTCTAATGGCTTGTTAGAGTCCTGGCATACCGAAAGTGATAAAGTTGTAGCAAATAACATTCAGTGATCATTGTGTTCCTATCTGAAATCGATCAAATTTAAGATTATACCATCAGACTTTGATCTGGTAATTTTAAGGGTTAAATATTTGTCGTGAGAATTGTAGTTCCTGGATTAGATCACTACTGATGTAGTGTGTTGAAAAGTTTCATACTAGAATGAAACAGAAATAAATCACTTTCTCATGTACAATGTTACGTAATATTAACTAAATGATTTTTGTAGACTGAGTTATCTCTAATGTAAACATCATCCCTGGCTCAACACAACATCAGTAACATGAACTCATTCGGTAACTTAAAATTTAATGATTAATTCCTAGACAATATTCTGAAATCGATTAATTGTTTAGATTAGACAAAAATGAAGATAATTATTGATTTGGAACTGATTACCAAGTATGAAAATTAATCTTTGCTTAAATCATCGATATGTAATCTGACATTATCGATCAATAGTGGATATCAATCGATTCATGATCTCAATCAAAAAAACTTAATAATCTCCACAACCCCATATTGAATATAGTTTGTTACATCCCAATGTGTCAAGAATCAGTACAAGGACAAATTAACATCTAATATCAACTATTAATAACTCAATGTTACACATACACACACATACACATAATCGTTCAGTCGTATATTTATCTTCACATTGTGATGCTGAATTGTAGTTGACAATACGTTAAGTAACATTTTTAAGTTCACAGTTTCAATAGTCTCATTTAGGTTTTAAACAACTTGCTAGGTTTGAAGCGGTTACGAATTCACTTAGACTGCGAACAGAACAAATATTCAGTAACCAAAAACCAATAAGCTAGCTATTCGATGCGTCCCAACCCCGCTATCTAGAGGAAGAAGGTCAAGCTCGGAATAGGGGAGGTATATTCTGCAAACAGCCAGAAACGAACGATAATAACAAACACAAATCATAACGTATATATACAGCACAAAACCTTCCTTGGGGAGAGTTACCAAATAGCATACTAAAAGACGCAACGGACCAATAGCATTTAAGATTCGCCCAAGTGGGAAATACAACACGAAGGTGCGCTTTTAGCGCGAAAACAAAGAAATTCAAATTTTCTAAATAAAATTACAAACTTAGGTCCTTTTTCAAGTGAGTTCTGGGGATCTCACGTCTCCAACACAACTACACGGCACTTCAAATGTGACTACGTTGTTGACTTAGTTACTGACTTTAGATAATCACTAATATGATTGACGGGAAAAGATTTATATCATGAGAGTTAGTATTTTTTCATTTGTATTTAGTACAATGTGTATTAGGTTCAAATGTAAATATGGAAATCAACACTAAGATGCAGCCACATACTAGTGATGTTTTCAAAATAGGATGAAACCCGAGTCATGGATTCTCCTACTAATTTCTGATTGTTGCTAGCATAGGAAGTGCATAAGCAAATGGAAATACAGACAGAATTTAATCAGGGCATCTGAATATAACAGTAGATACGGATCAATTACAATCTATAACAAGATGAAAAAAAATTTTAAATAATATTTTGTTGTTGGTATATTGAATTGGCGGCTATTAGTGGAATTCACGATAAACATTAGGTTCTATTAAGTTTCATTAGGTGAATGAACTTGTTCACACTGAGACCCTAGTCTATTACCTTACATTGTAAACATCCACTGCGTTATCTACTAATCTATTGAATCCACATAGTTACAAACTTGTTCAACTGAACAATCCACTCACAACTAACCTATACCAAAAGACATTAATCATTTATAGTAGTTAACACGAAAAAGGGAAAATATTCACACTAATACTCCTTTATTATGTCAATAATAGTAAGTTTCACAGATTGAAATCATGAGTCAATTGAAGCTGGATCACCATGGAAAACCTGGAAGCATTGGACGGCCGTTTCGTCCTAGTATGAGATTCCTCAGCAGTGCGCATCCATGATGCCGCACTACGCGAGATTCGAACCCAGGACCCGTCAGTCTTGCGCAAGGCGCCTAACCAACTAGACCACTAAGTCGGCATCCAATGGTGTTAGTGTTTAACATTAACCAATCCACGGATTTGCGCCACCGTATACCATTGTATTCAGTGAGTCTCTATCTCACAACAGACGTGGTTGAACTCCACTGGTAACGCATTCTCACTAGAACTCCAGGAGTATCTCTTGAAGTCAGTCACTAGTGAGCAGATGATTATTATCAGAATGGGTTTGCGGAGATTTTTAAAAGTTTCACAGATTGAAATCATGAGTCAATTGAAGCTAGACCATCAGTGCTTCCAGGTTCTCCATGGTGGTCTAGCTTCAATTGACTCATGATTTCAATCTGTGAAATTTGTTAAAATCTCCACAAACCCCTACTGATAATAATAGTAAGTGTTTGATTTATCCACGTATCGATATTCATGATTGAATTCTCATCTTTTTTTTGCTGACATATTTGCATCTAATACAAATCACTTCTGTATAGACATTATGCCATGAATTGTTCGCTTTATATATGTGTTTAAATTAATGTCTATTGTAGATATATCTTTTTATATGAGGCATGAACATGAAACAGCTTTGAATATTAGATGATTTTATACATTAAATGTAAATGGTTTGATGTGTTAATAATACAATTCCGATGAACCTATTGTTATAAGTAACTGGGTATAGTATTGAGCAATTAATGTAATAAGTCTCTTTGTTTTCATGGAAATAAACCTGATATATCCCTATTGATCAGTATTTTAATCAGTAATATATTCAGTGAAAGATTTTGTGAACTCTAAATAACTCTACGTTTATACCAATTCAGTAGTCTAGAGGTCAGGCGTTCTCAGGAGAGATTCGAGTCCTGTATGCGGGATCGTGGATACGCACTGCTTAAGAGTCCATACTGGAAGGAAACATCCATCTAGTGCTTTCAGGTTTTCAGTAATGGTCTAATATGAATTGATTTATGATCTCTATAAAAATTCTTTATAATTGATTAAAAACTGAGCAATGCACAATGTCATTTATATGTAATCCTTCTTAGACCTGATGGAATTCTATGAATCAAATTGCAATATTGACCAATTTGGTTAATACCCATAGCTATTATTAGGGAAGGTGCTAAGTAAGACAACGAATGACCATATGGAACAGCTGGATGAGACAAGGGTAGTGGCTGGGAAGTCGTTTGTTGGAACTGGGATTTAATGAAGCATTGGGTAACTAACGGCCAATAATAACTAGTTCAAGCGACTATTTGGTACTAGCAGAGAATGAATGAGGGAAAAGGTAAGCCAAACTGTGATGAGAACTAAATGCACGAGATGCTAAGTAAGACAACAACTGGTCATATGATGGAACAGGTAGATGAGGCAAGTGTAATGGTTGAGAAGTCGATTGTTGGAACTGTTGTATGTGGTAAGTCAGATTTAGTGAACCATTAGGAAACTAACGCCCAATAACAGCAGGTTCAAGCGACTATTTGGTGCCAATCACATGAACTGATACTTCCTAATCGATTCATTATCTTTACATTAAGATTCTTAGTCAAAGATGTTACTACTAAATTATTCAAGCTACAATATTATTTATATAACACCATATCATTAAATAGTTAACAGAAGTAGAATAATTGTCATTGAATCATTAACCATAAACAAATTATTCCTATTTGTTGTTTCTTTAAATTCATTTTGTTTACTATAATCATAATTTATTCCACAATTCTTCTTCTTCAGAGATGAAACTCTTCTACTGTTTACACATATTTCTACCGTAATTTGTTTGTTATTTTCTTCATCTTTCAAGCGTAGATGATCAAAACACTCGACTTTATTATGATTATTATCATAATCATCGTCATTTTCAATCTCCCTAGACGGCTTCTTAGTTTATTACTAAGGTATATCCCCCCTATATCTGAATATATATACCTATGTTATAATTCACCATCTTGTAGTTTCTTATACTTAAATATATATATATGCTTCTATGCCAATGTAATTTGTTGATTAGTACTTCTAATTGTATTTCTATAAATGATCATTTCTTTCATTATTCCATTTACCTATTCAACAACTTTCTCATTACAGTTCCTTTGATTTGAATTAAATAAACAATTCAAAAGAAAAGCTGATATAGAAACGTTTGAATAATGAATAAATAACAATTGTCTTATGGCTTTTAAGTAGTATATATATAGTTACTTACTTACTTACTTACTTACACCTGCTACTCTCAATGAAGGATAGGTCTCCAACCCACTAAATCCTGGGACTTCCTTTCCAGTTCTGTCCAACTCTTGTTCATTCTTCTCTGTTATATTTGGTCGTCTCAGTTGTTGTGCCGGAAAAACGCTGATCACTTATACTCGGAATGAGGGACCTCGGCAATTCCCACGATGTGAAAGTAAGAAAAATAAGACTGGTATAAGTGAAGATTTATTAGCCCCAAAACACAACGACAACGGCGACGACGAATCGAATCTAGTCTAAAATACACTGGTTTATATATTGATTGTACACCCATTTTGATTAATAATTAGGATTAAATCACATACTCAGTTATAACAAATCACTTACTGAGCATAGTTCATGTCAAGTGAATACAATAATATCGTATATTCTACAGAAGAAAATATCATACTGGGAAAACAAATCAAATACTACACTGAATGATCCTCATATTGAATTAGAAGGGAAGTAATGTTGAATAGAACTCATAATGAGTAATTCAAACGAAAAATGACTTTTCTTTCCATCATATCATTCTCATATCTGTATCTATTTCTCGGTGTAACATGTTTTTTGGTCTTCCTCTTTTCCTTTGACCTTAAGCATTCTATTTGAGGGCTTGCCATGTGACGTAGTTAGGCGCTTTCCTCAATGTGTGTTATATCCACTTCCAGCGCATCTTCCTGATTTCTTCCTCCATTGGGATCTGGTTTGTTTTCTCCCACAATAAGTTGTTAGTGATGGTGTCTGGCCAACGGATCCAAAGTTTTTTGAGTACACAACCGTTAATAAATGTTTGTATGTTCTGGATAATGGCTTCCGCAGTTCTTCAGGTTTATGCCCCATAAAGTAGAACGAATAATTATTCAAGTAAACATCATACCTGATTGATATGTTCGATAGTGTTAGAATATCTTAAGAACCATCTGTTTTCAGTAAGTGCATCAGTATACATAGTTCTATCTGAAAGATATGTAACTATCAGTACAGAGTTGTAGAGAGTGTTAGGTTTTTTGATTGAGATCATGAATCGATCATTGTTAGATCACTATATAAAACATGAAGGCACTGGATAGCCATTTCGTTCTAATATGGGACTCTACAATGGCAGTGCACATCCACGACCCTGCACATGAGATTCGAACCTAGGGTCGTGTAACTGTTAAGTATTTATACTTTCAGATAAAGATGAACGACTTTCAAAAATACATCTTTCATAGTGTAACTTCATATAACTGCTATATCTGGCAAGTACAACTTGTGTAAACCAATTTCTCGTTCACATTAAAAAGCAATAAAAATTTCGATACGTCCTTATCAAACTTGAAAATATGCACTACTTGTGATGGATATAAAAAATACAAACAAATAAACGTTACTCACAGAGTAATCCAAAGTTCTAAATAATCTGTTAACGATATCAGTAAAGAAGACTCCTATATCTAAAAGCCCGTCAATTATCACTTAACAACATCTCCAATCAGAACACAAATCTATACAACCTTGTCCCTCTACCAAACTAAAGACGCGTTAACCAGCACGAGTAATTTAAAGTCAACTCTGAGTCCTTATGGGTTTTTCTTGCCTATCACAACCCTTTTGAGTTCAGAACACAACCTCAGCTCCTACTGTATGAAATATGTATTTCAGACATATTGAGTTTATATATAAGTGAACCGGACCACATCACACCATAAAACAGAAAATAACAAGAGAGATTATAACTAATAAAGTGGGAATGAGTTAAGATTGGTGAATAGTAACGTAATAGCCAATAGGTCAAACGAAAGGAATACGAATATATATATATATATATATATATATATATATATATATATATATATATATATATATATATATATATATATATACTCAAGTTACTTATTAGGAAGAAGCGCTGGAAGTGTATAGGACACTTATCTGCTTCACAAGGCAAGCTCTCACTTGAAATCCTCAAGACCAAAAGAGAAAAAGAAGATGAAAGCACACATTACACCGGAAAATGTAGACAGATATGAAAAGAATGATTTTATTATTTATTTTAACACATAGATATTGGTACAAGGAGGCATAAAATATATATGCGCCACACAAATCTCATTTGACATGTGTGAGGGCTGTAATACTGCCCGGTTGCTTAGACCGAAGCATGTGGTTTTCTTAGAGGGCCACTCTCCGAGCCTTCGACCTGAGGGTCTGATCCACAAGGCAGTGGAGCATCGTAAGGAGATGCAGTCCCATGGTAGTCGGTGACCAACGATTGGTTCATACGCCATCTGTTCCCGCAGGATACTAGAGCCCATGTGCACTATTGGTTTGGAATCAGGGTTTTCCAACTCCCTTAGGTGAACTCTCCGTGTCCACCAACCCGGTTAAGGCGCCAGAAATTCGCTTTTCGTCCTTTCGATTTCGTAAACAACACCCGTGGTGCGAGAATATAGTGAGTAGGACTTGCCTGTCAGAGGCTATATACGCGTGGCCATGTGAGAACATTTGGAGAGTGAGAACGGACTGTCCTCACTCTCGGCCATACCAGGGCATTTGGAGGCTGTGAAGAATGAACAACAATTGAATAGAACTAGAAATGAAGGCTCAGAACATAGTGGGTTAGAGAATGCTGTTCAGCGGCTTATGCTACATTGGGATTAACAGGAATAACTAAGTAAAGTAAGTTACTTATTAATTATCCAACAACATTACCTATAATAATACTTCACAAATAATCCCTAACAGTTACTAATCAGTTATCCATTCATTAGGATGATTATAATAAAGACTTCATCAACAACATTAATAATCATGTTATCACATTATTACATCTCTAAAGCATATTATGTTCTATCAGTTGTACTAATCAATAAGCACATGGATACATTTGTTAGTTGTTGGGCAGACAAACAATGTTTTGTTGTTTTTAATATATATATCGTCCTGATAGTATATTTTCAATGATCAATGATATTCTCATTGCTTCTTCCTTGTTTTCTTTTTGTTCATTCACATGGTCTGTCCAACAAAAAAAAAGCAAAAAAAAACATTTTGTATTTAATGTTTTACACATAATTAGGGACTAACAGTTTCTCTTGTGTAAAACCATAATAGTTTAGTCTAAAGTACAGAATTTCATGTTTATTTATTGTTTCCCTCCACCCCCCCCCCTCATTGACGATGGTTCATTATCATAGTGAGTTTTTTTTTAATGAAAGAATGAATTTGATCATGAATTATTCATGTAAAAGATGATTATACAAGCCTAGTCTGAAGAGTCTATGAAAACATGTTGAACACTAATGATTTCAATGTTTTGTAATCTGAGATGAATGGTGTACAGGAGTGGAATCTAGGGTATATGTTTTGTCTTATTTAGGATACGTTAGTTAGATGTAGCTGTGTCTATGTTGATGTTCACTTTGAGATTTTAACCTTGTATCGTTCGCTTTAAACTTACTTACTTACTTAAACCTGTTACTTTTCGCGGAGGAGCATAGACCGCCCACCAGCACTCGCCATCCAATCCTGTCCTGAACAATCCTTTGCAGCTTTTCCAGTTGTTATTCATTCTTTTCATATCTGATTCTATTTCCTGACGTAACGTGTTCTTTGGCGTTCCTCTTTTCCGCTTCCCTTCAGGATCCTAAGCAAGCGCTTGTCTCGTGATGCAGTTTGGTGATTTACGTAATGTATATCCTATTTATTTCCATCGTCTGTTCCTAGTTTC
Organism: Schistosoma bovis; assembly: GCA_944470425.2. Classification (NCBI taxonomy): domain Eukaryota; kingdom Metazoa; phylum Platyhelminthes; class Trematoda; order Strigeidida; family Schistosomatidae; genus Schistosoma; species Schistosoma bovis. Next base: position 4,642,156 of record OX103959.1, on the reverse strand, counting down.
TTTTACAGCTGGAAGCTGGTTTGTTCTTTTCAACAGTAGACTGTTGCTGATGTTGTCCGGCCATTGGATGTTGAATATCTTGAGTAGACAGCTATTTATAAATACATGTACCTTCTTGATGATTGTTTACTTCCCCTCTCCTTTCAACCACACAGACAGACAAATATAGTTGCAGACGGCAAGTATACAGTCTAGTTACACATTAATAAAAACAAGACTTTCATATTTGAGTATATACAAAACTACTATCGATTTATTATTTATAAAAGGTTTTTGAGTTTCTGAGACTTTATCATGGCTTCAGAGATTCGTTCAGAGGTCGTCCATAAATTAGAGTCTCGCCATCATTCATTATCAAATTATTTGAGCACTTCATTCGTCTATTGTTTCCACATTCTATGTGATTTCTGAGTTGAACTGATAATTACAACGTTTATTATGCTTATCACTGCTACTAGTACACTTGTCTTCTTATTACTAACTTATACTTTATATCTATTATGTGTGGTGTATGCTACTTATGTTGATAAATATAAGTAGTATGTAACACCAATGAGAAGTGGAATATCTGCCAACAAAAGATTGAGAAGACTGAATTGAAGAGAATAGAATTGACAACAGAGAGCAATTGTAATAATAATAGAATTAAATGTATGACGAAGCATGCAAAGGAAAACTGAAGATAGATATTTTATAAAAGCACTCTTTAGTTTAACATTGAATAGCTATTTGGTTTTCCACAACGAAGTCTTCATTCACTAAGTGGATAGTTATACTATTCATTTGATTGTGATCAATGACTCATGAATTGCCTTGATTGGTTTGAAATTCTCATAGAAATATTCATGAATATGTAGAGTAAAGCCTGATAATGATCCCATTGGTAAAAATATTTTTAGCTAAAATAGGTTGTACTGATTAGTGTACATTATGGTGTGTGCTACTGATGTCGACAGATATAAGTAGTATGTATCGTCAAACGAAAGTGAAATGCTCAGTGGCAGAAGATTAATACGATCAAAGAAGAGAGAACGAGAACAAAGAATGATTAGTGTGGAAATGAAAAAAAAACAATGAAGTCTGAGACGATTGGTTGACATTTTGCAAATGAAGTATTTACTGTACGATTCTCAGATTTTACTAAGATGTCCTATGATTTTGCGTTCAAATACATTCGATCGTCCCGACTTGTGTGTTCTCATTCACCACATACATTACAGTTCATACCTCAAACAGTTTACATGATAGAAAGAAACAGCTATCCAGAGTTCTATCATTCTCCATAGTATCAATCATTGATATCGATTCATGAAATTATTCATGAACACATTTTTGGATGGGATCGACGTATGATCATACGTAGGTATGATATTAAGTCCTTGATAACGTTTAATAGAACTTAGGATCAAAACACTTTATATTGTTTAATATTGAAATCTTATCAGTGTAGGAATTGTGGATAATTATCATGTGCTCATCAGTAACTAATAACTTTGAAAGGACCTCTCTGGAGTTTTGATGAGTATGTAGGGCTAGTGAAATGTCTCTGAGCCCTAGCCAAATCATCCGGCAGTTGGATCGCTGAATGTCGAACAGATCGTCGCTCCCTGCCAAGGTCATGTACAACAAACGCGCATTAGTTAATCATACGCCATGGACTGGCCCATGCGGCAGTGGTCTTACTTTCGCTTGTATCTACTTTAACTAATATATTTCTGTAATAACGTCCTTTGTGTTGTACAGTCTTCAAAGCATCTATAGTACCTTGTTACGTCAATGGGGGTAGTCCACGTAAGGTGCTGACCACGAGGTGTGACTTCGACGTTAGTTGGTTCGTCACACTATTCACGTCTAACTCGAGTAGGCCTCCAATCATTTCGACATAGATCATCTACGTTGGTGATCTACACTAGTGAGCAAGACTTCGAGCAACGCAACTTATCACTATACTCTGTATTATTGTATTCTATACTTATTCTTTTTCATTTTTATCATCGCCTATGTTAATCTATCACTGTGAACTTTCGTTGCTTCATGTCAATGTTGATTAGTATTTAAACTTAAATACTTAGTTCAATCGACAGAACTAACCAATCAACTACGATTATAATCGGCTATCGTGGTTCTTTAACGCACATTAGCAGCATGTAAATGCTCCTGTGTAGTATGTCTGTTAAAATATCAACCACTCGTGAGTATAGCCACAAGGCAACACGAACGCACATCTGTTTGTAACTTATCCACTGGTATAAATAAGACAAGATTAACTATCGACTATAAATTCATGTTTCTACTTAACCACTATCCACTAGGATGTTCTGCTTTTTTTTTAACCACTGCCTGCCTAATTTCCAATTGCTGAGTTCCGTGGCCAAACAGAGGATACGAATGCTAGAAATTCACGGTGAGTTTGAACTATAAATTTCCTGCGATCTTAGATCTCGTTTAGACTGTTCGTCAGTCTACAACGCTGTGTTAATCGAAAAATTTAATCAACAGTACCTCGTACATAATCCAGATTCAAACTACTGCCTACTTCATTACTTAAAGGCAAGAGTAACCCAGGCGAGTTTCATAGTTTCATTAGATTATTTCGTACTATATTTATGATGCGTGATAACATTTCGTAGTTGCTTTCACGTAAACTAGTCATATATTCTGTCACTGCCGTCAAGTTTTAGTCAAAATCATGTACATTTATGACTCGTTAGTCGACATACTGTGGTAAAACATATTGCATGTACACGAGCACGCTTAGTCCATATCCCAAGTAAACATGTTGTCGTACTTAATATGTCACTTAATGCTAGGTAATAAGCTCTTTGTATCATCCTTTTGCGAAATGGCCACGTTACCTGGACCCTCTAAACCTTAGTTACATTGGTGGTTACCATTTTAATTAATGTTTATTATACCCCTTGTATTTGCTAATAATTCACACGGTAAATCATGGCTCGATTTCCTTATTACTTAACAGTCATTTTAATTCTATTTTTGGTTTATTTACATGCGATACGGGTTTGGAAAATATCTAAACGTCCTCGAAAATTCTCCACGAACCCAACCATAGTTTTCGTATATGTTTTTATTCACACATCCAACTGTTACGCTAATCATACCTAAGCGAACGTTCAGTGCAACTGTCAGTATACGTAAGAACGATGTTATTTAGACTTGACATTGTAACGCATCTGAACTATTGTAGTTGTTCTACTTCGATGTCGTACTTCATTTTATGAAGTATTGTTTCATCGTGGCTGTTGTTTAACAGATGATTCCGGTACATCAATCGGCTGTTCAACTACTCGACGATTTACAACCTGTCCAGTTCAATTGGTGGTCTGACGACAATATCATTCGCGCGAATCATCAGTTTATGCAGTCGAGCGAATCTCCTGCAAACTGAAAACGATATTGTCGCCTCTATTCCAACACTGACAGCGTTTTTCACGGGTATCATTGACATGAGTCCAGAGTGACACTCTTGGTTTCTTATGTTCTTTTCGATATTTTTCTGCTCACTAACCGAACAAACACGCAGCATTCACCGTTTATCATCTTTTAGAGACTTCATCGTGCCACCTTTGCTGTGGATTTGTAGCCTTCAACCCTTACTGACTGTAACAGCAGTCATCGACTTTTCAAACTGTGACTACAAGTTGGTCAATAGCTTCGCACAACGAAATCGCGACCACTCTTCACTGTTATACTTCTGTACTTACGGTTAGTCTGTCAGATATAGATATAACTAGAATTCGACACTTATTAATAGCTGTCAACGACACTGTTCGACTTACAACTTTAAACTAATGACAGTACAAATATGGATATCGATTGATGATACACTTATCCTACTATCGCCATAGCATCATTAATCTTGCGGCAGACTTAACGTTTGTCATCGGAGGAACTGAATTACTTGTCAAGGCTATATATTTCAGCGCGACTTGATAGAACGATAAAACGTTTTGTTCTTTTCATTATTTCTATGGTTAATCAATTTACGTTTAAGCAACGTCCTACTAACATATTATGACTCGCTGTTTCCCGACCAGTTTCTGCCGCCTCCTTTCCATTTGTTTTACAGATAAGCAATACCTGGAGGATTTATAATATTCGTTTGGCACTCTCCGGCGCGCGACTGCTCCCAACATGTTTGGTACCGATTCAAACGGCCGCTGAATCTGGTGGGGGAGTATTGTAGGGCCAGTGAAATGTCTCTGAGCCCTAGCCAAATCATCCGGCAGTTGGATCGCTGAATGTCGAACAGATCGTCGCTCCCTGCCAAGGTCATGTACAACAAACGCGCATTAGTTAATCATACGCCATGGACTGGCCCATGCGGCAGTGGTCTTACTTTCGCTTGTATCTACTTTAACTAATATATTTCTGTAATAACGTCCTTTGTGTTGTACAGTCTTCAAAGCATCTATAGTACCTTGTTACGTCAATGGGGGTAGTCCACGTAAGGTGCTGACCACGAGGTGTGACTTCGACGTTAGTTGGTTCGTCACACTATTCACGTCTAACTCGAGTAGGCCTCCAATCATTTCGACATAGATCATCTACGTTGGTGATCTACAAGTAGTACAAGTCAGTGAAGTTAACCTGCGTTGAATGTGAGAAAGTTACCAACCAAATATAATGGAATATGATCACTTAATATCGTGAATTCATTGAAGTTAAACTCGTTCACCACTGGTTGACATCTCAGCGGTATAGTGGCTGTAGGTCTTGAAATCTATCCCTGATGGTGGGGTCGTAGATGTGCGCTATCTATGTGTCCAATGCGACAATGAAGCGACCGTTCAGCGATTTGAAGTTTACAATGGTAATATGACTTACATAGCTTTGTGATTTCAGTGAAACTGTAATGTTATGTTCATCTTTTTTTCATGTTATTTTTAACTCGCCCATCAATTATTCTGTTCACGTGAATTTCTTGTTTCGATCACTCAGACAACATTTTTCTCACCACATTTTATTCACATGACTAGATTATTACTTTGATTGATAGGGTTATTATCTTACCTAAGCCGACCTAACAATTCTTCTAGATTACATTTTATACATATGATTTATTGCATTAGACTGATTGCAACTCAACATTCAAGAGGTAGTTGGAGGAGCTCTAGTAAGTACCTACGACCAGTGGAGATCGACTGTGTCTGTTGTGAGGCAGCGACTCACTGAAGAAAATGGTGAGCATAGACGGAATATCGTGAAATGGTTGAAGTTGGAAGTGAGGACTTCTCTAGCATTGACTAACTGTGTACTTTTTGCTCGTTTGTTGTCCAAAGGTTGTTGGTCAGTTTGTTGGGATTCATTTCACCTCTGGACCTGGTCTCTAACTTTTCACTTGTTCAACTTTTCTCTTATTGGTTAGTAGATTGAATTAGTTTTGATATGTTTATTCAATCATTCAGCATAAAGAATAAAACACTTTCAAAGATTCTTTTTCTCAAACATAAATATTACATATTCTCATTATCTCAATAATATAACCTACAAAAGAATATCCAGATGTGAGGAAAACACCCAACTGCATCACAAGGCAAACCCTCACATAGAATCCTAAAGCTCAAAAGAGAAGAGGAAGATCAAAGAACACATTATGCCGAGAAATGGCTAAAGACATGAGAAAAATGAACAAAATTTGTACAGAAGTGGAAAGGAAGGCCCACAACAGAGTGGGTTGGAAAATGCTGGTCGGCAGTCTATGCTCCATTGGGAGTAACAGGTGTAAGTAAAGTAAGTAAGTAAATTTATGCATTTAAGGCATAAAATAAGACAAAATAATGGCTAGTCCTAAATCGATCAAAACTCCTATTCTGGATTTCACTACTACATAACAATTCATCACATAATGACTAGGTAGTGACAGTTCTCGCAGGATTAATATGTGCCAACAAAAACTAATTAAAATTCACTTGGAAACATCAATAATAAGGTAGTTCAAATCATGTTGAATAATTATATAAATATCATACGCAATGAATTAGTTTCTAGCTTTACTCAGGAAATTAATGGAAAACATAATGTATAACTAAAACTATAGGTACTGGGTTGATTCACAATGTGAATATCAACATTAAGATGGTGGTTGGAGTTAGTCAACAGGATACTCTGGACCTAGGTTTTGGATAGCTCAGTGGTAATGTCTCTGACTGTGAAGCTCGGTGACATGGGATCGGATCAATCAGGGAGCACCAGTCCCCTCAAGATTACAGGTACATCTTGCTGACGAGTGCCAAATAGCACGAAACCTAGGTTCAGGGTTTCCTGGTGACTACGTCCAACCACCATTTTATCTCAACATAGTGCACTCAATGTTGAATCACCTAGACTAGTGCCCACATTGCAACTTGGTCAATAGGATTCAATCTGCACTAAGAAGTATCTGACATATATGACATTAATCACCACCCACTGATCAATCAATTATAAAAGAACATCAACATTGTAATACAAGTTGTCTAGAGAATGTTACTTATGTTGACAGATATATGTAGTAGGTAAAATCTATCAGAATCGGTCAGTCAGAAGAAGGTTGAAAAGACTGAACTGAAGATAACTGAAACGAACACTGAAAAGAAGTATCAAGTAGAAGATTTACGAATGATGTAAAGGACACTTAATGGAAAATTTACAAATGAAGTATTTAATGTTAGCGTATTGTTGAGAAACTCTTCCAATGATCGTATACTATATCCACAATGATTTTTTATCGTCATTTATTATTGTCTTCGATTTGAAAAAAACTGTTCACGAACCGGCTAGTTGAGTAATCTTCTTCGAATGATAAATATTGAATAACTTTGGGATACATTTTCCAAGGTTCTTTAAATTACACTGATTGAAATCATGAGTCAATTGAAGCTGGATCACCATGGAAAACCTGGAAGCACTGGACGGCTGTTTCGTCCTAGTATGAGACCCCTCAGCAGTGCACATCCGCATCATGGGTATTTATAGATACTAGAGTTTGTTATATCAACATTATAATTCATCCAATCCGCAATGAGGCACGTTATGCTACTTTCAATAGTAGCATGCCACTCTGATATTCTAGAAGTCTTCATCACGTTCTGAGTGGATGGAAACTTTTGGTCTTATTTAGGGCCTCTGAAATTGAACGAGCTGGGCTAGGTGAAAACTAATAAGGATTTAGAGTTGACTCAAGGCTTCTAATACTGATTGACCTGTGATTGGTTTAGCACAGGAACAATGCCATAGAAGTCACGTAATATTTTAACAAACTAAAGGATGTAACACTTACAAAATCCATTTCTCTAATGGAAACACAATTTATCATGGATTATTTTAATAAGACAACAAAGCATAATTGTAATACCATCTATTAGTACACTTCTTAATTTACTTGGAAAATGCTTGGATTGATCAACACATATATACATATATAAAATATCAGAAGGGGTTTTGTGGATATTATAGTAATTTTAAAAGTTGAGATCATGAGTCAATTAAAGCTAGACCAACATGGAAAACCTGGAAGCACTGGATGGCCGTTTAGTCATATGATGGAACTCCTCGACAATGCGCATCCACGATTCCACCTGGCAAGATTCGAACACAGGGTCTATCGGTCTCATCCACGAGCGCTTAACCATTAGATCACTGAAAACAATGGTGAATAATTCGCTCAATTTCGTGGATTCATTGAAGTTAGACACGAACATCGTTGGATACCAGCTCATCATTGTAGGATATTAATAAATAGGAAAACAATTAGGAGAAATTTTACAATCATCAATCAATTTCAATGAAACATAGGACTATTATAAATAGTTAGCAACAAAACAAAGCCATGATAAAAAAAATGAAAGTGCTTATGTATGTATGTATGTATGTATGTGCATGTGTGTGTATGTGTGTATGTAAGTGTATACAACTATTGAAACGGATTCAATGTCTTTTTAATCCAGAAATGTACGTCACTTGTCTTGTAGAAGTTTTCATTGTTCAAACTTTGATTGATCTATGTATATCTTCATTTATTTTAATCATAAATTAGATTTAATTCTCGCTTTTTTTCTAAAATACAGAGTAACATGGTGGAGACTATAGAATAAAGATGGTCGGTAAACTATAATTTATGGAGAAATTAATCAGATTTAAGATAATAGATCTTGGCTATTTGGCGTGAAATTCATTTATCTATTTGATTCAATAAGGTTCTGTTGTGCCGGAAAAACAAAAAGCTCTAAGAAGCTCAAGAAGAGACAATGGCATTTCACCATCTTTTAGGAGAACATTCCATAATCTCAACGTGTAGCTTCTCTATTAGAGAAATGCTAAAAACCACTGTATGTGGATTGGATGACTATAATGATGATTTAGCTTTTACTATAAACAATAAATATCTGAGAGTTTTGTACTATACTTGACACTGTTTGGAATAGTATTCCTTCTCACTCATCTTCTGTCTTCTCATTCTCGACATGGAAGGTTCTAACATTCGAGTGCTCAAATTGTACGCGAAATATCAAGAATGTAATCTTAATATATAACAACACTAAAGAACTAAGTAATCATGGTAGATTATCGTTATTTATATGTTTTATTAGGAGCAGATAATTCTGATTTGGGGATACCACAGGAAGTACTAAGATAGATGTTTTATGACAATATACGATTCTTCAATTATGTAAACCAGAAATTGAACCCATAACAATCCGATCTGTCCGTAAATGAATAACCATCAGTTTAACTTTGAGTGATTTACTTTAAGATTTAAGCTCAATAATCATCGTTATTGTTATTTAACATACATCTACCCATCTATTAACAAGTAAACATTATTAAATCTACATGTTTCATTCTGTCACTTGTTTTTCCAGTCCTCCTTACATATTGAATATTTGTTTAATTATTAGAACATTTCATGGAATAGAATGTTTGTTACTGTTATATATTCGGGTCGTCGCAATTGTTGTGCCGAAAAAAACGCTGATCACTTATACTCGGAACGAGGGACCTCGGCAATTCCCACGATGCGAAAGTAAGAACAGAAAGACTGGTATAAGTGAAGATTTATTAGCCCCAAAACACTATGACAACGACAAATCGAATATAGTCTAAAATACACTGGTTTATATATTGATTCATACACCCATTTTGATTAATAATTAGGAGTAAATCACATACTCAGTTATAACAAATCACAGACTGTGAGCATAGTTCATGTCAACTGAATACAAGAATATCTCGTTTATTATACAGAAGAAAATATCATACTGAGAAAACAAATCAAATACTACACTGAATGATCCTCATGTTGAATGGAAACGGATATTGAATGTTGAATAAAACTCATAATGAGTAAATCAATCAAAAATTGATTTTTCTTTCCATCATATCAAGTTCATAACCCTAAGTATCAACTGTAAATCATAATCGTTATTCTTCATAAAGGTTTATCACCCTTATTTAGTTCTAGTTAGTAGGTGAACATTCTCAAGGCAACTTTACCGTCGTGCAAAGATTGGAATTCAAGGGTTTTCATTACGAACTAATATCAGTTGTGATGGAAGAATACTTTGTACTCATATGGAAAAGCGAATTTTATGTACAAATTTCAGAAAGGATATTATTAATTTGATTGATTTGTCTTTAGATTTTAGTTCTATAGCAATATGTTATAACCTAATGGATAAGATTTTAATGTAAATTTAATTAGTTAGTTACTTATTTACTCCTGTTACTCCTCGTGAAGGAGTATAAGCCGCTTGACAGCATTATCCATCCAACTCAGTGCTGGGCAATCCTTTCTAGCTGTTTCCAGTTGCTATTCATCATTTTCATATCTGCTTCCAATTATTGACGCAATATATTCTTTGGTTTTCCTCTTTTTCGTTTCCTTTCAGGATTCCAAGATGGCGCTAGCCTTGTGATTCAATTTGATGATTTCCCCAATGTGTGTCCTATCTACTTTCAACGTGTTTTCCTAATGTTCTCTTCAGCTGGAATCTATTTCGTTCTCTCCCATAGTAGGCTGTTGCTGATAGTATCCAGTCAACAGACATTAATTATCTTACGTAGGCAATTGTTTATAAATACTTGTAAATTGTTGATGATGGCTATAGTAGTTCTCCACGTATGTGCTCCATACAGTAGGACTGTCTTGACGTTGGTATCCAAGATTCTGACTTGGATACTGGTTGACAGTTGTTTTGAATGCCATATGTTCTTCAGTTGTCGAAGTGCTGTACTTACTTTGCCAATGCTTGCCTTGACGTCTGCATCAGATCTTCCTTATTCGTCGATGACGCTTCCCAGGTATGTGAAAGATTTTTACTCTACTTATTACACCAAAGAAGTTTAGACAAGATTGTTTGACGAAATGTTAGAATCATTTGAACTACAATCACTGAAATTATTTCATATTGAAATTTGGCAAATATTATTTAACATTTCGTTATGAAAAACAAAATTGTTATCCTTATTTTACTGTAACATTATGTGTTGTACGTTGCTAGGTGTGATTACGTAATGTAGTTTTTGATTGACCTTCAATAGTTTTTGATGGAGTTAGTTATTCACCGAAAAAAATGGATGAAGGGTTGCGCAAGATCATGAATCTAGTGAAGATAGATATCAACATCGTTAGATGCCACCTTAGTGGTTTAGAGGTTATGCGTTCGTATGCGAGACAGAAGGTCTTGGGTATGAGTCCCTTTGGTGCGGGAGCATGGGTGAGCACTGTTAAAGTGTCCCATACTAGGACTAAACGACCGTGCTTATAGGTTTCTAATGGTGGTTTAATATTGATACATTCATGGTCTCAATGGTAAACACGTCCAATTGAGTAGGTAGATAATATATGATTTGTGTTCTCTGTTTCTGTTACAAATTTATTTAGAAGAGGTGGATTGTAACAAACAATTTAATCAGGGATTTCACTTTCATTTTATTTCAGATTCACTAGCTGAATGTACTTGCGTCTTTGTGTTGATTTTCACAGTTCATCACTAACACAATATCGTTCGCCTCAAACACAAATGTGTTATTCACTTGTCTATTGAGCTCACATAGCCACTTACATTTGCAATAAATGGAGGTATGACGAAATTAAATCAATAATAATTTATTGAAATGATGAGACAATCAGTATGAGACCAATACTGAAAACCTGAAAGTAATGTACAGTCGTTTCGTCCTAGTATGGAACTAATCGACAGGACCTTCAGTCTCTCTTTAGAACCCTTAACTTGTAGACCACTGAGCCTGTCTAACTTCAACCAATCCACGATAGTGCACGACCTCCCACCATTGTCTTCGTTTCGTAACTGCTTCAAACTCGACATGGTTGAAAAATCTCCACAACCTTATGTTGATAATTCAATTTACGTTTTAAGTACCAAATTACTAACCATTTTCTTCTTATTACATATCCTAATACTACTGGCATTACATCAATGGATCATGTCAACATTTTTCTGTTATATTACCTATTTCACTTGTTATGACCGACCCAATTGGTAACGCTATTCTAGGATATTACTATCATATCCTATGATATCAATGCATGTACCTATATATATAATGGTCGTTTACTAGTCACACTTTTCTATTAATTTATCATGATGATATATATATTCTAATGTATATGATCTGGTTTATAAATAACTTAAGTCCTCTTAAGCATAAGATGAATAGTTGAGACATTTCAGGTTTTCATAAACGTTACATAATCTATTACTTGATATTAAACAGTGGGAGTTTACTATCTAAAATAAATAAACCTTTTACTGAATAGCCGGGTTCATGAGTCAATTAAAGCTGGACCACCATGAGGAACCTGGAAGCACTGGATAGCTGTTTCATTCTAGTATGGGACTCCTCAGCAGTACTCATCCACGATCACGCCTCACGAGGTACGGACAATATTTATTATTATTATTATTATCATTCTTGGCTTTATTCAATATTATAATTTTGGTACAATATACAATTCTCAGTACAACGTATTTCAGCAAATTTTCGTTTCTTATTTCTTCATCGATCCAGACGATTAATGTTCAATGATCGTCAGTTAGATGTTAGCACTTCAGGAATAGAAATTTGATTAATGTATATACTTTTCGATGCATATTACCTGCCAGTCACCATGATGTCGCTGATTAAGCTGTTTGGTAACTTATACAACGACATATCTTAAACTTTTAACAAACTCACCTGATCAGATTATGAGACTAGTAGACATAATAATGTTTCAAAGGAAACAAGAAACCAAATAACTCATTGAAATATCCAGATAAAATGAATAGGTAGCCCAGATATTAAAACAAGCCCCCAAACGCCCTGGTACGGCCGAGAGTGGGGAGAGTCCGCTCTCCCTCTGCAAATGCTCTCACATGGCCACGCGTATATAGCCACTGTCAGGGAAGTCCTACTCATCGCCTTCTCGCACCACGGGTGTTGTTTGCGAAATTGAGGGGACGGAAAGCGAATGTCCGGCGCTTTAACCGAATTCCAAGCCAATAGTGCACATGGGCTCCAGTATCCTGCGGGAACAAATGGTGTATGCACCAGTTGTTGGTCACTGGCTTCCATGGGACTACATCTCTCTACGTTGCTCCACTGCCTTGTGGATCAGACCTTCAGGTCGAAGGCTCAGGTTGTGGCCCCCTAAGAAAACCATTTGCTTCGGTTTGGGCACCCGGGCAACTACCACAGCCTTCACACCTATCGAATGAGAATTGTGTGGCGCATATATATTTGGTGCCTTCTTGTACCAATATCTATGAGTTAAAATAGATAAAAAGTACATTCATCTGTTCATTCGTTCATTCATTATTTAGACCAAGATTAGATTTCAGTATATTCTTAACCAATAATTTTCATAAAACTATATATATTACATAATACAAATAGGAAATGGATTAATTTCTTTTTATATCATCTATTATCAATGAAATTCTATGATTAACAGACTTCCATTTGGAATGAACTCAGTTTTCTACAACTACAACACTAACATCTACTACCACCACTACTACTACTACTACCACTACTACTACTACTACTACTACTACTACTACTACTACTATTACGACTACTACTACTACTACTATTACGACTACTACTACTACGACTACTACTACGAACACTACTACTACTATTCCTTTTTCTTCTGCTTTTTATCTATTTAAGGTTTAGTCCGGAAATGGAATAGAAACCAAAATTAAAATGAAGCAAATGATTTAAAAGAAGAAAAAAAGGAAGAGAATAATTACAGTTTAAAAGTCCATTTCATTTATTTTTGGTTGTTTGTTTCGTTTTAACGTTTAGTCAATCTACATTCATGGTAAGGATTTCAAAAAAAGACCGTTAATCTAATGTATTTAGATAAACATAAAAACTAGTAACTAACGTTAATATGCAATGATGGATAGTGGTTAGCAGTGGAATCCGGGATGAGCATTTTGTTCTTTTTCGAAGTGGTCAACTAGACTGATCAATTGCAGTCTTAAACATTAGTGAAAAGGTTCAAATAAACAATACCAAGTTGTGAGATAGTAACTCACTGATGAAAATGGTGGATGTGTCGCTCAATTTCGTGGATTAGTTTAAGTTAGATATTAATAACGTTGAATGCCGACTCACTGGTCTAGTTGGTTAAGCGCCTAACGCGAGACTGATAAGTCCTATGTTCGAGTCCCGCGAGGTGGTGTCGTGGATGCGCACTGCTGAGGAGTCACGTGATAGGATAAAACGGCCAACCAGTGCTTCCAGGTTCTCCACGATAGTCTAGCTTCAATTGACTCATGATCTCAACTGTTGAAAATACCAACTGAATTTAACGTCAATATGTTAATTATAGTTATTTTTATTATGAAAATATATTTATACATTAAAATATTGTAACCAATAGTTGAATGCTAACATAGTGGTCTAAAGGTTAAGTGTTCGTGAGGGAAATCTAAGGTCTTAGATTTGAGTCCCACATACGAGATCTTGGATTCACACTACCATACTAGAACGAAATGGCTATTCAGTACTTTTAAGTTTTCAATGGTGGGCTAGTTTAAATCGATTCATGAAATTAACTGTTTAGATAATACATTTGTCTAATTCTTATTAATGGTTAAACTCTATGTAACATGTTGAAATATAACCAATCAGTTCAGTAATTTAATAAACACTTTAGCATTAAGTGTTATAGGTTTGGATCCTATAAAGTCAAGGTATGTTCTATTCATAAGTATTTGCTAACTCCAATCCAGTAATTGTATTTTCTTATCCAGTTTAATGATCTTTATTGAATCTAATATGAAATGAATGTTACCCAATTGACGATTGCTTAAATTATTGGCTACCATTTAAATCATTTTGTCTATGTATTTACTGTTGCATGAGATGAGTGATCATTTGCTTAAATGACTATTTTCAAACCTTGGGAGAGTTGTAATTCGTTGGGAATAATCCCAATTATTATGGCCACTTTAAGTCCTTAAGATTATCTATCATTTTCAATAAGTTATAAGAGATTTATTATATAGATGATATATCCCGATGGGAATAACGAATGGTAACTGTTTGGATCTATTTCTGGACTAATACTATACATATATTCTTATTTTATAACTCTTAAGTAGCTAAACTAGTTGCATATTCACGTTCCTATTATTCTAAGCTTCAACTGTCAACCTATATGGAAAACACTATCTTCAATACAAACGTCAAAACAGTTTTACTGTACGTAGTTAAAACTTGGACAACTACTATTGCCATTGTAGCGTGGCGTCGAGTAGAGATTAACTATGAACACCGCTACAAAGAAACACGTGCCAAATAAATCAGAAGGCGTAGGTTGAACGTAACCAAAGAAACCCATAAAATCTCCGAGAAGCCAAATACCAGAAGGCAATTAATGGACCAAATCAAGATGTATATTTGCTGGCGATCTCGTGGTATCGAAAGGATACCGAGATCGTGCCAGGATACAAGCTTGGTTACAGAACGTAACCGAATTCGCGCGAAGTTACAATCAAAGTGTAAGTAAAAGAATGGAAGCACAAAATAGCTGTCATTAGCACAGTCAAACAAAAGCACATTAAAACAAACACTGGTACAGTTGGTTATAATAAGAATTGTTTTTATTAAACCAGTCGTTTTCTCGTGATAAATGTGAGTCACTACACCATCATCAAAATTGAGAAGTATTTATAAATAGTTTTCTACTCAAGATACTCAATATTCGTTGACCAGAAACTCTCTGCAGCAGCCTACTGTGAGCGAGAACAAACCAGCTTCTAACTGAGGAGGAAATTAAGAAAAGTCGTTAGAAATGGATAGGAAAAACATTACGGAAATCATCAAAGTGCATCACGAGGCAGGCACTAACTTGGAGTCGTGAAGGGAAACAGAAAAGAGGAAAACCAAAGAACACACTATGTTGGGAATCGGAAGCAGACATGAAAACGATGAATAACAACTGGAAGGAACTGTAAAGGATTGTTCAACACAGTGTTGGGTGGAGAAATGTCATATCCCGTTGTGAATAATGAGTGGTAACTTTTGGGACCCATTTATGGACCAATACTATACGCATAATTCTTAACCGACTAAACTACTCACATTCGTTTTCCTCTTATTATAAGCTTCATTTTGACCCATAAACTATTATTATGGGATTTTTCATTCTTGAGTTATGACCTGTCTATCAATTATTATCTCCTTTATACACAGGCATATTTGGTTAAATCTTGTACAAGTGTTGTTTCCTATTTTGTGGTGTGATATTGTCTGTTTTGTTTGTATATAAACCCAGTATATTTGAAATACATAATTCATATCACAAAGGTTAAGATTGGTGTTCTGGACTCAAACAGGCAGGTGTAGGCAGATCCGGTCGATAAATCATTGTTCTCTCATTGGCGGTATCATTACGTTATATTATTGATAGGAGCACAAGTTATAACAGTAAATCAATCATCAAATGTATTTCCGTCTTGTAAATAGCTCGCAGCTTATTATGATAGTATCTATGAGAGAATATTCATTAAAATTATTCTAGTGGTCAGCACTTTCTGTCAGTATATTCTCTATTCTTTAAAGGAAATGTACAAGAATACTTTGAAATCCATCAGTCGAAGAATATTATTGATGTTTAGGACTGTTATCTATGAGTCTCTTTTTGATATATATGTATTCTGTGGAGATCGACTGGACATTGCCATTAACCCACAAACACTATAAGCAGAGTTGGATGATTGTTTAGAGTTGAATAGAGAATGATGTTTCATCCTATTTGATACTTATCAACTAAATGTACCTGCATTTCATTCCAAGACTCAAATACAGTACAGTTTTTTTTCTCAAACATCACAGCGTTATCTAATTAGCTACTGAGTTCAGTTAGTCGTAAGCCTGTGCAATGTGATAAAGTTTAATTATGAAGCTGTTCTGTTTTGAAGCAAGATTAATTTATCAAGCTTGGCACTTGAACTAAGTAATGATTTCTGCTTTTTATATGACTGTTTACAGTGATTGTGAATTACTCCCAACTTCTACTTATCACAACGGAATAAGATAAGTTTGTCGATGTAAACAAGTAAAGAAGAATGTAAATGGAGATTGATTTATTCACTAATGACATATCCATGTGATATGCAGAATACATTCATAGTAATAAATCACATTTCATTTAAAATGTTTGATGATCAAGGAGTACCACACCAGCGTTACATCATCAAACTTACTTTAGTGTAATGTGAGATGAATTAAATGTTACTGGAAGGCACTAATGTGAAAGTGTATTGATTCAACTGGTGAAACACTTAAACATCGTGAACTTAATTGTATAGATGCTATGAAATCTTGACTAGTTGAACTGGAATGAAACATATCTAATGAGAAGTCATTCATTATTTGAACTGTCACTAGATGAATGGAAACAATTCAAGGATTATCTTACTAGTGTCGCTGAAAAAACGATCACGTTATACCATACCAGGTTCTTTATCAGGTTTACTTAAGATCAAATCCTTATTTCATACACATAGTTCCCTTTATCATTTTGAAAAGAGTAAGAACAAAGATTCTAGAAGAATAGAATGAATTCATTTCTATTTCGTAGGTTCTCGTCAGTTCAGTTGCTTACAACGTCTGATATTTAAAATCATAATTACATAATGGGTTTCAATTACATTGGCCGAACAGAATGGAGAGCATATCTTAGATTTTTTGAACATGTTCCAAAAAGTCTCAGAACAAGAGGAGGAAAGATTCTAAATAGTGCAATCACCAAACATCTCCTTGATACAGGAGGTAAGGTCGATACTTTGCAATCCTTTAAGGTGATTAGTAAGAAGCCAAACTCCAGTCTTCTGAAGTTTGCTGAAGCCGTTGCCATCAGACGTCAAAAACTTGACCTATGTGTTCAAAAAGAGACGGTGGTTAATCTTTCCTTGCCTTGGTGACAAATACTCTTTCGCTACATCTTCAAAAGTTTTTTTTCTTTTTTCTTTAAACTCTTTCTTGCATTTATTACACCATTGAGTTTTATTCCAACTATCTTATTTTATCAACTGAACTCTACTCATTTTATTCCTATCAAGGTTTATTTGTTTCTAACCGTTTGAACTGTTGTCACAATGAATGTTGTAGAATGTTCTTTCATATAAGGTATGTATATTTACAATACTCAGTCTATTCAATTTATTTACACCCTTGCTATACTGTACGAATATGTCTACAATATAACTTCCAAACAAACCCTCTCATGTAATTAATTGAAACCCATTATGTAATTATGATTTTAAATATCAGACGTTGTAAGCAACTGACGAGAACCTACGAAATAGAAATGAATTCATTCTATTCTGCTAGAATCTTTGTTCTTACTCTTTTCAAAATGATAAAGGGAACTATGTGTATGAAATAAGGATTTGATCTTAAGTAAACCTGATAAAGAAGCTGGTATGGTGTATAACGTGATCGTCATGGAACTTGGAATTGTATATTTAATTTTGAATGTACTAACACAAGGACTCATATACTTTAAGTATGAAGTGTGTGATTACAGTAATCATTATTGTCATTTCATGTTGAAGGCAAGTTTTAAAGATTCATTTGTTATGAAACTATGAACAGTTTTGACAGATAAGCATGATCTGTATAAAACTGAGTCCTCTATAAGGGCTATGTAAGATACATGGAATATAATTCAGCTGAATATGTCATGTGATAATGATAACATCCATATATGAGTGAAATGAATGAAGTGACTCTGGAAGAAATCTTTCATATTTCAAGAAACGACAATGAAATAAGTAAATACAACAAGACATCTCATATTTTACGACATAATACAATTGTGAATTCTGAAGGGAAATGGAAAACAGGAAGACAATGGAACACAATGAATTGGGAATATGAAATGGATATGAAAAGAACAAATAGCAACTGAGACAAATGGAAAGAACTGCTCAGGATAGAGTTCGATGGAGAATGCTAGTGCATGGTCTATGCTCTTCCATGATGGGTAACATCCATAAGTAAGTAAATAAGTAATAATCGGTAGAAAAATGTCACTGTAGTATTTTAATATGAAAGTGATCAACATAATGATTAATGCTTAGTGAACTTTCAAAGATCAACCCCTTACATGTAAACTATAAGTTATTATTAAAGTGTCGTCTTAATTGTGACTAGCAATCGAAATTGATTAATGTGCAGTTCGTTTCTTTTAAATCGAGGAAACCTATTTGTATCAATATTGTGCCTTTATTACTAAAGGAATCCAGTCGGATTACATTGTAATGTGGCTGACTGTTAGTCAAAATGATTTGACCTCCAGGTCAAAAGTAATGTTTATTAAACTGTAGTGACTCACATTTATCGCGAGAACACGACTGGTTTAATAAAAACAATTATTATTATAACCAACTGTACCAGTGCTTGTTTTAATGTGCTTTTGTTTGACTGTGCTAATGACAGCTATATTTTGCTTCCATTCTTTTACACACACTTTGATTGTAACTTCGCGCGAATTCGGTTACGTTCTGTAACCAAGCTTGTATCCTGGCACGATCTCGGTATCCTTTCGATGTCACGAGATCGCCAGCAAATATACATCTTGATTTGGTCCATTAATTGCCTTCTGGTATTTGGCTTCTCGGAAATTTTATGTATTTATTTGGTTGCGTTCAACCTACGCCTTCTGATTTATTTGGCACGTGTTTCTTGGTAGCAGTGTTCATAGTTAATCTCAACTCGACACCACGCTACAAAGCCATGTACTATATTTCATGTTAGTTAATGCAAATCACGGAGATATATCTGTGATATTTATAGAACTGATGTTCGTAATCTAAAATGAACTCATGTTACCAACAAACATAGTCGTTACCACGTGAGTGTTCTATGTGACTGGATTTTTGTAAGGCTTCATTGTTTACAATGACTTAGCTTATAAAAATAAAGTCAAGGTTTCCAAAATGACTGTAACGATGAAACTAAGTAGCTGATGTTCGAATTCACCTGGTAGAATTAATCCATCCAAACATCAGTATTGAACTAATTATAAGTACTTTTCAACACAAAACTGATTTTCATTGGTTGATACATTGATTTTAAAAAAAAATCTTAAATAAATCAATATTTAAGTCTAAAGTATACTTTCATTATTTCATATTGTTTAATTGAATCTAACTGAAGTTAATTAGGATGACGTGGTATTGTTTGAAGCAAACGATACTGGGTTCGAGTCCTGGAGTAAAAATCTATTGTGTAAAGCAGATACATTTAGTCGACAGGTCCCAAATATGGCAAAACATGTATCAGTAACAATATCTAGATCTCATCAATAACAACTACTTACTTACTTACCCCTGTTACTCCTCGTGAAGGAATACATGGGCTGCTCACCAGCATTCGCCATCCAACCCTGTCCTGAGCAATCCTTTCTAGTTGTTTCAAGTTGCTATTCATTCTTTTCATATCTGCTTTTATTTCCCGATGTAATGTGTTCTTTGGCCTTCCTCTTTTCCGCTCCCCTTCACGATTGCAAGTTGGGGCTTGCCTCGTGATGCAGTTCGACGATTTGCGTAATGTATGTCCTATCCATTTCCATCGTCTTTTCCTAATTTCTTCTTCACCTGGAAGTTGGTTTGTTCTCTCCCACAGAAGGCTGTTGCTAATGGTATCCGGTCAATGGATGTTGAGTATCTTGCGTAGACAACCATTTATAAACACTTGTACCTTCTTGATGATGGTTGTTGTAGTTCTTCAAGTTTCAGCTCCGTATAGTAGAACTGACTGCCTTGACGTTCGTATTGAAGATTCTCACTTTGATATTGTTTGACAGACAGTTGCTTTAAGTTCCATATGTTCTTCAATTGTAGGAATGCGGCCGTTGCTTTGCCAATCCTCGTCTTTGCGTCTGCATCTGAACCTCCTTGTTCATCGATGATGCTTCCCAGGTATGAGAAGGATTCCACCTCTCACAAAGTTTCATCATCAAGAGTGATTGGATTGCTGTTCTCCGTGTTGTATTTGAGGATCTTGGTTTTCCCTTTGTGTATGCTGAGGTGTACTGATGTAGAGACTGCTGCTACACTGGCTGTCTTCATCTGCATTTGTTCATGTGTATGCGATAGGAGAGCTAGTTCATCTGTGAAATCCAAATCATCTAATTGGTTCTGAGCTGTCCATTGTATTCCGTGTTTTCCTTCAGATTTTGACGTCTTCATAATCCAGTCGACCACCAGAAGAAAGAGGAAGGAGAAGAATAGACAGCTTTGTCTAACTCCGGTCCTTACTTGGAATACATCTGTCAGCTGTCCTCCATGCACGACCTTGCACTGTAGTTCGTCATATGAGTTTTGTATAATCTTCTCAGGAACTCCGTAGTGTCGAAGAAGTTTCCATAACGTCCACCTATCTACACTGTCAAATGCTTTTTCATAATCAATGAAGTTGAGTTGGTCGACTCATCAATAAAATTTAGAAAAAATTAATAAGTATCTTATTACAAAATGTAATTGTTACGTAATTAAGTAATTGGATGATAGATTTCAATTATACTTTTTTTAGTTCAATAACATAGTTGTCTCTTTTCGAAAAGACAAACAGAAAGTGTATTTTGTTCAATTGATTGATGTATAGTTTAGTTATATAATTGGATTGTAGTCAATTCAATGAATGTGTGTTTTAAATGTTAAGAAGAAACAGGGAGGGGGGGGGGCGCGTGAAAAAAATTTAGAAACGAAATGTTTTATCAGCTAACCAATTCATAATTAATTGGTTAGAGATAAACGATTGCATAAAAAACAACATCACTGGATACAGTGTTGATCAGGAAGATGTATCTGTAATCTTGATGAGACGAAAGTTCATTGAAGGAATGAATCATATATTAAACTTTTTTTACGATGTGAGATGTTACCATTTAGCTGTAGGAGTCTCAACTGACCTCCTGTAGGACTGAGATGTTTTTGAGAAAAACGACTAATCACTGAGTTGAAACCATTACCTTTTTGTCTAGTACCTTTATGGTTGATCAAACTCTATTGATCGACTGAAATAAGGACACTAATTTTGATACGTCTTGTCGATGAAACGCTATATACGATTCCTAAGCTACTTCGGTAACCCACAGTCTAGAACTACACAGCGACTCGAACTCCAGAGAGAAGACACAAGTATGAAAGAAAATATTTATCCCAAGGTTCATTTTTGTACAGAAAATCAAGGGTATTTATAGATTTTGACGTGTTAAATCAACATCATATTTTCAGCCAATCCGTTAGCGTCATATTATGCTACCGACCAATAATAGCACGCCACGCTGGAATTCTCGAATGTTTCATCGTACTCTGATTGGCTAGGATCCTTCGGCTCCTTTTGGGCCTCTGGAGGCTCCGTTGAAGTTCTCCGGAAGCCGACTCAACAAATTTATTGTTTGGTAAAAGCTAAATTTCACTTAAAATAGAAACATAATCTTGTAGCGTGGCGTCAAGTCTCGGTTGTGGTTGAATATGATCACCATTACAAGAAGGTTGCGTACCAGATATCAGAAGGCGATTGGAGGTTGTAGCGAGATATGTTTGTTGGCGATCTCGTGGTATCAAAAGAATACCGAGATCGTGCCAAAGGAGTACAAGCAGAATCACTGAGTAAACGTGTGTGCAAAGGCACAATCAATGGAAGGAAGAATGTCTTTTGTACAGTCAAACAAACAAGTACAGTAAAACAATCACTGGTACAATCGGTTATAATAATAATTGTTTCTGTTGTAACGTGTGGGACTGCAGGTTAGATGGAGCAGCGTTTTATCGATCGATTCAGTGGCACGTAAACACGTAATGAACGACCTAAAGTCCCGATCGGCCCTGCTTCGCTGTCTAGCCCAGCCAGTTGAGTCCAGAACACAAGTCACAGCCTCTGAGATATGAATCATTATATTTCAGACATACTCTGTTTATATACCAACCAAAAAAACCACATCGCACCACAAAATAGGAAACAACATTTGTACAATACTTAACAAGTAGAATAAATACTAACCAGTAGGGAGTGTACATTTAAAGTCCAAGGCCACCGTTAGACTTAACATGATAATTATTGGTATATTTTTCTGCACATCCTAACAGTTTCCATTAAACCAATTACGTTTTCGTGATAAATATAGGTCACCACAGTCTATAAAATATTGAGTTATCTAGGCAAGTGGTCACATCACTCAATTAATAGAATTCGATCGAAATTAGGAGCTAGAAGAACACGAAATCGGTCACTGATTAGTGATCAATCAACGCAAAAAGCTCATTCATCAAGGTGGTCAGTATCCAACATAATAGCTTCGTGGCAACATACAGCTGAATGGCATGTGTTGGCATCGTGTTGAAAGTCAAAGCTCACACAATATGGTAACCACATGATGCTGATGAGTACAAACTAGCAAGGAACCTAGGTCTAAAGTATCCAATCGACATTCTATGCCATCATCATTTAAGTCTCTTATAACCAGGTCGTTTTACGGAAAACCATTATCTTAGCAAATATTAAATTATAGGTAAATTACAAGACCTATTTATGGACTAGTGTTATACGTACCTTCTTATTGTATAACTATTCATTAATAGTAGATTTTGTATATCTATATTCCGCTTACTTTATTTTGACCTATAGACTATTATTATATGATTTATACCCAGTTTGTTAATTACAGTCTCTCACAATCACAGTCAAGTTTTGGCTTGATAATGTACAAATCTTATTTGCTAATTTGTGGTGTGATGTGATCTGTTTGGCTTGTATATAAACCCAGTATATTTGAAAAATACGATTCATATCGCGGAGTCTAAGATTCGTATTCTGCACTCAACAAGCAAGGCTTGTCAGGAAGAAGGATCGTTAAAGACTCTAGACTGCTCATACCGGTCGATAGGTCGTTGGTTTGGCATAGTGTTAAGATTGTATAAGTCAGTCAGAATATGATCAATACATCCTCAATCTAATGCAATGTCATCATGATCCTTAAGTGTCAGTGCTTCAAGAGTTTAATACAATCTGTCGATGTGCGCCACCAGTTTGATATAAGTTTCATTTGTTTACCCTCATGAAACTTATAGTGTGGTGTGAGCTACTTATATCCATATAAGTAGTATATAACGATGATCAGTCATAGAATGTATTTCAGCGGGAGATCGATAAGTAAAGAACGGAAACGGAATGCAATTGGTATGAAATGCATGAACAATGAAATCTGAAACAATGGACTTATATTCTCAAAAGGAACAGTGAAGTTTGAGACGATGGACTGATATTTTGCAAATTACCTATATGGTTCTCAGATTTTAGTGAGATGTTCTGTAATTTTGTGTTCAAATACATTCGGTTATGCCTACTCATGTTGTTGTTCACTACAATACATAATAGGGGAAATCATATGTGCACAGATCAAATCACGACACTACGGATCATTGTTGAATAATCAATTGAATGGATGGAACTCATCACTATACTTCAACTTCATTGACTGACTATGAGATGGCGTTTGGCTGTGTGGATAGGGGAACATTATAGAAACTTCTTCAACCCTATAGTGTACCCTAGAAGATCATCAATATCATATAGAACTCATGTGACTAACTATACCCTAAAGTCATGCGTGGAGGACTTGTATTAAAACAAAAAGTGGAAAATTTTAATTTCTAAAACCCTTACGTACTTACGCCTGTTACTCCTCGTGAAGGAGCATAGGTCGCTTACCAGCATTCTCCATCCAACCCTGTCCTGGGCAATCCTTTCTAGCTTCGTCCAGTTGTAATTCATCGCTTTCATATCTGCTTCTATTATCCGACGTAATGTGTTCTTTGGCCTCCCTCTTTTTCGCTTCCCTTCAGGATTCCAAGTTAGGGCTTGCCTCGTGATGCAGTTCGACGATTTGCGTAATGTATGTCCTATCCATTTCCATCGTCTTTTCCTAATTTCTTCTTCACCTGGAAGTTGGTTTGTTCTCTCCCACAGAAGGCTGTTGCTGATGGTATCCGGCCAATGGATGTTGAGTATCTTGCGTAGACAGCTATTTATAAATACTTGTACCTTCTTGATTGTGGTTGTTGTAGTTCTCCAAGTTTCAGCTCCGTATAGTAGAACTGACTGCCTTGACGTTCGTATTGAAGATTCTCACTTTGATATTGTTTGACAGACAGTTGTTTTAAGTTCCATATGTTCTTCAATTGTAGGAATGCGGCTTTTGCTTTGCCGATCCTCCGCCTGTAGCTCTTATAGGGTTGCTGCCGGTCCCAAGCTCGGGTAAAGGAGGAGGGTTGAGCATGGGGTTAGTGTCCCCATCTGTAGAAAACTAACTCGTTAAAAAAACGCTTACCAGAAAAAATAATTCAAACCCTAAAACCCTTATATGGATACAATTTTTTGAACTCAATAGCTAAGGATGTTAGAATATGAATAATAAGACAACTCAAATCATGACAAATTGAATTAAAATTCATACTCATTACACAAATGAATGGCAATATGGAAATAAATAGCTAAATAGAGAATAAGTTAAATGCTTGAAACAAATGAGTTTGAGTGTTTTGGGGACGATAGATCCCCTAAACTCATATTTTGTAATTTTGTCATATCGATTAACTTATCGATTAAATGTTTCAATATTTGAATGGCAGTCAATTGATGAACTAATCGATTAAATGTTCAAATAGCAATCAATTGGAGAACTTATTGATTAAATATTTGAATGGCTGTCGATTGATGAACTTATTGATTAATGTTTAAAAACATTTACCCATGACAATATCGATTATAAATATTGGTATAAATACGCTTGACATGTGTGCCTGATTGACCTGACCTGACCTGGTATCTGCTGTTTGCCTGTAGAATACACTTCTATGTCTTACCAAGACTTCTTGATCAAGTTAGCTGAGTCGGGGACAACGGACTAGAATAGCTTATCGAGTATCTGAATCCTTGATCCTTCGTTCCGTTCCGAATAAGCCAAATCAGTAGTAGCATTCAAGCTTAACGAACCTAACAGAGTGTTGGAGTGCAATATCAACTCTAAAGTTTTAGACTTACGTGTCTGACAAGTAAAAAAAAAGAATAGAAATGAGCATCAAACCAGATTAGAATAGTTGCTATACCAAAAAAATTTCAATTTAATATATAAACATTCAAACAATATAATCACTAGGGAAAAGAACTAAGTTAGCAACATCAAACAAATAACAAATATAAGATCATTATCAATAATTATGTCATGGATACCTTAATCTTTTCTATTTAACAAAGTTAATTACCTGTCTAAGAACACTTAGATCTTTTTGATTAAATAAGTTACATAACTAAGTAACATCATCTTGACATCAATCATTCTATTGGTTTTGTTTTCTTTTGTTTTCAATATCTATCCCATTAATAACATTGAAATTTTATTGAAAATATAAAACAGAATGAGGATTTGTGTAGATTGTAACAACAACCTACTATGGGAGAGAACAAATTAGATTTCAGTGGAGGAAGAAATCAGGAAGAAGTGCTAGAAATGGATAGGAAATACTTTGAAGAAAACATCCACCTGCGTCGCAAGGCAAGACCTTACTTGGAATCTTCAAGGTCAAAAGAGAAGAGGAAAACTAAAGAACACATTATACCAAGAAATGGAGACAGATATGAGAGGAATGAACAACAATTGGATACAACTTGAAAGGAAGTCCGCGGATGTAGTGGGTTAGAGAATGCTGGTCAGCGGCCTATGCTCGATCGGGAGTAACAAGCATAAGTAACTAAGTAAGTATTAATTTTTAATAGTTGAATTCATGAGTTGATCTAAGTAAGATCACTATTGTACTCCTAGAATTACTGGACCGTTGTTTCTTCCTAATATGGGATTTTATAGTAGTGTGTTATAGCAACTCACGTGCAATTGAGTGTGTTCTCATTTAACTCAGTTAAGCCCTTTTATTAACTTACTTAGCAGATAAAGTCATCCTTACTACAACAACTTATTGTACCTTTATTATTGTTATGCTTGTATGAAATATGCATGCTCGAACATTGTTTACCGCCTACTCATATGTTCATTCTACTAGCTTCATTATTAGATGCTTAATTGGTTCGATGATCCATTCATTTCTCTATACATATACATGTACATTTACACACTCTACACACTACAACAGTGTATACATGATCCCTCTTGAAAGTCTCGAACTCGGGACCTTCAGTTTTACGCGAAAACGCTTAACCTTTAGATCACTGAGCTGACAGTACATTGTTTACTTATCATTATGCAGTATTTTTGAAGTATTTGTCTAATATTTAATCTTATGGGAAATCATATTTACAGTGTAACACGAAATTTACAGTAGATTGAATATTAAGCAGCGATCAATTTGATGCTTTCTAGTCCTTTCTTAATGATGAAGTTCAGTCAATTTAGCCACTAGTCTAAGTGACTAGATAAAGAGTACATCATTTCAGATGTTAGATGGTTGAATCAATCAATTGTAAATATTTTAATCTAAGAGGGGTTCAACTTTGTTATGGATAGCTCAGTAGTTAAGATATTGTTTTCTAGGCTAGGTGATGTGAAGTTCAAATGCCACATTAGGGCATGGGTACACTCGAGATTGTGAAAGTACCACATTAACAAATGTCCACTAGCTCGAAACCTGTCTCCAGTGTTTACTTATAATATAACACTTCAGTGCTGATAATCAATACCACTAATATAAGATAGAGAAAACTGAAATTAATGCATAACTTAATATTTCATACAGAGGCGAGAAATGGCGAAGGAACAACTCTGCGTTCATAATGATAAGCAATGACTTTGAGGGACATAATAAATAATAACCAATCGAGTAACAACGACCAGTGGAGTTCAATTCGTGTCGAGTGTGAGGAATTTACCCACCGAAGACGATGAAATATAGTTGTGTGGTGTTGTAAATTGTTTAAAGTTAAACATTAACACTGTTAGATGCTGATTCAGTGGTCTAGAGCATAAGCGTTCTCGAGAGAGTCCGAGGGTCCCATATCCAGGATTGGGTATGTGCACTGCCAATGCTTCCGGATTTCCAATGGTGATCTGATATCAATCGGTTCATGCTCCCCATCAAAAACTTTTCTAAGGGAATTAGTGTTACGGGTCGGTAATTTTTAATCGTTGATGTTTAAAAGAGAATTCGATGAGTCTCGGTTTGAATATGCATTGAAACTACCTTTTTATTATAACAGTTAGTATTTTGAATTGGAATGAGGATTGAAACCAAGGATTGTTCGTTATCATTTGAAGTGATATAGAATACATATAATATAGCTAATAGTGGAATTGAAGATGTGCTTTTCGTTTCATTTTGGATTTGTTTTCACTCAGATTTTTGAAGGATGGTAAAAACACTTTAGACATCATAGAAGATAGTACTTCACAGAAGCTAGCCACTTATCACTGATCGATTTGATCAGTCGATGTCTTCAAGGTTGATGGAGTTATCACTCTAGGTTTACTATGAACAAAAGGATCAACACACCATTCTCTATGGTCAGAGTCTGAAGTTTTAACTTGATTCCTTTTCACTACAAAAAGCTGCCTTACAACGTTAATTCGCAGATTATTGAAAATATCGAACCGACAATGTATGACATCCTATCTCTGTTCTTATTTATCGTATCATTTAATATCATCTGACTGATGGTCAATTTTTGTTATCATTGGACTCTTCTCCACCTTGACCTTCCAGGTTTCTACCACTAAGATCTGCTCATGTGATTGCTTTACTCAGGTTTACACCTGAAGGTTTCTTTCTAGGTTCAACAATCCTTCTACGTTGAAATAATATTTACTATACTCAATTTTTCGGTGAATGTATGAGTTGTACTAACAAATATGATTTACTTACTTACTTACGCCTGTTACTCCCAATAGAGCATAGGCCGCCGACCAGCATTCTCCAACCCACTCTGTCCTCAGCCTTCTTTTCTAGTTCCATCCAATTCTTGTTCATTTTTCTCATGTCTATCTCCATTTCCTGGCGTAATGTGTTCTTTGGTCTTCCTCTTTTCCTTTGACCTTCAGGATTCCGTGTGAGGGCTTGCCTTGTGACGCAGATAGGTGCTTTCCTCAATGTGTGTCCTATCCACTTCCAGCAATTCTTCTTGATTTTCTCCTCCACTGGAATCTGATTTGTTCTCTCCCACAACAGGTTGTTGCTGATAGTGTCCGGCCAATGGATCTGAAGTATTTTGCGTAGACAATTGTTAATAAACACCTGTATGGCTTCCTTCGTTCTCCAATTTCCACTCCATACAGTAGAATTGTCTTGACATTTGTATTGAAAATCCTGACCTTGGTGTTGGTTGACTGTTGTTTTGAGTTCCAGATGTTCCTCAGTTGTAAATATGCTGATCTTGCTTTGCCGATCCGCGCCTTCACATCTGCATTAGATCCACCCACTATCAAATATGACTACTGTTTATTGATTAGGTATGAATTTACAATTACTTTAAATTCAATTTTTATATTACCATCCAAATTCTCAAATACTCTATTTCTCAGCTGATTGATCACCGTGTATTGATTAATGTCATGCATATCTGCTCCTTTTACATATGATAAAATTCTATCGATCAAATTATAATCTGGCCACTAATTTAAGTGACAATATTTTGAGTTATTAATGTTAAGATCCAGGTAGTTGGAGGTAGTCAGTGGGATAACTTGGATCTAGATCTCGTGCTATTTGGCGCTCGTCAACAAGGCTTACTTAACATCTTAAAAGAAGCTGGTATCTGTTTGTAAAATTGAATGGGTATAGCCCAGTTTCACAGTCTGGGACGTTACCACAAAGCTTTTTCATCAAGCTGTGTGTTGTATTCACAAAAAGGTGTAAGAAACCTATTGAATAGCTAATGCCTCTCTGACGGTTACAATCACTGATGACAATATGTTCTAGACTTTGTCAGGTAAGACTTATTTACTCTATGGTTTCTAAATTATGATAGCCATGTTGTATCAAACACTAAATGACGCTAAAAATATGATTGGTCTCAAAGCAACTCGCTAATCAAGAGACTAAAACACCATGGGTTGGATCATTTGTGAGCTCAAGGATACACACTGATGGAGAGGCACAGATTAGGGTGAGTCAGTTGTCCAATGCTCCATAGTGTTCACTAGTTTATCCTTTATGTATCAGTTTGTTATCAAACTAGAGAAAACTCAACTACCATGTGCCTATGTGTTTACAAAATAAGCTGTTAACGATATTATTTAATAATGAAAAATAACTTCATATTGCGTTTAAAGGTTGGAAGTGATCGACAACAAGCTATTTTTGCAGTCTTAAAGGAAATGATCCTACCTGTAGGATTCAAATATACGTCATCCAGCTTCCTTAGCACCATCGAGACATTCGAAAAGTGACTAACCACATTTAGGGATGACCAATGAGTAGTAACTACACATTCTTGCTGGTATTATTCTCGTTATCAATTTGTGATGTGACCACTAATCTAAATGAGACGACATTGCCTAACATTCACAATTGATTGATCACTGAGTGGTGATCAATCTCGTGCTTGTCTAGTCCTTAATAGTGCAGATCGAATGCTATCGATCATGTTGCAATGTGGCCAGTAGTCTAGGTGACTCGACACTGCGGGCACTATGTATTGATATTTAGATGGTAGTTCGAGGTAGTCAACAGGAAACCCTGGACCCGGGTTTCGTGCTACTTGGCACTCGTCAGCAAAGTGTACCTGTAATTGTGATTACATCTCAGTCCTACAGGAGGTTAGTCGCGGCTCGGATAGCTCAGTGGTAACGTCTCTGACTGTGAAGCTGGGTGACACGAGATCGAATCCGCCAGGGAGCACCAGTTCCCTCAAATTACAGGTACACCTTGCTGACGAGTGCCAACTAGCACGAAACCTGGGTCCAGGGTTTCCTGTTGACTACCTCCAACTACCATCTAAATATCAATTGGATAATGACCTAATTTTGTAATTTTATTCATAAAATTTGAACTTCTTTGTTTTCGCGCCAAAAGTGCACCTTCGTATTGTATTTCCCACTTGGGCGAATCTTAAATGCTATTGGTCCGTTGCGTCTTTTAGTATGCTATTTAGTAACTCTCCCCAAGGAAGGTTTTGTGCTGTATATATACGTTTTGATTTGTGTTTGTTGTTATCATTCGTTTCTGGCTGTTTGCAGAATATACTTCTCATTCCAAACTTGGACTTCTTCCTCTAGTTACCAGGGCTGGGACGCATCAAATAGCTAGCTTACTGGTCTTTGGTCACCGAGTCTTGTTCTCGTTCGCCGATTAAGTGAACTCGTGATAGCTTCAAACCTAGAGAACATCAGAATATAGTAGACGCAGAATTCTAACATCAATCGGTTCATGATCTCAATCAAAAAAACTTAATAATTTACACAATCCCTATACTGATAATTTAAATTGATTGTAAATTCACACCCAATCAATAAACGGTAGTCATATTTGCAGTGTCTGAAACCTGGTACTAATATGTGTTATGCTACATACTAATTACCCAACTGACTACATGGACAAGAATACAAGAGTAAAGGAAAATGTATTGGACTACCGAATGAAATACACAAATACTCATCCATATATATATACCACTGTATCCTTAGGAACTTGACCCATATTGAACTTGATCAGATATACTTGATCTTTATGTCACTTGCGATTTACCATCGATACATCATTTCATTAGGCTACTTCTAATTGGTACTTCATATCAATATTCATTCGTTAATTGATTTACATTAGACTACATCAAATTTCTTTTGAAAAACATCTAACAACTACTCATTTTACACTAAAACTGTGTGGTAATTATGCTTACTTACATACTTATTGAGTTTTTTTTTGTGGATATTTCCTATAGTAACTTGAAATAAACTGTACAATAGATGTTTCAATACGTAACACCAATCTAACTTCCTTTACATGAAAGTAATTTACCGCAAAGTTTTCTAGTTGACATTGTTCTTATAGAATTTGATTATTATCCTTTCTTATTTTCTTGCTAGTCGGTTATGTAATATCACTATCGACTAATTTTTTTTTGTTTCCATACATATTTCCCCCCTCCACGCACACGCGCGCGTTAGTTTTTTTCTTTATAAATTATGATTTATTGTATGTACTTGCTATAATCAAGCTACATTTAATGGGTATAGGGGATTAGTACTTGATGACCATATGGATGCAATCAGCTAAGGATGTAAATATGCAAAAAGAGATTGATCATAATTCAGTTCTTAATATCAACAGTTGTCTCTATTCTACACGGATCGGACTTCACTAGTCACGGCCCACAAGTGCCCTAGTACGGTCGAGAATGGAGAGAGTCAGCTCTCACTCTCGAAGTGCTCTCAAATGACTGCGTGCGTTTAATGACTGATAGGGAAGTCCTATTCACTACATTCTCGCATCACGGGTGTTGTTTACGAAATTGAGAGGACGAAAAGTGAATGTTTGGAGCCTTAATCGGGTTGGTGGATACGGAGAATCCACCTAGGGAAGTGGGTAAGCCCTGATTCCAAACCAATTGTGTAAATGGTCTCCAGG
This sequence comes from Schistosoma bovis, assembly GCA_944470425.2. Taxonomy (NCBI): domain Eukaryota; kingdom Metazoa; phylum Platyhelminthes; class Trematoda; order Strigeidida; family Schistosomatidae; genus Schistosoma; species Schistosoma bovis. Next base: position 4,610,054 of record OX103959.1, on the reverse strand, counting down.
ATCCTAAAGAAATAAATTGCGTACGAATCAATTATCGGTCACTGGCTACCATAGGACTGCATCTTCTTACATTGATCGATTGCCTTGTAGATTAGACGTTTAGGTCAAAGGCTTCCGGCGTGGCCTCTTAATAAAACCACCTGTTTCGGTTTGGGTACCTGTGCAGTATCCAAGCCCTCACAAAAATTGAATGATGTATGTGGTGCATATCTATATGGCGCCTTCTTGTACCAATGTTTATGTGTTTAAATAAATAAATAATACTACCACTGGTGGCGTTTTCTCTCCATGTTTATGATTAGTGTGGAAATTTGAACTGAGACCTTCATGTTGAATCCTTTACAAGTTATGATATTATGCTATCTGATAAACAGGAGAACATTCTTCAGTTAAAAAATGGTATACAAAACCAGTAATTTGATGATCTGTTCACTAAAGTTTACTTAAAATTCTATTGTGATGTTATGGAACATAAGAATGTAATAAGCATCAAATATGAATCAAGTACATATAGACATGGATCTATTGAAGTTAGACTTAACTATCATTGGATACCAGATCAGTGCTCTAGAAGTTTACCATTAGTGAGCGAGACCGATAATTCTGAGTTGTAGTCATTTTTGATGCAGGATCATTGATACACACTGGTGTGTAGTCCTATACTAGAACTAAACAGCCATCCAGTGCTTCCAGGTTTTCAATAGTGATCTACATTCAAATGACTCATAAATTCAACTATTAAGATTACATATCAAACAAAATATGAATTTATATACTTGAGATCATGAATGAGTTGAAGCTAGACCACCATGGAAAACCTAGAAGCACTGAATGGCCGTTTCGTACGATTATGGGATTCCTCAGCAGTGCGCATTCACGATTCCCACTCGCAAGACTCGAACCCAGGACCTATCGGTCTTATGCGTGAACGCTTAAACTCTAGACCATTGAGCCGGCATCTAGTGGTGTTAATGTTTAACTTTAACTAATTCATGAATATGAATTGTTTTACTGCATGTAATTCTCTAACTCTCTCTCTCTTTCTCGACAATATCAAATCTCTTCTATATAACACTATTTTAGATTAACTCAAATAATAAAAGAACAATTAAGCTTTTAAGCTGAATTTTTCTAAATGTAACTCTTATATTAACTCAAATGTGTCAACTATGTCTGATTAACCGACATTCGGTAAATCATATCAACTCATTGTTATCATTATTGTTGTTGTTGACAGATTGTGAATTGCGTAACCGTCGTTATTCCGACATGTCACATACAAAAACAAAAAAAAAACAACGACACAGTGTCGTTACTACATTGACCAACAGTATTGAATATGTGACTTTTTATAAATTATGATGATTACTGTAAAATGTTTCGGATTTACGACACAGATGTATATGGATTTGTAGAGATTGTTGAATTTATTATTGAAATCATTAACCAATTGAATTTAGACAACTGTTTCTTCCTTGTATGTTATTCTTCAGAACAACTCGGCAACGAGGAATTGGATTCATGAGATTTGGTCTCGCGCTCGAATGCTTAAACTTTAGACCAATGAACTTGGGATCTAATAGTATATAAGTCTGGCTTCAAGAAATCTGTGATATCATGTGATCATCTCTAATTGTCTTCAATAAGTAAATTTCATACGTCCGATATAGTTGAAATTTGATCATTTTATGGTCTTACAAGCAAAAGCAATACCAAGTGAGTTTAAATTCAACCCATTGAACAAGCAAGTGGCTATATGGACTCAGTAGCTAAATGGATAATGTGATGGTGTTTGAAGCGAATGGTGCTGGGTTCGAGTCTCAGGGTGAACATCAATTCTGAGAAGCAGTTAAATCCAGCTGACGTGTCCCAAATGGGACGAAACACACATTCTGGATTCCACTACTAGCCCCTATCCATCTTTGCTTTTATAATCTTAGTTACAAATTTTAAATCTACAGCAAGAAATATGACTTGTATGTTAACACTGTAATTTAGAAATTTATATAAATTACTGTTACTGATTCTCCTTATCAGATTGACCATTTGTCGTAGGTTTTCCACTGAACGATATTTTTTTATGACAAGATTAAAAGGTGAGATTGTGTTTGAAGTAAACGGAACACACCCATTGGAACATTCAATAAGAAAGATTGGTTCAGTGAAGAGTTCTCTTTTCGTTACACAATCACAAATATTTATATTTATTTTTCAGGATGATAATAATTACAATAATAATGATAATAAGTGGTTTGAATTATTTTTTCTGGTTAGCGTTTATTTGGCGAGTTAGTTTTCTTCGGGATGGGGTCTCTAATCTCATGCCCAACACTCCTCTTTTATTCGTGCTTGTGACCGGCAGTAGCCCCACAGTGGCTCCAGGCTCCAAGTACCCAATTACGTCCCAAGGTAAGCCCCCACTTGGAATCTACAATGCCATAGGAGAAGAGGAAAACTAAAGAACACATCACGCCGAGAAATGGAGATAAATATTAGAAGAATGAATAACAATTGAATAGAACTAGACAGGAAGTCCCAGGTCAGAGTTGGTTGGTTTATGCTGGTCGGTGTCCTATGCTCCATTGGGATTAACAAGCGTAAATAAGTAAGTAATTGGGTAAGTAAGTAGAGCAATAATGATAATAAACTTCTGTCAAACATGATAGCAGTGAGGTAGAATAAACAAGGGTACTAAAAAAATTCTTTAGTTAGGGTAATTAATAACACTTTTATTGTTAAGGCCTTGAATCTTCATCATGAAGCTAAATAGGGAAATTCTAATCGACGACGGATGTCACAGTATAATAAGATAACTTGTTGAAATTACGATAAAATTTAATCAGGAGAATCATAGAAACAGGAATAAACTAGTTGGCAACAGAAGATCTAGGGAAAAGATACAAGGGGAAGTAGATGACTGTAAAGGAAGTAAATTATGAGGCATTAAGACCATGGTGGAACAAATGGTTGTACCAATTTCTTTTGAACACACAGTTCTAGTTTTCCTGGATGTATGGCCTTAGTGTGATGATTCTCTAGTATAATACTTTCTATGTGACATATATTTAGGATAACATGGATTGTTTAAGTTTAATGTGAAATTCGTTCAGTTTGAATAAGGAGGATGAGTTTTTGTAGTAATTCCTGTTATGTGCGATATTCTTGAACTAATCGTCAAGTATGAGTAAAACCAACAAACTAATGAATGTACTTGTGGCTAAAATCAACGTATTTTAAACTATGCAAAAATCTAAATTTGTCCCTAACTTTTATTTCCTTCCTTTGCATCGTTTAAGAATTCCAGTGGTTATCTTGTTACAAGTAGTCAGTAGTACTTGTGAAAATAAAGTATTTTAACGCCTAACAATCTATAATTATTCTGAATATGCACATTAGTTGATTATAAGCAAAGATGGATGGTGGCTAGTAATAGAATGCAGGATGCGCGTTTCGTCCTATTTGGGACTCATCAGTCCGATATATCTGCATCCCACAGTTGACGTTCATTCGAGGACTCGAACCCAGTACCGTTAGCTTCAAATGCCATCACGTCATCCACTTAGCTACTGATTCCTGATAGCCATTAGCTTGTATAAATGGGTGAAGTTGAAGTTCATTATGTATTGTTTACTTATATCTTCCCATTGATGTTTAGGTTTGCAACTGATCAGTCACTTATTCTGCATCTTAGTTGGTTGATATCAAGGATTGTGAAAAGTTGTTAATTTTATACTGTGACCGGCAGATTATCAAAATGTTTTATAACAAGAATATTTTCAGCTTATATGTTCAATGTTTTGATGGATTTTAAAATATCACGCTTTAAAATATTCGCATTTCTAGAGTCAACAGGAGTTGAACCATGTTACTCTAGAAGATTCAAATGCTCCGTTTGAATTCCTTTCAGTATATATATCTGTTTAGCGTTACTTGGATAATAAGAGTTTAATTCTGAAAAAAGAATGTATACTTCAAAGTTTTATTTACTTCAAATTACTTATTTACTTATGCCTGTTAACCCTCGTGGATGAACATAGGTCGACCACCAGCACTCTTCATCCAACCCTGTCATGAAAAATCCTTTCCAGTTGCTATTTATCCTTTTCATGTTTGGTTCCGATTCTCGATGCAGTGTGTTCTTCGGCTTTCCTTTTTTCCATTCCCCTTTACTATTCAAAGTTAGGCTTGCCTCATGATGCATTTTGGTGATTTCCTTAATATTTGACCTATCCACTTCTAGAATACTTTCTTAATTTCCTCTTCAGCTGGAAGCTGGTTTGTTCTCTCCCACAAAAGGCTGTTGCTGATAGTATCCAGTCAATGGATGTTGAGTATCTTGCGAAGGCAGCTATTTACAAATACTTGTACCTTCTTGATGGTGGTTATTGTAGTTCTCCAAGTTTCAGCTCCATACAGTAGAACTGCCTTGACGTTCGTATTGAAGATTCTCACTATGATATTGGTTAAGAGATAGTTGTTTTGAGTTCCAGACACAATAATGGATAATATATAGTCACAAATAAAGACCAAACATTAAGATAATCTCCTTGTTACACGTGTGAAAACCATGAATGTTGAATGTTTAAAGAGAAAGGTACTGTGGGTTCAAGTGCTGATATGAACATCAGCACTAGTATGTAGCAGACACATCAGCTTGATGAGTCAGAAACACAACAAGACAACAGTTTCGAACCTCACTGTTAACCTTATTCATTCTTCTCTAAATTACCTTGTATTATAATAGTTTTATATCTCAGCAATTTTTACAGGATGCATAAATGACATCAACCGACATTAAGTCTCTTATTACCAAATACTGGTTAAGTTAAACTATTCCTAATAATAATATAAATTATTGCGAATGATTGCTCCATATTTGCTGTATGTCCCATCTGAAATAAATGAGTTAAAATGGAGTTGTTAACCCTTTTGACTACACCTTTGCTTAACCACACTAGGAGTTTCTCATGAGCCTGAAGCTACAAATTCCTAGAACATCTGCCAATATAACTTGCTCCACATGAACCGTTGAATTGCTAGATACAGAAAGAGGTGTCTAGTCTAGAAAATTTATCTTTCAACCTCGGAGTGATTATTGGACATGTGGAAAACATTAGTTGTAGTTTACCTGCATTAAAAGTCCTTTGAATTGATCTGCCTAACTTCTAGATACGTTTGAAGATTAAACAAAGAGATTAAACACAACCCTGAAGGAAAACGGATATTTTGAGGAATTTATAAATAAAACATAATCGACAAAAGACAGCATAGAGAATGCCTAACTGTGAATAAAAGGCCTCTATATATACGCTTACAATTCAAAGTCCATAATAATCTAGCTTTAATTAACTCATGAACTCAACTATTACATTCATTTTCTAGTCAATCAAATGAGTATTTAGTAAATAAGCACACAAATCAAATTGAATCATTTCTTTTTTACTGTTTAAAAGGAATGTCATAACATTGTTGTTAAGTAATGTCAACTATAGAATTTAATCAAATTTACAATTTTCCCATTGTTTTTTTTCTTTCTATCTATTCCAAATTAATGAACGATATAATCGATGACAATATCCCTTCTCTACCACCCCACCCTTCTCCACCCCATACTACCCCACGACTACACCCTCACCTCACCTCACATCACCCCTACCGCACCCCACCCCTACAATATCTCACTATTTTAATTTGAGTTCTTATTTTCCTTTTTTTTGTTTTCTACATTTTAACTTAGTTGTCATCTACTGAACAGTTCATGTGTTGATGTTACCATCACTAATAATTATCTAATCATTTATTATAATTAATAATGAAACTTTGACAAGTAAAGGTAAAGAATGAAATTACTTTATTGAATATTAAATTACCATTTTGTTGATTGTTATTGTTTGTTTTGAAGTTTAATGTTTGTTTGTTTTTCCAGTTTTCATTTCTTATGTCATAAGAGTAAACGGTTCCTATGATAGGTATATGTAAACAAAGTTTAATTTAAGCTTGCCATTCTATGGATTTTATTAGATAAGTGAATTTATACATTTTTAGATAAATGTTGAATGGTTTTACAGATCTAATAAAAACCAGGAAACAGCGGACATCTGTTTCACCTCCAGTTTTCAACTACTCAGCACTCACAACTCCACTGTAGGAAACTGGCCCCAGGACTTTTGTATTGGCGGTGAGTCCTTTATCTCTAGACGACTGGGCTGGGAGCTATCTACATATGTGTAGTATAATTTTACTGATTGATTTAAGATAAACTTATACACCATTGAATGCTGGGTCAGTGGCCAAGAGTTTAGGAGCTTGTCAAAAGGCCGATAGTCTTGAGTTCAAACCATTCTAGTGTGATTTTGAATGTGAATGACTGAGAATTTCCAAGAAATCGACAAAAAAGCTATTAAGTGCTACCTCGTTTTCGATTATGTTGGCCAAAAGCATATGTCATTTGTTGAATGTCGAATCAATGCGATGTGAAAACGATCAAATATATGTGACTGATCACCATATTATTCGGCATTATCTACATTTTAAACTAACTAACTGGTTTTTCACTGTGGGCCTGTGGAGATGGTTAGATTTTATTGAAATCGTGAATCCATAAATATTAGACTACCAGTAAAAACCTTAAAGAACTGGATGGCTATTTGTTCCTAATTTGGGACTCTTTAGTAGTGCACACGGGCCTAGAACTCAAGACCTTCAGTATCGCACAAAGATGCATGACCTCTGTTGGGGTGATCCAGAAAATCGCTTACAAAAGACAAGCAAGCATCAGGAAACACTAAGAAGCGTTTCATCCAATCAGCGTTCACTTGAAATCTTAGCAAAAAGTATCAAGGAAGCGAAACATCACATGCAGAGTCTCTAATTGGTTGGCTGCTACACTGTTACTATGTCTAGTAGCATTCCAGAATCTTCTAGCAACCTAAGGACATCTAAAATATTATAAAATCCCTATATTTTCTGTATTAAGATGAACCTTGGAGTAAACTACTTCTCGCATTCTTTGAGTCTTCTCTCTCATGTTCAGGTCGCTGTATAGTTCTAGCTTGGGGTTTACAGAATAGCTTAGGAGACGAATATAGCGTTCAATCCGAAAGACTTATCACTCCAGACCACTTAGCCGGCATCCAACCATGTTAATTTCTAACCTCAACTAATTCACAACATTCTGCGATCATCATCTGCAGTCTTAGTTGGGTAACTGAGCTACCTATTCCTGCAATCTAGATAATTCAACAAGTTATCTGTTTTCTTGTTTGTTTTCACAGACCACCATGTGAATTAATTGCATAGCCTATTCAACTGTGTTTGTGAGATGTTTACGATTTTTCGGTATACAAGTTACAAAAACATACAATCGGAGACATTGTGATGGCTGGAAATTTGCATTGCGAAGAACGTACATTATTCAGATATCGATTGTCGAACTGATAACATCTATCTGATGATCACTCAATATTTATCGTCAGAATCGATCAGGAAATAAGAAAAGGAAACTTGTTCAAATAATTTGTGCTGAGAATTTTATTTTGTACCATTATAAAGCTCATACTCATACTCATACTACTACTGCTTCTACTACTACTACTACTACTACTGCTGCACCTACTACTACTACTACTACTACTACTACTACTACTGCTACTACTACTACTGCTACTACTACTACTACTACTGCTGCTACTACTACTACTACTACTACTACTGCTACTACTACTACTACTACTACTACTACTACTACTACTACTACTGCTACTACTACTACTGCTACTACTACTACTACTACTACTACTACTGCTACTACTACTACTACTACTACTACTACTACTACTGCTGCTGCTACTACTACTACTACTGCTGCTACTACTACTGCTGCTGCTGCTGCTGCTACTACTACTACTACTACTACTACTACTACTACTGCTGCTACTACTACTACTACTGCTGCTACTACTACTACTACTGCTGCTACTACTACTACTGCTGCTGCTGCTGCTACTACTACTACTACTACTACTACTACTACTACTACTACTGCTACTACTACTACTACTACTACTACTACTACTACTGCTACTACTACTACTACTGCTGCTACTACTACTACTGCTGCTGCTGCTACTACTACTACTGCTGCTGCTACTACTACTACTACTGCTGCTGCTGCTGCTACTACTACTACTACTACTACTACTACTGCTGCTGCTACTACTACTACTACTGCTACTACTACTACTACTACTGCTACTACTACTACTACTACTACTACTACTACTACTGCTACTACTACTACTACTACTACTACTACTACTACTGCTGCTGCTACTACTACTACTACTGCTGCTACTACTACTACTACTGCTGCTGCTACTACTACTACTACTGCTGCTACTACTACTACTACTGCTGCTACTACTACTGCTGCTGCTGCTACTACTACTACTACTACTACTACTACTACTACTACTGCTACTACTACTACTACTACTACTACTACTACTACTGCTACTACTACTACTACTGCTGCTACTACTACTACTGCTGCTGCTGCTGCTACTACTACTACTACTACTACTACTGCTACTACTACTACTACTACTACTACTACTACTACTACTACTACTACTACTACTAATAGTAATAATAATAATAATGATAATAGTTCATTGAAACAACAACTGATGAGCAGAGATGCTCTTCTATCAAAACATTTGAACTTCCGCCATTCTAAGAAGATGCAAAGTAATTGTCTTTTTCTTACCTTGTAGATGACTATGAATTCAAAGTCTGTCTTGATTGAGTGACCTGTGTTCAAAAGGTGTTCAATTATTGAACTTCTTATTGAGCCGTTTCTTCCTCTTCTTAGCAACACCGGATAATGTTCTTGAATTCTTTCGCATAGAAATCTGCCTGTAATTATGTCGTTTGGGTTACGAGTTTCCATTTATTGGAGTATTAAGATTGTATAACATTTTATCCCTGGGTATCATTTTTGTAAAAAACGTTCTTTTACGCTTAACCCTTTTTCATTACTCTTTATTGGAAACGATAGTAACGTTAGAAACGTTATTACATACCATTTTAGTGAATGACAATACACAAAAGGGGGACAATTAAATGCATTTGAATACAAAATCACAGAATGTTTTAGTCAATTATAAGAAACATACAGTGAATAATTCATTTATAAAATGTTAATCAATCGTCTCACACTTCATTGTTCCTTCGTTTCCACACTAATCATTCTCTATTCTCATTCTCTTTTCTTCGGTCTTCTTAACCATCTACAATCCGGCATTTTAGTTTCAATTGTTGATATATACTACTTATATCTGTCATCATCAGCAGTACACATCACATGGCCGGTAAGAGAAGAGGACAGTCGTAGGTTACTAGTATTTGATCATAGGTGTCTTCGAAACATTGCTCGTATATCCTAGGACCATCAAGTAAGTAACGCAGTTGTTAGGAAACGGGTACTAGGTAAGGATGACAAATCAATTGATAAAGTAGTGAGACTCCATCAGTTGAGATGGCTGAGACATGTGTTACGTATGCCTAAACACCGACTGCCTCGACGTGCTATGTTTTATGGTGTAGGAGTAGGTTGGAAGAAAGCTAGAGGCGGCCAGGCCAAAACATGGCACAAGTCCATGAAGTCACTGACAAGTGGACTGAGTCATGTTGGTAGGTGTAGACTACCTGGTTGGGGACCGCGAGATTATAGCAACCGATGGTTAGAGACCCTGAATGACATGGCTGAAAATCGTTTGCAATGGCGCAGGTGCATCCACTCTCTGTGTTCTCTCAAATTCTAATCTTCTGAATTCTTCATGTCCCTTTTTTTCCTCTTTCCAAATTTATTTCACTGGATTATACTCTTTAAATAACATCTCCAAACATTAATCTTCCCGATTACTGCTTATACTCCTACTCTTACCTCTACCACTACGGGATTAGAATCGACCACTGCATCTCTGTGCTAATGTGGTGTGGCAACTCGAACTGATGTACGTACGTACGACGTTCTACGTTGTTACTGACTGACTGACTGAATACACATCACAATACATTTATTCATCTATCTAATCACATCATATAAGATAACAAGCAAATTTAATTTAAAAACATAAAAACAAAAAAAATATATTTTCATATCTAAAAAAAAAAAATTGTAAATCACATTCGACCTTTGGTGTTGATGATCCATAATGATCATTTCCCCTTTTTAATCATCATCATCATCATCATCATTTTGTTTTTTGCTCTTCAATTAGTTATCTAATTGTTCATGTGAAGATGAATTAATGATTATGACAATTCTATTCTTTATTATTTACATTTGAATGATTAAAAATGATTGACCTGAATAAATAAAGATTTCCTATTTTATATTTATTATTTGATGCAAATTTTTCATTGAGATCATAAAGTTGATTAATGTTAGAGACGACTATTATAAACCTGAAAGAACTAGATGACTGTTTTATTCTAATATGAGACTCGTCAGTACCGCACATTCACGATCTCGCACGTAGGATTCGAACTCAAGAACTATGATCTCGAATGCGAACATTTATCCTCTAGACATCTGAGCTGACATTCAGCAGTGTTAATGTCTTATTTCAACCAATCTACGATATTGTGTGACCATATTCTATTGTTTTCATTGGGCAACTGCATCATACTCAACAAGGATTAGCTTCACTGTTCACAGTTTCTCATTAGAACTTCAGGATATCCATCTCGAAACTAGTCACTAGTGAGCATATGATAATTATCAGTATAGGGTTTTAATTAGAATATCCGTCTTTTTTTATGCGAAGTCGTTAAAGTTCAAATACATTAGGAGGTTTAAAGGTTCTATGCTCAATTATTGATGAATCATGAGTAAATACTGTTGAGGAGTCCCGTTTACCATGCTTTATAATGGCTACCAGATTAACTTGACGTTAATTTTGATTAAACCATTTTTTAAAAAAATTCTTGAAAACTGAGTAATGCCAAAACTCAGTTGGTGGTATGTGATAAATAACTAGAATAGTTGTAAAAGATTATTATCCAAGCACAGACAAATCTATAACGCGATAGAATCTAACAGTTGTATCACCAACAATATCATTATGGAGATTTGTGGAGATTGTAGTAACGTTAATAGTTGAATTCATGAGTCGACCTAAGCTAGACCACCATTAGAATTCCTAGTGAAGCCGTGTCTAGTGGAGTTCAATCCATGTCAGGTAAAGATAGTTATCCACCGAGGACAATGAATGAAAGGATGCATGATCATGGATCGATCGAAATTAGACACTAACACCATTGGATGCTGACTCTGTGGTCTAGAGATTAAGCGTTCGCGCACGAGATCGAAGGTACTGGGTTTGAGTTGATACGCACTAACTGAAGAGTCCTATTCTTCCAGGTTTCAAATGGTGGTCTAGCTTAGATCTACTAATAAATTCAACTATTAAAATAATATTACAGTCATTTTAAGGAAACGCAAATCTTTGATAACATATTAATAATAAACAATTACTGTACTTCAGTTCGTTTCACTCTAACATCAGTGTCACAATACAGTATTATTCAATCGTTGAAAAATTATCGAAATCAGAGGAATAGATTCTGATTGTAGTAAGCGATCATCAGCGATATCGCTCCCAAATGCCTTGGTACGTCCAAGAGTGAGTAGAGTCCGCTCTCCCTCTCCAAATACTCTCACGTGGCCACGAGCATATAGCCTCTGCTAGGGAAGTCCTACTCACCGCCTTCTAGTGACAGGGGTGTTGTTTACGAAATTGAAATGACGAAAAGCGAATGTCCGACTTTTTAACCGGGTTAGAGGACATGAAGAGTCTACCTAGGGGAGTTGGAAAACCCTCATTCCAAACCAATGGTCCACATGGGCTGGCTCCAGTATCCTGAAGAAACAAATGGCATATGAACCAATCGTTGGTCGCCGGCTTCCATGGGACTGCATCTCCTTACGATGCTCCACTGCCTTGTGGGTCAGACCTTCAGGTCGAAGGCTCCGGGTTTGGCCTCTAAATAAAACCACCTGCTTCTGTTTAGGCACCCGGTCAGTATCACAGCCCTCACACATATCAAATGAGATCTGTGTGGCGCATATGTATTTGGTGCCTCCTTGTACTAATATCTATGTGTTAAAATAAATAAAATAAATCAGCGATATCGATGTTCATCTATACTGACAATGACTATCTAGCCAATTTTATTCTATAACAATAGTTATTCAAAAACCTAGTCACATAACCATTTGACGAGTGATATAATACCATTTTTTCTCTCTAATTATTCATGTTTAATCACATAACGTGATTTTAGTCCATTGTAATTCATAAGAATATTTGAATTAGGATTCCGTAAGTTCCCTACTGTGGGAGAAGACAAACCAGTCTCCATCTGAAGAGAAAACTAAGAAAAAACATTAGAAGTGGATAGGACACACATTGAAGAAATCACCAAACTGCATCACAAGGTAAGTCCTAACTTGGAATTCTAAAGAGAAACATAAAAGGGGAAGACCAAAGAACACACTGCGTCGAGAATTGGAAGCAGACATGAAAAGGATGAACAGTAACTGAAAACAATTGGAAAGGATTGTATAGGACAGGGTCGGATGGAGAGTGCTGGTAGGCAGCCTATGTTCCTCCACGGGAAGTAACAGACGTAAGTAAGTAGATGATGATATGTTTTTATTTGACCCATTAACTACTGGTATACGATTTACCGTTCATAGTGTATCTTCTGACTAGTGGTTAAAGTCTTTCATATACACATTGCCACTGCTGGCTTAATCTTGCATAATTGTTATTTTTTATTTTATGGTGTGATGAGGTCCGGTCTCCTTATATATGGACCAAGTGTGCCTGAAATATATTATTCATACAGTGGAGACTAATATTGTGTTCTGAACTCAACGGGCAGGTCTAAGCGATAATCCTACTGTATTGAGGATTAATAAGGATTCATAGTTAACTTAAGTCTGCTAGTGTTCGTTGACGTGTTATTGGTTTGGCACAGGAACAATGTCATAGAAGTCCGTATTCTGATTGGCGATTTGGTCACGTGATATTTGATGTGCTGAAAGACAAAAAATTAACAAATAACTTATCAATAATAAATAGAGAAACTTGTCACCTACTCTCTAAACTGTTGCAAAATCTATAACAATTAATCAACAATGAGTAACTGTACTTTGTAGTTGTACTTCATTGACACTGTTACCCAATACAGTATTGTCCAGTTACAGTGAAATTATGAACATCAAACAAAATGTTTCCAACTTGGTCACACAACGATCAATTGCAATAATGTAACACATTTTAGTAAACAGATAAACAATACCAATGCTTATCTCATTTGGTGTGTAATATTCAATTCCTTAAAACTTCGATCATCAATCTTATCTGTTTTGAGATGGTGGAGAAGATTTGTAGATCAGGTGGATAATTTTGATGGAGTTTTGTTCTCTGAGCTGGATGGTTTGGTCGTGGAGCTTTCATCATGATTTCGTTCAGAAGAACGATGAAAGCTCCACGACCAAACCATCCAGCTTAAAGAACAAAGCTCCATCAAAATCTTATCTGTCTTCTAAAATTTCTTGACCGGTATTCAAATCATTTGTTTTTCAAAGTGGCACCGTATAGATTAAATCTTGCATTTCTCTATTAAAATGGAGGTTACTATCGGTATCAATGTCAAAGTTGAACGTGATAGATTCAAATAAATTGAGCATTGAATGGAGAGATAATAGTAAACATTTCTTTGTTATATTCTAATGGGTGGGAATATTGCAATTCTGACGTTTCGTAACTTAATGTAAGCTACTTCTTCACAGCACATAAATATGCTTCTTTACGTACTCTTCATGTATTTGTAGAATGTCAATAAACATGATATCCGTAACAACTGAAGTTAACCGTTCGTTTCTGTTTTCATTATAAAAGATGATCAATAATTTAAACTACTGTGTTTGTGGTGTGTGCTACTTATATAGACATAAGTAGTATATAACGGTAATCACGAATAGAATGCATGGGAGCAGAAGCTCAACAAGATCGAGGAGGAAAGAAAATTTGTATGGAATTACGAAAACAATGAAGTCTGAGGCGATTGACTGATATTTGCAAAAGAAACAGTCAAGTTTGAAACAGTAGATGGATATTTTACAAATGCAGTATTTACTATATGGTTCTCAAATCACTTGGCAAAACAGTATGTTGATGAGTTAAAATGAAACTCAACTATCACTACAGATCCTCTATGCTTATAATTTCACAATACTACTATGGTGTGTGCTACTGATGTCCACAGATATGAGTAGTGTGCATCACCAACCGAAAGTGGAGTATTTGGAGGCAGAAAGGTGAGAAAATCTAAGAGAAGAGAACCCGAACAAAGAATAATTGGTGTAGAAACGAAAGAATAATGAATTGTGAGACGATTGTTTAATATTTTTCAAACGAAGTATTTACTGTATGGTTCTCAGATTTTGCTAAAAGATTCTCTAATTTTGTATTCAATTACATTCGACTGTCTTCACCTGTGTTCTCGTTCACTACATATTAGTCGTACATCATTTCTTAGTACCTTTGAATCAATCAGTCAAAGACAATACATGGTTTCTTCAGTACTGGTTACTTTATTTAAATGTTAGAAAATCGTGGTAGATATTTTATTCTCTAAACTCAACTGTATAATCGTAGAGGTTCAATTATCATTCTGGAAAAAACCTTCAATGCCACTTTAATGAAGAAGGTTACTTTCCAACTATTAAACAAGTCTTATGTTAGATCATTCATATTAACTATTTTATCAGTATAGGGTTGCGGAGATTATTAAGTTTTTGACTGAGATCATGAAATGATTGGAAACCTGGAAGAATCGGATGGCCATTTCGTCTTAATGTGAGACTCTTCAGAAGTGCCCATTCACGATCGCGCTTGCCGGACTCGAACCCAGGGCCTTTGATCTCGCGCGCGTATTCATAACCTCTAAAACAATGAAGCAGCCGGTATCCAATGGTGTTAATGTTTAACCTCAACCAATGTACAAAGTTGCGCGGCCATCTATTGTACTGATGTAGATAACTGTCTCTACCCGACACGGATTAACTCCACTGGTCATGTTGAGCGTGATCGTGGTTGCGCACTGCTAAGGAGTTTCACAACAGGACGAATCGGCAGTACAGTGCTTCCAGGTTTTCAATAGTGATCTAACATAAATCGTTACATGGTCTCAATCAAAAACTTAACTATTATTGTTGGTTGTTTTCACAGACTTGATTGATCTAAATTCATGAATTCTGTATTTACATGAACCACAAATTTCCCATAACAAAATGTTTTCTCTTCACTCCCGATGATCATTCACATTAAAATTATGCCTCAAGATGATGAAGAAGATGAATGAGGTTGGTGTTATTTGTTCTCTGAACTGATTGGTTTAATTATGGAGCTTCTACTGTTCATCTTAACAACAAGAACACCAACGGCGACGTCAGCACAAACCTCTGCCTCATGTTTGTTCAAACAGAAAATGTAACATACATTTCATTTATATAAAACAGTCTATACGTACAACTTTTACAATCATCTTGTGTTTGGATTAATGATTTGATTATATTTTACTGTATTGTATTCATACTTATTTAAACTTGGTAAATATTTATCATTCAGTAATTGTTAAGTAAACAAACATTAGACTGTGTCTTATTTGTAGACATAAGGTAAGATTTAAAAGAAAAAAAGAAAAGGAAAGGAAGATAGAACCATGATTTGTTTAATCAGTGTAGTTTGTTTTCTCAACAACAACAACAAAAATAAGAATTGTTACTCATTGAATGGATTATGTAATGGACGAGGATATACAAGTGGGGGGTAAATAACCATTAAATCTGAGATGTATTATAGCGACTCATGTGCAATTGGGTTTATTCTCATTTAACTCAGTTTAAGCCCTTTTGCTAACTCATTTAGCGGACAAAGTCATCCGCACTATAACAGTTTATTTGCATCCTTATTATTTTGTGCTTGTATGAAATACGTATGCTTGAACATTGTTTAGCGTCTACTCATATATATTCATCCTGCTAGCTTCATTATTAACCGCTTATTTGATTCGATTACTCATTCATTTCACATGGTATATATATGTCTATGTTATTCATATTCAACACACACACACAACCTCTCGTCTCGCTCTTGCTCTTGCTCTCGCTCGCTTGCTTGCCTTTCGGCACAACTCTTCTATGCTTGTTTAACGCATCTGTACATTTGGATATATGTGTGTGGTCTCGCAATAAACGTAAGCAACACTTCGTATTTGCCTTCTGATTAATATACCGTTGGGACGTTATATAGAACGGTTATCAAGACGAGCTGTATACGAAGTTTAAGGATTATATTGAATACCGACCACTACAGTATATAGTAAATACTTCATTTGCAAAATGTCAATCAATCGTTGATGTCTTGGTTGTTCCTTCGTTTCTACATTAATCATTCTATATTCTCATTCTATTCTCTTCGATTCTATTAATCTTCTGCCACCGGGTACTCTACTTTCGATTGATGATGCATACTACTTATATCTGTGGACATCAGTAGCACATACTACAGTAGTAGTGTAAAATTATCAGTATGGAGGGTTTGTAGTGATATTTGGGTTTTATTTTAATCCATTAACATAATATTTTGTCTAGCTACTCACACTGTAGTGAACGAGAATACAAGTGGAGAACGATCGAATGTGTTTGAATACAAAATTACAGAATCTATAAGTAAAATCTGAGATCCATACAATCAATTCTTCATTTGCAAAATGTCCATCAATCGTCTTGGATTTCATTGTTCCTTTGTTTGCACATCAATCATTTAATGTTTTCGTTCTCTTCTCTTTGATTTTGTCAACCTTTCACCTCCAGGTATTTCATTTCCATTGATGACACGCTACTCATATCTATCGATATCAGTAGTATATATCACAATTTTAACTGATTTATTTTCTTTGTTGTAATAATATCGTTGATTCCATTGTCTAGATGTATCAGTCATATGTTGACTAAAGATTAATTTCAAGAAGTAACTTCTGAAAGTTGTGCAAGAACTTGTGATCAGTGGATTTTAATGATGTGGAGATTAGATGACTTACTCACTCACAGGTTGATTGAAGATAGAAATATAAATTACTGGATGTAAAATTAGTCACCTAGAGCTTTAGAGTTCATTGAAAGATTAATGGTTATTTATGTGCTTAATCCTCGGTGTTGAGGTCATAGGTTTGTATTGTTGAGAATTCTTACATTAGAATGAAACATTTATCTGGTTCGTTCTAGTTTACAGAAGTTGTTTAATTAACTTCAATCTGTGGCAGTAATTACAGCGCTTCAACAATCTTTTAGACTGATCTTACTAGAAGAATGAATTTTTTCAATCATACTTATGAAATGATGAAAAGGTCACTTGGTATTATTTGGCTTGTATCTTCCCATTGAGGTTTAAGACTGTTATTGATCAGTCTGTTATTGGCGTATGTGCATACTGTAAGGATTGCCTCGATATTGCCTTAATTCACAAGCTTTTTGCAAGCAATGATGGATAGTGGCTAGTAGTGGAATCCAGGACGCACGTTTCGTCCTATTTGCGACTCGTCAGCTGGATGTACCTGCATCTCAGAGTTGATGTTCACTCTAGGACTTGAACCCAGTATCATTCGCTCCAAACGCCATCGTGTTCTCCACTCAGCTACTAAGTCCTGATAGCCATTTGCTTGTTCAATGGTGTGAATTTAAATTCACTTGGTATTATTTGGCTTGTATCTTCCCATTGAGGTTTAAGACTCCAATTGATTAGTCTGTTATTGGCATATATGCATACTGTGCGTATGCCTCGATTTATAGTTTACGTGAATTTTCGTTGTTATTGTTCCCTTCTGTTTAAATATACTACTGTTTTCATTTTAAAATCTTCAGTGTAATCCTAATTTCGAACTAGAATAAATGATGAGATGTTGTAGAAGATTTATAGCTCAAGTGGATGATTTTGGTTAGATTTCGTTCTTTGAGCTGGATGGTTTGGTCGTGGAGCATTCATCATTCGTTTGAATGACATCCTCAGAACAAATTTCAGCGAACGGAACTCTACTTAAACAATAACCGGTTCACAAAACCACTAGAATTATTTAATCAATACTAGCATGGTAATATAATTTTTAGAATCTTACTTATTTACGCCTGTTACTCCTAATGGAGAATAGGCCACCGACCAGCATTTTCCAACTCACTTTGTCCTGGGCCTTATTTTCTAGTTCTATCCAATTCTTGTTCATTTTTCTCATGTCTATCTCCATTTCCCGGCGTAATGTGTTCTTTGGTCTCCATATTTTCCTTTGCCTTGAGGATTCCATGTAAGAGCTTGCCTTGTGATGCAGTTGGGTGTTTTCCTCAATGTGTGTTATATTCACTTCCAGCACTTCTTCTTGATTTCTTCCTACACTGGAATCTGATTTGTTCTCTCCCACAGTAGGTTGTTACTGATAATGTCTGGCCAACAGATCCAAACTATTTTGCATAGACAACTGTTAACAAACACTTGTATCTTCTGGATGATGACTTTCGTAGTTCTCCAAGTTTTCACCCCATACAGTAGAACTGTTTTGACATTTGTATTGAAAATTCTGATTTTGGTGTTGGTTGACGGTTGTTTTGAGCTCCAGATGTTCTTCAATTGTAGATATGCTGCTCTTGCTTTGCGGATCGCACCTTCACATCTTTATCAGATCCACCAAATTTAAACTAAATGAATTGATTTGACAAATACTAGTCTGATTCCTGTCAAACTGATGTTTTAATATTATCTAGATTATTAAGTGATCTACTGGATATTTTACAAATTTCTAAGTTTGTCCGAACTTTGATTTGGCTTACTGAGTAGATATAATTACTTATACTTAACTGAGTTTCATGCATAACAAACTATAGCATGAAGCCACTTTCATAATATCCTTTCTATTAGTAGTATGGAGTGTTAATAGAGATTATTGTATTTGTACTGTGATCCGTGGTCTAACTTTAGTTACATACCCACTAAACTAGAACTATACATGGGTGTTGTTTTAATATGAAACTCTTCAGCAGTGCAAATTCACTATCAGATTTCTCGGCAGTTAGACAGCCGAATTAGCATCCAACAGCTATCACCATCCATTACTATTAGTGATATTTCTTTGATGATGACACAGCTGAACTGCACTGCTTAAGGTTTCTTATTGCTATTAAAAGAATTAAATCTCAGATTTAGTTTGACTGTCGAATTTGTATTTTTATATTAAATACTGAATTGAATTAGATAACCACTGAAAAATAGCAAGCATCGGACAACTACCTAATCTCATTATATGCCTACTTAGTAGTTTATATCCACCTATTCGCTTGCGGTCGAACTCAGACCTCTTGGATGATTGACTAACTGAAATTGGAAATCTTGACCAATGTAGTTTGTTTTTGGCTAGCAGGTGAGGCCAGGATGCGTATTTTGCACCACTTGACACTTGTCTTTTAGTGGATTTGTCTGCATCCTGGCGCTGATGTGCACTGATGGACTCAAATCGAGTAACATTCACATTAGGCACCATCGCGTTATCCACTTACCTAGTGAGTCTAGATATTAACTGGCTTGTGCGGTGGAGTGGATTTTGATTCATATATATCACTTGATTGGACCTTTCCACTTATGTTCAGAACTGTAAATGATCAGTCTTTCTTGGTATATGTGGATTTTGTGCAGATCGCCTATTTATAATGTTGCTTTAAAAGTAACATAACGTAATTCCTTTGGAGTATTTTTGATGGAGTTTTGTTCTCTGAGCTGGATGGTTTGCTCGTGGAACTTTCATCGTTCTTCTGAACGACATCATCAGCACGAACTTCAGATAGAAGTGAAGTATTCGAATTTCTCCATATGCGTTTCACAGCTTGTTCTGTACACCTCGACGTTGATTGGTTCTTATTGACCTTAAATTTGTCATTGTTTACTTCTTTGTTTTGGTTGTGTCTCCCATTGGTTTGATTTTTATTCCCACGACCAAACCATCCAGCTCAGAGAACAAAACTCCACTAAAATCATCTACCTGAGCTACAAATCTTCTCCACCATCTCTTTCGGAGTCTATCACGTGTACTCTTTTCTCAAACCGAAGATTATTTTCTAATTGATTATCAACATTGACAGCTTTTACTTTCATATTTTATTCTTGATGTATTTCATGGTCATGCATTTGTTTAATTATTCTCTACTTTCATAGTTTCATTTATGGACTGATCTTAGCTAATCTAAAGTTAGAAATCAGAAATCACTAGCCAATTGTTTTGCACTAGTATTAGGATAACCCAGGTCTTTTGATCTAACATGCAGATCTTAACCTTTAAACTGCTAAGCCGACACCTAATTGTGTATATGTCTAAATTCAATCAATTCACGATGTTGCACGACTATTTGTCATTGCCTTTGGTGTATAACTACCTCATATCTGGCACTATTAAACTTCACTGATCACAACTTCTCATTGGAACTTCAGGAGCCTGTTACTAGTAAGGACATGACTACTGTTGGCATAGAATAAATTGTGATCTTAGTTAAGCAACTCTTAATTAAAATCCTGGAACCACTGAACAGTCGTATATTTTGCAGAAGATTTTACATGGATCTAATAAATTCTATCCAATATCAATAATATTAGATGGTGGTTGGAGGTAGTCAACAGGAAACCCTGGACCCGGGTTTCGTGCTACTTGGCACTCGTCAGCAAGGTGTACCTGTAATTTTGAGGGAACTGGTGCTCCCTGGCGAATTCGATCTCGTGTCACCCAGCTTCACAGTCAGAGACGTTACCACTGAGCTATCCGAGTCGTGATTAACCTCCTGTAGGACTGAGATGTAATCACAATTACACCTAGACTGGTGGCCACATTGCAACATGATCGATAGCATTCGATCTGCACTAATAAGGACTAGACAAGCATGAGATTGATCACCACCCAGTGATCAATCAATTGTGAATATCAATAATAGTTTGGCTAATTTCATTATGAACTACATCAATATGACATATATAACCAATCCTGTTTATAATTTATGATCAAGCTGTGTACCGGAAGTAGTCTCACCCGTTTTATTACTGTTTATAGTGATCAATTATTCTCGTTTATCTGGTTATCATGTGAATGAGGGATTGAAAAGAAAAGAGTGTTCAATAAAATGACTTCAATAAATAATCAGAAGGGTTTTGTGGAGATTTTAGAAATTTCACAGATTGAAATCATGAGTCAGTTGAAGCTAGACAACCATAGAAAAGCTGGAAGCACTGGACAAGTGTTTCAGTCTAGTAAGAGACTCCTCAGCATTGTTCATCTACGATCCCACACGTGGGGCTCGAACCCAAGACTTTTGTTCTTATGAGCAAATGCTTAGCTTCTAAACCACTGAGCCAGCATCCAACGGTGTAAATGTATAGCTTCAATCAATCCACGATATTGCACCACCGTCCACCATTCAGTGTGTAACTGGTTCTACAACAAACACACTTGAACTCCACTGGTCACAGTTTTTCACTAGAACTCCATGAAATCCATCCGGAAATTAATCACTAGTGAGCACATAAAGCAATAATGGAAGATCATGCATTCTCATAGAATATTTCAACTTAGACATTAACACTTTTGAATGCCAACTCAGTGATCTAGAGAAAACGAAGGTCCTGGATTAAAGTCCTTTTTGGTGTAAGATCGTGAATGAGCACTTCTAAGTCAGTCAGTCAGCTACAACGTAGGACCAGGCACATGTATGCATCGGTTCTAGGTGCCATACTTCATTAACACAACAAGATGAACACCAGATTCATAAAAGTAGTGAATTCAGTGGTGATAATATATAAAAGAAAGATTGCATATAAGGATATAGTACAGGAAGAAAGAATTAGTTCGTAGAAAGGAAGATATGAAGTGATTTTAATCTAAGGGAAGACAGAGAGTGTATACACCTACACCATTGTGATCGATTCTGATCCATGTCACACACAGTCTCCAACCATTGGTTACGATAGTCATGTGGACCCCAACCAAGTAGTCTGCATCTGATAACATGGCTCAGACTAGAAGTTGGTGACTTCAAGCACTGATGCAACGTTTTGCTTTGCCACCTCTATCTTTCATCCACTCGTCTCCAAAACCACTCAGCGTTGGGCGCAGTGGTAATCGGTGGTTTGGCATGCGTAATATGTGACACAACCATCTCAGTCGATGAAGATTCACAACCTCATCAAATGATTTACCATCATCATTCCCTAATACTCTGCGTCGAACCTCACTATTACTTACCCGGTGATCCCAGCAGACGCCAGCAATATTTCTAAGGCATCTGTGTTCAAATACTAGTAGCTTACCAGTGTTTTCTACTCTTAATGGCCATGTTTCGCTGCCGCAAATTGAAACAGAACGGACTACCGCGCAGTATACTCGTCCCTTAATTGATAGACGGATATCTCGCCTTCGCCATAGGTGACGTAAGTTGGCAAAAGCCGAACGAGCTTTTTGAATCCGTTCAGAGATTTCGTCAGACACCAACCCATTATGGCTGACCAGAGTTCCAAGATAAGTGAAGTTGTCGACGCGTTCGACTACTTCACTCCCTATCCTTAGTTCAGGTGTTGACGCATACCAATCCTGAAGCAACGACTTGCATTTAGAGGGAGAGAAGCGCATTCCAAACATTCTGTCATTATTGCTTAGTGCTACCAAAAGACTCTGCATTTTATCAGCGTCTTAACCGAACAGGACTATATCATCTGCGTATTTTAATCGATAAGTGGACCTCCTGGTAGGAGATCAATACCCGAGAAATCAGTAGACGAGAATGTTATTTCCATCAATAGGTCTAGGATGAAGTTAAACAAAAATGGAGCACTTCTAAGGAATCATATAGTATGACGAAACCGACATTCAATTCCACCATCTTCTCTATGGTTATCTACCTTGAATCAACTAATGAATTCAACTATTATTAATTACTACAATCTAACAAAAAAAATATCCCCCCTCTCAAATTCTGATCAAATCAGATAACCAGGAATGAAGAACATTCTCTTTGTAAACAATTTATCTAAATAGAAATTTATAAACATTTAAGATAAAAATAAATAAATATGCAAATCTGTATTTGTATTTTAAAGATAATGCTCAATTCAATTGGCTTATTTTCTAATATTTCAATTAAATAAATCACTCCGCTACCGCCACCACAACCGCCATGGATACCACCACGGCCACCACCCTTAACCCCACCCCCCCCACACACAAACCGTTACCGTAACCAATAATGAAATGAATTTGAAATTCGCACATTTTTAAAAAAAAACAAAAACAAAATTGAAATCAAAACAAACTTGATCAAAATTAATTATTTATAATTATGAAAAAAAAAAGGTAAATAAACTCTGGGGAACATGATAAATAAATTAATTTGTATCAAGAAAAATGATTCTTTGTAGAGTATGCTACTTATACGGCCGAGAGAGAGGAGAGTTCGGTCTCCCTCTCCAAATACTCTCACATAGCCACGTGAATATAGCCTCTGACAGGGAAGTCCTACTCACTGCCTTCTCGTACAATGGGTGTTGTTTACGAAATTGAGAGGACGAAAAGCGAATGTTCGACGCTGTAACCAGGTTGGTGGACATGGAGAGTCCACTTAGAGGAGTTGGAAAACCCTGATTCCAAACCAATGGTGCACATGGGCTCCATTATTCTAAAGGAACAAGTGATGTATGAGCCAATCGTTGATCACCGGTTACCATGGGATTGCATCTCCTTACGATGCTCCACTGCATTGTGGATTAGACTTTTAGGTCGAAGGCTCGGGGAGTGGCCTCCTAAGGAAACCATCTGTTTCGGTTTGGGCACCCGGGCAGTATCACAGCCCTCACACATATCACATGAGATCTGTGTGGTGCATATGTATTTGATGCCACCTTGTACCTATACATAGGTCTCAGCTTCTCAAAGATTGTTAAACTTATATTGATTTAGGATTTTGATGAAATCATTCGAAATGCTAACACTTCATTTCTGCCTGAAGTTTGTGTTGATGATGTCGTTCAAAAGAACGATGAAAGTTCCACGACCAAACCATCCAGCTTAGAGAATAAAACTCTATCAAAATCATCCACCTGAGCTACAAAACGTCTACACCATCTCAAAACGAAATCATTTCACAAATGGAACAGTAGTATTCTGATAAAAGAAAACCGAGTAAATATTATTAAATAATAAACATACTGAGTGTTAAAATTGCAATACGATACTACTTAAATGAGATGGTGGAGAAGATTTGTAGCTCAGGTGAATGATTTTGAGGAAGTTTTGTTCTCTGAGCTAGATGGTTTGGTTGTGGAGCTTTCATCACTCTTCTGAACGACATCATCAGCACAAACTTCAGATAGAAGTGAAGTATTCG
This sequence comes from Schistosoma bovis, assembly GCA_944470425.2. Taxonomy (NCBI): domain Eukaryota; kingdom Metazoa; phylum Platyhelminthes; class Trematoda; order Strigeidida; family Schistosomatidae; genus Schistosoma; species Schistosoma bovis. Next base: position 4,585,519 of record OX103959.1, on the reverse strand, counting down.
AATTTCTCCATATGCATTGCACAGCTTGTTCTGTGTACAAAACTCCATCAACAACTACTTAAATGGTTTATCACTTATTCAAAGATTGTTAGTAAACGTTTTACCAGTTTTATGATACTCTGAATTGTTCCTGGTACTAATCCCTCTTACTTAAACAATTCATAGTTTATCGAATACCTATATGAAGTTAACTAAGCAATATATAACACTGGAAAAGCTTATTCATTTATCCACATAGTAGTCATATGGATGTTTTAGATAGTAAAAAGATTTAATGATTTGTGATGATATTTATTTATAATCGGAAGGGGATTTTATGGAGATTTTAGTAATTTAATAGGTGAATTCATGAGTCAATTAGAGCTGGATCACCATGGGAAACCTGGAAGCACTGGATGACCGTTTCGTCCAGTGAAGTTTAACCAGGTCTGTTGTGAGATAGTAACTCACTGAAGACAATGGTTGACCAAGGAGAAATTTTTTAGATTGGTTGAAGTTAAAAATTAACACCGTTTACGCGCGAGATATATAAGTCCCCGGTTTAGATCCCCCGTGCGAGATAATGGATGCTCATTGCTGAGGACTCTCATACGATGACGAAACGACTATCGAGTGCTTCCAGGTTTTTCATTGCGGTCCAGCTTTAACTGATTCATTAATTCAACTATTAAATATAATGTGTGCAATATAATATGAAGGTAGCCATCTGTAAGCTTTTCAATACTTGTCTGAATTGTTGCAGACATTGTATGCCATCAATTCGACTAAGTTTAAGACCAGCGGACGCATATTTACAAAAAGCAAAAGACACTGAGACATATCTGTATGCTTCTGTCAGAATTCCTAGCTGTTATAAAGGTGACTGCATTGACTGTTCTAGCTTTAATTAGTGAAATTCTCTTAACGCCACTGCCATCACTTGATAAGTTATTTAAACATCGATAAGTTCAACTCATCGTTGTCTTCACTTTCAATACCTACTTAGTATTATTAAGAATTTGGAAGTTCTAGCAAACATCAGCTCGAATAAGATACACGTAAAAAGCACTAAACGACAGGTTCGTTCTAGTGTGGGTTGATCGCGCAATATGGAATGATTGAAATTAGACACCGTTATACGCCGGCTCAGTTGTCTATTTATTTATTTTTTATTTATTATTAGAAGCTTTATTCAACATTATATTTTTGGTACAACATAGAATTCTCAGCATAAAATATTTCAACAAGTTTCCTTTTCTTATATCTTGATCGATTGTGACGATAAATTTTGAATGATGACCAGTTAGATGTTAGAAGTTCGGTAATCCACATTTGATTAATGTTCATTCGTTTCAGTGCGTATTGTCAGCCACCATGATGTCGCTGATTGTACCTTTTTGTATCCCGTATAGCGAAAGGTTGTAAACTTTTCATAAACGCACCTGAATAGGTTGTGCGCACAATAGACATAGTGATGTGCTAAAACAATCAACAAAACAGATAACTTGATGAAATATCTAGATCGGAGGAACAGGTAGCCCAGATATTCAAGCAGGCCGCCAGTATACTTATATCGTAGAGGTTAAGTGTTTACGCGCATGACCAAAGATCTTGGGTTCGATAATCGCGTGCGGAGTAGCGAATACTCATTGCTAAGGAATCCTATACTATGACAAAATGGCGGTTTAGTGCTTTCAAGTTTTCAATGGTTGTTCAACATTGATAGGTTCATGATTTCAAGGAAACTTAACAATCACAATTGATTGATCACTGCGTGGTGATCAGTGTCATGCATGTCAGGTCCTTCTTAGTGCAGATCGAATGCTATTGACCAAGTTGCAATGTGACCACTAGTTTAGGTGATTCAATATTGCGTGCACGATGTTGACACAGGATCAAATCCGTCAGGGAGCACCAGTTTCCTCAAGATTACAGGTAAACCTTGTTGACGAATGGCAAGTAGCACGAAACCTAGATCCAGGGTTTCCTGTTGACTACCTCCAACCACCATCTTAAACTTAACCATCTCCACAACCGTCAAATGGCTATTAAACATAGTTAGTAAAGGTTAGTCAAATTATTTAGTTGTGATCATTGGCTCATATACAATCTTGATTAGCGTAATATTTTCATATACCCAAAAAAAAGTTCCCATATATATTAGAGGAAAGACTGAAAAAAACTATTATTCGTTTGGATGTATTATTGTTAATTTATGTATATAATTGTGCGTATTGGACAAACCTAACTATCGTAAGCTGTCAAGTATTTTAATCATCTACGCTTCATTGGTAAGGAAGATAACAAGAAAGATGTTTATTATCGACATTTATAGAAACATAATCAGAAACGAGATACGTTTATTTTAAAAGCCTTACAGTTTCTTTTATATATATGTATGTAGTTGACAAGAAACCCAATACCCGAATTCCGTTTTATATGCGAAGATGGATAGTGGCTAGTAATGGAATACAGGACGCACGTTTCATCCTATTTGGGACTCGTCAGCTGGATGTACTTGAATCCTAGACTTGTTGATGTTCACTTTGGTACTTGAACTTAGTACCGTTTGCGTCCTAGATTCCACTGCTAGTCACTATTCATCTTTGCTTATAATGCTTGTAAAATTAATACAATATCGAGGCGATCCGTACACCATGCACATATGTCAGTACGAAACTGATCACTTACAGTCCTCAACATCAATGGGAAGACTCAAATAAACAACACCAAGTGATTTTAAATTTCGTACTGTTTAGAGCTCGTCAGTGGAGTGCACGTGTAATCTATAGGAAACAAGTACGTCCTGCACATCCTGTTTTATGTTACTCCGTTTCATAATCAGAGAAGATACCACTAAGTTATTCAGCCCTCAACTAGCCTCTTATGATTGTAAAGAATTATGATTTAATTGGGCTACAACATACTCCCTATCTCATTATTGTACTGATGATTAACCTGTTGAAGATTATATCCATCACGACAGGAATGTTTGATCACTAATCACATTTTCTTATTATTTTTGTGTTTTCTATCAATTTTTGTAGTAAGATCTTAGTACGTAGTTGTTTTGGTATTTTCATTTAGTTTAATTACCTACTTATTTAGTAAAATTCAGTAGTATAAATTATAGATGTAATAATCTTTCTATTAAAATACCATTTTGATGTGAGTCATGGTTAATAAATTCGCGTGGTGTTGTTTTACGTGTATCTTCCCATTGTTATTTAGGACAGCAATTGATCAGTCTCCTTTTGGCATATGGGCATCTTTTGTGGATTGACTCGATATAGACTTAAGTCCTAAGCTTTTTTTAAACGTTTGAAGCGAACGATACTGAGTCTGAGTCCCAGAGTGAACATCAACTAGTCTGGGATGTAGGTACATCTAGCAGACTAGTCCTAAATGGAACGAAACGCGCGGCCTAGATTCCACTGATAGCCAATATCCATCCTTCTTTAGAAAAAGCTCATGGTTAGTAAGCTATGCAATGGTAAAGGTGAAATAACAAAAAATAAAGGAAGAAAACGGAAGTTCTTGGATTTCTTTAATAATTACAGCCAAGCTGTGTAATCTTTTCCAGCTTTTTGCAAGTTTTTCGTTAAGTAATACAATCTTAGATGTTTGAAATAAATAATTGTGGGTAATGTCATTGACCTATTGCCCTATTAGTTGACTGAAATTAATGTCTTAGTTTAAACCGCGAACTGATCTTAGTCAGATCAACATTGAAAACCAGGAAGTAGTAGATCATTGTTTCGTCGTAGTATGGGACGCCTGAGCAGTATACATCCACTATCATATCACAGGTGATCGAGTCCAGCAACTTCGAATGCCTGACTTCTGGATCACTGATCTTGCATCCTATGGTGCATTATATATTGACAGTAACCACATGACTTCAAGATTTATTTCCCAGTATTCAGGTGAGAATCCGTGACCAGTGAATTTCAGCCATATCAGGTGTGAAAGAATCATCCATTGCAGGCGTTTGTAGGTAGTCACACAATATCTTGAAGTGATTGAGGTTAGATATGTAGACCATTGGATTTTGTCTCAGTAGTCTAGAGGTTAAGGTTTACACACTAGATTGTAGTTCCTGATCTCCTGTGACGAGGTCGTGGATGTATACTCCTTAGGATTGCTATCCTAGCACGTAATAATTATCCAGTGCTTACTTACCAGTAATATTTCTCAGATCGTGTCTATTAAAGTCATACAATCATGTGAAGGGAGTATTGAAAAAGACGATGCTATTCTATTAGATAATCATATAGATTAGTTTCTGGTTCTAACATTCTTTGAAGTTAAAACTGAGGTACCAGTGATAAGTTTGTGATATGATGGTAAGAAAAATCAATTTTCAATTGATTTACTCATTATGAGTTTTATTCAACATTCAACATCCATTTTGATTCAACATGAGGATCATTCAAGTGTAGTATTTGATTTGTTCGCCCAGTGTGATATTTTCTTCTGTACAATATGCGAGATATTCTTGTATTTAGTTGACATGAACTATGCTCACAGTCTGTGATCTGTTATAACTGAGTATGTGATTTCATCCTAATTATTAATCAAAGTGGGTGTACAATCAATATATAAACCAGTGTATTTTAGACTAGATTCGATTCGTCGTCGTCGTCGTCGTCGTTGTGTTTTGGGGCTAATAAATCTTCACTTATACCAGTCTTGTGTGTTCTTACTTTCACATCAGCCTAATAACAATCAGGTCTATAATTTAATAATTGTTCTATGCCAAAAGTAATGTCATAATTTTTATTTATTTATTTAGTACAAAGGGACACCGGAAAGGTATACGCCACACAAGTCACTTGATTTGTATGTGAGGGCTGTGATACTGCCTGGGTACCCAAACCGAAGCAAGTGGTTTTACCAAGTGATATGATGGAAAGAAAAGTCAATCCTCGATTGATTTACACATTATGAGTTTCATTCAACATTCAACATCCGTTTTGATTCAACATGAGGATCATTCAGTGTAGTATTTGATTTGTTTTCCCAGTATGATATTTTCTTCTGTATAATATACGAGATATTCTTGTATTCACTTGACATGAACTATGCTCACAGTCTGTGATTTGTTATAACTGAGTATGTGATTTAATTCTAATTGTAAATCAAAATGGGTGTACAATTAAAATATAAACCAGTGTATTTTAGACTATTTTGATTCGTCGTCATAGTGTTTTGCGGTTAATAAATCATCACTTAAAGCAGTCTTTTTGTTCTTACTTTCGCATCGTGGGAATTGCCGAAATCCCTCGTTCCGAGTATAAATGATCAGCGTTTTTTTTCGGCACAGCAATCAGCAACGACCGAATATATAACAGTAACAAACATTCTATTCCATGAAATGTACTAATAATTAAATAAATATTCAATATATAAGGAGAACTGGAAAAACAATTGACAGAATGAAACATGTAGGTTTGGTAATGTTTACTTGTTAATAGATGGGTAGATGTATGTTAAATAACAATAACGATGATTATTGACCATAAATCTTAAAGTAAATCACTCAAAGTTAAACTGATGGTTATTCATTTACAGGCAGATCGGATTGTTATGGGTTCAATCTCTGGTTTACATAATTGAAGAATCGTATATTGTCATAAAACGTCTATCTTAGTACTTCCTGTGGTATCCTCAAATCAGAATTATCTGCTTCTAATAAAACATATAAATAACGATAATCTACCATGATTCCTTAGTTCTTTAGTGTTGTTATATATTAAGATTACATTCTTGATATTCCGCGTACAATTTGAGCACTCGAATGTTAGAACCTTCCAAGTCGAAAATGAGAAGACACAAGATGAGTGAGAAGGAATACTATTTCAAACAGTGTCAAATATGGTACAAAACTCTCAGCTAAATCATCATTATAGTCATCCAATCCACATACAGTGGTTTTTAGCATTTCTCTAATAGAGAAGCTACACGTCGAGATTGTGGAATGTTCTCCTAAAAGATGGTGAAATGCCATTGTCTCTTCTTGAGCTTCTTAGAGCTTTGTCGAATTCACTAGTGGGCCGTCCTCACAGTGGTGCATATTGATATAAAGTGAAATCGTACAAATACGGATAAGAAAGTAACTACAACAAACTGATATTGATTCCCATTAGATTCAAACAATAAAAACAGGCCTGTTTAAAATATAATTAAGACAGTTGTATTATTAATTTGAATAAGCTTCAATTAATGGGCTTCCTTTTTCATGAAACTCCTCAAAACATAATTCTCACAAACCAGTGTCACTAGATCAAAAAGGGTTGACAAATAGCCACAGCAACTAATATTATACTCAGCTTTAAAAAGCACTTTACTAATTTAGCTTTATCATGAGGAATTACAACATTAACGTTGGATAACCGTTTTCTAGTTGAAGACATATAAATTTCATCAATAATGGTCAATCTATGAAAACAATTGTCTACGCAAGATAGTGAATGTTTGTTGGTCAAATGCCATCAGTAACAGCCTATTTTGGGAAAGAACAAACAAACTTCTAGGTGAAAAGGAAATTAGGAAAAGATCTTGGAAGTGGATTGGACATATATTGAGGAAATCACCAAACTACATTACGAAGTAAGCGCTAACTTGGATTCCTGACGTGAAACGGGATAAAAGAAGACCAAAGAACACATTGCGCTGAAAATTGGATGCAGACACGAAAAAGATGAATAGCAACTGAAAAGGATTGTCCAGGACAAGGTTCGGTGGAGAATACTGGTGGGTGGCCTATGGTCTTCCATAGTCGTAAGTGAGTAAGAAAGTAAGTAGAAAATCTTGAATCCTGAAACTGAGTAGAAAGGTTGTCTCTAGTGGAGCTCATTGACGCGAGAGATGAGGCAGTTATTAACTGTGTGCTAGTGATTACAGATGGTAATCGAGTGATATCAAGAAAAGGTCAAAGGTTGTAAATATAGATTATTGGAATAATTTAAAATGTTTTACAGTCGGTGCAAAATTCAAAAGACCATAAACATAGTCCAGTTTCAGGTTGTCACTGCGTACTACTGTTCAGTCATTCACGGAAACCATCAGATTTACTCTGTATGGATAATGTTGATTGGCAAAAGTAAAAAAATTACTTTACTTGGAAGTCTAATATCAAAAAGATAAATATTATTTAGCTTAATTGATCAAATCTATTGAGACACGTTAGTAGTAAATGAAAAAATAGGTTTTGTTGCGGTATGAATGTGAATTTGTCTTTGTCGGCATATATGCATCATGAGCGGATCGCTTCAATTGAATCGTTTTGTTACAAACGTTTTTCAGAATAGATAAATTGTGCCTAGTGGGTTTAATGCTCATATAAGGTTTCGAACATAATTCGTTTTCAGTATAGGGTTATGGAAATTATAACATTTTCTGATTGAGATCATGAACCGATTGATGTTAGACCATCATTGAAACCTAGAAGCACTGTACGGCCGTTTCGTTTTAGTATGGGACTCCTCAGTGTCAGTGCTCATCCACGATCCCACTCCAGCGATTCGAACCCAGAGCATTCGGTCTTGCGGGCGAACGCTTTACCTCTAGATCACTGAGTCGAAATCCAACGGTGTCAATGTCTAACCTCAGCAAATTCATGATATTGCGTAACAATCTTTCATTATACTAAGGTAGATACCTGTCACTACCTGACATGGATTAACTCCACCGGTCACGGCCTCTCAATGGAACTCCGAGAATTCTCTCGTGAAGCTAGTCACTAGCGAGCACATGATAATTATCAGTATAGGATTGTGGAGATTAAGTTTTTGATTGAGATCATGAACCGATTGATGTTAGACCACCATTGAAAGACTGGAAGCACTAAACAATACCGAAGGCCCTGAGTTTGAATCCCGCGAGTGGGATCGTGGATGCTCACTGCTGAGGAGTCCCACAATAGAACAAAACGGCCGTCCAGTGCTTCCTTGTTTTTAATGATGGTCTAACATCAATCGGTTCATGATCTCAATCATAATACATTTTGTTTCAAACTCCAACGTATTATCTATTGAGCTTCTCGATTCAGAAAGTCATTATTGTGTTCATTGAGCAATATAATTACATTATGTTATCCCGTAGTTAGTATTAAGGATTAAATTTTGATAGATAATTGTTGACGTATTTGAGCTCAGTGAGGATTTTCATCATGTGGACATTTCGAAATAGATAGTGGAATGTAGGGATCAATCAAAATCACACTAATATCGATGTTGACATCATACTGTTTGAACAAGTTAGTGAATACTTAGACTCAGTAGCTCATCAGATAACACTTTAACATTTAAAGTTATAAAAAAGTACAAGGTTCGAGTCCCGATGAGCAAAAAATAAACACTGAGATGCAAATATACATACAACTAACAAACGCTGATTGAAACAAAGCGTTTTTTAAAATTACTTCGCTAACCATAATCCATAAATTTTAAATATTAGGTTAATTCTAAGCAAATTTATTGCAATTTTGGGGGGGAGGTTGCTTATTCTACAGATTATCAGAGTAAAGAATGTTTACTAGTATACGGGTTGTGGAGATCATTAAGTTTTTTGATTGAGATCATGAACCGATTGATATTAGGTCACCATTGAAACATAGAAGCACTGGACAGCCGTTTCGTCTTATTGTGGGACTCCACAGCAGTGCTCATCCACGATCCTGCTAGCGAGATTCAAACCCAGGGCCTTCGGTCTTGAGCGTGAACGCTTAACCTACTAGACCACTGAGCCGGCATCCAATGGTGATAGTGTTTAACACCAACCAATTCACGAAATTGCGCGTTCATCTTCTATTGTACTGAGGTAGATAACTGTCACTACCCGACATGGATTAACTCCACTGTTCACGGCTTCTCACTAGAACTCCGAGAATTTCCTCACGAAGCTAGTCACCAGTGAGCACATGTTAATTACTAGTATATGGGGTTGTGGAGATTGTTAAGTTTTTGATTGAGATCATGAACTTAAATTTTAATAAGACCTAATGAGATTTTAGTTGGACCATACATTTATACGTCAATTAGATCGGACGATGTTATCGATAGGCTCATCACTTTTGTGACCCTATATCTGACTCCAGTTTGATCGCTTCAGATTGCTATTGAAATATACATATCATCAATCCTCCTATATAATTATTGACTTAGATCGCATAAGCGAATAACGGATACAAGAATGGATTTTCGAATACATATATTGTGTACATTCATTGATCTAGAAAGGCAATCGGAAGAATGAAGCGAAGGAAACGAAGAGAAGAGAACGAAACGAAATGACGCTCAGTGGAGAAAGTATACGAGTCAACTCGATTTAATCAAACGTTAATCAATATTTATAGTCACACAACATTAAGCTACAAACATGTGATGAGTAGGATAAAATATACACACACACATAGGCTCAGATAAAAACGGTCAGGGTTGATAAGTGAATAATCAACAAGATCCAAATGTGACTCAAGAAGAATGAATAAATTGGCCTGTCCGGAATCTAGAATATGCTATATGGGCTTGACGTAGCAACCAACACTACAAAGATTAAATAGAAGGGATGGGGGGGGGAGAGTAAAAAATCAATTAAAAATCTCATAGACTTTTTAAGGAATTTAGTTTTCCTTCATTCATGATAATGTTGATCATCGAATGATCTGTCCATCATTCAATTGAGAGAATAATCTTTTTCTTTTAATTCTCAGTCAAAGCGTTAATAATAATTTCAGTTTCATTTATAACATCACAATTCATGATAGAACATCAGAAGGGGTTTTTGTGGATATTATAGTGATTTCAATAGTTAAGATCATGAGTCCAGTGAAACTAGACTGCCATGGAAAACCTGAAAGCACTAGACAACTGTTCCTACCTATCGTGAGACTTCTCAGCAGTGTGGATCCACGATCTAGGTTTTCCATGGTGGTTTAGCTTCAATTGACTCAATATGTCAACCATTAGTATTATTATAATATCCACAAAGCCTCTTCTGATATGAATCAACATTTGCTCACTAGTGACTGGCTTCAAGGGGTATATTCTAAAGTTCTAGTGAGAAGCAGTGATCAGTGGAGTTCAACCAGATCTGTTATGAGATAGTAACTCACTGATAACAATGATGGATGTGTTTCTCAATTTTGTGGACTAGTTGAAGTTAGACATTAACACTGTTAGAAGACAGCTGGCTCAGTGGTCTAGTTGGTTAAGTGCTCGCGCGCAAAACCGATAGGTCCTGAATTCAAATCACGCGAGACAGGATCATGGATGCACACTGCTCAGAATTCCCACAATAGGACAAAATGACCGTTCAATGCCTCCAGTTATTCACTAGTAGTCTAATATCAATCAGTTCATGATCTCAATCAAAAAAACCTAGTAATCTCCACAAACCTTATACGAACTTTTTAATAAAAAAAATCAATAATTAATCAATAATATATTTAATTATATAATCTGAATTTTTTTAATCAATTTATTATTTTTTTAATTATCTTGGTATTGATTTATTGATTTTTTATTCAATGAATAATGATATAGACATAAGTGAGTCATGTGTACACATTTTAAAGAGAGAAAATCAAAACAAAAGATTCATCGAATAGAAAGAAGTATGAATTAAGAGAATAATAAACAAAAGTTAATAAGGGAGAGAGAGAGACAGAGAAAGAGAGAGAGAGAGAGGGAGGAAGATCTGGAAGAACCGTTTTCTTTTTAGATTTAAATGTTTACAAAGTTTTTTTATGTCAAGAAGAAGAAAACGAAAAAGAAAAAGAGCAACAACGACAACAACAAAAGAAGAAGAAAAAAGAGAGAAATAAAAAGGTGAAATTCTCATCTTGCTTTTTTTTCTTTCTCATTGAAACGAATTATTTCCTTGTTCTTCTTCTTCTTCTTCTTTTATTTTTTTTCTTATGTAAGTGAATATTATAAATAAAGAAATGAAGAAAAAAGAAAAAAAAGGAAAAATGAATGATTATTGAATTTCTTTTTCGAAGAAAATAATAAATTACTCAATTCATGTCATTATGATTTGAATCAATAAGGCAACAGACATTCAAAGAGATAGACAGTTAGTGATTAATTGATTGGGTGGGGGAGTGAGTAACTGGGTGGATGGTTGGTTGGTTGATTGTATAAGTGAGATCAAACAAAAAAAAGGGGGGGTTTCATATTTGTGAAGAAATTTAAATAGAGCAATATAAAATAGATATTCATATATTTCACATAAATCTTATATGAATTAAATTTAATATCTGTGCATAAAACTATAATCGTTGTTTTTTTATTACTATTAATGGTTATGAAATAAGAAATATACATGAAAGGAGGGTGGGGGTGGAAATCATAATTGTGTATATCAAAAAACAGAGAAAAAAGAAGAGAAATGAAAAAGAACCACTTGTTATTCAACGATAAAATTGGATGGATCATCTCACCTCAATGATCATTCATTCAACGATATTCATTCAAGAAAATGAATATACATTAATGTATATTTATATATATTCGATTATTATGTAATAGAGTATTATTGCAATGACGTAATCACTAAAAATGTTGGCAATCTATTTGACTATGAAAATGAAAAACAACTAAATGACTAGAATCAAATATTCAATGATCATTTAATTATTTACATCAGTATCTACAACATGATGAAGTAAATTCTGTCATGAATATATTAAACAAACAAACAAACAAAAATAATGATCATTTCTATTTATTTACTGTTTTTTGTTGTTGTTGAAAATCATCATATTTATTTGGGAAAAAGTTGAGTAATAGAACTTAATAGGATTAATGATGATCATTGTTGTCATAGTAACATAATCATAGTAACAACAACAACAACAAAAAAACATCGATCGATGTTTTTTTAAAGTTTTCATATCATCATCATCATCATCATCATCATCATCTAACCGATATATGTTGCATGTGAATAAATCATAATAAAAATGATTTAAGAAGAAAAGGAAGTTGCGTGTAGAGATAAGAGAATCAAGAAAAGAATCAATTCATTTTATACAATCATATAATTCGAAAAAAATAATTGAAAGTAAGAAACAAAAAAAAACAAACGAACGAAGCCTTAGATACTAACCCACCGTTACCGCCACCACCACCATCACTAAGAACACAGCAAACCATCATGAACTATTCCAATGATGTATGTATATGTCACAATTAAAATTTGATTTGAAATCTTCATCATAAAAAAATGTGAGTTTATTTAGTAATATAAGTAGTATCTTATTCAATGTTATATATTGAAAATGTAAATGAAATACGTTTTAGAAAAAACAAACAAACAAACAAGCCAATAGATGAGATTTTGAATAAACAATAACTATTTAATATTAGAAATAAATAGAAAATAATTAGTCAAAACAATATCGGATTCGTTTCTTTCACTTTGTCATTGTCTTGAAAAAGAAATTATTCACAAATAAAATGGGAAAAAACAAAGAAAGAAAATAGTTTATGATAATAGAAAATATGGTTTTGGCTTCTATACAATGGAATAAACTAATCGCTCTCACTCCCTCCCTCACTCACTCACACCTTCACTTGATCACTCTCCCTCTTTCTCTCTCTCCCCTCCCTCACTCTCTCTTTCTCTCGCTAGCTCTGAGGACAGAGTTTGTTTGGTTACGAGGCAAGAGAGGGAATGTAGCATAACATTATTATTATTGTTATTGATATTGTCGTTGTTTACAAATGTAAATTTGAGCGGTTTTTGTATTTCAGCTAAAAAAAACGACAAACTACTGAATAATGGTAGTAGTAGTAGTATTAATCATAGTAATAATGATGTAATAATAATGAGATTGAGGTAGTTTTCAATAATAATTCACATAAATGAATAATTCTCTAATATATAGAAGTAAAAGTACGTTTAGAAAACTAATTTTCATTCATTTTTCTTAATTGTCTGAAAGAAAGAAATAAGAAATAGATTATTTAAGAAAAACAATTTGAATAGTTGATATCATGAGTCAATTGATTAACATAGAAAACCTGAAAGCACTGGATAGCCGTTTCGTCCTATTGTGTGACTCCTTAGCAGTATGCACTCACGATCCCGCTCATGGGGTTCGAACCTTGGGTTTTGAGTGTAGACGTTTAAGTTTGTTACAATTAATAAAGTTAATTGTAACAAATAACTCATTATTTTCACACTATACAAATAATTTTCATGAATTAGTAAAGTGAGTTAACTTGGTGTTAGTCATGGCGTTTTATGATGTGACAAATAGCCAGTCCTGACCAATATAGATCTTGCAAAAAAATGTGGGCTAGATTGATTGATATATCGCATCTGCACAAGATGAATTTAAACACAATGAATAGCCAAGGAAGTCAAAATTATGTTGTTAAGTTGATAATGAAATAAACAATGAACTTAGAATATGGTCTGGAACGACATAACTAAAGCAAATACTGAAAATAAAGTTGAAGGGGAAGATGAAGATAGTGTGAATGAGTGTCATTGTAACCAATTTTGATCCCTATTACCCAGTATATCCAACGACTGATTGCGATTATTTCGTGGACCCTTAGCAGGTAGCCTGAATCTACCTACATGGTGCTGTTCAATAGTTACTGACTTTATAGGCTGATATTACTCTTCGTTATGGCTAAGCCAAATTTCTTCTAACCTACTTCTACACTGGCTAACATCATGAGTTATGATAAGTACTGGTTATACATGCGTAATATATTCTTTAACTGCGTCAGTCAAAAAAGATTTAAAATCCCATCAACTGATTTCCGTCTTTGCGTAGTACCCTATAACTAACCTCCGCATTACTCACTCGATCGTTCTGCGACGTGTGAGCAATACTTTGCAAACAACTATGATCAAATTCTTCAGACTACGCATATCTCCTATTTTCAAAGATCATTTTTCCCGCGCTTGTAAGGTAGACTTTATAATATAATCGCGTGCTTTCATCAAAAGTTTACAATATTTTATGATCCTAAATATTTAAAACATCAAATTAGTACACCAAGGAAGTTTGTAAATCTTCACCTTTTCTAGTAATGGTATCCGGGACGTGCCTTTCGTTCTATTTGGTACTTGTCACCTTGATGTACCAAAATTCCAGAGTTGATGTTCACTCGAAGTAAATGGTGCTGGGTACGAGTCCTGAAGTAAATATTAGCTCTGGGATGCGAGTACATCCAGCTGAAGAGCCTCGAGTTGGACGAAACGCCATCTTCTATTCGACTCCAAGCCGCCATCCCGTTGGCGGAAGATTCAAACAAATAATACAAAGTTTATTACTGTTACTGTTATTATTATTGCTAATACGGTAGGAGTTTTATCCATTTTGTTCACATTACATGATATAAATTTATTCGGTTTCATCATGTATGAGATTGTGACAAGTTTGAAACTGGTACAGAATAAGTATTTCATGCCTTTTAATTTTTGAACGATCCTTAAAATTGTTTTGTTACTTCAAGACGTAAATTCCCTTCGAATAATAGATGTTTTCCTTAGAGTTTTGCTTTCATTTATAAAACATCGTACTGTTATATGTGTATACATATATATTTAAAAGGGAATCATGTGAGGCTCCCTCTTTCTGCCGCCGTAAGAATACGTTCAACTGCTAACCAGTTGGTAATTAGTGGAGTGAGCCCAGTCACAACTAGGGAGTCACTGAATAATCAAAGGTATCAACAGCATTGTAAATCATCTCTATGATAGGAAAATGTAAGATATCATCATTTATGTAAAATGACTTACTTTACAGGAATCTGTGTAACTATGATTTAATCATTTTAGGTGGCACAGTCATCTCTAAGAGTCGTTTTAGTAGTAGTGATAATATCATCATCAGTAGCATTATCTTCCTGTTCCACTTTGACTGAATGTATTTCTGCTTTTATTTTCGGTGTTTCGTTATTTTTAGCGTTATTATTCATGTTTTGTATGTCATTAGCATTGATTGTAGTAACATGTGTTTCACTCTCAGTAGGATTTGTTGTAAGTGATGAAGGTGATGATGACAATGAAGATGAAGTTGTTAGAGGATTTGAACAGTAACATTTTTGTTGTGGTTGAGACAAATGACGATGATGCCGATGATGATGGTGATGGCGATGTTGGTGATGTTGATGACTACCATGATGATGGTCTATGGATTGTTCTTGACTAATACATGATGATTCAGGACTAGTCTTATTATTGACAGGTGGTAAAAACTTTGGTGTAGCAGTTAGCACAGTGCTTGACGTCGAAGTTTCTGAACTAAACTCGGAGTTCGATGCAAGCTACAGTTTATTCAGATAAACAAAGGATAGAAGTAAGATATCCAGAAAGGAAGTTTTTATAGTTTACATCAAAGATTGTTTTTGATTAATCTTTGAGAGACATTAGTCACTGAAAAACATATTCTACCTAGTGATAATCCATGACTTTACTATAGTGAGTCGAATTCGAGACCTTCACTGCTCGAAGAGAATGGTTACCCTTAATCCACACAAATCGCACCATCTGATGAACGTGTCAAAGTTTATTCATTTCACGATGTTGCATAACTGTCTTCCAATATCATTGGTGGGTGATCTTCAGTGCTTCTTAGTTTTCCAACTAAGGTGCAGTCAGCAATGTAAACTATAACAATTTATACAAGCCCTTATTACTTGGAAAAGAAATTACTACACCGGAATGAAGTTTACAAACATTTATCATGAATTAAGTTGCAAGACGTTGGTATGAAGCATAATGGTCTATAGGAAAGAGTCTTAGTTAGACCGCTTTTTAATCTCGTCAAAAGATTATATTCAGATAATGAAGAATGTTGTTTGAGTGATGTTTGTCACCTTCAAAAATTCATAGCCAAATATGGGAAGACTGAATCATAATATAATTCTACCCAGAGCGTAGGATAAATTTCATTGATAATTTTCATTGAGTACAAAGCCTAGATTATTCAGGCATTTAACATCTAATATGTCATCAGTGTTTGGGCCACACATTGTTATTCAACCAACAAATTATATATATATATATATATAACTCCGCCCGCTTCTTTTCTGGGGTTACTGCTGGTCTGAAACCCGAGTAATGGAGAAGGATTGAGCATGGGGTCAACAACCCCATCCTGTAGAGAACAACCTTGCTACAAAGAACGCTAACCAGACAAAACTGTATATACATATCGAAATAAATTGTGAATACTTACAGTGTGTCCAGATGCAGATCTTCGATGCCTTGTTAATCGAGCTATCAATAAATCTACCACTTTTGGTTGAATTGTATCTAACATTTCCATTGTATCTTCTTTATCGAAGGTAGACTTAGAAGTTGTATTCTGATCATTTTTCTTAGTAGGTGAAGCTGTTATAGAATTAATATTACTTGTAGTACTAGTAGTAATAGTAGTAGTATCATTAGTAGCAACAGAACTATAAGCAGTTGTTGATGTTGTTATTGTCGTGGTTGTTCTATCGGTTACACTTGTTGAAGTTGTAGTCATATTGTTATCATCATCATCACAATTTTTATTGTCATTTACAGTTGTATTAGATAATTTCCTCAGAACAGAACGTAATAAACTTAATGGATTGTTTGCATTAACCAAAACAACTCCATTAATCTCCAACAATTCATCACCGATTTGAAGTCGACCATCCTGTGTTAGTATTTGATGACAATAAAAATTAATCCATTAAGTATATACATAAAAAAGAAAAATGAAAAACTTGTCAGTATGAAAATTGTAGTATTTTCACAATTCAATTCACTAATCTATCTAAGCTAAATCGCTATTGAGAACCTGCAAGCTACAGACTACCGTTTCGTCCTAGTATGGACTCCTCAGTAGTGACTATCCGCGATTCCGCATGTGCGAGTCGAGCCCAGGACCTTCGATCACGCGCGCGAACGCCTAACCTCTTGGTCACTAAGCCGGCATCCACCGATGTCAATTTCTAGTTTTTTAAAGTTTCAATTCTAATAATGAAATGTATATTGTGTATAACCAGTTGCTTAGAATTGAAAATGAATGATAGAAATAAAATTTATTTGTTGGATGGTAATTACAACTAAGAAACATCAGAATAAGCATTTAAAGTAATAACCA
Source organism: Schistosoma bovis (assembly GCA_944470425.2). Classification (NCBI taxonomy): domain Eukaryota; kingdom Metazoa; phylum Platyhelminthes; class Trematoda; order Strigeidida; family Schistosomatidae; genus Schistosoma; species Schistosoma bovis. Next base: position 4,568,430 of record OX103959.1, on the reverse strand, counting down.
CTTGAAGAAAATCAATCAATCAGTTACTTAGTTAGTTATGTGTAATATGTAAGCTGAAACATATATGGATTGGTTCAAGTTACTAAACTGTATTAGCACAAGATGAAATTATTAAGATAAATTCTAAAGTGGTAGAATTATTAATAGTATTATTCCTAGTAAAAAGGATATTATGTTATGGCTGGCGGAGAAAAAACTTCTCCAGTAACCGTTATGATGAGCAGTAACCGAGATCTGATATTGATACACAATGTGCTACAAGCTAACCCCCCACCTGACTACAGCAAAAAAACAAGAGTGAAGAAAGTATATTGGGCTATCGCATGATATGCACAAATACTTATATAAATACCCCTCAGAAAGTCAATTCATTTCTTAGCCAATGATATTCATTTGTTTTTTAGGTCATTTCTGACTGTGACCTCGTTTGACCATTTCTAATCGGTTTGCAATATCATATTACCAATCGACATAAGTTGGGCATCCAATGGATGCTTGGGGAGGGGACTAAACAGTTATTTCCTCATAGACTTTTATCCAGTGAGCATCAATAATAGCTTTTTAAGGGATCGACCCCATCACCTACGGTCTAAATCGAACACCTGACCCCTAGATCACTGACCAAGGAACTAAAGGTATATATCTCTAACATCTATATTGATAATTACCATCTCTTGTCTAACAAAAAGTCATGACCAGTGAATTTAGACTGTTAAATTGTGAGGTAGTTGAATGTAACAGTAGGTGGTCGATCAGTACGGGCTCAGTAGTTTAAAGGTTAATCGTTCCGTTAAACTGTTCCGTAAATTCAGCTGAGCTCCACCTGGAGCTCTTCTAGAGACATTGTCGGTCACAAGCTTAGACAGAAGAAGGGAGAGTTGAGAATGGTGGTAGCAAATCTACTCCAAGGATAGAACCTTGCTAAAATAACGTTAACCAGAAAAAAACAATCTGAATTCTTCCCTGGGGATATAAGGGTTTATATTTAGTAAATTTATGACACCTCACGATGTAAGCCGAGAATCTTTGGAAGTCACCAGTCAAATACCCCTTCTGAAAATCAAAACAATAATGAATATTGGAACATGGAACATCCGGGCAATGTAGAAAACCTAGAAAACTATTCTAATAGAGGTAGAAATTAAAAAAAACAATTGGGAGGTACTTTGTTCGGACCCGAGTTATACTCAGTAGATTATTTATTGCTTGATATGGTGGTGAGAAAAGTCCATTTTTGATTGAATTACTCATTGTGAGTTTTATTCAACATTCAACATCCGTTTTGATTCAACATGAGGATCATTCAGTGTAGGATTTGATTTGTTCTCCCAGTATGATATTTTCTTCTGTATAATATACGAGATATTCTTGTATTCAGTTGACATGAAATATGCTCACAGTCTGTGATTTGTTATAACTGAGTATGTGATTTCATCCTAATTAATAATCAAAATGGGTGTACAATCAATATATAAATCAGTGTATTTTAGACTACTTGATCATCGTTCGTCGTCGTGTTTTGGGGCTAATAAATCTTCACTTATACCAGTCTCGTGTGTTCTTACTTTCTCATCGTGAGAACTGCAGAGGTCCCTCGTTCCGAGTAGAAGTGATCAGCGTTTTTTTTCGGCACATCAATTGGCGACGATCGAACATAACAATTGCTATGATCAGATATAACAGATTTACTGGACGCAGGCTGCATAAGAAGGATTAACTACGGGGGAAGTGTTGATGTCTTCTGGTCATGAAGAATAAAATGCCTTTACGCACATAAAGAGTAGCACTAAACAGATAACATTTTTCATATAGAAAAATCTAAAATGACCTAATCAGAACTTTTACATGAATTAATAATAATTTCAATTTCTGTCATCTCTAACTTTCAGTAGCGTAAATTTACGTAGACACAAATATATTTTTTCAGCCCATAACTAACCACATATTAGCTGACTATCATCTTATCTATTAAATTGTCAATGAGTAGAAACCTTCCCCATAACACATAGTCACAGCTACTTCCTTAATTATATATTTTAAAGAATGTCAATTTGAATTGAGATTCATGGCATCAATATCCCCCAGAAATAACACAGGTCTTTCACATCTCTATTATACAATGTTATCAATAATATAAGACTATAGTGTAATACACATTCCATGATATGATTACCTTATATTTATATCATACAAATAATAGTAGAATCCATTTGTAAACAAGGAAAAAAAAGGAGAGGGGGGAGGGGAAAGGGCTACTTACTTTATGTGCAGCTCCACCTTCTATGACACATTTCACTATGACACCACCATAGATAGAATCAGCAATATATGATGTATCAGTTAATGAATTGATTGGATTTATTTTATCATTATTTTTATTTATATTTGTTTTTAATTTAATTGTATTCTGTGATAATTCATTTAATTTACTTGCTCTTGATGAATTAGATTCACGTACACTAACACCAAGACGCATTTGACGTAAACTTGTTGTAGTTAATAGGTTATTACTATTACTATTATTAGTAGTAGTATTAGTAGTAGTATCTAAACAATTTTTAGAATTTTTAAGATGATCTACATTCTCTTCATTAATAGGAATAAGTGGAATATGTAAACGAAGTAGTATCACATCTGGATAAAGCTAAAAATTAAAATTAAAAAAAAATAGAATACGAAATAACAATTAAAATTAAATAATCAATATAGTTTAACAATCATAATAAATAAGGGAACTTATTTTCTTGGGGGGGGCGCGGTGAGGGGAACTATTATTTTCATTCAGAAGAAAGTGATTTTGGAAGAAATGATATGGAGATTATATATTCTTTTTGTATTTGTGAAGAAATTCAATTATCAATCTTATGAAATAAACAAACTCCATCCCCCTTGTTTTCTTAATAAATATATAATGGTGATCAATAGAGTCCAACTAGATAGGGTGTGAGATAGTTATCCAGTGTAGACAATCCAAAATGATGGTGCGATATTGTGATTTGGACGAAGTTAAACATGTGAGATCCTGAATAACGCTTCAGGGATCTAAAAGTTAAGTGTTAGTACACTGGATTCAAGATCATGAATTCGAGCTTGGGTGGTGGAAGCAAGAATGACTACTGTTAACTAGTCCTATACTAGGATTAAGCAATTATCTAATGCTTACTAGTTTTCAACAATGATCTAGCTAATATCAGTTCGTGATTTAACCTATGAAACTATGTAACCATTATACTGGACGTAGATTATTTTCCTAAAATGATGTTGGCCAAATTCCGTTCATATATCATAATCCTGATTTTATGATATTTTACTCTAACATACACGATATCTCACTTTTTTCCAATACCTTATCACGATCCACTTTGTCGTAAAAACAATGTTAATTAAGAAACTAACAACTACACTGTTTTTCATGTTGTCTAAATCAATCCATGAATCTTTTATTCTAAATCTGCTTGCTTACCATGGTAATATTCTGACAAATATATGTATAATATCCACTGAAAGAACACTTTTCTGTTGAATTAATCAGTATGTGGACACTAAATCGAATTTCGAGTCTCTAGAGAAGTGCCCATCCACAACTTAACTGAAGTTCGAATCCAGGATTTCTCAAATTGACTGAACTTATAAATAAATATCAATGACAAGGTTATAAATCTTAACCAATGGATATCGGCTAAGTAGTCAGGAGATTATGCCTCTGGCTAACGAGGTCTGAAAGCTCAGTGCTTTTTGTTTTAGAATGAAATCATGAACCGATTGATGTTAGAGCACCATTGAAGACTAGAAGCACTGGACGGCCGTTTCGTCCTATTGTGGGACTCCTCATCAGTGCGCATCCACGATCCCGCTCACGGGATTCCAACCCAGGGCCTTCAGTCTCGCGCGCGAACGCTTAACCTACTGGACCACTGAGCTGGCATCCAATGGTGTTAATTTCTAACATCAACCAATCCACTAAATTACGCGACCATCTTCTTTTGTACTGAGGTAGATACCTGTCTCTACCCGACACAGATTAGCTCCACTGGTCACGGCTTCTTTCTAGGACTCCGAGAATTCCCTCACGAAGCTTATCACTACTGAGCACATATTAATTATCAGTATAGGGTTTGTTTTACACTAATTGTCTAAATAAACTTGGTCTATGATATGGAATGATAAAACAGGATAAATGCTGGATAATTCAAAAGACAATGCTTGCCAATGTTTACTGTATTTAAAATAGTTTACTACACTACATTTAAACAAAAAAAATAGTCATTTTAATGGTTAAGATCATGAACCAATCAAAGCTAAACCACCATGGAAAACTTGGAACCACAGGACGGTCGTTTCATCCTATTATGTGACTCCTCAGTGGCACGGTGCATCCATAATCTCGCTTCGTGAGCTTCGAACGCTAAACACTTTTAAAAAACTAATTAATATTCAACTCACTGGATAATTTGGATGATAAACACGTTCTAAATTAGTTAATCCATCATAATATAATGTCATTTGTAATGGTGGTGATGAACATTTACGTGTATCAACCCAATTAGATAATTTGTCACAAGTTAAATGATTTGTTATTTGATTCATTGGTGTATTTAATAAATTTGGACATTGATAGGTTGAATTTAATAAGAAATGACATGTTAAACAATTATTTGTATTTAATTGACATTGATGCACTTGACGACGTACTAATAAATGAACAATACTACCAACTGGTTTAATTCGTAATATAGCTACAATTTGTGCTTGTGATTTACCAATTACATCTAAATTATCAATCTAGAAAAGAAAAAGAAAAGAAAAAAGTGTTGAAATTTAAATAAATAAACTGTAACGCTAGTTACCATGTGATTTATCCACCAATCAAGATACGACTTATACATTCTTAGCACTGTGCCGCCAAACCAATGACGTTCAACCGGTATGAGCAGCTTAGCGTCCTTATTTGGTTCTATGTTCGCCTAGCTTGTCCACTTGAATCCAGAACACGAAATACCAGCTTCCGATATGCGAATCAAAACGAACCGGATTGAACCAAGGGCCTCCGGTCTCGCGCGCGAACGCTTAAACTCTAGACCATTGAGCCAGTATCTAACAGTGTTAATGTCTAACCTCAACCAATTCATGAAACTGTAAAGTACTTTAAGGAATTATCATTCACATTATCTTAACACATACTTTTGGTAGGAAATCGTTAAAAAAACATCTCAACCACTGACATAGTAGAATGTTAATATAATTAGCCTAATTAATCACTGATTGTACTTAGTTCAAAAGTTATGGTATATGCATATAAGATGTTTTATTTACAATTTGGGAATATTTAAAGTGTCAGAGTGTTATAACTTGATTTATCCACCAATCAACATACGACTTATACAATCTTAGCACTGTGCCGCCAAACCAATGACGTTCAACCGGTATGAGCAGCTTAGCGTCCTTATTTGGTTCTATGTTCGCTTAGCTTGTCCACTTGAGTTCAGATCACCAGATACCAGCTTGCACTATGCGAATCGAAACGAATCGAATCATTTATTTCAAACATACTGGGTTTATATATCAGCCAAACAAACCGCATCGCACCATAAAACAAGAAATAACATTTGTGCACAATAGAGCCAAAAAGTGACTGTGAACGTGGGAGGCAGTAGTCAATAAACTGAACATTGCTTAAGAACCATAAATCGTACAATCATAAATTATAGGTCAAAATAAAGCTTATAATAAGGGGAATATAGATATATACAGTCTAGTTACTGAATATATATAGCATAAGAATATATAAATAATATTAGTCCATTGATAGGTCTCAGATATTACTCGTAATGTAATCTTCACTAGGATATAACATAAACAAAATTAATGAAAAGAATTGAAGAAATTCATTTTCATTCTTGATGAAGTTTTATTCACTAAGCTAAAGATAGTTTAGTTGTGAAGTATTCATGGTTTATTTATGCTGATCATATTGTTCGTAAGAAGAATGATAAAAGTTCTATTGAGCAAACTATCTAGTTTTATCGAAATGATCCATTTAAGATATAAATCTTCTACACTCTATCTTATTTTCAGTTTGTTGTTTATCAGAATAACCAACTAACCCCACCCCCACCCCCCAACTGATGACATTATCAAAAGGTGTTTAGTGAATCAATATATATATATGAAAAGTAACCTCAGAAACGAAGAAACAATTTGCTCAATCATATATAATAGAAAGATTCTAAAGCTATTTTGGATTTAATGTCTGTGACAAGCCACAACACAGAGAGTTTATTCAATTCCACTACAGACAGAACGACATAACAGACAAGGAATACAAATGATTAATTATCCATAAAAGTAATTGCACTAATCAGAATGAATTTTGCAACGGATCAAGTGGATGCTTCGTTCATCTTCACAGAAATAAAGATAAATTAAAAATAAGGCTAACATTGATAGACGTAGACAAGTATACACATGAATTAGATTGAAGAAATTCTGTATTAGAGAAAGTTCAAAAATGTCAGAGAATTTCTTTGCTCATGAAATTCAGATCAATTAACAATCAACAGATAGATCTATATAAACTCATATTTCAAACCCATACTCAAAGCATCGACCAGTCGTAATTCTGGAGGCTAACTGTCAAATAAACTCAATCTGAAAACAACAACAAATGAAGATAACAAAAGCTTAAAAAGACAGTCATGTACAAACTTATCAAAACGAATTAAAATAACACTTGTGGAATAAATGGAAGGCTAACTTTGAAAGTTCCACAATTAAATCCGAAAACTAAACATTAAAACAATAAATTATAATACTAAGAGTAAGCTATATTTTGAGAGGAATTTTTTAAAGATTGTAGTAATTTAATAGGTAAATTCATGAATCAATTGAAGCTAGACTACCATAGAAAACTTGGAAACACTGGAAGGCAGTTTTGACCTATTGTGGTACTCTTCAGTGGCAGAGCGCATCCACGATCCCACCTCTCGAGATTCGAACCCAAGACCTATCAGTCTCGCACGCGAACGCTTAGCCTCTAGACCACTGATGGATCCCATACTCGGACAAAACGGCCATCCAATGATTCCAGGTTTTCCATGATAGTCTAACTTCAATTGACTAATGAATGCAACAACTCAAGTAAACTATATGCTTATATATGTAATTATATTAGATAGAAATAAGGTAAATGGATAATTATTATTTAGATGATAATAATAATAATAATGCATGACTTGAAAATCCATGAGAAATTGGACAATGGTTAACACACGCAGAAAGACACTTAAAGATTCATCAGAAGTGTATTAATGAGATTAAAATAGGAATAATTCATTTTTACATTGTATTATATCTCAGTGAAGTGATATTCGGTTTTAGTGATTTTCTTCATAAAACTCATTTTCAATCTGATATATATAAATAGATAAAGGAATTCTTGTCTCATTGATAATCTATCATCGCGGATCGGCAAAGCAAAAAGCAGCATATCTACAATTGTAGAATATCTGCAACTCAAAACAACTGTCTGTCAACCAACATCAAAGTCAGAATTTTCAATAGAAATGTCAAAACAGATCTTCTGTATGAGGTGGTAACCTGGGGAACGAAGAAAGCCATCCACCAGAACATACAAAGGTTTATTAACAGTTGTCTGCACAAAATACTTCGGATTCGTTGGCCAGATACTATCAGCAACAACCTTCTGTGGAAGAGAACAAACCAGATTCCAGTGGAGGAGAAAATCAAGAAGAAGCGCTGGAAGTGGACAGGACATATATTGAGGAAAGCACTCAACTGCATCACAAGCCAAGCCCTCACATGGAATTTTCAAGGCCAAAGGAAAAGAGTAAGATTAAAGAACACATTATGCCGAGAAACGGAGACAGACATGAGAAAAATGAACAAAAATTGGATAGAACTGAAAAGGAAGGCCCAGAACAGAATGAGCTGGAGAATGTTGGTTAGCGGTCTCCGCTCTATTAGGAGTACCAGGCGTAAGTAAGTAAGTAAGATAATCTATCATGTGTATGTAAAAACTAATAACAGCAATCTATGAAATGTAGTCATAACGTAAGATAAACCTCAGTGGAAAAATGTTTGTTTCGATGGGAAGAGAATGATGATGCAATTTCAGATGTAGGGTAATGATTGAAGCTGTTCAACAAAAAAAGTTGGACTTAATTTATTTTTTGATATTTGGCAGTCGTGTGCAAGGTTTATGTACAATCTAGTGCATTTTGAGAGATTTTATTTTTGTCACCCAGCGACACAGAGACGTTACTACTGGGCTATTGTGCCAGTGACTGACCTACTGTGGGACTGAGATGTATTTACTATGGATAAACCATATATATATATTTATATTTATATCGCATTCAGGTCATCAAGATAACTGAATCGACATTAGTATATCGTCCTGAATAATCAGATTCTTATGAGGCCGAAAGCAGTGAATATTAGAAGGCCAAGGTAGATTCAAAAACCGCATAAATTTTTTCATATACAAAGGTTAGTTTTTTTATGTGTATTACTATGACTTCGACTAGATATGCTAAGATAGAGCTTCTGATTACTTTTGTTAGTCAACGAGGTGGAGTGATATTCAGCAATACGATGACGTATTTGTCTGGTTGTACGCCCAATATAACGGATTTTGCATGAGTAGCAGAAATGGTGAATACACTTAGAGGCAGAAGAACAAGACAATTTATCTTTATTTGGTGAATTGACTACTGGCCGACTGAAGAAAGTAGGACATAAACTTACTGCATTGAATGTACATTATAAAGCATTTGTATATGTCGGGTTACTATTTCAGTAGCTTTATTGACTTCGAATTGTATTTTCAAGAATATAGGCTTTTTTTGATATCGTCGATAGTTTCACTGTCAGTTTAGCTCCAGACATATGTTTCGTTGGGAAATTTAATGGGTATCTGTGCTTACGTAATGTATCATGAATATGTTTTAACTCTTGTTCAATATGATTATCAATACAAATAATTTTGGCTCTGTGGATCAAACATCTGATAAAGTTGCTCTTACACTGCAACAGCATAAATTTCGAAAAGTGTGTATATTAGCTTTATAAAGTTGGTTTACAATAAACACTACCTTTCTACTATCTCAATAGGGATATTTAGTTTCTTTATAAATCATGGAATTTAAGGAAACCTGAACGGATTATCAACAACAATCATATTGTAATATTCTTATAGGTTAATTCAAGTGTTTTCAATCTGATTTTTGTAAACAATCTTTGTTGTTCATTTGATGTTGTTTACTTGTAGCTTCCCATTGTTATTAAGGACTGCAATTGATAAGTCTCATGTTGACAAATGTGCATCCTGTGCGGACTACTTCGGTATTACCTGAATTCATAAGCTTTATAATCAAAGATGGATAGTGGCTAGCAATAGAATCCGGGACGCGCTCCACGTCGTCTTATTTGGTACTCGTCAGCTAGATGTACCTGCATTCCAGAGTTGATGTTCACTTTTTGACTCAAACCCAGTACAGTTCTCCTCAAACGTAATCGTATTATCCAAGTACCTACTGAGTCCTGATAGCCACCTGTTTGTGTAATAAGGTGAAGTTTAAATTCACTTGATGTTATTTGCTTGTATCTTCCCATTGAGAACGGTATTGGGTTTGAGTCCTGAAGTGAACGTTAACTCTAAGATTCATCTGACGAATCTTAAATACGGAGAGTCACTCGTCCTCGATTCTACTACTAACCACTATTCATCTCTATTGTTATTATTTTTAATTTTATCAAACAATTAAATCATAATTATTAAATTAAATTATTTACTTGTATCAATCGATCACCAACACGTAATTGTCCATCTTTTATAGCTGAACCATCAGGTAAAATATTTTTCACATATACAGCAAATAACGATTCATTCATTGATGAATTCAATGTTGATTTAGGATGAATAAGTTTTGTGGTTAAACTAAATCCTAAACCACATGAAGCTGTATTGTAAAAATAATCAATAATGTAAAGAAAAGAGAAAGAGGAAAACATAATCAATTACAACAGAAGAACAATAAAACAATTCATATAAAAGAGATGATTGAAAATCATTATTCTCATTTCATCAATAAGAATCATACGTATGTTGGTAACTAATTTCGAATGGTCATTTCCTTAAGTTTTGATGGGTAGTGATGATTGATGGAGTTCAATCATTATCTAGCTTGTGACAAATACCTTTTGATGACAATGAGTAATGGTTACTCATTATGCTGAATTGACTGGAGTTAGAAATATAATTGGGTGACTGGTCAAAGTTTAAGCATTTCCCCGTTGATCCTGGGTGTGATCCCCTTTTGTTACAATAGTGAATGTACATTGTTACAGAGTTTCATACTTGTTAGATTCGTTAAAACTGAATGCTACTATTGATTTGGCTTATTCGGAACAGAACGAAGGATCAGGATTCAGAGATTCAATAGGCTATTCTGGTCCGTTGTTTCCGACTCAGCTAACTCGATCAAGAAGTCTTGGTAAGACGTAGAACTGTATTCTACAGGCAACCAGCAGATACCAAGTCAAGTCAGGTCAATCAGGCACACACGTCAAGCGTATTTACACCAATATTTATAACCGATATTGTCATGGGTAAATGTTTTTAAACATTATTCAAGAAGTTCATCAATCGACATCCATTCAAATATTTAAACATTTAATCGATGAGTTAATCGATAAGATGAAATTACAAAATATGAGTTTTGGGGATCTATGGTCCCCAAGAATACTATAAAGAAACAGATGTTCCCTACTTTATAGTTCCCCAAGGTTGTTTAAATGAGGTCGATCTGTGGCAGAATCTATAAAATTACTGAACTAAAAATAATGAAGTGTGATTATACAAATTGAAGACGCTTATTTAAGCATTAACTAATAGAGGAAATTTCATAAGAGGATTGTTACTTAGATTTGTTTCTAGTTGTCATTCATCAGTAAAGCGTGTTTGTATCATCTAGTATCGGTTTTTTCATCTCTATTTTCATATATTAAGATAAAAATCCTTATAAAAGACTGGGTACTGATTAAACTGAGTCAGTCAGCTGCAACATAGGACTAGGCATATATATACATTGGTTCAAGCTGCCATACTTCATTAACACAACAAGATGAACACCGAATTCATGAAGGTAGTTAATTCAGAGGTGGTAATATATAAAAGAAAGATTGCAATAAGGATATAGTACAGGAAGAAAGAATTAGTTCGTAGAAAAGAAGATATGAAGTGATTTTAATCTAAGGGAAGACAGAGAGTGTATACACCTACACCATTGTGATGGATTCTGAGCCATGTCACACACAGTCTCCAACCATTGGTTACGACAGTCATGCGGACTCCAACCAAGTAGTCTGCATCTACCAACATGGCTCAGACTAGAAGTTGGTGACTTCAAGCACTGGTGCAACGTTTTGGTTCGGCCGCCCCTAACCTTCTTCCAACCATCTCTAACACCAGTTAGCATTGCACGTCGTGGTAATCAGTGTTCAGGCATACGCAACACGTGGCCCATGCATCTTAGTCGATGAAGATTGACAACCTCATCAACTGATTTACCAACATCATTCCCTAATACCCTGCGTCGAACCTCACTATTACTTACCCGGTGATCCCAGCAGACGCCAGCAATATTTCTAAGGCATCTGTGGTCAAATACTAATAGCTTACGAGTGTCTTCTACTCTTAATGGCCATGTTTCGCTGCCGTAAATTAAAACAGAACGGACTGCCGCGCAGTATACTCGTCCTTTTATTGATAGACGGATGTCTCGTGTTCGTCATAGGTGACGTAAGTTGGCAAAAGCCAAACGAGCCTTTTGAATCCGTGCAGAGATTTCGTCTGACACCAACCGATTATGGCTGATCAGACTTCCAGGATAAATGAAGTTGTCAACGCGTTCGACTACTTCACTCCCATTCCTTAGTTCAGGTGTTGACGCAGACCAGTCCTGAAGCAACAAGTCCTGATTAAACTGAAATAAATAGCGCTATTCATGAGTGTTTCTTACAAGCTTTTGTACAAAATAACCTAAATTTACTTGCGAATTTGGATTGATTTAATTCTGGAAAAAAACAATAATGGTAGTGTAAGATCCATTTTGAAGGTTTTGTGTGTGTATGTCAAAATCCCTCCATGTATACGCTTGTAATTTGTTCCTATTGATTCCTTCAGTTGTACATGTTGTTAGTCTTTTTGATTCCATTTGAGATTGTCATATTTGTATTTTATTATAATTTTTCTTTTTCTTACGCCTTCACTGAGTTTCTATGTTTCTTCTTGAACTGTATTAATGTTGTTTTAGTTGATACTTAAGTCTTGGTGGCAGCCATATTGATTTGTTCCTTCATTGATTGTATTGCATACATTGATTAGAATTGTCCATTTTTTGATTCTGAATTGATGTACTCTTCCAGAATTAGAAACACTCTATGTCATTATCTTTCGAACGAACCTGTACATGATTTATCCAGAAAGGATAGAATTACATTTATTTGTTGCGCTTGATTTGATTAGTCGAACATATATTGGTTGAACAACGATGTGGTAATATTTATTTAAGTAATAATGTACATTTATATTTATAATGAACTGTTTATTTACCCAATCACCTTGTTTTGGTTTCAACTAGACAATAGCGAGTATCTAAACTATCTAGACAGTTATTCATCAGTTCAAAGCTTAGTTTAGATTCTACAGGTAGATTGTCGATTACAGAACGTCAATAAATCCTTGTTTTAATTCATATACCGACACCATAACCTCATACCCATCGATGAGCAATATCCAATCAAGAGATTAGATTGATAAAGAAATAAGCGATAGGAATGGGATTACAATTTTTAAAAAAGCAAACAAAGAAAGAAATAGGAATAGTATGTGATATGAAATACAAGTCAGTTATTAATGCATCCAAGAAAAATGTTTAAACTAGTTAAAAGAGTTCTATTAACTTTTATAAGGAATGTAAGAAGAAATTACTGGAAAGCTGTTATTGATTTTTTGTGGGACCCTTAATTTTGTCGTCATTTAGATTGGAAGATGTTGTCGAAAGGGCTCTCCACTTTAGTGACCCGTGGATCTGACACCAAGGTGATCGTAATGATGATTGTTGTTGAATTATATATGTCGCCTATTCTCGTATATATTCGTCGACTTAAATCGCGTTAGTCAATAACGGAATTAAATAAGTCAAATAACGAGAATGGACTTGTGAATACATATATTTTGTATATGAGGTGAATGGAATAGAACAAAGCAAAACGACGAGCAGTGGAGATGGCAGGTAAACCAACTCGCATATAACCAAGTTTTAATCAATATTTATAGTTACACAAAAGTAAGTTACAAACATGTGATGAGTAATGGCATAAGAAATGTACACACACCTACGCGCTCATATAAAAACAGTAAAGATTGAATAAATAACAACGTCAGAATGTGACTTAAGGAGATTGAATAGAATGGGCTGTCCGGAAGCTAGAATAAGGTATATGGGCTTAACGTAATAACCGACACTACAGATTCCCTTTCTGAGATATGTATGATAATGAGCAAAGTCATAAAGTTGTATTCATCTCTCGGATGTTACCCAAGAGGTCGTTATGAACCAATAGATACCAGTTCTATGCAGCATGTTTTCGTAAAGCAGCACTATATTCATAAACTTACTAATTCTCCATTCTTCCAACCTCATTTTAGTATCGACAATTGATGTATAATTTGAAAGCCTTTGGGATGACCCATGTTTTTGTATAGTGACATCGACCGAGTTATCACCATTGAGCTCGAAAAAAATGTTTTCGAACCTCCGTATTACTGAAATAGTATTGAGATTAGGAGTCAAAAATCCTTGGGAGACAACTATGATCGAATACAGAGAGTTATCGAATATACTAAGCTATGAGGGGTAAGTTTTCGCAATCATCGAATAAAACATCTCTCAATGAGTCCTTGTAGGAGGAAAACTATCCTGTGCAATAAAATAAAATCTGAGTTATTCCGTTAAATATTATTCAACTCTAATAAATGCTAACAGCCACATATTATGCCGGAAAAAACGTAATATAAATATCTTGATTTCCAAAGAGATTGAAAATACCATATGACTTACATTTTCGTAATGTAATCAATATATCTTCTTCTCTGATACAATCCGATGTACAACAGCATGTTATCGGAGGTATCAATTCATTATCTATATTTCTGTGATCTATAGAATGTAAATGTGGTGGATTTAGTGCAATATGTTGTTGTACATTACAAACATTATTAGAATGAATTTGTTGTTGATGATCATGATGATGATGATGACGTAAACAATAATTATAGTGTATACAATTTGATACATTACATAATTCCGATTTATTCATATTACATGTTATATCACTTGTCATTGGCGACACCGCCAATGCCATAGCATTTGCAGCGACTCTTAAACGATCATCTCGTTCTATTCCAGCCTCCATCTCAGCTAATAATAATTGACGTCTAGCTTCAGATTCACGACGTTTCGATAATAATTCAGTCATATGAAGAATTTCAGCTTCAGCATCTATTTCATGCAATGAATTGCATACACAACACTTGATCATCTCATTATCTTGACCAGTGTTATCTGGTATAATTAAATCAGATTGTTTTTTATTATTACTATTATTATTGTTATCATACATAGGATATTGCTTCTCCTCATTATGTTCACTTCCTTCATGACTACTATGACTACCATTTCTGGTAGTAGTCATAGTAGGGTGTGTTTGTTCCTTGGAATCTTCATTGTTACAGTCATCATCAATTTTATGGTCACAGATTACTCTGGATTCACAGTTTATAGGATCCATAATATTTGCTAACTGATTAGAACTTTGAACTGAATTCATTTGGACTTTATGATTTTCACGTTCTTCTGATTTAGGAGATGTATTAAGGCTTTTAAAAAAGAATTTATGTAAAAAGTATCATGATTTGTATTGTAGTAGTGATAACTTTATAATGAGAGAATACAAATAATAGAAACGAAACAAATAAATTATATCTAATCTTAATTCTATACACACCTTCCATTTTTATGTGTTTTTTTCATACTACTTATAAATATTCAGTAGCTTTTGACGTTAAACCAAATTTTCAGGACCCCATAGTATACCATTATCCTGTCAATGGTTTTTACATTTTAATAAATACCAAAAACATTTTTCATCCATTATTATCCAACAAAATGACTGACTTCAAGAATCAATTCCTTAGCTACTGTCAAGGACAAAGAAAATGTATCCCAGGTATATTTATGTGGACAAAATGTAGGAAATCATGCTATACACCATTTTATGTTTAGTAGATCTAACACATAACGTCATTAAACGAATATGTTACTGAATATATGATCAGTTTTTAATTCAATATCTTTTATTGAGAAGGAGCTAACATGTGTCACATCAACAGAATTGATATGACTTCCCTATTTCATATAAAATTCAAATGAACAATCATATATACAACATGAATTTCAAATAATTACAATACACCAATGCATTACTCCTAGACAATTAGCAACTTTGTACAGGGAATAAAAAGCGTGTTCTCAATTATATAAGGTTATATGCTGGAATACAAGTGAACTAATTACTTATTTCTAAATATGTATCATTTTGGTGTTAAGGTTTCATTGACATGGGTTAGGAATTCCTACCACAGATGGATTAATGAAAGACGACATCAGAAATCCGATCATTACTGATTGAATAAACTGGCTCGTATAAGTTTATTTCATCTCCTTAACTACCGTGTTTTTCTGATATTTTATACTTTAGATACTCTTATAACTTTTGAGAATCATTGGAATGTCGAAAAACAGAAGAGATTAAATAGTCATTTAGGATTTCTAGTTTACTATAGATGTCCATTAAAATTTTGTATGATTTCAGATCAGTAAAATATTGAATTGAGCATCATATATTGATTTTGGTAATCTACTTCAGACGTAAAACAAGCGATGAGGATAATTATAGTGCCAAAGTTATACTTAATTATTACTCCTATCGAATGGACTTAAATTTTAATTGTTTATTCATATTTTGTACTGAATATGTTCGGTATTTTTGTTGATATAACCTGACAAAAATAATGACTTAAGTCATATATTGACCGATTGATACTTCTTAGGAAAACAAAAGTAATGAGATTTGTGGAGATTGTAGTATTTTTAACAGTTGAATCCATCTGTTCTGAGTTCGAGTCTCGCATGAGGGATCGTAGTTGCGCACTTCTAAGGAGTTTCAAACAAGGACGAAACGACCCGTCCATTGCTTCCAGATTTTCAATGATGATCTAGTTTAGATCAACTCATGAATTCAACATGTAAAAAAATAGAAGTATCTTCTGTAGAACTGACTCCTAATTTCTATCAAATTTATTATCAGTATTTGCAGATCTATGTGTTTTTGTTCATAAATGGCAGATGAAACTCTGTCGAGTTATATGTACTCATTTGGTTCCAAACATTGTCCATACTCTCAATTTATTTAAAGTCTATCAGTCTATCAGTAATACATTACAAAACCGAGTTGGATTAATATAACAATAGCTCAACTCGTTATTAAAAAAAAATAGAAAAAATGTTCTGTAATACTGTGGTGTGAACTACTTGTAATCACATAAGTATCATATATTGATGATCAAGTATAGAATGTACTTCAGTAGGAGATCGAGAAGGAAACAACGGGAACAGAAAGTAATTAGTATGAAAATATTCGAACAGTGAAATTTGAGACGATGAACTGAGATCTTCATGAGGAATAGTCAAGTGTGAGACGATGGATTGGTATTTTACACATAAACTATTTACTGTATAGTTCTCAGATTTCATGTTTCACTATTCAAATACATTCGATTATCTTCACTTGTGTTGTTATTCATTATAATACATTATGAAATAGTAAACCATAAATACAATGTTTTTTTATTGAAGTTTTACCTGGTTAAAATAGTTTTAGGTGATCGTTTCGGTGGAGTTGGTTTACGTATGATTGATTTATTCAAATCTGATCGATTGAATTGATTATTCTGTTTCATATCATTACATAATGAGCATGTACAATTGATATTTGGATTCTGTTCAAAATTCATAGTAGCTATGGTTGTTTCTATGGATGTAATTAATTGATTCAAATGATTTGGATGTAATTTATCATTATTTATGATTGTATGCTGTGGTCTTGTATGTTGACATGGATGATTTAATCTGGAAGCACAATTTGAATTATCATCTTTTAATTGTTCTTCTTCTTCTTCTTCTTCTTTATTCATGGAATTACTAAAATAAAATGATGTGCAATTCAATTTATTTATTATTTAATTTAAAAAGATTTCTAATCTTAGATAATTTAAAACTGTTATTGATGGATAGTGGTTAGTAGTGGAATCCAGCATGAGCGTTTCGTCCTATGCAGGACTAGTCAGTTGAATGTACCTGCATTTCAGAGTTGATGTTCACTCTGGGACTTGAATCCAGTACTGTTCACTTCAAACACCATCACATTATCTTTTAGTGGCCCGTTGATCTGACTCCTATTTAGATCGTATAAATGATTGTTATCGCCTTTTCTCGTATATCATCTTCGAATTAAATCACGTTAGTCAATAACGGAATTTAGATAAGTCAATTAACGAGAATGGCCTTTGAATACATATATTTTGTATGTAAAGTGAATGTAATAGAACAGAGCAAAATGACGCCCAGGGAAGATGGCTGGGAAGCCAACTCCATTTTAGTCAAGCGTTACTCAATATTTATAGCCACAAAATTAATATACAGACATGTGATTAATGGGATAAGAAGGACACTATAATCTACTTAGCTAATGAGTCCTGATAGCCACTTGCTTGTGTAATGCGGTTTTCAAAGAAGTTGTATTCACTGAGATAATTTGTTGAATGTTAAAGTTTAAATGGTCTTTCTACAATAACTTCTATTGAATATTATGTGTTGATGATGTTGTTTGAAAAGACAAATTGAAATTTTCACTGTTCTCTCAACGACTCATCTAAAATGATCTACAAATTTCATTATTCATCACAATACTACTAATTATAATATAAGTAAGAAGTGCTCCGTTTAACAACTTACATTGCAGGTGAACAAACTCGAAACCGGATCTCATTATAATTTTCATACAAGAATTTTGTATGATTTATATAAACTTTGTTTGCATCTGTCAAAGTTTTGTTGTTAATGAGCCTCTTATGGAGGTAATGGAACTGATGATTAGTTTTCATGAGAGAAGTTGATCTAAAATGTTATTTTCAATAACTAGAACGACATCATACATTTATTTAAAATCTCTTTACGTAAGAAACAGTTATCGAAATTTCAAGGGACAACATCATCCAAAAAAGAAAACATGAATTTAGTAGGAAATACACCTCATTAGCCTGGAATCTGCATAGTGGATGTGACTCAGATATAAATGCGTAGATCACCAAAGTAAGAACATCATATTTACAACTGGAGAATATGTGCAACTCAAAACAAATGTCTGTTAACAAAAACCAAGGTCATAATTTTCAGTACAAATGTCAAGACAATTGTACTGTATGGAGTGGAAGCCTAGAGAACGAAGAAAGCCATCCACCAGAACATACAAAGGTTTATTAACAGTTGTCCACACAAAATACTTCGGATCCGTTGGCCAGATACTATCAGCAACAACCTTCTGTGGAAGAGAACAAATCATATCTCAGCAGAGGAAGACATCAGGAAAAAGTGCTAGAAGTATATAGAACACACACTGAGGAAAGCATCCAACTACGTCACAAGCCAAGCCCTCACATGGAATTTTCAAGGCCAAAGGAAAAGAGTAAGATTAAAGAACACATTACGCCGAGAAATGTAGACAGATATGAGAAAAATGAACATCAATTGGATAGGGGTAGAAAAGAAATGCTGTTTGGCGGTCTATGCTCCTTTGAGATTAACAGGCGTAAATAAGTAAGTAATATATAAATATATAATCAAATTAATAAATCGGTGCCAAATGTATGTATTGTAAAAGAATTACTGACAATCATACACCTACACCGAATTATTAACTTCAGCAGTGTTATGAATGAGATGAGTAAACCTGACATGGATTATACGATCATCATCGTCACTTCACGGATCGATCAAGATTGAATATGTTGACCGTTAGATCTCAACTTATTCATTTAAATATAACGCACTTCTCACAAATGCAAAGTCCTTCGAGTTCGATTTCTAGTGCAGTTATAACTGTACACTGATGATGAGTACCATACTAAAATGACGCAGCAGTTCATTATACCATAGCTTTCGACTTATCTACGACTCAAATCAATATGTGTCGAAAATAATCTTAATTTCATACTTCTTGTTTACATTAACTCAACATTGTCATGATATCTGTCATTATAATATTGACCGAACTCTTTGAATCAAGTTGTACCAGATAGCAGATATTCAAAGTATTGGTTCAATAATAACATTATTAATATAAGAAACCAGATAATTGGTTGTTCCCTCTTCTAGAGAACACAAATAGTATCGTTTTGTTTAGTTATTAACACTTACAGACTTGATGGTAATTTATCTGAAACTTGATGAATTTGTCGAGATCTCATTAAATTCTTATAATCTTTGTCGTCTGTATCTGAATCACTAGTATGTGGTGTATCAGGATTCTTTTGCATTGATCGACGAGGTGGAGGTGGTGGTTCTATCACTGATTGATTTATTGACGTACTAAGAGGTATTGATATAGTAGAAGGTGAATTTGTTACAGCTGTGCTTATTGTTGTTGGTGTAGGGGGTGCTGGTGCTCTGGAATTTCGATAACGTTTTTGTTTTCTATTAGGACGAGCACAATAACTATCTGAAATTTCTTGAGACTGAGATGGAGAATTTTGAGATAATTTTGATAACACTGGTGGTGGTGGTGGTGATGACGATGATGATGGTGATAATGATTGTAATTCAACATTTTCATCAGAGCATATTTGACTAGATGAATTACTGTACAATTCAGTTTCTTTATTATGAAGTGATTGTGCAGTGTGTAATCTGTAAAAATGAATTTTTTTCAAAAAAGAATCATAAATTTTAAAATCTCAGTGAAGATATAGCCGAAATACTTAAAGTACATACATTATTGAATCTAGTTAACGACCCAATGTATTTATTTACTTACTTACGCCTGTTACTCCTGGTGAAGGAGCATAGACCGCTCACCAGCATTCTCCATCCAACCCTGTCCTGGGCAATCCTTTCCAGCTCCTTCCAGTTCCTATTGATTCTTTTCATATCTGCTTCTATTTCCCGACGTAATGTGTTCTTTGGCCTTCCTCTTTTACGCTTCCCCTTCAGGATTCCAAGTTAGCGCTTGCCTCGTGATGCAGTTTGACGATTTAATGTATTTACTGGTTTTAATAAAATCTGATTACTCAAATACAAACCTAATTACTGTAACATTCAAGTTCGTTGGCAGATTACTCTCTGCGTATTTACTTTGATAAAACGATAAAATAATTCATGAATTAAATATAATGTTAAGTCCGTTTACGCTCCTTCTTGGAGTTCAACTATTTTTGCGTATTAACTTATACTACTTGTATATAAATTCAGTAACACGTTTCGTTTTTAATAACATTTGAACATAGTGTATAGTTGATGTCCTGTAACATTCTTATTTCTTTTCATAATGACATTCACTTTGTTTATTGTTATAATTATATTCTCTAAACAGGTTTTGTATACTTTTGAAGCCTGTTTTCCACTTGCAATTGGTCCACATTTTCGGGCTCTTAGTAGCCGTTTGTTTATTGATGATCTGTAGTAACTTACCAGTCGTTATTTGCGATATTGTATATTGTAATTACTTTTCCTGTCATTATTTGAGACATATGTTTCTCTTCTACGAATATAAACGTGTTAGCCAGCATAAATACTTCCGCAATTGAGGTTTACAATCAATTTACTTATATTTTGTCATAATAGGACAGTTTTTTAGATAACTCTTGGACTTTAGGACTGTCTGTCAATTGACTTAATGTTACGCAATAAGTAAATGTATCTTATAAAAAAAATAATTTAAACTGTTCATAGGTAACGATAAATGACAGTCTGTTGCTAATCGAAACAAAACGTTTTTCTATGAGTACTTTCTAAATGTTCACATGTTAATTGGATAAAAAGACGAGGATCTATCAAGTTCTTTTTCAGTATAATCCAACATTATGGCATTGAATAATGTATTGATTATCGATATGTACCACAAACATATCGATATATTTCTAAAAATCTGTAAACATACACAACTTACATAGTAACTGGTGATAAAGACTTTGGTGAACTATGATGGACAATATCATGAAGATCTTCAGAATTACTATTATTATTATTATTCTGAATTGATTCCAACAAATTATTATTGATTTGTTTCATTGAATAAACTTTTTTACAAGGACTTTGTTGTGGTGTTGTTTTATTCGAACTAGTTATATCACCTATATCCAAATCTTCTTCAGGTACTGTTGATAAAAATGATGTATCCATTAATAAATCATCATTATTAACATTATTTATAATACTAATATCGGTTTTATTCAATATAGTTGATGATAATGATGATAATGAATTAGGAATGGATATTAAATAATCATTTAATGATGAAACGGATGATGGAAGTATCATATAAGTAGGAAATGCATTTGTTGTCAAGGATAATTGATCATTATTTAATTTTGACTGTGGTATATTCACATATTCATTCTAGTTTAAAATAATAGAAACAAAAAAGAAAAGTTCGAATGTGTTCATTAGCAATAATAATAAATGATATAAATTTAGAATACAAATGTTGAAGAACAGGAATATCTTCTAAGACAAAATCAGTCAGTCAGTCAGTTACAACGTAGGATCAGGCACATATATGGGCATCAGTCCAAGTTGCCATACCGCATTAACACAACAAGATCAACACCGGATTCATAGAAGTAGTTAATTCAGTGGTAGTAGTGTATAAAAGAAAGATCGAATATAAGGATATAACAGAGGGAGAAAGAATGAGTTGGTAGAAAAAAGGTATGAAGCTATTTGATTCTCATAGTTTAAGGAAAGACAAAGAGTGTATACACCTACATCATTGTGATCAATTCTGAGCCATGTCACCTACAATTTCTAACCATTAGTTACGATAGTCACGCGGACTCCAACCATGTAGTCTGCATCTGCTAACATAGCTGAGACTAGAAGTTAGTGACTTCAATGACTGATGCTACGTTTTGGTTTGTCCGCACCTGTCTTCCAACCACCCCCAACACTAGTCAGTATTAGGCGTCATGATAATCGATGTTCAGGCATATGTAATACGTGGCCCAACTATCTCAGTCAATGAAGATTCACAACCTTATCAACTGATTTATCATCATTTCCTAATACCCTGCGTCTAACCTCACTATTACATACCCGGTGTAACTTAAAGAGTTAACTTGGAAACAATGTAGCAGTGGACAGTTGTTTCCGTTTAGTTTTGAGCTTATCAAAACTCTTCATGTTGTTGTCATCGTTATCTAAATTCAGATTGATTTGATTGCAGAACTTTGATGACATTGTCCAGAATGATAATGATAATAATGTTTTCAGAATGTTTATAAATGCTTTCAAGTAAAATCATCTACCTCAAAAAAACTCATTGATACTACGAAGCATCCAGTTGAACTATTAATCTCTGTCAAAATTAGTATTTTACTTACAAAACACTCATCATATAATCAAGTGCGTAGTCAATGTTCTATATGTTTGACTAGACGTACTAATTAATTCATGTATTACAATGTACAATCGCTTAATTTTGAGATACACAACTGTTTAGAATACTAGATCCTCAGAAATCATTTGATAAACTTCTTATTTTTGTATTTTCATTGTGAAAAGTTTGATTTTCTCATATGGAAGAACCTTCAACGTTATTGGTTAGTTTTCTCTTTTAGTAGGCTATTTGATAATACTTTTCATATACATTTTTGTATTGTATATATTACGCATGAGTTCTATGTTTGTTATTCGTTCTTCTGGGCTGTTTGTGGAGTTTTATATTTATCCGGCTAAATCTGATCTTCTTCTAGTTAGTAGATCTGTGGTGCGGAGCAACAGTTTAGCTTGTTCTGTTGTTGCATTGTTGATTTTCGTTTCGTTCTCTGGTTCAAGGTGACATCTTAATTTCTCGAATATAGCAACAACATGTATTGAAACTACTGATACTTATCATTAGTTATTAAAACTGAAAAAGGTAACCTAGGTTTAGAACATAGGAAAGCTGAGTCTAGTAATCAACAAGCTATCTCTCTGACCACTCTTTATTCAATGAGTAGTTATTAGATAACTAAATGTAAAGATGCACTAAAAACTTGGATTCACTAGGCGATCTCAGCTACATCACCAATGAAAGCCTGAAAGACATTGACGGCCGTTCCGCCCTAATACGGGACTCCTCAAAAGTACCAATCCACGAATTCACACGCAGGACTTGGACTTAGAACTTTCGGTCTCGCGCGTGGACGCTTAACCTCTAGACCACTTAGTCGGCTCATAAATATACTATAATCTCCACAAATTTCCATACTGACAAAATGTACGTTGTAGAAAGTCAATCGTTCCATCAGTAAAATACACGGACCAGTCATTTGTTTTTACTATTATTTTGACAAAGAAATTTAACCGTCGTTGCCTCAAACAGTATCACTTAGGATTAAGCGGTTTGGAGCCATTGACCAGAAATCCTAGACTTAAATTTCATACTATCTGACACTCAACGTGGGAATGATTCTCCTCGTGTTAATCGGACAGGCTTCATTCAGCTTCATAGTCTGAGTTGATACCACTGAGCTAATCAGGATAATACTGACCTACTGTTTGTTGATCAAGTAGTATTGGTCACTGTCATGTTTATTTAGCGCTGCACTGATATAAAAAAAAAGAGCACGTCATCATGATCAACTAAGACTAAATCGATAGAATCTAATCGTCACTGAAGGGTTATATAATTATGACATTTGTCAATAATCAAACGGTAAACAATAGTGAATAGTGAATTTTCAAAATAGTCAATATATATTTGGAGTGTTACTAGTCACCTAACTTATCGAATATAATAATCATCGTTATCCGGAATGGGTAAATATATTCTATAAACTGTAAACGTTTCGTTAACATACTACTTATCAGTGTATATGGTTAATTGTTTGCTTAAACAATAATTGACTTATTATGCTTTACTTAAACAACAAAAAAGATTCAACAATGATCAATTCTGATCAAAATATTTTCTTCTAATTGTTCAATTTTTAAAAAAACGACCTTATACACTTAATGACTATATGAAGAGAAAACAATTGAAATAACTTGCCCGATCTACAAGTGATTGGGGTGAATAACTTCCAAGTAGGTTTGCAACATTCGGAGGAGTATCACTATTGAGAAACAATTGAACAAAAAAAGACAAGCATTTAAAAGGGAATAATTAATAAAACGATATCAATGTTCAGTAGGAAATTATTCGATTCTAACATTTAAAATTTGTTAGATAATAGTTATAGTACTTATAATGAGATTAAGTAGTCACAGTTCATTTTAGATGTAAAGATATTATGAAGCAATGATTTGCTACACATAGTTCCCTTTATCATTTTGAAAAGAGTAAGAAAAAAGATTCTAGCAGAATAGCATGGATTCATTTCTATTTCGTAGGTTCTCGTCAGTTGCTTACAACCTGTGATATTTAGAAATCATAATTAAATAATGGGTTTCCATTACTTACATGAAAAGGTTTGGTTGGAAGTTATATTGAAGATATATTCGTATAGTATAACAAGGGTGTAAATAAATTGAATAGACTGAGTATTGTAAATATATATACCATATATGAAAGAATATTCTACAACCTTGATTATGACAACAGTTCAAAAGTGGGTTAGAAACAATTGATTACATAATGAATAAACATTGATAGGAATATAGTGAGTAGAGTTCAGTTGAAAGATAGTTGAAAAAATAAAATAAAATAAATGATGTAATAGATACAAAAGAAAAAGATTTTTAAGGTGCAGCGAAAGAATATTTATCACCAGGGCAAGGAAAGATTAACCACCGTCTACTTTTGTTAACACATAGGTCAGGTTTTTGACGCCTGATGGTAACGGCTTCAGCAAACATTAGAAGACTGGAGTTGGCTGCTTACTAATCACCCTAAAGGATTGTAAGGTATCTACTTGATGTCCTGTATCAAGGAGATGTTTAGTGATTGCACTATTCAGAGTCTTTCTTTCCCTTGTTCTAAGACTTTTTGGAACATGTTTAAAAAATCGAAGATATGCACTCCTTTCAGTTCGGCCAATGTAGGTGCTTTGGCAGGTATACGTAAATTTATAAATACAGTTGGCGGTAACATGATTTTTAAATATCACAAGTTGTAAGCAGCTGACGAGAACCTACGAAATAAAAATGAATTCATGCTATTCTGCTAGAATGTTTGTTCTTGCTCTTTTCGAAGTGATAATTCGGTAGTGATAAACATTTCAAATAATAAATTACCATATAATGATAGCAATGTACTTTATCTTGAGCAAGATCTGATGATCTTTGATAGGCTTTATGTAAAGTCATGGATGGGTATTGCTGAATAGTTTTTTAATCCGGATAAATAATCCAACTTACTAGTGTTGTTAATAGTTTTTCATCCTATACTAATCCTGTAATATCCTAGTGAAGATTAATTTATCGGCAGCTTGTGAGAGCTATTCAAAAAGAACAGTATTATACATATATTCTTATTGTAACTAGATTATGCAAATCTATAATCCTTTTACTATAGATTGTTTTTTGCACCTATAAACTATTATTATACGATTTATACTCAGTTCATTATAATTACAGTTGCTCACAATCACAATCACGTTTTGGTTTGATCTTGCACTATGTAAAGTGAATGCTAAATAAAGATTTGCCATCACTTTATCTCTTTCTCATGGATAGAAAAGTGTAATATGATGTTTAATACAATGAAATTAATCCATCGAATCTTTACACATTGATGTAAAGCGTTGTTCATGTATTCACAAGCTAACTGAATGTAAGATTGAGATTTGTTACAATATTTCAAGATATTTTGCTGGACACTTTTTACAACAATCAAAATTTCGATAGTAGTAGGAAGGAATTATCGTTACTGTTTTTGTAGAACTAGATTTAAATGTTGATCTAGAAGTAAAGCGTTTATTGTAGGAAATAAACGTCCAGTATTCCATCGAGGAGGAGGAGGACAGCTGACAGATGCATTCCAAGTAAGGAACGGAGACAGAAAAGGCTGTCTACTTTCTCCCTTCCTATTTTTTCCGACGGTCGACTGGATTATGAAGACCTAGACATCTGAGGGAAAACATGGCATACAATGGACTTCGCAGATGACCTACTACTACTTCATCAGTTGAAATGGCTGAGACATGTGTTACGTATGCCCAACCACCGATTGCCTCGGCGAGCGATGTTTCATGGTGTAGGAGTAGGTTGGAATAGATCTACGGGTGGCCATACCAAAACATGGCACAAGTCCATGAAGTCACTGACAAGTGGACATGTTGTTAGGTGTAGACTACCTGCTGGGGATCTACGAGATGATAGCAACCAATGGTTAGAGACCTTGAATGACATGGTTGAAAATCGTTTGCAATGGTTCAGGTGCATCGACTCTTTGTTTTCTCCCGAATTTTAATCTTTTGAATTATTCATGTCCCTTTTTTCACTTTCCAAATTTATTTCGCTGGATTATACGCCTCAAATGACATCTTCAAACCCTACTCTTTCCGATTACTGCCTATACTTTAACTATCTCTACCACTATGGTATTTGAATTGATAATTTTATCGCTGCGGTAATGTGGTATGGCAACTTGAACTGATGTCCGTAAGTACGAATTTCTAAGTTGTTGTTCACTGACTAACATACTATATACAATTTCAACAATATTAATTAGAACTAAGCCCTTTAAGGGATATGATTTTTCATGCCCTTATATATTTAACCTTTATTTAACATTGACAATCAAGTTATTCTGTAAATGTTTAAGACGTAATCGACTTGAAATTTGTCATTTTCAATTTTATCGATTATAACAAAACAATGATAATTTCAGATATATAACTGTGTAGAGTTTAAATTGATTTGAATCTTCATCTTGATGTTTAGGACTGTAATTGATCAGTCTCTTAGCGGCATATTTGCATCCTATGCCCACTATCTCGATATTCAATTAATTCACAATAATTATAAACAGAGTTGGATGGTGTCTTAAAATCGAATAGATGACGTTTCATCCTATTTTGGACTCGTCAGCTGGATGTACTTGCATCTCAGAATTAATGTTCCACAGCTAGCTACTCTCCGATCTTTGTGTGGAGTTAAATGAAGAAGTTGTCAAAAAAAATCTTTATCGCTAGCTTATTCTCTTCTTCAATATCCTATGAGAAATTTTGATAATGTTTATTATAACTATACACAAAATCCTGGCATTATTGATTTTATCTTGATGTCTATGAATACCTTAAGTTATTTAATCAATGAATTTTGTAATGTACATTACATACGTAATCAGTAATAATAGTAATTTTCTAGTGGTAGATCATTTATTTTACTGTTTCAGGATTTTACTTGAGATTCAATCGTTTTATCTGAATCTTTCAATGAATTTACCATCGATTTGAATATGCAATAATGTAAATTACGAGGATTACAGTCAGAAAAAAGATTATTATCAGTATACTCCACACGGAATAGCTCCGTGTCGAGTAGAAACAGGTATCTACCTCAGTAAAATAGAAAATGGTCGCGCAATTTCGTGGATTGGTTGAGGTTAAACACTACCACAGTTAGATATCGACACAGTGCTCTAGAGGTTGGGCGTTCGTGCGCGAGACTGAAGGCCCTGAGTTCGAATCCCGCGAGACGAGATCGTAGATTCGCACTACTAAAGAGTCCCACGATAGGGTGACACACCCATCCAGTGCTTCCAGGTTTTCAATGCTGGTCCAACATCAATCAATTCATGATCTCAATCAAAAACAACACTATTGTCTATGAATATCTAGATCTTTACAATTGAACTATTTCATCAATAATTGATTTTTAAAAAAATATAATATAAATGACTTACTGATAAATAGTTACATTCCGTTCATATTGATTATCATGAATCTGTTCATAAAATTGATATTTATTTTGGTTTAAATTATTGTTAGTTGCATTGGAGTTTTCATCATGAACATCATTATTATCTGTTATCTTAAATAATCAATAATACCAAAAAAAAATTGTTACTATGACATTTTCAACAACAACAAAATTACAAAAATAAAAATGGACAAAATGAATTATGTAATAATTAATGACTAATAATGGACGGAATATAGGACTTACATATTTTTATCCTTAGGAAAACTGACTAATAGTTTAGTAATGGGAAGGGGTTTTGTGGAGATTTTAGTAATTTCAATAGTTGAGATCATGAGTCGATTGAAACTAGACCACCATGGAAAACCTGGAAGCATTGGACGACCGTTCCGTCCTATTGTGGTCTCAACTGTTGTAATAGTTTAGTAATTATATTAATGGTAACTAAGAGAATTTGAAAAGTATACAACAGAAGAGTGACCATCAGAAGGAAATCTAAATATCGAGGGAATATTAAAATTAGCTCATTGATATGTTCAATATATATTTAGATTGGTTTATGAATTCAATAATTAAAATTATTACAATCTTCACAAATTTTAATTCTGATAATAAACATCTACTCTCTAGTGACAAGCTTCAAGATGGATTTCCTGGAGTTATAATTAGAAGCAGTAATCTGTGGAGTCTAACCCGTGTCGAGTAGAGATAGTCATCCACCTCAAGTAATGGATGAAGGGGTTGCGCAAAATCGTAGATCTAATGAAGATAGTCTACAGGTGTTAAGCGTTGGAGTGTAAGAATGAATGTCCTTGGTTTGAGTCCCATGTGAATGGTCATGAATGCGCATTCCTGATGAGTCCTATACAAGAATGGAATGGTCATTCAGTGCTTCCGGTTTTCTAATGGCAGTCTAGCTTAGATTGACTAATGAATTCAATTATTAAAATTTGAAAAAATGAATAACAATTTTAGGTGGAATAATTTTAAACATCTGACCTTCTTCAAATCTCCACCTATTTGACAAATAAAGCACAGGAAATTTGAGCGCTAAATCATGATTATGAATTGACATAAATTACAACAGGTAACGTCCATTGAATTAGACATCGCTTTATTAACTCATTTTCTCAGAATTCATTCTGTGAATTAGATACGTTCATAAAGGCAGAATTTTCTATGATCAAAAAAGTCTCTGTTAATAATGTAATTAATTCCTCCTGGAATAATGCAAGTTCTCAAATACTAAGATGTTATTTCCTGAAATATCTATAAAATGAATGTTCACTTATCACTTCATAATTAACATCTTGTAAAACCAACGGAGAAAAGTTTTTGATGTAAAAACAATTTAACGTAGTCTCATTTCAATTGTAATATGCTAATCAGAAAGCATGAACTTGTTTTACAGATTAGTTTAATAATTCAAAGTTGAAAGCATTTAAGTCACTAAGAACAATGTTTTCATGTTTACAGTTGTACTACTATTATGGATGATAGTAGTTAAACTTTTAAAAAAGAAATAAAACTTAAGCAATCCTAATTCAGTTAAATCTACATAACAATTCGATCATCTATTAAGGTTTCTTTCTCAATTACAGTATATTTCAAAATTTATGCCATAGTGACTCATATCTGAAATTCTCAAATCTTCATATTGAAATGTCTTAAGCTTGTTATCTCGGATAGAAGTTTCTCAATAAGTTACTATAGGTCGATTTGACCACATTTAAAATTTGAGAGAAAAGAGACCCCATAACACAGTGTTACGGTATCAAGGACGATACAATAGGTTTATTTATTCATAATAGAAAAAAACTGACTCTCTTTAGATAAGAAATTCTGAGAAATAATGTTTTTCACTAAATTGGATGTATTCGCTAAACAAGTGGTCTACATAAACAAAAATGAATATCTATTATCTAATATTAGCTGATGTCTTTAGGCAAAAAACAGACTGAGTTCAGTTGGATACTCTTTGAAAACTAATAAGACGTACAAGTTGCTTTGCCACAATATGCATTCACAAACCTTCAATGTCTCGAACTCAGATCGCATAAACATCAAACAATTGAGTTAGCAATTGATGGTTCAGATTTCCAACATTAACCTATTCACTAACCATAATCAGTAATTATCGGTGATAACTATTTCACTATTGACATTGTTGAACTTCATCTGCCAAGTCCTCTCATTAAAACTTTAGGAGTGGTATTGTTTGATTTCTAGTCGGTATCCGACTGTTGTGTAGTCTTTGTCAGTATGAAGTTGTGAAGATTGTCGAACCTCATTGAAATCATGAAACGATCTGAGCACGATCACCATTGGAAATCTAAAAACACTGGACGGCCGTTTTGATCTAGTATAGGAATCATCAGGAGCGGGCATATATGACGTCAACACTGAAGATAGAACCCAGGGCCTAGGATCCCACACGCGAATGCTTAACCTTTAGACCACTGAGCCCTTATCCCACAGTGTTAATTTCTAACGTTTTTCAACACGCGACACTGCGCTGCCGCCTTTTATTGTCTTTGATGAGTCACTGCTTCACATCTGACACCGTTTAGTCCTCATGCTTTATATTTCATGGAACGTCTAGCAAAGTTACACGTGTATTTATCTAAATTGATGTAGAGCTTCAAAGTTTCCATTACATTATTAGGGCGATTAATTGGTTGCCAGAATTCACAACTGACTGTCAGGGACTTTCAATTACTGTTTAATGTGAAAATAATTTTTATCACAGACTGATACTAAATGAAAAACTACAGAAAATTCGAATTCCGTAAGCATAAAATGTCTAGCATTAAACATTAAATAAAAATAGACGGTGAATGAAATTCCTCGCTAACTTTGAACTGTAATTCATGCTGAAATAGTCACACACACACACACACAGAGAAGAAGATTGGACTACCGAATAAAATGCCCAAATGTTCATTCACATATATATCACCTCCTTAGGGAATTGACCCACTGACCCCGATGTAGTGCACTTGACCTTATGTTCATTTTTGATTACCATCGATTGACCTTTTGAGTCCTAGATTCCACTACTAGCCATTATCCATCTTTACTTAGAATGCACGTGAATTAAAACAATGTCGAGGCAATCAGCCCACAACGCACATATGCCAATAAGAGACTGATCAATTTCAATCGCAAATAACAATGGGAAGATTCAAGTAAACAATACCAAGTGAATTTAGATAGAAGTTTACAGAAGTGTACAACAATTGTAAGACTTTGGATTGTTTCAATTAAAATGGAGTTACTTTATAGACATGTTAACATATGCACAGTGCTAATTTCTAAAATCACCCAATACATGACACTGCGCTACCATTTTCTATTGTCTTCGATGAGTAAATGTTTCACATCTGACACAGTTTGGTCTTCGAGTTATAAATTCCATTCAACATCTAGCGAATTTACACACATGTATTTATCTAAATTGGCTTAAAAAGTATAATCTTTCTACGGTATTATTTGGACGAGTAACTAATTGCTTGAGTTCACGATTACAATCCCCTAAATGGTAGTCTTATTCTTTTTTATTTTTGGAAAAAATGAACCCTCCATCCAGAAGGACGATGAAAGCTCCACGACCAAACCATCCAGCTCAGAGAACAGAACCCTCCATCCATAATGTATGATGATACTGTTACATTCTAAGCTGATTAACAATCTAAATGTTAATCATTCATTTCTAATCCTGATTTAAAGTAATCATATTAGCAATAACAATTCAATATCCTCATTTTACACTCTCAATGAAATTTTGATAATCTACTATTGTGGTGCGTGCTACTTATATTGATATAAGTAGTATATGACGCGAGTCAGTAATGTAATGTCTGGCAGCAGAAGATGGGAAAGATCAAGAAAGGAAGAACGGGAATAGAGAGCAATTAGTATGGAAATGCAAGAACAGCGAAGTTCGAGACAATTATTGAACATTTCGCAAATTATGTATTATCGTATAGATTTTCTATTTTACCAAGTAACTCTGTGATTTCGTGCTGAATATAGTTCGGTTATACCCACCCCTGTTCCCCTTCACTACACTATCATTGCTTAAGGAGGTTTATGTACTAATATAGACAGACTCCTACATAGGATTTCTAGTTCTTACATGATCATTCTATCCATTGTTTTTTTTTCTGTTTTTTTTTGTTTTTCTAAAATGTCGGACACATTTTAAACATCAGGATTCCATTTCATTCATGCAATCTATCTAATATGATCGAAGTAAATTATAATTATAAGTGACATCAAAATAAAGAGAAATATAGAATGAAACATTAAACAAACATAGATAATTTGAATGAAATTCCTCGTTGATTTTGAACTGTCATTCATGCTGAAATACTTACAGAGAGAAGGAGAGCGAGAGAGAGATAGAAAGAGCGAGAGATGGGGAGGCAAGGAGGATGAATGTTAGAATTTTTATTTGTGTATCTGTGTGTATGTGATGAGGATGATGATGATGATGATGAATACAGTCACAAAGTTGTTTGTAAACAATGAATTAAATTGTAAAATAATAAAAAAAATTTCCTGGTTAAAATCAATCGCAGATATGAGAATACCAACAACAACAACAAAAAAAAGAGAAATATATATTTATCATGTATGGTAGAGTAATATAAACTACTACATTGGATAAAGTGAACTGTGAGTTAAGTCATTCATATTCAAATACAAACTATCAATTATCGACAGCCGTTTGACTATCGTAACTTATGGTTGGAGACTCAGGGTGACATGGCTGAGAATCAATCACAATGATGTAGGTATATACACTCTCTATCTTCCCTTAAACTATGAGATTTAAATCACTTCATATTTTTTTTTCTATCAACTAATTCTTTCTCCCTCTGTTATATCCTTATTGCCATCTTTCTTTTATACATTACTGCCATTGAAGTGACAACTTCTATGAATTTGATGTTCATCTTGTTGTGCTAACGAGGTATGGCAACTTAGACTGATGTGCATATATGTTCCTGGTCCTACGTTGTAACTGATTGACTAACTGACAGATTGATTATGAATTCGATTAAAATGGAATAACAGTATATGTTTTGTTATGTTAAGGAATTTATAAACGAGATAAAATTAATCAGTTTGATAAAAGAAATCAATTGAACCAGGATATGAAGTTCAATTTATTATAAAATACACTTTTTTTCAATCTTAATTTGTGAATAAGAACTTCAAGACAAGAACATAGACGAAAAGCTAGAATATTCTATGACTAATAAATCATGGAAATCTATGTATGTGAATGACCATTTCCCTCAGGATTGTGAATACATCTTTATGAAGTGTATCAGTTGGTTGAAAATCCATTTCTATGATCTTTTTTTGCTCATTACCTCCAGCTAACTAATATAAACAATGAAAGTTGAATAATTTACGTGAACATTTCTGACAATTTTGAATTTAGACTGAAGTATACTAAGATTTTTACCTATATTAGTAGTTGCTTTGGTTGCTAGAACGGACTTGGGCCTTGTACCTTCCGACGAACATATGCTTTCATCATGAGGTGTCATAATTCCTTTAAATGAAGATCCTTTAACTCCCTGGTCAGAGCTTAAATGCTTTAATTTGTTTATCCCGGCTGGAGTCTTTCTGGCGAATTTTTTTATACAGGATGGGGTTGCTGTCCTCATACCCACCCTTCCACCGTTGTATGAGCGTGGAACCGTCAGTTACTCTCGAAGAGCAACAGGCAGAGTTCGATGGAGAATCCTGGTGGGCGGCCTATGCTTCTCCATAAGGAGGAACTGGCGTAAGTAAGTATATTAAGATTTGGAGAAAGAATAATTATTCTCATGTTTTAACCGGAATAATTTTGAATTGTAAACTGTTTGAATAAATACCAATTACATATTCATTTAATTAACGTTATGACTATATATATGAGATCTATGTACTTCGAATGACCTACTTTAATTACTACATAGTTGAATTAATGAGTCGATTAAAGCTAAACTTCTATGTAATACCAGGGAGCGTCGGATGACCGTTTCGTCCGAACACGGGACTCGTCAGCAATGCACAACCCACGATCCTGCTCGTGAGAACCGAGCCCAGGGTCTACGGTCTCGCGTGGGAACGCTCAAACTCTAGACCACTGAGCTAACATTCAACGGTGTTAATGTTCAGCTGCAATCAATCCACGAAATTGCGACACTGTCCACCATTGTCTTCAGTCAGCAAAGATAATCTCGTGAAATATGCAGCATTTTTCTTAATTCAAGCGTTTTTTTTTAGCGAGTTAGTTTTCTTCGGGATGGGGACGCTAACCCCATGCCCAACCCTCCTCCTTTACCCGGGCTTGGGACCGGCAGTAACTCTAGAAGAGCTACAGACTCCTTCACGAGAAGTAACAGGTGTAAGTAAGTAAGTAAGTAAGTTTCTTAATTCACTGTTGTTTCACAGTTCCCACAGAATGAAATAGAATGCTGTTTGTGTATAAGCCATTGTAGTTAAAAATATGAGGCTGACCGTTCAGTATCCTGTATATTCATCACTCTATATTATTTATTGTATTGAACATAAAATCCAAGAATATACTTTGATGAATATCCACCTATAGATTTAAGCTTACCGAAGACACTTACAATGTATTTCGAGTTTACCACACGAAAAAAAGTTTAAAAAAAACGTATATGACAAATAGCTGATCATTTAAATATTGGTTTCAATTGGCTCTATGATAATATTCAACTAGGAATAATCGAGATTATTCTAGTATGGACGAAATCGACTGTAAATCCAATGATAAGGCAGTTGGCTCAACAATACTCTTCAAACACTGGAATCAAATAAGATTATAAGTATACTAAAACAGCTTGTCATTCAAAGAGGAGAAAATAGATATGGAACAATTGTGTATATACAGATTATAACAAAATATTACCTCACATAGAAAAGTCAGTAAACGAAATGATACTAACCAATTGAAAAACAATCAACATCATTCAGAAATACTAAATTCAAAACAAAACAAAAAAGAAACCTAATTAAGATTATCAATACAAGAATCCAATTACCATTTATGAACATAAACTAGATTCTTCTAACAATAGTATACTCAACCAATAAGGGAATAACATCAATAATAAGTTAGTAACATGTTATCTATGACCCTTAACTAAATCTATGATGTATGCTATTAATGTTGACAGATATAAATAGCAGAAGGCTATAAAGTTATTAAGTAAATCACATACAAAATAAGTTTTACTTAACATAGCTAATCTATTCAACAGTTTTACATCACCATCTAACATAACAACTAGATTTCAATATTTACTGTAACACATTTCTATCGATATACAAATAGTGGTATTGCAGTCAACAAGAACACCGGTGGGGACAATCGAATGTTATCGACACAAACATACAGGACTTGTTGATAAAATCTAACAATCAAATAGTAAATACGTAATTTGCAAAATGTCCACCAATTGTCTCAAAATGACCCAGACTTCATTGTTCTTACATTTTCATGCAAATTGCATTCTGTTTCCATTCTTTACTGTTCGATCCTCTTGTCTCTCTGCCACCAAACATTCTGTTCGTGACTAAAGTCATATACTACTTACGTCGATATAAGTAGCACACACACCACATTATAAATTATGTCCAATTATCAAGTAATACGTATAGACGTATAACTATGTATATAGAGATATTATGATTCATATATTGTATACTATTTTATTCTTTATCCTTAAACTAAATCAAACCCAAACTGTGATATCTATCTATCTATCTATCTCTATCTTTTTTCTTTCTTTTAAAATGCATTGAATAAAATAAATTAAATTTCTCTTTCTCAAAGTTTCTCTGACCTAGTGAAATAGTTTTCATTGTTTCCTACGGTTTTCATTATTATTATTGTTATAACAGTGACTATGTTAATCAACCAACCAACGAAATACTAATAATAATAATAATAATAACGCGAAACTTTCAGTCGTTTTCATTTTCCTCTCTTAACCTAATCCTCTCTCTCGCTCTCGCTCTCGCTCTCGCTCTCTCCTTAATCATTGTCTACTACTACCAATTCAAACTCTGGCATCGTTTTCAACCCATTGACCTCATCAGGTAATTAGGTCATTATTTATGGACGATCAAAACTAAAGTGATTAGAGGAATAATAGGGCGAATAACAACAACGACAACAATAAAAAAATATATATATATATAGTTAAACACTTTTTTCTTTCTAGTAAACTGAAATCCAGTAAATAATTCTTTTTATACTTGACTAAGTTAACTAAAATGATTATGGTCAATTGGTAAACTGTGAATAATGAATAAAACAGAGGAACAAGAAGAAGAAGAAGAAGAAGAAGAAAGAAAAGAAGAAAGAAAGAAAGAAAGAAAAAATCAAGGAAAGAAAAAGATTATTATTATTATTATTATTATATCCCAAAACGAGATAACTGATAAGACCTACGTATTTGTTTTTTTCTAAGCGTGTAGTATAGTAACCGTAGAAAAATTGATTTGATATTTTCTTGGTTAAAAATTTTTTTACAATTCTATCTTATAATATAAACAATTGAAAAAGGTGTATTGAAAACAAACGGTGATTTAAGAAAGTAATTTTAGTAAATCTGTACGGAACTATGGATACACACTGTTGAGGAGTCCTATAATATTATGAAACCGGCGTTTCTGTGCTTCCATGTTTTCAATGGTAATCGAACATAGTTTCAATGGAATGAGTGACAGTCGAATTCTGTCATGATTGTAGTAAAAGCTAGAAGTATTGATTGTCATAAATGGATGTTAAGATATGTGCTGAAATGATCAATGTTTAAAGTAGTCACGATAAACTCTGGATCCCTTGAGTTTTAGTTGCTGACGTGGTTCCATATATATAAAAAAAGTCCTGCAATATGCTTTCTGATTTTTGAATTCTAAACAATCTCATTAAAAAATCTATACGCTAACACAATCTTTACATTTGATATATTCTACGATTTGCATTTATTCTCGTTTCTATTTAGAATGGTTAGTAAAATTAAGTGGCAACCACTTATCACTGAGTAATTTGAATAAACAGTATTAAAGCCACTAGAGTAATGGTTGAATTTCATTTAGATGAGATGCATTTAAATGACAGCATTCTATTAAGCTGGCTTTTCTGTTATATCAATTACAAGTGCCTATCAGGACTCAGTAGCTAAGTGGATAACGCGATGGCGTTTGAAGCGAACGGTACTGAGTTCAAGTCCCAGAGTGAACATCGACTCTGAGATGCAGGTACATCCAGCTGACGAGTCCCAAACAGGACGAAACGCGCGTCCTGGATTCCACTGCTAGCCACTATCCATCTTTGCTTATCAATTACATTGTGTTTTTTTCTAGCATACTACTGTATCACTGAAATCGAAGTTTAAACTACATCTATGATGTATGCTACTTATGTCTGTCAACATAAGTAGTATGTTATACCGGTCGAAAGTGGAAAACCTGGCAGCAGGAGGCTATGAAGATTGAGTTGAAGAGAATCGAAGAGAAATTTTTTTTAAAAAAGGGGTTGTGGACTGAAAGAATCTCATAAAATCTTTTACTAAGATACTCTGTGATTTTGTAATAAATACATTGGTTGTGTCCCACCTGCGTTGTAGTTCATTGTGTAGTGAACAAGAACAAAAGTGGGGACAATCGAATGCATTTGATACGAAATTGAAGAGCATCTCATTAAAATCTGAAAACCATATAATAAAAGGTTAATTTTCAGAATAATAATCCATCGTCTCAAGCTTGATTGTTTCTTTTGCAAATATCAGTTTATTGTCTCAGATTTCATTGTTCATGCACTTTCATACTAATTGCGTTTCATTCCCGTTTTTTTCCTTATACATCTGCTACTGAAATACATTTTATGCATGACCAACGTTATATACTACTTATGTGGATATAAGTAACCTACACCACAATTGCCCATATGTAAAATCTATTGAGTTACTTGACTTTATAAAGCTTTTGTAAATTTAAAGAAAACATGGTGTTGTGCCGCATTTTTTCAAAAGAATCTAACTTACATTCAAAGACATCACATATTAATTAATAATGGAAGTAAAATAAAGGGATTTAATCGGATTCTGGCTATGTACCTTAATTGCATATTGTCTATGCCAGACGACTTCAGAATTATCAGTGAATACGAACCTACACATTATAGACTAAAGTATTTTAAAATGATTGTGTCATATCCTAGTGAAGATCAAATCACATGTAACTTCTCAGATCTGTTAATCAACCCATATTCTATATGTATTCATATTGTATAACTATTCAGTTACTAGATTATGTATGTCTATATTCCTCTTATTATAAACTTCATTTTGACTTATAGATTATTATTATACGATTAACTGTCCTCAAGTTATGTCCAGATTATTAATTACAGTCTTCCACGTTCACAGCCACATTTTGGTTTGATCTTGTATCTTGTATAAGTGTTATTTCCTATTTTACGGTATGATGTGATTTGTTTGGCTGGTATATAAACTAAGTATGTTTGCAATAAACAATTCGCATAGTGGAAGCTGTTAATGGGATTCTGGACTTAACTGGACGTGCTAGACAAACATAGGACCAATAAGGACGCTAGGTTGCTCATATCGATTGAACGTCATTGGTTTGGTACAGTACTAAGATTGAATAGGTCGTATTTCGATTGGCGGATAAATCACGTGATAACTAGACTAGCTTAAGTTCACAACAGATTGATATGACATATATGTTAAAATGAAATAAGATAATAATCGAAAATTCGAATTGTCATGGGGTAAAAAAAAACAATGACAACTGGCTTCTTGAAAATATATAGATCATCTTCACTGAGGTTAATCTGTCAACTACTTTATCGAAACTTAGTAAAGCTACATTTCGGTTGCTAATTAATTATTTTTAAAAAAAAGAAACTTTCAGATCTCAACATTTTAAACCGTATCCATTATGTGTAACGCATACATACGTAAATGAACAATCTCACTCATTGCCTTCATCAGTTTTCTTCAGTATTTACTTCACTTCCAAGACGAACATATTGACCTATGTGGAATTATTGAGCTGAAAATACTTGTGTCCCATCGTTGATGTTCATACCGAGACTCTAACTCAGTGTCCTTCACTTAAAATACTAACACGTTATCTATTTAGTTATTGACTCCAAATAAGTGATGGGTTGTATAATGAAGACAAATTGAGCCTTGCCTCTGTGGATGTCAAGATCTGCAACTTATCAGTGTAACTATGTTTTACAAACAAAATGCTTGTAAATGGTGTTAATATCAAGGCAATTCGTTCAGGATACAAAGATATCAAACTGACTGATCCGTTGAAATCTTTAACACTGACAACAGAGACATTCCAACCTAATGAACAGAAATAAATCATCTACACTTGTTTGAGAAATAATATGTTATCTTTCATCTATAATTGCAAACATTTATTTCATTCAAACTGTAAGCACTTGATGTAATGAATTCATAAATCAATTATTACTTTGAACATAGTTCTCGGTATTTTTCTTGAAGATCAATATGCTAAACATTAATGGCATCTTCAGTAAACTAAACTATTTACAATAATCATAACAACTACCATATATTTATATATAGATCCAAACAAACAAGAAATAAATGTCGTTAGTAGGTATTCTTAATCCATAGAGGATATGATATTGACTCTTCAGTTCTGATGCCTAAAGCTTAACCTTCAATGCTTACTGGTCTCCAATGGTTATTCATAATTTAAATCAAATTCAATAGTTTACAAAATAAACGATAATAATATTGATTAGAAATATTGATTATTTTTTACCGTTTTCAATTTTGATAAATTCATTTGTTGTAAATGATTTGTAACCAAGGATCGATTTATGTTTTCTATTGCATTTACATTACATGGTTGAGCTAATGGAGGTAATGAAAGTGATGTTTTTAATAAAGAAGTATCATGATGATGATGTTGATGATGATGATGATGATGAAGTGGAGGATCAACAGGAGTAGGTTTATTCAATCGATGAATCAATGGAGATGTTATAGATACAGATGTTTGTTTAGTATTAAATGTTGGTTTAGTAATGATAGATGATGTATTTGTAGGTGGTCTAAATGCAGCTGGCGTTTTTGTACTATATAATTCATATTCTAATCCACCTGTAATGAAACAAAAATAGATATGGAAACTCGAGGAATGTACCGAATTACGTTATTTAGTGTGTAAAGGCAGTTAATGAATACTGTTAAAATGTAATCTAAATTAGAAATAATGTAAAATAGAAAAAAAATTTTTTGATCCACGATGTATATTGAAAAAGTAACCAGATTATATCAAAGTGTTGGGATATTCAGAAAAATATCCCAATCATTATCATGTTAAGTCTAATGGTGTCCTTGGACTTTGAATGAACAATTCTTATTGGTCAATGTTTATTTCACTTGTTAAATATTGTACAAATGTTGTTTTCTATTTTATGGTACGATGTGGTCTGGTTGATTGGTATATAAACAGAGTATGTCTGAAATAAACGACCTGATCTGATTCGATTCGATTCGATTCATATTACAGAAGCTGAATGTGTTAAATAACTAAACTATTCATATTCGTGTTCCTCTTATCATAAGCTTTATTTTGACCTATGAACTGTTATTATGTGACTTACCATTCTTGAGTTATGCCCTATCTATCAATTACTATCTCCCTTATTCACAGCTACATTTGACTAAATCTTGTACAAATGTTGTTTTCTATTTTATGGTACGATGTGGTCTGTTTGATTGGTATATAAACTGAGTATGTTTGAAATATAACGATTCATATTGCACAGCCTGAGATTGGTATTCTGGACTCAACTGTCTGGGATAGACAGGGGAGCAGGGCCAATCAGGACTCTAGGCCGTTCGTGCGTGTTTTACGTGTCATTGATCCGATCGATAATTCGCTGTGCTCTAATCTGCAATCCACAAGACACAATACAAAGTATAAATGAAGATAGATAATGGTTAGCAGTAGAATTAACAAAAAGTGCTCCTTCTTGTTTGGGATTAGTCACATGCATGTACCTTTATCCCAGTATTTATGCTCACAATGGAACGCGAACCCAATACCTTTCGCTTGAAAAGTTAATGGAAATTTATAAGGATTATTTAAAGTCTAAACAAATATGAAAAAAAGTTTTCTTCTTTACTAATATATGACAGCAAAGTATCTATTATGGTCAGTAATCATTATCAACGTGAAACCTAAGATGAATTTGTATCATTTTTACGATGTCCCAGTTTGATAGAAATGAAATCTAATAATTGAATTCATGAGTCAATTAAAGCTAAACCATCACGGGAAACATGGAAGCACTGGACGGCTGTTTCGTCTTATTGTGTTACTCATCCGTAGTGCATATCCACAGTTGCACCACGTGAAGTTTGAACCCAAAACCTATCGGTCTCGGGCGCGAACGCTTAATCTCCAGACCACTGAGCCGGCATCCAGGTTGTCTAGGTTAACGTATCATCCTACACTTATATATCGTTATCAGGTAATTCATTTCTGTTGGTTATTACTTTAGTAATCTGCCAATTTAAGATGAAACAGAATGAAACTTTAAAAAGTTTATTCTAATCAACTTATCACAGAAATATTAGGTGTAAGATTACAAATTTCAATCACTTTACTATTAGTTTGTTGTACTTTTAGTTTCGTAGACTTATTTCCACAACTAAACTTTATCCTGTAATTTCATTTGATTAAGGGTATATTTTATCTTTAATAACTGATGAACCTAAAGTTGGAAAACTGAACTGTCATGAACATGGTGGTTTGAGTGTAAGTTTATGTGTCAACATCAGTTGTGTACAATTTACGGAGCTGGGAAAATCGATATACTGTTCTGTTTCATCAGACTAAGTGATATTTAGTAACTTGATTAGCAAAACTCAGTTATGTAAGATAAAAAGATTGTATATTCCTTCATGTTGTGTATTAATTGAAGTTAGATAATAACCTCCTTGAATGCTGATTCACTGGTCTAGAAGTTAAGTATTCGTATGCTAGATCAAAGATCTTGGGTTTCGAATCTTTCCAGTGGGGTCGTGGATCCTCACTGCAGAGGAGCCCCATAGTAGAACAAAACAGCTTTTTATTGTTTCCAAGTTGTCAATAGTGATTTAACTTAGATAGGTTCATGATTTCAATAATATTACTCCATATTTTTCAGTTGAATTTTTGAACATGTCTCTAACACAGTATAACTTACAAAACTCCCAGTCAATAACCTAAAGAAGTTTATAATATTTGTATATTTTCCTGGACTAACCAAGACAGAAAGTGGTGTTTATCATCTTATTACTGATATATTCAAACGTTGCATTTTCATACTCATTACATTTGATTATCAGACACATATCACTAGTTATATGCCTCATCAGCTAATCATAAATTTTGACTTATGTGGAAATTGTAAGAACAATGATCGATTTCAACATTTTGGATATGTAATCTATATATTAGTGCTTTAAGTACTGTTACTATCATTACATTTGTCACTATGATTAGTTGTGTAAATGTACATAATAACAGAATGTTAGTTTAACTAGCATATATAATTTCTGTCTACTGACCAAGTTAATCCAATGTAAATAATAAATGGTCAAATATGAAAGTAATTTCAATGGTTAAGATCATGAGTCAGTTGAAGCTAGACCACCATGGAAAACCTGGAAGCACTGGTGGTCTAGCTTCAACTGACTCATGATCTTAACCATTGAAATTACTACAATCTCCACAAAAAAACCCATCTGATATTAATCAAATATGAAAGTGTTTCTGATGTATATATTGCATACATTCCATTTCACAGACAAACGAAGTAAAATAAACGTGAAGTAGAAGAGAAGGTGATTGTTTCTATCCTAAATATTACATACTATAAGCGTTATTGTGATAGGCAATGCCTAATTCGAGCAAAGAGACAAACATTGAATAAAAGAATAAATGTACATGCCTACACATAAACATACACAAAATGTATAAGTATAGAATTATGAAAACTGTAAAAATTGATTTAGCGGTTATATTCTTATCTTGGATTATCACAGACTATTCACAAGATAGATTAAGTTCATATAAACTGATCATTATCAAGGTTATCAAAATTGTATAGTGATGATCAAACAATCGTAAAATAACTGATTCTTACAGTTAATTAGTCAAAGTTTGTATGATTTAATTATAGTGTGATATGTGCTACTTATATCGACATAAGTAGTATATGACTTTAGTCACGAACAGAATGTCTGGTAGCAGAGAGACAATAGGATCGAACAGTAAAGAATAAGAAACGAATGCAATTTGTATGAAAATGCAAGAACAATAAAGTCTGAGTCATTTTGAGCCAATTGATGGACATTTTGCAAATCAAACGTCTACTTTATGATTGTTAGATTTTATTAACAAGTCGTGTAATTTTGTGTCGACTGTATCCACTCGTGTTATTGTTCACTACAGTAACATCACAAATTATGGAGTTATAAAATGTCTTTACAAATCTTACAGGAAACTATCAATCCTTTTAAGATAATAGACATGACTTACTAAAGATTGTCAACAAGTGTGAAATATAAGTCAACATAGAATTTCCTATCGGTTACTTTAAATCACCTAATAAATTTACTTTACATAACACTTTTTATCATTTATATGATTATCATTGTAAATTGAAGTAGATTGTAATAACCATCCAAATGAAAAGATAACTTGTGAACCTGTGTAACGTGTATATTGGATAACGCAACGCCATCGCCAATCAGAGAGCAGCGAATTATCGATCGAACCACTGACGCATGAAACACGTGCGAGTAACCTAGTGTTCTTATCGGTCTTGTTTCCTGTCTAGCCCAGCCAGTTGAGTCCAGAACACCAATCTCAGCCTGTGCAATATGAATCATTATTTCAAACATACCGGTGTTTATATACCAATCAAATAGACCACAACGTACCATAAAATAAGAAACAACATTTGTACACTATTTAGCCAAAAGTGGCTGTGAATGAGGAAGATAGTAATTACTAAACAG
This sequence comes from Schistosoma bovis, assembly GCA_944470425.2. Classification (NCBI taxonomy): domain Eukaryota; kingdom Metazoa; phylum Platyhelminthes; class Trematoda; order Strigeidida; family Schistosomatidae; genus Schistosoma; species Schistosoma bovis. The sequence goes on along the minus strand of OX103959.1, from coordinate 4,524,041 downwards.
GTCATAACTCAATAATGGTAAATCGTATAATAATAGTTTATGGGTCAAATTAAACCTTATAATAAGACCGACATGAATATGAACGATAAAAATATACTCATAGTAGTGGTCCATAAATGGATCCCAAAAGTTACCATTCATTATGTTTATCGGGATATAACAATAATATACATTAGTGATTATCTTTTTATATAATTCATAGTTTTACAATTATAATTAATTAGCTTATCTCTAACTTGTTTTTTTCCACTTCTTCACTTCCTTTTTGTAATATTAACAATAACAACAACAACAACAATAAAAATGAAAATACCACCTTTATACTTAACCATCCTCTTGGGATATTCACTTTTTTCTTTTTGTGAAAAAAAATACCCCGGGGAAAGTTTAAGTCGTTCAATAGAATGTGTGTAATTGAATCGATTAAAAAAGAAAAAGAAAAGGAAAATCTTAACTATCAGAGAAAATAACGAAATACGTTTTATGTGAGAACATATTGAGATCAATAGGTTTTCTTTCTTTTTTTTCCTTTTTTTGTTCCATAGAAAAAGTTTTTCACAAAGAGAAAATCTATTTTTTTTTAAAAAATTTTTCTCTATTTGAAAATTTTGGGTAAAATATTTTTTTGGTTGTTGTTGTTGTAAGTTTAAGCATTAAAATCTTTTTTTTCCCGTCAAGTTTCTTTTTTTTTATCAATTGAGTAAAATTTCTTAGTTTTCTTTAGAAGTTTAGACAGGAAATGAAATCATCAGTCAATTGAAACTAGACCACTATGGAAAACCTGGAAGCACTGGAAGGCCGTTTCGTCTTAGTATGGGACTCCTCAGTGGCAGCGTGCACTCACGATCCCGCCCCCCGTGAGATTCGAAGCCATGACCTATCAGTATAGCACGCGGGCGCTTAAACATTACACTACTGAGCCGGCAACAAACGGTGTTATTGTCTAACTTCAACCAATCCACGAAATTGTGTCACCATACAGCATTGTCTTCAGTGAGCTGATATCTTACAACAGACCTGGTTGAACTCCACTAGTCGCGGCTTCTCACCAGAACTCCAGGAAATGCCTCTTAATACATAACAAAAGACAATATAATAAATAAAAAACTTTTAAATTTGAACACCTTTAGAGAAAATCTTGATCATCCCGCGCTTCATATTACTTGAAACGTGGTGTGTACTACTGATGTCGATATCAGTATCAGTAGTACATATCATCAATCAAAAGTGAAATACATGGCAGCAGAAGATTAAGAAAATTGAAGTGAAGAGAATGAGAACAGTGAATGATTGGTATGGAAACGAAGAAACAACAAAATATGAGACAATTGATTAACATTTTACAAATGACTTATTTATTGTATGATTTTCAGATTTTAACGAGATATTCTGTAATTTTGTATTCATATACATTTGGTAGCCTCCCCCCCCACTTGTGTGTTCTCGTTCATTAGAGAAACACTCTCAATATAATACGAGAATAAGTCTATTCTTCATTAGTTAGAGAACAATAAAAAGGGATTGTTTTTATGAAACGGTAGACAACCTTATCCAAATTTAATGCTAACTTGTTATGTAATTATGTATTTTTCTTGATTGGTAATGATCGAATTATTATATTTTAATTAGAAACTACATCTAATTTGACTTTGATTCTTCGTAAGACTTGGCATGAAATCGATTCTGGTGGAGTTTTGTTCTTTGAGCTCCACCAAAATCATCCACCTGAGCTATAAAATCTTCTCCACCATGAAATCGATTCGCCAAGTACTTGTCCTACAACGGACAACGTAGAAATTCCGTCTAGTGTTCAAATTAATTTATCAATGACAAATCGCTCTGTTTATTGAAATGTAGATTGACTCAAAGAATTCAAAGTGCTTGATCACCCGTTTAATTGTATTTGTGGTTAAATATCTCCTTCATTTGATGATGATGTGATATATCAAACGCCTTTATTCAATTACTACCAACTATTTTAAGCATTCAGATATTCAGATCAGAAGTTGGGAGCTAGAAGATGTCAACCACTGAGGCCAAAACGCCTCTAAGATATTTCATATTGCACAAAAAGCAGAAGTTCTTGTGCCCTTTTTCCATCTCAATCTAAAAATGTAGACTTATTTTTAAGAAAGAAAGACCATGAAACAAGACAATCAGACATATCAGTTGAAAGAAAAATAATAAGTGAGGGATGCTGATGTGCGCACACCCTTCAAATGACTGTTTATCCACAACATATCTCATATCAAAATTAGTAAGCGTTTCGAGTATTTTCATTTATTTTCGTTTGAACATACCACAACAGACTTCATTTCAACTTAACTCAATATGTCCTGAGTACCTGACGATTGAATCTTTTTCGAAGGTACCACTTACAACAACCAACAGTTGATATCATCAAAGACAGAAGAACAATTATTCTTTATGCTTTTATGAGCTGGTCATAATGAAATAAATCATGTGTATTATGATTGAAATTCCAATAGATTATTTTCAAATTTTGAAACCAGTTGCATAAAGAGCGCACTAACGAGATGATCAAATAATAACTGATGAAAATATTGATCGTTTGAAGATGTTTTGCAGAAAGTCATTATTCTAGGTGTTTTACTCCTTGGAACTCCTAAGAATGACGTTGATAATCACACAGTGATTAATTGATTTTAAATATCTGAGTCGTACATTAAATCAGTTGCGATCTAAATAGCTTAGTAGTAGTACCCTCTCAAACCGTGAATCTGAGTGATTTGGGCTCTAATCACATTCCCATCAAAATTACAGCAGCGTTATATAAGTTTCCGGGTTGTTTTTTGTTGTTGGTTACTATCAACCATATAACATCCAAGCATAGTGAAAGCTGATGTAGTGTCAATAAATCTGGTGTTCACGTCGAAACTAAATTGACAAAAATTAGTCAGCATTATTGGACTAAAAAAAACATGATTTCGGTCACTATACAGTAATCAGTCATTTGTAGTTAACGTGAAATCTTAAAAATAGCACAAATTCTTAAAATCGTATCATGTAAAACGTTAAACAAGGTATATGTATTTTCTTAGTATACTGAAATGATGTTTACCTGTTGACCGAAATAATCAATATTTGAACAGTTGTTAATTATTGTTAAGGTATCAATTTTTGATAAGCCCAAAACGTGTCAGTGTTCTTCATGAATTGAAATAACCTGGAGAATCAAGAAGGAATGGACAGCTGTGTCGTTTTTGAGTTAGGTCTTGTAATAAAATGTGCATTTAAGTAGTATTTTTGTTAAAGTACGCGGTATTCAAATATGTGACAGTTATCAAGACATTTAGACAAGCTTATTTGAATCCAGTTGCTTTTTGATATACCATAACTACTGTTATCATCATCATTGACATAATGTATAATATCCGACCACGTTGACTTCAGCATGAATGAATTCTCACTGAAACATTGCACCTTTTTTCGAGATCATATGTCTGTCAGATAATCTAGATATGTTCAGTGTGATCTCAAATGGTTTCAAACAACCAAGTAACACTTATCTAAGTTTATCAATTGTTATATTCTGACAAGAATTATCAATGGTAACTTTTAAGAACTATTTATGGATCAATACGATACATATATTTCTATTTTATAATTGTTAAGTAGCTAAACTATAAATATTCATGTTTCTCTTATTATCAGCTTTATTTTGACTCATAGACTGTTATTATACGACTTACTGTTCTTGAGTTATGCCCAGTCTATTAATCATAGTCTCCCATATTCACATCCACATTTGGCTCAATCCTGTACAAATGTCATTTTCTATTTTATTGCACGATGTGGTCTGTTTAGTTTGTATATAAACCCAATAAATTTGAAATACACAATTCATATCACAAAAGCTAAGATTGGTATTCTAGACTCGAACAGGCAGGTCTAGGCAGGAACCACGACCGATAAATACCATAGATTTCTCGTACAGGTTTTATGTGTCATTGTTTCGTCGATAAGTCACTATTCTCTAATTGGCGTTTGGTATCATTACGTTATACATATATTAATAGAGGCACAAGGCCACAATTTATAACATCAACCTCTCCCCAATTGACTTTCACTCAATATCAATACTAAATGAATAATATCTTTAAAATAACTCACAAAATATTCACTTGATGTTGTTTACTTGTATCTTCCCATCGTTATTTAGGACTGCAATTGATCAGTCTCTCGTTGGCATATGTGCGTACCGTGCGGGCTGCCTCGATATTGCTTTATAAGCGAAGATGGATAGTGGCTAGCAGTGGAATCCAGGACGCGCCACGTTGTCCTAATTGGGACTCGTCAACTGGATGTACCTGCGTCTCGGAGCTGAAGCTAACAAGAGACTGACCAATTGCAGTCCTAAATAACAATCGGAAGATACAAGTAAACAACATCAAGTGAAGATGACTTCACCTCACTTCATAAGCAGGTGGCTATCAGTACTCGGTAGCTAAGTGGATAATGCGATGGCTTTTGGAGTGAACAGTACGGGGTTTGAGTCCCAGAGTGAACGTCAACTTCAAGATGCAGGTAAATCCAGCTGACGAGTCACAAATAAGTGGCGTGCATCCTGGATTCCACTGCTAGCCACTATCCATCTTTGCTTAAGTCAGAAAATGATGTTGTCTTATTAGACAAATCATGTGAATTCATTAAAGCATAAAAAATATTAATGGAAGAAATTATAGTTTGCTTTATATTAAATAATTAAAAGTTTAATTTAATTTTGTAAAGATTAATTAATATTTATAGGTGGTACTTTTTTCTGATTGACCTTATTCAAGGTATCATTGAATATCAATTAGATAGTATCAGATATCTGTTTTCTTACTAGTATGTAAGTTCGAATGATATACATATACGATCGTACCAAAATAGTATTCACTAGTAGGATTGAACTAGTCTTAAAGCAATCACAATTGATTGTTCACTAAGTGGTGATCAATGTCATGTGTGTCAAGTCCTTATTTAGTGCAGATCAAATGCTCTGACCAAGCTGCAATGTGGCCATTAGTCTAGGTGACGACATTGCGTGCACTATGTTGAGATAAGATGGTGGTTGGAGGTAGTCAACAAAAAACTCTGGACCAGGGTTTCTTGTTATTTTGCATTCGTAAACAAGATGTACCTGTGATCTTGAGGGAACTGGTGCTCCTTGACATATTCGATCCCTTGTCATCTAGCTTCACAGTCAGAGACATTACCACTGGGCTATCCGGGCCGCGACCGACCTCCTCCACCCAGTGATCAATCAATTATGATCACATCTCAGTCCTATAGGAGGTCAGTCGCAACCCTGATAACCCAATGGTAACGTCTCTGACTGTGAAGCTAGGTGGCACGGGATCGAATCTGTCAGGGCGCACCAGTTCCCTTAAGATCACAGGTACACCTTACTGACGTGTGTCAAACAGCGCGAAACCCTGGTCCAGAGTTTCCTGTTGACTACCTCCAACCATTATTTATCCCCAAAGCTCTATTTTAAGTTGCTTGTGAGCTGAAAACGTCTAATTAGTCTAGTGATCCACAAGAATTCGCTGTTAGATTCTTGAAAGTTTAGTTTATGCATACTTCTAAGAATTCATATCATAAAATTGAATGACTATCTAATGTTATCTGACACACAAACTTTTCTAGCTAGACATTTATTTTAAATAATTGTCAAAGGTTTTTTAGTCATAAGCTTTATTTCTAATCATCTGACTAAACAGTTGATAAATTAATGTAGGCGAATCAGCCAACTCATTAAGTTTTAGAATATATCTGTCAATTTTTTATCATTCAATTAAAATCATATAAGAAATTTCTAATTGATTGATTGGGTTTTTCTTTTTTGATTTTTTTTGTATCCCTTACATCTATGGTTATTCCTGCAGATTATATTCACCTGTCTACTAAATAATTCATGTATAGATTTTCATCTTTGCCTTTTTTTTAAAAAAAGAAAAATCAAAAACATCCCTGACTGACTAGTCAATTGTTTTTTCTATATAAATACTTAGATATTATCATCATATCAATAAGGGTATTTATACGTCATCGCATAGGGAAGAAACGTGACAGAATGACTATCGTCTAATCACAACCAACATATTGTCTGAAGGTATTAATCAATTTGACGGATATATGTCATCAAGACAGAGACGCAACCAATATAGGTTAGGTGAATTTGCCATATTTGATTAACAAGACGAAATGAAAATGGCGAAAGAGATGAATATAATGTGATAACATTGATAAAAGGAATATAAGTGGAAAAAAACAGATGGGGAATATATACGGGTATACTGGAATTCAAGATGGAGGATAAGATAAGTCGTGAATACAACTGAGCGATTGACAATGCTTTTGAAACAAATCACTCAAAATCTTCAATCTTTGATTAGGGTTATCATGTGAAACTTAACCAGATAGTTTGGACCTAATAAACTGGCTAAGATTTCATAGATTAATGCCAAATTTTGATTTGTCCGTCCCTAGTTTTCTTCCGATCTACTTTTACACTAACAAGCATCACTATTATAGGTAGACGGTGGCTTGACATACGTAATATAATCACTATTTACTGACTCTGTTTTAAAACAATCACTGAAAATGATGTAGTATTCTGTTAGGAAAGTTATCAGTAATCCCCATCTACTTTTATCATCAATCTCAAGACCCTTAAGTTTTATAGAAGTCAAATATTATTCAAATATTAAGTCAGGATATTGAGAAGACCTTCTCTTATTCTAATGAAAATGTCAACCATATGCTGTATAATCAAACATCGTTAGTGAATACTTACCATATTCTCAACATTCTCGACTTCATATGTCTCAACATCTCAACATAACATTAAAAAACTCATTTGTGGTTAGTTAAAAGAAATTTTTGATAATTCCTAGACTGATATTAGTCAGCGATGAAAACTTCTTTTCAAGCTCGACATCTACTGGAAAACCGATTAAGTTATTCTATGTATAAGAAGCTGCCACTCGTTAAAAATGATACAACAAAGGTAGCTCAGTGATTAGGATGTTTAACTTTCAACCACTAGGTCACATGTTCGAACCCTATTTCGTTTTGGCAAAAGTATAGCATCTCTAACCTTCGTATTTAGCATGTAGTTTAAACTAGATTACAATAGTCTGTAGCTTGCGAGTTGTGAATGATACCAGTAGAGTTAATGACAAATCGATATCCTCTATTAATCTGGTGCATAGATATAACAGCTTCTGTTGAATTGTTGAGTGAAAACTTGACCCAGATTGCAACTAAACAAATAAACTTTGTTTATATCTAAGAGAAGAGCTAGCCCACTATTCACATTTCGTTGAACTGTTGTGAGAACACCTTAAAGTTGTTTGAATTATTTTCTACCAGTAATAGTGTGATGAGGTGGAGAGAAGGGTTCGAACATAAGACAAAGTGATTGAAAGTTTAACTTCATGACCAACTAAGCTACTTCTCGACATCGACTACTAATGAGTACATGATAATTACCAATGTATGAGAGAGATTTTGAAAACTGCTGAAATCATGGTAAATATCATAATTTAACGATTTCATCAAACCCCCCCTCGCCCTATAGTGAGACTTAATTCAAAAAATAGTAATATTATTATTATTAGAAAACAATGTAACCATGAGGAAACCAACAAAGAAAACACCTGAGCACGCATACATAACAATCCAAAAAAAGACAACCGGAACTATTAACCAATTTATGAGTAATAAAGAAAATAAGAAACAAAACTAATAGAATATCATTATAAAAAAATGTTTTCATTTTTTCAGCTTGTTGTCGTTGTGTATGAAGTTAGAAAAAACAAAAAAAAAGGGATACAAAGTGAAAAAGTGAGAAAGAGTAAAAAAGCGGAAAAGTGTAAACATATTTGAAAAAAATAAAAAATAAGTTATCTTGTAGATTTTATTGTGGTTTCCTAGTTGAAGTTTGCACCGGATACGATTAGCAACAATCTACTGTGGGTAAGAACAAATTAACTCACAAATGAAGAGGTAATTAGGAAAAAATGTTATAAATGGATAGGATATACATTGAAGAAATCATTAAACTACATTACGAAGGAAGATCTAATTTTGGAATCCTGAAGGGAAACGAAAAAGAGGAAGGCCAAAGAACTCATAACAACGGGAAATAGAAGCAGAAATGAAAAGGCGGAATAGCAATTGTAAACAACTGGAATACATAAGTAGGTAAGTTAGAGTTTTATTAGAAAAAATTAATTTATTCACATTTCACTGATTGGAATCATGAGTCTATTGAAGCTAGACCACCATGGAAAACCTGGAAGCACTGGACGACCGTTTCGTCCTATTATGGGCCTCCTCATGGTGGTCTAGCTTCAATTGACTCATGATTTCAATCAGTGAAATTTCTAAAAATCTCAACAAAACCCTTTTTGATTATTCACATTTATCGAGTATATTTTTGTATTAAGTCAGAAAAAAATTACTATCATACATACGCGTTAACACATGCACTCGTGTATACACGCATACACATGAATGCACATTACTCATTTCTTCACCTCATTCCATTCTATTATTCAACTAGTTCTTCTTCATTCTGTTATACTCTTGTTGATATATTCAGGAAAATATCCCAAAAATTATCCTGTTAAGCCTAATGCTCTCCTTGGACATGAAATGGTATCATCTTATTGGTCAATATTCATTTAACGTGTCATTTTCCTGTTGACCAATACTGTACAATGTTATTTTCTATTTCATGGTACGATGTGGTCTGCTTGATTGGTATATAAACAGAGTATGTTTGAAATATAACGATTCATATCTCCAAGGCTGAGACTTGCGTTCTGGACTCAACTGGCTGGGCTAGACAGGGAAGCGGGACCAATCAGAACCCTAGGCCGTTCTTACGTGTTTGCGCGTCTTTGGTCCGATCGATAATTCACTACCCTCTAATCTGCTGCCGTCACAGTTATAGCAACTCTAAGGCGTATGATCATTTTTGTCAGTAAAACATGATAATTAAAACAATAAAACCAACAAACAAATAATTTTTTTTTTATTTTTTCAAAATAAAATTTGATAGTGAACGTTATTGAAATAGAGAAGATGAATTTAGAATTATTTCCTACCCATCAACTAGTGATTTATCTGGATTATATTGTTGACTTTGAAATCAGTAGTTCTCATGTAAAATGCTCATTGCGTTAACCATTTACCTATTGAGTATAGATGATGTAACAGGGATGAAATTGAGTATTTATTCTCGTAATTGGTATTCTAGACTGCAAGTGATCAGTCACTTGTATAGCATATGTGAATTCCAAGTGATTTGTCTTAGTATTGTTAGATATATAACTAATATCCATTATTTAATTTTACTTAAATACTTGTGAATAGCTGGCAATAATGAAATAACCTGCTCAAGATGCACATCAATCGAAAAAGTTTAACTGATCGGTTATATCCCTTAACACTAACTATGGGAAAATACAATCACTTAGAAAATTTTTTTATTTTCACTGATTTATTTTTTATTTATTTTTCATCTTTTCTAAAAGCTAGAAATGATTACAGTAGTGACAATATGTTATAACAATGAACTAATATTGATTGATTTTATAGGCAAATATATATATATATATAGAATATGATGAATGGTGGAATTCAAAAGATTCTTTTTGTTCCATCAAGGACTCATCCACTAATGAGATATCTGTCATATGTGACAATGTTGATGTTTATACTAAGCGACTAGAACCCAGTATCTTTCACTGTAAATACTAAAACTATTTTCATTCATAAGTTACCAAGTACATATATTCATTAACTTATTCATCGGATATGAACTTCTGATCGTAGCACCGATCGCTCTAATGCATTAAACTTTCTTTATTTAAACATTTTGTTACCCGGATTGGCACACATACACACTCACGTTTACAAAATATAACTTATACTGAGTAAAATATATATACAGATATTTTTTTCATTGATTTATTATATTGTTTTATCACTGTTAGTAACTGGATAATTTTGTTTATCATCATTATTAAATGCCTAAATTACTGAGGTTTTTTCCCCCTGTCTTTAAGCATGTAAGTATATGTGAATGTGAATGTGAGTGTGTGTGTGTGTGTTGACCCAATCTCCATTTTTACTACTTCTCTTAATTAGTTTAAAAGTGAAATCATAAAGTCATTAGTAAAAATGGTTTTATATATACATAAAAATGGAGAGAGAGAGAGAGACAGAGTGGGAGTGGGAGTGAGAGTGAGTGAATGAGTGAGTGAGAGAGGGTGTATATTACATATTCAATTCAATGAATTCATGAGTATAATGTATTGAAGCAGAATGATGATATGGTTAAAATAACTTTATATTCATTTAAGCATTAAGAAAGAAACAAAGAAACATTTGAAGAAAGTTAAAGAAAGAAATTTAAAAACGAAAAAAACAAAAAAAAGAAAATCGAAAATTTTACAAAATTATTATTATTTTTTTCCAATTCGAGACTTTATTATTCTATGTGCCATTTTATGTTTCTATTAGGTTTTCATTTCTTTTATATTGTGGAGAGAGGGAAAAAAATTATTCGACATTTTAATGATATTTATACGTATATAATTATGGATACAATCTATACAGATCCTGGTATTCGAACTTCAGTTCTGGGTTCCATTACTAGCCAATATCTGTTTTTGCTTAGAATACTTGTGAATAAAGGCAATATCCAGGCAATACGAACAGTATACACATAAGCTAACAAGTGACTGATGGGGAGACTCTAATTTACGAACGACCATTGAACGAAACTTGAATGATCTTGAGAAATATTAACCAATCAGCAAACAGTCAGTATAGAGTAAAAAGATGTTATAGAAAACCAAGGAAACATAGTGGATAAACTTCTTATAAGTGGTTCAAAAACTTGCCGAGGTTAAAAGAGGTTCAGAGGTTCGAAAATTGCAATGCATGCAGTAGAGAAAATCATCTATATGGCTGCAGAACAGTGGGCCTCTGGAGCCATGATAAAGTCACAAAAACTCTTTCAGCCTCAATCACATAGTTTCAATATTGTTTATGTGCACTCCGGTTGTTGAATGAACAAAATGCTACTTGTGGATAACGACAGAATGCACATAACCAAGACTATGTGGGAGTCTGTACGCTCTCCAATCTTCCTTGTATATTATAGTACCTGGCTGCAGCCAGTATTACTGGTACTTTTATTATCCAGTTAGCAATAATTGTCGTAATTTGCCGTAGTTAGGAATTATATATGGAGCTTTCATCACGAACTGACATCAGCTATAATACCGGAAACTTATTTAGTCAAATGGATGAAGGGCTTTCGCATTAAAATCCGAGATCTATTATCTTAAACCTGATTGATTTGTCCACAAATTATAATCTTGCCGTTTAATTGGCTATAGCCGTTAAGTTATCAGGTTTTGTACAAAATTCCCTGTGAACCGAACTTACGTTAGCATTAAGCAGTGAAGTTGGAGGCGTAACCTTGAAATCCCTAAAACTCCTCTGATAGGCTCGTCCATAAATTGGAGTCTCGCCTGACTGATGAATTACAGTCTTAAACATCAATGGGAAGATTCAAGATAATAATACTAAATGAACTGTTTTGTTTTTAACAAAATGTAGTTCTTGTATGATCAGTGACAAATGGTAGCTAGCAGTATGATACAGAATGTGCTTTATATTGATTATTTGAGTCTTTCCATTGATGTTTAAGATTGTAATTGATCAGTCTCGTTCTTTGTAACTAACCAAAGTCAGTGTCAGTTAACAGGTATCTGAAAAAAACGGAACTATAAATGGTTTAGGTGAACTAAAAGTCAATGGGTATATGGATTTAGTAGCTAAGTGCATAAAGCAATGGCATTTGAAGTGAAGGGTACTGGGTTCGTATCTCTGAGTGAAAATTAACTGTGGGATACAGGTATATCCAATAGGGAGAGACGTACGTTCTGAATTCAACTGCTAGCCAATATCCATCTTTACTTAGATTGCTTGTGAATGAAGGCTTATTAAAAAGAAAAACAAGTATAGCTGTCATTCACATGAGCCTTTTAAAATTATTATACTCGTTTAAAGAGTATACTCTATAAAAGTCTTAAATTAAGACAAATGTGATTCAACCTCGTCTTTAGTTGTTCCCTTATCTAATATCAATGTGCGAGAATAAAATATTAATCATTTTTAAATCTAATTGCATTAATCACACCTACTTACAATTTACATACAATATATGATGTATTCATCAAATTGCATCACGAGGCAAACCCTAACTTGGAATCCTGAAGGGAAGCGGAAATGAGGAAAACCAAAGAACACATTAAGTCGGGAAAAAGAATCACATATTGAAAAGAATGAATAACAACTAGAAAGAGCTGGAAAGGATTGCCCAGGACAGGATTGAATGGAGAATGTTGGTTAGCGGCTTATGCTCGTTCACGAGAAGTAACAAGCATAAATAAGTAAGTATACGATGTATACTACTTATATCTTCCAACAAAAGTAGTATATAACACAAATCAAAAGTTGAATACCTTGTAGTAGAAGATAGCTGAGAAGAAATTGTAAATTTGTAAGTGAAATATTCTAGTGTATAGTTTACATATATTATGAAGATATTCTAAATGTTCGTTCACTTCAAATAGACTATAGAAATGTTACATAACATCCATTACTTTTTAATCATTTCTATAATTCAACTTATAACAATTATCATAAGTAAATAAAATGGAATGAAATTGATCTATACTTAAGTGATCTACTCTCTTTATTTGTTTTCTTGTGTTGTTGTTGTATGAGTAGACTAAGAAGAAAATGGAATAGTTTAGTAACCATTCCTGTCTGCCCTCTACTTATCATTCCTGCCTAATAAGTTTCATTAAGAATATATTGCATAGCATTCTATTTGATCACGTTTTAACAACAACGAAAAAAAAACGAGACGAAACGAAAGTTTTAATTTTGATATTAATCTTTCTTTTTATTTCAATCCATTATACCTTGACTGACGTCTTTAAACTGTTTCATTAACATAATAATAAATGTTAGTAGTTTTGATTATTTAGATTCTTAGATATAGACGGAATTTCATAAAATTCAAATGAATTCTTAGCTAAACAAAAGTGGATAGTGGCTAGCAGCGGAATCCATGATACGCGTTTCGTCTTATTTCGGACTCGTCAGCTGGGTGTACATGCATCTCAGAGTTGATGTTCACTTTGGGACTCGAACGCGGTAGATAACCCAGTGGAAAACGAGATGACGTTTGAAGTGAACGGCACTGGGTTTGAGTCCCAAAGTGAACATCAACTCTGAGATGCAGGTACATCCGACTGACAAGTCCCAAATAGGACGAAACGCGTGTGCTGGATTCCACTGCTAGCCACTATTCATCTTTGCTTAGATTGTTTGTGAACAAAGGGAATATCGAAGCAATAAGCACAGTATTCACATATTCCAATAAGAGACTGATCAATCGCTGTTCGTAAATATCAATGGGAAGATTCAAGCAAACAATACCAAGTGAATTTGAATTCTTAGTTGCTTGCTCGACTGATATTTCACTATGATGAAGATTAATATCTTACAGAACAACCTATAGACTTTTTTACATAACATAGCGAAAGAGATAGTATTATGTAGTCTATATCACAGGTTGACTTTAGTTAAACGATCATTATAAACCAGAAAATATTCGATAGCTGTAACATCTTAGTATGGAACTTCTTTCTTCAACAGTATTCATACACAACATTATTGGAGATCAAATACAGGAATTTCAGGCTTCGCAATGATTTTTGAATTTTTAAACCACAGAGTTGAGGGCCAGTTGCTTATGTGTCGACCTTGAGTCAATTCACTATATTGTTCCACCATATCCAAATGTTACTGATGTGCCTTACCCAGAGATTAGATCTTAGAAGAAGTCATGGATGAGAGTTGCTGATGAGTTCTATACTATGTTGAAATAGCTGTTTAATGCTTCTCGTCTAAGTTGTCTAAGTTAATTAAACAAAAGAAACTATAAAACTTATTAATATCCATAAACTCTTAAATAAAGTTCTGTATTTAGATGTTTTATTATTGACATTCAATGTAAATAATTATGTAAAACGGAAACATAATGAAGGATAAAGACGAAACAAAGGATTTTTATTGGGTCAATAAAATGTTATCGGTACTGCTGTTATATTCTTCAAACTAGTCAGTTATATTCACAAAACATCAATTGTTTTCTTGGATAACAACATCAACATAAAATACTTCAAGTACAAAAGAATTTTGAAAGTTTATCTACAAGCTATAAATCAATCTATTCTAATGACCTTGTTTTTGATTGGTTGTATACACTGGTTTTGTTATCCTCATGTGTTTTTTTTTCTAGTCATATTAACTCTTTTATGTCTCTTTGATCTGTAAATAGGTAATTATAATTGTTCCTTCTAGTTTGAACTAGAAAATTTCCTCAAAGTCAGATTTATATCATTCCTATTCTATCATTGTTTAGGCTTCATTAATTCTCAGTTGTAACATTTTCCTCATAAAATTCGTATTGAAAATCCTCTACGTACCTAAAGTTTGTGCTGATAACGTCGTTCAGAAGAACAATGAAAGCTCCATGACCAAACCAACCAGCTCAGAGAACAAAACGTACATAAATGTAGTCCTGTCAGTTATTATCAGTTTGTGGTGAACATTACCCTTAAAATACGATATGAAAGCTGAATTCTATTCGCAGGCCGACTGAATTGTCAGTTAAGCTTTTAACATAATATAGATAAGTCACCTATTTAATATAAGTCTTTATAAGAAAATTGTCAAGTACGTCATAGTGATGTGATAAAACTACTAATGGAAATTCCGCGTTAAGTAAATTTAATACTGTTGAAACTCCCATCAATGCTTCATACAGAAAGTAACTTATTTTCTTTTCTATTGAAAGTACATTTGTGTCAATTGAATGATCTGTCTACAGAAAGCCTAAATAAACCAGGCAGTAGCTCAGTTGTCATAGTTGTTATCTACTCCAATGCAAAGAAAGTTTAATCAATAAGTTTTCCGGATACAGCTGACCATTTCTACAGAAACAATATTTAAAATGTTATGAAGCTGTTAAACTACTGAAATTATTACCTTGAGAAACAAACAACTTTTCTATTCCTACAAGCAACTGTATCTTTAGTAAAAACAAAACTTATACAAAATTAAAAATTAAAACAACATGGAAACTGGTTAACTCAATAATAAAAGTAGTAATGTCAATTAGTAAGGAACATTGGATACAATTTCACAATTAACTAACACTCTACAGAACGTTACAATGTCGGTCTTTACAAGCACGATGTAGTTTCAGCTAATCTTAATCCGCCGATGCGTACATCTTCTTCCATCTTCATTCTTAAATTAAGAAGAAGAGACTCCAATTAGACTTCTATTATTATTGTTTATTCCAAGTAAATGTGGATTTATACAAACAGACCCAAATTGACAGTGAAACCAAGCAAACTATAAGTAACTGTTTAGCAATAGATTAGAAATGATAAGACGTCCAGTAATAATTGCTGGTCAAAAATAAGTTGAAAATAAACGAAATGTTATAAATTACTAGTTCAGTTACTCAGTTATTATACTGTAAGAAAATATATAATGGTAGTCCATGTAATAGTTCCAAGAGTTACCATTTCTTAAATCTTCATTCTGTTGTATTATCAACCCTGTATGACGTTGGCCAGTAATTTACCAATGGTACTAGAACATAGTTGGTCAATATACATGTATATATATGTATTTAACAATTCAATCAGGTTAATGATATTTTGTTGACTTTCCTTTTTATTTACATCGCTTTTTAGTCTGATATCTGTTATTTTGTTACCATGTCTACTTATGTTCTATGATTATTCTTCTCTTTTATTATTTATTTCTTTATTTATTAATACTATTAATATTGGTGTAAGGAGAATGATTGAAAAGGTTCATTTGTAATTATTAGGTTGTGTGATTCATATTTGTCTGGTTAGCGTTTTTTTAACGAGTTAGTTTTCTGTGGTATGGGATCGCTAACCCGATGCCCAACCCTCCTTCTTTATCCGGACTTGGGACCGCCAGTAACCTCAGAGAGGCTCCAGGTGGACCAAAGAACACATCACACCGAGAAACGAGAACAGATATGAGAAGAATGAACAAAAATTGGATAGAACTAAAAAGGAAGGCCCAAGACAGAGTGGGTTGAAGAATGCTGGTCAGCGACCTATGCTCCATTGGGTTTAACAGGCATAAGTAAGTAAGTGTTTCATAATTTCATTTCTAATCAACTTCAATATATAGAATTCAATTTATAGCATTAACAAAGAAAGAGCTTAATGATGAGTTCACTAAATGTATCTTGACTTACTCTCATTTATTAAAGGGCTTGAGAGTTATCCTTTTTTTATAACTAGAACTATATAAATGAAGGAAATTGACAACTATCTTATGATTTTAAGTGGAAAATGACCTACTTAACATATTATTTGTTGTATAACTAAATGTACACTCCTTATCAGTATTCAATAAAGACGACTAATTGTATAGTTATGTTGAGAATTAAATAACATAATTCTATCAATTTCAATAGTTGAGATCATGAGTTTAATGAAGCTATGCCACCATGGAAAACCTGGAAGCACTAGACGGCAGTTTCATCCTATTTTTGGAATCCTCAATAAGCCGTCTAGTGTCTCCAGGTCTTCCATGGTAGTCTAGCTTCAACTGACTCATGATTTCAACTATTAAAATTCCTATAATATTCACAAAAACCCTTTCAGGTATCAGTCAGGTGAATAGTTTATTCAAATATTCATTCGAAATGATTCAATGATACTCATTGCTATTAAAATATATTAAATAATTATTGTTACTACGTATGTACATGTATATGTGATCATCTTTATGATGTAATCTATATCTTATTGAGGAAGTATGCAATATGGATATAGGTTTATATATATATATACTACTTAATTCTAATTACAATCCATTAAAGGTTTATATAAATCAAACACCTGTTCTTTATCCTTCTAGAAAAAAAACAAAAACAAAGAAAACACTTTAACAAACAGTATATTACATTATTCATTACTTCTTATTACATTAACAAATACAATAATCTTCTTCATTCAAAACAACAGTAGCATGTACAATATTCTCCCCTACCTATTTTTTTCTTTGATCCCATAAAGAGACACTACTTGGTTTCACTTCATATATTGTAAATGAATTGAAAAAAACAAATCCATGTTTAATGGATAATGGATACATGTAACAAATAGTATTAGTAGTTCCATGTGTTAATTACTAATTTATTAGTTGATTGTTAATAAACGTTTAAATTATCCCATTGTTTTAATATTCAGATTTAAATATTGATTCACTTCTTTTAGTAGATATACATCTAATAAGAATTGTCTAATCATAAATTATTCAAAAAAAAGGGATCAATTGTAACTGATGAGAAAATCCTGATGGGACGAAATACATGTCTATTGGATTCTATTACTAAATATAAATCATCTATTTAAGATAATGTTTGATAAATTAACTCTATCGATACAATCCATACAGAATTTATCTAAGCCAACAAACCTGCTTACTTACTTACGCCTGATACTTCTCGTGAAGGAGCATAGGCCACTCACCAGCATTCTCCATCCAACACTGTCCTGGGCAATCCTTTCTAGCTCTTTCCAGTTGTTATTCAGCATTTTCATATCTGATTCTATTTCCCGACGTAGTGTGTTTTTCAGCCTTCATCATTTCCATTTCCCTTCATGATTCCAAGTTGGCGCTTGCCTCATGATGCAGTTTGGTGGCTTCCAAAATGTATGTGATATCCACTTCCGACGTCTTTTCCTAATTTCTTCTTAAGGTGGAAGTTGGTTTGTTCTCTCCCACAGTAGGCTGTTGTTAATGGTATCCGGCCAATGGATGTTGAGTATCTTGCGTAGACAACCATTTATAAATACTTGTACCTTCTTTATGATGGTTTTGGTAGTTCTACAAGTTTCAGCTCCGTACAGTATAACTGCCTTGACATTCGTATTGAAGATTCTCACTTTGATATTGATTGAAATTTGTTTTGAGTTCCATATGTTCTTCAATTGTAGGATTGCGACCCTTGCTTTGTCAATCATCGCCCTCACGTCTGCATCTGAACCTCCTTGTTCATCGATGATGCTTCCTAGGTATGTGAAGGACTCTACATCTTCCAGAGTTTCGCCATCAAGAGTGATTGGATTGCTGTTTTCCGTTTTGAATTTGAGGACCTTGATTTTTCCGTTGTGTATGTTGAAGCCTACTGATGCAGAGTCTGCTGCAACACTGGCTGTCCTTATCTGCATTTGTTCGTATGTAAAACCAACAAACACCGATCGAAAATCAATCCTTGAATATTTAAAATGTAACTATTCTAAAACATTCGTTTGACACTTCAATGAAAGTAATACGAATTAGATTCAGTGTTGTCATAATTTCCAATATTTGGAAAAAAGTCTCCTTTTTTCAAACTTAACCCACAAATTTATGTAAAAATTTCAGAATCGACTGGTTCGTGTCCTAACTTTGTGATATTTGAATAATGTGATGAAAAAAAACATGACACTTGCACAATAAACAAACATCTTACATCTAAACATAGGTCGTACGATGATGAATCACTGAGAGTTGTGATTACATACCAACCTGATAAATGGAATTCGATTGACATGAATATAACATGAGTGACTATTCAGTAATCAATCAACACAAGTAACTCAGTCCTATTGGAAATAAGTCACTGACTAGATAACTTGGTGTTATCGTCATAACTCGTTAAACTATGTGGTCCAATTTCGAATCTGAGGGAAAATATTAGCTTTTTCCGTGCATTTAGGTATACTTCGCTGACGAGTGTCAATCATTAGTAATTTTGATTCAGTTGTTTATGCTGACTATCTTCAACCACCTAACATCGGAACATAAACTGTAAACTACATCATAACTTAGAAGATAATATTGTTTACTGTAGAATTATTAAAATAGCATAACCACTCGTATTTGTCTTATCGGAACCAAAGTTTTATTTATTTATTTATTTATGGTAACAAGGCTGTCATGAAATAATCAAAAGATAATCTTGAGTAATTTTCAGTTTAAATAAACTTATTCTGACAATATTCATCGTTTAAACTTTCAACGATGTATGCTGAATGTGAACTAGCCTTTAAATAACAAACAAATGAAGTCGACAAATATTGATATGCGCACTTCTGAGGAGTTCCACAATAGGACGAAACTGCCATCCCGTGCTTCCAGGTTTTTCATGGTGGTCTAACTTCAACTGACTCATGATCTTAATCATTGAAATTACTATAATATCCACAAAACCCATTTGGAATATTGATATCGACATAATATTTCATATTATTTTATTGATTTGTAGCACAGTTTAATTAATATTAAGAAATATAGGCTGCATTTATTTTTACACAAATGGTGTGTGCTTTATCCTTCAGAAAAGAAATTCACACTTTAACCAATTAATCTGTCAATATCTTACGGGTTTATTCTATCAAAGTTAGTTAATCTGAATAAAGAACATGAGAACTATTTACAAAATGAACTAATCTTCAAAAACCATTTATTGAAATATATCACAGTTAACATCATTACTTACTTACGCCTGTTACTCCCAATGGAGCATAGGCCACCGACTAGCATTCTCCAACCCACTAGTTAACATTAAAGACTAATTTTAACATGTGATTCCTTAATGGTGAATATCAACACCTCCACCGTAAAACGAATAAAAGGTATTCAGTTTTGCGCTAGCATTGAATGTTGTATTATTGTGATTTTGTTTAAGACTATAATCACACTATCGTGTTATTCACATGCAATCATTCTAACTATTCTACAATGAACTACTTAAATCTTAGAGCTTCTAATGAATTTCAAGCCTCAAAACAACATTGTTAAGATTAGGTGTCTAAGCTATGGAACAACAGCACCGTGAGTTTATTGATTGTACACAGAATGAAACATGAGGCGAGACTCTAATTTATGGACTAGCCTATCAGAGGAGTTTTAGGGATTTCAAGGTTACGCCGCCAACTTCAGTGCTTAATGCTAACGTAAGTTCGGTTCACAGGGAATTTTGTACAAAACATGATAACTGAACAGCTATAGCCAATGAAACGGCAAGATTATAATTTGTGGACAAATCAATCAGGTTTAAGATAATAGATCTCGGATTTTAATGCGAAAGCCTTTCATCCATTTGGCTAAATAAGTTTCCGGCATTATAGCTGATGTCAGTTCGTGATGAAAACACCATATATTATTCATAACTACGGCAAATCACGACAATTATTGCCAGTAGAACTGGCTGCAGCCAGGAACTATAATATGTTTGGAGAGCGTACAGACTCCCACATAGGCTTGGTTATGTGGATCGTGTCGTTATCCACAAGTAGCATTTTGTGCACTCAACAACCGGAGTGCACATAAACAATATTGAAACTATGTGATTGAGGCTGAAAGAGTTTTTGTGACTTTATCATGGCTCCAGAGGCCCACTGTTCTGCAGCCGTATGGATGATTTTCTCTACTGCATGCATTATGATTTTAGAATCTCTGAACCTCTTTCTAACCTTGACAAGTTTTTGAACCACTTATAAGAAGTGTATCCACTATATTTCCTTGGTTTTCTATAACACCTTTTTACTCTATACTGACTGTTTGCTGATTGGTTAATATTTCTCAAGATCATTCAAGTTTCGTTCAATGGTCGTTCATAAATTAGAGTCTCGCCAAACATGACTATATTTATCAGCTTCGTATTTATTTCAGTAGTAAATGTTTTACATTTAAATAAAAAATTGGTTATCATTTTTTCATGTTCAAAAGAAAATCAATAAAGTTTTGCTTGTAAGATTTTAAATCTTGCCATTATTCAGGTTATGGACTACAATTAATCAGTCTCTGTTGACGTATTCGAATCCTGAGTGGATTATGTCGTTAGTGCAATTTAGTTACATGAATTATTAAGCAAGGTTTAAATAGTGGGCTAGTAATGGGATCCAGGATAATCATTTGGTACTAGTTAGGAATCGTCATTTGGATGTACATGCACATATATTCATATTCATATTGAGACTCAAATCCAGTACTTTATATATCAAATGTCTAGTCCATTATTCAATGATAAGCTGAGTCCAGAAAATCTACTGATTTGTACGACAGTTCGGATACATACATCCTGAATTCCAGCATTATTCCATATCAAAACCTTGATTGTGATTTTTTGTAAATGTATTTAAAACGTATTCTCAACTTAATCAGAAATTTGTAACACCCATCATCTAGATTTAACTTATATATAATTACAATGTAGTGAAATTTGTCATGATTCTAAAACGTTAGTTTAACACTTTAATAAAGGTATCCATTGCATAAGTGTTGAACAGTCAAATTCCGATTTATTTCATTAATTGTTCACATTAGTTACATCATTTTCATGAGCAAATTTTATGATCATTATCTTTAGGGATAATTAGTCATACACAACTGTAAATAGTGGGTATACAAAAAGGAATTTTCTAATGAATCAGTACAACAAATGAGTGCTATATGTGCTATATTGAGTAATTCCTACATTTAAATTGAAATATTATCACGTAATCCATTTTATCCTATCAAAAGAGTTACATTTGTAATTATTTCATAACCATCTCAAAGTTTTATGCACAGAAAAGTGTGTATCTGTTGACCAACCTAGCAGAAACTTAATGTAAAAAGCTATCACCCATAAACTTTAATATAATTGATATCATCATTAAAACTAAAAAACAATAATCAGTTTTATTGATTAATTGATTGAAAAATCAATTCATATATCTAATGCTTTCAAGTTTTTCATGGTGGTCTAGCTTCAATTAACTCATGATCTGTTAAGTCCTGATAAGCATAATGAATGGTAACTTTTGGGATCCATTTATGAACCAACAATTATACGATATAAATATACGCATATTATTATTATTATTATTATGCTTATCGGGATCTAACATGATTTCAACTATTGAAATTACTATACTATCATCCACAAAATCCCTTCTGATATGAAAGTAATATTTGACTGAAGTTTCAAATGTACACAATGAGTTTATATATCTGCTGTCATTTATCATTACAATGTTTACATTAATGAATTCCATTGTCTTTTGTTATTTATTATCAGAAATGATAAACAATCTTATTCAGAATACATATATATATATATATATCATAACGAGTTATTGTTCTATTTAATTATACAATATACTACTAGATTGTAATGTTATATACTACTATTACTATTAATAGTAGTAGTTGTTGTAGTTGTAATTGTATCGTATAAACATTTTTATGATTGATTAATTGAAATTTTTGTGATACTAATGTTATTTGTAAATCTTATCAAACCAAAGAGGCTTGTAATTAATCAATCTAGTTGAGAATAATGATGAATGGAATGCTGGTTATATAAAGTTGATATGAGAACAGAGAAGTAAATCAGTTATGATAAACAATGAAAGGTACTGTTTTAGGAACATTATTTCACTGAATTCAAAGTTTGTAAAATACCAATATTTTAATTCACTTGATATTGTTTTATTTTTTTTTAATCTTCCCATTGATGTTTTTGGACTGAAATTGATCAGTCACTTATTGGCATATGTGCATACTGTGCGTATGCCTCGATATTGCCTTAATTTACAAGCATTATAAGCAAAGATGGATAGTGGCTAGCAGTGGAATCCAGAACGCGCGTTTCGTCCTGTTTCGGACTCGTCAGTTGGATGTACCTGCATCTCAGAGTTGATGTTCACTCTGGGACTCGAACTCAGTACCGTTCGCTTCAAACGCCATCGCGTTATCCACTTAGCATCAATGGTAAGATTCAAATAAAACAATATCAAGTGAATTCAAATTCACCCCATTGCACAAGCAAATGGCTATCAGGACTCAGTAGCTAAGTGGATAACGCGATGGCGTTTGAAGCGAACGGTACTGAGTTCGAGTCCCAGAGTGAACATCAACTCTGAGGTGCAGGTACATCCAGCTGACGAGTCCCAAACAGGACGAAACGCGCGTCCTGGATTCCACTGCTAGCCACTATCCATCTTTGCTTATAATACCAATATTTTGTTTGGTTCCCAATTTATATACTATAAACCATAAGCTTTCGTATGATGCATGATTCATTGTCATAATCTTTTCTGTTTAAAAGCTATTTTAATTTAAATGTAACCCTTTTGTACTCTATTTGTCTAGTCTAATACCCAGTTTGAACACAAATGTATTTTTCTAATTGTTTGTGCGTTGTGATATTGTTAGTAATCGATATATTGATACCTCTTCTTACATCAATCTGAAACGGGAATCAGGAATAAATCGAGTAATGCTTCAGTTGATTCATCTTCTCTTTATCTCTCGCTTGTCAACCGATCAGGTGATAGAATAGTTGTCGTCTTAATTTGAACTCACATATTTCTAGCTTCAAGGATGAACCAGTCGTGTCAAGGCCATAACCTAAGATCGAGACAAGTTCTCTCCTGTAATATTCTTATGTAAACCAATCAATGACATAACAGATGCTTTTTTTCTGAGTTAGAAATTAAAACATCAAATATCAGTGCATATGAAATAGATTGCTTTAATTTTACACCATTTATAATGTTACATATTTCTACTATGTTAGATTATGAAGAGTAAGACAATAGTATTAGGCAATTGTGATCAAATTGGTTTGTTGATATGTGACTTTTTCAAAAAAAAAGAATAGAATAATAGAATAGCGATTATCAAATTTAACTTCAACAAACCGGGAACTACTGTTTCACCTCTCTCCCTCTCAATCACCCACCCACTCACACACACATACACACATAAATCTATACATAGTAACGAAAGTGATGCCGACATGGAAATATATGAATGTATGCTTAAGTGTTGCGAAGTAATCAGTGATTGTTTTCAATGACAATCATTATTATTTATCGCTTAATTTGAATAGTTTATAAAAAACAATTTATTCTGATCTCTTAATGAGTATTGTTTTCAATAAAATTGTCACTAAAACATTTATCTTACACGTCTGATTTAATTTCTAAAGAAATTTTCATTATATTGATCTGTCAGTAGGTAAACTATGAAGAACTGGAAAGAACTGACAAAATAGCAAACAAGAAAGTGAAGAGTAGCATTAGAACTGACAATTAGAAATACGTGAGAGACCTAAAAATAACATCGGAAAAGGCTGTAAGAGAAGGATGTATGAGACCGCTATATAATATAACGAAGAAACTAACAGTAAAGGACAGTAAACCAGAGACCAGTGAAGGATAAAGAAAGCAAGCCAATTACCGAGATTCAAAAACAGTGGAACAGGTAAGCAGAGCACCTTCAACAACTCTTGAATAGACCAGTCCCACTGAACCCACCGGACATCAAAGTATCACACATAGACATTCCTATAGATGTCACTCCACCAACGAAATTAGGATGGTCATCAGAGAAATCAAGAGTGGTAAGCAGTTGAACCAGACAACATACCATCTGGACCACTGAAGTCAGACAGAAGTCACTTCAAAGACGCTCCAAATTCTATACTGGATCATTTAGGAGGAAGAAAAATTGCCGACAGACTGGAAAGAAGGAGGCCTCACCAAGATACCAAGGAAAGAAGATCTGAGCAGATGTGAGAAAAACGGAGACACCACACTACAATCACTAACAAGAAACATTTTCAGCAGAGTGTCGTCGAACCGGATGAAGGATTAAGTAGTTGTTCGACCTTGAGATCACCAGGCTGTAAAGATCGGTTAAGTACAGACTATATCACTACACTATGGATCATTAATGAGCAGAGAATAAACCAGCTTCCAGATGAATTGGAAATCAGGAAAAGACGGTGGAGGTGGATAAGACACACATTAAGGAAATCTTCGAACTGTATCACGAATCAAGCCCTAGATTTGGATCCTAAAGGTAAAAGGAAAAGAGGCGAATCAGAAATCACGCGGAAGCAGGAATTGGAAGCAGATATCAAAAGAATGAATAGCAATCGGCAACAACTAGTAAGGAGAGAAAAGGACAGAGGTGGATGGCTTATGCTCCACTACTAGGGTTAACAGGTGTAAATGAGTAAGTCAGTAAGTAATTGAAGTGAAAGTTACTAAGATCATGTCCCATAGTGAACGTCAACACTTGGACCCCAAACATTCAGCTGATGAGTCTTAAATAGAACGAAATATACTTTGTGGATTTTAATGCTAGTTACAGATAGATAATTATCAACTTACCAATTAGCGTTGTAACAGGATGTGCACTATATGGACAATGAACTGTAGGCGGAATATTTTGATCTTGATTTGTTTGATTGATTCTAAATTCATTATCTTTAGTCAACATTGCTTGTTTATTGCTCATATCATTTTTTCTTAGTAAAAAACAATCACAAGATTCTCCTTCTAAACATATTCTTTCTGATAATGCAGACAATATAGGATGACGATGTGGAGGTTTAGGTGGCTGTGAATATGATGGTAATGATGTTTCTATTGAGGATATTGAAGAAAGTATTGGAAATGGTTGTTTTTCCTCACGTTGTGGATATGGTAACTGAACGTATGTTACGCCTGTATCGCATATAATTCTACCAGTCATTGAGGGTGAACAAGAAGTTAAAGATGATGACAATGATGATGATAATAAAGTCGATGATGATATGTTTACTGTAGTTTGATTATATAAAGAACAGCAAACAGGTATTGTTGTAATGTGTTTATTCATTTGATTCCTTTCAAATTTATCATTACTAAAAGGATAATTAAATTTGACTTGATTGAAACCAATTGTAGTTAATGAGGAATCATTAATGTTACTAAGAGAAAAATCATTTTGTAAATTTTTTTGATGATTATAACTTGATTCTTGTAATTCTTTTTGTATTGTTACTGTTATTGGTGCAATTGATGATGAGGCTAATGAAGTTTTCTTGCGAAAATTAACAATTAACTATGAAATAGAAGATAAAAAAGAGAAATAAGTGAAAAGTGTTATTGTAAAAGGAAAACAAATTTGGACAGAAAGAAGAACAAACTTAATCAAAAGTGTTTTTTTATCAGTTTAGTGGTTGTGGAGATTGTTAAGCTTTTGATTGAAACCATGAACCGATTGATGTTAGACCACTATTGAAAACCTGGAAGCACTGGAAGGCCGTTTCGTCCTATTGTGGGACTCCGCAGCAGTGTGCATCCATGGTCCCGCTCAAGGGATTCGAACCCAGGGCTTCAGTCTCGCGCGCGAACGCTTAACCTACTGGACCACTGAGCCGGCATCCAATGGTGTTAATGTCTAACCTCAACCAATCCACGATGTTACGTGACCATCTTCCATTGTACTGAGGTAGACACCTGATTTTTTGACAGATTAAACAATTTATAAGTAAATATATTCGATTAATCAGTTAATAAGTTATTGTCTATGTTGAGCCTGGTATAGAAGTGCATTTGTTTAAGTTGCCATCCCATAACTACCATGATAGAATGAAGTTAACAAAATGAATTGACAGAGAGATTGAAATTATGTAGTATGAATGACAAAAAAATGACTGAATGATTCTAATATAATTCGAGAAAACAAAATAGAATGGTGGAAATGAGAAAAGAATGGAATTCAAGGTGGAGAGGAAGACAAGAACTCAATGCATCTAAATTGCTATGAATGAATCTGAGTCATGATGTTTAACATTTTTAAACACTAGCTACATAATTCATGAGGATTTCAACTGTGTAGCTTCGTTCAAGAGTAGACAACTTCATGAACTGATGCTATCTTTTGGTTTCTTAATAGTTATATATATATATATATATCACTCAGAACAACATTTTAATCAGTGTATAGTAATTGAAATCATGTTAGTCAAGCTCTGAATTTCAAATGAACCGCCAAAATCAAACTTCAGTAAGCAATTAGGTTTATATAATTCGACTTTGTCAGCAATACTGAAGACATGACAATCGTGACAGTGATCAGTGACTAAAGTGATTAAACAGTGTAAATTATCAGCCCTACAGCTGTTCATACAGGTTAGCACCGATGTTTTTATTATGAAAACATTTTTTAAAAATCCATAAACCACTAACGAAGATAGTTCAGAAGAAGTCTATTTTATATTTCGATTGTTATAACTAAAGTGAATTTAAGATCAAATTCTCTTTCTTTAATTCTCATTTTGTTGGTCGTCTCTCTCACTGCAACTTGATAGGAAGCGGGACAACTGGAGACGATGCATAATCATCATACATCATACAGTGAATTCTTTATTTAGGTAACATAGCTTAGAATCGTCCATAATGGCACAAATACATTTAGTCTTGACCTTCTTTTCAATCTTACAATTGAGAATTCTTTTACGTATATATTTTCACCGAATCTCTCTTAGACATTCTCAATGTTCACTTGTTTTTATTATGATTGTAATTCATTTCATTACATCATATCAATTGTGGTATGACATTTGTCGCAGGATCTAAATCGATGATAACTGACTGATTAACTGGCTAACAGTAATCAACTAGACTAAGAAAAAATTCAGCACAAACTACGTAAATAAAACTATAATCATCCGGTGTATGGAATAGCCTAGTTGGTAATGCCTCCAAATGTTATCTCTCCCTCTCGCAATGCTCTCACATGGCCACACGTATACAGCCACTAACAGCAAAGTCCTACTTATTACCTTCTCAAACCACAGCTGTTGTTTACGAAATTGAGAGGACAGAAAGCGAGTGTCCGGCGCTTTAACCGGGTTGGTGGATACAGAGAGTTCAACTTAGGGGAGTTGGAAAACCCTGATTCCAAACCAATGGTGTACATGGGCTCCAGTATCCTTAGGGAACAAATGGCGCATGAATCAATCGTTCGTCACCAGTTACCATGAGACTGCATCTCCTTACGTCGCTCCATTGCCTTGTGAATCAGACCTTTAGGTCAAAGGCTTCAGGTGTGGCCCCCTAAGAAAACCACCTGCTCCAGTTTGGGCACCCTGGCAGTATACCAGCCCTCATACAAGTTGAATAATTTATGTGGTGTATATCTATTTGGTGCACCTTTGTACCAATATTTATGTGTTCAAATAAATTAAATAAATAAATAAGTTGGTAAACATAAGCATAGAAATTAATGATTTACAAAAATGTATAACATAATATTATCATGCCATTTTACAAAATTCAGATCAGAAAAACATTGTCAAAAATATGTGAAAATATCTTATATCAATAAACATAAATGATCAAACTTTGTATTAGTTGATTTATACTACTGATGATTTACACATATTTACTGTAAAATAAACACTGGAGGAATAAGGAGCTATTATTATTATTATTATTATTATTATTATTAGTAGTAGTAGTAGTAGTAGTAGTAGTGTTAGTAGTAGTAGTAGTAGTGGTAATAGTGGTAGTACTAGTAATAGTGATAGTAGTAATAATGCTTGGAAATAATTCTAAAACAACAATTGTCTATTTATTTAAACAATAATTATTTAATATCAGATGGGTTTTTGTGTAGATTGTAGTAATTTCAATGGTTAAGATCATGAGTCAGTTGAAGCTAGACCACCATGGAAAACCTGGAAGCACTGGACAGCCGTTTCGTCCTATTGAAGGGACTCCTCAGCAGTGCGCATCCACGACCTCGCCCCCTGCGAGATTATATTTATTGGAATTTAATTGTTCCACTTTCAAATGACAAATTGATTTTGTCTATGAAATGAAGTAAATTATAATATAGACATTATAATGATATTGTATTATTTATTTTGTATTGTTTTATTTGAAACATATATATATAACTTAAATTTATTATACAATTGTAACTAGTTTGTAATATATTGAAATAGGATACTAAGTAAATGGATACATATTATGAAAGATTGATTAATTAACGAGCATTAATAGAAACAATGAGTAAATATTAATTCATATCACTAGGGGTTTTTTGTGGATATTATAGTAAGTTTAATAGATGAGATCAAGAGTCAATTGAAGTAAGGCTACCATGGAAAACTTGGAAACACTAGATGGCAGTTTCGTCCTATTGTTAGACTCCTCAGTGGCAGTGAGTATCCACTATCCTGCCTCACGAGATTTGAACCCAGGACCTATTAGTCTCGCACGTGAGCACTTAACCATTAGATCACTAAACCAGTGATTCAGTGCTTTCAGGTTTTCCATAGAAATCTAGCTTCAATTAACTCATGATCTTAACTATTAAAATAAATATTACTTGTTACAAATTAAATTCATTTCAATGATACTAGTCAATGGTTATCTGAATTTAATAGCACAATGAATAATGAGCAGGTATTTTGAGTGAAAAATATTACCTTTGAATAACTATGTGAAGATGGACACTAGAATGCAGGTACATCGCGCAGACAAGTACCAAATAAGACGTCAAGGATACTATCCGACTTTAGTATATTAATTATATAAAATGAAGTTGATATATATATACATAATATGCACCTATGGTATTTTTCATATCAGTTTTATAAGAAGTTGTCCAATATACTGAACATAATATTTTGTATTAAGTAAGACCCCAATTGTTATGATTACCGTGCATTTTAAACAACTGTTGTGAACCGTATTCGTAAACTGAGTAAATTTTCACAAATTATCCATCTAAACCACAGTCGTACATTCATCAATGTATAGGATAAAAATGGTTTATTCAGAGTTTTGTGTGTGAAATCATAACTAAGAGTAGAGAGATAATCACTATTTAGAAAATATTCAATATTCAATATATAATTATTGAATGCTTTAGATATATCCATCGTTTGATTCTATCATATGTTATTGATACTATTTACTGCTAAGCGATCTTAAACTGGCATCAAGCTACGTTAAAATATTTGGGACCTTTTTACAATGATGTCAGGTGATGTTGAAAAATATAAGCACGACAATCAATATTATTAGGACAGTAACGCAATGATCATGGTGAAACTTTTCTACTAAATGTTGCACAGTTTATATTGTTGTAACCATATATAGATAGTCCTCATGAATAACTTCATTAATTCTAGAAGCGTTATTCTTTGAAACACTGTTGCTATGGTTAGCTTGACAATGAACAGAATCCAACTAAAATTAAAAACGTATCTTTTGACTGGATTCTGTTGTTAAACTATACAAAATCACATAAAAAGTCATTACAAACATGTTTTAAACAAAATTAATAGTTTTTGGTTGAGATCATGAATTAATTGATTTTAGACCACCGTTGGAAACCTGGAAGCACTGGACGGCCGTTTCGTGCTAGTATGGGACTCGTCAGCAGTGCGCATCAACGATCCCGCACCCCGCGGGATTCGAACCCAGAACCTACTGGCTTCGCGCCTGAGCACTTAACCATTAGACCACTGAGCCGGCACTCAGTGGTGGTAGTTTCTAACGTCAACCAATCCACGAAATTGCGCGACCAACTTCCATTGTACTGAGGTAGATACCTGTCTCTACCCGACACGGATTAGCTCCACTGGTCACGACTTCTCACTAGAACTCCGAGAATTCCCTCACGAAGCTAGTCACTAGTGAGCACATGTTAATTATCAGTATGGGGGTTGTGGAGATGGAAGTTGGTCGCGCAATTTCGTGGACTGGTTGATGTTAGACACTAACACCATTGGATGCCGGCTCAGTGGTCTAATGGTTAAGTGCTCAGGCGCGAAGCCAGTAGGTCCTGGGTTCGAATCCCGCGGGGTGCGGGATCGTTGATGCGCACTGCTGAGGAGTCCCATACTAGGACGAAACGGCCGTCCAGTGCTTCCAGGTTTCCAACGGTGGTCTAACATCAATTAATTCATGATCTCAACCAAAAACTTAACAATCTCCACAACCCCCATACTGAAAATTAATAGTATTAAATATACGTTGAACATAACTATAAGATAATAAATTATGATATGGAAACAAGTGTCATTATTTAACCCATACAAAATTGTGTACCAGTACATCTAATTGAAGAAAATAAGAACGATATAAATGATTTAGCCTTGAGCTATTCATTTTATTATTTCTAATCACAATGAAGTCAATCAATCAGTTAGCTACCACGTAAGATCAAGCACAATGAAGTACAGATACATGGTTTGAGTTTATTTATGTCATTCAAATAAAATCTATTTAACATACCTTACAATGATAGAATACAACAGGATATTGATAAAGTCTATGCAAATATACTATTTTGATCATGTGAAAACTAATAGTGTTAGTTAAGAAATTGGAACCTTTACAAAGGTTTCCCAATATTTTGTATCATAGTTTGTAATAAATGTACGGTTGTTAATCGATGATATATACAGTGTTAACCCTATTATTAGTGATAGTTTGGCAATATCAAGGTATCCATACAAAAAAGGTTATTATGTCAGTAGAAAATGATAAATTTAGTTCTAAAAATAATTAATTGTAAAGTACAATATTAGGTAACAAGATAAATGTTTCTTATATATATTTACAATCTCTGTGTGTGTGTGTGTGTTTGCATAGAAGTTCAGTTCCCTAAAATAGTAAGGCCGTACTTACCAGTTGTGATTTCAAATATCACCAAGTGTCGTTTCAGTATTACAACTTTTACTCTGGTTGTTTCTATCGTTATTCTGTTCTACTTTGTTGTATTATTGTTGACTTTTTACTAACATTTCAGGAAACATTATAAAATACACCACTCACAGATCACTGAGTAGTGAACAATGTCGTATTTATTTAGTTTTTTATTGCTGACCAAGTTCTATCGATCAAGTTGCAATATAGTCAACAGTCTGTGTCATTTGACTCTGTTGAAATGTAAGAAAGTGGTTGAACATAGTGGGCATGAAACTGTGAACCTAAAGAAACTAGAAAAATGTGACTTCAGTCACAACTCGGTGATCAGGTGATTGTAAATATTTCAGTCGTATGAGAGATTATTCTCGATCTGAACAGCTCAGTGGTAAAACCTGAGGCTATGAAGTTAGTGAAGACGGGATCAAACACCTTAGGGAGAGAACCTTTCCAAAGGATTTTAGTTACAGCTTGCTGACAACTGTTGAACAGAACGAAATCTAGGCGAAGCAGGGTTTCCTATTAACTACCTTCAAATAACTAGTATAGTATAAAAATAATTTCCCACACAATAGGCGTACATTTTTACGAATTTTGTTAGTGGATCTTATAAGTATCTCTAACATGGTAAGTGTTTTCTTAGTCGTTAAACTGAGAATAAGATAAAATAAGGAGAAGACTGTGTTACTCTCATCACTTATAGTAAGAGATTTCTGGCAAATAAATTAACAGAAATCACCAATCCAAAGGGGAATTAATGATTTCAAAGTTTTATTGTTTACTTTCATAGACAATAGACAGTTGATGATAAATAAAGACTGTTAAAACTTAAATGACATAGTCGTTATAAACAAAGATGGATAGTGGCTAGCAGTGAAATCGAGGACGCATGTTCAATACTATTTGGGACTAGTCAGCTGGATGTACCTGCATCTCTGTTATGGCCAAAGCCACCAGTCAGAAGCAGCGAATTATCGACCGGATCAGGGACACGTAAAACACGTGCAAGCAGTCTAGAGTTCTGATTGGTCCTGATTTCCGCCTAGCACAGACGGTTAAGTCCAGAACACCATTCTCAGCCTCTGTAATATGAATCATTATATTTCAAACATACTGAGTCTATATACCAATCAAACCGATCACAACGTATCAATAAAATAGGAAACAACATTTGTATAAAAATTAACCAGATGTGGCTGTGAATGAAGGAGGTAGTAAATAATATACTGGGTATAACTCAAGAATAGTAAAACGTATAATAATAGTTTGTGGGTCAAAATAAAGCTTACAATAAGAGGAATATGAATATGCATAGTTTAGTTACTTAATAATTATACAATAGAAATATACGTTTAGTATTGGTTCATCAATAGATCCCAAAAGTTACCGTTCATTGTTCTTGTCGGGACATAACAATCTCACAATTGATATTCGCTCTGGGACTCGAATCCTGTAACGTACGCTTCAAACGTCATCGCGTTATTCACTTAAATACTGAGTTCCTTATAATCTCTTGCTTATGCAATGGGGTCAAGTTAAATACCAAGTGAATTCAATATCAAGTGGATATAGTCAATAATGAAATGTTTCATAATTTTCCATATAAACTATATATCATCGTAAAATAGTGTTCTAAAGATTACTTTTCATAAAATCTTATTTGCAATATAATTACAGTCAAATCATAGACAAATCGAAATTAACTTTGTAAAAAAATATTATCTGCTCTAATGGAACTGTTTTCAAAACTGATGATGATGTTGATAATGATGAAACAGAACTACTTCATTGCATTGATAATAAGTAGTTTATTCATTTATTTTATTTTAACACATAGATATTGGTACAAGGAGTCACCAAATACTTATGCGCCACACAAATCTCATTTGATATGTGTGAGGGATGGGATACTACCCGGGTGCCCAAACCGAATCAGATGGTTTTCTTAGGGTGCCACACCCGAAGCCTTCAACCTGAAGGCCTAACCCACAAGGCAGTGGAGCAACGTAAGGAAATGCAGTCCCATGGTAACCGATGACCAACGATTGCTTCATACGCCATTTGTTCCCGCAGGAGACTGGAGCCCATGTACACCATTGGTTTGGAGTCCGGTTAAAGCTCCGGACATTCACTTTTCATCCTTTCAATTTCGTGAACAACAGTAATGCCACGAGGAGGCAATGAGTAGAACTTCCCTGACAGAGGCTATATACGTGTGGCCATGTGTGAGCATTTCGAGAAAGAGAGCGGCCTCTCCCCACTCTTGGCCGTACCAGGGCACTTGGGGGCCAATAAGTAGTATGTATACATATATATATATATCTTTTATATCTAATGTAGCGTAGAACAATCAGTGTTAAGTTTAGATGCAAAATAATTCCGTCTATAAGACTAATTGAAACTTTAATACCATCTTTACTATTCATTAATATATATTATATCAAAATGTTTATATAGTTGATTAAATTAACCCGATGATGTAATATGATTGCAAGAAAGAAACAGAAAAGCCTAGAACAATCACCAAAGTAACAAATAAATGAATAAATAAAACATATTTCCTTTACAGTTTAAATAAAAAAATAATGAATATTTGAAGAGTTTGTTTGTTTGTTTGTTTTTTCATTGGAAAACTATCAAAGATTTTAGACGTGAAAAGTTTGATCGATTTTTTATTGAATATTCAAATCAAACATCAACTAATTGATAAATCATTTCAATTAATAATCAATAAACAGACACCATAAATTTCATTATTTTTCGATTAATAATTTTCTCATCCGTCAGTTAATCTGGTACAATGCAGGACCAGGCACATATATGCATCAATCCAAGTTGCTACATCTTATTAGCACAATAAGATGAACACCGGATTCATAGAAGTAGTTACTTCAATTATAGTAATATATAAAATAAAGATTGCATATAAGCATATAGTACAGGAAGAAAGAATTAGTTGGTAGAAAGAAGGGTATAAAGTAATTTTAATCTCACCGTTTAAATGAAGACAAAGAGTGTATACATCTACATCATTGTGATCAATTCTGAGGCATATCACCAAGAGTCGTCAACCATTGATTATGATAATCACATAGACCCCAATCAATTAGTCTGCACCTATCACCAACATGGGTCAGACTAGAAGTTAATGACTTCAAGGACTGATGCCGCGTTTTTGGTTTGGCCTCCCCTAAGTTACTTCCAATCGTCTCCAACACTAGTTAGCATTACGCTGACTAGTTTATTAATGAGAAATAATTTTCTCACAATCATATCAATTATTTTAAAACAATTAATATTTATATTTCTTAGTTATATACAAAATAATCTATTCTTTGTTTCAACTAGCCCCCCATGATATCATGCTTACATATTAGGAACCTTTTTTATTTTCTACAGGATTTACATACACATACATATATCTTATTATTTATAAATAGGAAATAAGCTTAACAATATATTTTTTTTCCTTAATACTGTTATAGTGTAGTGAACAAGAACACGGGTGGGGGCAATCGAACGTATTTAGCACAAAAATTACAGACTATCTCAATAAAATCTGAACACCATTTATTAAATCGTCAATTTGCAAAGTATCAATGCATCATATCAAACTGGACTGTTACTGTTGCAAACATCAATCCATTGTCTCCCATTCCATTGTTCACGCGTCTTCTTACAAATTTCATTGTGTTCTCGCTCTTCCTTTCTTGATCTTCCACTCATCTTCTGCTGCCAGACATTACGTTTTAACTCGCGTCATATACTTCTTATATCAATATAAGTAGCACGCACCACAATAGTACTATGATGATTTACACTTATTATACATTGTTTTACTACTTATTATCTTTTACATGTAACAGGAATTAACTTTTATTGTGATGGAAATATGCGTATTTATATCATTGTGAATGAGTAAATGAATGAATGACTACATTAGCATAAACATGTCTACATATATTCAAGTAGGATGGTGTTTCCCCCCCCCACACACACACACATACACACACCAAAAAACTGATCAAAACTTATATGTAAACAAAACTAACTGGTTGAAATGATCAACAAGAAATCGTTTACCATAAAACTAATCAGTTGTTTCAATCTATTTCAGATGAATTATAAGTTTAGTTATTTATTATTTTAAAAGGACTAATGAAAGATAATTAGAGAAGTATAATAGGTAATTATGATAATAACAATAATAAAAGAGTCATAGGGTACTAGGTAAGGAGATACAAATAGTTTGATACGCTAATGAATTTTTATTAGCTTAGGTGATTGGAAAATGTATTATGCATGCTCAGTTACCAGTTAACTCTATGGACTATGGTTTATGAGGTGGGAGTAAGTTGGTGAAAACATGGAAGCGGCCGAAATAAAACTCTACACTTGTCCATAAAGTTACTGAAGTTTGGATTAGGTCATGTTGGTAGCCACAATCTGTTTGGTCGGAGACTAGGCTAATGTCGTGTGATATGACTTAAGATTAAATTTATCTGATAAATTTTTTATTCAATAAATTCATTCTTTCTTCTCGGATCATATTGTTTATGATTAATCTTTTCTGCTATCACTGGTATTGTTACTACTTCTAATACATATGTTTTCAGTTCACCAACGAACATATTTATATTTCTTCAAAGCGTAGAATTTCTAACAACTGTGATTAAAAACACAGAATTCCCAAAAGTAATCATCAACAGAGTCCACAATTTGTCCATAGACTAACAGTTTGAATAATGAAACAAATTATTATGACTAGAATTCATCTAACCTAAACGTGACATTCTTGTCGATTAACAAAATTATAGAAGTTATAATTTTATGTTAAATAAAGTACAACTAGGTGGTGATGGGAAGTAGTCGACAAAAAGCACTTGACAGCAGAATGTATGTGTAATCTTGATAAAACTCTTATTCCTATGAGCTATTCATGTTGTGACTGATGTTCTGTAAGATTGAAATGTATTTACTATCGATAAAGCTTTGGTTCCCTCAAGAATACAGGTATACAGTGATGAGTGCATAATAGTGCGAAAGCGAAGTTCAAGGTTTACTATCGACTACCTCTAACAACCATCTGACATCTCAGCATGGTACACTCAGTGCTACCAGTTTAATGATTTCAGACGTTGCTAGCAACTCTTATCAAATTTTCTATAACATTATAGTGCTGGTGATACTGAGCAGTTCGTTAGAATAGGGGAATATGTAGAGACCGTAGGATTTTCACTATTTGAATCATGAACGGATTTCAGCTAGAACATCATTGAAAACCTGAGAACATTAAGTGGCCGGTTCGTCCTAGTATGGCACTCCATAGCAGTGGGGATCCACGAGATTATCATAGAATATCGAAATCCTAGAGAGCTGGTCTCGCACGCAAACACTTATCTGCTAGATCACTGAGTCGGGATCCAACAATGCTAATGTCTATGTTTAACCCTTATCCACTTCTTGCAGTGATTAATTATCCCATACCCAACTAAATGGTTCAGTTTACATCTAGAGAAACCTTTATCTGGCAATTGTTTACCTTCTAACAGATAGTAACTTCTATTCGGCATGTTTTGTTTATCGACTGATAACTGAAGAAAAATCACTAAAATCGAGAGGTATAAATCCTCAGATTTATTTTGGTTTAAAACAACTAAGCATTAAATAACTATGAAGTATCACTGAATTGAACACAAGCAATTTAGGCGTTACGGTATCCACAGTAATATTAGACCAATAAAATCGAATATTATTGCCTATCTTTACAATTTTAATCGATTCCTAATATTCAATAGTTTTCATAAAATCAAATTTACTCCGATAATCACTTGTTCAGGAATAGTTAGTATATAAAACAATAGGATTAAGGTATGTATAAACGATTAAATTGGATGATTGCTGTGATATATATTTAGGATTGATTGAATTTGTATATTTGAACCATTATATTACAACTACTAAATGATCTGGAGAATGCTGGTCGGCGGCCTATGCTTCATTAGGAGTAACAGGCGTAAGTAAGTAAGTATGTAAATGATCTAGAAATATAGTGTTCTTCAAAACAAAAACCCCTATGAGTTTTATAATGTCTATTCATGCAATACTCTTCAATGAAGTGTAACCAAACAACAACTAAACAGCTTCTAGATTTAAGTGATCTTTTTCTGGCTGATTCCACTTCATATAACGCTGATAACATTCTATTCTAAATATCAATATTAGCAATACTCAGGATATTGTTAAATTAAATTTTGTATGGATGTGTATGTTCTGAATGTTCGAGTTAGAATGTATAAAGTATATAATCTATTGAATACTTCCAAATTTCATTAATTCTGATAAATAAAAATAACAAAACAAAACAAAACAGACCAATTAAGGTTACGTAAACAAAATGAAAGGAAATATTGGTTTATCTTTTGTTGTTGTTGTTGCTCTTCTTCTTCTTCTTCTTCTCTCTTTCAATCTTGTTTACTGAACATATAGAACTTACCAAGGAAGTAAATGAATGAATAAAAGAATGAGCAGTTTGAAAATGAATTCAATTCATCAATTATAAATGAAATTAAAATTTACAATTACAATTACAAGTACCAAATATATATATACATATAAAATCGATTTATCAATCAACCAAATAATCAATTACTCAATCAATTTATATTAATCAATCAATCGATCGATCGATCAATCAATCAATTAATTAATCAATCAATCCATTAAATAATCAAATAATAATTGAAAATAACTCATGGTGAATAATAATAATAATAATAATAATAATAAAAGAATGAATGAATGAGAAATTCGAATAAAAATCAGGTAAACAAGTAAACAAATGGAATGAATGATAAAAACAAATTAAAAAATTTTTTTTAATTATTATTTCATTTCTACATTCACACGATTATATTAAGTGATAGCAACAACAACAACAACAAAAACAACAAAAAAATATAAAAAGGAAATCGATTGATTGATTTGATCATGTCGATTATTATTATTATTAAATATGAATAGTTGCTAAATAAGGTCATTAATAATCATGTATACCATGGTATAGTTCACGTTGATTGATTAAAGATTCAAGTTGATTTAAATTAGATCATCATTAAAAACTTGAAAGTATTAGACGGTTGTTTTGTTCCAGGATGGAACAATCTCAATGGTAGTGCACATTCATGATTCCATATAATACGAAATTGTTTTTTTTAAATGAGCAAAATTAGCGTGATTTTTTTTTATCAATTATAAATAATAAGTTAAGGTTGCTCGTGTACACGATTGATAATTGTAAATGAAAATCAATCGTAATTGAGAAGTTTGAAACATCAACTCTTAAGCATTATTTATGAAATTTATATTTAAAATAATTTTAGTGATTGAAATTTAATTAAGTTTCAACGTTTCATCCACCAAACGTGCCTAGACGTCTTTGGGGTAATAATCAAAATTATCAAAAAATATATGATATTTAACAATTAAATCAAATTCTAACCATGTCTATTTAATTCTATTCAGATATCGACATTAGTAAGTAAAATACAATGAGTCTCTTACATGTAAATCATGGTGAAAGTTCATACTATGAAGATAAATGAATGAATGATTGATCAACTATTCGATTTTAATTAAGTTACCTATACGTTTTGTTCTACTTGGGACTCGTCACCTAGATTTACCTGCATCTCAGAGTTGATGTTCACTCTGGGACTCGAACCCAATACCGTTAGCTTCAAACGCCATCGCGTTATCCACTTAGCTACTGAGTCTCATAAGTGAAAGGCTTAATGAAAATCTATCTTTAAATCAGTTTCCTAATAGTTTTATTTTTCATAATTATCATTCAGCTAATCATGAGTTATGTAGAACCTGGTAAATATGTGTATACATACAAGTTACTATGTAATATATCAACACAGTGATAAAAAATTACCAAGACAAATATCAATGTAGTAAAAACAGTATTTCAAAAGATAAGGCATTGTTTGACAAAAAATTAAAAACAATTTTAAAATTTCAAATGTAAATGAAGACAAAGAGTGAATGTTTCCGAGTCATTGTGACTGATTCTGACCAATATTATTCAACGTCCTTAACCAATAGTTGAATCTCAACTTCTTGGTCACCATCCATCATTACAAATTTGTTCAATATCAAGTGACTTCATGAATTGATACTGCATTTTCATTTGATTGCCCTGATTAACTTTTTACTCACTCTTATACTATTTTCACTCGTTGAAATAAGAAGTGATTTAGTATACCTTATTACCATCTCGACCACTTCAGTCAAAAAAAGATTTATTACATCATCAACGAATTTTCTATCTTTATCTACCACCCTATATTCTTTGATATCACCAATATACATGAGAAATGATTTTAAGATTTCTGTGATCAAATACCATACCTATGAATACCTTCTCATAATTACTAATAACCTAATCAATAAAACTATGGTAAATAATTGAAATCCAGATCAGATTCAACTATTACATAACTTTAAACTTAAATTAGCTGTAAAGATGAATTGTCACCGCTGGCATTAAAAATTATTTACGTAAGTTTATAACAATATTCCTTTACTACGTTCAACAATTTAGTAAATTCTATCTAACAAAATGTAAAGGGACTAAATCTTGTTATTTTTTCGATTGATAGTTAACTATTGTATAATGATGTTAATAATACTAAGCTCCTGGTGCGACACCGATAGGTCCTGGGTTCGAGTCTCACGAGGCGGGGTCGTGTATGCGCGCTGCTGAGGAGTCCCACAATAGGACGAAACGGACGTCCAGTTCTACCAGGTTTTCCATGTTGGTCTAGCTTCAATTGACTCATGATCTCAACTGTTGAAAATATCAAATGTTGACATAATAATTTGTATACATGTTAACCTTAACAACTAGTTATGGATGTTTTGGTGTGTTCATCTAACTGATTGAGCTCAGTTTTATCGGAAGTAAAGAAAAAAAGTCATTACCAAACGCGAAGGGTCTACAACGGAACTTGAGAAACTTCGATTGCATTTATTGTGAGGTCGTAGTTTAGCATTGATTATGTGTTCTCTACTAAGACGAAAAAATTTTCTAGTGCTTCTTAGTTTTCAGCAGAACCCGCATTGATGTTAATCCTTTTAACAATAAGATTTATGTATTAAATTTATTCTAACAGATATTTCACGAACAACATTAGATAATCACTAACTTGAATGTTTGAATTCTTATGTACCAACTTAATGATCTGTTAATTACTTTGTTTCCTTTTTTCGACCATAAAAATGATAATGTTTTATTTTGCTAACATTTGGATCATCATATCATGAGGTGATCAACAATTGCTCTTTTAAGATATTAATATGATTGAAAATCATATGGCAGAGTAGGCGAGTTTGATCCATTGCACAAATATTTTGAAGATTTTATAATGAAACAGTGTTACAGTTAGTTTTTCTCCATTAAATTATAGTGAAAACAGGACAAGTTCATATCATAAATTAAAATTGGAAACATGAGTAGCTAAGCTGTGATAAAGTAATTTCCTGACTATGATGAAACATAAATCTCCTGAGTTCGATCCTTTTTAAGGTATTCCATATGCAACTATTAACTACTTAAACCTTATATCTTCATCATGAACAGAAATAGTTCTCAAGATTTCTGTTCATGTGAGATCCTAACCACCTCAACATTTTCTTAACTGTCATGATTGTAATATTACCCCCTTACTTTTTAAAATACAACTACTGGAACTGGAAGTCATTATTCTAAGAGGATGATGCTTATGAGGCTACTTATCCATGGAGAATCTATTAATACGGTCACTCATTTAGGTTATCATCGAATCTGAATTTATCATATTTCGTTTCAGTCATTCAATTAACCTACTCAGATTAGCTAAATCAAGTTTTTATTATACACAAACGTGATCGATGTGTCTAGATCACATCTAAGGATAGACATCACTAACACATCGATAATTGTGTTTTTAACTTAAATTCCTTGATATTTACACTTTATACAACTTGTATATGTATGTAAATATTGTAAAGAGTCTAAGTCTGAACATTTGTTTCCAAAGATATGAGTTTCACATTTTTAGTACTGAATAGAAAACAAAACAAACGTATTAGTTAAGTATTAATCCTTAAGTTTGTAATACTTCATTTAATATGATGAAGGTTAAAATTCAAAAGATGAAAAAAATCAATTAGACATACCTACGTACTCAGAGAGGGGTTTTATGGATATTATAGTAATTTAGTAGTTAACTTCATGAATCAATTGAAACTAGACCAAGGTCTTGCGCGCGAGACCGACAAGTCCTGAGTTCGAATCTCGCGGGGCCGGATCGTGGATACGCACTGCTGAGGAGCCTCGTACTAGGACGAAACGGTCGTCCATTTCTTCCAGGTTTTCCATGATGGTCTAGCTTCAATTAAATCATGAATTCAACTACTAAATTCCTAGGTACATTCTTTACATTGAGTGTTTTCTTTCAAACTCACTTCTTAATCTTGATTATCACAAGATATAAAAATTACTAAAAATAATCCAGTTTATAAATGAATGGTGTATTGTCATTCAATTTACGAAACACACTTAAAAGTCAATCGTTTCTTAAGATTACGTTACTTATAAATAAAAAATTGATAGCATTAACCACCGCAGAGTATATGTGACTAGCAACTGCCTCAATGAAAATCGATCATTTTAGTTATTAACATAAGTGAATCAACAATGTCATTAAGTGTTATGTTTCCAATTAGATAGCTATCTCAGCAACAAGTCACCGTTTAATAATAAGTGATGTGACTGAATGCATCATATGTGTAGAGCTTCTCCAATGATTATCTAACAAAATATATGAAACACAAATAAGCACTGGTATTTTAAAACAATAATTATAATAATTATAGATGGATTCACACTGCTGAGGAGTCCCATACTAGGACGAAATGGCCGTTCAGTGCTTCCAGGTTTTTCATGGTGGTGTAGCTTCAATTGACTCATGATTTCAGCTATTGAAATTATAGATGAATTCATGTTCTAGAAAAATGAAAATGTTGTTCATGATTTTTTTCGTTTTATTAACTTCAAGCTGTTATCAAATAAATAAATTAAACAATCACCTTAAAACCTTCCAAACTTTTCTGATAGCTTATTTGAACTGATCGATCGAAGAAATCAACATGACCATCAGACAAATAAAGAGTAGTAAGCAGCTGGACCAGACAACATACCAGCTGAACCACTGAAGTCAGACATAGAAGTAACCGCAAACGTGCTCTATATTCTATTCAGGAAGATTTTGGAGGAAAAACAAGTGCCGACAGACTGGAAAGAAGGATATTTCATCATGATACCACAGAAAGATTTGAGCAAGTTGAAGTAAAGCAGAAGCATCTTACTGCTATCGGTACCAGGGAAAGTTTTCAACAGTGTTATTGAACTGGATGAAATATTCAGTAGGTGTCCAGGTACTTCCGAGACCAACAGGTTCGATTCCACAACGATCGACCGTACAAAGACTGAAAGGCAACACTTCGGTTTATTGTTGAGTAATCAGTTAAATGGAACTCGTCACTATACATCAACTTCCTCGACTATGAGAAAGAGCTTGACAGTGTGGTTGGGGAATCTTGTTGAACCTTCTTAGACACCACGATGTACCTGAGAAGATCGTAAACATCATCCAGAATTCACACGACAGACTACAGTGCAAAGTCGTGAATGGGGAACAGATAATAGACGTACTCCAAGTGAGGATAAGAGTCAGATAAAACTGCATACGCACCTTCTTTCTCTTTGTTCTGGTGGTTGACTGGATTATGAAAACCTCCACATCTTAGTGCTAATCGACAAAATTTTTTTAAACTCAAACCAAGTTGATAAATTATTTGGTTAACTGTCACTATGTTAATAATGAAACATTGATAATAGATAGGTATTTTCTGAGATATTGTAAACTGTAAGAGTATCTTTAATTACTAGGCATATTTAGGCACTGGTTCAAGTTACCACAACACCTCAACGTAGATTGATGAAAGCATCTAGGAAAGTATCA
The DNA here is from genome assembly GCA_944470425.2 of Schistosoma bovis. Lineage (NCBI taxonomy): Eukaryota > Metazoa > Platyhelminthes > Trematoda > Strigeidida > Schistosomatidae > Schistosoma > Schistosoma bovis. Next base: position 4,480,258 of record OX103959.1, on the reverse strand, counting down.
GAAAAGTAGAAGTAGTAATAGTATCAAGACCAGTAAAAAACATAAGATGTAAATAGCGTAAAATACAAGCTTGTGAAAAAAACAAGGTAATTTTGAAACTGATTAAATGGATTTGTATCGACGCTACCAATTATAACTATATCACACAATGTCTTCAACCAGCGATCACAATTAGATAGTCCCTACCTATTAACGTGAGACAGCTCAACAGTTAATGGTTTCATGGACTGATCTCATGGACCTCTCCTAGCTTTCTTCTCCTACACTAATAAGTCTCATGTCCCAAGGTAAATGGTGATCAAGTGTATTATTATAAACTGTTTATCATCCATTAACAACCAAAGATTAACTAACTCAATATCCGTCATCAACTCTGTGTCTGTCCAAAATAACTGATCAGTTTGAGATGGTTAACAAACTAATTAACAGGATCATCGGTAAACGTAACAATATTATTATTAATAAAAAATGAAGAAGTAAATAGATCCTATGCAAAAATTTTATTAACTTTATCAAACTATCATTCTGTCAGTCAAATCATTTTCTCATAATTTTCGACATTATCTAATAATGTATGTGTAGGTCCAGTCATATATGACCGATTTGTATACGTATCTATATATATAATGTATGATGGCAAAACCGTCTCCATGGACAACTTTTACCATTGACTAAGATCACTATCATTATGTTGACTAGCTGGTGTACAACAAGTGTATTTCTCTTTAACATATATGTATGTAGATACACAAATATTAAATCATAAATATGTATATAACACAAGTTTAAAACATGAAACGGAAACTTTATGAAACAAAATCAAACTACAATTATATGGATATAGATAAGTATAGCTGCAAACACACAAACGCATACATACACATATCTACAGAAATACTAACACAATTTTCAATGTACTTCTTTGACTTTTCTATGAAAAAATCTACAATCTTTCTTGTTCCAAGGGGTGAGGAGGGAAAAAAATTACCGATAGATGGAATTGAATCTTGTCTCCATTTTGGTAATACAAAAAAGAAAACAAAAAGTAAAACAATTGAACATCTACATAATGTACACAAAGTGAAATACCTGATAATAGAAATTGTGTAAATGAATGTATTCTTACTCTTTTTTTGATGATGAATTTTTTTTATTGTCGAAGAAATAAATTACTAACTCCTAATTTAGATTATTAAAAATTAAAAAAAAACTAATATCAGTAGTTGAGATCATGAGTCAATTGAAGCTAGACCACCATGGAAAACCTGGAAGAATTGGATGATCATTTCATCCTATTGTGGGACTTCTAAGAAGTGTTCATTCATGATCCCACCCCTCTGCATTAGAACCCAGGATCTGTCGATCTCGCGCACGAACGCTTAACACCTAGACCACTAAGCTGGTCGGCATCCAACGATGTTAATGTCTAACTTCAACTAATCCACAAAATTGAGCGACACATCCACCATTGTCATCTTACAACAGACCTGGTTGAACTCCATTGGTCACTGCTTCTCACTAGAACTCCAGGATATACATCTTGAATAATAATAATAATAATTTTAGATTTTCCGATGACATATACTTCACTGTTTTTTATTCTAAATCATTATTTAACATACTACTTATTTGTTTCAGTGATAAAGTAAGTGATTTTAATTATTTCTTTTTTTTGAGAAAAAAAATATTACAAGTTGTATACAGTGTGTAATTTAGAAAACGTAGTTTGCTTGTTTTATTTTATTTTATTTTATTTTAAAAGATTCCCTATATTCTGTTCATCTTTTATACTAATAAAATGAAATGATGGAGATAGATTATCTGGAGGAAATAAGTCTGAACGACAAGTTGATAAAATATATAATGTGAACGAAATAAGCACAGACGGATAGTAGCTAGCTTATAATGCTTGTGAATTTAAGTCAATACTGAGGCAATATGCACAGTATGTACATATGCCAATAAGAGACAGATCAATTGCAGTACTAAACATTAGTGGGAAGATTCAAGTTAAACAATATCAAGTGAATTTATGGGAAGAAATAATTTGGTAAACTATGAGTCTTATACTCTTTATCCAAAAGAAGCAAAATGAATTCCATCACTTTCACTGAGAAAACGCAACTTGTGTCTATCTTCCATAAAAATGGCTATTCAAGCAACTTCATCGAGAGGTCTAAAGAAATTCATAAATCAGGGAACTGATATATGTAAACCATCTCAAAAATCATCAAGTGGATTTTGAAACGTTTTGGATTCAAAGTCTTCCCTAAAAACAAAAAATGTCTTCACTCAATTTCGCGCAAATCTAAAGATATAATGACGAATGAAGATAAATTTATAATCATTTCTAAAATAAGTTGTACCGACTGCGATGTACAGTACGGCGGACAAAATCGACTCCACTTTAATTTTCTCATACACAAATATAAATTAACAATGAAACAATATAATATGCTGTCACTGATTGCAGTACACTTAGAGAACTTTGAACATTCATGAAAAGTCAGTCAGCAAGATGGTCAGAGGTTCATAAAAAAAGACAGTCAACAGGAACACAAGGACAAATGAAACCTATATAGACAACCAGTCAGAAAACAAGGTCACTAGGGCAAACTGATTTACACCTCGCAGAATATTTGAGACACTCACTTTCTCATGACGTAGGCACCAACACTGTGGTTCACAATAACTATGACAACTCTCCAACTAAATAATCTAACTCACAGTACCCAACGACATCAAAATATCCTTTAACTATTTGTAAACATACATTGTCTTACAGTAGGTCAGTTTTCATGCAGGAAATCATCCATCCTTTACCTTGGTGTAGTCAATCATTAATAAAAATATTTTGGTAATATCTTTCCTGAATAGGCAGATTGTTTTTTAAAAAATAACAAAAAAAACAACAGAGATTCATATACACCACTCATTCTTAGGGGTAAAACGTTAAAGTATTGTGAAATATTTTGATTTCTAAAGACTAACAGACTGAATAACCAGATTTCAGAATTCAGCATTATGAAAATGAAATCACCAAAAATGAGGTTTCAAATACAAAATATAGAAGTTTATAAATGAATACTACCCCATATTGTAGTCCACTTGAGTGATATAGTTTGAATTGCATGATGGAAAAACATGATAGACAGACATTTTGTTAATTTATGTTGTATTGGGTGTTCGATTCCTCACACTGATGTTTAGGACTACAACTGAACAATCTTCAATTGGCATATGTGCATCCTGTGCCAATCACCTTAATATTGTCTTAAATTACAAGTATTATAAGCAATGACGGATGGTGGCTACCAATGAAATCCTGGAATCAAGTCCGAGATTTATTATCAACTTTAAGATGCAGGTATATCCAGCTGACGAGTTCCAAACAGGACGAAACACCCGTCCTGGATTTCACTACTAACTACCATTCATCTCTTATCAGATATTTTGTTAACCAAAAAATTAGGAATCAAAAAACAACAAAATTTACATACTTTGTTTATTCAAAATACTGTTGAGTTTGTAACAGTTTTAAACATCAGCATCCTAGATATATAATATAAACAAATACAAAATGACGTAAAAAATAACTTCTTAATGATAACTCTTAACTCTGATAAACCAGGAGTAATCTGTATTTCGTTAAAAATCTACGTAATCCATTGAAAACAATATGAGAAATGTGAATTAATTTCTAGAAAGAAATTAAAATATAATACCATGATAACTAACTTCGCCTGAAGCTCCTCTGGATCCACTACCGGTCTCAAGCCTAGATAGAAGAGTAGGGATTGGGTATGGGGTTAGAGACCCTATCCCGTAGAAAACTAACTCGCTAAAAAAAATGCTAACCAGAAAAAAATTATTCAATCAATTAAACCATGATAACTGTAGGAAATCGTATCACAGTTTTAAATGAAAAGTATATCGAAAATCTTTAAAAATTTCCATTTTTTGAATTAAAACAATACATATAACTGTACAGTATTGTTTTCATCTGGTTTTATTCCAATATACCATAATATTTATATACATATATGAAATTTTTTGATTGAGATCATGAACCGAATGATGTTAGACCACCTCAGCAGTGCGCATCCACGATCCCGCTCGCGAGATTTGAACACAGGGCCCTCAGTCTCGCGCGCGAACGCTTATGAAATTATTAAACCAATCAAGTTAGTTGATTAGTCAATGATAACAGTGGAAAAGATTGCCTAATAAGTAAAAAGTACAAATTGATTGTGTACTAATATACTGATGTACTAGTTATGATATAAATAATAAATGCTCGAATCAATGTTCCCTAATAAGAAGTGGGTCAATGAACCAGATCAAATAGATACTGAAATAGTTTTCATCAAAGATTACGCAATAAGAAGTATTCAGATAATTGGACAGTGAAGTATATGTTTCATAAAAATTGGGTGAACACAAATAAACGAACAAAGAGTATAGTAAATAATAAAAAAATCTTTTATTAAGGCTGATTAGGTCAAGGAAGAAATAAGAGTGTCGCAAATTTCTTTATGAATACAAAGAGTTGAATTGTTAGCTTGAATTCCTACAACTTCTGTTATGTGTAAGAAACGAAATTGAACCACACAAGGAGAACTAATAGGAATGCGGTAAACTACTTTAAAAGACCTATTCCTATCTACTATATGAGTGTTGTTGATCAAGTTTGACGGAACAGAACTGCTTTTATTTCGACTATACTCTTTCCTAAACATGAAGTAAGGTGTTTACTAACTAGCTGACTCAGTTGTTTGGTTGTGTGTCCAATATAACTTTCTCCAAAGAACTAGCTGAATTCTTAAATACATGTGGATGTAACAAAATCAGGTTATTAGCCTAATACAAATGAATAATAGAAGTATATCTTATTCAACTAAATATTTCTCTTAACCTTTCAGTTATTGTTTTGACTGTTCTCCCTCTGGTTTTATCGACGTCCGTTATTTCGTTATTATGCTTATAGTTATATATACCAGAATACTATTTAAGATAATAATCAAAGCAAATAACCCAATAGTTTCCTTTCAGAGGTATCTAAATTGTGTTAGTAATGGAATTGTGCGAATAAAAAAAGTACTTAAATAAAGCAATATTGCAAACAAGATTCACTATTATTTTATGTACACGTACATACTCATAACTTTTATGTTACCGAATTAATGGTTGATTCATCTATGAAACAGAGGAATCAGTATTCAGAAGTATCGTTATTGAAATGATTATTCAACAGCAGTATGTTTGAAGATCTTGTCTGTGACTATTTAATTTGTTGAAATGAAAGTCAAATATTGATAATAACAGAACCAGTTACAGTGTGTTAGACATGAACTTCTGTAGATGTTCTTTTTTTCGTTTTATTTTTCTACAGGTTGTCCCCAAATGCCCTGGTACGGCTGAGAGTGAGCAGAGTCCTATCTCCCTCTCAAAATGCTCCCACACGGCCACGCTTATATAGCCTCTGTCAGGGAAGTCCTACTCATTGCCTTCTTGCGGCGCTTTAACCGGATTGGTGGACATGGACAGTCTACCTAAGGCAGTTGGAAAACCCTGATTCCAAACCAATGGTATACATGGGCTTCAGTACCCTGTGGGAACAAATGGCGTATGAACCAATTTTCGTTCACCGGCTACCATGGGACTGCATCTCCTTACGTTGCTCCACTGCCTTGTGGATCAGGCCTTCAGGTCGAAGTCTCCGGGTGTGGCCCCCTAAGAAAACCAGCTGATTGGGTTTGGGCACCTGGGCAGTATCCCAGCGCTCACACAAATCTCATTTGATTTTTGTGGCACATATGTATCTGGTGCCCCCTTTGTACCAGTATTTATGTGTTTAAATAAATAAATAAATTTTCTACAGGTTACAGATACTTTTATATCTTAATTTATTATTTTGAAATATTATGAATAATAACCATGTTAGATATGGAGGAATATATAGTCAGGGTAGAATTTCGAGGACTGTCCAGTTATCAATCAATGTATAAATGATTTATGGTATTTTTCTATAATAACATATTTGTAAACCTTCATTTCATTCATCAATGGATGTACTAATGTATTTTATACCTTTTACGTACTACAGTTAATTTACCATGTATTTGTTACCTGGTTTTATACCACAAATGACTCAGTTATGTGATGCATTGTAACCCTGCAACCATTGGTGTTATTATTTAGGTTTCTTAATCATAGAATACACAATAATAAATGTAAATCCTTTGAATTTTCTCATATTTTGACAGAGTAGGCTAAAAGGAAGACATAAGAAATCTATATAAGCCAGTGATCGGTGTCCATATACTTAATAAAGAAAAAGATAAAGTGTGTTCTTTGACGTAAGGTTAGCTCATTGTTGGTAAATTCAATAAATCAGTGATCTTATTTAGAGTAAGCAAATGCTTTTAAGTTACTGATAAAAGGATAACCTATATCAAATAACCTTTACAGAAACATTAAAAAACCAGCAGCATTAAGCAGGTGATTCGTCTTAGTTTGAAGCACCTTTGAAGTTTACATCGTTGACTCCCTATATAATCAAATTCAGAAACTTCATTTCTAAATTAAACTGCCCAATCGGAATCAAATGGCTGAAACTTTAAACATTAATTAATGTGCTGTCTTGAGTGGTATTGTGAATAAGCACTTCTAGCTAGTTATAAACCAGAATAAGATCGTTATTTCAACGCTTCACAGACTTTTTTGAGTGTTAAAATAAGTCTGTACATTATGTAATCCATGGCATACGCTATAGAAAATAAAAGCAATTTATAATTGTAAAAGGAAGGAAGTAACAAGTACTCACCAGTTCACGATCATCTAACACATCAACAACACGATCATCCCAATCCAGTATACCACCATCACGAGCTAACGCTAACGAATCTACTTCATAATCACTATCAATATTCAGTTTCCATGATACATTTTTTTGATTATCTGTTTTTAGATGAGAATCATTGTCTGGCTGATCTAATTCTTTCGGTATTATTTGACTGTGTTGTTGTTGTTGATCTAGATTGTAGTTTTCTTGCTTTCGTTTTTCTGGTGACTTTGTTTGACTCCCTGTACACAATTTGACATTTTGATCTATGCAACATTTTGTCTATAAAAAAATATAATAGTTGGTAAAAGATTCAGATTAGTATTTGGGTTTTATACATGTTAAAGTTTCATAGTTTAAACCACTAACTGATCTTAGATAGGCCATCATTTTAAACTAAGAAACACTGTAAAACTGTTTCATTCCGTGAAGAAACTCCTCAGCCATGAAAATTGATAAATTCACCTTAACAGATCAAACCCAGAAACTTCAGCCCCATAAACAAACACTCAATTCTTGAACCACAAAGACCTAAAGGAACAAATATTCTGGTCATCTGGTTCATTACAAAAAGCAATTAGTTATGTTCAGATCTATTATAAACTTAATCAAAATGGTTAATTCCTTTCAACACTAAATATTTCCAATATGTCCTGTTATATATTGTGTTGAATTCGATCTTATCAATTATATTATAGATTAAGCAATTGTTTATACACACATCTACATTGATCTATAATCTATCTATTTCCGTATAGAAAGTAATCTTTATTTAGATATTACTTAAATTTATTCTGTATACAATTTCATTTTATTAATCTTTACACCATTTAAACAATGTCTGGTTAATTTACTATCTATTTCTTGTTCTTTTTTTCAGAGATTATACAAGAGGATGTTGGTGTTATGTACTACTTATTTAAAACAAAAGTATTATGTTATTAGATGTATTTAGCCATAATAAAGATCATATGTATATAGTAATTATTGTTTTAGACAAATGTCACTTAAATTTAATTATACCTTTCTACTAGTACACTAGAATCTAGACTTGTGACATTTAACAAACGGGTTTATATTAATGTTAATATTATTCAAAGTTTAGCTTTTAAGATACATACATATATTGAAGTGCTCTACGCTCAGATAATAATATCAATAGATGTAACTGTTTAATTATGCATTCCTACATTTAACATTAAATGACGTAATTAATAACAAATAATAAATTAATATCAGATGGGTTTTTGTGGAGATTGTAGTAATTTCAATGGTTAAGATCATGAGTCAGTTGAAGCTAGACCACCATGGAAAACCTGGAAGCACTGGACGGCCGTTTCGTCTTATTGTGGGACTCCTCAGCAGTGCGCATCCACGACCTCGCCCCCTACGAGATTCGAACCCAGGACCTACTGGCTTCGCGCGCGAGCACTTAACCACTAGACAACTGAGCCGGCCGGTATCCAAGGGTGTTAATGTCTAACTTCAACTAATCCACGAAATTGAGTGACACATCCACCATTGTCTTCAGTGAGTTACTATCTCACAAACAGACCTGGTTGAACTCCACTGGTCACTACTTCTCACTACTACTCACTGAGGAGTCCGACAATAGGACGAAACGCCATCCAGTGCTTCCAGGTTTTCCATGGTGATCTAGCTTCAACTGACTCATGATCTTGACCATTGAAATAATCAATTGTTTCAATTTTCAAGTATGTTTTTCTATGTTCTCTATTCAAATCTTTAAATTTGATCATATTTTACATGATCATCATTGACAAACTGTATAACCATGTAGTTATGTACGTGTGTGTGTTTTAATCACTCTAATGATCCTTAATGAAATCATTCATTTTCCAGCACGAATAAATTACAAAACTTTCAGATCTAAACTACAAATAGTATGGATAAGATTTTAAAAAGAAATAAAACAAACCATAATAATAATTCAAATATTTTAACAGCTAAGAAGTACATTATACTAACTGTTTTGTATTTTAATAACCAATACCTATTTTAAATTCACTTGATATCGTTTACCCTGTGCTGAGAATTCTACATTGTACTAAAATATAATATTGAATAAAGCACAGTATTCAAATATGCCAATAAGAGACTGAACAATTTCAGTCCTAAAACATCAATGGAAAGATTCAAATAAAACAATACCAAGTGAATTCAAATTCACCCCATTGCACAAGCAAGTGACTATCAGAACTCAGTAGCTGAGTGGATAACGCGATGACGTTTGAAGCGAATGGTACTGAGTTCGAGTCCCAGAATGAACATCAACTCTGTGATGTGGCAGGTACATCCAGCTGACAGGTGCCAAATGGGACGAAACGCACGTCCTGGATTCCACTGCTAGCCACTATCCATCTTTGCTGAAAACAATATTGTTCGCTCATATATGTTGTTCTAAATTCTATATTGTACCAAAAATATAAATCTGAATAAAGCTAATAATAATAATAATAACATAGGATATTATGTATTTTCCACTTGAGTACTCTCTTTTGAAACCTTTCAAATGATTCACATCTATTATGCTTTGATTACTATTAGTATCATATCACACATTAATATGATTTTTAATTATAACTAAGTATTGAACGACACAACTTTAAACCAGTTTTATTTTTTCAATTTAGACTGATATGACAGGCAACAATTAAGTAAATATGAAAATAAGGTTTTACATTGATGGGTTATTAAGTGACCTATGAAACTCACATGTATAACATTAAAATGTAGAGGACGCATTTCGTTCTGTTTGGGACGTGCTAACATTAAAATAATGGAATTGAAATTTGAACATAATAGTTTTCGCTTTTTGATTTCAACTGTTTGCCACATAACATACAAATGTGAACTTATGACATAACACTACATTATAACAATTCTTTTAGGATGTAACTATGGGAACAGTAACTGATTGAAATACAGTCCTTAATATTAATAACAAAAAAATTGCAAATCCTTACTAATATCAGTACTCTTTTACAAATTGAATAAACTTCAGTTATGTTTATTTTGTAAAAATATTTTGCTCATATGTATATATGAAAACTACATTTTAGCTAACAAAATATTTAGTTCTTCAATATTCCTTTATCATAGATATTGCATTAATAATTCCGATTGTTATATCCCGATGAGAATAATGAATGGTAACTGTTGGGATCCATTTATGGACCAATACTACACGTATATTTTTATTGTACAATTATTAAGTAACTAAACTATTCATATTCGTGTTCCTCTTATCATTAGCTTTATTTGGACCTACGAACTATTAGTATACAATTTACCATTCTTGAGTTATTCCCAGTCTATCAACTACAGTCTCCCACATTCACAGTCACTTTTGGCTAGATGTTATACAAATGTCGTTTCCTATTTTATGGTACGATGTGGTCTGTCCGGTTGGTATATAAACCCAGTATGCTTGAAATAAATGATTCATATCACAGAGACTGAGATTGATGTTCTGGACTAGAACAGGCAGGACCAGGTGGGAAGCAGGACCGATAAAGACTCTAGACTGCTTGTACTTGTTTTATGCATCATTGGTCTGGTCGATAATTCAGTGTTCTCTACTTGGCGGTATCATTACGTTATACATTAATAAGGACACAGGGCATAAGTCATAACACCGATATATACTCATAACTCAACTGCAATAATCTTACAAAATCAAGTTATAGATCATATCTCTCACAATCATTCACTGTTTCCTTAGTTATAACAGAGATTACACATTTTTACATTCCATTCCAAATATACAGTTTTAGAACGAAAATAAACATTAAACGTTAGATAAAAATATATCACAGTGTTGTCAGTATTGAACAATCATCTTTTTTTAAAAACAAAAAGCACCGTAGTCATACAGTTAATTCCATTAGCATGTTTATATATGTATATGAGAATAATGAATGAAAGAACAAATAGTTAACTCATGTGAAATTAAAAAAATAAGTATGATAAACCATTTATTGGTATTTTGTATTAACTCTGGCAGAAAATTTAACCATTATGAGTTGATCAATAATAGTATTATTCATTGGTTGAAATCGTGGATGCGCACTTCTGAGGAGTCCCATACTAGGACGAAACGGCAGTTCAGTGCCTCCAGGTTCCTTAAATCTCCACAAAACCCATTCTGATAATAGTATTTTTATTACTTATGAAAATTTATCATCCATAACTGATTGATTACTGAACAGTGTAACTAATGTCATACTTGTCTAGTTACTTACGGTTGATTAAGTTTTTATCGATTGAGTCGTTATTCAAAAACTAGCTTAAGAAGTCCAATGTTCCGTGCACTATGATATGATGTTAGGTGGTTGACAGAAAATTTTGAAACTAGGTCCCTTGTTAGTTGAAACTGTTCAACAGAATATACCTGTGATCCCTCTGAGATATCAACTTGAAACACTTGCGTTCAAAATCTGCGACATTACTACTGAGTTATTTGAGAAGCGGCCTAAATCTGTGTGCTGCAATTTCGAATCTCATAAAGACCCTAAAATCTTTCTTCCTATAACTTGCCAACGAGTACGACGCCTAGATCAAAGTTTTGTTGTCTAATGCTTTCAAACTCTTAGCATCTCAAAATGGCTCACGCGATACCAAGTCACTTAGAATTCAATCAGAATGAAGAGGATCTATATAAACATGATTATTCACCATTCAGTAGTCAGTCAGTTGGAAATTATAAATATAATCTTCCCATTAGTTGCTCTGAAAGAGGTATCATTAAGCGTCACAATTAAAATAATTATTCACTCAACAATTTGGGTGGTGATTGACCTGACAAAAAAACATTTACAACAAATAAATGTAGATCAAAAGGAAATTCGGTCACATATAAATCACTACTTATTAGGATGATATAAAATAAATGATATAGTGATTTGATTATGTTTGTGAGTGAAATCAGTTGATTAATTGGTTTTGTCAATTACATACATACATATATGAAATTGTTTATTGATTGATGAAAACAACTCAAAACTCTAACCATCGCAATTTCATTATTTACTGACCATATATATATAGTACATTTTGATCAGTGTTGTAATCAGTGTTTGGTGGACACGTGAATAAATCTTCACCAAACAGTCTTGCATTCTTATTTTTTGTGTCGTTAAAAGTAACAGATATCAATCTATTCTTCAATTATATGACAAGTAATTTCAACAGTTGAGATGATGAGTCAATCGAAGCTAGACTACCGTGGAAAACCTGGAAGCTCTGGACAGCCGTTTCGTCCTATTGTGGGACTCACCAGCAGCACGCATCCACGACTCCGCCTCGCGGGATGCGAACCCAGGACCTATCAGTCTCGCACTTAACCAACTAGACCACTGAGCCGGCATCCAACGGTGTTAATGTGTAACTTCAACGAATCCACGAAACTGAGCGACACATCCACCATTGTCATCAGTGAGTTCTTATCTAGTTTCAATTGACTCATGATCTCAACTGTTGAAATTGCTACAATCTCCACAAAATCCCTTCTGATATAACAAGTAATCAAATTGCTAGAAGTATCGCAGATCTAAGCAAGTTATTTTATCATTTATATACAATATGATTTATAAGACATTTCATACATTTATAGGATGGGGACTGACTGAATAATAAAAACTTGTACTAAGTTCAAATAAAACTATATGATAAAGGAGAACGTCATGAATAATAAACAAAAGAATAAGTTACTACATATAATCATAGTAAATGTTTGATTAATACCAAGATACAGTTATTATATTCGAAATAAATGTTAGTTACATCAAAAGAAAAGATAATGAATGTCATCAATAAATATTTTTGTAGACTATATATTACAAATGAATAGCTTTTAGATAATAATTGCTAAAATTCCGATGAAAAGCTCTGACCAATCCTGTCACATATGAGACAGTTATTAATCATAAGGAATGAAAGATGGTCACATGATATCGTAACTTGATTGTAATTGACATTAGCTTAATGGTATAGAGACTAAACATTCTTGTAAAAGACCAATGGTCTTAGTTTTTATTTTTTATTACAGGTTCGTGGATGTATATTACCGAGAGATCCTATACTAAGACGGAATGATCATCGGTTTATGATATAAAGTAACATCTCTAATCTTATGATTAACAGTATAAACTTTAAATTATCAAGGTTTTACTCGATAATTCTGATTTTCACCCTCATTGTTTATTAATATTTTAATTGACTTTTGCATATTTTGCTTAAATAAACTAGTATATATGAAAACAATCTATGACTTATTTTAATAACTCGAGAATAATCCTTGAATGTTTAAAACAAAATCGGTGTCTGATTAAGATCATGATCCGATTGATGTTAGACCACCTTTGGAAACCTGGGAGCACTGGACGGCCGTTTCGTCCTGTTGTTGGACTCCTCAACAGTGTGCATCAATGGTATCGTGTAAATTCGAATTAATCATATAATCTAACAATATTGTATTCATTTAGATCTTAAAGTGACAAGCAATAGGAAGACAATATGTAGCTCAATTGACGAAGTCTGATCATACTAATAGTTAAATTAAATTATTAGAAGTGATTTGTAGCATGTCTTTATTATTTTCCAATATGATTCGATTTCATCAGTTAAGTATGACAGAAGCAATATGGATTCAAACCTATAACCTTCATCTCTGTGTTCAGAAGAAATTTGTAACAGCTCTGTCCTTTTCTTAATCGGATAAAATTTAACAAACAATGATGCTAATTATTATTATTATTATTGTCTTTATTTTCTTTCCATTGGTTTTTCCTTACTCGCCTTTACATATAATATATACTCCTACCCATGTAATTATTTGGATACTTCTTCCTACTTAGGTTAATGATCGATAATTATGGCTATTTAATGTCTATATTCCTCAAATCTGGTTTAATTTCTACTTTTTACTTATTATGCTCAGTTATATAACCTATTTTACTGTTATTGTAGTGTATGTTACTAATGTCGACAGATATAAGTAGTATGTAAGACCAATGAAAGTGAAATGCCTGGAGGCAAAAGGTTATAAAGATCAAAGAAAAGAGAACGAGAACAAAGAATGATTGATGTGGAAACAGAAGAATAAGGAAGTATCAGTTTAGGGGTTGTGGAGATTGTTAAGTTTTTGACTGAAATCATGAGACATTAATACCATTGGATGCCAGCTCAGTGGTCTAGTTGGTTAAGCGCCTGGTGCGAGACTGATAGGTCTTGGGTTCGAATCTCGCGAGGTGCATGCGCACTGCTGATGAGTCCAACACTAGGATGAAACGGCCGTTCAGTGCTTCCAGGTTTTCCATGGTCGTCTAGCTTCAATTGACTCATGATTTCAATCAAGAATAATGAAATCTCAGACAAGTGATTAACATTTTCCAAACGAAGTATTTACTGTATGGTTCTAAGATTTTAATAAAATATTCTATATTATTGTATTCAAATACATTAGATTGTCACCACTTGTGTTCTAGTTCACTACGTTATCACTGAATCACAAATAATTTTCACTGGTTCAATATTTTTCCTATAGGCATCGTTGTAGATTAAAGTAAACCTTGATGAAAAAAGGGCGGCCTGCTTGAGCATCTAGGCTACCTGTTCCTGCCATCTAGATATTTCAACAAGTTATCTATTTTTGTTTGTTTTAATATATCATTATGTTTATGAATCGCACAACCTATTCTGCTGCGTTTCTGAAAAGTGTACAACCTTTCGTTGTTAAAGTTACAAAAAACTCAATAAGAGACAATGTGGTTGCTAGCAATATACAACGAAAAGAATGCACATTATTCAGATGTTCATTTACTGGACTGTTAACATCTAACTGGCGATCCCCCAATATTTATTGCCAGGACCGACCAAGAAGAAAGAAACGGAAACTTGTTGAAATACTTTACGCTGAGAATTCTATATTGTACCAAAATTATAATATTGAATAAAGCTAATAATAATAATAATGAAGTTCCAGGTGAAAACAATAGTATTCACTGATGTATGTTATTTCAAACATACATATATATCAGTTCTTTTCTTGAAAGCTGTCAAATTAAACAACACAACATACTTGAAAGAAGCAGTACATCACGTGATATAAAATGTGTTAAATTGGAAACAGTTAGAATAATGATAATATACGTAAGATTTATACCATTATTATTATTATTATTATTAATCAATTAATAACAAACAACAAAACACTTCACTATTGTACTTTTAATTAAGTTTCTCTTCTTTATATTATCTTGATTTAGTTTTTTTTTTAATAAATTTTTTCTTCAAAATTTCTTTTCTTTTTTTACTTTCTAACATACTACTGATCAATTTATGTTAATGTCATTATGAATACATAACTCTATATTTTGACATAGATAACCACATGTTTTATTTATATAGTAACAAAGATGGAGAAAGATGGATAGATAGGGAGGGAGGGGGGAAATGAAATAAATGTTTATCAAACTTAAGCAGCATTAAATAAACAATCATAGTAGAATACTACGGTTTACTATTAAATACTTTTCATAATATCTTGGAAAGAAATTAAGAAAAACAGCGCAACACTATTGTATATGATAATTACTGAACAAAAAATTTATGATGACACATCAATAATTACATGAATTTTCACAGTTAAAACCAAGAGTTGATCTAAGTTAGTCTATCATTAAAAACTTAGAAGTATTGTATTGCTGTTTCGTTCTACTCACCAGTGTGCAACCATAATTCCGCACGCAGGATTCGAAACCGAAACCTTCCGTGTCACGCACGAACGTTTAACCTCTAGAAGACTGATCTGGTACTTGACGGTATTTAATATTTAACTTCAATCAATCCATGATTTTTGTACGATACTTCATTCATTGCCTGTAGTGGATAATTGTCTCATACCGTACATAGATTAGATTCCATTGAATGAAGGGTTGCGCAATGTCGTGGATTGATCGGAGTCAAACATTAACACCATTTAGTCCTCACTTACTTGTCTAACGGCTAAGAATTCATACGCAAAAGCGGAGGTCCTTAGTTCGCGTCCTGTATGAGAGACCACGATTGTGTACTGCTAAATCTCATACTAGAACAAAATGATCTCTAGTGCTTCTAAGTTTCAATAATGATCTAACTTAGATCGACTTGTAATTTCAACTGTGAAAATGCTACAATCTCCAAAAATCCTCCATATTAATCACATAAATTGGCAATAGTAGTAATAAATGTTTTGATTATTGATTCGAAAGAAAAACTGACGCTGATGACGATGATGATAAGACCAAATAGATTAAACCAACCAATATATTCTTCCTCAAAACAACAAACATCATAAACGAATTAACTATTTCTAATAAGAAAAAGGCATACAGAATTGAACATTAGAAGAATATAATATTTCACTTATAACGAAAGAAACATTATTGGAAAAAAAGAGAACGGATCATGTGACATGAAAAATCATCCATCACAATTATATTTATCTATTTATATACACATAAATAAATATCTTCTTTCCCTTTTTTTTCCAGAATCTAAGAGTAAAAATACTTTTCTATTAATTTCCTTCTTAAAAAATCTCTATTCAATTAGCTTGTTTTCATGTGGAATACTTGTCCCATCCCCTTTATCGACAAGAAAATTTGAGAATTGTTTTCCTTTATTTTTTTGTAATACATGGTTTTTTTTAAAAAAAAATCAAGTTAGAAAGGATAATAATAAAATTTTGGTAAGATGAGCAAGATGAAAAAGAAAAAAAAGATGCATTCTATAGGAAAATGTTTCTACCCACACAAACCCTTCCCCCTCCCACCCCATCGTTCTTACAACTCTTCATTGATCCATTTTAATGGGGTTTTTTTCCCTTAAGAAGATTAAATTATAGTTTTGAATGAATTAATGGACAATTTTGATGTTTACATATATGAAGTTCTAAGAAGTAATCAATAAAGTAGAATTAAGTTGTTAAGGGTACAATTTACTTACAGTGGATCAATTCTAATGCTTTATATTTACACAAAAATTATGATCATATAATGAGTTTTAATCAGCATCCAAAACACGGTCAACAATTCAATATAGGATATTTAGACCTCACAATAAATGTATTATCATAAGAATTCCACTAATCATATGAATAAGATTGGTAAAAATAAAGACATATGTGAAGATTGTAAGCTTACTACTCATTCAAATCAAGATGGATTCTTAAAGTTTCAGTGTGAAGGTATAAACGATAAATTTCAGTCACTTTGATGGTTAGACAGGTAATGATATCGTTTGACAACGTGGCTGTCTGTATCAGGCACATAAGTTTAAAATATAATTAGTACAACTGTGGGATGCTCTACGACATTCAATGGTTCTCGAGCTGATGTCAGTCTATAATATCTTCTATCTTTTAAATAAATAATCTACAGTAAACACTTGTGACAGTATCCAATTTCGTTTACAAACCGTACTTACAAACTAAGTTATCTGTATAAAATATCACAAGATTAGGGTTAATAACCTGCTGTAGATTAGAACAAATTTGCATGCAGTAATGATGAAATGGATTAAAAATAATTTAATGAAGAAAACATTGATCAGTGGTATGAGTAAGAGTTGTTGATATTCATCTTATCAGTTTTAATTACTAAATGTGGATCCAGGAATGATTAACTCAATTCTCCGCTATTTTCAGTTTTTAGTACAATTTATATGTAGCTAGCAGTGGTGTCCAGGACTTTTCGTTCGTCTTCAAACCCATCGTTCATAACTGTTGAACAACTTAGCGGTTATATTGACTCAGTAGCACAGTGGATAACAAGCCGTTATTTTAAATAAAAGCATTGGATTGCCGTCTCAGTGTAAACAACAATATTAAGATGCAAGTTAAACTAGCTAATGAGTGACAAAGAGGATAAAATGTCATGGATCGCTTTACTAGCCAAATACTAATTGGACTAGACAACTAGTTAATGAATAACAAGACTTACAAATTTAGTAAAAATTCAAAATTCAATGTGGTTTCTTTCCCTCATAGAAGTTATATTTTCTCAATATATGTAGACAAACGCTGAAGCCTTTCTGAAGATTAAGAGTTATAAACTTCATTAGATGATTGATCATTAGTAATGATTAACGTTCTATTTATCTAATCTCTAATGCTGATTGAGTCATGGTAACGATTTGATCGCTCAACTAAGTGATTTAGTGCTTAACGCACTGTGTTAAAATGTTAGATGGTTGGAAAGAAATCCGAGAATTATTTTTCATTCTGGTTCGTACTCTTCAGCAAAGTTTGTCTGCAATCTTTAGATAATAAATGCAACAAGTTGAACCTGATCTGTCATTATTAATCTTAACAGTCTTACAAGTTGCTAATGAGTTCAAATTTCACTGAGTGTATCATTTCCCTGAAGACTACTGACGAATACAAACTAGTATATAAACCTAAATTACCTGTGATTACCTATCATATACCTTTAATCATACGACAAAAACTTCAGAATTAGATAATATTAACTTTATCCAACTATATAAATATGATTTATTTGAAGTTTATCACTATCCTACAGCTGAACACGATTAGTTGAATAAAAACAAGATATATTTAAGGTATACATTCCAACGGTTGAGATCATGAATCAATTGAAGCTAGATTACCATGGGAAACCTGGAAGCACTGGACGGTCGCTTCGCCCTATTGTGGGACTTCTCAGCAATGCGCATCCACGAGCCCTCCCTCCATGAGATTCGAACCCAACACCTATCATTCTCGCTCCAGGCACTTAACCAATTAGACCACTGAGTCGGCATCCAACGGTGTTAATATCTAACTTCAACGAATCCACGAAACTGAGTGACACATCCACCATTGTCATCAATGAGTTACTACCTCACAACTGACCCGGTTGAACTCAACTGACTCATGATCTCAACCGTTGAAATTACTAAAATCTCCACAAAACCCCTTCTGATATACATTACAGTATAATTTAGTCATATCAACAATTAGAATAGATCAACTAAAAGATCAAATTAAGATCATAAAAGTGTTGTGTGTTTGTGTGTGTGGGGGGGGATTTGTTTCATCAGTTCAACAGAATGATCCATGAACCTATCAGATAATTTTGTGAATTTCATCTATTTTCAAAAAAGAGAAATTTTTTTTAAAAATAAATAAAAAAACAAAATTAAATATGATCAATCTATTTGTTGTTTATCAAAATTTATAAATAATTTTATTACTATCATTATTATTATTACCAATATTGAAAAGCAGTTCAGTGTTGTGTAAAGAAAATCTATTATTATTATTACTATGATTATCTAGTGATATTCTTTGAAATGCTCTTTCGTGTTCAAAACAATTAGCATCATATCTCTCGAGTTTCTGCTTATTATATATATATTTCTCTTTATTGTTTTGTATAGAGAAGAAGAGGAAGAAGAAGAAGGAACAACGACCAACACAAATTAAAGTATCTTATATACGTAGAGAGGAAAATGTCAAAAAACGAGAAGAATGAGGAGAGAGAGAGAAAAAAGAAACATACATAACAACGATAGATAATCTAATCATAAATATTACATTATTTCACTATTCGAACATAAAATAAAGGACACATAAGAATTGAGTAAACAAAATACTGTTTTTTTTTATAATGAAAAACAAGAAAAAAGAAAAGAAAGGAAACTAGAAGAAAACAATATAATGCAATAGAAAAATAATAGTGAATTCATATATAACCAACTTAAAAATGAATATTATTAACCATAATTAAGACAGGGAAATAGTTATGACAAAAAAGTAGTATAAGAAGTATTAAGAAGTTATCAAAGCAGAAGTTTTAAACGAATGAAAAAAAGGGAACAAAACGTGCGAGACTGATAAGTCTTGGGCTCGAATCTCGCGAGGCAGGATCATAGATTCGCACTGATGAAGAAACGGCCATCCAGTGCTTCTAGGTTTTCTATGGTGGTCTAGCTTCAACTGACTCATGATCTCAACCATTGAAGAAACTTAAAGTCAATAAATGTCAAAATAATTAATGTTGATGTAAATATTCGAAGAAAAGTGAGTTTTTGGATGAGACCAAAATTTACGGACGATCTTTGAATGACGCTAAAGTGACCTTGGAGTGTGTTCACCTAATAACTAGAATTAAATAAAGATTATAAACCAGTATGAGGGAGTAGAATTATGATATACAGTTAATGGTTAAGATTAGGAATTAGATTTAGGATTTTCATCACGAACTGACATCAGCTATAATGTCAAAACTCTATATATAGCCAAATGGATAAATGAATTTCGCGTCAAAATCCGACAGCTGTTTAATTATACTTGATTGGTTCGTTCATAAATTAGTCTAGCCAGTTTTTGTTTAAGCATAAGGTACAGCCTTCACAATAGTTATTAATAAGCTATACAACTGAAGTTTTAACTACTTACAAATAACTAGTGAAAATTCGAAATAACTGATGCATAACTAAGTAAGTACATGAATGACCTAAAGTTACTGATTTATGTGTAATATGTAAAATATGAAACCAATTAGTAACAACTTGATTAACTCTATGATACCGCCGGAAATTTGACCACATGTTATATAATCGGAGAATTAATTGATATCTGTTACTTGTTACAACACAAAAAGAAAACTAATATGACTTGATACAAGAAGAATCTAAGACTGTTTGGTGAAGATTTATTCATGTGTCCACCAAACACTAATCAAAATGTCATCCAGATGTGCAATATCCGATACATATATATACAGTTCGAATATCTGGTCAATAAATAATGAAATTCGAATGGATGGAGTTTTGAGTTGTTTTCATCAATCAATAGATAATTTCATGTGTATACATAATTGACACAGCCAATCAGTCAGACATCTTTAACATCAAAATAATTTATCACACATGGTAATTACACTTTATTTAATCTGAAGCAAAGAAATAACCCTGATTACTTAGATATTAATTTAAGGGGGAAGGACTAACAATATCCATTCCATATCTAACTATATTTTCTATTAGAAATCACATTTATTATTGTGTTAATATTATGAATACAAGTGTATGGATGTAAGTGAAGCACTTCCTGCTTGATCAACTGCATTGTCATTTCATATTGGTGTGGCAACTTGGACCGATACATATATGTGCCTGGTCCTACGTTGTAGCTGACTGACTGAATTCGATTATGTAAGTAGTTATTAATCACGAAGCAAGCTCTAACTTGGAATCCTGAAGGGAAGCGGGAAAGAGAAAGGTCAAAGAACACATTGCGTCGGAAAATAGAGTCAGATATGAAAAGGATGAATAACAACCGGAAGGACCTACAAAGGATTGCCTAGGACAGCGTTGGATGGAGAAATACTGGTGAGCGGCCTATGCCCCTTCACGAGGAGTAACAGGCGTATGTGAGTAAATATTAATCACTATTCAATATCAGCTACACAACATTCTATTCATTATAAGAAATTTCATGAAGTTTTTTTCTCGATAACAGCTTTGATTAAAGACTCGATCTACTTTAATAATAACTTATACTATTTCATTCATAACTGTTATTTTCTTTTAGAAGTAAAGTAAAAAAGATAATAAGTTATCAAACCAGTTGTCAGAACACAACATATAACAAAGGATAAAATATCAATTGTTTTGTTTTTCTAATATATTCACCAACTAATCAATGGATTTACTTGGTATTGTTTGGCTTATATCTTCCCGTTGAGGTTTAAGACTGCAATTGATCAGTTTGTTATTGGCATATGTGCATGCTGTGCGTATGCCTCGATATTGCCTTAATTCACAAGCTCTTTGTAAGCAATGATGGATAGTGGCTAGCAGTGGAATCCAGGACGTGCGTTTCGTCCTATTTGGCACCTGTCAGCTGGATGTACCTGCCACATCACAGAGTTGATGTTCACTCTGGGACTCGAACCCAGTATCATTCGCTTCAAACACCATCGCGTTATCAACTCAGCTACTGAGTTCTGATAGCCACTTGCTTGTGCAATGGGGTGAATTTGAATTCACTTGGTATTGTTTTGCTTGTATCTTCCCATTGATGTTTTAGGACTGAAATTGATCAATCTATTATTGGCATATGTGCATACTGTGCGTATGCCTCGATATTACCTTAATCAATGGATTATTGTCAATTTTCTATCATTTTAGAAGTTCACTAGTAACATGAATATATATATATATATATATATATTGATCATAATATTATTTACTACGATGACTAGTGAAAGATTACTATCACTATTTGTTTACATTAAACTTATCTGTTGTAGAAGAAACATTCTAATTATCTAATGAGAAGAAAAAAAAAAAAACAAAAAAGACGTTTCTTAAATTCTAAAACATATCAACATACTTCTGATGTTTATCCCTTAAATGGCTGTTGACAGTAGACATACAAGGACAAATAGAAGAACACACACACACACACTTAGCAGTTCCATTAATTGCATTTTTTTAAAAACCAATTCCTCTGTTAGTTTCACTAGTTAATGAAATATATTCCACTAATTTTTTTTCTTTATAAATAAACAAAATATAGTAATTACACATTGATTTATTTAACGCTATTTGTCTGAAGAAAGACATATCTAGATAACAGCAGATAGCGAAATGCTTTTCGAGTTCAAATATTTTAAAGAATACAGTTTCCAGTTTGTTCTGCTCCAGTTTTAGTTTTTATAGATATAGGCATATGTTTGTGTAAATATTACAGTATGAGATTATGTAAAATTATAGTATTTCAATCTATTGTAAAACCTAGCACATATTGTCATGATAAACAAATGATTTATCTTAATGAAATTAGTATACTAATTCATTTGGTATTGTTTACTTGTATCTTCCCATTGTTGTTTAGGACTACAAGTGACCAGTCTCTTGTTGTCATATGTGCATCCTGTGAGGATTGCCTTGATATTGCCTTAAGACACAAGCTTTATGAGCAAAGATGGATAATGGCCAGTAGTGGAATCCAGGACACACGTTTCGTCTTATTTAGAACTCGTCAGTGCGTGCACCTGCATCCCGGAGCTGATGTTCACTACGGGATTCAGTAGCTAAGTGGATAATGCGATGGCATTTGAAACGAACGGTACTGGGTTCGAGTACCAGAGTGAACATTGACTCTATGATGTGGCAGGTACATCCAGCTGACGAGTCCCAAATAGGATGAAGTGGCGCGTGTCCTGGATTCCACTGCTAGCCACTATCCATCTTTTCTCATGAAATTATTTAACGTTTTTTCTAAATTCACTTTAATCAAATTATTGATAATTACTATGATTTTTACGTTCATTCAAAATGAATCTTTTGATGTTATAGTGAGAAACTATGAATTGTGTAACTAAACATATCAAACATGCAGCAATTGTCCAATCGATAATAATAATAATACGTTGTAAATAATTCATAAAAATGATTGCAACTTTATATCATCAGACATTAATTCTCTATTTAATAAACCTTTTCTTAATTTCAGTATCACACATTAGGTGTTTCTATCATATGTAAATATATTTTGATAAACATTAAAATTTTCCAAGTTTTTGGTAAGTATATACAAGGGAATGCTTTGATTTCAAATCAAACTCTTACTTCAGTTCATCTATTTACTTTAATTGATAATATCATTTTGGAAGTCTAGTGAGAAGCCGTGATCAGTGGAATTCAAAGTGTCAGAAGTGAGACAATTACCGACCGAAGACAATGGAAGATGCTTGAGCAATATTGTGGATTGATTGAACAAAAACGAACAGGTATTAATGTTAATTATATTAAAGCAAAATCATCATATCAGTTTTACTTGTTAAGAAAAACAGTTATCATAACGTACAAAATATTGGATAAGGAAATAGTGTTAATTATAAACTTGCCGTCTTGTAAGATGCTGTTTTGAGTACTACTAACTATCTTTATATTAGGGATGAGATAGCTATACATTGTATATACTAGCCGTTCAGTTTTTATCCTACAGCTGATATCAGTATGTAACAAAAACTGTATTCAGCTTATATGAATCTTATAAAAATACATTCATATAAATAAAGTACTTCATTGACTTGAACATCAATAGTTATTTAGCAGATTACTTCATTATAAGTTAATCCTACTTAGATAACCATACGAAACCAGGAAACACTGAATAACTGTTTCATCCTAATATGGAACTCTTCAGAAATGCTTATCCAAAACCGCGATGAGGATCTAACTCAAGACCTTAAATCTTGCTACAAGCTCTCTATCAATAGGGTACCTGTTGAAATTCAATCTATTAGCGAAATTACACGACCATCTTCTACTATCTTGGATGGATAACTGTTTCACACTAAAAAGAGTTGGACTCAACTAATTACATCTTCTCACCAAAACTCTTGAAAAGACATCTTGAAGCTAGTTACCAGTAAAGAAAGGATCATTAATTGCTAGGTTCACTTAGACTGTGAACGGAACAAAGACTCGGTGACCAAAGACCAATAAACTAGCTGTTCTACTGCATCCCAGCCCCGCTAACTAGAGAGAGAAGTCGAAGTCCGAACGGGGAAGTATATTCCGCAAAAAACCAGAAGTACGAGTGATAACTACAGACACATATCAAAACGTATATATACAGCACAAAACCGTTCTTGGGAAGTGTTACAAAATAGCATACTAAAAAACACAACGGACCAATAGCATTTAAGTTACTTCCCAGTGGAAAATATGACATAAAGGTGACAAGAGCGCCTTTGGCACGAAAACCAAGAAATTCAAATTTTCAACATAAAATTACAAAATTTGGTCCTTTTCCAAATGAGTTCTGTAGGATCTAAACGTCTCCAACATTAATCATATAGGAGACTATTTCTCGAGATACATTTTTAGTGCTTCATAGTTTTCATTGATTATCTAACAAGTATCACAACCTTGATAGAATTAATGAAAATTCAATAATCATTATAAATCCTTTATATTAATTATTTGTTAATTAGTTTATATCGTAAAGAAAGAAAGAAAGAAACCTAAATCCAAAGAATTAGAATAGTTAATTTAATTTATTCAAAGGACTATCTAAACATGAATATAAAGGACCACAACAGATTATAAAAATAAATAGAAGATACAAATGGAGATATACTAGTGAGGTTAAGAGATGGTGGAGAAGATTTGTAGCTCAGGTGGATGATTTTGGTGGTGTTTTGTTCTCTGAGCTGGATGGTTTGGTCGTGGAGCTTTCATCGTTCTTCTGAACGACCTCATCAGCACAAACTTCAGATAGAAGTCTATCTATCTGAAGTTTGTGCTGATGAGGTCGTTCAGAAGAACGATGAAAGCTCCACGACCAAACCATCCAGCTCAGAGAACAAAACACCACCAAAAACTAGTGAGGTTAAAAACAATAATTAAATTTCATTAGTATATAATATTAGGTTGAATTGTCCAAATCAATACTACATTGCAAACGAATAAATTTGTAGACTATTACAATTCATTCAACTTGTAAAACAATAATAAATATCATAATATTGAATAATTTATCCACCGTAAAAACTTGCTTAACTAAAATAATGAAGAAAGGTATTACAAGTATTGTGGTGTGTGCTACTCATATTGGCATAAGTAGTAGATGATGTTAATCGTCAATAGAAGGTCAGACAGCAGAGAGACAAGAGGATCGAACAGTAAAGAATCGAAACAGAATGCAATTTGTATGAAAATGCAAGAACAATGAAGTCTGAGTCATTTTGAGACAATTGATGGACATTTTGCAAATTAATCATTTACTTTATGATTGTTCGATTTTATTAACCAGTCCTGTAATTTTGTGTTAAATACATTCGATTGTCGCCACCCGTGTTCTTGTTCACTACACAATGACTATGATTCTCATATGAAATCCCTATAGTTTCCATTGTATATGAGTAAGATATTAATAATAAAGTGAAAGGGTTTGTAATAAATGGTTTTAAACAATTTAGTTATATCTACACTATGATCATTACTGACCACGTGTATTTACTTTATTTGACTGTTTCTAAACCATGAAAAAATAAAGTTACATAACTTGTTAGTTAAATTATTTCATAAGAGTGAAATTTCTCAGTCTGATCACGTCTCTTTCATTTGGCAGACACTAAGGAAACAAAAAGCATGATTTACGATTATTCAATCGTCTAGAGGAAACTCTGATAATCAAATATCGAACTCAAAATACCAATTATAAATTATACAACAAAAAATCAAGAAGCCACAATAGAGAAACAATCAAAATCTTAAACCAAGAATGATCTATCTTAAACTTTTTGTAGTTCATTTGGAAAAACAAAGCTTTTGTGATAAACGTAGTTGGTATGCTCGTCTTAGGATCAACCAGTGTGACACAATAACTGAACTAATTAAATAGCTGTGGTATGAATGTAGCTAAACAATTAGAGCATTTTCCTTCAGTTATATATATACAATACTTACTCGCTTACCTCATTTGAAATACCCATCTCTTGATAAGTATGACAATAATTAAGGGTTTACTAAAAGTTAATACAAGAAAGAAGTCCAAAAGAAACTTAATTAATCTACGATTAGTTTTACTGTCATCGGTGATGGCCAGTCAGTCAGTCCTGAACAGTGTGGAACTTGGTATATATTTACATATAATTTGAAATTATCGAGAAAAATACCAGAGTAAAAGAAACGACTACAGTTACCAGTGATAGTAGAAAAGATTTGATGGAAGATAAAATATGCTAAATGACTGTCAAGCCTTATTTTAAAACTTTTCAGAAATATCTATCCACTCTTCTACACATAGTTGAAATCATAAAGTTTGAGTTCTACAACCTACAGGTGATCATTAATCCACTGAGCTAGAAGTTTATGATTTTCTAACTGATGTTTACTATTATCATTAGGTGTAACTAAATCTCGATGTCCCCATCTTCATAATAATCATCATCATCATCAATACATGATGACTTTAACTAATCATCACTGGAATATTCACCAATATAACAACATTGTAAATAAACCGATTTTTTTAAAAAATAATAATAATTCCATGTTCGAATTGTGTAGAATACAAATCATAATAGGAATTAGTTTACAATTCAGTTGTCAATACTGTGATGAAACTTGAAAAAAGACAAAACATTTGGAGTATATATATGTAAAGTAAATACTTATTACAAGTTTTTTCGTGGTAAATTTGAATTAGTTATTTCTTGTTTACTGGTTTAGCACAATTGATTTGTTTCAACAATAAAAACAACAAAAAAGACAGCTGACAGATGCATTCCAAGTAAGGACCGGAGTCAGACAAGGCTGTCTACTCTCCCTCTTTATCTTTGTTCTGATGGTTGACTGGATTATGAAGACTTCGACATCTGAAGGAAAACACAGAATTGAGTAGACGATTTGAACTTGGTCAATGACCTAGCCCTCTTATAACATACACACAAACAAATGAAGATAAAGACAGCCAGTTTAGCAATAGTCTCTGCATCAGTAGGCCTCAACATACTCAAGGGAAAACCAAGGTCCTCGAATTCAAAACGAAGAACAGCAATCCAATCACTCTTGATGGCGAAACCCTGGAAGATGTAGAATCCTTCACATACCTGGGAAGCATCACTGATGAACAAGGAGGTTCAGATGCAGACGTAATGGCAAGGATTGGCAAAACAAGGGTCACATTCCTACACTTAGAGAATATATGGAACTTAAAACAACTTTTAACGAATACCAACGTCAAGACAGTTCTACTGTACGGAGCTGAAACTTGGAGAACTACAACAACCACCATTAAAAAGGCACAAGTATTTATAGATAGCTGTCTATGCAAGATACTCAACATCCATTGGCCGGATACCATCACCAACAGCCTTCTGTGGGAGAGAACAAACCAGCTTCCACCTAAAGAAGAAATTAGGAAAAGACGATGGAAATGGATAGGACATATATTACTCAAATCATCAAACTGCATCATGAGGCAAGTCCTAATTTTGAATCCTGAACGGAAGCGAAAAAGAGAAAGGTCAAAGAACACATTACGTCGGAAAACAGAGTCAGATAGGAAAAGGATGAATAACAACTGGAAGGAGCTGGAAAGGACTGCCCAGAACAGGGTTGGATGGAGTGTGCTGGTGAGCGGCCTATGCTCCTTCGCGAGGAGTAACAGGCGTAAGTAAGTAAGTAAGAAATAAAAACTTTAACGATGAAATTTTTGATACTATCTGGTTTTTAAATGAAAATGCTTATGTTTTAAATGGAAATAAAATTAGATTTTGTAAATACAGTATAGAAATAAAAAATAAGAATAAATTAGGATGCTAAATACATTTGGCTTTTGACTAATAGATTACGAGCTCGAATCCTACTCCAACGTATATGATCAATAAATCTTATTACTGAATAAGTTACATTAGGGATTATTTTTTTCTAATGACAGCTTCCGTATCACACTAAATTTGGTTTCTGGAGTAAGATCATTTATGTTATTTGAATGATAATAGCTTGCAGTGAAAACGGGACCACTCAAACTTAATCATCAAACGAGAACTATATAGACAGCCCATATTTTTATTGTTGACTACAATAAAATCATGTTTGGAATATTATTTAACATCACCATTGAATGATATGATAATTTTTTATTAAGACATTAAAAACCAATCCTATTCAGGGTATACTCTAACATAATGCAAGTATTGAGATTATTGATAACACTCCAGAACAAATAATAAAACATGGTAGAGATGATTTGTAACTCAGATGGATGATTTTGGTAAAGTTTTGTTCTCTGAGCTCGATGGTTTGGTCGTGGAGCTTTCATCGTTATTCTGGACAACATCATCAGTGCAAACTTCAGGTAGAAGTGAAGTGTTCGAATTTCTCTACATATGGCTCTCAGCGTGTCCTGAAAAGCTCGATCTTTATTGGTTAATGTTGACCTTTAACCAATCATTGTTTACTTCTTCTTTTTATTGTATCCCCCGTTGATTTGATTCTTGGTCCTATATTTGTTCATGATTTTTCTGATTGATTGATTGATAGATTGGATAGATTTCAACATTTTTCTAGTTAAATGTATGTCCACAGTTGTCCACATGCATTAATATAAGCGAAGATATGTCATGGCGTGCAGGCGAAGACGAAGAGGGAGTCCGGTTTGTCCGATGTAGTGTTTTTTTGCAGTTTAAACAATTTGTTTTGAAGCTCTGATCTGACCAACAACTGTTGTTATATCTCCTTATGTCCCCAAATTATTGTAAATTAATAGAAGAAACTGCTTTGAACCGTAGATGTTCTGCTTCGGCAAGTATTGTAATTTCTTATATATAGTACATTACAGTCTTATAATTCATGTCTATGATCGTATCATTTTTTGAGTCAGATAGTACAGAAGTCAACTTAGTTGTCTTATTCTTATGTCCTGATTAGAAGTGTGTATATGTCAATAAACTCTAGCATATCACATATTACTACTTGATGTGCAATATTTGAATATTTGAAAATTTCCCATATTGTAAATTTAGAACAACATATATAAGCTATATTGGGCGCACTACCAGGCAGCTGAACCAAAGAATTAGTGAACACCTCCCTTCGTGGTTTGGAAAAGGTAATGTCAAGTCAATACGCAGCTCGGTTCTATCACACTTGATCGATAGCGGTCATGTAATGGACAGAAACAAGTCATTTAAAATTCCTACTAGTTTTCCTTATGGTGTTCGATCTCGTCTCTTACATATAACAGAAGCTATAGGAATTTGAGCCAACAATCCATGTCTTTGTGTTCATAAGAAATTTGTAACACCCTTACCTCTCTCTTGGCCTTAATAAATGATTTTATTTATTATTATTTTCCATATTCTTTGTTCGTTTATTTTTCTTCGCACTCTCCCAACCTTTTTGTTCTCTCAAATATACGTTTCACGGTCTAATTATCTGAACACTTCTTATTATATAGTCTTGTAATTTTTATGTTATCCCACTGTCCATATGTTCCTAATCATTGACCTATTTCCCATTATATAACATCCAATCAAGCCCTTATTATTCTTATCACAACTAGTACACCTGTCATCACACTACTAATTTGTACTTTATGTAATCTGTTCCAATGTTATCAATGATTTATCAACTACCTTGATTGATTTAATTAATGTTGTATATGCACATAAATGTTACTGTATATTAGAGTAAAGCCTGATGAGGATCTAATCGAAAACAATATTGTTCGTTTATATCTATGTTGTTATAAATTTATAATATTTTAATGACATTTCACATACTAGAACTAAATAACTATCCAATAAAAAAAGAACTTTCGTTTAAACTTGATCGAATAGTTTCACAGTATTCGGGCACCGAGTTAATGTGAGACAATAAAAAGGAAAGTGTACTGTATTTGTAAAATCTCAACCAATGAATTTCGAAGTAAATCTAACATTTCGTCTGGCAGTGTAGTTCAAGCCTTTTTCAAGGAAATATAAGATATTTCATTTCACTGAAATTTTACAAATATATTTTTCCTCTTAAATTATCCAATACATTACCATTTTCAATAGTTTTCTAACTGAAGTTAGAATCGAGATCACGAACCGATTGATGTTAGACCACCATTGAAAACCTGGAAGCACTGGACGGCCGTTTCGTTCTATTGTGAGGCTCCTCGGCAGTGCGCATCCACGATCCCGCTGGCGGGATTCCAACCCAGGGCCTTCAGTCTCACGCGCGAACGCTTAACCTACTGGACCACTGAGCCGGCACCCAATGGTGTTAATGTCTAACTTCAACCAATCCATCTTCCATTGTACTGAGGTAGACACCTGTTTCTACCCGACACAAATTAGCTCCACTAGTCACCGCTTCTCACCAGAACTCCGAGAATTTTCTCACGAAGCTAGTCACTAGTGAGCACATAGTAATTATCAGTATAGGAGTTGTGGAGATCTTAATCAAAACTTAACAATCTCCACAACCCCAATACTGAAGTTAGGATTGATAACAAGAAAGAAAAATCAACTTCAAATCAAAATTAACCCATATAATTCAACTAGGAAATTTTATCTATTGCCTTTTTTCTTTTTTTCTAAAATGAGACAATTTTTATTTTAACTTTCTTAGATGAGTGAGTAATTGCTAAATATTTCCCATGTATTAAATTTATATTTTTTTTAAACTAACTTTTCAGCTACCATCTAGGAAGCATCGACGTTTTATGCATATCTATGTATATATATTTGGCATTCAGCCATTTTTGTATGAATACCGTGAAAATATGCAAGCGAGGAACAGAGAGCGAGAGAGAGCGAGAGAGAGGAGAGGTAGAGAAAGTGAAAGAGAAAAGAAAACAATTGAGCGTGGGAAGTGGTAATAACACTTGGAGTACTGTACAACAACAACAACAAAATCTAAGAAAAGTGATTTGGTTTGATTACGTTTATTTTTTTGTTAAGATTAAATACCATAAATAATTAAAAATGAAATTATTCACGCTACTTAAAATAAATATTAGTACAAATATACCATATTGTAAAATAATAAGGAGTGTTCTATTTGTTTGTTTGCCTGTTTGTTTGTTGTTGAGAGCAGTGGCAAGTATTTTATACATAGTTGAATTGTAAAATCTTTTCTAGTAATATAAAAGATGATTTAATAAAACAAACTAGGTGGTAAGTGAAAGTGACAATTTACAGTTTATACATGATAAGTGATATTTTAACTGGATGAAGAAAAGATTAATCTTCACACTGATTAATCACTGGAGTTATTGACCTTTTTTATTATTTTTTTCTAGTCATTAATTCTAAACGAATTCTACTAACCATAAATTAAGTTGACTGGACATCAGGTGTACTAGAAGATAATAGACCTAAGTTTCATACTGGTTGGCCTAAATTAGCATGGGATACTTATAATCAACAGGAAACTAATATTCGGCGAGACTCTAATTTATGGACGAGCCAATCAGAGGCGTTTGAGGGATTTCAGGGTCACGGCACCGATTCCAGTACCTGATGCTCACGTACGACCGCTTTGCAGTGGATCTTAGAGAAGAGGTGATTATTGAGCGACTTCAAGAGATGGGACTACTAAGAAGTTCCTATATTTGTGACTACGGTAATAAAATGACTGCAGTACCATATTTAGACTGTCGTGATGATATTGTCTTTCGATGTTCTGTATGTTGGAGAAAAAAGTCTGCACGAACGGGTACTTTTTTCGCTCGATCGCGATTAAGACTGAGATAAATAATGATAATTGTGGCAAATCGGATAGTAAAAGCACCAGTAACATTGACTGCAGCATTTGCAGATGTTACTGAGACTTCAACTGTGCAATGGTATGAATATTGCCGGGATATATATGCAATCAAAATGACACGCTAACACGAGTCGTACGGAGGAGTTGGGAAAATTGTTGAAATTGATAAAACAGTAGTAAGGAAGCAGAAATATAACAGAGGACGTAATATTAAAGAAGACTGGGTAAGTAGCACTTCCGTAAATATACCTGACAGGTACTTGGAATTTATGATCGGTCAACTCAAAAACGAATATTTTCAGAGGGTCAGAAACCGGCAAGCAAGAACAATCATACCAATTATACAGGAATATGTGCAGCCGGGCACTACTATAAATACCGATGATTGCAGAGCGTATAAATACCTACATAGACTTGGGTATGTGCATCATGTCGTATTGCATAAGTGCCATTTCATCGACCCTACAACCGGCGTTCATAGTAATAATAATGAAGACATGTGGTCCAGATTGAAGGAGTTTTTAAGACCGTATAACGGCTCCAGAGGACGACTATTATGGAGTCATATGGATGAGTTTTTATATCGTATGCATTATGATTTCAGGACATCTAAACCTCTACCAAATCTTAATAAGTTTTTGAATCATGTAAAAGAAGAATATTCACTTTAATTCTCGCTGACTATATAATTTATATATAATGTTTTAGGGATAAGGCATGTTAGTTTCAGGTTCCAATTTAATTTTACTGGACCAAAATAGTAAATAGCTTTGTTTGTTATTCTACTAAATATATCAGCAGTTTCAGAAATAATTTTCATTACAAAAATATTCAATAAATAATTATTTTTTTTCATAACAGACTTATCTTAGATACCTAGTTAACCTCGGTGAGTTGATGTTTGACGAAATTTCTGATCAGATTTAAAAAGCACAATAGGCTTTCACCAAATTACGTCACATATGCTGTGAATGAAATGTCTCTCTGTCAACCAAACGGGTTGTATACTTCCTAGTAGTAAGCTGTATTTTATTTAATGGCCGTGAAATGTGACCATTAAAGATAGACTATATTAACAAGCTACTAGTATTCGATCGTAGATGTCCTCAAAGGATTGTTTGTGTATATTAGGATAACCAAGTAAGCCGCGCTGAGTTCAGATGCAAGGTAATACATAAGGATGGTAAATCGATTATTGAGGTAGTGCATCTCCATCTACTAAGACGCTTGAGACGTGTATTACGTATCCCCGACTATATTTTTCCCTCGACGGCTGATATCTCCTGATGTACTAGTACGTTATCAGAAATTTAGGCACCTCGAAAGAGCAACATGTGGTCAAGACCATGAATTCGTTAACACTTGTACTTAGCCATGATGATAGCTTTAGACTATCTGATTGAAGTCTACGTGATTATTTTGGCCAAAGATCAGAGACTGTGTGAATTAGCTTAAAATCAGTTGGATTGTTACAGATCTATTCACCCTATATCATCCTTTAAATCTAATTCATTCTACTACAGCAATGATATTGTTACAAATTCTACTACTCTGGAATTTTTCTTGACAATTTCATCTTACTATACTTATATGATGTAATAAATTGAATTGATGTACATAAATATATATCAGGTTTACTGTGTTCATATGCTGTGAATGAAATGTCTCTCTGTCAACCAAACGGGTTGTATACTTCCTAGTAGTAAGCTGTATTTTATTTTATGGCCGTGAAATGTGACCATTAAAGATAGACTATATTAACAAGCTAGAAGGTCTTCATTTAGAAGAATTATGACGCTTCATGGTGAAAGCCGAGTTCCTTCGGAAGCCACGAGGCCGATGCCCCTTCTAACAACCAGAGCAAAAATTTTTATAGGTACATGGAACGTTAGAACAATGTGGGAAACCGGGAAGACCAGCCTAATAGCAACGGAAATGAGGAGATACAACTTGGCAGTACTGGGAATCAGCGAAACCCACTGGACCCAAGCTGGACAGAAAAGGCTAGCTACGGGAGAGATGCTGCTATACTCCGGTCACGAAGAGGAAAATGCTCCACACACTCAGGGAGTTGCTCTAATGCTGTCCAAAGTAGCACGAAATGCACTTGTAGGATGGGAATCCCACGGATCCAGAATCATCAAAGCATCATTCAAAACAAAGAAGGAGGGGATCTTAATGAATATTATCCAATGTTATGCGCCCACCAATGATAGCAACGACGACATTAAAGATCAATTCTACGAGCGGCTGCAGTCAATCATAGAGAAATGCTCAAGAAAGGACCTCACCATTCTGATGGGAGATCTAAATGCCAAGGTCGGAACAGACAACACTGGATATGAAGATATTATGGGACGACATGGACTGGGAGAGAGGAACGAAAATGGAGAAAGATTTGCAAATTTGTGTGCATTCAACAAATTAGTCATAGGAGGCACAATATTTCCACACAAACGTATACACAAGGCTACATGGATCTCACCGGACCACACTACAGAGAACCAGATAGACCATATTTGCATCAACAAAAAATTCCGAAGGACAATGGAAGATGTGAGAACCAGGAGAGGAGCTGACGTAGCTTCAGATCACCACCTAGTTGTAGCCAATTTAAAACTGAAGCTAAAAAAGAACTGGACAAGTGGACAAACAGCACTACAAAGGTTCAATACAGCCTTCCTTCGAGATACTGACAAACTCAATGAATTCAAGATAGCTCTCAACAACAGGTTCCAAGCCTTTCAAGATCTACTGAAGGAAGAAGAAACTACCATGGAGGACAACTGGAAAGGCATCAAAGAAACATTGACTTCAACGTGTCAAGAGGTTCTGGGCCTAAAGAAACACCATCATAAGGAATGGATCTCTATAGAAACACTGGACAAGATCAAAGAAAGGAAGAACAAGAAGACAGCAATTAACAACAGCCGAACACGAGCAGAGAAAGTCCAAGCACAAGCTGAATACATAGAAGCAAACAAGCAAGTGAAGAGGAGCATTAGAGCCGACAGGAAGAAATACGTGGAAGAATTAGCAACGACGGCAGAAAAAGCTGCTAGAGAAGGAAATATGAAACAGCTTTACGATACAACGAAGAAACTATCAGGGAAATACAGTAAACAAGAGAGGCCGGTCAAAGACAAAGAAGGCAAGCCAATCACTGAAATTCAACAACAGCGAAACAGATGGGTAGAATACTTCGAGGAACTCCTGAATAGGCCGGCTCCAATGAATCCACCGAACATCGAAGCAGCACACACAGATCTTCCTATAGAGGTCAACCCACCAACGACGGAAGAAATTAGAATGGCCGTCAGACAAATCAAGAACGGGAAAGCAGCAGGACCCGACAACATACCAGCTGAAGCACTGAAATCAGACGTCGAAGTAACCACTAGCATGCTTTACCCTCTATTCAAAAAGATTTGGGAGGAGGAACAAGTGCCAATGGACTGGAAAGAAGGACACCTCATCAAGATTCCAAAGAAAGGAGATCTGAGCAAATGTGAAAACTACAGAGGCATAACACTACTGTCAATACCAGGGAAAGTCTTCAACAGAGTGTTGCTGAACCGGATGAAGGATGCAGTAGATGCCCAACTTCGAGATCAACAAGCTGGATTCCGAAAGGATCGGTCGTGCACAGACCAAATTGCAACACTACGGATCATCGTCGAACAATCAGTTGAGTGGAACTCGTCACTGTACATCAACTTCATTGATTATGAAAAGGCATTCGACAGTGTAGATAGGAGGACATTATGGAAACTTCTTCGACATTACGGAGTTCCTGAGAAGATTGTCAATATTATCCGGAACTCATACGACGGACTACAGTGCAAAGTAGTGCATGGAGGACAGCTGACAAATGCATTCCAAGTAAGGACCGGAGTCAGACAAGGCTGTTTACTCTCTCCCTTCCTCTTTCTTCTGGTGGTCGACTGGATTATGAAGACCTCGACATCTGAAGGAAAACACGGAATACAATGGACAGCTCAGAACCAATTAGACGATCTGGACTTCGCAGATGACCTAGCCCTCCTATCACGTACACACGAACAGATGCAGATGAAGACAGCCAGTGTAGCAGCAGTCTCTGCATCAGTAGGCCTCAGCATACACAAAGGGAAAACTAAGGTCCTCAAATTCAAAGCGGAGAACAGCAATCCAATCACTCTTGATGGCGAAACTCTGGAAGATGTAGAATCCTTCACATATCTGGGAAGCATCGTCGATAGACATGGAGGTTCAGATGCAGACGTAAAGGCGAGGATTGGCAAAGCAAGGGCCGCATTCCTACAATTGAAGAACATATGGAACTCAAAACAACTTTCAACCAATATCAAAGTGAGAATCTTCAATACGAACGTCAAGGCAATTCTACTGTACGGAGCTGAAACTTGGAGAACTACAACAACCACAATCAAGAAAGTACAAGTATTTATAAATAGCTGTCTACGCAAGATACTCAACATCCATTGGCCGGATACCATCAGCAATAGCCTTCTGTGGGAGAGAACAAACCAACTTCCAGCTGAAGAGGAAATTAGGAAAAGACAATGGAAATGGATAGGACATACATTACGCAAATCATCAAACTACATCACGAGGCAAGCCCTAACTTGGAATCCTGAAGGAAGGCGGAAAAGAGGAAGGCCAAAGAACACATTACGTCGGATAATAGAAGCAGATATGAAAAGGATGAATTACAACTAGAAGGAGCTAGAAAGGATCGCCCAGGACAGGGTTGGATGGAGAATGCTGGTGAGCGACCTATGCTCCTTCACGAGGAGTAACAGGTGTAAGTAAGTAAGTAAGTGTTCATATGACTAAATGACTGAAAAGAACTATTACGTTAAACTAATTAACATGCTTATAATTGACATAGAAAAGGAGCAAACATCAAATATAAGAATTAAATGCAGTAAACTTATATATTTCACTGTATTATATAACGCATAGAAAAAATAACAAAATATTAATAAGTATACTACCGAAATAAATGAATTCATTAATCTCTTATTATTATTATTATTATTATATGTTGAATTGTAAACAAGTGGATTGTTTCTTTTCTTTTCTTTTCTTTTTTTCACTTGTTTCTCTTATTCAACTTATTTATAAGTAACCATAAAAAGAAGAAGAAAAATAAAGACAAATGAAATAAATGAGGAAAAAGGAAAAAGCAAAAATTGAAAAGAAAAAGAAAAAAATAGAAAATAAACCAAACACACACGCACAAGAAAAAAAATGAAAGGAAACCAACTATTCTCTAAAGGGAATTCATAAATAGTTATCTTGACCTTAATCAAAAATGTATATAGATCAACTGTTGAATAAATAAAATGGGGGAAATCATTTGAAGAAAAAAAAACTTCTCATCTTCGTTATTCTCTCTTTACCACTATCATATCAATATCATTCTTGTAATAATAATAATAATAATAATAATAATAATAATAATAATAATAATAATAATGAGAACAGTCGTTTATTACACTATTCCTATTGAATGTAATGAGGAATGAAATGAAAAACTAATCTTATTCATTCCTATTCAACTTTTATTCTTACTATGATGATACTTTAAATGAAAGCTGAATAAATAATTGAATAATATGAAATAAGTTCTAGAAAATTCATTGAAACGAGTTATAATAATCTATAGAATATTAATAATTTCTATTTCAATTATCATTCATCTATTTATAATGAATTATTTTGTATAGGATATATCATTGATATTATTAAGATTAATAATGAAATAAGGAATTGGTCAGTGAAATCAATTCAGTAGGTTAAGCGTTCGCGCGCGAGACCGAAGGCCCTGGGTTTGAATCCCACGAGCGGGATCGTGGATGCACACTGCTGAGGAGTCGCACAATAGGACGAAATGGCCGTCCAGTGCTTCCAGGTTTCCAAAGGTGGTCTAACATCAATCGGTTCATGATCTCAATCAAAAAATCAATTCAGATCTGATTATTATATAGAATGAAATAGTATGTAAAGATATTTTTAAGAAAAATGAATTTGTTAAAAGTGACATTTGTAGAGAAATAGGTACTTTTGATGAACAAATGTAGAATTAAAACAAAATTAATACATTTGAGTTGACAAGATTCTTAGGGATATTTATGAATCGACTTTTAAACTGTTTAAGATGTTAATGTGGAAGAATAGTTTCACTCGAGTTGATTGCAAAATTCAAGGTTCTCTCTCCTTATATATTTATATAATAGAGAGAGACCCTTCAAGTGAGCATAACAAATGAACTTTAATATTTTAATCTTGCCGTGCATATTATTTGGTCACTTAGTAGTAACCAATTCTGTGTTATTATTCTCTTAGTGATAGTCGATTATGATCAACCACGATAGAATGTGATTACTAGACCAGTTGACTAAACATCGTGCGCACTATGTATGGATCTGATCAGCACTGAGGAATAGACGTTGGTTAGTTGTTGTTCTAACGGCTCACTGAAAACCCAAGAGATTGTGACACTGGATGATGTCAGTTTAAACCCCACTAAGAGCACCTATTTCCTCAGGATTTTAGGTATGTTGTACTAATAAGTGCCAACTTGAACGAAATTTAAGTCGACGATTTCCTCCAAAGTGTATTGTCTAGTCACTTGTGAAATATTCTACTGAGTATTTCTATGTTGTACAAAAGCATGTATATAGAAGTAATCTAACTAATTAATAAGTAATATCAATGGTTAAGATCATGAGTCAATTGAAGCTAGACCACCATGGAAAACCTGGAAGCATTGGACGCCCGTTTTGTCCTGTTGTGGGACTCCTCAGCAGCGCGTACCCATGACCTCGCCCCTTGCGATATTCAAACCCAGGACCTACTGGTTACGCGCGCGAGCACTTAACCACTAGACCACTGAGCCGGTATCCAACGGTGTTAATGTCTAACTTCAACTAATTCACGAAATTAACTATTTTTCATTGGCTATTTCAAATTTGTTTAGTTGACCTAAATGCTTATTATATATAATACAATATCCGGATAAGTATTATCAAATTACATTTCCCAGTGGTTACCCATCTCTTATATAACCTAATAAACATTATATTGTATGTAAAATAAATTGTTCATGTTTAATACATAATAGGGAAATGAAGTAGAATAAACAACAGAACAAACAAAGTGACAAGTCTAACCAGTTGAAAAATAAACTTACATAGAATGAACTAAGAAAAATAAATTTAGGTTGTTGTCATTTCTAATAATATTATGCATAAATTGTTTTCAATATATATATATATGGAAAATATATCAAATTTAGAAACACTAAATGGATTAGAACCTTTAAATAGAGGTAAATAAGTAATATTTTGTTTAGCATTTTTTTAGCAACGTTTCAAAACAAGAAGGAACTGATATGTGGGCACGGATTGGAAAAGCAAAGGAAACATACTCACAATTAAAGAACATCTACAACTCAAAAGAAAAACAGTCTGACAGCTAATATCAAAGTCAGAATTTTACACACAAATGTCCAAACACTCTATGTGGTTGAAACTTGAAGAACTACTACAACCATCTGATGTGATGGGAAGAAAAATCAATTTTCGATTGATTTACTCATTATGAGTTCTGTTCAACATTCAACATCCGTTTTGATTCAACATGAGGATCATTCAGTGTAATATTTGATTTGTTCTCCCAGTATGATATTTTCTTCTGTATAATATACGAGATATTCCTGTATTCAGTTGACACGAACTATGCTCATTAAGTGATCTGTTATAACTGAGTATGTGATTTAATCCTAATTATTAATCAAAACGGGTGTACAATCAATATATAAACCAGTGTATTTTAGACTAGATTCGATTCGTCGTCCTCATAGTGTTTGGGGCTAATAAATCATCACTTATACCAGTCTTTCTGTTTTTTACTTTCGCATCGTGGGAATTGCCGAGGTCCCTCATTCCAAGTATAAGTGATCAGCGTTTTCCCGGCACAGCAATCAGTGATGACCCGAATACGACACCATTATCAAACAAAAGTATAGGTATTTATAAACATTTGTCTACGTACGATACTCGATTTCCTTTTTGGTCGAATACCATCAAACCAACTTCCAGTTGAAGATAAAACCAAAGGAAGATGCTGGGATAGATAGGACACACACTGCGAAAGTCATCAAATTGTATCATAAGGCAAACCATAACTTGGTATCTTGAAGCCAAGAAGAAAAATGGATGACCGAAGATCACATTTCGTGTAGTGAACTAGAAGCAGATATCAACTGAAATGGAGAGCACAGGACATAGTTCAATAAAGAATCCTGTTTGGTGGCTCATGCTCCTCCACGAGGGGTAACAAACTTAAGTAGATATCAGTAGTATTTTATTGGAATTTACAAGTATGACAATTAGTTGTTTCAAATATGAGTAAATGTGCATTGTAAATGTTTAATAAGTAAGAATTATAATAATATAAACTTTGTTTGATCTTTTTTTAACAGATACCACTGAGATGATTTGACTTCTTTTCACTTTATTGGAAGTTAAAAAGTGATCTTATATTAGCTTTCTTTAAATTAGAAGATAACGTTGTAATTAATATCGACTAAATTTCATTCTGCCTTACCAAGGTGTGAACTACTGTGATTTTTACCTGAATAAATAGTACCA
Organism: Schistosoma bovis; assembly: GCA_944470425.2. NCBI lineage: Eukaryota > Metazoa > Platyhelminthes > Trematoda > Strigeidida > Schistosomatidae > Schistosoma > Schistosoma bovis. Next base: position 4,439,461 of record OX103959.1, on the reverse strand, counting down.
ACATTTTTTTGTTGATAATATACACTGAACTACTTTATAATATCAAATACAATAATAATGATAAAGTGATTTACATTCTATTCATGATTAAAAACAAAGTTCATCTACCTAACTCTGGTTCTGAATACAGTATGACCATTCATTTTGAAAAAAAAGGTTCGTGTAACTAAAGTGAACTTGGAATCAGATAGTCTTTAAACAAACAGACGATTGTGATTAAATTTCAATAAAGAAGCTTTAAATATTTTTTTCTCAACTCATTTTATGTAGAATGATAAAATAATCCTTTCAACTGATCTAAACAGCTTGAATTGATGAGATAGTGTTTGATAAAAATGCTTCACTAGTTCATGGCAATTTAACCAGGTATCCTGTATTATATTCACAATAATATCTTTTATGGTACATTCGATGTACTATTATTCATGAGATCACACAAGTATTGGATGATAGAAAATCCTTGTTAAAACTGGATTATTTTTAGCGTATAATTACTGTGTATCAATCCTAAAGTTGGCAATGTGCAATAAAACAGTAAAAGTCATTGATAGTTAATTTGGCTTTTCTTCGTTTATTTCACGAACTGATCCCAGTTAAACAGATATTGAAAACAGGAAAGCACTGGACACCAGTTTTTTATTAGTATGGATATCCTCAACTACACCATGGGGTATCGAACTAAGAACCTTCAAGTTTCTCGATGAACGCTTAACTTGTGAACTACTGTAGTGGCCGTGAATGACCTTTTGTATGACTTAAATACATACATCTAGTTGATTACTAAGAAAAAATTGGCTCCATTTTCAGACAGTTTGTCTTACTGGGCATTCAGTGTATATGAAGAAAATAAACGCAACTTTATTTATTAAGTGATTGGAAGCAGCCAACAGGAAATCTATGACCTAGGCTTCCTGATATTTAGCACTTATCATCTAAATATACCTGTAATGTTGAGAAAGTTAGTACAGCTTGACAGATTCCATCCCCTAACACCTAGTTTTATAACTTTATCAGATTTAGTTAATTTTTCTATTAGTTCTAAAGGCTTTTTTTCAGAATCTTTATAAATAATAAAGAAATTCTTACTAGATAAGTATTAAAAAAACAAAAAGACCATTACATTTTAGTTTCTTATTTACTCCTTTTTCCCCATTTATATTACATTGGTTTTTAAACTTTTAAGAATCATTTTACAATAGTTTTGATTGATTTCTTTTATATTCATTTGGTATTGTTTGGCTTGTATCTTCCCGTTGAGGTTTAAGACTGCAATTGATCAGTCTGTTATTGGCATATGTGCATAATGTGCATATGCCTCGATATTGCCTTAATTCACAAGCATTCTGTAAGCAATGATGGATAGTGGCTAGCAGTGGAATCCAGGACGCGCGTTTCGTCCTATTTGGGACTCGTCAGCCGGATGTACCTGCATCTCAGAGTCCCAGAGTGAACAATTTATGCCGATAACAGACTGATCAATTGTAGTCTTAAACCTCAATGAGGAGATACAAGCCAAATAATACCAAGTGAATTCAAATTCACCCCATTGCACAAGCAAGTGGCTATCAGGACTCAGTAGCTAAGTGGATAACGCGGTGGCGTTTGAAGCGAGTAGTACTGGGTTCGAGTCCCAGAGTGAACATCAACTCTGAGATGCAGGTACATCCAGCTGACGAGTCCCAAATAGGACGAAACACGCGTCCTGGACTCCACTGCTAGCCACTGTCCACCATTGCTCACAAAAATTTCTTTTATATTGTTTTTTTCTAAAATTTCTGCTCTCTATTTCTCTCTCTTCTTAGTTCACTATTTACACTTGTAGTTATAATATTTATTAAGTTTCTACTTTTAAAATGTACCAGTAATCTCTAATTTTAACTGAATAAGGACACAAGCAGTTCATATTACTTTGAGATATTTATTATCAGTGAAATGCTTCATTAGTTTAAACAACCTATAAGGATACATATTCTTGTGAAATCTTGCATTACAAAAAAAATGTAACCATTTACAACAACAACAACGAAAAAAATAACCAATTAGAAAAACACTTGACGAAAATAAACAATATAATGAGAATTTGTGGATGCATTTCCTTAGAAGCTATGTATAAAATAACAAATAATCAGGTTGACAGACTTATCAAGTATATACTTCTGTGCTTGGTCATAAAAGGATTGTATAAGCATAATAACTGGTAACAGTAACTTGTTTTTCAAACTTTAATAGATGGGGTGGAATTCGAACCTGAAACCTATCGGTTAAATATCAATTGAATCAACCATTAAGCTTTCAAATCAAAATAAACAAACGAAAACAAAAGATTGTTCAAAAATTATATATTTACATAGATATTTGACAAAAACCTATTACTATCTCTTTAAAATTTCATTTTGAAACATACTTTATGTTATAAGCTGTGGGCCATATGCCCTATTAATGTATAAGGTAATGATACTGCCAATTAGAGAACAGCGAATTATCGACCAGACCAATGACACATAAAACAATTAAGAGCAGTCTAGAGTCTTTGTAGATCCTGCTTCCTACCTAGATCTGCTTGTTATGTCCAGAATACCAATCTCAGCCTCTGCTATATGAATCATGTATTTCAAGCATACTGGGTTTAAATACCAACCAGACAGACCATATCGTACCATAAAATAGGAAACAACATATGTACAAGATTTAGCCAGATGTGGTTATGAATAAGGGAGATAGTAATTGATACAAGTCATAATGTAGTGAGCAAGAACACGGGTGGAGACAATCGAATGTATTTAACACAAAATTACAAAACTTTTCATTAAAATCTAACAATCAAATAGTAAATACGTAATTTGCAAAATGTCCATCAATTGTCTCACAATGACTCAGAATTGTTCTAGCATTTTCATACAAATTGCATTCTGTTTCCATTCTTCACTGTTCGATCCTCTTGTCTCTCTGCTGCCAGACCTTCTATTGACGATTAACATCATCTACTACTTATGTCAATATAAGTAGCACACACCACAATACCTCAAGAATGGTAAGTCATATAATAATAGTCTATAGGTCAAAATATACCTTGTGACAAGAGGAACACGAATATGAATAGTTTAGTTACTTAACAATTATACAATAAAAATATACGTGCAGTATTAGTCCAGAAATAGATTCCATCAGTTACCATTCATTATTCTCGTCGGGCTATAACACTTTATTGAATGAACACTAATTGTTATGTTTTATTTATTACTTTATCATTCAAAAACATGTGAAATAGTAATCTCTTTAGATCATTCAATTTTACGTGATGTGAAACCCAAAGGATAATTTTTGCTTATTCAAGTTTATACATCATATTAAAGAAATCAGATGAAATCAACAAAATGAAGATAAGTACCAGAGCGTCAAAGGTATTAACATCATCTGTTGAAGTAGAAAAGATTATATATAAATAATACGATTCAAAAACAGAAAGAATGAGTTCATGTTATGATCAGAAATATAAGATTCTAGAAATGACAAAGAGTGAACTCATCTAGGTCATTTAAACAGATTCAGAAACATGCCACCCATTATCTTCCATCAATAGTTATGATAATTGCATGGACTACAGCTAAATAGTCTGAATCTATTAATACGACCTACTTCGATGGACTAATGTTGTCTATTGATTTGACCAGTCATAGATTCCACTCATCTCTTTTAAATCTTTCCTTTATTACACATTACCACTTACATATTATTAACCAGCAAAGTTTAAAACTTGAAACTACCGTAATTTTTGAAGAAATGAAGATATTTACAACTTAAATGTTTCAGAATTAAGTTACTCTAGCAGGAAAATGAATATTTCTCTTAAGTATTCGATTGAATACTGTATAAAATAGCATTTTTGATATACTGTGCATATATTTATATATTGTTGACAAATCTACTACTCATTTGGATTTCTAGGCAAATTTATATTTGAAGCTAAACTCTGAATTTTAAAGTAAACAGTTAATTTACACTCTATTAAAGTAACAGCTTAGTATCATTTGACTTTAACCACTTTTTCATACGTACAAACTATGCTCTATTCACTTTTTATTGATTAGATAAATAGTATCATGAAAAATTATACAAAATAAATCAGCTAGATTTTATTAGTAACCTATACTTTAATAGTTAGCCCATAATAGAGAGGTTCATCTAATCATTGTAATCAGTAGTTTAAGAAATTGAATGAAATTTCTTTGAACTGATTGCATTAAAGTAGATGTATTCACTTTTTTGTCATTCTTTACATGTTAAGTTTAAGAATAATATTCTACTCTATTTAATTCCATGAATTTATTCTTTCTTCTAGAATCATATCATTATTAATACCCAATCTTTTCTACTTCAACTTTTACTACTTTAGTATTGATCTTGATTATTTCATCTCTTTGTTTTAATATGGTATGACAACTTGGATCAAGGTATATATAAATGTCAGATTCCGACAAATACTGGATGTTAAATGAACCAAATTATTTCTTTCTTTTTTTCTCATAAGACATTTCAATCTTTCTAGTTACTAAGGACAATAAATAAATAAATAAATATATTTCCATTATATAAATTTCAACTTCATTCACATTAAGATATTTTATTATTATAAAGTATATAATTGTTAACAATTTAATTTGATTATATTCCCTTTCAAATTATTAAATCAAATGAATAAACATTTAACTATGAACAAATACATATGTGTACAATAGATGTGTTATGTTATAGAAATGGTTAAATAAAACTTACGGAAATAAAACAAAGAATTTAGGATTATCTTATCTTAAACTACACTGTACTACTGATAGTGATAATAATAGTAGTAGTAGTAGGAGGAGGAGGAGGGGGAGGAGGAGGAGGAGGAGGACTGGCGGTAGTAGTAATGTTAAATGTTTTGAGGTAATCACATTTTTAGAAAATATAAATTCCTATAATTCTTATCATTATTTGTTATCATCAAATGTTTATACTTTATACAATTTTCATGTATATTTTTAATCCGCCTATTTGACAGAATGTACTTCCAATATATGTTTATTTGAATGTATATTATAAGAGCTAAAGCAATAACAACAAAAAAGTTTTTTTTTCTTATCATCAAGAAGAAAGAATTTCAACAAAAAAGAAGAAAACAAAAAGAAAGAATCGGAAAAACTATAAATGGTGAATAGAAAGTTTATTTTATTATTGAAACCATTTGATGGAGCAGTAGTAGCAGTAGCAGTAGTAGTAGTAGTAGTAGTAGTAGTAGTAAGTAGTAGTAAGTAGTAGTAGTACTGTAAACCAAAACTTGTTATTTAATGTGTTAATAATAAATTAAGGAATATAAAATGATGTTTAATGTTAGATAACATTTAATTTATAGATTACATCATAAAATATAATTAATAAGATTTGATTAGTTCTAGTAAAGAGTTTGGCATATTCTTGGTCAGTTAATTGTGTATAAATCAAATATAAATATGATTGGGATGAATTTTAATGAAGTATTAAGTCAAAAAGATGTAAAACACAGTAGTTAAAATATTCATATCAGTAGTAGTGAAAGATAAAAATAAGTAGTATGTTTGAAAATGATGAATTAAAACAACCCATTAACGTAAAAACTTAAGATTGGGATGATGTTACCGAGTTAATACAAACGCGCTACTATAACTAATTTACGAGCTTTGTTAAGAACTATCTTCAGTTATAGATTGTGATTACTTTTTCGACAGAAACCAGAGGGCTTATAACTTCAGGTGTTATACATTCACTTCGATGAACAAAGTAAACCAGACAGCGTTGACTCACAAATTGATGTCATGGATTGATAGAGCTCCCGTCAGCACTCGATAACTGTGTGGACTATCATGACCGTGCCTGGTTATCTTATAGCCTCTTTTCTATTTTACTGTTGTACTAGCCCGTCAAATTCAGTGATGGCTGATCACTTAATGTAGGTTAATGTAGGTTCACAGTCCAAAATTGGTGAATTACTTCTACCACGATCCCTGTATGTATGAATTCATCATATTCAAGGTTGTTAATCGATAATCACAAAGTGCTAAAGATCCTAATTTCAGCCTATAATTGATTCTTAAGTTTACACGACTGGAAAGTCTCATACTTAAAAAAGCACCTATGCAATGATTCTTAGTTTTCAATGATTCCCTGTCAGTATCACTCTGTAGAAGAAACGAAAATGAACTTAAATTCATCTCCATAAAACTCTCAATCAGATAAGTACATATTTGAAAAATATATAAATGTTGAAGCATTGAATTATAAAATAATCACAAAATTTAAAAATGTAAAACAGATAACCTATTTCATTATTGATAAACAATAAAAGAAAGAAAGACGAATTCATTATCTGAAATGTATATAATTATCAGACCATAATAATTTCCATTAATATTTTATATGTAGTTCTTATTTTGTTATTGGTTAGTTAGTCTGTAATTTAAACAAAAGTATAAGAATTATGAATCATTATTTAAACTGTGAAGATATATATCAGGTATTTATGTGTTCATTAAAAGCTCCCTTCATATTAATAATCTTAAAAGCAGATTGATAGTGTCATGGGTTAAATACTTGAATTTTAGTTTCACATGGACTCCTGGCTTCTTCAATTCAAGCAAATGTATAATATTACTAGTCTCAATATACACAAAGAGAAAAGCAAGATTATCCGATACAACACAGAATGCACCAATCCAGTCACAATTGACAGAGAAGATTTGGAAGATGTAAAAACCTTTACATATTTGGGCAGCATCATTGATGAACATGGTGGATCTGATGCAGATGTGAAAGCGCAGATCGGTAAAGCAAGAGTGGTTTATTTACAACTGAAGGACATCTGGAATTCAAAACAGTTGTCAACCAACATCAAGGTCAGAATTTTCAATACAAATGACAACACAGTTCTACCGTATGGCGCAAAAACTTGGAGAACTACAAAACCCATCATCCATAAGATACAGGTGTTTATTAACAACTGTCTACGCAAAATACCTTGGATCCATTGACCTGACACTATCAGCAACAACCTACTGTGGGAGAGAACAAAGGAGATCCCAGCGGAGGAAGAAATCAGGAAGAAGCGCTGGAAGTGGATAGGACACACATTGAGGAAAGCACCCAACTGCGCCACAAGGCAAGTCGTCACATGAAGTCCTCAAGACTAAAAGAGATGAGGAAGACATTACGCTGAGAAATGGAGACATACATGAGAAGAACGAACAAAAACTGAATAGAACTAGAAAGGAAGGTGCAGAACAGAGTGGGTTGTTTGGAGAATGCTGGTGTGAGGCCTATGCTTCATTGGGAGTAACAGGTGTAAATAAGTAAGTCATATAAAAATTGTAAGTCAAGGCTAAGAGCTTGGAGACTATGTATCACACTAATGATGTTTCAAATTGGTCTTCACAATCTCATAATCATTAGATTATATCAGGATGACGATTAATGAAACTTTTAAGGAGTAATGAACCTACTTTTTTTTAAAAAGTGACGAAAAAAAAATCTCACAGGTAACATTTATTAGTGAACTTCACTGACGATCTTTATCAGCTTACCAGACCAAATTTTATTTAGAATATCAAGAATCTATTAATTAGTTCTTATTTCCACTATGAGTAATTAATGGTAAGTACAATAGACATTCACACACAGGAATAATTTGTTGAATGAGATTGTAAAAGATCATTGAATGAAACATTTGAAACATGTATACTTCATCCTTATTATTTAATTAACAAAATGTATTACTAAGGTAAAAATACAAGTTAAAAAATTAACTTCAAGATGAAAAAATGAAGACCGTGTACACGAACTAATCAAGTTAAAAAACACTAATTCCAGTTTTTCACTCCTTACTGAAAAAACTTAAAAAAGGAAAATAGAGTAAAACAAAGAAACATTATCCAAAAAGCGAATCCAATATCTTTAATACCACTATGAAAATAAAGAGAAAGCTCACACAAAAAAAGAAAACAGTGGTGAGACCTATATTAAGATAAAAAGAAGAATCAAAAGATGAAATCAATAGTAATAATAATAATAATAAAACAATAGTAATCCTAAAACACTATTCTCAATTTCTTTGAGTTTTTTTTTTTTCATTTTTGATATCAACACCAATTGACATGAGTAAAACCTCAAAAAATCTACTCATCGTGTCAATCAATAACCTCTCTTTACCTCTCCCTACCCCCCCCCACCGCGATAAAATAGAGAATTGACCTAAATACGGGTTTTATTTTTTTCGATAATAAGTGTTGTTAAAATTTCTCTTATTTGACCTAATTGATAACTAATACAATTCAAACTAATATTATATATACATATATATATTTCATGTTTATAAAACATGATTATCACTATCTGAATTCATTTATAAACATTTGTAATGGTTTATTAATACATCAATCATATTCAATTATCATATTCTCATCTAATAATAGAAATATTTTAGAATCCTAATTGAACTTATTAAATGCGGGGGGGGGAGAAGTTACCTTCTAATCATTGTAACTAACTCTGATAACTAGGGATAATAATAATAAGGTAATATTTATAAATTATCTATCATTTATATTAAACGTAACCTGATCTATTATGAGTTATTTAAATATGTCATATTCATAGTTAATTATCACAACACTAGTTATATTTATGCAGGGAATGTTCTATTACAAGACTTACTATCCTAGTTTGGTTTTGAATCATAATATAATAATATTATTAATAATAATAATAATCGATACACTTGAATAATAAATTATATTTCCAAACAATATCTGGATCACTTGTTTAATTTATTGGATCAGAATGATAGAAATAATAAATCTTTCCAATTATTTAAGAAATTTATTAGTTTATTGATTTATAATACTTCACTTGTAAAAGAAATAATAAGTGATATTAATATCCCAAAGTGATCTTGTATAAACTTTTATTAAAAATCTGGGAAGTAATGAAAAGATGCTACACCCTGATATCGAACAAATCAGAAGTATATGTTCTCTATCCTATCAATGATTGAATCCAGGATCTGTAGTCTTGAGCGTCAATCCCTAACCATTAGATCATTGAGTCAGCATTCAATAATTATAAATATTTGAGTATAAAAAATTCAAAGATCTCCATAAACGAACTGTGGTAATAAGTGATGTTCTAAGATTTAAATTGTAACAATAATACAGTTGAAACACATATTATTGATCTTCATTCATTACAATGTTCTATGCCAGTTATAGTAGAATTGATTAGGCTTGTGAATGACTATGATGCGGCCATATCAAGATATGATCTCATTATGTAAAGTAATTGACCGAGGGATTAAATCGCTTCGCTAGTTGAAAATTACGTGGTAGAAGTTCAGAGGTTAGGAGTAAACTATGATTGAAAACCTTTTTTTAAAAATCAATAGCAGTGGTGCAGATACATTATTTTCTTACACTACACTAAAACTTGAGTTCAGGGTTATGTTGTGATTTTCAGTCTATCATTTCTACCATCGTTTTAAGCCAAATTTCTCATGTTTAGTCACTCACTTAAATAGTTTTCATTTGATGGAATCTATGAAACGAGTTTACTCTGTTCCAGGTCTTCTTGCTATCTGACAATAGCCAAAGTTACAAAAAGTAATACAATTGGGAACAAGTTCTTGAAATATTATTATTGTTTCCACTTTTTTATTTCTTATCCTGTCAGTTTCCTGGATTTACGTACTAGTTTAAAAAATAACGATTCAGGCAGATGACCCACATATGACAGTCCCATTTTGTTCATGACTGAATATCTGATTAAATACATCTAACTAATCAACTGAAGTCATTTGAAGCTAGACCACCATGGAAAACTTGCAAGCACTGGACGGCTGTTTCGTCCCATTGTGAAACTCCACAGCAGTGCGCATCCACGATCCCCCCCTCGTGAGATTCGAACTAAAGACCTATCAGTCTCACGTGCGAACACTTAACCACTAATCTTTTCAAAACAATTACAACTGACAAACTTCTCTGTTTTATATAATATCATACAATTTCATAATGAATTCTAATACATAGAAATAATCAAGCTTCGTTAATATTGATCAAGAATGTAATTGAATATATAGAAAATAGTTAAAACACGTCTAGATATATACCACTACTACTACTTTAATATCAACAATATCATTAATCTTCAGTTGACTTTTTCTTTAAAATTTTTTTTGGTAAAAAAATAGAAACCTAAATAATTTAGTCTAAAAATAAATACCATTTAACCGTTCACTCTATTCAATTCATTTAATCCGAGTATATATATATATATAATTAAAATGGCATTTTTAGAAGAAAAAAAGAAGGAGACTTTTCTTTTCTAAGAAACAAATATAAAACAAAGTCAACGATTGATTAAACTAAAACTAATATAAATAAATAAATAAATAAATAAATTTGATTTGGCACTGACTGAAATACATTTTATTTTTGTTTGTTATTTTCTAACCCTTCCCCCCTCCACACACACTCACACACACTTTATCTATAGTCTACATTTAAACTCACACATCCTGTCTGTTATCAATAGTATTTCCTCGCTTAACAAATAAAAAATAAAAAGAAAAATTTTATTTTAATATCTTTTCAAATGTTTTTTTTCTGTATTGTTTCAGTGAATAAAATTGATTTTTGTTTTTTTTGTTTTTTTCTGTTTTGTTTTCTTTTTATAGATTTTATTGTAAGGAATAAATATCAGTGTTTTTTTTGTTGGAGGAGCAGGGGGGAACTGAACGTTGAATTAATCGTTAAAATAGTTGATATTAATTTATTTATGAGAATATAGTTAGTGTTAATAGACACTATAAGTGGGAATGAGTATCAATTATTACATTATACATCATTATTACATCATACAATATCATCACAAAGAAATAGAAAAGTGATAAAGGTGAAAAAAAAGAAGAAGAAAGTGGAATCAATATTGAATGTAATGAAAAGTTAAACATTTACATTGAATGATCATTAAGTTGAAATCACTTTCATTTTGTTCAGAATATTATGTGTTCACCAGTTTAAGTGATTATGTTTTAATATTATAAATTCAGAGTCTATTCCTTTTTAATTAATTCAAACTATGAAGCTAGATGAGCCAAGTTTGAATTCTATTAGCAGAGTTATTTCTCACAAAATTGTAGATATACCTTGCTAGTGAGTGCCAAATAGATGAAAACCTGAACTCAAGGCTTACTGCCAACTACTTCTAATCATTCAATGTAAAAGCTAAACCTATTACATATTAACAATTGATTGATCACTGAGTGGTGATCAATATCATGTGTTTCAAGTCCTTCTTAGTGCAGATCGAATACCATTGACCAAGTCGCAATGTGTCCACTAGTCTAGGTGACTTCACATTGCGTGCACTATGTTGAGATAAGATGGTGGTTGGAGACATTACTACTGGGTTATCCGGGCCGTGACAGACCTCCTGTAGCTAAACATATTAGATATTGTTTAGAAGAATAAAATAGGAAACTGCAGTGTAACATATGGAACGATACTAAACTCATGGTCTAAAGGAATATGAAAAATAAATGTAACTACACTGTGTCACCTACGCTTTTAACCATACATTGCAAATATTTTATCAATCCAAACCTGAAAGTCTATACCGTACTCTCAACTTAAACGTTACTGACTTAATCTTTCTGTCATAAAATAAAAGGGATACAGAGATACTTATGATCAAGTTATTGAAACTTACACATATTTTCTACTTTCATACGCCACGTTCCTTTATAGTCAAATAATACGTGTACTCACGTTTTATGTACCTATAGCAAAATGATTGATGAGATCACATAGCCCTACCGATTAATGAAATTATCGTAAATAATGACTGGTAAAACCATTACTTAATAATGAATCTAGAGAAATACCTTAATGTGATAGAAATTTGGTTATAAAAAAACTTTGATAGCAGTATGAATTGTAGTGGCTTTGCTTCGTTAATCGATCACCTCGATAACTGCTATAATATAAATCTCAACGGTGTTAAAAATCAGAAGGCAATGGAAAACGGCAACTACAGTTGATTAGCGGATAGCGCAGATCACAAAGCCATAAGCACATCGAACGAAACTGAAGCGGAGAGGCAAATAAGTATATACGAGCAATTACATCGGCAAATTTATAGTTAAATTGCATAAGGGTGCAGCAAGGTAAAGCAATGACTAATAATAGGATTTGAGTACATATATACATGGGGAAGAGGAGAATCATCGAGTGATAATTAAGCAGTCAACATTTTAGCTAGAGTCTGTCATATGATCTAGTGATCATAACGGTACAAAGAAATATGCAATTTTTTACTGTCCAAATAACATTGTCTGCTAAGTAAGTTAATAAAAAGTGTTAACCAAAATTAACCATAATCGAAATTGGTTGTAGGACAGTTGTTATAGTCTATCAAACAAGGTCAAATACTTATGTTTAGAATGGTTTGTATTTTCCGTTTTTAAAATTAAGGAACACAACTGATCAATCTTCACTGACTTATGAACATTTTGAAGGAACTAACTTATTACTATCATCTGGTCGCATAAAATTCATGCCCATTACACAAGCTAGTGGCTGTGTGGATTTAACAGCTTAGTGAATATCTCGTTAGCGTTTGCAGCAAAATATATTCGGTTTGAGTATCCGTGTGGATATCAACACTGAAATACAGGCGTATCCAACTGATGAGTTCCTGAATATTAGAAAAAGCCATGTTCTGTATTCCACTACTAGCCACTGATCCAACTACAATAATTCAATAATTATTCTAAAATTATTTTAATCATAATAAGCAAATTTTGGGGGGGTGATCCTGTTAAAAGATAAATAACCAATCAGAATAGTCACAAAGTTTTTGATCTAGTAAAAACCAAACTATTCCTTTGAAACACTTTTTATGAGTATAGTAAAAGATAGAAAATGATAAGATACAAATCAAATGAGTTGAAATGGTATGAATAAAATCACTGGTAGTAGAGAATTGAATTTAAGAAATATGATTCAATGGGAAAAAAACAGTGAAATTCAAGAGCCCCAAAAACTATCTGTAAAATAATCACTAAAATTCAATATTTTTGAAGGAGATATTGAATTAATCCATTAAAACATGCAATAAATTAATCTTAATAATACATTTTCGAATAGACAGTTATTTCTAGGAGGTTTGGAAAAAAACATTTAGACTTTAGTTACATTAAGTAATAAAAATATCAGTGAGCGGATTTGTGGAGATTGTAGCATTTTTAAAAATTGAATGCACGAGTTGAGTTAAACGAGTTGAATTCGAAAAACTGAAGGTCCTGGATTCAAGTCCCGCATACGGGATCGTGGATACGCACTGTTGAGGAATCTCACATGCTCAATGCTTTCACGTTTTTAATAGTGGTCCAGTTTAGATCGACTCGTGAATTTAGCTGTTGATAAAAATATCTTAAGAATTCTAGAACTTAAACTCAAGGATTTATAAAACTCTACTGAAACTTTAATTCCTAGTTTCATTTACATTCCAAACAACTTATACGCTATTGATAGACAAATTATTTTTTCAAATTTAAAATTATGTTAATAATGGTTGAGCAGTATCGTGGATTAGCTGAAGTTAAATAATAACAACGTTGGATCCAGGCTCAGTGGTCTAGAGGTTAAACGTTCGCTCTAGAGACTGAAGGTCCTAGGTTTGAGTCTCGTGTGTGGGATCGTAAATAGACACTGTTGAGCATTCACATACTAGGATGAAACAGCCATCCAATGCTTCCAGGTCTTCAGTGGTGGTTCCAGATTGATGAGCTTATGATTTCAATGAAACTCAACAATCGTCACAATCCTATACTGGGTTAATAATGATTCAAAATAATTAAACATACTAGCATTTGTATGTAGCTGAAGAGTTTAAGCAATGAAATGCAACATAAATTCATCTAATATTCTTGAAATGATTGTTGTTCTCACTCTGTTTACACTTCTCAAGACAACCGATTGCAGAAAATCTCTTAAGTATAGTTTTCTCTCCACTTATTCCCTCATTGGACTTTCGATACATGACCTAAGCTTTCAGACTTTTTAGAGAGTTGTATAATTCAGAAGTACCTCAGTATTTTGAAGGATCATAAGTAACCGCTATTAGTTTGTAGTTTTTGTCAATAATACAAGTAATCAGTAGTAATCACTAGACACTGAGATGAGAATTTTCCATTATATTGTAATACTAACTAAAAGATGAGAGACATTCTTAATTTTTTTTAATATTTGCAATATTTGTAGGTGACACTTGTCAAGAATTAATCTCACTTGATAAATCATTGAAAATCAGAAAGAACTGTATAACTAACTTATTCTGTTAGCCCAAGATGATAAAAACCAATCAATACCTACTGCTTAAAAGTTACCTAGTATTGTCCCTGTATACATAAATTGAAAAATCGAAAAACCCATATCAAATAGTTCAATTAATTAGACGCGCATTCTTCAAAGTCAGCAATGTATAACAGACCCATTAGAGTTTGTGAACCATGGACAGTGTTTACACTCAATAACGATGAAATAAATTACAAACTCAGTTTTGTCATTCAGTATTTTGCCGTAACCCTTAAATTGATATACAAAAGTTAAAAATATAAACATAGATTAAGTAAAGATTCATTTATGAGTCTAAAAGAATAAAATTTTACATAGAATAATTTAGTAAAAAGTTGATTAAGATGTGGAAATTGACTGACCGCCTAATTTATGTACGTAGCTACACCAACCATTTCCAGTTTTCTCCACACAGCAAAAAGACATACCATTTAACCTCCCATAACTTACATAAATAAAACGAGACACTAGTGAAATAGACAAATGCCTATTATTCTAACTGTCAGCTCACTCACACGGATTTTATAACTATAAAACGTAGTGAATAGAACAAGCATTTTGTCGTTGTTTTATCGTCATAGAGCCCACCATCATCCGTCTACGGGTATGGAATAAATGTAGTCCTAGAATGAGCAAATAAAGACGTAACACTAGTCCATGAAGTATTTTATATCCATATAACATATACTGAGGCCACGAATCGGCTGAATTTAAATAAACGCCAGATCTATAAAATACCGGACAGCTGTTTCATGAAAAACTGTGATCAGTGGAGTTCATCAGTGTTGAGTGTGGGGAAGCTACCCACCGTAGCTAGTGAAATATGACTGCGTAATATTTTGAATTACTTGAAGTTAAACATGATCACTCATGGATGCCAGCTCAGTGATCAAACGATTATGCGCTTATCAGGTCCTGGACTTGAGCATCTGTGGTAGGGTCATGAATGCACACTACTGGGGAACCGGATACTATGACGAGACAGTTGTTCAGTTCCTCCTCGATTGCCCAACTTATTTTAGGTTGTGATTTCACCAACCGTCAACGAACTCCACAAACTCACTATATTGGTGTTTGACTCATGTAGATTAGATAGTTGACGCTTAGGAATTTTGGTAAAGTGACATTTTCAAACAGTGCAGTCAACACTTTTATATTTTTCGCATTAACTTACTTTTAATGAGGTTCTTTACTGATACTGCCTTTGCATTCTAATCCTACTTAATTACTTACCTACTCTTGTGTCACATAACATGTTATTCTCTGACTACCTATTTGAAAAATGATTCGAGTTAATCATTTAGCTGCAAACACGTTAAGACCTCCCTCAAATATTCATTCCTTTAAGTTACTACATTTCATTTTAACACAATGATCAGAAATCAGAGTCAAGAAGGGAAGAAGTCAAAATAATAATAGTGCCAACAATAATTGAAAACGAAACGTTGGAAACATAGTTTAAAAAAGCAGATGAAATCAAGGGTTAAAACTCAAAGTTTAGAAGATGAAGAATATATATTTGACATTGTGATAAATTCTAAGTCACGTCTCTAATAGACTGCGACCATATTTTGTAATTATTTTCTAGTTCTCGGACATAAGTCAGTATCTTCCCAGTGGCCTCACAGACTGATGTCTTTGCTCATTAAAGCTTCCCGCTCAATCTTAGTTTTCGTGTTTTAGAAACATGTACAACAGTAACAAAGTTGGATGACAACACAATAAAACTGATGCTTAGACATTTTCAACAGACAGTTTATTTTCTTTGCAGTTTTTACGAGAAACATTTTTCAGGTTTCCGTTTACAGCGTTCAGATTCATCACTTTCATTAGCCACTTAAGAATGTTTCTCCACTCTCAAGTAAATTCTCATCACAATGTCATTCAACACTATTACTTACATAATACATAAATCAGTTAATATTGTCTAAGAATACAAAGCCTAGAGGAAAATACTAATGAATAGATAGATTGCTGCTATTTGACTAGACAGTTCGTTTATGATATATGAAATTAGTAGCCGTTAAACAAAAGTGCACTTTCACAACAGCTGTGTTCATTATTTATTAAATAAACGTGTACATTAATAAAAAAGAAAGAAAATGTATATTATCTCATACTTTCCACAATCAGTACTCTCTAAAAGTGGGAATTTATCTGTTTTTATCTGTTGATATGTGATATTTATATTTGTACAATAAATAACAACTGTTCATTTATAGTTTTGTTCCAGTTTAGTTTTTGGATATTTCAGATAATGAATTGTATTGCGTAGTAATAATGATAATCATATAATTATTTATGCACACGGAACAATGTACACCAGTTTGTTTTTAAAGAAGAAAAACACATCTTTATTACAAGCCTATCCAAGTAGTCGTTGTATTTAAACACAAAAAAGAGACTAAATCAGCTGGGGTATTAAAACCATCTGTTATGTTCAAAAAATGATGATATTGCGATTAGGATGATGAATTAAATAGCATAGACTAAGTTGTGTCTTTATACTGACTGTATTAATAAAATGTAAAAGTTAACCCACTAAGCATTCGTCTGACACCCCGAGAATGTGATAAAATGAGAGTTCTGCTCTATTTAACTCAACCATTTATTTTGAAGGCAAGCCATGGGAAGCGTAATATCACATCAAATATAATTATTATTTGATGACTATTTTTATACTTGTAGTTTGAAAAAGTCATTGATAGCATCTCCCGAAAAAAGAGACAACAAAATAAACCCATATTCAGTAGTTTAAATAACCAGTTACTTATGATTCCTTTGAAAGCAAGAGTGAGAGACGTGTCCGTCCGACTATGATTGACTTCGAGTTGTTATTTACATTCTCAAATTACCAATTCATGATGCTTTTAAAAAGTTCATTTGAAGGTTTGAACCTTCTTACAGAATTCAGGACTAATCGTCAATAATTTCATGAATTATTGAAACAATTTGATTAAAACATCCCTGATCTTTTTGATACAGTTGGCTATATACAAAGCCTATCCATACAGTTTAGTTCTTGTTTCTTGTATTTAAGAGCTAAGATGGTGATTGGATGTAGTCAACAGGAAGCCCTCGACCTAGGTTTCGTGCTATTTGGCACTCGTCAGCAAGTGGTACCTGTAATCTTAAGGGAACTGATGCTCCCTAACGGATTCAATCCCGTGTCACCCAGACCCACAGTCAGAGAAGTTACCACTAAGCCATCCGGACCGCGACTGACCTCCTGTAGAACTGAGATGGACTTACGATTGAACGATCACTGGGTGGTGACCAATGTCATGTATGTCAGTTCCTTCTTAGTGCAGATCTAATCCTATCGACTAAGTTGCAATGTGGCCACCAGTTTAGGTGACTCGACATTGTACTTAAGAGCACTTCATGGCACATCTTGTCGTTCTTAATAACATTTATTAGCTTTTTTGTGGAATGATTCTCATAATCAAAAAACGTTTCAGACAGCTTGCAAAACATCAGCACGACAAACATAGTATTCTACTGATGTCTCATGAACCTGTATAAAACTTTTGGACAAATCTACTACGATTATTTATAAGGCGACTCAATATCGTTGTAAATTGACACAGATATCTTAGAAATATTACTAGCATCCTCTGGGATCACCGGGTAAGTAATAGTGAGGTTAGACGTAGGGTATTAGGGAATGACGGTTAATCAGTTGACGATGTTGTGAATCTTCATCGACTTAGATGGTTGGGCCACGTTTTACACATGCCTGACCACCGATTACCACGACGCGCAATTCTGATTAGTTTTGGGGATGGTTAGAAGAAAGTTAAGGGCGGCCAAGCCAAAAACGTGACACCATTCCTTGGAGTCACTAACTTCTATTCTTAGCCACGTTGATAGATGCCGACTACTTAGGGTCTGCGCGACCATCACAACCAGTGATTGGAGACTCTGGTTGACATGCCACAGAATGGACCACAATGGTATAGGTGTATACAGTCTTTGTTTT
This sequence comes from Schistosoma bovis, assembly GCA_944470425.2. NCBI lineage: Eukaryota > Metazoa > Platyhelminthes > Trematoda > Strigeidida > Schistosomatidae > Schistosoma > Schistosoma bovis. The sequence continues at coordinate 4,421,065 of OX103959.1, read as the reverse complement.
TGCCTAAACCATTGGATTAAAACTAAATTATACCCTTCCTTCTACGAACTAAATTGTTCTTTCTGTATTATATCTTTGTATGCAATCTCTGTTTTATATGTTACTACCATTGCAGTAACTACTTCTATGAATTTAGTGTTCATCTTATTGGGCTAATAATGTGTATCAATTTGGAGTGATGCCTATATGTGCCTGGTTGTACGTTGTGACTGACTGAAATTTGCTCCGTTATTAGACTACATTTTTGACTAAATATTTATACGGAATAATCCCTCAGTTCATTTAGTTGAGTGATAAATCATGTAGTAAAGCTCTGTCTTTGACATTACTTTCACGTAAAATGCAGACAAGCAAAAGTTCTTGGTCACAATCAAGTTACCTTGAATGTGGAAAACACTTTATTTTTTAAATAACGTTTGGATTGTTTTCATTACTAACAATAAAACCGATACATAGATTAATGTAAGCCTACAAGTACCAAAATCTTGTAAATAATATCAGTCACGGAACATTTTTATTCGGGCCGATTGGAAATGGAATAACTTGTTAGAATGAAAAAAATATTTTATTTTATGACCGACTTTGATTAAAAACACTTATTTTGCATGAAAACGAATCGCGAAATATTATAAGTAAATTAGAAGTATTCAAATGTATTGGCATATTCATAAACACTTAGTGTTATCTAAGTACTCAAATTGCAAAACAATCATTATAGTATTTACTTTGCGGTTAAACGACATTATTAGCACGAATTCATGCAAAGTATATGCAAGAATAAAAATAAAAAGCTCTCTGATCATATTTTATGATAGGACTTGTTTACTAAATTGATGTATTAAGCAATAAGATTCATTAGATAGTCTTTAAAATACGTTTTACACACAGTAAACGACAGTAACTTTTTAAAGAATATGGTCAGACATGAACAGATACAATGATCTTTCAGCCATACTTTTATTTGGAGAAGTAAGATAGGATGCTACTTTTTGTACTAATCGTAGTCACTTTAGTAATTACAGTATGTTCGGTCTAACAAAACTTACTAAAACTTTACTTAAAGACCGATAGTGATACGGATTTGCTAAACAACAGTCCCATGCTGAATACTTTGGTTCGAATATCCATAGTCAGTAATAGGACACATTTTTAGGAATAGGGTTTATAGCTTTAAAAAAATCGTAAGATCTCTTAAAATGTGTGATCTTTCGTCAGAACGAATAAAACTTTGATGACTTAACAATGGTTTTTTCACACTACAGATTACATTAACTGTTTCCACCGTATTATTACGTGATCTAAGAATTAAGCTTACTGATTACAATGAGCAAACGTTCTACCGACGGATAGATATCTAATTTGGCAGCACAAAGACTTAAGAAAATAAACCCGTACACTGATCAAAATACTGATTCTTTGAAAGGATTTACAGACAAGGTTTCGATGTAGCTTAACATTAGAACATTAATAACTGATTTTAAATTAATAAAGGATCCATTAAGATCAAACCTTTACCTCGGGCGAAAAGGTAATACTATTAAAAAACCAATCCAAACTTTAACTTTTACTCAAAATAATCTAGAGATATTCGTGATGACTTATTACGCCAAATAAATGACAAATTTCGCACGTACGGCGAGAAAAAAGAAAATTGGCATAGTACTAAATCGAGAGAAAACTTACATGAAGCAAAGACGAAGTGGATTTCTGGAACCTTAAAAGAGCCATTTCAGCTAGCTCTCGAATCAGAATGCTTCCGTTTCCACATGGGACAACAACTTTAACATCATCAAAGCACACAGTTACTTTCATTATTACCGATAACTCGAACTCTTAAAATTTGTTGTTCACATTTATCAAGAATAATGTACACCTTCGTGATTTTAAGGTTTGAACTTCCGAAGGAATAAACTTTACATATGTCTTTATGCAAGAAATGGACAATTCATATTGAAATTGTGTATCTGTCTTCAATAAAGAAGCATCTGGTCTATTTACTTCATCAGAGAAAAACAAAGTTAAATAATAATTGTGTTTACTTCCAGTGTTTTATGTACTAAAAGTCAGTGATAATTGTATTTGTCCCTCGAATAATCTAGCAAATGAAAACACATCTATAGGCAACGGTAATAAGTAACGGCCTAACGAGTTCAACGATGAAAATTGCTATTGATCCATTTAAAGTATCTAACGCAAAGCCAGGGACTTAAAGCATTTATCAATAAAGACCATCTGGTTTTTAGATTGAATTTCAAATATAAAGATGATGTGGCTTCAAAGTATCATGAAAATGTTTTGACTGGGATAAGTCCCACATGCCATCAGCAACAGAATACTGTGGAAGAGAACAAATCATCTTCCAGCAGAAAACTTAATTAGGAGTAGATGCTGGACGTGGATGGGATATGCATCGAGGAAAACATCAAACCGCTTCACGAGACAAACCCTAATTTGGAATCCTGAAGGGAAACTGAAAGGAAAAAACAATAAACACTGCGTCGGGAATTGGAAGACCTGGAAAGAATGAATAACAACTGGAAACAACGGGGAAGGATTGTCCGCTACAGCACTCGATGGAGAACAATGGTGAATGGCCAACTCTGCTCCACGATGAGTAGCAGGAGTAAGTAAGTAAGAGATAAGTAACGTCACATTAAGATAGGTGTGCTTATATCATTTAAGCTTATTTTGATTTATTTTTACCTAAACATAAAGCTTATACCCTTTCACTCTTAAAAGCGATGAAAACCTGAATGTGAAGACAAACATACATTTGTCTAGATTCTATTGTCTCATATTAACACAGAGGAGCTGAAAGTAATAAAATGAAAATTTTACTTAAGCTTCAGTTATGAAAATTTCCTCATGTTGTGTCTTCTGCTGTAAATGGTTGAACTGAGGACTATTTTTTACGGACAACATAAACGGAGATATGTAGGACACACAGTCGAGTAAACATTCAAGAGTGGAACTTGATTTATGATTTAGAGGATCATACATGATGGATGTATCTGGGTCATTATCTAGCATTTCGAATTAGGTTTTGATAGATCTCAGTGCTTTTTCTAATGTAAACAGGACATCGCTCCATGGTTCATCAGGATATACAACATCTCCATGGTTGAAGAAATGACTAGTTTTTTCTACCATGAATCCATCGTTAATATCTGATTGTCCTTTCTGTACGACCACTGAGACTCTAAAGGGTATCTTTACAGGAAGAACTGAAAGTATTTGACTGATTAATAGCTGTTACTTCGAATACCAATAATTTCACCGTGTTTTTGATACATTTGTTTTATCCAACCTTCGAAATAGTTTGTTTATAACTTGACCCCGTACATTATCAGTTTCACACTGTTTTTGATTAGGAAATAGCATAAAATATATCTCCGTAGATTTTTACGTGTTATCGTGGTATTGGTTGGAGTTGTTAAGAATAGGCGTTGAGGTTAATAATCGCGTGTAAACATTTATTTCTATAGCATAAAGGGTTACTTAAACGTTTTCTACGGTAAATTACTGCACTGAAAGACAGAGTGACAGTACTATCGTGAAGAGTATATGTTGATGAACATCAGACAGAATACTGCCTGCGGAAGTTTTTCTCACAACATTTTAGCGTTGAAATGCATCACTGTCGGCAACATTATTTTATGTTAAAAGGCTATCTGAAGCTTTTATATCCTTTGTTGTAATACACACAGTAACTACAAAATTAACAGACGATACACTGTCGTTCACGAAGATAATTGGGTTTTTCCTCGCAACCGTAGTTTCTACGCTGGAAACTGGTATCAAACCAGTCAAACCTACAGTTCTCTGCCAAAACTTACGGCCAAAATTGTTAGGGCTGCAGCATTATTATTGGCCTACATATACAAGCCATACTCCAGAAGCTAAATTATAAGAACAAAAATTCCGTCATCACTTCATAAGTTGCGACAGTTGTTTATGAAATTTAAGGTGGCGAAATTGCCAGGGATCATTTGTTGGACATTCTGTGTTCACAGCTCAAAGGCACAATTTGTCCAGAAAACGAAATTACACAGGTGATGGATGTGGTGATCCAGGCTTTCTCATACGATACAAGAGATGAAGTAAATAAGCGTGCATGGGAATCCCAAGAAAAAGTGAGCTAAATTAAATTCAAGTGTATTATTGAATATCTGTGCACGTCTTTATTATGCTTTGTAAAAAATTTGCCCTTAAATTACCATTTACTGTATATTTTCTTTTCATATTGCTCCATAAGTGTTTGCCGACTTAACAGTAAGTTTTAATTGAGTAAACATTTCTACACTGCCTTTGTACACTATTCCCATTTCACATAGCACCATAGACTCTGGCAGCGTAAACTCACAGGCTTAATTATGGCTACAAAATTAGACATTCTTTTGCCTACTATTAACATGGGAAAATTTTTAATATTTCGTTTACTACATACAATACTAACGTTGTAGAACACAACCAACGAATGTTTGACATCTATATGATGAACATACCAACAACCCAGCCACATTTGAAAGAAATATGAAGACGTAAACGCTTTCTTAAAAATGATTTTATTTTTCTAATATTTTTACATACAATCTTATTTGTAACAGATCAGTCTTTTGGCTATGGCGATGCCTATGTATGGCGTTTATCCTTGCAAGTGTTGACACTATAGTAATGTGTAGATAACATGAATAAGCTGTGTTCCGTTTTCACATTATATTGTCGTTTACTTAGTCCCACGTGGAACGCTTATACGTGTAAACATTCACTTCAAAGAAGAGTGCACTATTTTTGAGATGAAGTTCTGTCATATTCGTTATCTTGGTACTGGACGACTGAGGCTAAATTAATTGAGTAGGAACTAGAATTCCAGTGTTCGTGAATGTATGTGTAAGTACTCGAACTGACCAGCATATACTGCAGTAATAGACAGTCAATGTGTAATATCATTGAGTAAACACAAATGATCTAAGATAATAGTAGCGTAGGTCTCTTTTAAACTTGATTGGAATGACACGGACATTTAGAAACACCAGAAATTGTACTTCAATGGAAACAAAAGGTTGGATCATAGTAGCGCACTTGACATATCCATTTTACATAATGAAAAAACATTATATGCGAAAATGAGCATACAATCACGTGCATTTAGTATAAATGAATTGAACATTGTAGTTCCCTTAATATCAACGTTTACATCTTAGCATATTTTTACTGTATGGTGCGTTAAATCATATTTTATATGAAAGAATTCTGCGGTTCCTTGCTTCAAGTTATCTTCTCCGCAAAGTACAGAATGACAATGCAACTGTATATGTTACAAGTGCTTAACAGACGTTAACAACAATCGTTATGTCCCGTAGTCTGCAAATTATCACTCGACAAAATCGTCAAATTAAACACCAACTTATTCGAACTTAGCGTTATGTCAAATCAACGACGAGAAGCCTGGGTTCAACAATGAGTCTCTATTGGTTCTTGCGTTTCCCTACCCATTGATTCCAGAACACGATTTCAGCTTCCATTGTATGAATCATGCATTTCAGACATACTTATGGTCAAACCAGGACGCATCACACCATAAAATAAAGAGCAACAGTTATACAATATCGGTCCATAACTGCCTGTGAGTATGAGAGACTGCAACTAATAGACCGAGAATAACTCGAGGATGGTAAGTCGTACAACAGTATTCAGTAGGTCAAATAAAGGTTTATAATAAAAGAAATATGAATATGTATAATTTGGTTACTTAGTGTGCGGGACTGCTGTACTTATTCACATTAGTTCATTAACGATACCCATGACCAATAGAACCTGCCCACTTGTAAGGTGCAAACCAAGTAGGTTCCTAAGTAACTTGAGGAAATATATCCTCACTATAACATGGATACTTACATTAAGCCAAAGGAATGGTTAATCTTTAAGACTCCGATTATGTTACTAACCCTGGGGAACCTTAATCAAGTTGCAGGTGAGTAAACACATAATAACCGGACAGAGCACGGGAACATTTCGCCTCAACAACTTGTGGCTGGGTGGGCCGTTCACATCATTTCCTCAGGCATCTTAGTTTACTTTTCTTACCCTCCACTCTCTCACAAGCCGCAATCCTAATACAGAGGACACGTTCAGCAAGTTAGGATGAATGTTGCAAGATAATATAACAAGCTATTTAGATATATGACATCCACAGACTATTGACGAATACTGACAGAGCGTTAGTCATCAATGATTGAAAGTCAAACATCGAACGAGTTTTTATTTCTCCCTTGGGCTGTGGAAACTAAACTGGATCGTTTTTGTGAGGTCAGTTGACCGAACCAACATTCATATAGAAGTCCATTCTAGGAGGAAGCTAATGTAGCAAATTAGGGCAACTGATTAAGAGTTGACCGAAAACATCTAAGGAAATACCACAACACTAAAACCCAAGTACTCATTTTCTTCCTTATTTTAAAAAGGGATTATACTTACCATTATTTTATGCCGAAAAGTTTTGTGTGTTTGTAAAAGTAACCTCGCGCTCCGCTGTGTACAGTCACACTATCCAAATGAAAACCAACTTACTCCGGTTTCTTCTATGAATAAAACGAGGGACACACACTCATACAAAAATACCACATGTGTTGAACACATGACCGCATGGTTTCATCACTATTACCGCCTGAATTTGCCTGTGGTCACTACAGAAACGCATAGAGTGATATTTTAAAGTTTTCTTTCTAGAATGATTGCTCTGGAATTTAATTTCATTCATTCTCGACCACCAGTTGCTTGTCGCAGTGCCAACCCCCGTGAAGCGCTCCAACTCCCATACTGAACATAAGAATCTTACTAATGTTACTATTCTAGTGTATGAAAATCGCCCCCCTATTTATGTGACCAATGTGTTTTATAAGACATCGACCTAATTGTATGACTTGTCACAGTAAAACCTATAGCATTTGTAACAATCCGTCCTTGTCTGTAAACTAGCATGCCTCGTGTGACACATCTTTATCTGAGAATATATATTATTACCACTTATTTTTTCTTCATTACAGATATATGACCTCCGTAAGCTGGTATTTTTACGGTCCCTCTCCATAATTAATAAAAATTGTCATCACATCATTTTAAAAAATTGCAATTTTTAATTTATTGTGTTGAGTGGTGAAATGCTTTTCTGTTTAAACATTTGAACCCTGCATCCCATCTACTTCCTGTGTTATACAGTAAACAGAATGAAACAAATCCTAAAACTGCGATTACAATACCTAACGAGAAGGTAAATATCAGTCTGGTTGACAAAATTTATTTATCTTTCCTTTGGGACAGACATTTTTTTCCCACTCTAAGGGAGCTCAATGCGCAAGTAAGCGAACATCTGATACCCGGGCAGAGCATGGAAAAATCATACGGCCTCATGAAACTAAAACCAAGGACAGCTAGTAGGGAGTTCATAGCTCACTAAAGGACTCAACGTCTACAAGGGAGGTCACGTGGTCCCGAAACATACCGCTCACTCGTAACACTTGCATTCCATCAATATTAAATGATTCCATTTTTCAGTCCTCCGCCATTCTGAAGTAGGTCATCAAGGATCATTGTAAGGTTTTACCACTCTCTAGTCCATACGTCACTCCAGATGGTAACATAAGAAGTAATACCCACAAACGGAGTAATACGCATCAATATTGTGCGCATCCATGGGGGATTTCTAAATGCATATTAGCAAACAAATATAAAAACCTCTTGCGATCAATCTACCTCTACAGCAACTACAGCTATTTTTTGGTCTTCGCCTAGATGTGTGAACTACTACGTAGTCGTCTTTTATCTTGACTCAGAGTACAGAAAAACAAAAACATACCAAAAAGTACCATATTTACTCTTGAGCTTTTATGTTATGTGGTCAGCAAAACGTTAGGATCCCCTAGCTTACTCACCCTACACGCTGTATCTTCACGGATGTTCAGTGATTGATAACGCTCCTTATTTTAGGTGTTTGTTTACCACAAAGGTTCCGAAACCAAAAGGGTGATTGACAGACGTTACATGTTTTTGCCTAATATACTCAAGGGTAATGATGACCAATCTAGGTAGGTAGGTTATACACAACGGCTCGGCCTATGTGCTAGTGTGTCAGCACTCAGTTATCCTGTGATATGTCCTACCAAATACATGAGATTGCTTTGGTAAGATTCTACTTGTCGTAGAGCCGTATACGATATGGTAACTATTTATTTAATGGTGTCACAGATATTCAGGTCTTGACAAACCTGTTGTTCATAAGACCTTTATAATCCATTATTCTGAAGCCAGTCAAATCAGAAGTCAGAAATGGAGGAGTTTAAAGATATGTCTAAAAGATGGACAATTCGTCAAGTAGTACATGATCTAAGCTAACTAGTTGTTACGGGGGTTGAGTAGCACGGCGTGCCTAATGGCGATCTGGTGCGGATGCGTAACTGAGAGCGTTCGACCATGTTATGTCCGGTAAAACAAATGAGGGCAGCACTAGTGTCGAAAACTCACAGGACATCTTATTTTGGGGATTTATTTGCCTTTGTACCACAAGGTGAGACTTCAGCATAAGATAGGGTCTCATATTTCTACCAGTCTACCTGAGTAGACATCACTATCTATTCAGTATTTAGCATTTTAATAAATTACGGGCATTTATTGGTAGTGTGTGAGTAAATGAGATTAAAATTCATAATTATTCAGTCAAATAAAATCGAAAACAGGGAGACTGATCTCAGTGTTTGGAACTGCTAGTAAGATAGGTAACAAACGATCGAGTGGATCCATGGTTTGTGCCACCATCCTACTCCGCAGAGAAATCTCTAAGTGAAAAACTGTTTCCATAACTGTGCGATTCAGAAGAAAGACAAAAAGGATACAAACGTGCCTAATTATGTGATCAGTCACTATATACAGTATCGAAAATTAATAGACCTCGCTATTTCAAATTCCTATTCATGTTTTACCATGAATTCATCTCCAAACGACAATAAAGCTGATACTTAGAGAAATAGCTCCCAGTTTTTTTCTGTACATGATGTCTGAACGGTATATACTTTGGTACAGATACACTCACGATGAATAATATTGAGCTACCTGTTGTCCAGGAAAGCAATGACTTAAAAGTCATCGTTAACCAAGACATAAAACCTACTGCACACTGCAGTGCAATAGCCACCAAAGGTTTTACAACCCTATGGTCAATACGTAGGGTTTTTAGCCATATCGATGCTAGAGCCTTAATGACTTTGTAATTGTCTTATTTTTATTTGAACACAAATATTGGTACAAGAGGGCACCAAACATATATGCGCCACAAAAAACAATGAGAATGGGAGGAGAAAAAAAGGTAAGGAGCGTAAAAGAAAAAAAAGAACCATAACGACCACATTAGTGTAAGGTAGTGTAATAATTATAATTTTAATAATAATGAGGGAAACGAAAAAGTACAACCAGATGAAATCTTTCAGTTAAGGAAGATACAACCACTTTTATGGAGAAAGTAAAAGAAGGTTACAGCAGGATCGTCACTGGCTTCTATTCTGAGCCAAATCTGATAACGTCTCTAGCCACTGTGTCGCACCAACTCTCGGACCCCAGCCAGGGAGTTGTGAAGGAACAACAAAAGTCAGCCCTGTACAGCTTTCTTCCATACCATGACACCATGTCATACACTGACCACTTCTCCGCCTTTTCCAACCAGTTCTAGCGTCGGCAATTAATGCACGACGTGCAATTCTCTGGGACGACATTCGCAGGACATATCCAAGACACCGAAGTCTGTGTTTCAGGATGGTGTCGTCAACTGAATTATCGTCGCTGTGTCCGAACACACGATGCCGAACCTCTGCATTACTAAAATGATGGTGCCACTGAATGGCAGCAATTCTTCGGATACAACGATGATCAATCACAGAGAGTCGCCTAACATCCTCAACTCGGAGAAGCCAGGTTTCACAAGCATAGAGCGGAACTGCTCTCACCGACGCATTGTAGATCCAACCGTTTACAGCCAGACTAACATCACGAAGGCGTCAAAGGTGGCCCAGATTGGCATAAGCCGCTCTGGCTTTCATTATACGTGCATTGATCTCATCACTCACACCCCCACCAGCACTTATGCAGCTACCCAGATACACGAACTTCTCGACTACGTCTATCTGTTCACCATCCAGGGTGAGTGCAGGATTGGAATCCTGCCAGTCTTGTAGAAGTACTTTGCACTTCGAAGGTGCAAAGCACATACCGTACCTAAGGACACTGATTGCCAACTGATTAAGTACGGATTGCATGCCTTGGGCATTATCGCACAGTAAGACAATATCGTCCGCATACTCAAGGTCGAGAAGTCTTTCTCCAGGCAACAGATCCACACCACCATTACTTACATTCATCAGAGCTGTTTCCAGAATGTCATCGATGGCAAAGTTGAGGAGGAATGGTGAGATTGGGCAACCCTGCCTAACCCCACTGCTCGAATGGGACAATGGAGAGAGGTGGTTGTATGCCCTCACTCTGCCTGAGGTGTTTGTATATGGGGCTTTTAGGATGTTAATGAACTTCTCAGGCACACTCTTCTTCAATAGACAATCCCAGAGAACAGTCCTGTCCAACGAATCGAAGGCAGCCCTGATGTCAAGAAACACTACGATTGTTGGCGGTGTTGTAACACTTGAAGGAGGGTGGAGATATGATCAACACATCCTCGAGCAGAATGAAAACCAGCCTGCTCCTCGCGAGTCAATCTTTCTCGGGTTTTGAACAACCTACGAAGTGGGACGGAAGCCAATAGCTTGGACGCAATCAGAAGTAGACTTATCCCCCGATAGTTGTTGCAGGAACGACGTGAACCCTTTTTAAAGATAGGGACAACTATCGACTCATTCCATGACGTTGGTACACTCTCTAGTTCCCAAACCTTTGTAACAACACCGTCAGTTCGTTAGTCAGAAAGTCACCACCATCTTTAAAATGAGCCGGAGGTAAGTCATCTGGGCCAGGTGATTTGTAGCGCTTCAAGTGTTGGAGTTCCTTGCGGACTTCCACCTCATTTGGTGGATCAGTCGTCACCGGCCATGGAGGTCAAGACAGTCTGACCGATGTTGCCGGAGCACCAGGCCAGTTGAACTGCCCTTCGAAGAATTCTGCCCACCGTCCAAGACGTCGATGGATGTTAGTGATTGGCACCCCGCCATCTTCACAGATTGTTTCGCTCACACCAGACTTCTTGCTGCCGGTGGCTCAGATGAGTTGGAAGAGCTTGTAGTGGCATTGGACAATAGCCACACAATCCACAAAGCTGTGAACACGAGACTATGTAGAATTATGGTCTACTATGATATTAGTACTGCTCTAAAAATAAACCTAATCCTAAACTTGTCGATTTGTCATGATATAACTGCCTAATCTATAAGATCTTACGTGGAAGTCACACCATCGACTAAACCAACTCACTGTATCGTATCAATTACCAATACATGATGTAGAACAAGGTTAGGCTAGAGAAAGAACAATATATTTTATATGAATAGAAGATATAAAGTAACATTGAGATGGACCACGCCTGCATGGTCGAGCCATGCCATCCGATCAACTCCAATCCATTCAATTCATACTTCGCGCCTTCTCCATTGTTAGGTATTTCCTCGAGTTAAATATTGAATATCCATTTTCTGAGTAGTCTCGTGTTCACAGCTTTGTGGATTGTGTGGCTATTGTCCAATGCCACTACAACTACTCAGAAAATAGATATTCAATATTTAACGCGGAGAAATACCTAACAATGGAGAAGGCTCGGAGAATGAATTGAATGGATTGGAGTTGATCGGATGGCATGGCTCGACCATGCAGGCGTGGTCCCTCTGAATGTTACCTTATATCTTCTATTCATATTAAATATATTGTTCCTTCTCTAGACTAACCTTGTTCTACATCATGTATTGGTAATTGATACGATACAGTGAGCTGGTGTAGTCGATGGTGTGACTTCCACGTAAGATCTTATAGATTAGGCAGTTATATCATGACAAAGCTACAATTTTAGGATTAGGTCTATTATTAGAGCAGTAATAATATCATAGTAGACCATTATTCCACAAGCTTCCGGTCGTTACCAGATGCAGCTGCTGCTTCCAGCTCATTAGCACGCTCCGACCACCAGGCTTCTCGGTCCTTAAGCAAGCTTTGCCCAATTTCGCTACGTAACAATCTTCGTTTGTGGTCAAACTCACGGTCACCCGGAGTAGACCGACAGGCTTCAAGGAGTTGTAAGGAGCCCGAAGAAATCCAGTGCTTATAAGCGGGACGTTTCGCGAAGCCGCAAGCGGCTTTACTCATTATTGTCATAGCGTCATGCAATTGCAACCAGTGCTCATCTAAACTTTTGGTGGAATAGTAGCTAGCCTAGAAAATAACTCGGTTCGATACTTACTTGCAACAGAAGTTGCAACCAATTTGCTGACATTAATCATCTGGTGGCGGTCACTTCGTCGGCCACTGAAAAGTAAGGTAAGATTGGCGCAGACCAAGGCATGATCAGAGTTCAGATAGGTACTCCAAAAGGAGCGGCAGTCTTGTACACAACCACGCCAGCTGTAGCTGATCGCGATGTGATCAATCTGAGTCCAGGCTTGGGATGCAGAGGGAGGACACCAGGTGGCACGTCGACGATGACTGTGACGAAAATTAGTGCTAGCCAGAAACAGGTTGTGGTCTGTGCACAGTTGCAGTAGACTGTCCCCGTTATCTGTCCTGCGACTAACAAGTCGCCAGCGTCCACATAAACTGTACCTAGACGCCCGACCTGAGCATTCAAGTCTACGTCTAGTACCACAATATCTGTCGAACGCAATTTCTGGAGAACAGTTAACTGATGGTGGAATTCATCCTTGATTGCATCCGGGCTGCAATCTGTCGGCGCTTAGGCGGAGATGAAAAGACATCGTTTTTTCACACTAATTTCTTCTCACTTTGATGGAAATTTCTAATCTAACAGCACATAACCGACTGTTATTGGGGATCCAATCGATTTGTGTTGCCTCAGTTCTAGCGTTTAGTACGACAACAACGCCAGCAAGACCAGACGAAGATGCCACAGGGTCCCCGGACAAACGCATGTGAAACAGGCTTTTTAAAGCGACAGGTGGAGAACGAATTCGTAGTACCTCACCAGAGTCTTGAATACGGGTCTCGGACAGACAACAAACATCAATATTAAGACTTTCCAAAGACATAGCCAGCCCTATCTGTTGTCCGACCTGCATAAGTGTGCGAGCGTTGAAGGTGGCCAGTCTGAATGATGCGCGTGGTTTCATAAAAACCGCTTCAGTATTCGTATTTGGTGGTAGCATACAATTCTCAAACGGACAGTGACTCGAGAACGTTTAGATAGAACCGAGTTTCTACCATAAGCGAGCTGCTGTATAAGTCGAAAAATAAGGATACACAAAGTGGGAATAAAAGAGAGTGAATAAGTGACTGATATTCGCTTTTCGTCCTCTCATTTGCGTAAAAACACCCCCGCCACGAGAAGGCAATGGGTAGGGCTTCTCTGGCAGGGGCTGTATACGCGTGGCCGTTCGAGAGCAATTCGATAGGGAGGGCACGCCCACCCCACTCTCCGCCATACCAGGGCATTTGTACACAGTTTTCGTGCGTCCTAAACTTAAGTGCTGTATACAAGAGGCTATTCTCTGCTCAACAAGACAGTGGTATTTCGGAAAAGGTTCAAAGAACAGCAACTAAGCTGATCCCAGAAATAGCGATGCTCCCGTATGATGCTCGACTGGCTAAACTGAACATAATCGAAGAGTCAGCGGTGAGTTGATCACAGTTTTTAAATTACTAAATGATCAGTTTGCATATAATATGCCCTCATTTTAATTGTCTTCCAAGACAGAGAACTTACGAGGACATTCCAAAAAGTTCACAAGCACTGGACAAATTACTTGTCAGCTGACTATCAACCCTCTCATCGAATCATCAGCAAGTGGAATTTATTACCTCAACACATGATCGAAGCATCATCTGTCAACTTTTTCAAAAGAAATTTGGGTGAACTGAGAGACCATCTTTGCCAGGACTAACACAGGCCACCTATTCTCTGGTCCTTCCCAATCTGAAACTGAAGGCGCCTAGACGGTGCATATTTTGGTATCAGCACAAGTTGAGTGGTTGCTTAATATTTATTGAAAGTAGACTGAGTCAAAAAACAGTTTACAATTTTATATACATCTATTCGACAGTTCTTGTATTTGGACTAATCCTTGGGACCATAATATTGGGTATTGAATGGATGGCCTTTAACTAAATCCGCAGGTTCACTTTCGTTTCCATATTTGTTGGGGTTAGTTTATCCTTTGTTATTTATGGTCAGAAAAGTGACCTAGATTTAATAAACTGGTAGTTAATGGAACTCCGCGTTTGTTTTCGTTAGTGCTTTTTGTATTTTACTCAGCCACCGCTGAACAATATGGGCGGTTTACTGTTAACAGACATATCATTGTCCTCTGTAAATTCTAAAACACTTTGTAATTGGATGTGACATAAAACTTCTAGTGTATTTGATCCGTAACGCTGATGGCGTGGAAGTATTTCTCAGTAGTTTTCACAAGCCTTTGGCATGCATAATCGCTTCTACTAATGTCTAAATATCCTTACACAACCTGAAGATTTGTGAACCCGTGATTCTCAAAAAATCCTAATATGTAGTCTTTGAGCTGAGATTGCCCGGTAATAAGTAATGATAACACTATTAGGTGGTTGCTTTGCAGGTCACTCTCTTGCTCCCGATCTGTCATGTTAGTGATGCTGGTAATTTTTTCTAGTTGTCAATAGTCCGTCTTAATACTAGCGTTTCACCATCCCAAGTTTATTATTTCTAAGTACTTGGTTTATTGACTTAGTGTGTTAAAACCCATCGAGTTGTTTACTAAGCGTTAAAATATACAAGTTCGCCAGGTCACTAAGCTCTCGTACTGTTGAATTTACGTCCGTGAATACTTTTGAAGACGTGTTCTTTATTGAATTTCTGGGAATTATACCGCTTGTACGTGAAAATTCTGCTCACTTGATGTGTTCTGTTGAAAAACTTAAAATTGGCTTTAAGCAGCAAGTATTCAAAAAGTTCTCTAAACAGGTATGTTGATCGACAACTCGCTAGCCTCCAGAACGTACATCATTGTGGATAACTTAGTCGTTTCTGCTACCATCTACATTACGGTTGGCAATGTACGTTTTACCCATCTGGATTTCGAAGTATCTCGTGTTCCTAGAAAATCGCGTAGATTGATGTTTGGTACGTTTCACTGCATTGCAGCAGTTGGTCGGTCACTTAGAGGAAGCCTATGTCATCCTCATCATTCTTAAATGGTGATCAAATTCTATCGATTGTATTAACTTCACTCAACTACCAGAACAGTACTCACACATCTTCCCTGAAGGAATTTCCTTGAATTCCTTAGGAGCGAATAGTAAATCTTCCACCTGGTTGTGGGCGATACCAGTGGATAAATCGACGGGAAGTAAAAGCCGAGTTTTGTTAAGCCTAATGAGTTTATTTCATCTCAAGTTAGGATTGCTCTCGGTCGGTTTTTCCAGTCCCAATAAGCATTTCGCTCATCAATGTACGACATTTTAACCCTGTCGATAGTCCCAATCAGGAGCCGAGGAACTGGTTCGTGTGTCGATGGGAGTCATGAGGCCGTGGGGATACAAGTAAAAGGCATGCTAGAGTCATCATAGATGCAAAAAACACCGTTGCCTGCTACATGACATCAATACGGTTAGAAATACAAAGGACAAGGCGGCTATGGAAAACTAATGTTTACTAAGCCACTCCAACCGAGTGGGTTTGGAGAGTAGTCTTTGCCCGGATAATATCGGGGTACAAAGTTGCATCATATGACCTTTCGGATGACAGGTCTGACACAACCTTGAAGTTGGAGTATTTGAAGAGCCAAACACCTGTGGTAATACATTTCATGAGTTGCAAAAAGGCTGCGAAATTTACAAGTGTGTAATCAGGTGAAACTAATATTAAGGTTAAAAATGCCTTAGTTGTCGAACTACTTTTGCGGAAGACAGACGGATCAAGGACAGACAACTTGGAAGAGTGACCACATCTAATGAATTTTCCCCTTCAAATCTTAGCCAGTTGTGATGTAATAGAAGCGCATTAGCTTGCAGACCACACACCTGTTGGAGTCAAACTCATCTTAGCATGTCAGTTACCATGGTGATGGATAGTAAAGTTTTAGACCTGTGGTTAACTACAATATGGCTAAATATGTTAAGAGATAGATATAGGGATGGTTGCAGTAGTCGTGATCATTAAAGTGACTTAAGGCATCAGGACGTTAGGACAAAATCCTTCGGGTCTGTCAACTGATCAAACGCAAACCCATCGAATTCATACTACTTTATATTGTATAAAAACTAAGAAGGGAAGTTACACTGCGACATATGGCCTCACTTTTGAACCTGATCTAAGTGAATGTATGAGAACCATAGTATATTTTATGAACCGCCTGGTAATTACGCTAATTATTGAGTGTTTGTACCAGGATCAAGAATACACTGCCCTGGTAAGTACGTTTGAGTAGTTTCGACAAGGAAACAGTTCAAGACTGAAGAATCATGTATGAAGATGGTTTCGAATTAACGACTGAAATGCATAGGTTAAAACTAATCATTTTATTCTATGGTGTTCAGCCTTAATGCAACTTGTTTATTAATTTTCATTAACTAAATTTTATGGGTTATTTTATAAAGTGGTTGGTGACCTATTGGATTGGATGTAGAATTCCTGGGTCGTACTATTTCCCACACTGCAACTCGGTTCATTTGCAGACTTCATACTCAACTTTCATCCCATTTGTTCTGTGATCAATTTTTGTATTCATTTCCAATTATTCTTTTTTAGACGACGTTCTAAGATGAACAATTATACTGGACAATATGGATACATGTTTCCGATGCAACCAAATTATACTTGGGGTACGAATCCATTCCATCCTCTGTTTTATTGCCATTTGTCCAAGAACTTCGTTGGCATAAAAAATAGTGCAACGCAGTAACCAAGCGGAGTATCATATACTGGCATTGAGCCAAACTTTTGTACTGAAGCTTGTTGCTCGGCTTGTTCACTCGAAGTGGATGAAGCAAGTTTCCGATGTGTGGTTAAAGGACTCGAAAACTAAATCCTTCAAGCACAAAACCACTACTTATGTATTGAGGTTTAAACAAGCCCGTCATTTTCAGTAACCGAATCCTCGTGTAGTTTTCAAAAGCCGAGTCCCTAGACTGAATAAAGATAGCAGTCCACAAAGATATTAGCTACTAATCTCAGTTGTGTAGCGAAATGCAGACTCGGAATGATGGGAATCATTTGACTCAATCTATCTCAGCTATCGTGGTTTTATCTATGACTTGTTTCACTTCTCCCTTTGCTACTATCGTTTATTCTAACATCGTTCTTGTCTTTTGTTGCTGTAAATTGTTTCAACTTAAACCGATGTAGTCATGGAAAGCTATACATCAGTGTTTCTATATGTTACAAGCACCAAATAGGTGTAATAAACCCTTTTCATGGATGTGTGTTGTGACTAAAGTTAATCTAATCAGGCGCATAATAAACTCCTTGAAAGCTGGGTGATAAAGCTTCTTTAGTCTGCCCATTTTAACTTTCAGTGCTATAATCAGGACTCAAAACTTTCCTCCGTATTCATAAAAAAAAAGACTAAAATCTGGCATTGGCATATCACTCGAATTCTTTAGAGAAAAGAGAGTTCGCAAAACGGAATTCAAGTAATTACTGGTTCAATAGGGCTCTTGTGATGCATCAAAGGCAAACAAATACTGCTTTGTCGATAGTAAGGAATCAGGGAATTTGTAGAAGGTTGTCTACGTTTTTATAGATCCGCACTCAGTCACCTCATGAATTGGACCTACTAACGTTCTGAGGATTCTCTGGAGTAAATTATAGATTGGATATAGTACACACGTCTCTAATACGTCATTCGGTGATGTAGTTTTGTTACTAAATTGTCGCCTCTAGACCAGTCTTAGTAAATCCAAACACATTAAATTAATTTGTCTCGATTATTTTACCTTTGCTGGTCTTTGCTACAAACTAAGACACTTCTCAATCTATTCTTATTAAAGTTGCTTTCGCGCTTTCTAGTTTAGGGATGTAGGAGATTATCGTGCACATTAACCACTTCATTTGATGAAGTTGTATACCTTCGGAAAAGGACACGGTCAGAGCATAAGTTATTTGTGCTAAACTACTGTTTGCTCCAACGTGGTACTCTGACTAACGTAGGAGTAATTTGGGAAAGGGATTGTGGGCGAACAAAGTTGAAGGCTCCCTTGATCTGCAGAACTGTTGACTTCAGTCATGTACAGAGATGTCATCCTTGCAATGGGTTTTTAAGGATACTGTAGGCAGTTTCATGTACATCCACTTTTGTCCAAAATTTCGGCACCACACACTATATTTCATTTATTGTTTCTACTTATTTAGTTTACTTTGTCAAACTTTTTACTGCTTTCAGTAAAGTTGAGTGGTAGCTAAATCGGATTTCAAGACAAGATTAGTTTTACTTACAGCTCGTCATTTGGGTGTACCAACATCCCAATGTTGATGTTTACGCTGGGACTCCGCTCCAAACACCGTCGCATTATCCAGTGAGCTACTGAGTCCAGGTAGCCAACGGCTTGTGAACAACACTAAGGTGCAGGTACATTCAGTTGAGTTTCAAATGAGACGAAGTACTTGTTCTGGACCCCACTCTTGACCATCATTCAACTTTACTAAAAGTACTTGTGGTTAAATGACAATATCTAGGCTCTCCACACGGGATATACATATTCCAACAGAAACTTGTATTGCAACCCTTAGAACCAACAACAGGAATGATTCAGGTGTACAAGTGAAATAATATTACTGTTGTCACTATTTTCCTGTTTTCATTTCGTTCTGTGTCAAAACCTGACTTGTGACTATCTACGTTTTAGCTCTCTTGTTTCTTAGGTCGACCGAATAATTGCTTACAACACATTAGGTTGAAGTGAGTCATTAGGCATCATATCATACTGGTATTTGGTTAATTCTGATACTAAGTGACATTTAGTCCACCTTGCATAGCTCAATTAACTGTTCTCTTTGTTTAAACTGCCAGTACATTTCTAAGTGGAGTAGTTAACACATGCAAACGTAATGACCGTATTGTCGGTAGGGATCGACAGCATCTCCAAATTTTGTCCTTTCAGCACTTGTGATTTGTTAAAACTTTTTTAGGTCCAAACCAAGTGCATACACCTGTTCAAGAGCCACAATATACCTATGGTTATGACTCTACTAACCAGCAGCCCCCTCCGTACACTGACTATATGGGACCCCAGGTAAGTTGTATAAACAGTTAAATTCAATAAATGTACGATCGTTAAATATGGTTGTGAGTGATTTTGCTTTCCCAGCAATTGTTGTGATGTACAATAATGCGTCATACTGAAGAGACGAGCACTTCAAAAACCATAATTATTCCTTTTAAAAATAAATAGGTTTAGATTTATAAACAACTTTGTTGCAGATGAGTCGTGGCATATCCCTATTTCCATATGTTTCACCATTTACAATCCATATTCGATGCTATCGACTTTTCGTATCCGCCATATCTAATTGGTTGTTCGGTACATTGAGGGTAAAATAAATTTTGTTACGACTTAGAATCATGCTTTTAGCACTTGACTGTTTTCTTTGTGCATCGTAAGTGAATTCAGTGTTCGTGTCTCATATTGGATAAAACAACACTTTTGAACATACGTTCAAAACCGAGTATGGGTTACAAAAATATGCAGTATGCTATAGTCGCAAGACTGGTTGAATCTTAGGAAAATTGTATAATCACAGTTGTTCATGCACTTAGTTTTGTGACAAAAATGAAGTCAACCCGAATTTACGATAGAAACGTTCGGGAACCAAGTTGTTACATGTTAATATACAATCTTTATAACACTCAACCTTTGCTTAAGATTTCTGTCTATAGTTCATAGGTCATTCTTTGTAGGTAAAGTGAAGCATAAATTCGGAGGTCATCCTCCTCAGTTTAATCTTCATTATTTAAGTTACATTTAATATACGTATCTTACTTCACGAAACTGTATGGAAAAGTTTACCAGACAAATGAATTCCGACCAAACAACTATTTTTTTAAAAAGTAAAATTTACGTTTTAAGTTTTTTGAAAATCACTTTGACGATATTATATGCACATCGAGGGTGTAGTTTTTTCAGCTTTGCATATACAGTGTCTGAAATGATTAAAATCGGATTTATCAAGAAAACAGATATTACAATTGATA
The DNA here is from genome assembly GCA_944470425.2 of Schistosoma bovis. Taxonomy (NCBI): domain Eukaryota; kingdom Metazoa; phylum Platyhelminthes; class Trematoda; order Strigeidida; family Schistosomatidae; genus Schistosoma; species Schistosoma bovis. Next base: position 4,400,693 of record OX103959.1, on the reverse strand, counting down.
TAAAACGTGCTAGTGAATAGAAGGTATACATATATTTGTCAGTCATTGCAAAGGTTTATGAAACACAGTCCTAATATTCCATCAAATAGTCTCTCCACATCCAGTCAGTTATAAACAAAATTTTAAATAAAAATTTCAATTAAATCCTAATTTTACTAAACTTTTTCTTAGGTACAAGATTATGAATCGCCCGTTAATGATTTTAATGGTCAGTATGGATATTCCACAAATTCCACACCTACTCAACCTGGTTATAGTGCTCAATGGAGTAAGCTGCTTCTATTCTTTTCCATACTCCGAATTTTTCTAACTTTTGCTCTGATATGTTATGTGGTCGAGTAGACACCATATATTTGTTTAGTTTTAAGGTTTTCCAACTCACGTAAACGTAGATCTTTCCTTTTTCAAACTAACCACATTGTTTTATATCCAGTCTCATCTTTTCGCATTTGGAAGCAGTGAATACAACTCTTTCACGGAATGTCGTCTACTAGATGTGACTACGTCCTCCGTCATGCGAGAATGTTATTGACATCTATAAAAACCGTGATCCAAAAAATTTCAATACTGTTTTGTGTGAGCTTTCACCATTGATCTTTTTTATACGGTTATTCTAAAAGGTCGTTTACATCTAAGATTTCTTTAACATAATTCACCTGTCGTAGTTCATCATAAGAATGTTATTTTTAAACATGAAGCCTTTTTTCTATAAATAAAGTAAGCTTATAGTTATCCCCCTCTCCCCTTGTGCAATACAGTGAAAGATAATCTCGTGCACGTTGTGATTGAAATAACTATTCTGTATATCGAATCCAGTTAAACTTTTGCCCAAGCAAACAGCATAAACCTCTATACAAACGACCATATCCAATAAATTTCTTTAAAAGTTCGTATATTGGATTAATGCGACTATCATCCAGTTTTACTCATTCCTGCCAGTTTTTCATGTTTCTGTCGCAAAGATTTTAAAAACCATGTGCTTACTGGTGACACGCTTCGGGGGATGGGTTTCCGGAGTCCTAGTAAGAAACCGTGATCACTGGAGTTCAACCGTGTTGAATGTGAGGCAGTTACCCACCAAAGATATTGGAAGGTAGTCGTGGGTTGAATGAAAGTTAGACTTGTGTACCACTGGGTGCCTTGTCATTGGTCTGGAGTTCAAGGGTTCGCATACGATACCGATTGTTTTTAGGTCCAATCCTGTGCGGTGAGATCGTGAACATCCATTGCGTAGTTCCATACTAAGGTGAAACTTCCATACAGTCCTTCCAAGTTTTCACTGATTATCTAACTTCGGCCTGTTAGTGACCTCAATAATCTCCACGACCCCAAAATTGATAAACATTTGAAAAGTACGTCACATCGATGGGTAATCTAGGGTTAGTTGCTTCAAACGTAAGCTTGTCAGAGATATACTATGTACCATAAGTGATATTCAGTAAGTTACCTGTTCCTTCTGTTTTAATGTGTCTAATTCTCTCTAAATTCTCATACTGTAAGTTTTACAAACTTCATTCATCCACCTTTACTCTAATTACTTTCTTTGCATCTCATGCAAACTAATTTTATCTTTTTATTTTTAGGTGGGAATCAATTCCAAACTCCATCACATGATTCAAGTTATTGGTATCATTCTCGTGAGCCACCAATCAATAGTCAACCACGATATCAACCTCCTCCGTCTACACCTATACTTGAACAAGTAATTACCGATTTAGTGATTAACGCTTATTATTTAATAATTCCTAAAGTCATTGAGATTTAGATTTCGATCACATAATTTTTTTTATTTATGTGTTCTATTAAAGAATAGAAACGACGTATTGTATTGTGTTAGTGTGGTGGACGCTACTCACAAGATTGATTGTAAGTAGTATGTTGCGGAACATGGTCTTAAAGTTGTTACTTTCGTCAGACGGCTTGAAGAGTTTCAGTACATCGAAGGCATGATGTAGGCAGAACACTTGATGACCAGACGATAGGACAGTTTGGACTTTAAAACACACAGCGAAATGCAAGTAGATGATCTAAGGCTGTATATGCTTTATGTAAACCCTTTGTAATTTCTCTTCAACAATCTTTCTGCTCATAGTCCTGTTATATATTAGTAGTGTAAGGCTGTCAAGTTTTCTCAGCGCTATTTATTTATTAATATATTGGAACTTTTATTTTAGTGATTTAAATGTTGTATTGTACCATTGTTTTGTTTTTACTCTTTCGAAATCACATTAACTCACAATGAATTGGTGACATGTAGTTGGGAAGATAATGTTCAGTGTTCACTTGATGAATGTTCCTGCGTACTCAGCTAACTCTTGAGTTTGATAAATATTACATAAATGTATATTTTGCACGAAATCGGTGACTTTTATTTAACCTAATTTACAAAATCTCTATATTTTAAGGAAAGGTCACAATTTGACCATATATGCTGATAAGTTTAGTTTAGAATTTCACAGGCTTCCCAGTTTAGTTTAGTTTAGCCTTTACGGTATTATTTCATTATTGTTCACAGGGAACAAAGTCAGTCAACTTTTTAGATAAATAACTATGATATTACTGGTTATATTTTTTAAAATGAAAACAGAGTGGATGGATTTTAATTTACACAACTTAATCCTTCAAAGTTGTTGTTTGTTGTAATATCTATTATTGAGCTTTGGGTGACTATGCTCTTTTTATGTTACTTATTTTTACATAAGTTGAATAATTAGTCTGTTCTGTCGAACGGTTTTGTTTTAGAGTTTTTTTGATCACTTGTTTTATTTCTCAGTAATCAAAGCAACTTGAATTTCAACCAATAAGTTCCAGGTTCAAATATTACTTCTGTTACTGTATTTGGATAACCGGGTTATAGTACCCTCCGCCCAGAATCACCAAACTAAGTACACATAGTTTTACCTGTTAAATGAGTAGTTAAAAGTTCTAAACAGATTTAACTATTTGTTTTCACTGTCTTTTTAGAATCGAAAACCTAAACTACGAATATACTGTAAATACTGTGATGTAGCATTCACGGATGAGCATACTTATTCCATACATTTGGATACTGAAAGGCACATCCGTAATTTTAAACGTAGCTTTAATACAACTGAAGATAGAAGGGGTAAAGGAAAGTCTAGAAGTGACTACCGCAGAAGTAATGTAAGTCATTTCATTTTATATTTATTCAGTTGTAAAGTTTACACATTTCATTTTCGTATGTTGGTTTGAATAATTAGGTAGGGTCGATACCATGAAAACCTGTCTCCAAACCTAGCAGACGATTTTCATTTGGTTACAAGTGTTCACAAAACCAAAATCGGTTCAAATAGCCTCACTGCACACTAGATAATACAACGTAAGAAGAACTCTAAACAAATGAAACTAATGAAAAACTTATCTGTAATCGGTTATAGACTATCGCTGGAAGTTTCTAGCGGTGAATTACTACGATTTCACATCGAACTGAAAAATAAATCATTCTGACATCTATTCTTCTTCCTGTTAGTAACTGTGTATGTGTTGTAACTCATCCCAATCATTCTTGTTTCTCGAGATGAAAATCCAATGGATGAATGCTAGTAACCTGTATATGTATCATACTATGAGCATTTATGTACCTCGATCATAAATTCCAAAAATCATTTTTAGTGCAGTAGTCATCTTTGATAATCTAAACTGTGTATCCATCATAAACTTAAATAATTGTATATCATGTCCAATTATTTTGATGTGTTATTTAAAAAAGACAATGACTTCATGATTAATTCCTTTAGGATTTCGAATCAGTACCTCATGTAATTGTATTACCAGTTAATTTGCTCTACCACACTCTGTTAGGAATTAGTTTTATTAAATTTTTAGAACAGAAACAGAAAACCTAATTTCTACTGTGAAGATTGCAAACGATCATTTCAAAGAAAAGAACAATACCTTGATCATATCACAGCAGAGGGACATATGAAAAAGTCTGATCGTAACAAAAATGAGTCAGACGAAGGAGAATCTGTAAGTGAAATACATGTCGCGAGTTTTTATGATTATCATCTCATTTTACATCTATTGGGCTGCAATTGCTACTCAGCTTTATTGACCGGGGTTACTAAATTATACTTCATAAGTGGTTACAATTTGTATATCATCGGGAATTTATAGAGTCAATTTTACTTCCCAGAATATTTTCACCTAAAATGAAACTGAAGTGTATGTCTCAACAATTAGTCTCTCTTGTTAGTTCTAGAATACCTGAAGTTTCAATTTAGGGATTGGTTTCTTTCTAAAAACATGTTGCGATGTCTATTTCAGTTAATAGAATAGATGTGGACAAACTTGTTTTCGTAAAGAAGTTCTTATCCAAATTTATATTGGTTATCCTCTGTCTACTCTCCAACAAATTGTAGTCCAGTCGCATCTAAGGGCTAGTTCTGTTGCTAAACGTATAAGCGTAACCAACTGTATCGGTAAAATATTGTCTTGGATGTTGATATACTATAATCCCAGCCATTTAATTAAAGACTCGAATCATGCTCTCCCTACTTCGGTCTAAGTAACTTAGTGGTATCACTAGCTCTCATAATCGTGTACGATTCGAGGTTGATTACATAAACCTATACTTGTAATTAAGCTTTTTTTAAAAAAAAACATTTTAAGCGTTTTACAAATGTAGGGTGGTTGGAGACCTAAAAATGGTCCATCACCACAATAATTTCATCTTCGAAAATTCCTACTCAGTTTATGTAGGGATCATTGTGTCTACATGATATACCACATACTTGGGTAAAATATGTCAAAGGCTGACTTCGTTCCGTTCATGTCGCGACCATATTTGTCGTACCTTCACTCCCTTTCGAATGCTTATTTTGCGCTGTATGGGCCAATAGTCGTGTTTTGGATATCAGAGTAATATTTGAATAGGGGTTTTCCAATTCAGTCATGTGTTAAAGATGGTTGTGTCTGAAAATATCGGTGAATTAGAATCCCTATAAAAAAACGCCCAAGGTTTAATGATGATGTACAGTCACCTCTGTAACTTAACAAACTACTGGAGAGATTGTTTAATCGTACCATTTCCCTGATTTTGTCATTAATGACATTTTGATAAGTAGCTCCAAAAGAAATTGCTCGACGACAGTGTATACTCGTTACATGATGTGAAAGTTAATCCCGAATATATGAATAACATTTTTTTATTGGACAGTGATGTATCGGTTGTTCACATCGTACTTAATCATCTATTAATTAGCGATCTTAGATACAATATGTATTCAATACTATCTTAGTTTAAAGTACTTATACAAAACTGTTAAATAGCTTATACACACTTTAAAGTAAATCGTCGAATGTACTTTAAAGGTCCATTTATCTGGTTTATGCTGTCTAATTAGGATCTGTCTTATTATAAAAGTCAAAGTAGTGGTGCATACTTAATCCATATTACCTTTGGTGTCATTGTGATGCTGGTCGGTACACTACTGCAGTATGATCATTTTCATGGGATGCTTATCAAATTGAACATTTTTTGGTTAAAAATGTCATTTTATTTCGTTAAAAAATGTGACAAAAATCTCACATTATAAAGTATGTTTGTCACATATTTCGTTTCCAACAATTTTTTGATCTGTTTGCAAATAATTAAACGATTTCAAGGAGGTTTTTATTAATGAGTTCACACAATGAAGGATACTTTGGGACCTAATGTTACAAGTTTGTAACTGGTTGTGTATTGTGATTTACCAACTTATATTTTTTTAAAAATTGTTTTCCTGAAACAAGCACAATGTTTAACCAAAGCCCCTTTAAGAGTAGATTCGTTACTGATTATTGGATTTCATAAAATTTATTGCTTAATCGTATTATGATTGATTTTAACAATTGAGATTTACCATGAAGTGTTTCTTCTTGTTCAAAACAGAAAAAGGCTCCAAGACGTACAGATTATTGTGATGTATGCGAACAAACATTTCAAAATGGTCGTCACTTTTATGCTCATCTAAAGTGGAAAAAGCATAAACGTCTTTGTAGAGTTGCTAGACTTTTAAGAGGACAACTGAAAAAGACACCGGAAGAAGTTGCTAATGATCCATTGGGTTCGTTCACATTGTATATGAATAAAGGTAAGTACTTTATCCTCGAAAATAGTTTTTCATTTTTAAGAAGCAAATTACTACTGTTCTTATTGAATGTTGTGTGTATTTATTGTTTAAGGCTAACTTAGAATCTAATTTAATCATTTCTCATGTAGTCGTTTAGTCTGTAAGTATTACTGTGTATGTATCACTAGTCTACATAGTATTGAATCCAGTTACACAGCCGTACTGTAGAATCTCACCATTCGATATCTGTTGGTCTATATTTTATTGTATTGCTTCAAGGTGTTTGCTATCAATTTTCGTACGAAATCCTTTCAGTCATTGTGTGATTCAAATCCACAAACTATATCTTCCAAGCGTCAGAGACAATTTCGTGGTCTTTGCACCTGTAAGCATATCAAACCAAAATAACTTTTCAAGTATTGGCATTCCCATGTTTTCTTTTTGTGGACTGACAAATATCCGTAAAAAGGATGACTGTAATATTTGTTTTAACTGAAGTATTTGAAAAAAATCATCTGATGTGCAGAGTTTGTCGGTGTCGTAAAATCAGTTTATGTCGTTACTCTTAGTTTGTTCATAAAATTTGTTGATCATTATGTTACTGCAGTTAGTCATTTATCCTAAATTTTTGATTTTAAATTTCTTCCAGACTGCTCTGTTCCATATGGGAACTATGGAGACTGTAAGGAAGTCGAATTGGATGCTGGAAATGCATTTTTGCAAAAATTCCTCGACTTGAAACATTTAATCTCTCAAGAACCAAATCCAGTTGGCGAGGAATTTATTCAGGAGGTAGGTTGAATGTGAAAAACATTCACCGAAAACTTTGATTCTTGACTGCCTCACTGAATATCCTGGGTTACTTGAGATGATAATGATGATAATCATAATAATTATCCAAACGTCTAATAACTTTTAATTAGTTATCGTGGGCTACTACAACTTTACAGAGTTGCTTCAAGGTGACTTGCGTTGTCTAGTTTGTAATCATTACATCCGCACGCACACAAAGATAGACTTTATAGTTAGCTGTAAAACCTACCAATTTTACCAACTTTTCTTATTTATTATTAGAGAATCTTTGGTCATCCGCGCATTTATGTGTTGGATTATTGTGTCCTTCCATTCAACAACAGAGAAAAAGCGTTAATCTGTGTAAAAGTAAAGTTATTTTAGAAAATATATATGTATATGTAAATGCATAGCAACATAGAGACGTAGTATCATTTACAAATATTAACATCCTATATCGATAAAACATTGGATCAATCCATGTAAACGTGGAGGTGTGAATACAGTGTGTGGCTATCGAAATGTTAAACTTCTCTCTGTCTGTCTCTCTCTCCCCCTTTTTCTCTCTTCACATACATCCTGAGATTGTGGTGTAACTAACAATTTATGCACAGACAACTTTGAATATTCAGGTAAGTCACCTTTTTCAGAACAAAAAAATAAGTAAATAAAAGTTTTCACTTTGTATTTTTTTTGACAACAGAGTCTTCCAAAGCTGCAGTATCCTTCTTTTTTTTAATTAACCATCTAGTTATTAAAAACAAACAAATCAGTATAATTATATAAAGAGTAAAAATCGTTCAATCATTGATATGGGTTCAAAATCACTATCCCTAACTATTGTTTCCTAAGTAATCATTTTTATTTCATGAAGAAGATAAATCACAATTAAGTCTTCAGCATAAAAATGTTTCTTGATTCATTCAATATGTTTTTCATCATTAATTTTAAACTGATATTCTGTCCAACTCTTTTAAGTAGCAATAGTATAGTGAACGAGAACTCAGGTGTGTATTTAATGCATAATTACACTGCCTTTGTAAAATATGAAAACTATACGTTAAATACATTATTTGCACATTTTCATTCATTCATCCTTTACGTGCTTCGTAATATTCTTGATTCTGTTGTCGTTATAATTATTCTTTGTTTACGTTTCTGTTCTCTTCAATTCAATCTTCTCAGTCTTCTGCAGGCATTCTACTTCTGACTGGTGTTACATATTACTTATATCTGTCAACATAAATAGTATACACCACAGTAGTGTGAGAAGTAGTAGTCTGTTATCATTAAATCTCCTCATTTTTAATAAATGCACCAAATAATACTGATTTTTTTTCTTATTGAAGGAATTATCTGGTTTTTGAATTGTCTGATTTTTACCTGAAAAATACAACACCATACTACTGTATCCATTAGAGTATTCCATCTCAGTAATTTCTTTAGGAATAATCAATTGTATATGATTATGCTTATGTTTTTGTGGAAGATAATTACTTCACATCTTTTCCACCACTGTTAATAAATAGATTTGTATTCCCCTACCGCACCCCCACAATCTACTGCCTATCTCCTATTATTTTTAGCAAGTATACAATACACGAGATTTGGAATATAGCTGTTCACTTTGTAAAGCAGATTTAATTGGAGCTGATGATATAGAAAATCATCTACGTACTCTTACACATCAAAAGAAATATAAGGAGAAATTTAATTTGGAGGAATTTGCATTTGAAGAAGAAATGAGATTGTCTGCATCCGATTCGGTTTTTGCTGTATGGAAAACATGTCAGTCTAGAGCTAGTAAAGTGAGCCAGTTTCTCGTTTATCGATCTCACTATTCATATCGTATTGTATTCTATTAATCAGTACGTAGGTTTGTGTAGATTATTGGATGTTGTTGACATATTAAACTACTGATTGGAGTTAGACAGACATGAAATGAGAAGCAATGTATTGTTCTTTTATCCTGTTATGGGACTCCTCAGGACTGTGCACATTTGCTACCCCGTCGACGACCGGATCCGGGAGTTTAGGTCTCGTGCACGAACGCTTGACCGTTAAATCACTGCTCTCAGTACCTCCTGGTTTTCAATATATGTCTTATTTAAGTCAGTTGATGATATCAGTCTGTTAGTTTAACAGTTCCATTCTTCGCTAACGGTTGTGGATTATCTATAAACATGTGTATGTTATAAAAACAATAAATTTTACATGGGTCTATCCAGAATTTGTCTTTGCTTTTGCCTAAAAAACATCAAAGATAGCTTTGTATTCTTTTTGTTTTTCTGTTTACTTTCATTTCACTGAAACTGAACTACGTATGTGTTCAACTGTCATACTGATTATATTACTGAAAAGAATTACTTTGGTGTGTTTTAAAACGAGCAGTGATAAAATTTCAATTGTTGTAATACCGATATACAAGGAGACGACAAAGTGACAATCACTTATTGAAAGAAACTGAATGTTTTTCTTGCTAAACGTGTTGATAGACTGTAGTTTTTAACATAATGTTACTTTTCATTCTCCATTAATAGGAATTGGCAAGAATTATCGGAGAAAAAGGTTTTCATTTATGTGTTTGTGGTTTCCGTATTACTTGCTATGATGATATGCGAAAACACTTTCCAATTAAATACTATGATATTCATCCACGAATTCGTTCATGGAAAAAAAGTTTAGAAAAATGTATTCGATCGCGTGCTGATCGTCATAGGATTGATTATAGAGATTGTTACGTAAGTTACCGATGACACGCATAATTCGTATATATATGCACGTTAGTATCAGTTTGTTCATTTTATTTGGACATGTCTTTGAGTATATAACTACATACCTTATTACAGATTGCGCGATTTTTCGTGACAAAGAATCTGAGCACAGTGTGCAGTTTTTATTAATGAAAGGATATTTTCCTCTTTAGAGAGGTCATCAATAAATAAATACCATGTCACTTGATCTCAAGCATTTTCAAGTTTAAGTAATTAAGGTTTGTTTAGTTACTTAGTTGTTTGCTTAAACACTACTGTTCTTTATAAAAAAGGATTATTATATTTCACGTGGAGCCAACTCTGACTTGGTAAGATAACGTTAGGTAATCGTTGTAATTCATAAAGAGTACATTTTAATTCGCTTAATTTTCAAGTTACCATTTTTTCGACCAATTATGTTACTTCGTATTAGTTCGTTGAAGTAGCTAGACAATTACGAGTCTGTCCATGAATTGTTTTTAGACTTATTTGAATTCTAGCCAAGAACATAAAGTATTTATTAATCACTAAAGAACTCATCTTGAATTCATGAAGACTGGTTGTTAAAACGCTATTTTACACAGTCAATATCTAAACGTATGTTATTCTGGTAATATGTAATTTTAAATTAAACATAGGAGTCTTGTGCAGGTATTCAATTTTCCCAAATTGGGACATCACATCAGCACGATGCGATAAAAATATCAAGATGACCATCAAATTAGTAGTGGTTGTAGCATTGGTCAAATAAAAAATTCGATGTCTCTATATTCAATAAACGACACTTGTTCCCGTGAATAACAAGTAAACATACCATCTACAACATCGTGATTGTGTATAGGGGGACTCACATTTCACGCTTTTGTGTTCATTTCATATAACCTATATCTAGGTTTGTATAAAGACTATTTAATTATTCAGTCAATGAATTTTCCATTTGCTGTTTTCTGTGATCACATTTCCTCAGTGGCTTCAAAATTAGGGCTTATACAATACTTCCAACGGTTGATAACATACTGTCTTCTTTTTCAGACTATTCTAACTTTATTTGGACTCCCCAGCCACATTATTGATATGAAGAGAGAACATGCTTTAGAAACTGCCAAAGCTAAACTGTTAGAAGATTCTACAAAAGAAGAGTCAGCAACAGATGCTCGTGGAGATGGTGAAGACGAAGATGAGGAGGAAAATGACGATGAAGAAGAAGAGGAAGAAGAACGAAAGTCAGTCAAGGAAGATGAACCTCCTAAAGACCCTATATCAAATGCAGAGTGTGTTGAGGATACACATGCGGAATCGTCGTAGGATAGCTGCTCGTTATATGTTATACATTAGTTGTAAAATACACTAAAATGGTTATTTAGAGAACAAATTTCGTTCTCGCTTTTGTCAATGCTATGTAAGACAATAACCGGTCTTATTTTGCTCGTTTCGTTTATTAAGTGTTTTCATTTCACTTGCTCTTTCGTCAAATACTATCATCTTGTCTCATTTTTTCGATGCATTAATGATATTCTTTTTAATGCAGCATCATATCTACATTTCTAAATTACGCCCGTTCCCGTTTTTATGCATTTGTTATGTTTGAGAGTAGGTCGTCTTTTCTTCTTACTTAATTGGGATTGTTTGGGTTTATCTGTTCGCATTTGATGTGTACCATCTTTCAGTGCTTTCGAAAACTTATTAATGTTACCATGCCCATATTTTATTTCAACACAGATATTGATACAAGAAGGTACTAAATACATACGCACCACATCAATCATTGGATTTACGTGAGGGCTGGAATACTGTTCGGGTGCCCAGGCCGGTGGTTTTCTTAGGGAACTACACTCGGAGCCTTTGACCTGAAGGTCTAATCCACAAGGCAGTGAATCAACATAAGGTGATGCAGTCACATGGTAGCCGGTTACCTACCATTGGTTCATACATCATTTGCTCCCTAAGGATACTGAAACCCGTATGCATCATTGGTTTGGAATCAGGGTTTTCCAACTCCCTTAGGTGGACTATCCGGACATCCGCTTTTCGTCCTCTCAGTGAGTAGGGCTTCCCTAACAGAGACTGTATACACGTAGCCGTGTGAGAGCATTTCGAGAGGTAGAGCAGATCCAGTCCACTCTCGGCCATATCACGGCATACTCATAAGTAGCTCATGAAATTCGAGAAATCCCTACACTACAAATCAACAACATTGTTGTCAATTAGTACACCTATCGTCGCACTGTTGATGTCCACTCTACTCATTTCTACTTAGTCTATTCCAATGACCCATAAATCAGCTTAGTTGGTTTAGTCACGTATATGTGTATAGGTGTTATTGTATATTGAAGCCTGATGAGAATCTTGGTAAAAAAAAAACAGTATCTACCTGTACATGTTACTCTAATTCATATCTGCTGAAAAATTTTGAAACTGCCTGAAGTCGAATGTCTTCTGCATGATCACTAATTGATGACTTCTCCAACTGGTCACCCGCCGGATACTATGTCTACTGAAGTCACCTTCAGTGGCAAGGAAATTCCGAGCTTAGCCAACCAAAGTTAATAAACCCACTTGGCCAGTGCTCGTGGCTTGTTCTCTATACACTAACTACGTTTGTTACGCAGATAGGGTGTTGGGTGACAAACCGTATAACCTAGTGGTACATTTTTCATTTATTCTTTCTACATTGTCAGACTCGCCATGTACTGGATGCACCGCATGAAAATCAAAGCCCATAAGATTTCTGTGATGCATTGATGTCAAAATTGTAGGCACTGCTCTCCGGTAAAGTTCAGACTACTTTAAGGTAGCCTATCACTGACTGTCGAATAGTGCCTTTTTACTAAACAAAATGTCTGGTCAAGCTCCACGTTGTAGTGTCTGTCACCCTGTCAAGCCAGTATAAGTTATTCTAGCTCCCAGACAGACCAATCTACTCATCTTTCTTGAGTCACATTTTGTCTTGTTAAGTCATTCGCTCATCAGCCTTGGCTTTCTACGAAAGCGTTTGTGTGTACATTGCTTGTCCCACCAGTCGTATGTTTGGATTGTTTCCGTTTGACTATGATAATAGAGGCACGCTTGGTTGACTCATTCACCTGCATTGCTCTCCGTCTCGCCTTCCTCTTTGTCGCTTACTGTGGATCTGATTACATGAATGCCCGAAATAAATTCCTCCATCACCGTCCGTATTCGGCTTCTCACCACCATCATAAAAACGGAGTTAACCTGGGTAATATACGGGGTTAAATGGGAGGCGTATATTCACGAGTTTATCTAAAGTGGTGTCAGAACAGTCGACACCACAACATTTCGTTCGATAGGATATGGGTGTTTTTATATCAACTATTTACTGTAACTCCCACTTAAGTCTTCATTTTATTCAGATGTGATGGTCCGAGCACACAGTATTCACGCCGTTCTTATTCAGAGCTAGGTGTCCCTTACATTTTGCATTTATAAACGTGGCTCCACTCAAATTGTAATTCAGATTTCTTCACAACTCAGATAACTAAATCATAAATACCCTTATAAAATCCGATCACCTGTAAAGTTAAATGGGTACGTTTCTTACACTTAAGAATGATGTGTTTAGCACTGTAAAACAATGATCTGAATTAGGGCTTACTATTGCCATTTCAAATAAACTCACACGGTGACTTTGCGTTCTTAGGTGGGTGCTGTTACGACAGTGCATGTGAACTGATCATCAACTTTTTAAAATATCGTGGCTCACCACCGCCTCCGAAGCGAGTGTTGATACGTTTGATTTTTTCTTGTTCATGTAAAACCATCGCAGCTATACATCCGGGTATCTATCTATCAGTAGTCCCCGTTCACTGGAAATTAACAAGAATGACACTGCTACTTAACTTGCATAATCCTGAGTCGAAGTCAAACTGCATTGTTTCCATCATTTTTACCTAAGCCTTTCCATAGCAAACTTAAAGTAAGGGTAGGATCATATCAGGCTGGCAATTTGTTTACATACTACAATGTGCATAATAAGCGACCGGTTTCCTCGATGCTCTAGTTTAATTACTCTTACTGACCATTACTTCTGTAGTCAATGAATTCCAGTGAAGTATCCAATGTCCATTGATTAGTTTCTCTTGTTAGGGCACGCCTGACTCGTTAGATAGTTTGTTTAGAATTCAATATCACTCGACAGGCTCTGAACAAGTAAGACAGCTGGGTTGGGCATATCTGTATTTGTCATAAAACGAGAAGACTTCTTATGGCAAAGTAACCTAAAACCTAGTAATTTGCTGAACTACTATGAGTTGGCCTGTCCATTGATTCCATTGTATGGGTGGACTACCACTGAATTGCCTGCAAGGAAGCTTAGCATATCTCATGCTCTGAATAGTACTACTCCCACGAAAGAAATTCTTGTTAAACTGCCGGTCTGTCATTTTGTTAATTTCAGTCGTTTACATGTCTAAATTATAATCCACAATCCATTATCTTTGTGATGAGCTAGTTTAATCCATTTGATTTATTACCGATCACGTATTGGCATTATTCCACGGTTCTGAAACTTGCAATTATGAAGCATATATAGCGACTCACGTGCAATTGAGTTTAGTTCAGTCAAGGTCTTTTGTTGACCTATTTAATGGACAAAGTCATCCATGCTATAACAACTTGTACCGTTATTATTATTGTGTTTGAATGAAATACATATGCTTGAATATTGTTTAGCGAATACGCATGTATTCATTCTGATAGCTTCATTATTAACTGCTTAATCTATTCGCTGACTCATCCATTTTCCTATACATATATATATATATATATATATATATATATATATATGTGTACATTTGCATCCATTAACTACTACTACTACAACTACTTGCTACTGCTACAATCGTAGTTCACTTGCTCATTCATTTTGCCTCTCTGCTCTCTGGTCCGAATTATCTGTTAAATAAACTGTATTAGCTGCTTCTTTCTGCCTTCTGATCTCAAACGCCGTTGAAGATTGTACGATAACGGTTCGGGGGTGATTAGTTATCGAAGCACAGCCACTACACATACACTGTTAAAAGTTTCTTTCACACTTGTTGTGATTGAACTAAACACCAACAGGCATAAGTATGATTTGAATAGCACAGCTCACTGTTGGTTCCCAGTTATCAAGATCCCTGATGAATAATCGGAACGATCATATAAAAGCACGTGGTGCATTGTCTACAAAACAAAAACTGTTTGGTAATGATCATTATGGGATATCTCATACAGGAATTGTGCAGACACATTTTAACTTAAGAACTTCCAGAATGGTATAAATTTGGATAGCAGACGTTCTAAATGATCTAAGACAGAATAAAACCAAACATTTGCCAAATGGACGGAAACCTGTGAGAAGTGGTGTACAGTTAATAATGCTATTGATATCTGTTGTAAATAAATGCTACACTTACTTGCAACGGACAAAACATCAGTAATGATCTGAGAGTACTCAAACCATCCATTTGTCAATTAATTGAATACAAACAGGGGCAACTTATAAAAATAATGACAATAATTTATTCTCAATAAACATAAGTTACATGAGGCATAGAAACTTACTGGCAAGATCAAACTGCCACAAATCCTATGTAATTGTTTACGTGAAACTTCCTCAACCATTTTCTTTAGCCTGTTATAACAAAATTTTTCATGTAGTAGAGGAACAACAAATTTCCAGTGCATAAATAGTCTGTTGTTAAATTAGGGCTAAATTGTACAGTTTAAAAGGTGGCGGGCCTTATAAACTATGTCGCAAGTCTAAACTTTTGGTAGCAAATCCTTTAAGCGACATACATCATATAAAACCGACGAGATTTCACATATATTTCGGCAATTGTTTGCTACTGATCTCCAGGTAGTTGCTATAAAGGACTTCTTGTCAAAGTACGAGATAAGTTATAATTTGGAGTCATGTTCTTGATACGTAACTTAGATATTAAATTACGATCATGTATTCAATGTTTAAAGATGTGATATTCTGAGCACTGCTTCTTTTATTTTGATTACTCGCATCGAGTTGAAAAGACCACTGTCGACATTTCTTATGGAGTTGTGTTGACCAAAGCCGGTGATAATATCAACGATTTCTGGAGGTACAACAGCTCAAGTATAGAATTTTAGGCGACGTACAAACAAAGTAATTTCTCATTAATCTTTGTATTTCAGTTAGATTTGGAAGACCAGGATCACTGCGTTTCGAATCTAGTCTGTAGTTGCCTAGTTATAATCCTCATCAAGCACTATCAAACTATGTCTGCACAATTTACAGAATGGAAAAAAACCATATGTTTAAAGTTCTGAATAGTATCAGTATGAAAACCATTGGTCGTTATCTTACTATTCATTTACAATCATTTTTAATAAATCGCTGGACTTACTCTGATCTTCTGCACGTTTACGTAAAGATAGTGTAGAAGTATGAATGAAAATGTGGTGATTTTGCCAACATTATTCTTCAAGACGATTTAAATTTACTCCTCAACTAGTTTAGTAGTTAGAAAATGGTTGTGGTCAAAGTGTGGTAATCCATATCAACGGTTAAAGATAATACCCATTTTTAGATTTATAAATGACTCACTGGTAATAACAAATAATGCTTTGGAAATTGCTGTACATAATAAAAATACCGTGATAAGATCAAATAAAACTGGAAATACGTTCACATGAAATCTGTACTCTGAACAAATACAAAAGAAAGGATGATAACGGTCAAAAGGACGGAGAAATATGATCATAGGTCAGAGTAAAACTTACAGAATTAATATCTAGAAAATAGGAGAAACTTCAAATATGCTAAGTCGCTGAATGGAGAGGATGCATCATGGGGTGTATTTATCTAGCTAGATCAATGAAAAAAAGGTTTACAAAAATGTTCAATGATTTAAGGAGTGGGTACTCCTAGGATTTATTTATCCCGGGTATGAGCTGCAGTATCCAGCCCATATTTCATTGTAAATGCAACTTTCTAGTGGTTGTAAAAAACCAAATTCAGACTCTTTTACCCGATAATACATTTATAATGAAATTTTGTCATGTATGAAAACATTGGATCATTAAGACTAAAGATACCACAAGTATTTGGGGTTTGACAACGCCTTTACATGCAAAACCTTATTAATCGAAGTATGTCAACCCAGCCAAATCCGATGAGTGGCTTGCAGATGGTTGATTTGTTCATTTAGCTACCCTACTGCTTCACTATGGAGGACTTTTCTGTCACTCAACGATTTCATCATAACTACTGAGAATTATTCGTTGAGATCAAGTCATTCCTTAGGTCAAATCACATTATAAATTTGCAATAAATACGTATTAATAACAGTCCCGACGCTTTTTTGAACATTTTGATCCATCCTCAGAAATTTCCCTGATGTAAGTTCTCCTCTGCCAACAAGAAACAAGCCTCCACAGCTGCTGGTAAACTTCGACTTTAAGTTGATACTAACTATTACAACGACACCTGGATCAGACAGAACTTCGCATTCTACGGTAATGACCTTGTTGTTGAGAAGCTTTGCTTTTTAGCTTGCAGAATCTCCATAACTCCTTTTGAATAAGGGGACTCTTTAGAGTGACAATGACATTCTCTACCACTTGTCGGTAACAGGAGTTAGTCCAACGTGAGTTTTATGTTATCGTTCAGGGTAGCTACTCCACAGAGTTAGGATGTTAACACGTGAGTAACAAGTTAGTTTATCACAACGATTATCTCGTCAGATTATTTTTTG
Source organism: Schistosoma bovis (assembly GCA_944470425.2). NCBI lineage: Eukaryota > Metazoa > Platyhelminthes > Trematoda > Strigeidida > Schistosomatidae > Schistosoma > Schistosoma bovis. The sequence goes on along the minus strand of OX103959.1, from coordinate 4,383,344 downwards.
TGGAATGTCGTGGCGGACAAAGTATTATCAATTCCAAATAATGGAAATGTTATAACGAAGATAGAGACAATTAAGTACATATCAAAATATGAATTGTACACAAGGAAAAACATGGGGAGTGACTTAAATTGTCAGAAAGAAGTGTGTCAATAATGGTAATTATACAAATTATTCAAAACAATGAAGAATGCGACTAACAACAAAAACTAATTACAAGATAAGATTTTGTTAACTACCTCAAAAACAGCCTTTGCAAGTCTTCTCTTGGATCATAAAAGGCGCAAAAATATTATGTCTTTACTTCAGGTCGGACGGAGCTTCTAATTTGTTAGTTTGTATAGCAAAGTTGAAGGTTGAAGGGCGGTCATCAAGTTCCTCTGACCTTCACGAGGGAAAACAGTATGGCCGCTGTCAAAGTTTATATCATTTTATTGTTCTTTCACCTGTTGGTGAATACGTTAAATTTCTGTTATAATTACTGCATTCCACACTCTATTAGTGTAGTCCAACCGCTTCGATTTTAATTTAGTTGGTATTTTATCCGTCATGGTTTTTTCTACTCTGAAACTATTGTTTTCCTGTAGCATGTATATCCTTTCCTTCCCCTATCTGCAGAGACAGTAGCAGAGAGTTTGATAAATCAAGGGCTGTTTCAATATTTGGCTCCAGTTTCATTACCTGCCTTATGTTAGGCTTGTTTGACTCTGTCCCGACGCAAAGATTGGTGCGAAGCACCAGATATGTATGCGCCACACTTAGTTCGATTTGTGTCAGGGCTGGGACACTCTCCGGGTGCTCAAACTGAAGTCGGTGGCTTTCTTAGGATGTCACTCATCGAGCCTTTGACCGAGAAGTCTAATTTATAAGATAGTGGAGCAACTTTCGGAGATCCTATCTGGTGGTAGCCGGTGATCGACAGTGGGTTCGTACTCCATTTGTTCCAACAGCGCGTTGGAGCCCGTGTCCACCATTGGTTTAGGGTCAGTTTCCTCCAACTCCTCTACAGGTGGATCCTCCGTATCCACTAACGTGGTTAGAGCGTCAGACATTCGTTTTTCGTCCTCTCAATTTCGTAAACAACACCCCTTCCACGAGAAGGCAGGAAGTAGGACTTTCCTGTCAGTGGCTGTATACACGTGGCCAAGTGAGAGCATTTGGAGTGGGAGCGGACTCACCCTACCCTCGGTTGCACCAGAGCATTTGGGGGTAAACCACCGAGCCCGACGTGACATCAACAGATTCTTTACTTGCTAAGTAGGTTTGTTTATATTTCTTCCGTTTATACTTATTGCGAGGAGTACGAGCAAGTTACCTGAGCCGAAACAAGTTAATCGGTGTTATGACATACGACATTGTGGTTGATGTTTTGTTAAGTAAGAGTGGAACAATGAGTCAGTGACTAAGGCGTTTGACTTTCAGCCACTATGTCGCAGATTGAAGTCTCTACATCTATTTGTGCTCCGTTAACCTGGTAGCATCACTGATGCTCACTTGGAGTATGGGCTAAAGCCAAATACAAATTTTCACCTTGCAAATGAATTGGGACTTTTTACTGCAACCTAAAGTGCATGTTTGTATAGACTTTCAGTTCTTTGAATGTGTAGTCTTTTATATATTTAACTGTACTTATTGAGTTCAACACATTCACACATTTTTCGTGATATTCAGCTTATCGTACAGAGTAAACTACATTAAGTGTTCCATTTCCCATTATTTTAGATTTGTTCAAAATCAGAAGTAAAATAAACAGTAACATGGGACAGTATGGATATGCTACTCCTTTCACGGACCAGTGGGGTACGTATTGTGTTAGATCTTAATTGTACTGTTTTTCTACCGCACTCTGTATACAATGCGGGTTTTTCGAGGTTAAATATCCATATTCTTCGTATCTAATTGTTTTCTATCTATCTTGAAATTTTGAATTTGTAGGCTTGGATCACGTTAATAACCCACCAAAGAATCCTTATCTTGGTTACAACCATCCAAAAAGTGTAAGTATTCAAATAAATATGGTTTTGGTGAAGCTACTATGGTAAAGATTTTGATTCTTCGCGTTAACTTTCGAGCATCAGTGTTGTGGTTTATAATATAGCGATTCGATGCTCTGCTGGAAGACTGTTAAAAAGGAATAAGTTAAATGCAGATCGATCGATGGAGTGCTGTAATGCGTAGTGATTGCAATGGCTCATAATATTGACCTGTCGGTGCAGGTCAGTCGGCTACAACGTAGGACCGGACACTTATATGCATCGATCCCAGTTGCCACACCTCATTAGCACAACAAGATGAACACCAAGTTCATAGTAGTTACTTCAACGATAGTAACATATACAACAGAGATTGCATATAAAGATATAATATAGGAAGAAGGAATTAGTTCGTAGAAAGAAAGGTATAAAGTAATCTTCATCTCACTTTTTAAGAGAAGACAAAGAGTGTATACACCTACACCATTGTGATCGATTCCGAGACACATCACCCAACCCACTGGTTGTGATAGTCGCGCGGACCCCAACTAAGTAGTTTGCATCTATCAACATGGCTCAGACTAGAAGTTAGTGACTCCAACTGTCGATTCAGACCCCTAGATCAACTAGCCAACTGGCTACAATATACAGTTCTCTAGTCAAATAACACGCTTATAAACGCAATACACGCGTAAACAATTGTAACTAAATATCGTAAGTGACAGGATGACACGTTTTGTCAATCAACCATTTGATAACAAATTGGGACGTAACTGTTAGGTGTGCCTCAAACTATACTTCCCTTTAATTTTGGAAAAAAAGTGTTCCTATCCCTCACAGTTGTGACTAAACCCTTCAGTCAGAAAACTGCACTTGTTAACTGATTTGCATTATCAATACTGTTTGCTGAGATTGTACTTCGGTAATGTAATCTTTCTCAATCGACTGACTTACACAAATTCGTTCAGCTGTGGCAAGATTCTGGCTTTACTAACGTCACATAGTAGATCTGGTCCACATTGTAGCATATGAGTTTGTAAGAATAAAGGGGGAATAAAAGCCAAAAACATAATTTCGTCATATAAATGTCGGCGTGGTAAAGGTAGTAGTTTTCTAGTATCCCAAATGCCCTGGTACAACCAAGGGTAAGGTGATTCCGCTCCCTCTCCAAATGCTCTCGCTTGGCCACGTGTATGCAGCCACTGACAGGAAAGTCCTGCCTCCTCGTGGAGGGGCTGTTGTTTACGAAGTTGAGGACGAAAAACGAATGTCTGACGCTCTAACCACGTTAGTGGATACGGAGGATCCACCTGTAGAGGAGTTGGAGAACACTGATTCCAAACCAATGGTGGACCCCTTGATTTGTCTAGTTTCTCGCTACATTTGTAGATTAAGTCAATAACGCGTCTAAATATGTTAAAGTCACATACTTATCCGTGTACCTGATGTTTCATTTCCTGTTACACAATTATATACCCTACATGTTTTGATTCCACTCTACTACATAAGATTTTCGCGTAACCAAATGCCCAGAAAATTGCTGCAAACTATTTCGATATGAGTACTTAAATGTACATTTTGAAATCTTCAAATACTGAATATAAAGATCTGTCTTGTAAATGTTACTTCTTGCTGCTATTTTTGTAATTACTTACATCAATCAATATTTTATCCTCTGTTAAATTATTTCAGCATCCTTATCCCCAAATTGTACCTGGATCTTCAAATCCACCATTTCCACGTCGTAAGTTAAATTATGGGTGCTATTTTGTCTCACTGTCCGAGCGATCATTGACAGAGATTAGAGGTAATATGTTAGGTATCTTAATTATCGTCAGCGAATCGAAATTTTAAGTTTTTAAATTGTGTACATACTCCGATTGTGCATGTAAACAGTAGAAATCTTCAATCTTTTCAACACTGAGAATAGTGATTGGAATAATAATAATATTACAGTATCCAAGTTTTAGTTTATTTGAGTTACAGTCAGTAGCGAGAAGCACGACCCGTGTTTCGTCCTGTGTGGGACTTGCCGGCTGGCTATACCTGCCTGCTTACATTGATATTCACGCTGTGACTCGAACCCAGTACCTATCTCTTCAAATATGGACGCGTTGTCTCTTAAGCTTCCAAGTCCAGCTGGCCACTGACTTGTTGATTACTTATGATGTTAATCTGTAACTGTTTGTACTATCCCGTCTTTGTTATTCAGGGCTGAATTTCGATCAGTATTTGTCGGCATATATACATCTTGAGGGAGTCACCGTGACAGCTATTTTGTTGAAAGCCACAGATACTCTATATTCTGTAAAAAAAAGGACTATGAAAGTAATTCGCTTAAGATTCACAGATGCCAATAAAGACTGACCAACTACGATGCTGAACATCAAGACGAGGGACATGCAGACTATTAAGATCAACAGTAGTCTTTCTAAATAATTATGCAATCGAAATGTGTATTTTGCTCATTTTGAAGCTGCATGTTATTTTTCTGAACAAAATCGAAATCTGTAGAATCCTTTTATTTTCTGGCTACTTCAATTTTCACCATCTTCAACATCACATGATTAGTGTCGTAGTATGCAAACACACGTTGCCATGTTAACTTATGGCCTTTTTACCTTTTATACCCAGTTACTGCTTAAGCTTATATACACGGTGTAGCCTCTGAGGTGATATACAAAAATCGTCTCTTATTGACTGAAATCGGCGCTTCAAAATGACTACACTTACTAAATTATCATTTCTTTTATGTCTAAGCATATTTTACGTGGTCTCAGAGTTCTGTATTCTATTTTTGCTACCAAGTTTAAACTATTCTGTGTAGGAGGAAACCATAATTGATCTTAAATAGCTTTCAAATTATTCTCAACTCATTAAAGTCAGGTTTTATAAAGCACCAAAAATTACTCGCCTAATAACTTTGTAAACTGGATTTTCCATAGTCAGCGTCCAAAGATTACTTGGATGTGTACTAGAACTCTGGTTTCTCTTACTACTCTTCGATTTACTCTTAATCAGTTGATCAGTAGTCAATCTTCTGGATTTTTTAATTTTCAACAGGGAATAAGAATTCGAATGCATTGTGTTAACGTTCTGAACACTCATACAATGAATGTAACTTTGTATCAAAAAATTGACACATGTCAGTCGTCTTACCTGAATATCATTCAATAATGATAGTAATATCTTATTTTGGGACCATAAGATAGAAGACTAGTTGTGTTGATGTAACTCAAGTACTGATTAATTTAACTAGACTGTCTATCTAATATCAATACCCTTCGATTAACCAATGACATTGTGATAGTGAGTTAGCTGAGAATAATGCTTAACAATTATTGGTTCAGAATGCAGTTTCCCACACTCGATTGTCCGATACCCAGCATAAAGCATAACACAACAGGCAGATAATTTCTAACTATATAATTCCAAGTCCTGAATCACTCATAAAATAATATTATGTAAAAGTCTGACCACGTACCAACATAATTAAAAAAATTACGATAGGGATATAACTAAGCAATAAGTGGAAGGAGGACTAGTTAATAGGTCTGTTATAAAGTAACAGTAGACTAGGTAATATACAACAACAGTTTAAGTATTTAATAATCATACAAGAAAAATATAAACACTAGATTTAAATAAAACCGTGCCGAAAGTTCCATTTTGTGTAATATATATCGCGATATAGTATTTTCAGTTTACTCTTGTAATCAGTGACTGATTCTTCACCTCTTTTTCCTTAATATCTCTTCATACTACTTAGCTGGAAGTCAACGTCTTGCTGCTGCTCATCCACTACCTCCATCATCACCGCCTTCATTTTTCGTTGCAAGAGGATTTCAAAGTTCCAATCAACAAGTAATCTTTGTTATTCATTCATTTGCCTTCATTCTATGAGAGACTAATTGTTTTAATCGTTGTTTCAATAGTGTAGTTAAATATCAGATTTCATTGTTATCATTATGCAATGGTCCATAGTGTAGCATCCAATTTAGTGTTTGTATCTCACATATATATCAATAAGTTTGATAATAAATTCATTCAAAAGCGGAGATCCCTTCTCTGAACTTAGTGTTTTTAATGTTTAAATGGAATTTGAATGATTGGGATCATGAGTCAATTGAAGCTAGACCACTATGGAAAACCTGGAAGCACTCGCGCGCGAGACTGATAGGTCCTGGGTTCGAATCTTGCGAGGCGGGATCGTGAATATGCACTGCTGAGGAGTCCCACAATAGGAAGGAACGGCCGTCCAGTGCTTGCAAGTTTTCCATGGTGGTCTAGCTTCAATTGACTCATGATCTCAACCATTGAAATTACTATAATATCCACAGAAAAAACCCTTCTAATTTAAATGGTATTCATAACCAGGCATAATTCATTACGTAAAGTTAACATTCCAATATCTTTCGTTTTTTTAAAAAATTTATGTCGATAGGAATCAAATCACAAACTACAAACAAACCATATGAGTCGGCATTCAATGCCTATGCGTTCTTCATCTCCACCTCCAAGAAGTTAGTTTTATTTTTATGTGTAATATTCTTTCATCGTTTAATAATCTTCAGCGAACATACACAAACAACCAAATACAAATTTACACACAAAATTATATCCATTCTATTACTTTAAAGTATAACATAAAAATTTCAAAAGATGTGCTAGTGTGGGATTAGATTGTAATAATGTGTATAGGTAATAGTTTGTAGTGTGGTTCTTTAATAGTTCAATGTCGACAACACGAATACAAGTACGAATCATGCTGCATTTTTTATTTCAGGTTAGATAGAGATATGCAGTAAGTATCGTTAGCCTTAGCAAAAAACAAACAGTATTTTTAGGTTGAATATATACGCATACATTTATATTTGGTAAGTAAGTTACAAAAACAACAACTCCATTTGATCAAACATATGTGAACACCCTGATATTAGTTGTGTTTAAATAAATAATTCGATCAGATTCTCAACCTTTTTTTAAAAAGGAAACAGAGTTCTTGTAAATTTAGTATCCAGATAGAGTGAATTCTTATTTTCTCAAGATTACCTACATAAAGTGTATATAAATGTACATGGGAAAAATTCCCCGGTTCAAAAACCTTACACCTTATTTGTTTTGTCTGCGCTTAAACATAATTCATATTTTTACTCAACGGTCGAACTGGTTTATTAAGTGAATATACTCAAGTAAGAGTGATCATTGTCATGTTTATCTACTCCAGTACTGGTCAGATTTTATCGATTGATTCACAGTAAGACCATTAGTCCAATTAACTATATGGCTTGCTCTATGTTGAGATATTAGTTAGTTTGAGTTAGTCGAAAGAATACTCCGGAACTAGCTTACGTGTTAGTTATCAATTGTCACCAATGTACACTTGTAATTTTTAGGGACTGGTGCTCCCTCTGTAGTTTGTACTCAGTGAAAACCCTTCCGACTGCAGTTGGATCACTCAGGTTTGAATCTGATGTGTTGACGAAAATAAACATATTTATTGTAAATTAAGGTAATATATTTGTAATATCTCAATGCGTAGAGAAGTTAAATTTTCTGACTTTTCGTGACTCAGTGTAAACCACTTCTTCAGCGAATAAATAACAATCTAACCAATCTTCAAATTACTTGAATTTATCTAATCAAACCTTAATATTGGTACCTACAAATAGACCTATTGTTTGTTTATTTTAAGACCGTAAGACAGGAGAGCAGTTGTAGTGATGTAGTCCAAGTACTGATTAATTTACTTAGACTGTCTATCTAATATCAGTAATCCTTTGGCTAACTAGTCACTCGCTAAATGTGCGATAAAAACGGACAGTGAGATTCTTGGACCAGATTGCCGGGCGAAACGTTGAATTTAGTTCAAAGTCTTTCGTTGATATTTTATAAATACATTCTTCCTCTTTAATATTCTATCAACGTTCAAAAAAGGAATTCACTTGTTAAATTATTCATCCAATACATTGACACTGTCATAACTTACTTCCTCAATGTTTTTGTGTTTAGAAATTTCTGTATTTAATATTAACACGTATATTTATATACCCTCATTCATCGGTGTCAGGTCGCTTGTCGCACAGCGGTCGGTCTGCGTCACTTGTTCGATATGAATACAATCAATACGGTAATTGTGAAGAGCAAATTGTCTATGACGATGCTAATCAGGTAATTGTACCACTTTCTTTTTCTTTTATTATGACTAGTCTGGCGCTAGTTGAACCCTACCAAAAAATTAGTCCGCTGATTCATGTACTCCTTAAGATGTACAATTTTCCTTTGAATGCTTTTTCCCAAAGTTTTTCATCCTTAATCTATTATTTAGTGATATCCTTTTAAATTTAGTTGCTTGTTGTATTTTTTGGAGCTGTAGACTTCGTGAACCTACATATGATTTGTTTAGGAATATGTTGGGGATTATTTGAATCCTCAAAAGTTGCTTGCGGTCTAACTATATCATTATTTTCTTTATAAGCGTGTATCCTTTTATTTTATCTGCCCGAAAATTCACTTGTCTGTCGTTACTTTTACCACCATAAAATGTTTTCTCTTATTGGGTTGTTACTCTTTTACTATTTCTATCCAGTGGCTGCTTACCTCATTCGTTATTCTTTAGTCTATCTCATGTATTATGTATACCCAACCACTGTCCTGTTCGACGTGTGATATTGTTTGATATAGGAATTGCACATGAGTGACTGAATATCTTCAATAAATCTTTCCATAATGATTAGTTGGGACTTAGATTTACGGTGTATCGAAATTCCAAGTTAAATGTAACTCACAATAATTGTTAAACCGTGTCAATATCCCAGAGATGTCATCAGCTTTTCAAGTAGAGTAGTTGTAGCTTGATCTCTTTGTGACTTCTATCATTATTAAGATTTCAATTCTTCAAACTTAACGTAAAATTGACTATATATCATTCGTGAACTCACTCCGGACTTAAATTATCCTGGACGCTAGTTTCATTCTATTTGATACTTGTCTCTTGGATGTACCTGGATCACACAGTCGATGTTCAATCCGAGGTTTGAACCCCCATCACCCTTCCACTATTAGTCGAATTTTATCTGTTCTATGTATTTTCATCATTACCATTTCAAGCATAATCTGTAATATTGTTTCTCATCATTTACACTGGTACAATTAACTTAGGGAATAAAATATGTATCCGTGGATTTCGTAGAGTATCTGCTTCGTTGTCTTTATTATGTGTGCTATATCTACCATTTTCCCTTTGATTTAGTAAGTGAATGTTGCATATAAGGACATGATTCTCATTGAACATTTCATTTCAATTCGTAACTTGCACTTTATCTGTTGTTTTTTCATCTGGATGTGATGTGAAAATTCTACACTGATATTGTAGCACTCACTCACTAAATTAAACTGGAAAATCTTCGAAAAAGCTAGAAATATCACATTTATTGAACATTGGAAAGGAATGTTTATCCACATATCTAATTTAGTTTTTTTTTTGTTAATTAATAATTCACTATTTTTCCAGTCCAGTTTTTACTCTTTTTTAACTAACAATTTTTCTTGATTTTTATAGCCATCAAATTTGGATCGTTCACCGTATCTACGTCGTCATGGTTCGTTTAAACCTTATGTAACACAAATGGACTCAATTGTTACATGGATTAAGTTCACATTGATACTTTTTTTTCTGTCTCATTTAAGGTGTATTTAATAATGACATTGCTTTCATGTGCGCTTCTGTTTGCCGTTCACTCTTCACATGAATTTCGACTTATTAGGTGGTAAAAATGTCATACCATTTACTGTCATCTTTTATTTAACGTAATAAGTCTTTTGACATTATCATCACACTTAGTTTATCATATTTCATTTGTCTAACTTAAATGTTGGGTATATTCTATATACATATTGGTATTACATTTCTTCTCCTTGTTTCACTATCAAACTAGTAAACTGTGAAAGTTTTAGTGCACCAACAATGAAGTTCGCGAACCATATCATACTTCAAATTATTGTCTTTGTAACTCAGTAACCAAGTCGGAGTTCAGCTACACATATTGATGTTGACGGGGTTTGTCCCGAACCTATTATCCATTGGTTGATAATTGAGCACTAACTACTAGGACACATCTTCAAACCTATTCGAAAAAATGATTTTATTAACGATATTCAGTTTTGTAGTAAATGTCAATCAATAGATTTTGATAAGTCAACAGCATTATGTAATTTCTACAATTTAAACAAGTGTAATTCCAGTAGTATCGTTCAAATGTTTAGGTTTTTTGTTGTTGAATTTTTGCCACTTTTGATATTGAAGGTTCAGGGTTTGAGTCTCGGATGTCGAATCGTGAGTGTGCACTGCCGAGGAGTCCCATACTGGGACGAAACGGCCGTCCAACACTTCCAGGTTTTCAATGGTTTTCTAGCTTAAATTGACTCATTAATTCAACTTCCGAGTAAATCATTTTCTACGAAATGTTTTAATCAGTTGTTCTCAAACACAATATATGTGTAACTCATGGTTTAGTGGGTTTAGTCAATTCGTCCTGATTAGACTACATAAAAATTAGTCATAGCAATGATATTTTGTCTTATAGTGCAATGATATCTTATATATGTTTTGTATTTACAGGTTCAAATTCTACACGACCATCTTTAGGAAGACCAACTCTCAGAGATAGATCTCTAGATAGACATCCATCTCAACGACCTGAAGGAATGCCTAGGTTACAGGTAAAAATACAAGTTAATCATTTCATTTTGAGTAGAATAATACACGTAAACATTTAAACGTGTGGGCTAGGTTTTCTGTTTTTTTTTTCTTATTGAAATGTGAATAATTTAGTTAATTAACTATGACATCATATTGAAGTATCGATTACTTTCATTGTTTCCAGCCTCCGAGCTATGAAATGAGATCTTTTATGTCAATGAGACGAGGTGAACCAGTTGGAGATGATGTAGAGATGGATAATCTTCGTAAGTGTACTACATATTTATAGTTCTTCTTTTCGACTCCTGTCATAATTTGAATGTGAATTGGACAAAAATCAATATTTATTTTAATATTAATCCGACCCAGAAAATATTCTAAAGGTTACAATTATACTCAAAATATAATAAATAAGTTAATACACAAAATTAAGCTTTATTCAAATAATAAATTTAATAAACATAACTGTAATGATTAGATACAAGTTCAGATGGACTCTTGTATTTTGTCCATAAATCATGCGTTTTAACTGTATATTGTTTATTGGTACATGACCTATATGAACAGTTTGATTATAAAATAATTCTCTGTTACATAAAGACTTTTAATCATCCTATAATTACTATACAGATAATCATTATAAATTGACATAATCTCTTAAATTTCATATGTGTAGTATAGTTTAGTATGACTATTTGGGCGTCAAACACTAATGGTTAATTGAGTTGATTTGTTCTCCTGATTAAATTAACCTATGCATAGGGATTAATACACGAGGTTCGTTGATCAACAGGTACGAACATGCGCTATCGATAAAATGGACCACAAATTATAACACAATACTTAGTTGTACTCAATTAAACATGACAAAAGATTTATTTAATTCATATTGTTTAAACTTTTTTCAAATCTATAATAATGAGATATTTAAATGATATTTTAAATTGACTGATTAAATTATTTATTTACAGGTCCAAGAGCCCGACGATCTTCATTGGAAAGATCCTTTTCTAGAGGAGAAGATTCTTCAAATCATCATGGTCTTCCTCATTCCTCTGAAAGACCATCGAGACAGGTAATTTTTGTAATGTTTGAGCTCTTTTTAGAATTAAAGTCATGATGAATTATATATAGAATAGCAGAATAAAAATGTGTTTATTGTATAACACTTCCGTTATTCATTTATTTGTTTATTTGCAGTTTCCAAGTTACGATATGAAGACGTTTGCAACTCCAAGACGAGTCGAACAAGAAGATGGTGTAGATATATTTGAATATGGTAAGTTGTACGTTAGATGTGGTGATTTTTGTTTTTACACAGTCTAACTATACTACATGCATCAATACACATCAGGGTAAGAGAGGTTGAATGATATCTATGCATGACACATAAATTTACTCGTCAACTTAGAATATGCAGATGATATAGTTTTGTTTGGTGAATGCGCTGACAAAATACTAGGTTTTCTGGCCACCTTGATCAACAATGCAAGCATATTCCTTCTGAATGGGCTTGCACGAGCACTTGAATTAATGACAAGGTGTCAAGTAGTTGGGCGTATCCACCACTTCACCTATCTCGGCAGTCTCGTCAGTCCTGATGGCATAGTATTTGAAGAAATCTCGGCACGGATTCAGAATGCTCGATCGGCTCTTACTAACTTGCGTCACTTGTGGTATAGATGAAGTATCTGTCTTCCGACCAAAGGATGAGCATACTGTTCAGCAGTTCTCTCTATTCTACTTCATGAGTGTGAAACGTGGGTATTAAGAATAAAGAATATCCATAGATTACTAGTATTCGATTATAAGTGTATTTTAGGACCACTATGTAAGCAGTGTCTAAGTCAGGAATAGAGTCCTGGGTAAGGATAGGAAGTCGATTGACGAGGTAATAAATCTTCGTCAACGGAGGTATTTCGCGAAATATGTTACCTATGCCCAACCTCTGACTACCTCAATAGACTATGTTTTCTGGAGCACGAGTAGGCTGGAGGAAATCTGAGATAGTCCAAACCAAAACATGTCATCCGTTCATGTGAACTGATTAACGATTTAATTAAAGAAAAAAAGTACTTGCTCCTCCTCAATTAAGGCTCTTTTTTCACTACTAACAATTTATGTTTGGATTGATTATTTTGAGTTAAATCGTTTCATTCATCCGATAAGTTTTATTTTTTTTAAACCCCCGTTTTTTCTTTTTCTTCTTACATAGGTCCAAGAGAAGTACGACGTTCATTTGATAGACCACCTTCTCACATAGACGATTCTCCTTTGAGCTATTCTGTTCATCGTCATTCTGAAGAGAAACGAAGATTACAGGTTTGTATTCCGTCTGTTTTTTTCTTCAAAAATAAAAACGTATCATCTTGTTATGATTATCTAGTTCACGTAAAAACCTATCTCATTACTAATGTTTAATACTTAAATTATGGAGAATATTCTCTGTTCAGGTGGATTTTTTAAGTTTGTATTGTATGTTCTCTGAGCTAAATGCTTTAAATGCATAGCTTTAATTATTGTTACTTATAATATCATTATCCGTCGGGGAGTCTCAATTCCCTCAAGATTACAAGCACACCTTGCTTACTTTCTGTAATGCTATCTATTATGAAATTAAGTTCTGTGGATGTTGTCCAGATTGATAATGAAAATAGGTAAATAACACAAAATTCATAAAAAACATTAACATTGTCCTATTGTTCTATTTTCAGCCACCAAATTATGAAATGAGATCATTTACTACACCGAAACGAGGTGAATTAAGAGATCCAATGGAAATAGATCCATACGGTTAGTAATAATGAAATATGTATATAATTATTAATCTGACGTTTTATCAAATTTTCTTTTAAAATAAAGAAATATTTGTTTAATCTAAATTATAATTAATATGTATATCATATATTTGTTGGTTTGATGTTGGGTAATAGAAACCATCGATATCATGAATAAATTCTGTTCATTATCATTATGTGAAATCAGACTTGGTCACAAGATCACCTACTGTCTGTCTCCATTTAGATCTTGAATTCTCAAGATGATCATATCATTTTTCCCATTTCTCAGATTCATTTTTTTCCTCTTCGAATTGTTTTGTTTATGCTTAATCTTCTTTACTAACACTGAAAACGTTATTAGTTCCTACGTTGTAGCTGACTGACTGACTGATTAGTTTTGTGCGACCACCACTGTATGATTACTTTATTGTCTTGTTGTCCAATGATATTCAAGCCATGCAATCCGTACATAGTAAGTTGGAAGTCAGTTTTCGTAGTTATGGCATGTGCTTTGCACCTTGTAAGTGCAAAGTACTTTGTCTTTCTGTAAGTGTTTTTGATTTCATATTGTTCCCAAGGGTTTCGTAAACCACCCTTTCTATTTTATCACATTATCACCGGTCTTACTTAAACACATTATACACGTTGCATAATATAGTCTAAATTATAGTTTATATTCGTCATAAACTGATCTTAGCTGTTGTGCCATTAAAAACGAGAAAGAACTGGACAATTGTTTCTTTTTAGTGTGGGATTTCCCAGCAGTGCACGCTCACGATTCCACCATCGATCGAACTCAGGACTTTAGAATTTTGCGAATAATTGCGTCGGTGTCCATGAATGCAATTTCACCTTGAATTAATAGTGTGACGGTCGTTTCACTCACGATATCTTTGGGTTTCAACTTCTGACAGGGTCGTAAAATACACTGTTGTAGAGTTCCATACTAGAGTGCAACATTCGTCCATTGCTTCCTGGTTTTTAGTTGACACCGCTTCAACTAAATTATCTTTTGTTAATTGTTAGATGCATCACGGGGATTAGCAGAAACCGTCATCTCTTTAAGTTAGAACTGCTGGAAAGTATATAATTAGTACCTACTCAAAAAATTATGGCTTAAAGCTATGTACACGAACTTATGAGTTAGTTTCTAATGTATAACTAACCATAAATGCTTGTACTGATCATGGTAGGTAATCTGTTGAAAGTCCCTGACGAATATGTATTACAACGTACACATAAATTATACTTTTTATATCAGTACACGGAACAGCTGAATAATTCTTCTATGTGGTATTTAACGACGAAATAGCTTTCTATCTTTAGTTTTCAATAATTTCATGACAAAACCAATGTCTTCAACGTTTAATTCGTATATGTTTTGGTGGTGGTCATATGCAACCGTTTTTCTCTCAACATATCTGAACTCCGCCAGTCGCTTCTTTATGGAGCTTCAAAAACATCTCGAATTAAGTTCGACGCCTTCTAGCTTTCAGTAACACCCTAACTGAGGTCAATTTTTGATGATGATAATAATAATAATAGTGATAATAATAATAATAACAATAATAGATGGGGGATATATGGATCTAGTTCTTACAAAGATTTGACAATTATTAATCTTGAAAATGTTGCGTTATTTTGTACAGTTGTTTACTACAACGTAGCATTTATCCAACGCTAATTTAAATTTTAAAAATTTCTGTCCATATTTCTACAGGAGTCAATCATCCGCGGTCAATACGTGACGTTCCCATGAATTACGATAATCGTGATGAGAGGCCTAAATTTCAGGTAATTACATTATTTTGCTTTTTAGTTTCTATATTTTATGTTTTTCCTTAAGTAATGCCTTAACGGTTCAAACCATTCGGCTTTGAACCACTAGCTGACGGGTTTGCACTACACAATATCTATCTCGGTCTGATCATCTGCAGGTACTTATCATTGACCTCATACCTACAAGTGTATCTGGACCATAATTTATTCTGAAATTTCTCCACATTTATCTGTTGTGTTTCTAGTTGAATTTAGGATATTGTCAATCATAGCTAAAGCCAATTGAGCTTTCTCAATTCGTGATTTCAGAACTTATTATTTAAGCAGAGATAAAGAGTGAGTACACCTAAGCTATTCTGAATAATTCTGAACCCCATGTCACCCGAACTCTAGCCATTGGTCACGGTATTCCTATAAACCACCCCATCCAAATGGTCTTCGATTCACTGTTTAATAGATTTCTAAATATCCACAAGTCAAATCTCTATAAATTACGGCTTTTGTTGCAATATTAACTATTTTGTGGTGAGAATTCTATATTGTGATCAAACATATATATTATTGAATAATGTGATCATTATTATTATTAATATTATTATTAATAATTGCCATTGTTTCCAGTTTCCAACTTATGATTTGAAGGCATTAGTTACTCCTAGACGTGGTGAACAAGACGATGGTAGGATCCATCCTGATATGTATAGTGAGTTATCCTGTAAACATTTTGTTTTGTATGTTAGAACTAAACTGAAATGATAGTCTTAAAATAAATGAAATCGATCAATCAGAATAAAGATGGAGATTGTTGAATTTATGCGCGACTTTTAAAACGGAATTACGGATGCCCTGTTACTGGATGCTTTTTTTTGATGGGATTTCCTTTTTTGGCTGATTTGGCTGGTGAAGTAATCGTAAATCACCAACAGAGTATTGAAATATTAAAAAAAGCATCTTCCATCGCTTGTGATCAGTAAATAATATGCTTCGAAGTTATGGAGGCCAGAAATGGAATTGCCTTAGGAGTATTAGGGCTTAAACTGTGGTTATGGTTACGGTCCTTAGAGGTATGGGAATGTTACGCTCAAGGTGACAGAATTGCTACCATTCCTAATCTCTACATCGGATGGTCGTTCCGTCCTATTATGGAACACCTTAGCAGTGCGCACTCACAATCTCTCACGTGGGACTCGGGCCCAGGACCTTCGGTTTCATGCGCGAACGCTTAACCTCCAGACCACTAAGCAAGTATCCGATGGTGTTAATTTCTACCTCCAGTCGATCCATAATCTTGCACAACCCTTTAGTAAATCGTCGTATGATTATGTAGGTTGGAATAAGCTTGGATGCTTATCGTTATGTATTTAGTACTTGACTTCTGAGACTAAAACTATTTGATCGTCTAATGTTGATCCTAGTAATTGCGTAAAAAACAAGGCTTCATAACAATAGATCACATAGTAATCAAATTAATGCGAAATGTTTACCGAGGACATTCATGAACTTAGTGAAGCCCTGTGACCCAGTGTTTAAGTTATTTATATTTCAACCATTGAGTCCCAGGTTTAAAATCTGTCTCACTTTCTTCGATTTGATTGGAGGGGGTAGTGTTAATTAACCTTTTAAACCTGGTTCATGGATTTATGCATGTTGCATCAGATATATACTCAGTTTTAAACCATTTGGTTTTTGTCTATGTGCATGCTAGTAATACTAATCCTAACTACCCAAATCGAAATTGTTGGTGCTAGATTCAAACCAATTGCTCTAACCACTAAATCCCACTTGTATATTGACTACGGGTATGAATAATGTTAGGGAGTTAATGTTAAATAGTAGCCTCTCAGAAGTATCTGGAATATAAAGAGTTACGTTTCTCGTTTCCGATTGAATATTTACCCATACTACTGATGATAGTGTTATATCCAATATACTTTTCAATAAATTAAACTGTTTCCATTAAAAAAAGCATCCTGATATCTTAGCAGTTAAATTATTATATTACAAAATGTTATCTTCAGTTACTTTACTCAATCTCTAAATTATTATTTTCCCAGTCAATGTTTTCGATAATTCTTCTCTTTTTTCGATGTTCATCGAACCTTTTTTCTTTCAACTTCAGAATATCATCTGTATTATATGTATATCATGATTTTCTGTCTTACCTACAGGTTCCTACAGACCCCGACCCCCACCACCACCACCTTCAATGCGTACTTCACACGGTGGGCGCAGGTCCATGACAACCGAGAATCGTCAGTCTCCGCCACTACCAGCTATTCCTCCTGTTCGTGAGCGCAAATCGGTATGCCTCTTATATTAATTGTCATTTGTGTGTGTGATGTTCTATTATTGTAAATGTTTGTTCTTTAAGTGAAGTATATCAGTTCTCAAAACTTATCTTTGGCTGAGAGTGCATAGTTTAAGGATGAGCTTTAAACCATTGTGACGAATTTTCAACAAGTTGTCTTACCCAGCCAGTTCGAAAAAACACTGTAAACGAGTAGTTTTTATGGAAAAAAATAATATTACAGTGCGCGAACACATGACACATTTAATGAATCTATTAACAAAATAGAGAGATTTGTGTAGATTGTAGAATCTTTATACCTTTTAGGTCACAAAATAATCTTAGCTAAATCTCCATCGAAAAATTGGAAGCATTGAATGTGGCTCATATTAGAATGAAACGGTCTAGCCAAGCATTTCTTAGAGTTCTAGTGAGAAGAGTTCAGCCATGTCGGTTATTTGACAGTTATCTACCCCAAGCAACGAATGACGGTTGCGCAATATCATGGATTAATTTAAGTTAGATAATAATACCTTTGGATCCGCCATAATGGCTTAAAGATTAAGTATTAGCACGGGAGACCAAAGGTCCCGTATCTGGAGTCGTGGATCTGTATTCCTAAAGAAGTCCCATACTAGGATGAAATGACCGTCTAGTACTTCCAAGTTTTCTAACCAAGATCATTTCGTGATCTAAGCCTATGAATATCTATTAACTGTACATTCAATTATCAATTTTCAAAAGAAATGTAACATGATATTTATTTCATGTTATCCCTCTCTCTAGATGGAAAATCGTAGTCATGAGAAAAGAACAGTACCGTTGTATTTCTTAAAGAAACCCTTTGACAAAAGTACTAGAATTTTATGTGCTAAAGATAGAATTGATAGAGCTAAAGAAGGCATACTTATTGTAAGTTTGACACATTTATTATCTCATTGTTTTTATTGTATATATATAACTGTTATATTATGTTGCTTGCTGAAATCAATGATTACATATTGTATGTATGTTTTGTAAATTTTCATTCACTTGAGAAAAAAAATACCAGAAAACTTACAACTGACTAGCCTAGGCAATTCTTAATTGTAACCTTGCGAAATCCTACCCAGAAAGCAGATGATTTGAACAACTCTAAATCTAATTCACTTGATATTGTTTTACTTGAATCTTCCCATTGATGTTTTTGGATTGAAATTGATCAGTCTCTTATCAAGTGAACTTCAACCCATTGCACAAGCAAGTGGCTATCAGGACTCAGTAGCTAAGTGGATAACGCGATGGCGTTTGAAGCGAACGGTACTGAGTTCGAGTCCCAGAGTGGAAATCAACTCTGAGATGCAGGTACATCCAGCTGACGAGTCCCAAACAGGACGAAACGCGCTTCCTGGATTCCACTGATAGCCACTATCCATCTTTGCTTATAACTCTAAATCTAGTTTTGTCTTAGTCAACATTTTATATGGGTTTTTCGCGAATCGTATTTATTTGTTATGGTGTATTTGACAATTAAAACCATGTATTAATATAGTTAAATCGATTAAATAAAATTGAACCCTTACATCACTCGGCCCATATAATCATTTTCTCATAACAGACATGGAGCTCATAGTAACCAGATTAACATTAGAGTCTAGATCACGATACTTGATCACGTGATACTCACAATCACTCACTTATCCGACCGTCCGGTAGAGCAAATCAGAACGATTCCTGATGGAAATACAGTATAGAGAAATTGCTAACTAGGACCAACGTGAAATGAACTTTACAAAATAAAATAATCTCTTAAACTTCATGTAACTGAATATGTCTGTTTATCATTCACGATCAATCACAATCACAGGCTACTTTGATTGGATATATCATTGTCACAATGTCCTAAATTAATTCAAACTGTTATAGTCTCTTCATCACGGGCAACTATTGAAAACCAAGAATCACTAGACATATGTCTGGTGTTCCTCAGTCCATGTGCACATGCATCCGCTTGTGATCGAACCCATTGCTTTCAGATCTTACAACAAACGTTTTAAGACACTGTGCCAGCATCCAATAGTTTAAATATGTTAATTTCCACTGATTTATAATCTCTCTCTGTGTTTCTTATTTCCAATTATTTTGAAATTTTCTTTCATTTCATGTAAATCATCAGCGAAGAGTACGTCCACATCGTAAATATTGCGATATTTGTGAAAGACGATTTACAACGAGGTTGAAATTGGCCAAACATTTACAGTCTGAACCTCATAATAAGAATCTAAATTTGTTTAAAGAAACAATCGCTAAAATTAAACAAGACGAAGGTGATGATTCCTCCACACTGAATGACTGTGTAAGTAGATTAACTTCAAAGGTTTGATTAGTTTTTTTAAAAATAAATTGAATACATATATGTCTTAAAGTATGTGTTAGAATGAAGAAATGGAAACTTTTCCATACCTGAGCAGTATCATTGATGCACAAGGGGGATTTGATAAGATGTAATGGCATGGATCATCAAAGCAAAGCAGAATTCTACAATAGAAAAACATGGAACCCAAAACACTTGTCAGTTAACATCAAGGTTAGAATCCTCAATATGAATGTCAAAACAGTTCTGTTGTATGGAGCTGAAACTTGAAGAACTACCACAACCATAATCAAGAAAGTACAAGTATTTATCAACAATTGTCTACTCAAGATACTTAATGTCCGTTGATCAATTACCATCAGCAACAACCTACTGTGAGAAAGAACAAACCAGCTTCCAGCTTAAGAGGAAATTAGGAAAATACGCTTCAGGTAGTATTATTATTTCAACTCATAAATATCGGTACAAGAGGGCACCAAATATATATGCGCCACACCATATTTGTGTGTGTGGGCTGTGATACTGCCCGAGTGCCCAGACCGAAGCAGGTGGTTTTCTTAGGGGGCCACACCCCGAGCCTTTGACCTAAAGGTCTGATCCACAAGGCAGTGGAACATCGTGAGGAGATGCATTCCCATGGTAGCCGGTGACCAGCGATTGATTCATACGCCATTTGTTCCCGCAGGATACTGGAGCCCATGTGCTTCAGGTAAATGAGAGATAGATTGCGGAAATCATCAAATTTTATCACAAAGCAAGTGCCAACATGAAATCCTGAAGCGAAACAGAAGATTGGAAGGTCAAAGAACACACTGCATCGAGAATTGAAATCAAACATGAGAAGGATTAATAGAAACTGTAAAGCATTGACCAAAACAGAGTTCTATGGAGAATTCTGGTTGGGGGGACCTGTATTCTTACTCAAGGGGCAATAGACAATTAAGTAATTGGAACAAACATTACTGGGTTCGTGTCCCCTAGTAAACATCGACTCTGGAGTAAGTAAGTACTATATGTTAGAATAAACCAGCTCCGTTTGATATATAATATACAAGTGAACTTTCCATTCACCTCATATGTTGTAATGCCAACAGACACAAAAAGTATGCTTGCTATTTTATTCAGTGAAATGTTCATGAATTCGGTGCTACTTTTATACATCTAAGAAGATTATTTTCTCATTATTTTTTGTTTTAATACATATAAGAGAGAAAGGAAGAAATCCATTCAAAATTTGTTTATGGTCTTATCATAACATTAACATTACATTCTCATTGTGTTTTTTTTATTAGTATGAAGGGAAAACACCTAAAATCTATTGTGGTATATGTAAAGAAACATTCATCAATAAAACACGTTATATGGAACATTTAAAATTCAGACGACATAAAGTTAATTCTCGAATTTATGAGGTATATAAAGCAATAAAAAATAATACAGAGGATAAAACTATAAAACTACCATCTGATGATCCATTGGAATCATTTTGTCTTTATATGAATTCAGGTATGTTTATGTGTAGCGTGTGTATGTGCCATGTTTATTTTTCAAGTTATCAAAATGTTTTTTTCTGTGTTTACCAGCTTGGACTCTTAAAATTAAAGACTTAGTTGGGAGCTGGAGAAGGCCTATGATCAATGTCTGGAATGGTAGTTTTGTTAGTGGTTCAGAGATTCGCTTTTCACACACTATGTCCCAGGTCCAAACCCCACTACACTTCGCTTTGGGCAACCGTATATTATCATTAACATGTGCCCTAGGATCTGGTGACTGAGTTTATTTATAACTCACATTATTTACGTATGATAAATGTGGAGACCTGCACAGCTTGCCAAAATTAACCGTTACGAAGGCTAAGACATCTACGGCAAATTGGTGTCTTAGTAGTTGATGCACTCGTTTCTCGACCAAATAGGTCTCAATTCTAACGTCTCTTTGCTCCACGTTTTTCGGTTTTGACAACCGGTTGGTAGTACACTCAGCCCTAACGCATAAGATTTGGGCTTGAAGTTGAGTACACAGACCTCTGTATACTCGGCAAGGGGGGAGTTGCTTCAATTTGGTGGAAATCACTTACGTATCAGATTATTTAGTGTCAGTTAGGATGACATTCACAATCTTTGCATCATATTATATGTATATGCGTTTTTTAAAGTTTTGTTAGGGTTAACATTCGATTTAATCCTGCTATTTAGTGGGATGTAGCGTAATGGTCAGTTATTCCAGTCACCAGCGACGAAACTAACACGAATGTGTATTCGTTCAACTTGCTGCATCTCACATAATCGAAAGGGAGAATTACCGATTTGTGATGCTAAGCAAGAGGATCAATTCCAGTCTCAATGGAAATCACAATAAGTGGTATACAATTCTAAAGTTAAGAATGGCACAAATTACGATTCATAGAAAGATGGTGAAGTAATGCAACTTTGAACAATACTCCCCCATGTCACTTAATTTTTGCAACTATATATATTACGATGATTGAACGGGCTTGCTCGCAAACTGAATTCCGTATCTATATCAAGATGTTGCCGATACCTACATTTAGTGACTTCGTGAATTGATGGTTATGTCTTGGTATGTCAGCATTGATTTTCTCTCAACTTGTTGCTACGCTAGCCAACATTGTATGTGTTGGCAGGGGGATGGTTAGTCACGAGTAACGCATTTGCTAACTATCTCAGTTGATGAAAGTCTTTAGCTCCATTAAATGGCTTACACTTTTACCGATTTCCTTTTCCCTGAACGGAACATTTATCACTTGGTTGTTCGATATTATGGTCGCAAAACTTCAGAGACGTATTAATGGCTTATTATGTATATCCTCTGCTTTGATAGACCATATTTCATAGCTTTTGAGTAATACAAAGCAGACTACTGTGCAGCATACTCATTCTCGGAGTTGGGAGACGAATACCTGACTCACGCTACATGTAGTCCAGTTTGATGAAGTAACCAAACGCTAACACACCATATGGATTACTTCATACTGTTCAGTGTGTCTCACTACAAAATTATATTTCTATGTAACTCACTAACTATTGAGTATATTATCATATTGTTGCCTGTTTGGTGACGGATTATTTCAGTCTTAACATGAGATGCTTGATCACTGTCTAAAGTATGAGTATTCTTCTCTACTTATCTATTCACCCTCGACTCAGACATGTTGAAATCTTGGAGGATGTGTGTCTTTTGCGGAATATGTAGTAAGTAATACTTTACTGCTGGTTAATAACAATAACTCCTCTACAAACACTTCAATCTTGAGTTGAGGTGGTGGCTTACTGTTGGCTGACCCCAAGTCTGTAACACCAGTCTACAGATTGCAATTAGTTCTTTTCTTTTTCTACGAAGAACTGGTATACACAGCATAAATTTATTCAGTATTTATATGAATAACAACGTGACAATATATGTGTCTATGCATATTATCATCTCGCTTATATACTCGCATTGATGTTTGAATATAATCTCATGCTTTCTCCCTCCTTTTAATTGCGAAATTGAATTTTTCCTTAGATGCGCATACTACTTTGTTTGGTGAGAAAGCGGAGGAAACTACCATTACTACTACTAGTAGTGATAATAATGATAGTAATACAGTGTCTTCTACTGTTCCAGACTTCTCTAAACAAAAGATATTCATGCGTAAATATTTAGACTTAAGACATTTATTGTATGAAGAACCTGGTCCCGCAGGTGAAGAATACATAGACGAGGTAAATTTGTCCGTGTGTGTATGTGTCTGATAATGTAATATTTGTACACAAGTCCGTAAACGCAGCCATACAACTACACTGTACAACTGTAAAGCCGAAGTTTGTCAGCTTTCTCTTGGTTTTAATAACGTATGGATACAATACCTAGTCATTGGTATACATAATGTTTTGGATAATAATAGTAGTGCTTTGGCGTCTTACTCTCTATTTGGATCACATAATTCGGCACATTATTTATCTGTGAATATATGCCCAAAGCACAGTACTTCTAGCTACAGAGTCTGTATATACACTGGGCTGAAATATTAACTCTAAGTGATCGGTCATATTTACTATTTGAGCAGGTGTAAATCGGGTTGTTCATATTTTATATGAAATCCTATTGTTTAAAATATCGAATCACACTTCAAACATACGTGTTTGATAGGTTTCGACAAGTGCCCAGTTAAAATATTTTTGATTGATCACTGAGTTGTGACCATTGTCATGTATGTTAGGCTTTCCTTAGTGCTGATCGAGTTCTATCAATCAAGTTCTTATGTGACCTCTAGCCTCAGTGACTCGACATGTGCACTATGTTGAGACGTAAGGTGATGTTTGAAAATAGTCGACATTAGAATCTTGACCTTGACTTTGTGGTATTTTGGGCTTGTGAGTAGAGTGTAGTCTAAAGGGAATCGATGGTTGATCAATTGTAAGTACAGGTCACTTGCGGTCAGAACAACTCAGTTGTAACCTGTCTGAGTTGAAGATCAGAATTGTATCCATCTCGGAACATCATTTCCATCATGATCACAGGTACACCTTGCTGACAATTACCGAATAGCACGAAATCTAGTTCCACAGTCTCCTGTAGACTATTTCCAACAACTGCTTTGAATAAATTATCTGTTAGTTATCACTTTCTCTAATTATGTTTCTATACACCGTTGAGTTTATATTTTACGAAACGAGTGTGAGTACCTTATTCGGAATTTCACACAACATAATATTCTTAACGTATTGCGAAATTCTCTCAAGATGCTTAGTTTTCACTGTTGCTATGGATCATTTGAGATGACAAACAACGCTGATCTCATTTAAACACTTGAAGAATAGCAATAAATTGCTATTTATTTATCTGTTATCACAAATGATGATAATTAATTATAATTTCAAGTCAAGCAGAATGTGAATAAAATATTTGTTGCCAAAAAAACCCTACGATAATTCATGTAAATAATAAGGCTAACAATAAATGGATGGGGACTGAATTCATAGTATGAACGATACAAGAATTCGTCCATATGATTTCAAAACACTATGTTTGTACATATTTAACAAGTTCGAAGATAATCTTCTGACAATACCACCTGGCTTCAATATTATTTATATCTGCATTTGTCATTTGACGAAGAAAAAAAGTAGCATTTGTGAACGATCACTCGATAATAACAACTGTGCCGGTGTAGACACATGTAATCACTCCATTTATCTATCTATATCATAGTTCTTGGTTGCATATACTCCATGATGATGGGTAATGGTGTAGAAGCTATCCGTTTACAAATATATTGATAGCGGTCTTTTTGCAAGTTTATCCGCTATAATACCGAATCTACTTCAACACCTACTACTCTTGCCACTGCACTGCGATATGGATTATGTCTGATAAGGGGTGACAGTAGTAGTGGTAACTGGTACTCTGAGAATCCATCAAATCACGATCTGGTATAGTTTCAGTTTCGATTGAACAGAAGAAGGTACTCTTTTGAACAAACTTTTTCAACCAGCATGTATTGCTGCGTAATATCACTCCATGCCTTGTCTTTGTACCTCTTCTAGTTGTCGCTAAGTATCTGTTGTCATATAACATGTTTTATGTGTGTAGCCTAATATGATGTATTACTGTATTACCACTAAAATCGGCCAAAATATGTTATTCGCTCAACTTTCCCGCCTCAATTTTACCCTGTGACCTTGAAAATGCTAACTGACGCTTCATTGGATCATCAATAGACTTTTGCGTCATTCGAATTCGTTACTGATCACTGTTCGGGATATTGTAAACTCTATTCACGATAAGTGTGCAAACAGATATGTACTTCGTTTCAATTAAATCTGTTTAACTGAGTTATTTTGTAACTCATGCACGCTTTGCTCATTATGTGGTAACAACCGGTCATTCTCCTGCCAATCAAGAACGCAATACTTGAAATCTAGTTTTTGGTTAGCTCATTATTCAAACATCGATTTTCAAAATGAATCATTATATCAGTATTCACGGATAATTTATTCATTTTAACTCATTTACCATGTACTTACATGCAAATTCGGCTTTTAGAGTTACATTATTTCAATGAATGCTACTCAACATCGAAAGAAAAACCAGTTGTTATATAATGTTAAAACTGGTTAGTACATACAAACAAAGCAGAGCGATTTGGTAGTAGTAGTAGTACAAACTCTCTCCCTTTTCAACCATTATAATTTATATTCCTCCTACTAACTTAGTTTCATCAATTAAGTAGTATCATTACCACTTCTTATTTAATTAAACAATGCAAATCTACATATACACTTAATAAACCTTATCATGAATACTTCACCATTGGAACATTTGATCTATTTGAAAAAACAATTCGATAATTATCATTCCTATTTCTTATTGTAGAATAGTAGTTGTTAAGGGGACTTGATTATTCTTACATGGATATTATTGAACGCAAATTGTTTGAAGTATTAATTTCACATGACTCTCTCTGTCTCTGGGCATAAATTCTCTTGCTTTTTTTTCCTATTTTTATTCCTCATTTACAAAAATTACTAAATACATAAATTTTCTTTCTTTTTATGATCCAATTCAATTGAAGTTGGATCAATCAGCGGTAAAAGAGAACAAACTATATTGTTGCTCACTTTGTAATATGAATATATCCGGTGTGGATAAGTTAGAAAATCATTTACATAGTGTTGCTCATCAAGAACAGTATAAATCACGTGTTGATCCACAGTGGATTGTTCAAAAACCTGTTGCATTATTATCATTCAATGATGTAGTCTTTGATGTTTGGAAAGCTTGTAGAGATAAACATTCAAGAGTAAGTAAATCGTTATTTTTTTCTAAAAAAAAGGATTGAGTATTTTTCAGTTGGTTGTTAAAGTATAAATTTTTGTATTTGTTAGATAAAGATAAGTTCCCCATATTCGTAAGTTACTGTTATTCGATCATAGATGTAACTACGAAACATTGCTCGTGCGTTTTGGGACCACTGATTGTCTAAGTCAGGAATAGAGTACTAGGTAAGGATGGGAAATCAATTGACGAGGTAATAAATCTTCATCAACGGAGGTGTTTCGCGAAATATGTTACCTATGCCCAACCTTTGACTACCTCAATAGACTATGTTTTCTGGAGCACGAGTAGGCTTGAGGAAATCTGAGATAGTCCAAACCAAAACATGTCATCCGTTCATGTAAAGTGATTGACGATTGGACTAAGGAGTCATGTTAACACGTGTAGGTTATCTGTTTAGGATCCACGTTATTATCGTAAGTAATGATTAGAGAGTTTGAATGACTGAAAATTGTTTGTAATGACGCAAGTGCATCGATCCTTTGTGTTTTCCTAAATTCTGGGTTTCAGTATTCCTGACAGATTTTTTTGTGTTTTTATTTCACTAATTTATATATTCCTGAATTGTATCTTTTATGCTTAACCTTTCCTACTACCACTGATAATGTTACTATTTGTATTCTGGGACATGACCTGAAAATTTCAACTGTGTTAATGGGTTATGGTAACTTGAACCGATGTCCATATATACTAGATTCTATGTGCGGCTGACTAACTTGTTTGCACATATTGAGACCATTGAGTTATAGTTTATGAAATGAGCACAGAGTAAATTAGAAACGGATAGGAAATCCACTGATGATGTAGTCAATCTTTATCGATCGAGACGGTTGGCACATGTAGCATGTTTCCTCACTCACCACCTACCTTGAGTCGTAGTGATGGCTTATGTAGAAGTAGGTTGAGAAATGCTAAGACGACCAAACCAACACATGTCATCAGTTCATGAAGACACTATATTGGACAGAGCTGTGTAGGCAGTTGTAGAATACCCGGTTGGAATTTGCATGACTAGTTTAACCTATCGTGGAGACCTTGTGACATGGCTCACAATCGTTCAGGTATATTCATTCTTTATCTTCTCTTAAATCCTAAGTTTTTAGATTTTTTAATAAATTTTCTTTTAGATTATATCACTAATTTGTATTTCTTCGTATCATATCTTCGATGCCTTATACTTTCGATTATCAACAGTACTGTTAATATTTCTATTACTGTGTGATTTGCCCTGACAAATTCATTTCGCTGTGCTAATAACATATAGCAACTTGAACCGATATACACATGTGTCAGATTATTATTATTATTATTATTATTATTATTATTATTACTTTAAAATATTAATTCACCGAAGCCCCATATTGACAATAATCATGTCTAAATGTACTGATTATATTTGATCTCTTCCCATGTTCACAAACTTTACCCTTTTCTATCTTTGTCACTTTGTTTTTATTTTTAAAAAAATAGGATATGCGAACTGTCGAACGAACTAGTGTTAATCTACAATGTGTATGTTCTTATGACATCAAAACTTTCGATCAATTTAAACAACACTATCCAAAAATATTTCCACAAAATATTGTTGTAAAAGATTCAGATATGCATGCTGCAGCTGAGAATGCTCGAAGAATTCGTAGTTACAGAAATATTTTTCGTGAATGCATTGTAAGTTTGTTAGTTGTGTTAATATCATATATCTATTGTATAATTTATCATATATTAGTATATATCACTTCACTTATTTCTTCAAAGTGGTTGCCTTCTACTAAAATTATTTTCATAGACAATTGTCTAAAATATTCAGTTCATCAATATTTGATAGGTAATTTTGTTCACAGAGAGTTGAAGTTACTCGTAAGCTACTAGTATTTGACCACAGATGCATTAGAAATATTTCTGGAATCTGCTGGCATCGGGTAAGTAATAGTGAGGTTAGACGCATTGTATTAGGGATTGATGATGAATCAGTTGACGAGGTTGTGAGTCTTCATCAACTGAGGTGGTTGGGCCACGGGTTGCGTATGCCTGAACACCGATTACCACAACGTGCAGTGCTAACCGGTGTTAGGGATGGTTGGAAGAAAGTTAGGGGCCATGTTGGTAGATGCAGACTACTTGGTTAGGGTTTGCGTGACTATCGTAACCAATCGTTGGAGACTCTTGGTGACGTGGCTCAGAATCGATCACAATGGCGTAGGTGCATACACTCTGTCTTCCCTTAAACTGTGAGATTAAAATCGCTTCATATCTTTGTTTCTACTAATTCTTTCTTCATTTACTATGTCCTTATATGCAAACTTTCTTTCATATATTACAACCACTGAATGAACTACTATGAATCCGGTGTTCATGTTGTTTTGCTAATGATGTATGGCAACTTGGACCAATGCATATATATGCTTGGTACTATGTTGTAGCTGACTGACTGACTTATTCACAGAGAAAATAATCTTTCATGTGCTTCTTGGTTATTTATTTATTTAAACACATAAACATTGATACAAGGAGGTACCAAATAGATATGCGCCACATCAATCATTCGATTTATGTGAGGGCTGGGATACTGTTCGGGTGCCCAGACCGAAGCAGGTGGTTTTCTTAGGGAACTACACTCGGAGCCTTTGGCCTAAAGGTCTGATCCACAAGGCAGTGGAACATCGTGAGGAGATGCATTCCCATGGTAGTCGGTGACCAGCGATTGGTTCATACGCCATTTATTCCCGCAGGATACTGGAACCCAT
This sequence comes from Schistosoma bovis, assembly GCA_944470425.2. Classification (NCBI taxonomy): domain Eukaryota; kingdom Metazoa; phylum Platyhelminthes; class Trematoda; order Strigeidida; family Schistosomatidae; genus Schistosoma; species Schistosoma bovis. The sequence continues at coordinate 4,353,890 of OX103959.1, read as the reverse complement.
GTACACCAGTGGTTTGGAATCAGGGTTTTCCAGCTGTCCTAGGTGGATCCTCCGTATCCACCAACCTGGTTAAAACACCGGACACAACATCACCGTTATTCTGTCACTTCATTATTGTATATTCTATTCGTGTCATTTTATAATTCATTTATTTATTCGTTTTATTCTTTTTTCTGTTTTTATATGTTGTGATCAATAAATAGAATATATTGAAGTTGTTCACTTTACCGAGTGAGACCATCGCAGCGAAACGAGCGTTTGCAATGAAAGCAGCCAAAGCCAGAAGTTTTAATAATACCAATAATGCTAAAGTGTCATCATCACCAACACGATCACCCCCACCGTCGACGACAACACCAACTGAATCATCTCATTTGGACAAACCAACTCTGCAATCTTCTGCCATAAAAGAGGAAAATAAGGATAAAGAGGAACTAGTTAATTCGTCAATGGATACTAGTCTTCCTGCTCCTCCGGCTACCGTTGCAGTCATCACTACTCAATCCGAATGAATGGTATACATGAAAACTGTTCATCAAGCAGACATGAAATTTCTCTCTCTGAGTCTCGCTTGTCTTTTTGTAATGTGTTGAATGGACAGTAAACTTATACCTGTGCATTTATGTTATTCACACTGCTAAATTGATTATTCCTAGCGTTTGTGGCAATAATAATTATTATGGTTATTAATATAATTGCTAATGTGTCTAGCACAACATGTGACGGGCTGATACTGATACACAGTATGTTACGCGCTAACCCCCTCCCAATCGACTACTTGAGCGAGAACACAAGAGTGAGTGAAAGAGTGTATTTAGCTACCGAATGAAATGCAAAAATACTCGTTCGTATATATATATATATATATATATATATATACTATAGTCCCTAGGAAATTGGTCCATTTTTTAGTCAATGAAATGCACTTGCCCGTTAAGTGAATTCTGATTTCCATCGATTGATCTTCTCATTAGGTTACTTCTGGTTGTCTCTCCATATAATCTCTCCTTACTCAAAAATAAGTCTTGCCTCTTGGATTTAACTGAAGGAGTTGAAAGAAATGTCGTTTTCTTGAAGTCTGGCCATCACTTCTTCCACCCTAATCCTGGTGGTCCAAACTGGCTATATCAATTAAATAATCTAGTAGCAATTCGAGCTATGAGGTTCTTTATCCGAATTTAATCGTCTAACACATGTGTGGTTTATATGTCATCCATTAGGAAACTGATGTTCAATTCTCTTCACCTTGGTTTTATAACCTCGTTTTCTTTGTGGATATGAAGTCGGTATATTTCTATTTTTCAGCTTCATCACGGTTGATAATCCATTATCTTTAGAGAGGCTAGAGTAGGAGAGATAAAAAAATTGTTAAGGAGAGCCGTAATTTTCTTTTTCACAGTATTATTCATAGTGGTTGTTATTGTAAGCCACCTACCTGACGCCAGTCAATCTAAATCCTGATGAAACATTAGACATATTGTAAACAGCGGATTGAATATGTGATGAATTTGGTACTGCATAGATCGATATAGGTCTAACGTTGTTTCAATATTCGATCAGTGAGATCGACAAATAATTACATTCTATGCTGATAAAACCTTATAGTTAATCATCTGAGTATACACGAAAGTAGGCAATAGCGTTGTAAGATGTTAAGCTTAAAATAACCGTGAATTTGACATTTATTGACATCCTCTACAAGTTAGTCTGTACATGAATGAAAAGAATGATCTATGAATTTGTTAAAATGATGATAGATTACCTGTCTTTTCTAAACCTTTACAAGGACTGAAATACATTTCTCTAAGTCCCCCGCGTAGATCTCAGTTAGGGTTAAGATTTTCATTTGTGAATTTCTTACTGAAAACCTATGAATCACGTGAAAATAGATTGATGACTTACTTTCATAAATAGACAAGGTATTGGCTAATCCTGACCTTAAGTCCATCAGAGTGTTTGTGAAGTTAACTGATTTGCCCAAGATCATTAGTTTAGTGAATTCAATTTGTCACATTTGCCGAATATGAAATTGATACACACTAAACATCAAGACATCTTAATTTGTACATGCCTAGGTAATTCATGTTACAATACTGGGTAATAGGTTTATAAACGGTCAAAAATAACACCAGTCAGTGAGTTATTAAGAAATAAACTGACTAAATAGAAGGTAAACATTTCAATAGTTGAATTCATGAGTCTAGAGGTTAAGCGCGCGAGACTGAGGGTCCTTGGTTCGAGTCCCGCGTATGGGATCGTGGATGCACACTGCTGAGAAGTCCCGTACTAGGATGAGACGGTCGTCCAGTGGTCTAGCTTGGATCGACTCATGAATTCAACTATTAAAATATAAACATTTGTTGACTTTCAGTAGAATCGGTTTTATACTTCTATGGTAGTAAGCGCATTGAATATCGTCATCCTATTAGCCTTAGCTGCTGTGGTGTAGACAATTAATCAACTAACATGAAAGTATATGTTAATTTAAGCGACTGTATGTCCGTACATCGATCTTTGTCTATCCTCTTCCTATTGGTTATAAAATACAGATAGTCAATCAATGACCATAATTGATTGACATTCATAAAGTACACACATTTGAGCATTTTTACTCACACGCACATGTACACACGCATTCAGTTCTCAGTGTGATTGGTTGCCTCTCTCTCTCTCGTGCTTGTGGTTTTTATTGATTATTAGCAAGACACTGTTCGAATAACGGCTGTTCTGGTTATTGAATATTTATTCTCAAATAAATTCATATTCCTACGGTGTATGCTACTTATGTTTGTCGACATAAGAGTAGTGTGTAACACCAATAGGAAATGGAAAACTTGATAGCAGAATTATTATTATTATTATTATCAGCTTTATTCAATATTATATTTTTGGTACAATATAGAATTCTCAGCGTAAAGTATTTCAACAAGTTTCCGTTTCTTTCTTCTTGGTCGGTCCTGGCTATAAATATTGAGTAATTGCCAGTTAGATGTTAGCAGTTCACTAAATGAACATCTGAATAATGTGCATTCTTTCCGTTGTACATTGCCAGCAACCACATTGTCTCTTATTGAGTTTTTTGTAACTTTGACAACGAAAGGTTGTACACTTTTCAGAAATGCACCAGCATAGGTTATGCGATTAATAAACATAGTGATATATTAAAACAAACAAAAATAGATAACTTGTTGAAATATCTAGATGGCAGGAACAGGTAGCCCAGATGATCAAGCAGGCCGCCCTTGCCTAAGTCTGTGGGGGTCAACTTGAAAAAAACAGAAAGTAAATATGAATTAAAAGAATCATACAGTATGTGAAGGAGAAATGATGGAAATTTGTCAAATGGAGTATTTGATGTATGGTTCTTATATTTTGCCAAGAGATTCTATAATTTTGTACATTTGATTACCCCCACCTATGTTCTTGTTCGTTACAGTGAATTAACGGGATATCATAGAACTAGGGTCAAATGGAAAGGAATTAGCCTCTACGTTTGTACATTTTTTGTTTAGTCACCTATTTCTAACAAAGGCTATTATTAAAATTTCTCTCTTTTTGAAATACTTATCCACGAGCCCACTGCTGGTGAAACTCACGACATTTAAGCTTCTCTGAAATTATTCAGAATTCAGTACATTAGTAGTGCTTGGGACACAGGTTTTTGAGAGTCTTAATAATAAATAGTTCTCGTGAAATTCATTGTGTAACTACCCTCTTACAGAGTGAATTTACTGTCTATTGTGGTGTACAATGAAACATATTGCTTGCCAATCTCATATATACATTAGACATTTTTCTATGATAAAACCTAAAAGTCACTCTTTCCAGTGACATGTGCTTTATTTCAAATGATTAAAACAAGAATGAATCAATCAAACCGACCTTAGAGCTTTGGTTGTGCAACTCAAAAGTGCATGGATTTCATCAGTTAAAGTGTACTATAAAAATTGCTAATAAATTTCTAAGTTCTTTCGAAAGCATCCAATTCTTGTCATTATAAAGTAAACAGTGATAACGTCTAACACTTCACATAACACAGATCAATTAGTGACGTTCAGTTTTAGTTCAAAGAAATCGTAGTGTTAGGAGTCAATTGTTGAGGTAATGTAGTAAGACTTAATGACGACAATTTCAATGTAATAAACGATTAATTAGAATGTTCATCTTGAGCAGTGAAATTCGTTTATACTTGCAGTAACAAGGTGTTGTTTGGAAGTAGTTGACAGGAAACCCTAAACCTAGGTTTCATGTACCTTCCCGACAGGTGCCAAACACCTAAAGTTAAGATTATCCAGTGAGGGTTAGATTGAGGTACAATAAAAAACACCATTAATCACTAAACCATCAAAACCTTGTGAATATAGAAGAAATATCGATCAACATTTAGCAGGGTGATGACAATATGATTTCATATAGATAGCTTTTAATATCCAGTCGATAATACTCAAAGAGATCGGTAGTTTCGAAATAATGATATTCTACGAAACACTACTACCACTATTCTATAAAACACTTTAGTATATGCAGTAATGAGGCGTGAGTTAAACGACGCACGAATTCACATAATCTACAGCCACTTGACATTAAATTTTATCTAAATGTAACTAATGAATAGAGAATTTTAATGACGAACCAAAATGTCAGTTTGAATAATTTCGACAAGTACTTCCATTACTACTTATCTACACGATTTGAGTAATATGAATTTCTCGATTAATGAGAATGAGTGCTATTTTCGCATCAAATATTATGCCTTGGATGACATTGCGTGTGATATTACAATTAAATTAAGTAAACCATAAGATGCCCCAGAATTATACGATGATTTAAATTCAGACATCACTTGGACTCTGTACTACCATTCCTAACTCTGCCAAGTTCACCTTATTTATTTATTTTCTTTGAACACATATATATTGGTACAGGAGTGCGCCAAAGATATATGCGCCACACAAAACAATGAGAATTTAAGAAGGAGAAAAGAAAAAAAGTAAGGAACGTAAAAAAAGCAATAACGAAGAGATTGGTGTAAGGAAGTGTAATAATGGTAATAGTGGAGGAACAGAAAGGTACAATCAGAAGAAATCTTTCAGTTAAGGAAGATACAACCACTTTTTACGAAGATAGTAAAAGAAGGTTACAGCAGGATCGCCACTGGCTTCTATTATGAGCCATATCTGATAACGTCTCTAGCCACTGTGTAGCACCATCTCTCGGACCCCAATCAGGGAGTCGTGAAGGACAAACACAAGTCAGCCCTTTGCATCTTTCTTTCATACCACGATGCTATGTCATACACTGACAACCTCTCCGCTTTTTCTAACCAGTCCCAGAGTCGGCAAATAATGCACGATGCGGAATTATCTGGGACGACATTCATAGAACATGTCCAAGCCACCGAAGTCGGTGTTTCAATATGGTGACACCAATTGCATTATCGTCTCTGTGTTCGAACACACGATGCCGAACCTCTGCATTACTGACATGGTGTTGCCACTGGATGCCAGCAATCCTTCGGAGACAACGATGATCAAACACAGATAGTCGTCTAACGTCCTCAGGGTCTCCGGATAAACGCACGTAAAGCTTTTTGAAGCGACAGGTGGAGAGAGAATTTGTAGTACTTAACCAGAGTCTTGAATACGGGTCTCGGATATATAGCAAACATCAATATTAATACTTTCGAAAGACATAGCCAGCCCTATCTGTTGTCCGACCAGCATAAATGTGCGAACGTTGAAGGCAGCCAGTTTGAATGGTGCATGTGGTTTCAGAAAAACTGCTTCAGTACTCATATTCGGTGGTAACATACAATTTTCAACCGGACAGTGACTCGAGAACGTTTAGATACGGTCGAATTTCCACTAAAGACGAGCTGCTGTATAAGTCGAAAAAAATAAGTATAGACAGAGTAGGAATAAAAGAGGGTGAATAATGATGTAGTAAATAACGATAATAATAATAGTAATAATAATAATAATAATTTGAATCATTTGATTGTTAGTTGAAGCAAGAAAATTAGTTTCCATAATCATCGACAGTACAGTTCATCATTTGTGTGTGGGCTGTGATACTGCCCGGGTGCCCAAACCGAAGCAGGTGGTTTTCTTAAGGGGCCACTCCCCGAGCCTTTGACCTAAAGGTCTAACCCACAAGGCAGTGGAGCATCGTAAGGAGATGTAGTCCCATGGTAACCGGTGACCAGCGATTGATTCATACGCCATTTGTTCCCGCAGGATACTGGAGCCCATGTACACGATTGGTTTGGAATCCGGTTAAAGCACCGGACATTCGCTTTTCGTCCTCTCATTTTCATAAACAACACCCCCGCCAAGAGGAAGCAGTGAGTAGGACTTCCCTTTGCAGAAGCTGTATACGCGTGGCCGTGTGAGAGTACTTCGAGAGGGAGGGCGAACCCACCTCGCCCCCGGCCATACCAGGGCATTCGGGGGCCACCTACCATATGGGAGTATTCAAGTCAGCTTGTCTATTCATAAATACACAGGTGGAATACAATTTCTCATAAAGTAGTGATCTCTCCCTCTATCTAGCTGGAATAGTCAAGAGTTGCGAATATGAATAGTAGGTAAACTAAAAAACCTTGTTTCTGGTTAATGCTGTCTATGTTCATATCTTCATAGTAGCCCTCGCGAGGCAGAAGCTCTTAGGTTGGATGTTCTATTGTAGGGTTGTGGATGCGCACTTTTAAGGATTACCATACTTGGACGAAGCAGCCATCCAGTGCTTTCAGGTCTCCAATGCTGGTCGAACTTAAGTCGGTCCATGGTTTCAATGAATTTCATATAGTGAGTTAGTGATATATGGGGCAAACCTGGATAAAACCGCATGTTGATACAGGATCAGATAGATCAAGTGGTGTCACAAGGACAATTTGTAAGTGATAAATCAAAATGTAGGACCTAGTATGAATGAGTAAGTAGTTTGTCTGTGTTAGGTCATCACCAATATATCCTGTTCTAAACCACTCCAGCAACATATGTGAATGATTTCTAAATACACCTACTAGAATTTTATAATAAAACTTCTCATCCATCTCTCAGATAATGAGCTAGTCAGGTGTCATGTATTACTCAGTGAATCGGACTGATAGATCATAACAGTATTCTGGTGAAGGAAAAAAAATCAAATAAATTTTACATTTTGATCACCGACCCGGTATACAATATCTTAGATTTCTAACTCCAGTCAATTAGCGTTATTGCACTGTCATATCCCAATGTCATTGACATGTAACTACATCACATCCGACATGACTGACTGACTTACCCTAGCCAAAAATTTTCAGCAGAACTCCAGTAGTTCAACCCTATCGGGTGTGAGGCAATTATCCATCGATGACACAAAGATGGCTGTACAAAATTACGAATTCATTAAAGTTAAACATGAAATCTACAAGATGCCTGGGCAACGATACAAAGGTCAAATGCTCACTACAAGACTTGGATTTCATAGGTTCGATCAGGATTTAGATCATAGTTGTGTGCTCCTCAGAACTCCCCTACAAGAACGAAACATTTATCCATTAATTCTAATTAAGATTGGTTGATGAAATAAAACTATTTTCTTGAAAATAAGATTAACAAAATAAGTATGATAATCTTTGTCATTATTACATGAAACAGAAATGTGGGCATAAGTGTATCTTGAAACCTTGAATATATATAACATTCGTAAGATGTCAGTGATTTCAAACTATGTGCCAAATTACAAATATGATCAAGTTTATCTATACTACATAAAAGTCTCATTTACTGTTGGGGACAATAGATCCTCAAAACTCATATCTTGTAATTTTATCTAATCGATTAACTTATCGAATAAATATTTGAATGGCAGTCAATTGATGAACTTATCGATTAAATGTTTGATTATCAGTCGATTGATGAACTTATTGAATAATGTTTAAAAAATTTCCATGACAATATCGATTATAAATATTTGTATAAATACAGTTGATTTGTGTGTCTGATTGATCTGACCTGGTATCTGCTGGTTGCCTGTAGAATACACATTTACGTCTTATCAAGACTTCTTGATCGAGTTAACTGAGTCGGGGACAACGGACCAGAATAGTTTATCGAGTCGCTGAGTCTTTGATCCTTCGTTTCGTTTCGAATAAGCCGAATCAGTAGTAGCATTCAAGCTTAACGAACCTAACATTTACCAAGTATATGTTTCTATCATCAATATTAGGTTATACTTAATCTAATTTGTGTTGGCTAAATTACCTTCTTGTTGATAATACGTTGGAGTTCGAATTGAAAGATAATGAGTTTGAAACCTGGAGTGGGAATCAACTCTGTGGTTGACATACATTGAATTGACCAATTCGAAATAAAATAAAACAAGCATCTTGGATTTCACTGCTAACCAAATTCCATCAGTTCTTTACAGTTTTGATGTATAAAACCATAGAGTCATGTTCCAATCTTCAACTTAATATTACAAATGGATTATTTTAATTATTCATTTACCATTTAACAAACGTTAGTTCTTCCAAAGGTAATGAACAATTAATAAAATGAAAATAAGAAGTAAATAATCAGATGTATTCAATTATACCTATTACTTTTCATACAGTAGATATAGAGTCACTATCAGTGAATCTATGACACATCTTATTCTGTTGAACACTTGTCGTCTGTATTTATTTGTGTTCTTCTGTTTGATAAAGTTAATTTAAAAAAGAACAGACATATATATAGTTATAGGAATAAGTACATACACACGTCTAAGGACCGGAGTCAGGCAAGGCTGTCTACTCTCTCCCTTCCTCTTTCTTCTGGTGGTCGACTGGATTATGAAGACCTCGACATCTGAGGTAAAACACGGAATGCAATAGACAGCTCAGAACCAATTGGACGATTTGGACTTCGCAGATGACCTAGCCCTCCTATCGCATACACACGAACAAATGCCGATAAAGACATCCAGTGTAGCAGCAGTCTCTGCATCAGTAGGCCTCAATATGCACAAGGGGAAAACCAAGGTCCTCAAACTCAAAACGGAGAACAGCAATCCAATCACTCTTGATGGTGAAACTCTGGAAGATGTGGAATCCTTCACATACCTGGGAAGCATCATCGATGAACAAGGAGGTTCAGATGCAGACGTAAGGGCGAGGATTGGCAAGGCAGGGGCCGCATTCCTACAATTGAAGAACATATGGAACTCAAAACAAATTTCAACCAATATCAAAGTGAGAATCTTCAATACGAATGTCAAGGCAGTTCTACTGTACGGAGCTGAAACTTGGAGAACTACAACAACCATCATCAAGAAGGTACAAGTATTTATAAATGGTTGTCTACACAAGATACTCAACATCCATTGGCCGGATACCATTAACAACAGCCTACTGTGGGAGAGAACAAACCAGTTTCCACCTGAAGAATAAATTAGGAAAAGACGTCGGAAGTGGATAGCACATACATACACCAAACTGCATCATGAGGCAAGCGCCAACTTGGAATCATGAAGGGAAACGGAAATGATGAAGGCTGAAGAACACACTACGTCAGGAAATAGAATCAGATATGAAAAGGATGAATAACAATTGGAAAGATCTGGAAAGGATTGCCTAGGACAGTGTTGGATGGAGAATGCTGGTGAGCGGCCTATGCTCCTTCACGAGGAGTAACAGGCTTAAGTAAGTAATATTATTGATGTGTGGTTGAAAATGATAATGATTGGTTGTTTGTTTAATCAGACTTTCCGATAGTCTGATAGGAGTTAGATGACTTATATATTATCCTATCCTTACAATTATTGGATTGTGTCGGAGTGATATCAGTTTTTGGTATGGAAATAATATTTACGTTCTAGTCAGGCTAATCATCACATGTTCTTGATCTGAATTGTGTTGAAGTCCTGTAGAAAGAATAGACACTAGTAGGGAATCTAATGTACATATATATATATTTATCTAAGGTAAAGTGACGTCCCATTCGTCAAGGCCAAGTAAAACCAACCGTTATCACAATTATAAAAAAAACATCAGCAAAGATTGTTGTAAAACGTTTTGTTGATCAGAGAAAATGTTGTTGTTGATTCTTATTTTGTTTTCTTTGTAAAGTTAAATAAACAATCGTGAAATTTGATTTTTGTTGATTGTTAGGTGTAAACAAAGTGTTAATATTTACATTATATTAACCTTCTATTATTAGTGTTCTGTTATGTCATCATTGTCTTTTCATTGTTTATGTCTTATCATGTAATCAATACTTAAAATTTTGTGTAAATATATATCTAAATGTATCCTGGAGATTATGGTTCACACTAACAAGGATGTTAGTAGAAGGGAGTATGAAACAATGCACGCTTAAAAAGGGTGTACAATAATAAGGGTGGATATCGAAAGGCCGACCATTAAAAAGGTGTGTGTTGATAAAGATGAACATAGAAAGTTACTTACTTACCTATGCCTGTTACCTATCGTCTAGGAACATAGGCCACCCACCACCCTTTCCAATTCTTTCCAGTTGTTATTCATCATTTTCATATCTGATTCTATTTCCCAACGTAATGTATTTTTTGACCTTCCTACTTTCCGTTCCCCTTCAGGATTCCAAGTTAGCGCTTACCTTGTGATGTAGTTTGATGATTTCCGTAATGCATGTCCTATTCACTTCCAACGTCTTTTCCTAATTTTGTCTTCAAATGGAAGCTGGTCTGTCCTCTCCTATAGTAGGGTGTTTCTGGTGATTTTCGGCCAATGGACATTGAGTATCTGGCGTAGAAAATTTTTTATACATGAATGTACTTTTTTGGTGATGGTCGTTGTAGTTCTCCAAGTTTCATCTCCATACAGTATAGGACTGTCTTGATGTTCGTATTGAAGGTTCTTACTTCGATATTGGTTGAACATAGAAAGGAGAAATAAAAATTTCATTAGTGTATGCGTCTTCGATCCGACCTTTGTCCCTCTGTTTTATGACGAATCAAAGAAGTCGTTATCTTAACGTCTAATGAGATGTCTTATTCTCATTATTCATTCTCAATCCAGGAGATTGGATCGACGGGCAAAACACTTTAGGGATCAGTTAACTGGCCTTAAGCCACACTTCGGTTTCCCACGATCTCCACTCAACCTGAATGGTAAGTTGATGTAAATCCTGCAACTTTTTACAAAGTTGAAAAAGCCATAGGAAATCTGAAGCGAGGGGGAGCAGCAGGCCCTGACAGGTTTACCTTTGAGATTTTTAAGGATGGCGGTTCAGTCTTAGCAGCGAGATTGACTGAGATCTTAGGCAGGATCTGGGAACTGAACGCAATCCCATCTGACTGATCTCAATCACTGATTGTGTCAGTCTATAATAAAGGACAAAAGTCATCCTGTGACAATCACAGAGGAATCAGTTTGACCAATATAGTGTCTAAAATATTAGCTTCAATAATACTTCGACGTCTAACCAATGCTCGTGAATTGCAGATTAGGGAAAGCCAGGCCGGTTTTCGACCTGGACGTGGTTGTATAGACCATATATTCACACTACGTCAGGTCCTAGAACATAGACACACATTCAGACATCCCACAATAGTGGTATTTCTCGACCTTAAGGCGGCATTCGATCGTGAGGTTCTATGGTAATGTTTGTTTCTGATCCTTTATATAATAGATCAAGTTTCAACAATTCATCTTTAACAAAGGGCGGCCCAATTGAATATCTGGGGTGACTGTCCCTACCATCTAGATATTTCGACAAGTTATCTGTTTCTTTATTTGTTCTAACATATCATTATGTCAATTAATTGCATAACCTATTCAAGTGTGTTTGTGAAAAGTTTACGACCTTTCGCTGTACAAATTACAAAAAAGTACAATCAGAGACATTGTGGTGGATGTCAATATGCATCGAAAAGAATGTACATTATTCAAATGTCTATTCCTGAACTGCTAACATTTAACTGGCGGTCACCCAACATTTACCATCTGGATCGACCAAGTAATAGGAAACGGAAACTTGTTGAAACATTTTGTGCTGAGAATTCTATATTGTACCAAAATTATAATATCGAATAAAACCACTAATAGTAATAATAATAATAATAATAATAATAATAATAATAATAATAATAACAGTAGTAAGAATAATAATGGTCATAATAGTAGTAGTAGTAGTGTGGTGTGTGCCACTTATATTGACATAAGTAGTATATAACAATAGTCAGGATTAGAATATCTGGCAGAAGAAGGTAGAGAAGGAAAGAACGGGAACAGAAAACGATTGATATGAAAATGCAAAAAAAGAAGTCTGAGATGATTGACTGATAAATGCGAAAGGAACAGTCAAGTTTAAGACAACTGATTGATATTTTTCCAATTACGTATTCACTGTATAGTTCTCAGATTTTACTAAGATGTGCTGTAGTTTTGTATCCAAATGCATTCGATCATCAGTATAGGGTTGTGGAGATTATTAAGTTTTTGATTGAGATCATGGACCGATTGATGTTAGAGCACCATTGAAAACCTAGAAGCACTGGATGGCCGTTTCATCCTATTGTGAGACTCTTCAGCAGTGTGCAATCGCGATCCTACCCACGTGATTCGAACCCAGAATCTTCGGTGTCGCGCGCGAATACTTAACCTCTAGACCACTGAGTCGGCATCCAACGGTGTTATTGTCTAACCTCAACTAATCCACCCACTTGCGAGACCATCTTCTATAGTAATGAGGTAGATACCTGTCTCTACCCGACATAGATTAGCTCCATTGGTCACAGCTCCTTACTAGAACTCCGAGAATTCCCTCACGAAGTTAGTCCCTAGTGAGCACATGATTATTATCATTATAGGGTTGTAAAGATTATCAAGTTTTTGACTGAGATCATTAACCGATTGACGAAAAGGCCATCCAGTGCTTCCATGTTTTAAATGGTGGTCTAACATCAATCGTTTCATAATCTCAGTCAAAAACATCCGACTATCCCCACTTGTGTTTCCGTCCACTACAGTAGTATTAATGATAATAATAATAATATTAATAATAGCAGTAATACTGTAGTGAACAAGAACAAGAACGGGAAAAACGAATGTATTTGACACGAAATTACCGAGCATCTCAATAAAATATCAATCCATCATATCAAACTTGACTGTTCCTGTTGCAAACATCAATTCATTGTCTCAGATTTCATTGTTCATTCATTTTCATACCAACTGCATTTTGTTCCTGTTCTTTCCTTACCGACCTTCTGCTGAAATACATTCTATGCCTGACCACCATCATATACTACTTATATGAATATAAGTAGCCCACACCACACCACAATACTAATAATAGTAATAGTAATCAAACTAACTATAACGGTACATTGTACAAAATGAATTCGTTCCAAGTTAAATAACATGATAATAACAATCAATGTAAATATGAACTAACATTTATTTATTCATTCATTCTTTTGTTTAATTATCCATATATATAAATATCATATTTCAATGTACTCAATATGAAATTACTTTACAAATATTATTCAATAATTAACCCTATAAATACCTTAGTAATTCATCTATTAGATATTACTTCATTATGTTGACTAAATTCATATTGATTTTTGTATCTGTATTCATAGGGATTGTGACATTAGACAGTTGTCAAGGTAAGTCCAAAAACTATTGATACATTGAAAACTTTTTTCTGTTGACAAACATTATACTTTATCAATTAGGGAACAAATAAGATGATGAGATCAGAATTAAACATTCATAATGATTATGACTTTTTAGATAGACTTAAAATACATAATATAATGATGTACTGACATTGTGATGTGGGTTACTTATATCCATATAAGTAGTATATGATAGTGGTCAGGCATAGAAGATATTTCAGTAGAAGGTCGAGAAGGAAAGAACGGGAACGGAAAGCAATTAATATAAAAACGCTGGAAAAATGAAATCAGAGACGATGGATTGATATTTTGCAAATTAACTATTTACTATATGGTTCTCAGATTTTAGTGAGATGCTCTGTAATTTCGTGTTAGATACATTCGATTTTCCCCACTCCTGCTCTTCTTCATTACAGCGCAACTAGGTATCATTTCAATGTCTATAAAGTACTTAGTACTATATGGGTTGAAGTTTATTAATAATATTCCTACTGTTATAGAATGGTTATAAAATTATTCGTTTTGTTATCCATCTATTTGTTTTGAATTCAAACAGATAAATAGTATAAATAAGTATATTTGTAATATCCAAATAAGTAGAAAAATTAGATTTTCTGACGTTTCGTAACTTAGTTTAAGTCACCTCTTCAGAGTAAATAACTAACCGAATCAAAATTAATTCAGGTACAATGGAACAGTACGAGAATATTAAGTGCGATCAATAAAAAAAACCCAGGTCTGAACAAGTCAATGTCATGTCATTTCACTCAAAGTGATTCATAAGTGACATGTATGTAAATTTGTGTGTATGTATGTCTGCATTGTTAAGGATGAAAAATGTGTGACCCTGATAGTGAGAAAGGATAGAGTTTAATTTGTAAGATAATAGTGTGAATTGTGAATAATATCAGAGTAGCTGGATAGTGGTTGGAGGTAGCTGACAGGAGATCCTGAACCCGGGTTTCGTGCTGCTTGGCACTCGTCAACAAGGTGTACCTGTAATCTTGAGGGAACTGGTGCTCCCTGGCGGATTCGATCCCGTGTCACCTAGCTTCACAGTCAGAGACGTTACCACTGAGCCATCCGAGCCGCGACCGACCTCCTGTAGGACCGAGATGTAATCACAATTGGTTGATCACTGGGTGGTGACCAATATCATGTGTGTCAAGTCCTTATTAACGCAGATCGAATGCTATCGACCATGTTGCAATGTGGCCATCAGTCTAGGTGACTCGACACTGCGGGCACTATTGTGAAGTTAGATGGTAGTTGGAGGTAGTCGACAGGACTAGCTGGTTAGGATAGATAGTCCAAGTAGGATGTATGGTAAGGCTTTCTTTTCTATTGAGAGAAGTAGGATTAAGTATTATATAGATTGCAATATTTTGATATTTTTGAAATCAATTTGGTGGTCGTTGAAAATAGTATATTTAGCTCCAAAATAACAAACATACTTCAAAGCTTAGAACATAGTTAATGAGAGATTAGGGATTCAAGTGTAAGACCAATGATCCTGAACACTATTCCGGGTTGTATGGTCGTGGATGAGTACTTCTGAGGATACCCATACAATGTTAAGACAGTTGTCTGGTGTTTACAATTTTTCAGCAGTTAATTAAGTTAGATAATCGTGTGATTTTAATGAAATTTAATAGTTACGACAACTCAGTAGACTATACCATGAAATGCCCTCAGAATTTGACTATCTGTCTTATAAATTAGTGAGTTACTTTCAACTTGATTGTTACCATCATTTGAATATATTTTTATGGACTCACTTGGTATTGTTTACTTGAATCTTCCCATTGATGTTTAAAAACTGCAATTGATCAGTTTCTTATTGACATATGTGTATACTGTGCTTGTTGCTTGCAGTGGAATCCAGGACGCAAGTTCCATAGTGAACATCAACTCTGAGATCCAAGTACATTCGACTGACGAGTCCCGAATAGGAAAAACGCGTGTTCTGAACTCCATGGCTAGCCACCAACCATCTTTGCTTATAATGCTTGTGAATTGAGGCAATATTGAGACAATCCTTACAGGATGTACATATGCTAGTAAGAAACTGATCAATTACGGTTCTAAACATCCATGGGAAGATTCAAACAACCAATACAAAATGAATTTAAACTTCACTCCATTGCATAAGCTAGTGGCTATCAGGACTGAGTAGCTAAGTGGATAACGAGATGGCATTTGAAGCGAATGGTAATGGTTTCGAGTCCCAGAGTGAACGTCAACTCTGGACGAAACCGGTGTCGTAAATTCCATGGCTAGCCACTATTGATCTTTGCATGTTATTTTTATGAATACTGTATTTGTTATATGAAAATTTACCAGCGTATTAACTTCTTATTGACAACTATTTTGTTTTTCACATGATATTGGAATACATTTATAATTTACATACGTTTTTATGTGTAGGTCAAAGAGATGCACCGAGGTATTTCCAGTGAGTAGAATGTTTGGGTTCTATTTATTTAAATGATTTATTGAAATTTCTTCTGTAAATAATTGTTATTATACGCTAACATTTACTTATTTCATCAAATAGGTGTCTTGCTTAAAGCTTTTTCTTTTGTGATTCAAATTAGAGTCAGCTTGATGATGGAATAAACGCATTCAGTATGTGATTGAGATCATGAACCGATTGATGTTAGAACACCACTAAAAACATGGAAGCTCTGGACGACCGTTTCGCCCTATTGTGGGACTCCTCAGCAGTGTGCATCCATGATCTCACTCCACGGGATTCGAATCCAGGATCTCTGGTGTGGCGCGCGAACGCATAAACTCTAGACCACTGAGCCTACATCCGATGGTGTTAACGTCTAACCTCAACCAATCCACCCACTTGCGAGGCCATCTTCTATTGTACTGAGGTAGATACCTGTCTCTACCTGACACTGATTAATCAGTAATCAGTATTAAATAAATAGATAGCTCAACATTTAAGTGTAGGATACATGGTTCATGGGTTAATTAATGCGATTCTAAATATATATGACTGAAGTTTACGTATTAAGTCAAGTGAACTTGTTTGTCATTTATATTTGATGGTCATTTAATAAAGCAATTTAAACACACACACACACACTGAACTAAAAATCTTCTCCACCATCTCAAAACACACATTGTGTACTACAGTGTTTATGGGTAATTGAAATGATTGTATAATAAAAGGAAGCTCTCTTTTCTTAACAATCAGAGATTATATTTAACAATATGACTGGTAGTAGAGCCCAGGATGAAATTTTCGGTCCTATTTTGAAACTCGTTAGCCGAATGTATTTGAATTTCAGTGTTTATTTATTAGCTTAGACTATTTAAACAATTGATTGTTAAATAGGTCACAACGCTAGTAATACCTTCCACGATTAGCAAAATATCCACAAAAACCCCTTTCTAATATTAACCAGCATATGCTGAGATAGTAACTCACTGAAGACGATGGTGGACGTGTGGCTCAATTCTGTGGATTGTTTGAAGTAAGACATTAACACCGTTAGATGGTAGTCGGCTCAGTGGTCTATGGGTTAGGCGTTCTTGGGCTAGGCCGATAGGTCCTGGGTTTGAATCCCGTGGGGCGGGATCGTAGATGAGCACTGCTGAGGAGTACCACAGTAGGACGAAACAATCGTCCAGTGTTTCTAGATTTTTTGCATAATTGTCTAGATTCAATTGACTCATGATCTCAACTATTAAATTACAGTACAGTTTGAATGACATTAGAAACTTCAAGCAAAATCATTATGATTGTTTAAAGTATGATTTTTATAGTTTTTTTAAATTATTCAATTTTTATTCAAAGTAAAACCAACACTACTGTTAAACAGTAAGTTAGAAATGTTAATAACTGGATGATTCCATTGAATTCTTTATTCCAAATAATCAGTATACTTTAGTTAGTTATAGTAACTTTTCTACAGTCCATTTCGGTTACGGTTAAATGTTGGTTAAGCCCTTTTATTAACTTATTGAATAGACCATATTATTCGAACAGTAACCATTCGCGTATTTCTTTGTACTACTATGATCACTATCTTGTTTGTACAAACGTGTACTGTTGATCACATGGGAGACTCTAGCTAAAATGTTGATCGCTTAAATCTTACTCAATCAGTCATATTCATATTTCGATGTTTATATATGTACTCGAATTCTATTAATAACCCTTGCTTTGCCTTGCTATGCGTTTATTCGATTTGACTATAAGTTTACCTTTGTATTTGCTCGCATACACACACATACATTCGCCTCTCTGCTTCAAATTCGCTTGATTTGCTTATAGCTTTTTTATTTGTGCTATTCGCTAATAAATTGTAGTCACCGCTTCCTATTGCCACTGAGTTCAAACACCGTTGGAATCTATGTAGTAACGATTACAAGGGTGATTGATGGATGAAGCGAAGCCACAACACATTGACTAATATATTTACAAGAATATATATCCATATTGAAGAATATGTATTTATATACATATATAACCTCTGAAGTTGACATTACAATCAAGCATTAATGACTATAACAATATTTATGTTTCGATAAAATACAGATTGAAATGTGACCTTATTCAATTACTGAAGTAGTGACTGATTGATATCAATAAGTATGAAACTTCGATCAATTCAGTTCTATCATTCCATATTCAAACATCTTAAAAAGTTCTGAAAGAATTCTTAGTCACTTGGTTTAATGGTGACATTGTAGTATCATTGAAAGATAGCATTCAGTTTGTAGTGATATGTTGATGTACGCTACACATGTCAATAAATATAACTAGTATGTAACACTAGTTGGAATTGGAAAACCTGACAGCAGCAGCAGCAGCAGGCTAAGAAGATCGAGTTGAAGAGATTAGACTGGAATTTGGCGAATCATACAAAATGTGAAGGACAAATGATGGAAATTTGTCAAATAGAGTATTTAATGTATGGTTACCAGATTTTACCAAGAGATTTTGTAATTCGATATCAAAATACATCGATTGTCTCCAGATGAGTTCTCATTCATTACAGTATGATCATGATTGGATAACATAACATGATTCCATGTTAATTATTCACTCGTTCATTTTAATCCCACTTCTCAATGTGTATGGAAGAAGTTAGCGCTACAAAATTATTTGGACATGATACCTCAATAGTATTTGTATCAATATGATTTCAGGAGAAGTAATAAATAAATAAATAAAATTATAATAACTTAATATAAGGTACTTCTTCAAAGCAAATAAACAACTCTAAAGAAGTGGCTTACATTAAGTTACGAAACGTCAGAAATACAATTTTTCTACTCATTGAGATATAACAAACAAAATATATTTATTATAAACTTTCTATCCAATGCTCAATTTATTTGAAACTATCAACTCCAACATTGGCATTGATACCTATAAACAAGTGAAAACTGTTAGTGATAACTAGTTGACATAAGTATATAAACTTGTCTTTCAAATGGGTAAAATCCACTACTGAGCGTTGATTCACAGAATCCTACATTTTTATATTCAATTATTTTCTAACCTCAACCGATCGACGAAATTGCATGACCATCTTCCATTGTCTGAGGTTAATACTGTCTCTAACTAACACACATTAGCTCCACTGGTCATGAATTCACACTAGAACTCCGAGAATCCTCTCACGAAGCAAGTTACTAGTGCGCAGATGATGATTATTAACAGTAAATGGTTTTTGAAATTTTTAGGTTTTTGATTGACAAACAACCATCCAGTGCTTCCAAATTTTCAATGGTGATCTAACATCAATCGACTCTTGATTTCAATCATAAACTTAACAATCTCCACATTCCTATACTGTCAAATTCTAATTCTTGATTTTAGCCTGGTTTTAATTTTATTACAATGATAATTATAGGAACGATTACATAGTAACATAAAGATTTATCTTTTAAAATATCAATCACTTGGATAAATAATGACTAAATTAGTTCAAGCATAAACGATACAACCGTAGCATCACCGTAACAATTATAAATTTGCTATTGAAGAAATTTCACGGATTGAAATCATGAGTTAATTGAAGCTAGATCATCATGAAAAACCTGGAACCATTGGACGGCCGTTTCGTCCTAGTATGGAACTCCCCAACAGTGCACATCCACGACTTCGCACCCCGCGAGACCCGAACGCAGGACCTACCAGTCTCGCGCCAGGCGCTTAACCAACTAGACCACTGAGCCGACCGGCATCCAACGCTGTTAATGTCTAACTTTAACCAATCCACGAAGTTGCGCCACCGTACACCATTGTCTTCAGTGAGTTGATATCTCACAACAGACATGGTTGAAGAAATGTAAATAACATGTTAACCAGTCAGTGCGTTATATTTAAAAACAGTGTGAAAGAAGAAACTTGAGAACTTTACAGATCATATTACAATTACATTGAACAAACAAGAAGAAAACTTATATTATCGACTAAATAAACATTGAAGGATAATATTGATCATTTAATGAATTACAGATCATTAGTAGATGATTAATAATCAACCAAATTAGAAAAAATTTCATCCATATGCTTATCATGAATACATTACATGAAATCATTCTCACTGATCATTTCAGCCCAACTACTCATGATGTGCAAACGAGGTAAGTACTGTGAATTCACAAGATATTACTTTTATTACCATAACTTGTTAGTAGTATATACTAAAATGAAGAAAGACAAAAAAAACTGAAAGAAAGCAAAATAAAACGCAAAATTCAACTTAATAAAAAATAAAAACACAATGAAAAGGAAAACGAATACAGAATACAGTACAAAATCTTAGTGAAAGATTCTACACACAAACAACAATCTCATGTGCCTCATATAGATTTCCGAATACACGTTCAACTGATCACATCTCAAATTCACCGGCCAGCACCATTCAATCTGTAGCAACATGTTGCTTGCAATCACACACATCACATTGTAACTCATTCTCAATATTATTGATCATTATTATTGCTATTGTCATTACTGTCATTACTCTCATTATTCCACAAACTGTTCGATTAATGGAACATACTCATCAATTTTAATACACACTTCATTTAGGACTCACCACACCCAACAACAACAGCAGAAGCAGCAGCAAAAACAACTGCAAGGTAAGTAAAATGCATTCACACGTATCAAATATGACAGTCTTCTATTTTCATTCACTACAATAAACAATACTAAGTAATCGGTGTATATTTGAATCAATAAGAATTATCATGTCACACATTTACAACGATCAATACGATGAATCCACGAACTGTAAACGTTCAATTCACAACTACATGGAACAAGCACCAAGGTCCTCATGTCTGACAAACGAACGCATTGAGGAATATTGTTGTTAGATTTTTACAGAACGAGTGTTGATTATCAGATACCTGGAAACTGACAGACAGACAGACAGACATACAGACAGACGAACAAAATTCGTCCACACAATTCTGTCACTCATCATCAACAATCTAACACAATTCACAATGATGTTCATTCACTTGATTCATATGTGGTCATATCGTCAATTCGTCAGACGACTTCGTCCAACACATACTAATACTGTGAATGTATAACATGCAGACTATTATTTTCATGAACCCATTGCGCGTTTTCGTTTAGGCATTACCATGTGACCTCAACTCCAAGGTAAGTACACAGTTCTACATGTAATAACATGATGGTGTATTGTTCCATTTCTACTCAAATAACCATCAATCAAACAGTGTAGTTACATCAACAATAATTGATATGTTGAGAAGAAACTATTGGTTAAACAGAACTAGCTGTTCGAATTTGAACTGTGTTCAATAAACTATAAGAATTTGCAATTCTCAACATCACACAAATTAGATGTGATGTGATGTGTCAATGATGCATCAGTGAATGAGTGTCACTGAACAGACAACTATCAACAATGAAGCATAAATTTGACGGAGTTTTGTTCTCTGAGCTGGATAGAATAACACTGGAGATTTCAACATTCCGGTGAATGACTACTTCAGCGCAGATTTCCTCAACATTATCACTCCGATTCAACCATCTGACAAAATTCACGATCACCTTCAATCACTCTATTCTATATTATTTTCCACATCAAAAATTACCACATCTGTGTCGCTCGATCTGTAGTAACATCGTCAAAGCATAATATGACCCAGATGTTTAACATTTAATCGACTATTGTAGAAATCATCTCAATTTCTAACTACTAAATAATATTCTAAGATGTCGAATAGGTGATCGCAACCACATTTTGTGCTTTATTTTTGCACGGACATCTGATCGTTCACGTTGAACATTGTATATCGAATATTTACTTGTTTAGTTTCCCTGTCACATGTCGAACTATCATTCTCCTGAATTTTAACACATTTCATTCAGATATTACACTACGCCGAGGACTGCACTGTAAGTAGTTCATATTTACCTGTATTTACTTACACAATTACAACCAGTGTCGACGTTCTGATAGACAGTAGAATGTCAACCGGTCAGTGTGCTTTACTTGTTCAATGTATTGTGAAAGAGATATTTGTCAACTGGACATGCTCACACTTCAACTAAACATACATTGGAACGTACATGAGGACGGTCTCGTAGCCACTAAACACAAAAGTGGGAGCTGATGTGAAACATGCTAAATAATGCTTCTGAGATTTTTCCCATTCACATAACTACTACTACTGACATTAAATCTCGACTGAATTCAACATGTGCACGAATGGTAACATTGTTGAATATGTAACACATTAGTACTAGTGGTAGTGTATACATCCAAGTTGCAGTAAGAACGAGTAGGTAGTGATATGGATGCTATTAGGTATTGTATTGCATCATTCACTTCAAACCATCTTACACAATTCAGAGTGAATTTCCAGTCAAGTCATCCATCGGTCACATCACAATCATATTAATTGATAACACTGTTTTAATTGTGGTGAATTCACCATAGGATAGCATGAAATAATTCATGTCAATCGTTCACTCTCTCATTTCAGACACACTACTCATCCCACACGAAAAACGTAAGCATTTCTAAATAACTTGTATGTGATATATCGGTAGAATCATTACTGATGTATTTCAAATAATCGTGTTGTAAATAATTTGTGACAGTCGTATCTGTTTAGTTCACTCAATGTAACATCCCAGCTGATTGATTCCATTGTCCTCTCAATTCAACATATATAATGCGTGTGTGTTTGTATGTGATGATTACTAGTGATTTTCATAGAATAACATGAGTTCATTTCAGTCTGTTCGGTTATCGTCACCTGGTTACAATCCATAAAGTGTTAATATAAGATATGTCACAAAAATCAGCACATACTTATTCCAGTGAAATTGGTCAAATGTGAATACAGTTGAGTATGTGTTGGAGCATTGTTTGTGATCAAGTGAATGTAGTTGAGAAATATAACACTGCTCGGAAATGAATTCACCGTGTGACAGAATATCCCAGTACATGGAATGTGGTAATGAAATACTATATAGCTAAAGGATTGATTGACCATCCAGTGAATTGGATGAACACCAGTTAATGGTGATTGCGATTAACGTGAGTTGCGACTAGTCAGTTTGTAAAGAGTTCATGAATCTCGGTGAAATGAAAGCAGAGGAATTCAAATAAATGAAGTAGTCGTGTAAATGACGTAGCAACATGACGGTAATATCATCGTGATAAGACAAGAAACATTCAACACATTTTCTTCTTGAATACACAAATTTTGTTTGACAAGTTTGTTTGTCACATCTTCAGAAGATGTAAGAGGAGTAGAGTTCGATTGTTGGTTTATCACCTTTAAACATCTAGTCATGTCAACTCGATGTCTAACTGATGTTAAGTTGGTGTTTTGAAAGTTCACTACTGAAGATCAATAATCAGTGTAGACTAAGACTATGTAGAACTTGTATTGCAAACTAGTTGTTATCCACTACTTCTATTCTACCAATTTGGCCAGCTCCACTGATAGATGCATACACGTCTACACACTCAGTTGGCAATAATATGAATGTGGTAATCACAGATTTCGAATTGTAGTCGAAACACGTTGTTTCGTGTGAGATGATCAGTTTGGCTGTAACATGGACACGCCTCGATCGGTGCCGTTTCCGATTTTCGGTTTATTGTTGATGCAATGTTGTCACCGTTAAAACCAGGTCGAATGAGAGTGGGAACTCCGTCGACTGTATTTTGTTTGTCGTTTTAGTCGTAACAGTTTCAGCATTTCTCATTGAAATTTCGTGAACATTCGTTCTTCCTTAGACGTGATCTCACTCTCATTAGTTGAGCTTCCTGTGTGAGCATCTGTAGTACTATGCTCTCTGATCTGTGATATGGAGTTTTTGTAAGTTCCATGTAGTAACTATTTGGAAGAACAATGTTGAAGTGTAGATCAACTGCACTCCTTGTGTCTATTCAATAAACTGAACATCGAATGTGCCACACTGTTTACTGAATTACGATAAACATACACTGCAAATGATCTTGTTCTACACGTTGTACGAGTCCTTCGAGCTCTGATACTGGTAGAAGTGGGAGGTCAGAATTCACAGAAATATGTCTGTGGTTTGAAGAAGATGTATTTTTGTGAGCAAGGATGTTGTGTCAAGAGAAACAATCGATTCATCAGAAATGATTATCTGATTCGTTCTGTGAACAAACTGAAAACAGCTTGTTAATATACAGGATTAGCTAATCAATGACAAACCGGTTACAATCACTCCGATAGACTGTGAGTGAAATGGTTTTCATGTGAATCGGAGACGTATATGAATCCCTATTTGACCTTACATTTGTGAAATGGTGAAAACTGAGGTTCTGTAATAGTGTCACGTGTTGTTTGCACAAAATTCTCGACTGTGTTGTAGGTGACATCATGTGGCGGATGACGACGTCAACCAGTTGGATTTCAAATAATTCTTCTTCTTCTTTATCTACTTCTTGTTCTAATTCTTCTTCTTCTTCTTCTTCTTCTGGGTTTTCTCCTTCTTCTCCTATTCACACTCAAACTGCAAATATTTCAATTACTCAAATGAATTTTCCGACAGTGTTATTCTATCTTTCCTGTTGTTAAGTGTATTGACTGTGTGAGATCACAAGTGTAGCGATAGATCTCCATCACCCACTTGATACAGATTTACATTTGATGAGTTGCAAGTGAATTTCACTGAGTTTTATCATAATCCTACATGTGAATATCCCTGGGAGAGAGACCATGACTAAGCAGCATTGAAATCCTAGAACAATTTGCTCTCAATTCCTCAATCAAGTCAATCAGTCCAAATACACAGACGAAATTCGATTCATCGACCACTTTTGCAAAGACAATGATGTTCGAATTCAAATATGCAATAAGTAATTTCACTGAATCAACTTGAAACTTCATGCATAGTCTGAGATGTGTTGAAGACGTTGTATTGATCAGAGGGTCCAAACAATCGACCAATCGTTCCATTCACAAACAACAATCTCATGTGCCTCATATAGATTTCCGAATACACGTTCAACTGATCACATCTCAAATTCACCGGCCAGCACCATTCAATCTGCTGTGACATGTTGATTGCAATCACACACATCACATTGTAACTCATTCTCAATATTATTGATCATTATTATTGCTATTGTCATTACTGTCATTACTCTCATTATTCCACAAACTGTTCGATTAATGGAACATACTCATCAATTTTAATACACACTTCATTTAGGACTCACCACACCCAACAACAACAGCAGAAGAAGCAGCAAAAACAACTGCAAGGTAAGTAAAATGCATTCACACGTATCAAATATGACAGTCTTCTATTTTCATTCACTACAATAAACAATACTAAGTAATCGGTGTATATTTGAATCAATAAGAATTATCATGTCACACATTTACAACGATCAATACGATGAATCCACGAACTGTAAACGTTCAATTCACAACTACATGGAACAAGCACCAAGGTCCTCATGTCTGACAAACGAACACATTGAGGAATATTGTTGTTAGATTTTTACAGAACGAGTGTTGATTATCAGATACCTGGAAACTGACAGACAGACAGACAGACATACAGACAGACGAACAAAATTCGTCCACACAATTCTGTCACTCATCATCAACAATCTAACACAATTCACAATGATGTTCATTCACTTGATTCATATGTGGTCATATCGTCAATTCGTCAGACGACTTCGTCCAACACATACTAATACTGTGAATGTATAACATGCAGACTATTATTTTCATGAACCCATTGCGCGTTTTCGTTTAGGCATTACCATGTGACCTCAACTCCAAGGTAAGTACACAGTTCTACATGTAATAACATGATGGTGTATTGTTCCATTTCTACTCAAATAACCATCAATCAAACAGTGTAGTTACATCAACAATAATTGATATGTTGAGAAGAAACTATTGGTTAAACAGAACTAGCTGTTCGAATTTGAACTGTGTTCAATAAACTATAAGAATTTGCAATTCTCAACATCACACAAATTAGATGTGATGTGATGTGTCAATGATGCATCAGTGAATGAGTGTCACTGAACAGACAACTATCAACAATGAAGCATAAATTTGACGGAGTTTTGTTCTCTGAGCTGGATAGAATAACACTGGAGATTTCAACATTCCGGTGAATGACTACTTCAGCGCAGATTTCCTCAACATTATCACTCCGATTCAACCATCTGACAAAATTCACGATCACCTTCAATCACTCTATTCTATATTATTTTCCACATCAAAAATTACCACATCTGTGTCGCTCGATCTGTAGTAACATCGTCAAAGCATAATATGACCCAGATGTTTAACATTTAATCGACTATTGTAGAAATCATCTCAATTTCTAACTACTAAATAATATTCTAAGATGTCGAATAGGTGATCGCAACCACATTTTGTGCTTTATTTTTGCACGGACATCTGATCGTTCACGTTGAACATTGTATATCGAATATTTACTTGTTTAGTTTCCCTGTCACATGTCGAACTATCATTCTCCTGAATTTTAACACATTTCATTCAGATATTACACTACGCCGAGGACTGCACTGTAAGTAGTTCATATTTACCTGTATTTACTTACACAATTACAACCAGTGTCGACGTTCTGATAGACAGTAGAATGTCAACCGGTCAGTGTGCTTTACTTGTTCAATGTATTGTGAAAGAGATATTTGTCAACTGGACATGCTCACACTTCAACTAAACATACATTGGAACGTACATGAGGACGGTCTCGTAGCCACTAAACACAAAAGTGGGAGCTGATGTGAAACATGCTAAATAATGCTTCTGAGATTTTTCCCATTCACATAACTACTACTACTGACATTAAATCTCGACTGAATTCAACATGTGCACGAATGGTAACATTGTTGAATATGTAACACATTAGTACTAGTGGTAGTGTATACATCCAAGTTGCAGTAAGAACGAGTAGGTAGTGATATGGATGCTATTAGGTATTGTATTGCATCATCCACTTCAAACCATCTTACACAATTCAGAGTGAATCTCCAGTCAAGTCATCCATCGGTCACATCACAATCATATTAATTGATAACACTGTTTTAATTGTGGTGAATTCACCATAGGATAGCATGAAATATTTCACGTTAATTGTTTACCCGCTCATTTCAGACACACTACTCATCCCACACGAAAAACGTAAGCATTTCTAAATAACTTGTATGTGATATATCGGTAGAATCATTACTGATGTATTTCAAATAATCGTGTTGTAAATAATTTGTGACAGTCGTATCTGTTTAGTTCACTCAATGTAACATCCCAGCTGATTGATTCCATTGTCCTCTCAATTCAACATATATAATGCGTGTGTGTTTGTATGTGATGATTACTAGTGATTTTCATAGAATAACATGAGTTCATTTCAGTCTGTTCGGTTATCGTCACCTGGTTACAATCCATAAAGTGTTAATATAAGATATGTCACAAAAATCAGCACATACTTATTCCAGTGAAATTGGTCAAATATGAATACAATTGAGTATGTGTTGGAGCATTGTTTGTGATCAAGTGAATGTAGTTGAGAAATATAACACTGCTCGGAAATGAATTCACCGTGTGACAGAATATCCCAGTACATGGAATTTGGTAATGAAATACTATATAGCTAAACGATTGATTGACCATCCAGTGAATAGGATGAACACCAGTTAATGGTGATTGCGATTAACGTGAGTTGCGACTAGTCAGTTTGTAAAGAGTTCATGAATCTCGGTGAAATGAAAGCAGAGGAATTCAAATAAATGAAGTAGTCGTGTAAATGACGTAGCAACATGACGGTAATATCATCGTGATAAGATAAGAAACATTCAACACATTTTCTTCTTGAATACACAAATTTTGTTTGACAAGTTTGTTTGTCACATCTTCAGAAGATGTAAGAGGAGTAGAGTTCGATTGTTGGTTTATCACCTTTAAACATCTAGTCATGTCAACTCGATGTCCAACTGATGTTAAGTTGGTGTTTTGAAAGTTCACTACTGAAGATCAATAATCAGTGTAGACTAAGACTATGTAGAACTTGTATTGCAAACTAGTTGTTATCCACTACTTCTATTCTACCAATTTGGCCAGCTCCACTGATAGATGCATACATGTCTACACACTCAGTTGGCAATAATATGAATGTGGTAATCACAGATTTCGAATTGTAGTCGAAACACGTTGTTTCGTGTGAGATGATCAGTTTGGCTGTAACATGGACACGCCTCGATCGGTGCCGTTTCCGATTTTCGGTTTATTGTTGATGCAATGTTGTCACCGTTAAAACCAGGTCGAATGAGAGTGGGAACTCCGTCGACTGTATTTTGTTTGTCGTTTTAGTCGTAACAGTTTCAGCATTTCTCATTGAAATTTCGTGAACATTCGTTCTTCCTTAGACACGATCTCACTCTCATTAGTTGAGCTTCCTGTGTGAGTATCTGTAGTACTATGCTCTGTGATCTGTGATAAGGAGTTTTTGTAAGTTCCATGTAGTAACTATTTGGAAGAACAATGTTGAAGTGTAGATCAACTGCACTCCTTGTGTCTATTCAATAAACTGAACATCGAATGTGCCAGACTGTTTACTGAATTACGATAAACATACACTGCAAATGATCTTGTTCTACACGTTGTATGAGTCCTTCGAGCTCTGATACTGGTAGAAGTGGGAGGTCAGAATTCACAGAAAGCATGTCTGTGGTTTGAAGAAGATGTATTTTTGTGAGCAGGGATGTTATGTCAAGAGAAACAATCGATTCATCAGAAATGATTATTCGATTCGTTCTGTGAACAAACTGAAAACAGCTTGTTAATATACAGGATTAGCTAATCAATGACAAACCGGTTACAATCACTCCGATAGACTGTGAGTGAAATGGTTTTCATGTGAATCGGAGACGTATATGAATCCCTATTTGACCTTACATTTGTGAAATGGTGAAAACTGAGGTTCTGTAATAGTGTCACGTGTTGTTTGCACAAAATTCTCGACTGTGTTGTAGGTGACATCATGTGGCGGATGACGACGTCAACCAGTTGGATTTCAAATAATTCTTCTTCTTCTTTATCTACTTCTTGTTCTAATTCTTCTTCTTCTTCTTCTTCTTCTGGGTTTTCTCCTTCTTCTCCTATTCACACTCAAACTGCAAATATTTCAATTACTCAAATGAATTTTCCGACAGTGTTATTCTATCTTTCCTGTTGTTAAGTGTATTGACTGTGTGAGATCACAAGTGTAGCGATAGATCTCCATCACCCACTTGATACAGATTTACATTTGATGAGTTGCAAGTGAATTTCACTGAGTTTTATCATAATCCTACATGTGAATATCCCTGGGAGAGAGACCATGACTAAGCAGCATTGAAATCCTAGAACAATTTGCTCTCAATTCCTCAATCAAGTCAATCAGTCCAAATACACAGACGAAATTCGATTCATCGACCACTTTTGCAAAGACAATGATGTTCGAATTCAAATATGCAATAAGTAATTTCACTGAATCAACTTGAAACTTCATGCATAGTCTGAGATGTGTTGAAGACGTTGTATTGATCAGAGGGTCCAAACAATCGACCAATCGTTCCATTCACAAACAACAATCTCATGTGCCTCATATAGATTTCCGAATACACGTTCAACTGATCACATCTCAAATTCACCGGCCAGCACCATTCAATCTGCTGTGACATGTTGATTGCAATCACACACATCACATTGTAACTCATTCTCAATATTATTGATCATTATTATTGCTATTGTCATTACTGTCATTACTCTCATTATTCCACAAACTGTTCGATTAATGGAACATACTCATCAATTTTAATACACACTTCATTTAGGACTCACCACACCGCAACAACAACAGCAGCAGCAGCAGGAAAAACAACTGCAAGGTAAGTAAAATGCATTCACACGTATCAAATATGACAGTCTTCTATTTTCATTCACTACAATAAACAATACTAAGTAATCAGTGTATATTTGAATCAATAAGAATTATCATGTCACACATTTACAACGATCAATACGATGAATCCACGAACTGTAAACGTTCAATTCACAACTACATGGAACAAGCACCAAGGTCCTCATGTCTGACAAACGAACACATTGAGGAATATTGTTGTTAGATTTTTACAGAACGAGTGTTGATTATCAGATACCTGGAAACTGACAGACAGACAGACAGACATACAGACAGACGAACAAAATTCGTCCACACAATTCTGTCACTCATCATCAACAATCTAACACAATTCACAATGATGTTCATTCACTTGATTCATATGTGGTCATATCGTCAATTCGTCAGACGACTTCGTCCAACACATACTAATACTGTGAATGTATAACATGCAGACTATTATTTTCATGAACCCATTGCGCGTTTTCGTTTAGGCATTACCATGTGACCTCAACTCCAAGGTAAGTACACAGTTCTACATGTAATAACATGATGGTGTATTGTTCCATTTCTACTCAAATAACCATCAATCAAACAGTGTAGTTACATCAACAATAATTGATATGTTGAGAAGAAACTATTGGTTAAACAGAACTAGCTGTTCGAATTTGAACTGTGTTCAATAAACTATAAGAATTTGCAATTCTCAACATCACACAAATTAGATGTGATGTGATGTGTCAATGATGCATCAGTGAATGAGTGTCACTGAACAGACAACTATCAACAATGAAGCATAAATTTGACGGAGTTTTGTTCTCTGAGCTGGATAGAATAACACTGGAGATTTCAACATTCCGGTGAATGACTACTTCAGCGCAGATTTCCTCAACATTATCACTCCGATTCAACCATCTGACAAAATTCACGATCACCTTCAATCACTCTATTCTATATTATTTTCCACATCAAAAATTACCACATCTGTGTCGCTCGATCTGTAGTAACATCGTCAAAGCATAATATGACCCAGATGTTTAACATTTAATCGACTATTGTAGAAATCATCTCAATTTCTAACTACTAAATAATATTCTAAGATGTCGAATAGGTGATCGCAACCACATTTTGTGCTTTATTTTTGCACGGACATCTGATCGTTCACGTTGAACATTGTATATCGAATATTTACTTGTTTAGTTTCCCTGTCACATGTCGAACTATCATTCTCCTGAATTTTAACACATTTCATTCAGATATTACACTACGCCGAGGACTGCACTGTAAGTAGTTCATATTTACCTGTATTTACTTACACAATTACAACCAGTGTCGACGTTCTGATAGACAGTAGAATGTCAACCGGTCAGTGTGCTTTACTTGTTCAATGTATTGTGAAAGAGATATTTGTCAACTGGACATGCTCACACTTCAACTAAACATACATTGGAACGTACATGAGGACGGTCTCGTAGCCACTAAACACAAAAGTGGGAGCTGATGTGAAACATGCTAAATAATGCTTCTGAGATTTTTCCCATTCACATAACTACTACTACTGACATTAAATCTCGACTGAATTCAACATGTGCACGAATGGTAACATTGTTGAATATGTAACACATTAGTACTAGTGGTAGTGTATACATCCAAGTTGCAGTAAGAACGAGTAGGTAGTGATATGGATGCTATTAGGTATTGTATTGCATCATTCACTTCAAACCATCTTACACAATTCAGAGTGAATTTCCAGTCAAGTCATCCATCGGTCACATCACAACCATATCGATTGATAACACTGTTTTAATTGTGGTGAATTCACCATAGGATAGCATGAAATAATTCATGTCAATCGTTCACTCTCTCATTTCAGACACACTGTTCATCCCACACGAAAAACGTAAGCATTTCTAAATAACTTGTATGTGATATATCGGTAGGATCTGTACTGATGTATTTCAAATAATCGTGTTGTAAATAATTTGTGACAGTCGTATCTGTTTAGTTCACTCAATGTAACATCCCAGCTGATTGATTCCATTGTCCTCTCAATTCAACATATATAATGCGTGTGTGTTTGTATGTGATGATTACTAGTGATTTTCATAGAATAACATGAGTTCATTTCAGTCTGTTCGGTTATCGTCACCTGGTTACAATCCATAAAGTGTTAATATAAGATATGTCACAAAAATCAGCACATACTTATTCCAGTGAAATTGGTCAAATATGAATACAATTGAGTATGTGTTGGAGCATTGTTTGTGATCAAGTGAATGTAGTTGAGAAATATAACACTGCTCGGAAATGAATTCACCGTGTGACAGAATATCCCAGTACATGGAATTTGGTAATGAAATACTATATAGCTAAACGATTGATTGACCATCCAGTGAATAGGATGAACACCAGTTAATGGTGATTGCGATTAACGTGAGTTGCGACTAGTCAGTTTGTAAAGAGTTCATGAATCTCGGTGAAATGAAAGCAGAGGAATTCAAATAAATGAAGTAGTCGTGTAAATGACGTAGCAACATGACGGTAATATCATCGTGATAAGACAAGAAACATTCAACACATTTTCTTCTTGAATACACAAATTTTGTTTGACAAGTTTGTTTGTCACATCTTCAGAAGATGTAAGAGGAGTAGAGTTCGATTGTTGGTTTATCACCTTTAAACATCTAGTCATGTCAACTCGATGTCTAACTGATGTTAAGTTGGTGTTTTGAAAGTTCACTACTGAAGATCAATAATCAGTGTAGACTAAGACTATGTAGAACTTGTATTGCAAACTAGTTGTTATCCACTACTTCTATTCTACCAATTTGGCCAGCTCCACTGATAGATGCATACACGTCTACACACTCAGTTGGCAATAATATGAATGTGGTAATCACAGATTTCGAATTGTAGTCGAAACACGTTGTTTCGTGTGAGATGATCAGTTTGGCTGTAACATGGACACGCCTCGATCGGTGCCGTTTCCGATTTTCGGTTTATTGTTGATGCAATGTTGTCACCGTTAAAACCAGGTCGAATGAGAGTGGGAACTCCGTCGACTGTATTTTGTTTGTCGTTTTAGTCGTAACAGTTTCAGCATTTCTCATTGAAATTTCGTGAACATTCGTTCTTCCTTAGACACGATCTCACTCTCATTAGTTGAGCTTCCTGTGTGAGTATCTGTAGTACTATGCTCTGTGATCTGTGATAAGGAGTTTTTGTAAGTTCCATGTAGTAACTATTTGGAAGAACAATGTTGAAGTGTAGATCAACTGCACTCCTTGTGTCTATTCAATAAACTGAACATCGAATGTGCCAGACTGTTTACTGAATTACGATAAACATACACTGCAAATGATCTTGTTCTACACGTTGTATGAGTCCTTCGAGCTCTGATACTGGTAGAAGTGGGAGGTCAGAATTCACAGAAAGCATGTCTGTGGTTTGAAGAAGATGTATTTTTGTGAGCAGGGATGTTATGTCAAGAGAAACAATCGATTCATCAGAAATGATTATTCGATTCGTTCTGTGAACAAACTGAAAACAGCTTGTTAATATACAGGATTAGCTAATCAATGACAAACCGGTTACAATCACTCCGATAGACTGTGAGTGAAATGGTTTTCATGTGAATCGGAGACGTATATGAATCCCTATTTGACCTTACAATTGTGAAATGGTGAAAACTGAGGTTCTGTAATAGTGTCACGTGTTGTTTGCACAAAATTCTCGACTGTGTTGTAGGTGACATCATGTGGCGGATGACGACGTCAACCAGTTGGATTTCAACTGGTTCTTCGTCTTGTTCCTCTTTTTTCCTTTTTCTCCTATTCCCACTCTAATAGCAAATATTTCAGTTACTCAAATGAATGCTCCGATTGTATTACTGTATTTTTCCTGTTGTTAAGTGTATTGACGATGTGAGATCACAAGTGTAGGGATTGATCTCCATCACCTTCATGATACAGATTTACATTTAATGAGCTGCAGGTGAATTTCACTGGGTTTTCTCATAATATTTTGGTCCGGCCGCCCCTACCTTTCTTCCAACCTACTACTATACCACTGAACATCGCACGTCGAGGCAACACAATTCAATCTGTAGTGACATGTTGATTGCAATCACACACATCACATTGTAACTCATTCTGAATATTATTGATCATTACTATTGCTATTGTCACTGTCATTACTCTCATTATTCCACAAACTGTTCGATTAATGGAACATACTCATCAATTTTAATACACACTTCATTTAGGACTCACCACACCACAACAACAGCAGAAGAAGCAGCAAAAACAACTGCAAGGTAAGTAAAATGCATTCACACGTATCAAATATGACAGTCTTCTATTTTCATTCACTACAATAAACAATACTAAGTAATCGGTGTATATTTGAATC
Organism: Schistosoma bovis; assembly: GCA_944470425.2. Classification (NCBI taxonomy): domain Eukaryota; kingdom Metazoa; phylum Platyhelminthes; class Trematoda; order Strigeidida; family Schistosomatidae; genus Schistosoma; species Schistosoma bovis. Next base: position 4,319,401 of record OX103959.1, on the reverse strand, counting down.
AATAAGAATTATCATGTCACACATTTACAACGATCAATACGATGAATCCACGAACTGTAAACGTTCAATTCACAACTACATGGAACAAGCACCAAGGTCCTCATGTCTGACAAACGAACGCATTGAGGAATATTGTTGTTAGATTTTTACAGAACGAGTGTTGATTATCAGATACCTGGAAACTGACAGACAGACAGACAGACATACAGACAGACGAACAAAATTCGTCCACACAATTCTGTCACTCATCATCAACAATCTAACACAATTCACAATGATGTTCATTCACTTGATTCATATGTGGTCATATCGTCAATTCGTCAGACGACTTCGTCCAACACATACTAATACTGTGAATGTATAACATGCAGACTATTATTTTCATGAACCCATTGCGCGTTTTCGTTTAGGCATTACCATGTGACCTCAACTCCAAGGTAAGTACACAGTTCTACATGTAATAACATGATGGTGTATTGTTCCATTTCTACTCAAATAACCATCAATCAAACAGTGTAGTTACATCAACAATAATTGATATGTTGAGAAGAAACTATTGGTTAAACAGAACTAGCTGTTCGAATTTGAACTGTGTTCAATAAACTATAAGAATTTGCAATTCTCAACATCACACAGATTAGATGTGATGTGATGTGTCAATGATGCATCAGTGAATGAGTGTCACTGAATAGACAGCTATCAACAATGAACATAAATTTATTCTCCCATGCTTTCAATTCATTTCCAATTTACATATAAACTTGATTGACACAGACAGTCATATGATGTCGATTTACTTTCATGCTTACACATCTCGTTTGAGCATAGCGATACTTGATTTTCTTCGTTTCACTGAGTATATGTCTATTTGCTTAAAATTTCATGTAGCTAACTTTCTACTTTTGATTGGATAATTTAATTTTTTAGTTGTTTATTTATCATCACCATTCTGTTGCATTCCTTTGTAATTCAAGGGAGTTTTACGTGTATTCGGAAAGTTCATTCTGTTGACATTTTGAATAAACAGTATGATCTTCTTGTCTCATCGACTCAACACAGAATGATCGGTTATATTTTTCTCTTAAGACAACTAGGACCCATTATAAAATGATTGATAACCAATCAACATTTAACTTTAATCCATGCAACTCTTAGGTTCCCCTTTGTCACTTCTTTTTGCACACTTCAAGAGGTATTTTTTTACTTGCTTTGTCACATTAATACATATTGATAACATCGATAGGATTTAGTTAACAGTCTTTATATTGTTAGTGAATAACACGACATACTTCTCCATGATTGTTATGGTTATTATCACATTTGTTTTAGCCACACTACTAAAGCCGTACAAAAGAAGTAAGTGTTATGAATAAATAAAGTGTAAATAGTATACATACACTTAGTTGATTGTCTATACAACACATGACACAATTGTATGTATAAAATCAAATTTTCTCAAGTTCCTCTGAACTAGTTCAATTGTAATATCTGCAAATTCACTGTTAGGTGATGTAGATGACAATTTCTATCAAGATATCAGTCAAGTTCAGTTCGTAAACATACTCCATCATCAACTATGTTGGTGGAGTTTAGTTCTATGAGTTGGATGGTTGAGTTATAAAACTTTCATTGTTTTTTTCGGAAAAAAACATCAGAACAAATTTATGGTAAATTTAGATCATTGAAATTTAGAAATTCCATCAAAATCAGTCACTTCAGCTACAAATCTTCTCCATCACTTCATCATTATGAATAGATTCATGCAAACGCATCAATCAACTTCAATCATCCCAAGTAGTTTATAAAGATATTGAAACACTATTTGCAGCGATCATGTCTCAGGTCTTACAATCAGTATTACTTCGTAATTATTAGTGTTATGATGTGAACTCGTATACTACTTGTTTTCTTTTATTGAGAGGAGATAGTACAGATTGACTTTCATATTGTTATAGCTAGAGGTTAGATTCTTGATATACCGTATACAACTCGAGCACTCATGTGCTAGATTCCTCCAAGTCACAAATGAGAAGACAGAAGACAAGTGAAAGGAATGCTATTCCAAACAGTGTCAAATATGGTGGAAAATCCTCAGTTATTTATAGTTTCTAGTTAAAACGAAATCATCATTATGGTCATCCAATCTGCATACAGAGGGTTTTAGCATTTGTCCAAAAGGGAAGCTACACATTAAGTAAGATTCTGGAATATTCTTCCGAAAGATGATTGGATGGAATATCTTCGGCACTTTATGAGATTCTTAAAGATTCCTCGAGTTCATTCATGGGCCGTTCTCATACATATATTTATCAGTATCTTTAACAAGTTCATTTTTATCGTTGGTATTTCTTAATGATAGATCCCATTTGGTTTACTATTCAAAATCAGCAATCACTTGTGATAATTAGAAGTATTTAAATTATAGTATGAACTAAGAATCCCAGAAATACCGTAATCGGATCAAGAAGTACTAGATAATCACAAACGAATGTATTGTATTTAGAATTCGAAATCAAGCATTCAACAAGTACAAAGGAATCATTAGTTCATTCAAACACCACACCACTCTATGAATATTTCATCTTAGTATAGGGTCTTTTCAGAGTAACCCACGTCATCTAAGGTTAACTCATGGCAAATACCATCTGTAAATTAAACGAATACCTACTCACGTATATACCATATGTATAATTCAGTATCTGGAATATGAATCTATTTCTTTCTTTTAGATGTTTAAAGAAAATGAAACCAAACGAGTAAGTAGAATTAAATGATACAATAAAGATTCTTTTCATTCATTCTATTAGAGGAAATCAACAAGGGAAAACAACATGCCGTCCACTGCTTCCAGGTTTTCCATGGTGGTCTAGCTTCAATTGACTCATGGTTTCAATCTGTGTAATTTGAAAAAAGCCTAAAACGTTTTACGTTATAAGTATATATGTCGTCTGTATCAATCTTTGGTTTACGCAATAGTAGTATTCACCTTGAATTATGTAACATAACTGAAGGGGATATTCAATCATTCAATATGGTGATAATCTATAATAACTTTTATTTTTATATTGTTAGACGATTGGATTTAATTCTTCTCATTGATGAACCTTCGTATGAATGTATAGATATCTTCAGTCATTTGTATCGATTGTTTGAATCTTCAAAATGATGTTTAAGACTATCATTTATCAATTTCTTTTTGGTATATGTTCATCTTATGCGGATTGCCACGATATTGTCATTCTGTCAGGAGTATTAAAAACAGAAATAAGTGGTGGCTAGCAGTAGAATTTAAGAAGCGAGTTTTGTCCTGTTTCGAACTCGTCAGCTAGATGTACATGCATTAAACTATTTAAGCTCAGATACCATGAATAAATAACTTTGGTTTTGTTATATTCCATCAGATTAAATAGATCTCTCCGCAGCATCAACTTTGAAAAACAGCAGCTTTTTTACATTCATGTAGAAAAGCTTCCTGGTTGATGAGATTATACAGTGACTCAGATGAGAAGTTTTGTCCCGAATAATTGTTAAAATCAGCGCGAAACCTATATCCATGGCATATAACCGATAGTCACTAATCTCTTAATATCAGTTGAAGTGAACTGAAATATGAAGTCATTCAGTCTAATGGACACATCTCAAATCCATCGGTAACGTTTGAGTGGCCTTCATATGGTTAATTATTAACGCCACATTATTTATTTATTAGTGACCAAACAGCGTAGAAACAATTTCAAATGATTATTGTTTAATTATCATATTGTGGGAGAGGACAAACCAGCTTCCAGTTGAAGAGGAAATTAGGAAAAGATGTCGGAAGTAAATAGGATATACATTGAAGAAATCATTAAACTGCATCACGAGGCAAGTGCTAACTTGGACACCTGAAGGGTAGCGGAAAAGAGGAAGGCAGAAGAGCACACTACTTTGGGAAATGGAAGCAGACATGAAAAAGATAAATAGCAACTGCAAAACATTGTCCAGAACAGGGTTGGATGGGGAATGATGGTGGACAGCCTATGCTCCTCTACGAGGGGTAACAGGCGTAAGTAATCATATGAAAAATTCATTTTAGTAAAATATTCAAACTTTTATTACATTTCAGTTTGATGAACTTAATATTTGGCTTGATTCCTCGAATGTAAGTCAAATGATTTACTTTGTGTAAAATATATATTTACTTCATATATTTTTGTGATCTTCAACTGACTACATTGAAAAAAGAACTCAATTGCACTGAATAGCAGTGCTTTTCAGAATTAGATAATGTAAAACACTCCAAAACTGACGTCTTTAGGAAATGTAAACGTTAATATAAATAGCGTTTAGCAGTGGAATCCATGACGAGCGTTTTTTCCTATTTGGGACTCTTTAGCTGGATGTACCTGCATCTCAGAGTTGATGTTCACTCTGGGACAATGAGAAGATATAAGTGAACAATACCAAGTGAATGTAAACGTTAGTTTTAGTGTTTGAATTTCCCTATTGGTGATATTATTCACTGCAATTAATCAGCCTCTTCTGCTAAATATGCATATACTAAATGAAATGCATTGATATTGACTTTAATTATAGGTCTTTAGTATAGTTGTACTGTATCCACTACTGAAATCCAAGACATGCGTTGAATTCTATTTCAGAATGGTTAGCTGGTACCTCACCATGTCAATGTTAACATTTACAACCGAATTTGAATTTGTTACCCGTTGCCTTGAACAACAATCCTTTATTCACTAAGTTACTGAATATTGATCGCTATGTAATTATTCAGTGGGATATAAATTCATAAATACTAGTCTTAAATAAAAAACGGAAACAATTAGATTTCTCAATATAAGAGATTGTTAGGTTTTTGATTTAGATCATGAATCGACTGATATTGCTGAGGAGTCCCATGCTAGGTCGAAACGGACGTCCAGTACTTCCAGGTTTTCAATGGTGGTCTAACATTAATCGATTCATGATCTCAATCAAAAACTAGATTTCTATTAAAATGTCCCTTTTGATGAACAAATTATTGAAAATCCCTTTCTTACAGTTAATTCTTTATTGACAACTTTGGATGCCACTTCTACATAAGCGGCAAATCTATACTGTACAGTAAATCTTGTTACCTAAGGAGTGAACTTGAAATCAACCAATGAGAAATAGTTATTTATAGTATAGCTTTTGCAAAAGAGCTATATAATGTGGAAGAGTAATAAAACTACACTAGATTAAACGTTTTTACACAACTGTGACTACCTTTCAATATTGTAACGTGAATCAACCCCAAGTTTTATTACTAATTCTGTCGAAAGCTGGTTACTAACCGTATGCCCGTAAACTCTAACTCTTAACCGTAAAAGTTTATTTCACAAAAAACGTCAGTAACCAATCCTTTTCAAATGAGAAGTGTGATCCAAATTATGATTTCTAAAGACAAGTCATCTTCAGGAACATCTTAAAAGTGCGTTAATACATAACATTGGTTAGCTTGATCGATTAAAGCAATAAGTATAGCATAGTTCTACTGAAAAGCCAATGAAGTTATAGTGAAACAATAGCTTTGACATGATTAATTAGCTTTTAATTGTTGGATGATTCTTAATAGGAAAGGCAAAAAGATTAGGTTTACACATAAGAGAAGTCGGGCTGGTATTGTCGGTTATGACTGTAACCTTATTGTGTTTTCGTCACTAACTTCAAATTTACTATGATGCTAAATGGTTAGAAATGAGCATATTTTCCCTATTTTTTGTATGATCATAAACCTATATATGGGATAGAAAATTAAAACCCCCCCGCCTTCCAGCAAAATAAGTTGGTGAAGCCTAGTAGGCCCTTCCGGAGAGAAAAAGGCCACATCGAATCACGGCACAACTAGCGGAGCTAGAATAGCTGTTTTGTAACCAGTCGGAGTTTGCCCCGTAAGAAACGACCCCGTACTATACATGCACCACTTTTGTCAGTTTTTTTGTGGTTTTTCCATCCAAGAGTAATTGTGCTGTGTTTCTTTGTGGAGTTCGCAGTCGGTTTGAGGGTAACGGTCGAGTGGGTTGATTAGCCCGATCTCTACTAACCGGGTTACCACTCACGTTAGTTCTTCGGTCATCCGTCCCACTATCCAGGAGGCATGACGCAGACGTGTGAGCCGGATTCTGCCTTCCAAAATTGAAATGACAGAAATGTAAGGTAATTGATAGTCTCGTTATTAAATACAATATTTATGAGATGTGATGTATGTTTATGTATTTACTTTAGAAAAACAATTGAATTCGCAGAAAACGAGTACGTGATTTAAAAATAAATATACAATTTACGCATAATACAATTGTTATTATTCTTTGATATTACGAACCAATCAAGGTTAGACAATTATTGAAAAATTGAAGGCATCTTTCTGATAACCCAAAATCGACAACAATTGTAATCACAGAGGATTGGACAGTTATTTCTCCGTAGTGTGAGACTCCTCTTTAGTATGCATCTTCGACTCAAACCAATGATCTTAAGTTCAGTACTTCCTAAATGTCATCAGTTCTCAGACTAAGAGATCAGTACTTGACATAAACTATAGAAATTCATCAATCTCCATAAAGCGTATATACTAATAGTAATCCTGTGCTCGTTAGTGATTAACTTTAAAATGTAGTTCCAGTGAGAGATCATGATCAATACAATTCAAACAAATCGAGTGTGAGATAATCATCCACTACAGACAATGAACATTCATAGCGTAATACCATAAAATGATCATTTCTTGAAAACTATATCCAATCATCATCTACCGTCAGATATCAAAAGTAATAAGTGATTTCTTTTTCCTTTTAGAAATCTTCAAAAGCTTGCAGAACTTTTCGAGGAATTATTCAAACATTAAATGAATGTACAACGCTCTTTTTTAACGAAAATATCAGTTAAAGCGAAATTTTCTTAATATACTATCAATTCATTATTCAATAATTTGTTTTTGATAATGATAATAATAATTCACTTGATATTGTTTGGCTTGTATCTTCCCATTGAGGTTTAAGACTGCAATTGATCAGTCTGTTATCGGCATATGTGCATACTGTGCGCATTACCTCGATATTGCCTTAATTCACAAGCTTTTTGTAAGCAATGATGGATAGTGGCTAGCAGTGGAATCCAGGACGCGCTTTACGTCCTATTTGGATGTACCTGCATCTCACAGAGTTGATGTTCGCTGTGGGACTCGAACCCAGTACCATTCGCTTCAAACGCCACTATCCATCATTGCTTACAAAAAGATAATAATAATGTTTCATAATATATAAACTGTTGTTCTGCTTTATAACCAGTTGATTAACAATAAACTTGCCTCAATTATCTGCATAGAAATAAACAATTAGCATCGTTTCGGCTAAAAAACAAAGCGAATAAGGCTACTATGTTTCTATATCTTATGCCACCGACTGTATTTACATAGAACATTTATGAAAGACCCCATTAAGCGAAACAGCTTCTTAGTTTCAGTATGGAGTTTTCCATCTGTAACCTTTCGCTGTTTTATTTTTATCCGGTAATATAAGTGAGATAAACTTAAGTGAACACAGTTTTTTTAAAAACTTAATTTATCACTGAAAAACTGGTCTGTTTTTATTTATCACTTTGTTACACGTTAATAGGGTAAGATAAAAGAGAGATTATCAAAAAGAAATTGCTCTTTATGATAAACATTCAAAATGTGATTCTAATTCATTTGCATAATTAATAGAGATTGGCTGAAATTAAACATTAACACCGTTAGATACCGGATCAGTGGTCTAGAGGTTAAGCATTCATGCGCGAGATCGATAGGTCCTCGGTTCGAATCTCGTGGGGGGGGGCAGGATCGTGGATGCGCACTGTTGAATAGTTGCATACTAGGATAAAACGGCCGTTCAGTGCTCCATATTTTCCATGGTGATCTAGCATCAACTGATTCATAGATTTATTCATTAAATTAATCAAGATAACTTTACCGACTGATCAGTATCATTTGGTACATAAATCAATAAATAGCGTCCCGGTGCGTCATTATTTGTAATACTGAACGATACGTATTCAAGTCTAACCAAGCAGTGTTTCATTACCAGAATTTACGATAGTTGTCTTACATAATAAGCCCAAGTGAAATAAGGTAACCGATACTCACGAATGTCGTACAGTTGTTTCTCTTACAATCAGTCAGATTGACCACTTACTAGTTTTGCACGATCAGTACATATTGTCTTTCTTGGGTCTCTCAACATTGGAAATGGCTTATATTGTATCTTTCCGACGTTCTGTAATAGTTTCAGAATAGGATGACATTTTATAGTGAATTTTTTGACATCAGTCAGTAACTGGTTCACACTTAACATAGTTGATATCTAATGATAACGGTTTCTCACTAGAACATCTAGAATTACCTCTGAAAATCAGCACATGATCATTATCAGTGATGGAAACTATATAATTCAATAATCCTCACAAACGTTTTACACTCACAACTGATTCCTTGTCCATTTATCTTAATTTATATTTTAACTCATGTACCATCATCAACATCTATCTGGTCACAAAACGTAACACCAATAACAATTACAGTGAAAGACTATGAAACTATCGTTGTAATGAAGATAAGAGATTCATGAATAAAAGCTCTATAAGGTATAATTTAAATTAAATACAAACAAGACAGATTTTTATAATCAAATTAACTGTCCTAGAATTTTGGAATATTCCCATTTTTCATTAAACAGTAAGAGGAGAGCAGAAATCTGGAAGCATTAGACGGCTGTTCCGTCCTGATGTAGGACTCCTCAGCAGCGTACATTAACGACCCCTAACACTGGAATCGTAGAGAACAAATTATTTCATTTAACCATTTCTGTATGCGTTTATTAATTTATCCGTTCATGTGAAGCCAGATATATAAACCGTTCAACGTTTATTTTACCTACAAGTATTCGAGAACATTACATCACTTGGTTGAAATTGCTTAATAAGAAGTCCAATAATCGAAAAACTTGTAACCACAGGTCATTCGATCAAAGCGGAATCTATGTTCAATGTCATCTACAAGGTGTGTAGAAAGCTGCCAAAGGTAGTTATATTCTGTTTTCTTACTATTGCTGAAGCACTAGATATACATCTGGAAAAACCAGAATTATGTATCCAAAGGAAACTGATACAATCTCTCCCTCTACCGTGGTCTTAATCTCTCGTAATTTTCTCCCTTCACAGCTATTTGCTTCCCTTCTATCTTCTCTATAGACCTTTTGCACGCAACTGATCTGTTTTTGTTTCTATGATCTTCCTGATTACAGTTTATCTGAATTTCGACATTTTATCTTATCATGCCGGGCCTTCCCTTATCAAGTATAAGTTCCTTATTTATCATCATAATGTAAATGTATCCACGCCATGCCACAAAAGGTCTCTAACCACTGGTTAAAATAATCACGTGGAATTCTTATGGTACTACTTCATTACTCTATCATCTTGCCCAAAAAGGTAGAATTTGTATGTTACTTTTGATGGATTAAAACATCTAATATCCAAGGAATCCAAGGATATAGTAACACAGAAAACCACAGTTTCCCCCATTAATATGATGTCTACAATAATGAGAGTATCTTATGCATTGACTAGTTTCAAGACAGATACAGTTTGAATATTCTACAATGAATGCGGTCAACTGTCACTTTCTGTTTCAACATAAATATTGTAGATCAGTGAGTGTGGTTGAGTTTTCGGACATGAAGCAATATACTATGTTTAAGATCAAGGAAAATACGATCTGACTTCAATATAAGTCGTATTTATGCACGATCTACACGAGTTCAAATCAGATTATTGTGTTTGAAATCTAGACTAAATCGTTCATTACATAACTTTGCCCGTCAAAAAGCAGTTAACTACTTTTTTTTCATGCTTCAGATCCTAATCTATTCAGACCTAAAATAAACACGAATTAAACCTTCAATAACGACCAGGTCAATAAGACACATTAATGAGTGTATTAAGTCTGAATTTTCATATTACAGACAGACTTTGATGGGATAACTATTTTATCCTACTGTGGGACTGCTAAACAGTTTATTCACAACTCTAACGACGACAGAATACAGAATCTTCAAATCATTGAGTTATGGTTCAACGATTTATATTTCTAACTTCAATCAACTCATAATATTTTATGAGCATCATTCATTGAAATTAGTGACATGTTGTCTTACATACAACACAGTTAAACTCCACTGTTTATAACTCCTCATAAGAACTTCAAGAATTATTTCTCTATGTTCGTCATCAGTAAACACAAGATGATTGTTATTAGATGGTGACAACAATGTAACCAAAAATAGTAACCTGCATTATCACCGTTATATTTCACATGAAAAAATGATAACCAGAACATCAACCATACTGACGAAAATAATAAAACAACAAAACGGATATATGTTTATTAGATTCTGCTAAGAATATTGTTAAGACGAAGCTTCTTCTTTCATGAAAGCCTTGTGAACCAATCACAAAACATAAAGCATTACCACTCTATGGAGATTTACATTTTAATATTCTTTTCATTATTTCTTGAATTATCTTATTACGATTTGATAGATCAATCTGAAAGTAAGAAAAAAATGCTTCTTTTCTTTTTGGTAGTGGAAATGTGTTCTATTGATCAAAAATCAATAATATAACATTAGAAGAAAAGAAATTTAATGATATTGTATTTTATAGGTGAGGCTATAATTTATGGATGACCTTTGAGAGACGCTGAAGCGACCTTGAGAATAGACAACTACCGATTAAGTTTTTGATTGAGATCATGAACCGATTGATGTTAGACCACCATTAAAAACCTGGAAGCACTGGACGGCCGTTCCGTCCTATTGTGGAACTCTTCAGTAGTACGCATCCATGATCCCGCTCACGGGATTCCAACCCAGGGCCTTCAGTCTCGCGCGCGAGCGCTTAACCTACTGGACCACTGAGCCGGTACCCAATAGTGTTAATGTCTAACCTCAACTAATCCACGAAATTGCTCGACCATCTTCCATTGTACTGAGGTACACACCTGTTTCTACCCGACACAAATTAGCTCCACTGGTCACTGCTTCTCACCAGAACTCCGAGAATTTTCTCACGAAGCTAGTCACTAGTGAGTAGATGGTAATTATCAGTTTGGGGGTTGTGGAGATTGTTAAGTTTTTGATTGAGATCATGAACCGATTGATGTTAGACTAAATGAGAGTTATAAAGCAGCTAGAATTCTCATTTACAGTTGATGGTTAAGGTTAGGAATTAGATTTAGGGTTTTCATCATGAACTGATATCAGCTATAATGTAAAAATTCAGGACTCGTTATCTTATATCTAATTGGTCGGTCTATAAATCATAGTCTCGCCGTTACATATATACGATTTGTAGTGTCGGTTACTATATTAGGTATATATATAACTTATTCGAGCTTCTTGGACAGGCTAATTTATTCATTCTTCTTTGGTCACGTTTTAACCTTACTAATTATTCACTTATCAATCTTGACTGTTCATTATATAAGCGTATATATGTGTGTGTACACTTCATGTTCTATTCATCATGTATGCAGCTTATTTTTGTGTGACTATAAATATCGATTAACGCTTGCTTAAATGGAGTTGGCTTAAACGCCTTCTTCGCTGAATGTCGTTTCACTCTCCTTTCTTCGCTTCACTCCTCTGAATGTCAGTCCAGATTAGTGAGTGTACAAAATATACGTTTTCAAATATCCATTCTCGTGTTTGACTGACTTATTTAATTCCGTTATTCACTAACCCGGATTAAGTTGATAATTATTAACGAGGATAGGCGATATATATATTATTATTTACAAACATTTATATGATATAACTGGAGTCAAATTCCGGGCCTGATATAGAGTCTAATGTAGACGCTTCTTCTATACGCGTGCTCAATCAGCTACATGAGTGAGAAGATCAATAGTTTATATCAGCTTCATCAGAAAGTTAAACTAAATCATGGCCAATAGTATGTGCCTGACTGCATTCTTTTATTTACTATTTGATCTATTTCATAGATCCAGAGCATGAAAAACCTCCATCATCTATTCGCTTATTTCTTAAGTAACATCTAATCATTTCCTTTAAAGAAAAATCTAATCTACGGGTTAGTTTTCCAGTCCCTTGATATCCATTCATTGGAATCTGTATGTCAATAGTTCCATCTTATAATCAGTTATTAATTAGCCACACATTGTATCGTAAGGGATCATTTATTGATCACATAAATAACTCAAATCGTTTATCAAACTACAAGACTAATCGAAATAAAAGATCATATAAAACTCGATTCGATTCAACTTAATTAATTAAGAATTGATGCAAATGCATGACGTTAGTACTTTGTCATTCGTTGTTTCTTCTTTTGAACAGGACAAAATACGACAAACTACCGATTCATCAAATCGGGTTGAATAGAAGAAATCAAGATCAGAAGTACGTGTAACTGGATTAGTAGTGCAATTTTCTTTCTTATTTTTTTGTGATTAAACTCGATTTGTGACGATTTTTTGATTAATAATTTGTCATTAAAGTTTTTAAATGGTAGGAAAAAGAAACCGATCAATGTTAGAATAACATTGAAAACCTGAAAGAGTTGGATAGCCGCTTCATCCTAGCACAGGACTCCTCAGCAGTCCACGATTCCGCATGCAGGAATGAAACACAGGACATTCGGTCTCACGCGCGAACGCTTGGCTTCTTGACCACTGAGCCGGCGCATTCAGCATTGTTAATATCTAACTTCGATCAATCTATAATCTTGCCCAAACATTCATCGATCGCCTGAGGTAGACGACTCCCACACCCGACAAGGATAGGACTCCACTGGTCATGGCTTCTCACCAGAACTCTGGTAATTACCTCGAGAAGCTGGTCACTAGAGAGCACATGATAATTATAAGTATAATGTGACCAGTGAAAATGAATCGTATCGAGTGTGGAAGGCGGTCGTGCAATATTGTGGATTGGTTAAAATCGGACATTGACGTAGTTGGATCCCGGCGGTCTAGAAGTTAAGCATTAGTGCGCGAGACCGAAGGTTCTGGGTTCGAGTCCCGCGTGCGGAGTCGTAGATGCGCGGTGCTGAGTAATCCCATACTAGGACGAAACGACTATTCAGTGATTCCAGATCCCCAGTGGTAGTCTAACATTGATCGGTTGATAATCTCCATGAAATCTCAACAATCTCTACAACCCTATGCTGACAGAACTGATTCTTTTTTAAAACTAATGAAATTTACCACACAGGTGAATTACAGTGTAGAAATTTACGAGTAGAGTTCGATAGAAAAACTATAACACAATTCTAACATCTATAAATCTGTCGGCACAGCAAGTGTGGTAAGTATATATAAACCGTGAAAATAATACCATGGCGTATATGTCAAAATACCTAATAAATTATTTATGGACTTGGTGTAATTAACAAAGTCTTGGGTAAGGTAAATCAATTTATTGTATTATGCAAAATCACATAATGCATCTGTAAAATATGAAAACAATACAGTGAATACAACAATTGCAAAACTTCCTTAAATTGTCGCTTCCAAACTCCATCGTACTTCTATTTCTGTTGCTAATCCGACTGCTTTTGATTTTCTTTCTCATCTCCTCGTTTCCTTCTTCTAACAGTAAGAATCCTATTTCCAATTACCGATACATAGTATTAATATCTGCTAGTATAAGTAGAATATACCACAATGGTTATCAAGAAAAAATATCAATTTAAGCTGTTTTTACTTCCTAGTTGCAACTATGCAATCAAAAGTTCCATGTCGAATGCATTGAAACCATAAATATATACGTATATCATTTAAACAGCATTTCTAACTTACCTCTATTATTGAAGCCTCCTTCATTGAACAGATATGATCGACCAACGGAATACCACGTGTACCATCTTGTCTTTTCGGTGATGGTACAGTAGCCAAAAGAACAACTGTAGGATGTTTTATATCACGTTGACTATTTGTAGGTAAATTTGAAATTGATGAAATCAACTTTTCAATTAGATAAGTGAACTTTGATGAGCATAGCTCCATTTTACCAATTTCGTCAATAATACAGACTATTAAATCATTTTTTCTTACATTGTTATTGGAAGAAACGTTTTCCAAATTGTTTATAATAGACTGTTGATTATTATCATGTCCAATAAGGAAGATAGACCAAAAGAAAAGAGGAAACTTTGAGTCTTTTTCACTAGATAAAATACTAATTATCTATTTATACTACATAATTTAAAATCACTTTGTTACAATGACCATCATGAATTACCTCAATGAAATTAGCTGACCTGTAAACAAGGAATAGCCAAACTCTCAAACGATGATATATTTACTAGGTACTGACCAACACGAGGTTGATGTTGTACTTGTTGACTAGAATGGTTAATTAGGCGAGCTAATGAAGCTCTAGGATATGTTCGAGATGAATCGAATAGAACTACATCAAATCCAAGACGAGTAGACTTTCCTGAATAGAACTGTCGAACTTCTTCTGTCTTAAAACCAACTGCCTGTATACCATTTTTAAGAAGCTCTTCAAAAACATGAGAAACCAAAGTGGTTTTACCGATACCTGTCAAAAGATACAAATTTACGTACAACCAAGTACATGTAAATAGAATAGGAAAATAAATATTCACATAACGCTGAATGAAAGTAACATGTTAAGATATAGAAAAAAGCATCACAATATTTGAGTAATGTTCGGTACCCAATACGACTAAAGCATCAATAAATGACAGTTATCAATAATAATAAGTAGGAACTATTTACAATTATCAACAGTAAAGGATGACATGGAGTTTCTGTGAGAAAAGATATCTCAAATATATAGAAAAATTTAGCTCGAAAAATATCATTATTTTACGAAGACACAAAAGAACATAACAGTATTCGATAATTTGTATTATTCCAAACTAACCCATTCCTTCGGGAATACATTTCTTGGTCACTGGTAAGAGTGTGGAGCGATTATTTATTTCCTTGTGTATTCTAGTTTCTCTACATTCAATGTGTAAATTAACTTAAGTTTGAGGTTAAGAGTATGTATCGATGAATAATGCCACCCCCAAACCAAGTAGTGTAATAGGAACTTAATACTCGTTCTCAAACTTATGATTTGTGCTGAACCAAACTGACATCACGAAGGCGCCATAGATGGCCCAGATTGGTATAAGCCGCTCTGGCTTTCACTATACATGCGTTGATCTCATTACTCAGGCCACCACCAGCACTTATGCAGCTACCCAGATACACGAACGTCTCGACTACTTCTATCTGTTCACTACCCAGGGTGAGTACAGGATTAGAATCCTGCCAGTCTTGTAGAAGTACTTTGAACTTCGAAGGTGCAAAGCATATACCGTACCTACGGACACTGATTGCCAACTGATTAAGTGAAGATTGCATGCCTTGGGCATTATCGCACAGTAAAACAGTATCATCCGCATACTCAAGATTGAGAAGTCTTTCTCCAGGCAACAGATCCACACCTCCATTACTTACATCCATCAGAGCTGTTTCCAGAATGTCATCGATGGCAAAGTTGAGGAGGAATGGTGAGATTGGGCAACCCTGTATAACCCTACTGCTTGAATGGAGACAGGTGGTAGTATGCCCTCACTCTACCCGAGATGTTAATAAACTTCTCAGGCACACCCTTCTTCAAAAGACAATCCCAGAGAATAGTCCTGTCCAACGAATCGAAGGCAACCCTGATGTCAAGAAACACTACGATTGTTGGCCTTTGAAAAGTATGGCGGTGTTCTAACATTTGGTGGAGGGTGGAGATATGATCAATACATCCTCAACCAGAACGAAAACCAGCCTGCTTCTCGCAAGTCAATCTTTCTCGGGTTTTGAACAACCTACGAAGTATGAAGGAAGCCAATAGCTTGGACGAAATCGAAAATAGACTTATCCCTCGATAGTTGTTACGGGAACGACGTGAACCCTTTTTAAAGATAGGGACAACTATCGACTCATTCCATGACGTTGGTACACTCTCTAGTTCCCAAACCTTTGTAAACAACGTCGTCAATTCCTTAGTCAAAAAGTCACCACCATCTTTAAAAAGAGCCGGAGGTAAGTCATCTGGGCCAGGTGATTTGTAGCGTTTCAAGAGTTGGAGTTCCTTGCGGGCTTCCGCCTCATTTGGTGGATCAGTCACCACCGGCCATGGAGGGCAGGACAGTCTGACCGATGTTGCTCGAGCAGCAGGCCAGTTGAACTGCCTTTCGAAAAATTCTGCCCACCGTCCAAGACGTCGATGGATGTTAGTGATTGGCATCCCATCATCCTCGCAGATTGTTTCACACACACCAGACTTCTTGCCGCCAGTGGCTTGGATGAGTTGGGACAGCTTCCGGTAATTACTAGATGCCGCTGCTGCTTCCAGTTCATTAGCACGCTTCGACCACCAGGCTTCTCGGTCCTTAAGCAAGCTTTTCTCAATTTCATTACGTAACATCCTTCGTTTGTGGTCAAACTCGCGGTCACCCGGAGTAGACCGACAGGCTTCAATGAGTTGTAAGTAGCCTGAAGAAATCCAGTGCTTATAAGCGGGACGTTTCGCGAAGCCGCAAGCGGCTTTACTCACCATTGTCATGGCGTCATGCAATTGCAACCAGTGCTCATCTATACTTTTTGGTGGAATAGTAGCTAGCCTCGAAACTAGCTCGGTTCGATACTTACTAGCAACAGAAGTTGCAACCAGCTTGCTAACATCAATCCGTTGGTGGCGATCACTTCGTTGTACACTGAAAAGTAAGGTAAGATTGGCGCAGACCAGAGCATGATCAGAGTCCAGATAGGTACTCCAAAAGGAGCGGCAGTCTTGTACACAACCACGCCAGCGGTAGCCGATCGCGATATGATCAATCTGAGTCCAGGCTTGAGATGCAGAGGGAGGATACCAGGTGGCACGTCGACAATGACTGTGACGAAAACTAGTGCTAGCCAGAAACAGGTTGTGGTCTGTGCACAGTTGCAGTAGACGATCCCCATTATCTGTCCTGCGACCAACAAGTCCCTATCGGCCACCTAAACGATTCTCTTCTGTGCCCATACGCCTGATATGACCATTCAAGTCTCCGGCTAGTACTACGATATCTGTCGAGCGCACTTTCTGGAGAACAGTTAAGTGGTGGCAGAATTCATGTTTGATTGCATCCGGGCTGCAATCTGTCGGGGCATAGGCGGAGATGACAAAAAGACATCGTTTCTCACGACGACTACTACCAATCACAGAAGAAAATGATTGAAGCATCAGTACATCAACCTGTGCCCCCAAATGCCCTGGTACGGCCGAGAGTGGGGAGAGTCCGCTCTCCCTCTCGAAATGCTCTCACACGGCCACGCGTATATAGCCTCTGTCAGGGAAGTCCTACTCATTGCCTTCTCGTGGCGGGGGTGCTGTTTACGAAAATGAGAGGACGAAAAGCGAATGTCCGGTGTTTAAACCGGATTCCAAACCAATGGTGCACATGGGCTCCAGTATCCTGCGGGAACAAATGGCGTATGAACCAATTGTTGGTCACCGGCTTCCATGGGACTGCATCTCCTCACGATGCTCCACTGCCTTGTGGATCAGACCTTCAGGTCAAAGGCTCGGGGTGTGGCCCCCTAAGGAAACCACCTGCTTCGGTTTGGGCACCCATGCAGTATCACAGTCCTCACATACACCGAATGAGGTTTGTGTGGCGCATATATATTTGGTGCCTCTTTGTACCAATATCTATATGTTGAAATAAATAAACATCAACCTGTATTTAGAAGCCGCGTTTTCAAAATAAACTGTACTTCTCACCCATAAGTTTTAAGTAAAAAAAGGAACCTTCACGTATCTAAAACAAACACTGATCATTTATTATATGTGTCTATATTAATTAGATAAATATGTTATATAAAGACATAATTTCAAATACATGAAGCCCATTAAAGCAATTGACACACACCTGGCCTCCCTGTAACTAGCAAAATATTAGACGTTGACATAGTGTGAGGGGTACCTGTTGAAGTTGAGTAAATTCAAGCCTCCACACACTGGAAATGATTGTTTCTGGTTTAACTTGCACGTAACAGGTATCTCGTAAACTGAAAAATAAGAAGGCCATTACACTAACCACAAAAATGTATAATATAACTCCAATAGTGTATAGACAAATAGATAAATTCCAAACCGAGTAAAAATAATCAACGTTATAAAAATCCCACACAGATCAAGGTCTTATACAAACCGTATAAAAAAAAAGAAAATCTAAGGCTATATTGATACATTATATAAAAATGAACAGATTCAGTTAATTCTATCCTAAGAAGACATGTACTACTTCATGTGTGAGCTAATCCTGATAGACTAAACTAATCATATTTGAAGCTGATAAAAAGAAAAAGCTTGAACAAAATGACACTAACAGATTTCGCCAGAACATAAAGAGGAAATAAAACAGTTTAACCCCACTTTTTTCATCAAGTTACTTTTTCCTCTTTTTTGAGCAACAGGAGAGTTGTCACGTAACTAGCATTTTTACACTAAAGTCATAAAACAGTGACAACTTTTAGGGAATTAATTTGTTCAAAAAATTTCTCTACAACCATAAAATGAATTTAACATAGTGCGTAAGCCAAAGCGCAAGATGTATGTGCTCGTGGTGCAGATTGTACGACATCGTAAAAGCCAGTAACAACTGTCAATACTACTGCCTGGTTTTCGTGTTTCTCTCATAGAGAAAGAGTGTAAGTATTAACAAGTGGTAAGATTGTGTAGCCTTTTTATTGTATTTTCTGTGATATCAACAGAAATACTCCTTGATTATTGGTATTTTAAACGGTCATTTGTCTATTCGGTTTCGAGCCCTAGAACGGACTCTTCTAGCTACGGCAGATACTGAAAGTTATAATAACTCTAGCTTAGATGGTAGAGCACATAACGTTGTTTCGTATTGACTTGGGGGTTTTGTTGTCTTTGCCGCTAGCGACGCAACGCTAGAGCGTGTCGGAACATATTTTACATAATTGGTAGATTTTATGTAAGGGGTATGACTATGTGTTTATAAGTTTGATAAATATACTCCGTTCCAAGAAAGTGCATGATCAAGTGAGCAAAAAATGTGCCAAAGAAAAAACATGTCAAACGATCAGAATGTGAACTCAAATATATATATATATATATATATACCACAATAGATAAACATGACCACAATCGTTAGTATCACAGAAAATATGCCGACAAAACCAGAAATTATGTCACGTCCCGCAAATTTTTTGAGTCATTTTTCCTGTCGGAAAACGTATCGATCAGACAGTAATGGTGACTGCTGGAACTAGTTGGGCTCCTAGTCGCCTCGTTCATATTCTGGACAACACTTCCGGCTAAAAAATTCCTAGTAGACACTAGAGCCGAAGTTAGTGCAATCCCAGTTACCTTAGCCAGGCAACCGATTGCCAAAACTGAAGAACTCTTTGAGTGCAACTAGTTAAACCGAGAAAAGATGTTTGAAAAACAACTGCCGACATTAAACAGATTTCTTTAAGAGATGCGTCATCAACTCTTTAAGAACTAATCAGTCCCATAACTCACATCCATTTAATAGTCATTGTAGCAGTTTATCATTCGACGAGGAAATTTACTGGATAATCATTTATTCTAACTGATCTTATGCATCAGAAAAGGGCACATTGTCTATCAGGTCTAAGAGCGCTGCTGCGAATTCTGTGAGCGGACTTATTCACGATGTAACAATGAACAATGTTATTATTAATATACGAGAAATAAACGTTAACACTATAAACCGAACTGACTACATATAGGCACGGTTAAAACGTTAGAGCCGTTCGAATCTGCCCACCCTTTCGGTTCAACGACCTTGAACGGCCTGAGCAGAGGTAGTCATTCCGTATTTCAATTGTCGTAGGTTAGTTGGATTGCATGAGTACCAAGTTTTTTTCATATATAAGTCATCTTATGTTGCATTAAAAAGCACAAAATAACTACCAAAAGTTTTGATCTAGCATTCTGTTTTGTAGTGTACACGTTGGCTATGTTGTTGCTTCGTAACTTGATCTGTGATCCCAACAACTGTAGTAAACCTCAACGAAATTTCAAGTCACCGGTAAATCCTAAGTATTTGTAGTATTTCCTTGGGTTATTATTGTTGCAAGGAATAACATTTTTATAATTAATGATCTTTGTTTGTATTGCTTCATGCTCAAGTGACATTTCAGTGGACCTTAGCGATGGTTGTGAACAAGCGTTTCGCATGCTGGGATGATTTTGATAGAACGCTAAAAGAGTTCCAATAAGTATGGATGAATAATTTTGTCCCTTCTCAGACTACTTATACTCGTTACATCCACACGGAAAGCAAGTTGCTGAAGGATGTCAAGTTCAAATACCTGTTTGTAACGTTTCACTGTACATTTGGTCATCAGCGGAAATCGGAAGTTTTGAAATTGAAGCAAAAACCGTGAGGATGTTAACTAATATCTGACGTTTAAGGTCTAAATTCCGTAATTGCTAATCAAAGTTCCGTGTAAGACTAGAGGAGCAAGGATACGTCATCAAATCCTACAACATGCTCCACAATCATCCATGTAGTAGTTCATGGATGGTTTGTGATCCATGGACAAGAAGATTGTCATCCGAAGAAAAAGAAAACCTGAAGCCAGTAATATTGCACTGTCAGTCAGCAGATGATGTTATAGGAAGTATTAAGGAGAGAACTGGTAAGCAGGTAACCGCTGCCGATGTCAAAGCTATGAAACGTGAACTCTCCACTGGTAAGTGTATAGAAATATATTTCGGGTTGCACTCGAAAGCAGGTAATGCATATGCTGCGACACAAAGGTGAAGTGAGGGAACATTTGGAAAATGAATATGTAACGAGAATATGTTTCAGTAGTTATGACCAAATACACTTGTACAATAAATATCCGGAAGTTCTGTGTATTGATTCTACGTATGATACTAATAATAATAAGTGATTATGTTTTTCCTTGTATTCTACTTTGTAGATATTCATTATTCCAGTTGGTTGTAACAGATAATTTTGAACCAGGACGTACTGTAATGTTTGCGTGGACGCGTGCAGATGTCATCTGGATTCTTGATAAATTCAAAGAAATCATGGGAAGCACAACAGAACAGAAACATTTGTTATGAACTGCGCACGAGCAGAAAGCGCGGCTGTCTGTATCCTACACGGGCATGCAAACATCATTATGTGCACGTTTCACGTAATTCTCGCTTTCCGTAAAAAGTACACCACTGGTTGCTTAAATAAAATTGCCCTTAGACACATGACAAGATAATGAGAACGTACCTGACTCGATCGGTAATTGCAGAAACGGTTGGAAGGTATTTTTAAATGTATTTATTCACTAGATTTAATCAATATTTCAGAATAATAAACCAGAGAGACAGACTGATAGACCATTACCTATCTCGTGTTTGGATGTCACGTAAAGCAATGTGGGCGCTTGCGTTTTATGGCAGTATTTTAACTTCCGTCGCGAGACGGTCACCATATTTCTCAGTGATGTGATGCCTAAACATTCTTTGTCGTCGTAGAATCCATATATACTCATCACTCCGTCTCGGCACATTGCTTAAACAACAAGTACAATCACTTAATGATAAATTTACACGCAGTGAAAAATTGACAAAATAAATACAGATAACATCGAAAACTATTCACAAAATAAGCTTGTCATGCATATCACCACATATGTTCTTCGATGACCGATATGCATCATAATGCACTTAGAAGCATTTATCGGCAACTGCCGAATTCTGGCCTATTCGAAATTTTTTCACAGGTCGTTTTGAAGGTCTAAACTTTCACCCTCACTTTCTATATTTCTGCGTATCTTGACATCGTTAGCAAATAACAAAACCGATGACGATAGGAGATTACGAAGATCGTGTATATACGGGAGAACTAAAACGTCCCAAATCAGTACTCTGAGGCACTCCGTTAAATAAGGTTTCCCGACCAACAACTTGGATTTCACGCGTGCCCTCTGTTGGCGCTCAATCGCAATATAACATTAGTTCAATAACACCTGTTTGCTATGAACTTTTTGTAAGCCTAACTGAAGCTGGTGAGGGTTTTATCTATAGGTAGCTTTTATTCTTAAAGAGCTCACCAGCTTTCGGGGGATACTAATAAATTTGCGAGACATGAATAACCTGTTCTAAAACCGTACTGCTTTTCATAAAGAATGCGGCTTTCTTCCAGTCATTCTATAAGTTCTTTCGAATATTCTTCTTCAGTCTCCAGTAATAAGGATAGTAGGTTGGTGAACTTGTGTTAATCCTGACATACTGGCCTCCAGTGAAGATTCAGCTTCTCCTTGAAAATATTCACTGATGGGGCTGATACCACTTCTTCGTGTATAGTGTTACAGTCATTGACTGTACCCCACTTTAAGTTCATTTGATCGCGATTTGTGAACCCCGGAGATTTTAGTGCTGTAGGGAGCAAAAAGATGAGACATATTATTACTCAAATCATACTTAAAGATACTAAATTCCAGTATAAGATCACCTCGCGTCCTACGATACGACAATGGGAAAAGTCTTAAGAAGTTTAAGAGCTCACCGCAAAGGAGTTTAGAAAGACCCTTCACTAAATTTGTTCCCACACGCTGAACGCGCTCAAGTGAGCTAGTATCCTTTATCAGTCGCGAGCTAGCTGCTCGAATACAGTACACTAAATGTGGTCTTACATAGGTGAGATATAATATTCGAAACATTTCCTCATGAAATCATTTGAATGCTCGGCGAAGTGACTATAGATAACGAAAACCTTTGACAGCAGCTGCGTTACAATGAGTAGTTGTTTTCACGTCATGGCTTGGCATTACTCTTAGGTCTTTATGTTCTTGAACGCGTGAAAGAGATGTACCATCAATAGTATAAATGTAACTATTAACGTGTCCGATGTGCATGAGCACACTCTTCCCAGAAATAACTTATAATGTGATGTGATATTCACAGATTTTATCAAAGCATTTGACAAGGTTTCACACTTTGGTCTTATGCAGAAGCTTTTAAGCTTTGGAATAATAAGTGCCGTACAGGAATGGATAGGAGACTTCATATGTGACAACAGACAGAGAATGAGGGTCAATGGAACGCTATCCGAATAGAACCCGATCAAAAGTGATGTACCCAAGGCGCCATTTTAGGCCCTCTACTTTTCCTTCTCCACGTTATTGAATTACCGCTGTTGCTTAAGTCATCGACATTATTGTTTGCAGATGATGTAAAAATCTGGAGAACAGTAATAAGTGAGGCTGATCATTTGGATCTCCAAGCTGACTTGGATGACTTGGTTAGATAGACACGAGGCTGTTGTCCAATCCTTTCACTCAATAAGTTAGTCAAGCATGAACGCTTGTTATGAAACTCATGTTGCTCGGGAGTTAACAGATTGTGTGAATCTTTGTGACTTAGTAACCTAACCCGAATTATCTTCCCAAGTAACTTGTCGATTATGCTGATTAGACTGACAAACTGGTAGTTAGATAGGATCTGCCTCTGACCATCCTCAAATGTAGGACTAAATATAGCGTCTTTCCAATCTCTAGGGAGTTGAGCGAGTGAAAGGGACATGTTGAAGAGTGTCGCGAGCAAGAGATGACAGTGGCTGTGAATGTAATCCGTCAGTGCCCGGTATCTTATAAGGTTTGAGATTAGTTATCAATGGAAGAACAGTTTCGTCAATCAAATGTACAGATCCAATGGCTGGTATCTCGGTGTGATTGGGACAAGTATCGGCAACAATACGCGTATAGTAAACTTCGCTAAAATAGTTTGATAGTCCTAGTATTTGCCCGATCTGATTCAGATGGTGAATCTGAATTTTCGAGTAACAGTGACAGGGGAATACTATCGTCACGTTTTACTCGTCGTCTAATGTACGAAAACGATCGCTTCAGACAAGTGCAACTATCATATGCCAACTGTTGTTCGTAAATTGTATAGGATTTAGCTATGGTGTTTATGCATATGCTCCGGATTTTTTATATTCACACTTAAATGATGCTTGTCCTGTTGACAAGAATAAGTCCCAGAAGTGTTTCCTACGCCTCAACAGCTTCCGGGTTTCCTTATTAATCCATCATGGGCAATGCGATAGTTTACGTGTTGACCATGGGATAAACGGACTCGAATGTAGCCTTAAACCTATTCCATTCGTTTTCGATCGACCTACCCACGTCAACCGACCAATCAGTCGACATAGCACTGCCTCCGATTGCCGGAATATTAGCTCGCCAGATATTGAGACGGAGTGTTTCAGATACAAGTTGTATGCCATGTGCCCTAAACTTAAACTACAGTACAACGTGATCACTATTCACTAGTGGGGGAAGGTGCTGAATGCCGATGACATCCTCACAGTGGTGTGTGAAGACAAGACCCACCACTGACGGGTCATATTACAAGTCAAGGTTTGTTGGTTTTGCAATACACTGTACTAGTGCATACTGAATAATGGTTGACAGAAGGTCGACATCGAAACCCTCACCTGGAGCTGCAATCACCTTAAGGTTAGGACTGGAATATGTTATCGACAATGCTAGTCCCAATGAACAGAGCTACTCCTTTATGTCCATGGGTTTCGTCGGTTTGTACCAACGTACACCTAACAAAGTCAAGTCCCCCAATGTTTACAAACTGTGTCAGGCAACTTTTGTGATGGTGACTACATCAAGCTTGGCGGTTTCTATACTTACACCTGGTTCCGATCGGTTTTCGAGGGGTTTCCGTAGGTTTGTGTTACAGATCTGAAGACCATTTAGGTGATTACGTGCTGTACAAGATGTGGCTTTGGTATCAATCTCTGTCGAAGCCGCTAGAAAACCGACAATTCTAAGGTATTTCTCGCTAGTACTCAACCTTAGTCTTAGTTCGTTTACGGCTTCTTGTCTTTTCATATGTCCGAGGGTGGTAATTGCTAGGGTTGAAGCTACCACGTGTTCACTTAATCTACGAACGAGAAACAAGATTCGGTGACAAAAGACTAGTAAGCTAGCTTTTGATGCGTCTCAGCCCCGCTAACTAGAGAGAGAGGTCCAAGCTTGGAATAGGGGAGTATATTCCGCAAACAGCCAGAAACGAGCGATTACAACAAACACTATTCAAAACGTATATATACAGTACAAAACCGTCATTGGGAGAGTTACCAAATAAGATACTAAAAGACGCAACGGACCAATAGAATTTAAGATATTTCCCAGTAGGAAATGCGGCATGAAGGTGACAAGAGCGCCTTTCGCGCGAGAACAACGAAATTCAAATTTTCTAAGTAAAATTACAGAATTAGGACCTTTTCCAATTGAGTTCTGGGGATCTAACGTCCCCAACAGTAATTCTTCACCGATAAAAACGTCTAACCGTTTTAGTTCATGTCCGTTTTCTAGCACCAAATTCCTTTCACTGGGAGATTTAAATACCACTCTTAGCACCCTGACTTTATTCTGTTTCAAGTCCGTTTGGGTACTCAGTCTATAAGCCTTAAGCAGCGTGACCCTAGAGATATCTTCAAGTGTTAGCTGGTCAAGTAGACCTGTTATCATCCCAATGTCATGCTCAAAGAGAGTTCTGGGTTCCGAGAATTCACTCTCCCTGACTATGAAAGATGACTGGTCTGTCACTATGATCAGTCCTCGATTTCTCAACTAGTGTTTGTGAGGCTGGCTTTTGTTTAACGGCATAAGGCGGTTCCTTATTCTAGATTTGTACCCATTCATCAGCCCCACTGTAGTAGCAGTCACAGTTGAGTTACTCACACTATGAGATCATAGATGATTGTCGATGACTTGATTGGTCATGTTGTTGTTTGTCCTGATAAAAACAAACCTGGCCTTAAGATTAGGCTTTCTAGACATCTCCTGCAAGATGCACTTGGAAGACGTGAGAAAGAGGAGACTACTTTTCTTGGGCTTTTATTTTTACTAGACCTCTCTGTAGTCGGTCCTTCCTCGTTTGGTTCACGTCAGCCAATCACCTCTGAAATTATTTACAATAATTTCATGTCTATTTGTGTATTGACTGAGAGTACCATTTTATACATCTCGATTTCACTTTCTCATACTCATCATTGCAATCGCGTTGGATAGCAAGCTGTTTGCCTTCGATCAGCATCGCTGACGCAATCACGCGTAACCACTTTTACTAAACGCTTAAAAATCACAGGCGTTAAATTTGTGCAAACTTCGTGCTACCATCCTTTAGGCTTGTCTCACTGGATGCCTCTTTCTACAGGATATCGACAGCGCGGTTGTTAGCAATCAGGCTTTTGCACTGTCAATCGTCAATTAGAGGTTTTCAAAAGAACTAGATGCAAACAGTACACGGAAACAATAACTGATAACCAGAAAAAATTGAAAAACCATAAACTGTTAGTTCTAAAAGTTCAGGCGACTTTGATAATCATCGTTTTTTAATAATGTAAATAACTGTTAGTACTTTGGTCACTCGTAGACGCATTCACTCGGCGTACTCTTTAAATCTGATTCTTTCACATCTGATTGTGAAATATTTAGATGATTTCAATTTAAATATTTCCTTGGGTTTTAGTTTAGGTAAGTGTTATATCCGAGTGGAGATTAAATTACAGGTAACTTCCGAGGACTATTCATGGACTAATATTCTTATTGTATAACTACTCAACAATTACACTATGTATATTTATATTCCTTTTATGATAAGCTTTATTTTGACCTATAATTTATTATTGTACGATTTACGGTTCTTAAGTTATGTTCAGTTTATTAACTACTGCCTACCACATTCCCAGCCACTTTTTGGGCTTATTTGTGTACAAATATTATTTCCTATTTTATGGTACGTTGCGGTCTGTGTGATTGATATATAAACCAAGTATGCCTGAAATAAACGATCTGCTCTGATTCGAAGCTGGTATTGTGTTCTGGACTCAAGTGGAAGGGCTCGTAGGACATAGGACCAGTAAGGACGCTAGACTGCCCACACCGGTTGAACGTCATTGGTTGGCCTAGTGTAAAGATCCGTATAAGTCGTATCCGGATTGGTCGATAGGTCGCGTGATAGCAAAACAAGACATCCAAGGTCATCACAGTAAGGGATGAGGTCTGTATAAATATACCAAAAAATGTCTGAAATAATGAATATTTTCATAATTGACCTAACAAATATATTAATTACCCTCAAAAATTCTCCAAGAAGCCATTATTATCCCCCGGAGAGGCGAAAATATTTTGTTTAACGAACGTTAAATAGGAACTTCCTAGAAAACAAGACAATTTGCTTTACATTTGTAATGCGGCGTGGAGTCGTGGTTGACTATGATCACCACTACAAGGAGACTACGTCCCATTTAACCGATAAGATCCCCTGTAAGCCAAACATCAGAAGGCAGTTGATGGCTGTAGTCGAAATGTATTTGTTGGTGATCTCGTGGTATCGAAAAAAATACCGAGATCGTGCCAGGATACAAGTGTGGTTACTGAGCGTAACCGAATTCGTGCAAGGTCACAATCAAAGGAAGGAAGAATGTCTTTAGTACAGTTAAACAAACAGGTACGGTAAAACAATCACTGGTACAATTGGTTATAATAATAATTGTTTCCATTAAACCAATCGCGTTCTCATGATAAAAGTAGGTCACTACACATTCACATTAGGTAATTACCTATTTTCTTGATGATTTTGGCATGTTTTCAGAAGCTTACACACTATCAAGATTACACATAAACACACACAGATATGGATGGATTTGAGATTATTTATCGAAATATTTTTTATTCCTGTGGTTGAATCAACCCTGGTAATAATGTCTGTTTTCACAATTCTTTCCTTGCTTTCTTCTGTTCGGGTACAGAGCAAGGAGTAAAGACTCAATTTGATCGATACGGGAAAAATTGTTCAAATTTTTTTCGATATAAAACACAGTATGGATTGTTAATCAACTAGAAGTCGAACTCTATACTCAATGGCTTGATTCTCGTTGACTACGTCGTTGAGCCGTTGAAATAAATGTGATACGTATCTTTTTTGCGATGAGTATTCTTTTTTAATTACCATCCAGACAGAGATCATCACTATTCAAGGGTAACGAATCGACAAATGAAATCTCGTAAATAATTGTCTACCAGTTGTTTTTGACATAAACTACTGACTGGCAAACATACTTCAAGCATTTAATTCGAAAAATATGTTCATATAACAAATACTCATAAGTATTTCGGATAAGACAAATATCTTGTTAAGTTATCAAGTGATATAGACTATCATACTTTTAATAAAGCACATCTTTCAATGGGCCTTTATTACTGACTGTTAACTTCAACTTCTATAGCCATTTGGAGTAGAATAATTGGGTTATTAAACTTTCAGTCATTTTAAAAAAAGTTCAACGTAGTGTTAGCTCATATTTAGTAATACTATGGTGTGTGCTGCTGATGTCCATATATATAAGTAGTACGTATCATCAATCGTAGAAAAAATGCCTGAAGGTAGAAGTTTGAGATCAAAGGAAAGAGAACGAAAACAGAGAATGATTTCCGTGGAAACTAAAGATCAATGAAGTCTGAGACGATTAATTGATATTTTCCAAATGAAGTATTAACTGTATGGTTCTCAGATTTTACTAAGATGTTCTGCAATTTTGTATTCAAATCAATTCAATTGTTCTCATTCACTACATTTAGTGTCAATGCCAAACAGGAGAAGGGAAATGTGCTGTTCTGTGGAATCTCTTGCGGACCTGGAGCTGAGGTGCTAGTCAAATCTGTGTGGTGTGGGGAAGTGACGTCGAGTGGAGTGTTCTGGCTGGGCGTGTAAGATCCAAAATAAGACTTGAACTGAAGAATAGCTGTCTAGGTAGGTGTTATATCCGGTCGTCGCAATTGTTATGCCGGAAAAAATCGCTGATCACTTATACTCGGAACGAGGGACCTTTGCGATTCCCATGACGCGAAAGTAAAAACACAAAGACTGGTCATGATTTATTAACCTCAAAACACTCTGACGACGACAACTCTAGTCGAAAATACACTCATTTATATATTGACTGTACACCCATTTTGATTAATAATTAGGATTAAATCACATACTCAGTTATAACAAATCACTTACTCAGCATAGTTCATGTCAAGTGAATACAAGAATATCTCGTATATTATGATAAAGAGTAAAATATCATACGAGAAAAGAAAACAACTACTACATTGAGTAATCATTACATTGAATCAAAAATGGAAGTAATCTTGAACAAAACTCATAATGAGTAAATCCATGAAAAAATTGATTTTTTCTTCCTATCATATCAGTGGGTTAGATACGCACCTTTGCCCGGTTGAAATCAAAACAAATTGATTGGGTAAAGTGACAGTTCTAAAATGCATCATAAATTTAAATGTACATTGTTACCTAAACAAATATGACCACTCAGCTATCCAACCAATAATTGTTCAATTGATCAAATCTAAACTACAGTAAATAAGGAAGTTGATAAAGGATGCAAGAAAATTACCAGTCACAACAAATAAATGTTATTCTATCCTGTCTGGATAGACCACGTACAGATTCGTTGAAAAGATACTATTTGATTGCTTTATAACACAGAGTGTTTCCAATTCTGGAAGAGTGCCTCAATTCACAACCAAAAATGCACAATTCCAGTCAACACAGGTAAAGCAATCAAAAAGAGGAACAAACCAATATGGCTGACGCCAAGACTAAGTATCAAGTAAAAACAACATAAATGCAGTTCAGGAAAAAATACGGAAACTTAATGAAGGCGTAATAAAAATAAAAACCATAATAAAATACAAATATTACCAACTCAAATGGAATCAAAAAGACTAACAAAATGCACAACTAAAGGAATCAATAGGAACAAATTGTAAGTGTATACATGGAGGGATTTTCACACACAAAACATTCAAAATGGATCTTACAGGGTGGCACTGACTTTAGTGGATAATTTCTACGGCGAGGAGCAGTGGGACGTGAAGGTGCTGGGCGGACATCGGATGTAGATGGCCCAGCGGGTCTCTGTAGCACAGGTGTTGAACGTCCCGGGTTCTGGGTGTACGTCGGACTTTGATGGCCCTGCAGGTTGACGGAAGTATCGAGGTTGATGCACCGCAGACTCGACATGTTGACGAGAAGCGTTGCACAGACTGCAGAAAAGAACAAAGTGGCACAGATAGCAGAACCACCGCATGAACGACTGTGTTTAAAGGGAGGACGGGTGTGATACGTGTTCAGATTTTGTTAAGATGTTATCTAATTTTGTATTCAAATACATTTAATTGTCCCCGCTTGTGTTCTCCTTTACTACAATATTACAATATAATATTATATAAGCTAAAGTTCATGATAATCAATATACTTTCAAGCTTTGTGATCAAGTTAGAACCAGAATATACTAAATGCTGATATAAAGATGATGAGTAAAGTTGTGAGAGTTTGTAAACTATTCATATGATTTGAAAGAATTTTCGGAAATACCTGTTATAACTTCCCCTAATTTGATTAATTTGCATATTCTATAATGAAAGAAATTGCAGAAAATGTTCATTAATTAATTGTATAACATGTATCATACAATAAGTTGAAGAAGGTTTAGTCTTACTTGCTTACTTTACTATTCTGAACCTCCTTTAACTTTTTATCAGCGATTACTAATAATTACAATTCATTTGATATTCTAAGGACTGTATATTGTTCAGTGATTCTGAGTGCTCTTAGAGTTATGAGGGTGGTTATCACTTACCGGTTACCCACATCGTGGAAGGGTTCTACTGGAGGTATCTGAAAAGAAAATTGGTTTAAGGGTCGTCTGAGTGACCTGAAAACGTGACCACAGTGCCCAAGAGATAACTGCTTGAGAACGGCCACACACGACCTTTTTTTGTGAGTAATTTTCGTATTAGCTTTGTACTTGTTTAGACCTTACTGACGGAGACGAATATCCATGGGATAATACAAGGTGTGCATTTTTTGGGTCGACCATTTCTAAATCCATCCTTCCTTATAAGAAGGCAGAATCCTTGCAGATGCTGTTCGCCTGAGGGAAACATCTTACTGCTGTCACACACCTCTGCAATTGACAGTAAGACTTTGTCCTCAGACCTTGATTTGATGCTTTTAGTCTTACTGTTCTCCAATCGACCTGCTTCGCATGGTAGAACATACAAGAACATATGTTCCAGTCAGTATAGCTGTTATGGATGCAGGATAATGTGCCAATCATTATCATGTTAAGTCTAATGATGTCTTTGGACGTTAAATGGACATTTCCTATTAGCCATTATTTATTTCATTCGTTAAATATTGTACAAATGTTTTTTTCTATTTTTATGGTACGATGTGGTCTGTTTGGTTGGTATATAAATAGAGTATGTCTGAAATACAATGATTCATATCTCAGAGGTTGTGATTTGTGTTCTGGACTCAAATGGATGGGCTACACAGGGAAGCGGGACCAATCGGAACTCTGGGTCGTCCGTACGTGTTTTACGTGTCACTGAATCGATCAATAAACCGCTGCTCCATAATCTGCAATACACACGTCATAACAATAGCTCGGTTGGATCATCACAATAGGCAAACCCGATTACCACATCAAGGTGGCAGCAACGGTCAGGTAGTAGTCGAACACGTCGACAACTTCACTTACCTTGGAAGTCTGATCAGCCCTAATGGATTGGTGTCATATGAAATCTCAGCACAACTTTAGAAAGATCGTTCAGCTTTTGTCAACTTACGTCACCTATGACGAAGGCGAGATATCCGACTAACAATTAACGGACGACTATACTGCACAGCAGTTCATTCTGTCCTATATTACGGCTGCGAAATGTGGCCACTAAGAGTAGAAGATATTCGTAAGCTACTAGTAATTGATCGCAGATGCCTTAGAAATATTGCTCGAATCTGCTGGGACCATCGGGTAAGTAATAGTGAGGTTAGATGCAGGATATTGGAGGATGATAGTAAGTCAGTTGATGAGATTGTAAATGTTCGTCTACTGAGATAGTTGGGCCACATGTTACGCATACCCGAACACCAATTACCACGACCCACATTGCTGACTAATGTTGGGGATGATTAGAAGAATGTTAGGGACGGCCAAACCAATACGTGGCATCAGTGTTTGAAGTCACTAACTTCTAGTCTGAGCCACGTTGGTAGATGCAGACTACTTGGTTGGCGTCCGCGTGACTATCGTAACCAATGCTTGACGACTCTGTGTGATATGACTCAGAATCGATCACAATGGTGTAGGTGTATACACTCTCTGTCTTCCCTTAAACTATGAGATTAAAATTGCTTCATATCTTCGTTTCTACTAACTAATTCTTTCTTCCTGTACTATATCCCTATGCACAATCTTTTATTCTACTGTATGGAGCGGAAACCTGGAGAACTACGAAAACCATCACCCGCAAGATACAGGTGTTTATTAACAGTTGTCTACGCGAAATTCTTCGGATCGTTTGACCAGACTCTATCAGTAACAACCTACTATGGGAGAGAATAAACCAAATTCCACTAGAGGAAGAAAATCAGAAAGAAGCGCTGGAAGTGGATAGGAAATACATTGATGAAAACACCCAACTGCATCACAAAGCTAGCCATCAAATGAAATCTCGAAGGCCAAAGGAAAAGAGGAAGACGTAAGAATGCATTACGCCAAAAAATGGAGATAGACATGAGAAGAATGAACAAGAATTGTTGTCCTAATAAAATGTATCAACTTGGAGCGATGCATATATATACCTGGTACTAAGTTGTAGCTAACTGACTGTATCCTATTTATTCTCAGAATTATAATAATGAAAAAAAGGAACAACTAATCATTCCTTTGAGTTTTCTTTTTCTTTCTAATACAACATAATATTCTATAAAAGATTGTTCAATTTTGACATTCAATAGTTTCAATATATCTTAATTCTGTTTATTTACTCTCTCATAGTCTTCATAATCAAATACATTAGATTTGATTTAGAATTCACAATACAATATCCTTGTCAACAATGATTCAACTGGGAACTATTAAAGTAATAAAACAAACAAGTCTTATATAATAAGAATAAAACATCATTGAAAATCTGATTAATCTCTTCACTTCATGATTATGTAATATACACTTTTAAACAAAAAAAAAACGAAAAACAAAAAAAAAGAGAAATAAAACAAAAAAGAAATGCAATCAATACATGTAATACACATTCACAAGAAATGAATCACAATGAATATATTATAAAGCAATATATATATATATATATATATATATATATATATATATGTATATATTGTTTAAATGTTTATCGTTCAGTGTTCAATGTTGAATATTTGTTCAATGCTTATTGAATAAAATAATTAAAAAAAACAGAAAGGAATAAAACCATAACAACAAATTAATATAAGATATAAAAATCAATAATTTTTCTGTTCTTAAATCTTTTCTATAGAAACATAAAAATAAGATTAAAATTATCTTTTCTTTTTTTTGTTTTTTTCTTCTTTTTTATTTTTCTCTCTCTTTTTTTCTCTCTATTCAATAAAACAATCAAATATCTATATATCTATCTATCTATATAATCATAATAATAAAAATTATTTGATATCTCTAAAGAAAAGTGAAATAATATTTTTGAGAAAAGAACGAAAAGAAAAGCAAAAAAAAGAAAAAAAAGGAATATCAGCCGGGGAAATAAATAAGAAGTTGACATGAACCATATATGTATGTATATTTCTATCACAAAACTGAATTCAATTAATAGTAAACTATTAAACTTACAAAATTACACATAAATAAAATAGTTTAACACTTAATATGATGTGAAATATCAAACATGTTTACAATTACATATATCTATATATACGAAAAGGGACATAGCAACAAAAAAATAAGCATAGCAACAACAACAACAACAAAAACAACAAAATGCAGCATATTTGATTCAAAAGGTAATTTGAAAATGGCGCTTTTTCAATGATCAAATATGACAAAAATAATAACGAAAGAGAGAGAGAGAGAGAAACACTAAGAAATTTGGCAATTTATAATCTGATTCATGGAAAAAAGTATTTTGTTTTCTCATTTCTTTTCTTTGAACAAATTAAAACCACTAATGGAATGTTGCATAGAAACAGACAAAAGGAAATAATCTAAAGAAACTTATACATATATATGTAGAGAGAGGGGGGCTGATCATATTGATGGTCAAGAGGGTATGAGCACACATACAATGAAAATAAACTAGATAAATCATAGATGAAAGAAAGATCAGAGAGAAAAAAAACAATCAAAGATAACTAATTATAACTCTTACTATTATTATGTAATAGATAGTAGTTAACTTTCTTTTTATAGAATCCAAATGAAAATGACATTTATGTGCAAAACCAAAGCAACAAAAAAAAGAAAACTGCCTAGAATTTTTTAAAAAAAAGAGTGTATTATGGAATGTACAATGGTCATATTGATAAATCACAAATAATGATTACATAATAAACACAAAAAAATAAACCCTCAATCAATAAAGAAATCAAAGATGATAAACATAAATCACTTTTTTTGTTTTATTTTCCAATCACATATCAATGCAAACATATTGACTTAGTAACTAAATTCAAATGAAGTACTCTTTTTTTTTAATACATTTAAATGATATAAAAGAGAAGTACAAAAGAAAACAATCAAGAAAGAATATAATTTGGAAAGAAAATAAAAAATAAAACAAGTACTTGACAACAAGGCAATTAATTCTTTAATCATTATGGATACATTTATATTTATTGAAATATATAGAAAATAATCAATATCTTGATTTCTAGTTTCCATGTCATATTATTGATTGATTGATTGATTATGTAAATCCTGATAAAGATTGTCGATTAATCGATTGTCTTGGTTCAATAATTAATGATGCTTGATAAGTTTGTTCTTCATCAAGTAATCTTGATGGATCTAATAGATAATCAGTAACCTAAATAAATAAAAAAAAGAAAATTTATAAAAGAAAAACAAACAAACAACGCTGATCAATTCAATGTATCAAATGCTTACGGTACTAAAAATGTTTAAATCAAGGCAAAACAAATATGGATACAGAATAATATGAATTCATTATGATAGAGTTTTGTTCTCTGATCTGGATGGTTCGGTAATGGAACTTTCATCGTTCAAGCACAGAAATCAACAAAAGGATCGCCCTACCATACATAAAACGCATATCAGAAACCGCAACGAGACTACTGAAAACCTTCAGGATAGGTGTGGCACACAAACTGACACAATCACTACAATCAATCCTGTGCAAATAACAAAGGAAGATAAATCAAACATCATCTACAAAATAAGTTGTGCCAACTGCGAAAAACACTACATCGGACAAAGCAGACGCCCCCTTCACCTTCGCTTACATGAACATCAATTAGAAGTCAAACGCCATGATACTTCCTCACTTATATCGATACACGTAGACAAGTGCGGACACTCATTCGATTGGAAAAATGTCGAAATCTTAGACAGAGGAATTTTCAAAAACACCAGAGAATTTTTAGAAGCCTAGCACTCAGGTCAATCAGCAATCAACAAGCACATTGATATCGATCCAATTTATCAACCAATCAGGAAAATTATACACAAATGTAAGAACAAAAATCAAACCAATGGGGGACACAACCAAAACAAAGAAGTAAACAATGATAAATTTAAGGTCAATAAGAACTAATCAACGTCGAGGTGTACAGAACAAGCTGTGAACCACATGTGGAGAAATTCGAACACTTCACTTCTATTTGAAGTTTGTGCTGATGATATCGTTCAGAAGAACGATGAAAGCTCCACGACTAAACCATCCAGCTCAGAGAACAAAACTCCATCAAAATCATCTACCTGGGCTACAAATCTTCTCCACCATCTCATGAATCCATTATATTTCATAGTTTCTTATTAGCTGATTACAACCAAATTTGTATTAGAATTTTACATTCAAGATACTAATGTAGAATCAATTGATATAAGTGAATGTAAAGAAATAGAACAGCAAAGGTTAAATTTATCACATCATTTATCTGTTATAACCTGTGTGCCCTGTTAATGGTTAACGTCACGATACCGCCAATCAGAGAGCAGCGAATTATTGATCGAATCAGTGACGCATAAAACCTCGTACGAGCAGCCTAGAGTCCTGATTGGTTTCGCTCCCCGTCTAGCCCAGCCAGTTAGGTCCAGAACACCAATATCAGCCTATGTAATATGAATCCTTATAATTCAAACATACTCGGTTTATATACCACCAACCAGATAAACCACAACGTACAATAAAATAGAAAACAGTATTTGTACAAGATTTAGCCAAATGTGGCTGTGAATATGGGAGGTAGTGACTAATAGACAGGGCATAATTCAAGAATGGTAAAACCTATAATAATGGTTCATAGGTCAAAATAAAACTCATAATAAGAGGGACATGAATATGAACAGGTTAGTTACATGACAATTATACGATAAAAATACACTCATAGCATTGGTTCATAAATGGATCCCAAAAGTTATCATTCATTATTCTTACCGGGATATAACATTATCTTATTTGTCTTTGATCTTCCCTCAGCTTATTACATTATCCATCCCTAATGTTTCCTTGATTGTAACCCCAAATAATCTATAACCTTGATATGGTTTACATGAATTTTCTCATTAGTGTTTACGACTGCAATTGGTCAGTCTCTTATTGGTATATGTGAATACTGTGCGTATTGCTTCGATATTGTTTTAATTCACAAGTATTATAAGCAAAGTGGATAATACGATGTCCTATGAAGCGAACGGTATTGGGTTCGAGTCCTAAAGTGAACATCAATCCTTAGATACAGATACAT
Source organism: Schistosoma bovis (assembly GCA_944470425.2). Classification (NCBI taxonomy): domain Eukaryota; kingdom Metazoa; phylum Platyhelminthes; class Trematoda; order Strigeidida; family Schistosomatidae; genus Schistosoma; species Schistosoma bovis. Next base: position 4,282,460 of record OX103959.1, on the reverse strand, counting down.
CCGGCTGCCGAGTCTCAAATAAGACGAAACGTATGTTCTAGATTCCACTGTTAGCCACTATCCATCTTTGCTTGTAGCCACCTATGACCTGTGCTTACATATATATTTGTAGTTATTATTGATAACCTTTGTCATTCCAATTCTTTGCATTCTCTTATGTTAATTGTTTCACGCTACATCTTATTTTAATGTAAAATTCTAATACAGATTTAGTTGTAAGCAGCTGATGGTAAACCATGAAATACAATGAATCCACATGATTCTGTATCAATGTTTGTTCTGGCTTTATCTAAATTTATAAAGCGAACTAACTGTGCAGTGAACAAGAACACAGGTTGAGACAATCGAACGTGTTCAACACAAAAGTTACAGACTACCTCAATAAAATCTGAATACCATAAAGTCAATCGTCAGTTTGCAAAATATCAATGCATCATATCAAACTGGACTGTTTCCGTTGCAAACACTAATCCATTGTTTCCCATTTCATTGTTCACGCGTTTTCTTACAAATTCCATTGTGTTCTCGCTCTTCCTTTCTTGATCTTCACCTCATCTTCTGCTGCCAGATATTATGTTTTAACTCGCGACATATACTACTTATATCAATATAAGTAGCTCACACAACAACTGAACTAAAATGTTTATTGTTTTCTAGACTATTGTAATGTTTCACACTTCACCCTATTAGATAATAGAAGGTAATCCGCTGAAAATGCCAGACTCAAGTTTTGTGCTAGTTGACCTAGTTCAAAACTTCGGCTAACCGATTCTCCTTGTGGTTTATGAAACTTTACAGTGTTAAACATTAACGCTAAGTTATTTGAGCATTGAATAACTGCATATAAAGTTGAGAAATTTACAACAGAAAGATCACTCTATGTAGTGAAAAATGTCATGTTTTTTTAGTCTTATAGTCCTCATTGAATTACCTTGATGACGTTGAAATCTGACTACTAGACTGAGTCATTCAAGATAAAAAGTTGTAAGATGCAGGTCTGAATATATTAGAGTGCAATAGTTCCCTCAACAATACAATTAAACTTTGTTGATGAATCTTAACTAATAAGAAATCTAAATTCAGAGTTTCCTTTCAATCATCATCATCAGCAGTTACCTGACTTCTTCACTTAGTGTATTCAATATTGAGTCATTAAGATGAGTGAAAACATTGCAATATGATCAAGAGAATTAGATCAACGGTAAGTACTGAATAAACAAAGAAAAAATCGATTACTATTCAACGAGTAATCAGTGATACACTCAAAGCTTTACACCCAGAGTTAATCTGTTTACATGTGTACATGTGACATTGGAATTCTAGAGGTTTCTGGCAAAGATTCTCATATCGTAAATAATTTTTATATACGACTAATCAAATGATGAAAGAATATAAATGAATTGACTTTTATATGTTTCTGGGCTTATTCAAAAACGACATTTATCTGTTATGTTTATGATATCACTATATACTGACAGCATGAAAAGTGCTTTTTTACCACTTCAATAATCAATAATCTATAGCAAATCCAAATATGGTTAGTTTGATTTAGGATAGTATTATATGATTACAAGAGCTATATAGTATGACAATATAATCACTTTCACACTGTTAGTTAAAAAGAAAGCACATTTTGAAACAGGGATTTGTACAGATTGTGATATTTTAACAGTTGAATCCATAAGTCCATCTAAGCTAGACCATAGTTGAAAACCTGCAAGCAATTAACCGTTTCTTCTTAGTATGAAACGCCTCAGCAGTGCACGTTCAAGATCCCGTACTCGGGACTCGAACCTAGGGCCCTCGGTATCGTGAGCGAATGTCTAACCCCTAGACTACTGAACCGGTGTGTCGATGTCTAACTTTAATCGATCTAGGATTTTGCGCAACACTTCATCCATTGTCTTAGGTGGATATGTGTCTCACACACAATAGCGATTGGACTCCACTGATCACGGCTTCTCACTAGAACTCCAGGAAATTCATCTTGAATCTAGTCATTAGTGAGAACATGATTATTATCCACGATCCTGCACTCAGGATCGTGAATGAGCACTGCTGAGGAGCCTCGTGATAAAACGGAACGGCTGTCCAGTGCTTCCAGGTTTTCAGTGGTATTCTAACATTTCGAACTATACGAAATTACAATGAACAATAATCAAGGGAATATCTGAATTAATATTAACACTCATTGAGACAACTGAGTTACCTACACTGATCGATTTGATCTAAAATTACTAGTGAAAAAATGTATCGAACGAAAAGAAAAAGTGATTAACAATTTTTTATAGTAAAACAATCAATCAAGTAACATAGACGTTAATTGAAATGTGAAATAAGAGTTTCTTCGGTAGAAATGTTTAGTAATAGGGAGAACTGTTGTATCAAAACCGAGATATAATAGAGACATTAACATCGTATAAATATTATCCCACAATAGAATTCATAAATAACACAGTTTGGATTAATTTACGTCAATATGAGGTTGTAGATATCGTCAGATTTCACTTAAGTTATGAACTGATCTAAGTTAGATAACCATTAGAAACCTAGAAGTCAGCCAGCTTCAACGTAGGACCAAGCACATATATGCGCATCAGTCCGAGTTGCCATACTTATTAACAAAACAAGATGAACACTAGATTCATAGAAGTAGTTAATCCAGTGGTTGTAATTTATAAAAGAAAGATTGCATATAAGGACATAGTACAGGACGGAAGAATTACTTCGTAGAAATAAAGATATGAAGCAATTTTATTCTCACAGTTTAAGGGAAGAGAGAGAGTGTATATACCTACACCATTGTGGTCGATTCTGAGCCATATCACACAGAGTCTCCAACCATCGGATACGATAGTCACGTGGACCCCAACCAAGTAGTCTGCATCCACCAACGTGGCTCAGACCAGAAGTTAGTGACTTCAAGCACTGATGCTACGTGTTGGTTTGGCTGCCGCTAACTTTCTTCTAATCATCCCCAACATTAGTCAGCATTGTGGGTCGTGGTAATCGGTGTTCGGGTATACGTAACATGTGGCCCAACTGTCTCAGTCGATGGAGGTTTACAACCTCATCAACTGATTTATCATCATTCCCTAACACCCTGCGTCCAACCTCACTATTACTTACCCGATGATCCCAGCAGATGCCAGCAATATTTCTAAGGCATCTGCGATCAAATACTAGTAGCTTACGAATATCTTCTACTCTTAATGGCCACGTTTCGCAGCCGTAATGTATAACAGAATGAACTGCTGTGCAGTATAGTCGTCCGTTAATTGATAGACGGATATCTCGCCTTCGTCATAGGTGACGTAAGTTGGCAAAGGTCAAACCTAGAAGCACTGGACATCCTATTTTTTCCTAATGTAGGACTTCTCAGCAATACCCATCCACAACGAAATAGTCGTTTATCAGTTCGAGGTTTTTGAATGGCAGTCTAGTTAAGCTTCGAAAAATGTTAACAATCTACGTAATTCCTTATATGTATTCATAATGTATATTATTTCAAATTGAATGAATAGCACTTACTTCTTGTCTATGCGTTATAAGATATGGTGTTTGATGATATTGTTGAACTTCACGTATCACATGAGCTATCTGTAATTAAAAAAAAACAGTAAACAGGACATTATCTAAGTTTTCATGAAACTGATGAATATGTGTATAGAAGTGAAATCTTGGATACTTTACTTCCTGTTTTTTAGACTATTCCAGCAATGTTTATGTTTAAATTAGGAAAGTATCTAAGTAATAAATATCTTAGTATCTAGTTAGCGTTCTCCTGGTGATCGATTGGATCATGAAGACGTCAGCGTCTGAAGGGAAACGCGGGATACAGTGGGCATCTAGGATGCAGCTGGACGATCTAGACTTCGCAGATGATCTGGCCTTCCTATCGCAACCGTAACAACAAATGCAGGAGAAAACGAACAGTGTAGCAGCAGCCTCAGCAGCAGTAGGTCTCAATATACGCAAAGGGAAAAGCAAGATTCTCCGATACAATACAGCATGCACCAATCCAGTCACAATTGACGGGGAAGATTTGGAAGATGTAAAAACCTTTACATATTTGGGCAGCACCTTTGATGAACATGGTGGATCTGATGCATATGTGAAAGCGCGGATCGGAAAAGCAAGAGCAGCATATTTACAGTTGAAGAACATCTGGGATTCAAGACAACTGTCTGTCAACCAACAACAAATTCAGGATTTTCAATACAAATTTCAAGACAGTTCTACTGTATGGGGCAGAAACCTGGAGAACTAGGAAAACCATCATCCACAAGATATAGGTGTTTATTAACGGTTGTCTACGCAAAATACTTCGGATCTGTTGGCCGGACACTATTAGCAATAACCAACTGTGGGAAAGAACAAATCAAATCCCAGTGGAGGAAGAAATCAGAAAGAAGTGCTGGAAGTGGATAGGAAACGCATTGATGAAAACACCCAACTGCATCACAAGACAAGCCCTCACATGGAATCCTCAAGGCCAAAGGAAAAGAGGAAGATCAAAGAACATATGAAGACGAGAAATAAAGACAAACATGAGAAGAATAAACAAGAATTGGTTAGAACGAGAAAAGAAGGCCTAGGACATAGTGGGTTGGAGAATGGTGGTCGGCGGTCTATGATGCACTGGGAGTAACAGGAGTAAGTAATTAATCTTAGTATCTACCTATTTTGTAGTCATGATATCTTAAGTGTAATATACAATTCATTTATTGAGATGTATTCAATATCAAATACTCAATTGACTTTTAGTAGATTTTCAATGGTATTCATTCAGTGATTCTCTTAGTTATAAGTGGCATTTATTCAGTACGATAGATACCTTAGCTAATCATTAATCCATATCATCAATAGTATAGCATCGGATAAAATCCAATAGGAATTGATCTTTTTAAGTCGTTGTCAAGTAGGGTTTGTGTTGAACTAACAAAGAAGGAGGGGGGGGGCTAAGAGTAAATAAAGAATTAGTTTCATGATATCGAAGTGTAATGAAGAGTTATCATTGTGTCCTAACAAATAATATGTAGTTCTTGATGACTTTTAGAAGGATACTATGTGAAATATGTCTGAAGAAATTTTGTAAATTGAAGAAAAACCTTCTTCGTTTGGAATTATTTCTAAACGTTAAACATTAAGCATAATACATCTTAATACTAATTAACAATGAGTTTAATGACTGATCTGTAGAAGTTTATTGACTACTCTTACTTAAGCTTATTACTCCTCATCGAGGAGCATAGGCCGCCCACCAACACTTTCCATCTAACCCTGTCCTGGAGAGTTCTTTCCAACTCTTTCCAGTTGTTATTCATCCTTTTCATATCTGTTTCTATTTCTCGACGTAATGTGTTTTTGGCCTTCCGGTTTTCCGCTTCCCTTCACGATTCCAAGTTAGGGCTTACCTTGTGATGTAGCTGCAAGCTGGTTTGGCCTCTCACACAGAAGACTGTTGCTGATGGTATTCGACCAATGGATGTTGAGTATCTTGCGTAGACAACTATTTATAAATATTTGTACCTTCTTGATGATGGTTGTAGTAGTTCTCCACGTTTCAACTCGGTCCAGTGGTCCAGTGATTAGGACATTGCATCGTGACTACTCTTAGTCGGTATTTAAAATAATTTAAGAAAATACATGATATGGGTATATTGCAACTTTATTAGAATTCTTTTCTAGTGCTACTCACTTTCTCAGAATGGGGATTTGTAAAGATTACAATAGTTTTCATAGTTCAATTCATGACACGATGTAAGCTAGACCATCATTGAAAACATGGGAGCAATGAACAGCCGTCTCATCCCAGTATGAGACTCCTCAACTGTGCACATCCACGATCCCACACGCGGGACTTGGCTCAGTGGTCTGAACGTTAAGAGGTCGCATGACAGACCGAAGGTCCTGGGTTCAAGTTATGCGTGACAGATTGTGGATGCGCACTGTTGAAGAGTCTCATCCTTCCATGTTTTCAATAATGATCTAGCTTAGATCGACTCATGAATTCAACTATTTACTAAAGATAATAATATTAAACAATGTTGTTTTAGAAAGAATCATTGTTTCATTACATACCATACGCATTTTACAAAAATTGACCAAATTATTCTCTGTAATATTCAATGCACCTTCTTCAATAAATGATAAATCCGTTAAATACATTCCAAGGTAAGGAATACAAGGAGGATCACATCTAAAGTTAAGTGAACATGAAAACAAGTATGTATGAAGTTTCACATCAGTGACTAGTATTATTAGTTAAGCAAATATCGAAATTCAGTAAGAATTAGACAGTTGTTTCGTTCTAATATGAGATTCTACAGCAATCCTAAGCCTTAAACCCATCAGGAATCGAACCTAAGACATTCATATCTTTCAAGTAGTGCTCGATCTTCAGACTAGAATTTAATGGTTTGTCTTTCCAAGTTTAATCAATTCATGATGCTGCATAACCATAACCGAATCCTTTTCGATTTTCAATGGTTGATTAACAAGAAGCCAGTCTGTGATGTTAAATGTTAAATCTAACAATCTATTAAATACCCTTTTGCATTAAATTACGGAAATAGTTTGCTAGAGCCAATTATATTAATCGTAAGTACTGGTAGGATCTAAAGATTAATTTAGTTTAAAACTTCCAGGAAGACTATCTATATCTACATGGTCGGTCCAGATATTCAATATTCACTATGACACTATTGATTTGGCGGGATAATCTCCGACAAACTGAGGTGACCATTGATACATGGCAATATGAATGTGTATTATTCGCACTATTGAATTAAAAGTAGGTTTTAAAGATTAATTAGTAATCCATCTGTATGATTGTAACATGATACTACTTTTGAAATAATAAATAATATATTTGTAATATCCGATACAACACAGCATGCACCAATCCAATCACACTTGATGGAGAAGATTTGGAAGATGTAAAAACGTTTACATATTTAGGCAGCATCGTTAATCAACATGGTGAATCTGATACAGATATGAAGGCGCGGATCAGCAAAGCAAGAGCAACACACCTACAACTGAAGAACATCTGCAATTCAAAACAACTGTCTGTCAACCAACACCAAGGTCAGGATTTTCAATACAAATTTCAAGACAGCTCTACTGTATGGGGCGGAAACTTTGAGAACTACAAAAGCCATCATCCAGAAGATAAAAGTGTTTACTAACAGTTGTCTACGCAAAAAACATCGGACCTGTTGGCCGGACACTATTAGCAATAACCAACTGCGAGAAAGAACAAACCAGATCCCAGTGGAGGAAGAAATCAGAAAGAAGCACTGGAAGTGGATAGAACACATATTGATGAAAACACCCAACTGCATCACAAGACAAGCCCTCACATGGTATCCTCAAGGCCAAAGGAAAAGAGGAAGACCGAAGAACACATTACGCTGAGAAATGGAGGCAGATATGAGAAGAATAAACAAAAATTGGGTCGAACTAGAAAGAAAGGCCTAGGACATAGTGGGTTGGAGAATGCTGGTCGGTGTCTATGCTCCACTGGGAGTAACAGGCGTAAGTAAGTAAGTAAATGAGTAGAAAAAATAAGTTTTCAAGTCTTCTAACCTTGAAATACCTCAAACACTTCCGATGGGATCGTCCATAAATTATAGTCTCGTCTAGAAACAGTTTAACTGGCATAAATCTATAACAATGTCACATTCTCAAATAATAATTAATCAATTAAATGATATAAAATGAGCTACTGAGATAAATGACTAAACGTCACATTTTATCATTCAAGTTTGGTTCATTCAATACTTGATTGTAGACATAACTTCCAAAGAAATGCCAACAACTATTAGATAACATGGTGATTTCAGCTTATTACTGACCTTCATCAATATTATCTATATCAATGCTTTACACATATCATATTCAGAACTGATCAACATCAGCTTGTACTGATGAAAAAACCAAAAAAAAAATATTTCTCAATCTAACATACCTATGTAAAGCTTCACGCATTGATTTAAATCGTCCATCGGATGCAACAAGCATTTGTAAACGATCAATTGATTGTTTTGTTTGTTTACTAACACGTTCCCAGGTACGTTTAAGTCGATATACAGAACTATTGACTAATGCTGAACATATTTGTAATACACCATTGTAATTTTGCATACACCGGCAAATGTCAGCGATAGCAACCCATTTATCAATACACATAACTCGATCATTTAAATCTGTTCGTGATATAATCTCAGAAACAACTAGGCGACTAACCTGAATCAACAAATGAGAGAGCAAAAAAAAAGAACATGTGAATAATACCAAAAAGGTTTAAGTTACATTTTAAATTATTTATTTATTTTAACATATAGATATTGGTACAAGGAGGCACCAAATACATATGCGCCACACAAATCTCATTTGATATGTGTGAGGGCTGTGATACTGCCCGGGTGCCCAAACCGAAGCAGGTGGTTTTCTTAGGGGGCCACACCCCGAGCCTTTGACCTGAGGGTCTGATCCACAAGGCAGTGGGGCAATGTAAGGAGATGCAGTCCCATGGAAGCCGGTGACCAACGATTCGTTCATACGTCATTTGTTCCTTTAGGATACTGGAGCCCATGTACAACATTGGTTTGGAATCCGGTAAAGCGCCAGACGTTCGCTTTTCGTCCTCTCAATTTCGTAAACAACACCTGTGATGCGAGAATGCAGTGTGTAGGACTTCCCTGGCAGAGGCTATATACGCGTGGCCATGTGAGAGCATTTCTAGAGGGAGAGCGGACTCTCCACACTTTCGGCATTTTAACTAGTATAGGCTGAATCTTCTGAACAATACAAGGAATAGTAAGGAAATAAATGATCAAAGAACTTGATTTTCCATGCCAGTTTTTCTGATTAACAATGCAACTCAAGTGATTACCTGAAGAAAAATATGACCGGTGAGATTATAATTTATGGACAAACCAATCACGTATAGGGTAACAGGTCTCGGATTTTGGCTCGAAATTCACTCATCCATTTGATTAAATAGAGTTTTGGCATTAGAGCTGATATCAGTTCATGATAAAAACCTGAGATCTAATTTCTAACCTTAATCATCAACTGTAAATTATAATTTTAATTCGTCACACAGGTTTAGAATCCTCATTTGGTTCTGGTCGTTAAGTGAACACCATCAAGGTCAGACTAGCGTCGCTCAAAGGTCGTCCATAAATTATAGTCTCACCGTATGTCCTTCTCAAGGTGCAATAAAGTTTTATCATGTAACCGATGGAGTATGCTTTTCCTGGTAAGTTAATATGGTCACTAAATGGACAGACTCTATCTAATTCTTCTAGTAAGGCTCCTCAATATATTTAAGGAAATACTGTGAAATTGATCTCTTACATTTAATATACATAAAGAATTTCATATTTACCCAGTCGAAGTTGTCTTCTTCAAGTCACTCATTGAGTAAATATGATGGTGGAAGATTTACCTAATGATAAAGTGTATATCATATTTATCTTGTAGTGGAATGACTTTTCATTGGCTTAAAATGAATATAGTTAAATCTTAGATAGAGAGCTCGAGACTAATGCTATGCGCAATGTTAATCCAAGCAGGTTTTATTAATGAATGACATATCAACTAAGCTAGGCTAGATGATATAAAGTAAGAAGTGGTATATTGAGTAGTGTGACGTGGTTATGGTTTGATGGTTTTTCTTCATGATTCTGTTAGTGAGAGATGTTCTATGATGTAAGTATTCATTCAGCAGTATTAGCTGTTGAATGAGTAAAGCTCTTAACGCTTATCATATGGTTATTCTAGTTGTGTGAGAATATACATCATACACATTCAAAGTGTAATAACAATGAGGAAGCATAATGTAAGTGTAGTGTCGGTTATTATGTTAAGCCCATATATCTTATTCTCGCTTTCGTACAGCCCATTCTATTCATTCTACTTGAGTCACATTCTGACCTTGTTATTTATTCAATCTTTACTGTTTTTATATGAGCGCATAGGTGTGTGTACATTTCTTATCCCATTTACTCATCACGTATCTGTAACTTACTTTTGTGTAACTATAAGTATTGATTAACGCTTGGTTAAATGGGAGTCGGCTTACCCGCCATCTCCAATCCGCGTCGTTTCTCTTCTTTCTGTTCCATTCGCTTCATATACAAAATATACGTATTCAAAAGTTCATTCTCGTTATTTGACTTATTTAATTCCGTTATTGATTAACGCGATTTAAGTCGATGAATATATATGAGAATAGGCGATAGCAAACATTCATACGATCTAATTGGAGTCAAACCCGAGGGCCACTAAAGTGGAGAGCCCTTTCGACAACATCGTCCGATCTAAATGACGACAAAATTCAAGGGCCCCACATAAGTTGTCACTTTACCTAACAATCTGAATAACTTAATTTTATGTGAATAAAAAGCATTGGGGAAGATTAAACAATCAATAATCAATAGCATTTACCTCATTGAATCGTTTACAAACAAGCAGAACATGTTTAGCTTTCTCTTCTTTGTCTAATTTCATCCAAGATTGATTAAGTAATTCCCTGTTTTACAAAAAATACATTTCTCAACTTCATGTAAAATCACATCAAATAAACTTATACAAAACTGGATTTTAATCAGAGATAGATGATGGTTAGTAGTGGAATTCAGAATGTTCAATTCGTCCCCTTTTAGGACTTGTCAGCTGTATGTGCTTGCATCCAAGAGTGGATATTCATTTGGAGACTCGAATCCAGTGTCGTTTGCTTCAAACGCCATCACGTTATCCACTTAGTTACTTCAACTGATTAGTCTCTGCTGCTAACCACCATCTATCTCTGCTTATAATGCTTGTGACTTAGTGGCAATATTGAGGTAATATGCACAGGATGTGCATGTACCAAAAAGAGCCGGATCAATGTCATTCCAAAATGTCAATGAGAACATTCAAACAATCAATGCAAAAACATATTCAAACTGGATTGTAAAAGATAGTTACCATTAAATGATCTCTCAATAGTAATCAATTCCGTATCTGTCTCGTCCTTGTTGATGAGTCTTGAACAACACGAACTCTAGGTCTAGAATTTCCTATCAACTATCTTAGACCATCTAACATTAAAAATAACGAATACAATGTTGATTCATTTAGATCAATGAGTTCACTACAACTTAATCAATGAAATTCGGTCTTCACTAAAAGACCAGACGAAATGGCATTTATATGTATACCTACAATATTTGTAATCATTGGTTGGAGATGCCTGGTGACATCACCAGGAATCAATATACACAGCACAGATTAGATAAGGTGGTGGTTGCAGGTAGTGAACAGGAAACCCTGGACTTACGTTTCGTGCTACTTGGTACTTGTGAGCAAGGTGTGCCTGTGTTCTTCAGGAAACTGACGCTCCCTGACAGATTCACTCCCATGTCACCCAGTTTCACAATCGGAGACGTTACCACCTTCTGTAAGTCCAGGGTTTCCTGTTGACTACTTCCAACCACCATCTTATCACAACATAGTGCATGCAATGTCAAGTCACCTAGATTAGTAGCCACATTGTAACTTGGTTGATAGGATTTGATCTGCACTAAGAAGGACCTGACACATATGACACTGATCACCCCCTAGTGATTAATTAATTGTAATCATAGATGAATTTTTTTTATCTGTTTACCACTAAATTCAATGATTGAATAATATTTAATATTATGAACTCATTCACTTGTCTTGACATATATTCTCGATTTTAAAACCTTTTTATATGATCACTAACACTGTCAATAATTCTACTAATACTTTAGCATTTGTCTTGTCGATCTCATCTTACAGTATGCTGGTGTGTGGTGTTGTTATGTTCCGATAAACATAATGAATGGTAACTACTGGGATCCATTTATGAACCAATGCTATGCGTATATTTTCATCATATAATTGTTAAGTAACTAAATTATTCATATTCGTGTTCCTCTTATCATTAGCTTTATTTTAACCTATGAACTATTATTATACGATTTACCATTCTTGAGTTATGACCTGTCTATCAACTACAGTTTCCCACATTCACGGCCACATTTGGCTAAATCTTGTACAAGTGTCGTTTCCTATTTTATGGTACGACGTGGTTTGTCTGGTTGGTATATAAACCCAGTATGCTTGAAATAAATGGTTCATATTACAGGGGCTGAGATTGGTGTTCTGGACTCGAACAGGCAAGGCTAGGCAGGAAAAAGGATCTATGAGGACTCTAGGCTGCTCGTACAGGTTTTGTGAGTCATTGATGAAATCGATAATTCATTGTTCTCTGTTTGGCGGTATCATCACGTTACACATTGACAGTGCACACAGTCCACAAGTTATAACAGGTGTGATGTCTTGAAATGATGAAAAATGTATGCTTGATTATTTTGTTGCTTATAAATGACTATGAGAATCTATATTACCCAGTAACGAATAAATATACTTACAGATTATGTATGTTTATATATATAAACTAATTAATCTCAACATGGATATATGAATGATGCCATTACTATAAATAATTTATGCTTATACTTTATTAAAACTCTGCCTGAAGCCCCTCTTGAGCTATTGCTGGTCCCAAGCCCGGATAAAGGAGGAGGGTTATGCATGAGGGGTTAGTGACTCCATCCCATGGAAAACAAACTTGTTAAAAAAAGTGCCATCCAGATTAAAGAAATGAAGTAAGAATGGAAGTTGATAGAATCGATTTGAAATGAACTTACTCGCTACGTATTGACCGAAATATTTGAAAATCGAGAAAAGTTAATTGTTCTGAAATATCCAATGCAGATAGTTGATCAAAATTTTTCTCTGATGGGATCTAATATTATACAGAAATTTAAAGCAAAAAAGCACCAGTAATATACTACTGATAAACTCTCATTAAATCTATTAATTTCAATCTTTCTATATGAAAGTGAAGAAAATTTTAAAATCAGAAAGGGTTTTGTGGAGATTGTAGTGATTTCAGTAGTTGAGATCATAAGTCAGTTGAAGCTAGATCACCATGGAAAACGTGAAAGCAATGGATAGCCGTTTCGGTCTTTTTGTTGGACTCTTCAGAAGTGTTCATTCATGATCCCGCCATGCGAGATACGAACTTAGGAACTATCGATCTCGCACGGAAACGCTTAACATCTAGATCACTGAGCCGTCAGATAGTTCTAGGTTTTCCATGGTGGTTTAGCTTCAACTGACTCATGATCTTAACTACTGAAAATTTTAAAAACGAGATATTTTGTTTAAAAACAAATCTATACTTGTAAGTTAGTGTCTATTAAAAGTAAATATTCTAAAAGACAATGTTCTATTGATCAAAGAGATTATGTAGGTGATAAACTCAATGAAGAAAATCCCTCCTCTAAACGTCATTGGTTTATGTACAAAGTTAGTTATCCCTTGGTACAGTACCGAAATTGGTATCGATAAGAATAGGAATATCCTATTTTTTTGCTCAATAAACTTAATGTATACCAATTTCAATTTCATAATGTGGTAAAACGTTCTGTTTTATTTACTCATTTTTTTAAACTACTTATAAGTAGGTAGATTTTATTTGCTAAAATATCCGAGACAAGGCTTAAAAAGACTTGATTAATTACAAATAAAAAAACATTATTGACTTACTTGTCTTGGAGTTAATATACTATCAAGATCAATTCTATCTTGAACTAATTGATCAGAAATCATTTGAAGTAATAATTGATTAACTACTTTTTGATCATTAGGCATTAAATGAGGACAAGTGACTAAAGTATCTAATAGAGTTTGCATTTCTCGTTTTAAAACCGGATCACTTTCAAAATCCTACATGTAATAAAACATGATCATGAAATGAAAAGAGATCACATTTATTTTTAATCTTGAAAATCAAAATCGAAATTAAATGAATAAAACTTCAAAATTCTAATTACAAAGAACATTCGGTGAGACTATAATTTGTGGACGATCTTTGAGCGACGCTAGACTGAACTTGAGAGTGTCCACTTAATAATCAGGACCAAATGAAGGTTATAAACCGGCGTAAGGAATTAGAATTATGATTTACTGTTGATGGTTAAGGTTAGGTATTAGATTTATGGTTTTCATCACGAAGTGACATCAGTTATAATGCCAAAACTCTATTTAATCAAATGGACGAGTGAATTTCGAGCCAAAATCCGAGACCTGTTATCTTATACGTGATCGGTTCGTTCACAAGTTATAGTCTCACCATGATTTCTTTTCCTAGCTTTGATTTCTATTCTAAGATCATTGATAGCGACAGTTCCTAACTAATATTGAATAAACTATTCTCTAGTCTAGATTCTAGTTTTCTGTTCTGGGTCGTGAATCCTAAATCTGATATAACGTGACTAGTTTCACTATCGTAATAAGGTATTGTTGTAATATACTAGAGAGAAAGAAAAATATTTTAAACCATTCGTTATATTATAGGATACCTCAGAAGTGCTCATCTATAGTAGCATTCATGCTCTATTTACCATTAAATCGTGATTTAGAAATCATTTCTTTGATTTCATTCATTTCTTTTAAACTCTTTCCAGTTAGTCAGTCAGCTTCAACTTAGGACCAGACACATATATGCATCGGACCAAGTTGCCATACCTCATTAGCAAAACAACATGAACACCGGATACATAAAAGTAGTTAATTCAGTGGTGGTAGTATGTAAAAGAAAGATTGCATATAAGGACATAGTACAGGACGGAAGAATTACTTCGTAGAAATAAAGATATGAAGCAATTTTATTCTCACAGTTTAAGGGAAGACAGAGAGTGTATATACCTACACCATTGTGGTCGATTCTGAGCCATATCACACAGAGTCTCCAACCATCGGATACGATAGTCACGCGGACCCCAACCAAGTAGTCTGCATCCACCAACGTGGCTCAGACCAGAAGTTAGTGACTTCAAGCACTGTTGCCACGTATTGGTTCGGCTGCCGCTAACTTTCTTCTAATCATCCCCAACATTAGTCAGCATTGTGGATCGTGGTAATCGGTGTTCAGGCATATGTAACACGTGGCCGAACCATCTCAGTCATTGGATTTCTCATTTTCAGCTCCCTCAATTCGATAGCATGAGTTTTGACTAATTGAATCAATGTAGACTCTTCTCACATCTTATGATGGTAATCTTCATCAATGACTGACTATATTATTGAGAATAATAATACTAATAATAATAATAATAGTCGTGTTAACTCACATCTGGAAATTTAGTTATCCAATGTCTTACAACATTCAATACACGTAAACATGATGCTGTCGCTAACATTGTATTTCTTTTTGCTTGATTTGTACAATGTCCTGTACTGGATCCAACACCAAGACATGATGATTGTATTAATGTTGGACTGGTTAAATTATACGGATGAAAATTGAATGTATTGTTATTTGATATTGAATTAGTATTTGTTATTGTTCCTGGTGTTGATGTTGTAATTAGATTCAATCCACTCTTATTTAAATTTAAACGAAATGTAGTATTTGCTGTCGGTGTTGTTGATACCATTGATGAAGTTATTATTGTTGTTGTTACTACTGTTCCACTTGTTCCCATGGTTGTTGGTGACATTACTTTATTAGAAATACCAGGAGATAGTGGATAAGTATAGTTAGGAGTATTTTGAATTTGTGAACGATTGATTAAAATTGTAGACATAACATTACTACTATTATTACTACTACTACTACCACTATTGATAATTGGACTATTAGTAATGTTACCAATAGAAGGATTGGAATGAGGAATTAGGCCTGATCTTAGACCAGTTTGTGAAGCTACAGAAGTTGCTGTACCAGCAGTGAAACGATAACCACTAGAACGAAAAAGATTTGGTCCTAAACCCATAATTCCGACTGCAGCTAGAGGATTAGCACTGCCTGCTGTTGCGACTGCAAATGCTTGAGCAGCTGCTGTGTTACTCGATCTATAAGAAGAAAAAACAACCAAACTTATAATACTATGCTATCAAGTATCCAATATTAACTAAGTAATTTTAATATACAAAAAATGGTGAGACTACAATTTATGGAGGGCCTTTGAGTAGCTCCAAAGTGACCTTGTACCAACTCACCAGCCTACCACAACCTAAAAAAGGATTGTAAATCAACATAAGAAATTAGGATTAGAATTTTGATTAGCCTTTCGACTGAACTCTTGAATCAGTTTCTCAAGCTCTTCTTATTACCGCAGGCTAAATCTGCACAACTTGAACACGAGAGAATAGGCACAAAGTATGAAAAGAACGCTTTACTCGAAAGTTAGTTTATGTACAGCAAGTCGAGGGTATTTGTAGTATTCTAGTTGATCTTGTGCTTCTGGAAGTTTCTGCAACCACACAAAATATAGTAACAGGTTAGGTAATCATCCAATTTGAAATGTGACACGTATTCTTTCCCTTTCAAGATATATCCGAGATACTTCTATTCAATGCCGATTAGATAAAATGTTTCCCAGAGTCTTCAGGGTCCCTCTGAACTTTTTCAATGGATACTTTGAATCTTCCTATTAGATTTAAAGTTAGAATTTATGGTTATGAATTAAAGTAAGGTTGTTTTTTCTCACGAACTGACATTAGCTATAATATCAATGCTCTTTAGTCATATGGTTAAATGAATTTTGCGCCAGAATCGAAGACACCTACTAGACTTCATTTCATTCGTTTGTCCATAAATTATAGTCACATCAAAAATGTTTGTTATCAGTCCTGTTCATATGTATACAATGTAACAGATTCAACATCTGTATAATTAAGCCTAATGTGATGAATCTACAGCACAAGTTTACACAAACCTATGAATGGTTATCAGTCACGTTTCATAGGATTTGGTACCTAAAATTTTCAAAGTTTTTAAACAGTGTAAATGAGTGATATTTCAATGACAGTAGTATCCAAAAATGTTAACAATTTGAAATGGTTTACAGGGATCATTCACCTAAAGGCTTGTGAATTCTTTGTATTTTAGTAAAACACTTATCATTAAATGAATTAAAAGTTTGATTGAGGCATTTAAGAAGAAACAATTATCAATTCGGCATAATTATAATCATCAGAGAGGGGTTTTGTGGATGCTACAGTAATTTAATAGTTGAATTCATGAGTTAATTGAAGCTAGACCACTATATGAAACCTGCAAACACTGAAGACAATGGGAGATGGTCAAGTAATGTCGTGGATTGATTGAAGTCAAACACTAACACCAATGGATGCTGACTCTGCATTCTAGAGGCTACGGGTTTACACAAGGCCGAAGTTCCTAGATTTGATTACCGCGTGAGGGTTCGCGGATGAACAACTCTGAAGAGTTCCATACTAGGATGAGACGGACATACAGTGCTTCCAAGTTTTCAATGATTTCCTAACTTGGATTGGTTAATGAGCTCATTGAGATAACCATTGCAGTTTAATAAGTAATAGACTGAGCGAGTTTTGACATACCATATGCATGTTCTCTCGTCACATTCCAAGAAAAAAACAGTGGATGAGATTGAAATCAACGTGAGCTATTAAAAGAGGTCGATTGTACACTTAGTCAAGTTCTCACCTTATATGTCTTTGTCTAGGTCAGAAGGAAAAATACACTTAATTCGGCTTACCAATAAGAATCTACCAGTCATCTTTCTCAATCTTTTCACTAGCACACCAGGTTTTGCAAGCTTTTACGAAGCGTTTATATGTAGCCAGATTGGATTATCACGGAACGCAACAATCACATTACCTGTGACTGAATTTAAGAATTTGACAGACCCGACGTAACTTGGGCATCATTTTGTACATAGACCCATGAATGAGGACTGATGAAAAGATCCTAACATAAAACAAAACATCTATCTACTATTGATTCCTTGTTCTTAACAATTTCCAACCTAAAATAACTTCAAGACAAAATTGATACAAGTATACTTTGCTGACGAAACGAGTAGATTTAAGATAGAGGCTATTGAAGTATTTACGGTATTTGAAACTCTATGATGAACAGCTTGCATAATATTAAGAACGATGGGAAAAACTATACAAAATTAGTGGAATTAGAATGTAAACAGATTTATAAGTCTGTGGGGAGTGGGTTGGGTCATTTAAAGGTTCTTGATACTTGAAACCATGGAATTTACTGAACACGTATTCATCATGATAATTGCAAAAGATTCTTTTCAATCTGTTTCTTAGCATTACTACTAATTCTTAGTCTGAAATTTCTTCAGAATTCTTATTTAGAAAATTATTCATTTATACTACCTGTATTATGAATAATTAAAAACCAGTCTTTGTAAAGGTGTTATAACGTGTGACCTGTGTGACCTGTTAATGGTTAACGTCACGATACCGCCAATTAGAGAGCAGCGAATTATCGATCGGACCAATGACTCATGAAACCCCGTACGAAGAGTCTAGAGTCCTTATCGGTTCTGCTTCCTGTCTAACCCCGACTGTTAAGTGCAGAAGACCAATATCATCCTCTGCAATATGAATCATTTATTTCAAGCAAACTGGGTTTATATACCAACCAGACAGACCACATCGTACCATAAAATAGGAAACGACACTTGTACAAGATTTGGCCAAATGTAGCTGTGAATGTGGGAGACTGTAGTTGATAGACAGGTCATAACTCAAGAATGGTAAATCGTATAGTAATAGTCTATAGGTCAGAATAAGGCTCATAATAAGAGGGACATGAATATGAATAGTTTAGTTATTTAACAATTATACAATAAAAATATACGTATAGTAATAGTCCAGGAATAGATCTCAACAGTTAGCATTCCTTATTCTCATCGGGGCATAACAAAATGTTATTTATGAGTTGGTCAGTAGGGTGTACTTTCACCATGAGAACTATCTTCAAAGAATATAAAAATCTACATATAAAAAAATTCGGGTTGATTGAACAACAGAAGATTCAAGGAAGAAAAAAAAAGACAGATCTTAAAGTAACAACAGTAAATAAAAACATATTTCAATCCAAAGGTCCACATGTTATTATCGTCAAGTTGAAGCTCCATCAAACAAGTAGAAATCGGTGCATTCGGTATAGAGAACAAAGATTTCAGGTATCGAACTCATGAAAACTGATGGATGGGCGAAGAAAATAATGATTATTGTTCGCCTAATCAAATTAGTAAATAGTCTGACAGGTATTAGATGAGTTATGTATTTTCCTACCCTTACTATTATTGTGAATGTTATCGGTTGTTAGCATGATACCATACTCACCTTCTAGTCAGGCCAGTCACGTGTTCTGGATCCGAACTGTGTTGATGTCCTGTAGAATAGACACACTAGGAGTCTCATGATAAGCAATTACTGTAGGCATCAAATGATCAACGAAATTGAACTCCATTAATTATACCTATTATTTAGGTCTTTGAAAAGCTAGTCAAATGATTCATGATTAGACAAGAGATCTTCTGAAGTTATTTAGTTTTGAAGAGAGTTCTAATCATGGACTAACTATTAAAACCCAATGAAACATTAAATAGTTTTCAATAAGTCTATACTTCACACTAGTTCATGGTGATTGGTAAGTCTTGCTGAATGAATGCTATATTCGGTTCCTAAGCTATTCTCGTAACCCATAAGCTAGAACTATACAGCGACCTGAACACGAAAGAAAGGCGCAAAATATGCAAGAACCACTTTACACCAGAGGTTCATTTTGGCACAGAAAATATAGGGTTTTTATAGTATTTTAGATGTCCTTGGGTTCCTTGAAAATTCTGGAATACTACTAAACATAGTATCAGCATAGTAGTCAGCCAATCACTTTCTTGATGTTTCTGGTTAAACTTCAACTGGACGCTGATTGGATAAAATGCTTCTTAGTGTGTTCCTGATCCTTTCTTGTCTTTTACGAGAAGTTTTCTGGATCACCTCAACAGTGATAACTACATTTTAACAGCAAATTAATTCTCTACGAATTTATTCAATTTTAAGACTATCAATTACAAACAATTATGAGATTCTTCTAGTCTAACTAGATAAATTGGAAGAATAATACATAACGCTCCAGCAATAGTCTCTCATGGGATTGAAGCGAGAAGTCAAGAATTTCAGGAATGGTGATAGAATATCTCTGTGTATAGACATGACGATAATCTTGACCTTTGAATAATGAAAACAACCAATCAGAAGATAGAAAAGGTCAGGAAAGTGATATAAATTGGAAACACTTGAACATCAGAACTACCATTTAACAATGAAAATTTTTTTAAAAAAAGAACTAAGTAAGTTGTGGTCTTTCAAGAAAGTCTACTATTCAAATAAATACTTCGAAATAACATTTATAGACAAATAACCGGTACTTACCGTCGTTTTGATCTTCTAGATGAAGTGACCACTGCTCCTGGTCGAGTTCGTTTATTAGAAGCTAATTCATTAAGAGATGGATTTATAACACTTGATCTAGGTGATTCAATTTCTGCTTCAGGGCATGAGAACACTGATGGACGTTTAGGTTTTGATACATTTGAAACTCCGGACCCTGTGAAAACATATTTATTTTTGTTGTTTTAATGATATTAATGAGTTTTAAGATGAAAAAAACATGGGAACAAGAAGATAACTGTTAAATTACAATTGATTGATCACTGGGTGGCGATCAATCTCATGCGTGTCTCGTCCTTATTAGCGCAGCTGGGTGACACGAGATCGAATGCGCCAGGGAGCACCAGTTCTCTCAAGATTACAGGTACACCTTGCTGACGAGTGCCAAGTAGTACGAAACCCGGATCCACGGTTTCCTGTCGACTACCTCTAACCACCATTGCACTGTTAAATTATTTAAACACTGTAAAATAATTTTATTACTAACAATCAATTCACCATCATTACGCTAATAACTATCTGAATTTCACAGGTTGAAATCATGAGTCAGTTGAAGCTAGACCATCATGGAAGACCTGGAAGCACTGGACAGCCGTTTTGTCCTGGTATGGGACTCCTCAGCAGTGCGCATCCACGATCCCGCACCACGCGTGCTTCCAGGTTTTCAATGGTGGTCTAGCTTCAACTGACTCATGATTTCAACCTGTGAAATTTCTAAAACTCTCCACAAAACCCATTCTGATAACTATCTGAATATTGAAATTTAAGTGATGTTCGGTTATCAGATAATTGCTTTAAACCACTTTAATTCACTGAATTATCTGAATGTTGGATTCTCTTATGAGTTGAGGTGATTTAGGCTTCCTATGATATATACCTCTTTGGTTGGTTGGTTGATTATTTCTATTAGTTATAATTCACATCATACATTGATCTATGTCAGATGATTATTGAAAATATTCGGTTACAGTACGGCTGTTTTCATCCTAGTTTGAAGCTCTTCAGCAATACACATTCACTAGTCCACGACGAACCGAACCCAGGACACTTTGGTCTCGTGGTAATATTTGACCTTTAAACCAATAAACCGGGATACATTAGTTTAGAATTTCACTTCATTCAACGAAGGATATGGAGCAACCATTCTTTTTTAAATACTACTGATGAATGACTGCTTCACTTCCAACATGGAGGAGCTCAACTAATCACAGTTTTACAGTAGAACGCCTTAAAGAAGCGTCATAATAGTCTAACACATGTTTTATATGCTTGAATACTCTAGAAAAAAGATTAAAAGACATTATTTCATATCGTTTATCAAACAGTCGGTTAGTACTGAATCGAAGTTTTTAATATAAATTTCCATATAAAAATTTAAGTAAATGTGAGGCCAGTCCATAGGTAAATTAGAGGAAGCTCTAAGAAGCTGAGAAATAACCGAAGATATTCCATCCAATCATCTTTGGGAAGAATATTCCAGAATCACCACATGTAGCTTCCCTATTGGACAATGCTAATAACCCCCTGTGTGTGGGCTGGATAACAACAATGATGATTTCGTTTTTACTAAAATTTATAAATACTTGAAAGTTTTGCACCATAATTGACGCTGTTTTGGAATGGCATTCCTTTCACTTATCTTCTGTCTTCTCATTTGCGAATTGGGAGGGTTCTAGTGTTCAAGTGCTCAAATTGTGTTGGGGACGATAGATCCCCAAAACTCATATTTTGTAATTTTATCATATCGATTAATTTATCGATTTAATGTTTAAATATTTGAATGGCAGTCAATTGATGAACTTATCGATCGAATGATTAAATAGCAGTCAATTGACGAACTTATCGATTGAATATTTGAATGACTATCGATTGATCAACTTATTGATTAATGTTTAAAAAATTTTACCATGACAATATCGATTATAAATATTTGTATAAATACGCTTGATTTGTGTGCCTGATTGACCTGACCTGACCTAACCTGGTATCTGTTGGTTGTCTGTAGAATACATTTCTACGTCTTACCAAGAGTTCTTGATCGAGTTAGCTGATTTGGGGACAACGGACCAG
The DNA here is from genome assembly GCA_944470425.2 of Schistosoma bovis. Classification (NCBI taxonomy): domain Eukaryota; kingdom Metazoa; phylum Platyhelminthes; class Trematoda; order Strigeidida; family Schistosomatidae; genus Schistosoma; species Schistosoma bovis. The sequence continues at coordinate 4,260,044 of OX103959.1, read as the reverse complement.
AATAGTCTATCGAGACTCTGAATCCTTGATCCTTCGTTCCGTTCCGAATAAGCCGAATCAGTAGTAGCATTCACGCTTTAACGAACCTAACAAGTTGTATGCGTCATATCAAGAATATTACCTCTAGATATAACAGTGAGTCAATCTAATGATCCTTACCCTCGACAGCATCTACAGGAACGAATCTCCATATTCTATTGACTCACTTCTTTTTTTCATTTTTAATCGATTCTTGATATAAAATATTTTATCATCTTCATTGCTGGATGAAGATCAATAAAATAAATCGTGTTTATTCACTAAAGACTGGTAGAGATTCAATCCTGATTAGCGAAAAAACGAAAACATTCAAATACTTACTCATAATGATATGAATATCATAACTGTTGAACAAGAATTGTGATTATCTAAACTTGATGCTTAACCTTTTAGTATTTAAATTTGATAATAATGAGTATGAGTTCATACAATGGACATCTAGGATGCAGTTGGACGATCTGGACTTCGCAGATGATCTGGCCCTTCTATCCTAAACGCAACAACAAATGCAGGAGAAGACGACCACTGTAGCAGCAGCCTCAGCAGCAGTAGGTCTCAATATACACAAATGGGAAAGCAGGATTCTCCGATACAACACAGAATGCACCAATCCAGTCACAATTGACGGAGAAGATTTGGAAGATGTAAAAACCTTAACATATTTGGGCAGCGTCATTGATGAACAGGGTGGATCTGATGCAGATGTGAAGGCCCGGATCGCCAAAGCAAGAGCAACACACCTACAACTGAAGAACATCTGGAATTCAAAACAACTGTCTGTCAACCAACACCAAGGTCAGGATTTTCAATACAAATTTCAAGACAGTTCTACTGTATGGGGCGGAGACTTTGAGAACTACAAAAGCCATCATCCAGAAGATAAAAGTGTTTACTAACAGTTGTCTACGCAAAAAACATCGGATCTGTTGGCCGGACACTATTAGCAACAACGTACTGTGGGAGAGAACAGACCAGATCCCAGCGGAGGAAGAAGTTAGGAAGAAGCGCTGGAATTGGATATAACACACATTGAGGAAAGCACTCAACTGCATCACAAGACAAGCCCACACATGGAATCCTCAAGGTCAAAGGAAAAGAGGAAGACCAAAGAACACATTACGCGGAGAAATGGAAATAGACATGAGAAAAATCAACAAGAATTGGATGGAACTAGAAAAGAAGGCCCATGACAGAGTGGGTTGGAGAATGCTGGTCAGCGGCCTATGCTCCATTGGGAGTAACAGGCGTAAGTAAGTAAGTACGTATGAGTTCATATGTGAACATAAACACAAGAATTTAGGTACATTCCATTGACGAGTCCTAAATAGGACGAAACATACACTTTTATATATAATCCAGTTTATTTTAGACAGTATAAATATTACAATGTGGAGAATAAACTTACATGATACTACAGATCCTCTGGCACAGTCAACAATTCCTAATTGTTGAGGAATAAGTGAATCTTTTCTATCTTTCAACATTATATCTGAAATTCGTTGAATGTTATTTGATGATAATGAATTGATTGTTTCCAAGGATGGTTTATTTTCATCTAAATGGTCCATTTCTTTTCCATTAACTTTTCGAATAGATTGACGCTGAAAAAACAAAAAAGATATTTCCACACAAATATATAAATTACTTGATTTAATTTCAATAGTCTTTACATTTAAACAGGATTAAAATTAATTCTCATTCAGAATTCATGGTGAACTCATGTCTTCTGACGGACTCATTCGAAGTACAGACCAGTGTCAAGCAAGGTTGACTACTCTCACTCTTTCCTATTTCTCCTGGTGATCGACTGAATCATGAAGATGTCAACATCTGAGGGTAAGTATGGGATACAGTAAGCACCTAGGATGTAGCTGAACGATCTAGACTTCACAGATGATCTGACTGTTCCATCGCACTCGCAATAACAAATACAGGAGAAGTAGACGAGTGTAGCAGCAGCCTCAACATACACAAAGGGAAAAGCAAGATTCTCCGATACAGTATAGCATGCACCAATCGAATCACACTTGATGGAGAAGATTTGGAAGATGTAAAAAAGTTTACATATCTGGGCAGCATCAATGATCAACATGGTGGATCTGTAACATATATGAAGGCGTGGATCAGAAAAACAAGAGCAGCACACCTACAACTGAACAACATCTGCAATTCAAAACAACTATCTGTCAACCAACACCAAATTCAGAATTTTCAATATAAATGTCACGACAGTTCTACAGTATGAGGTGAAACTTGCAGAACTACGAAACCCATCACCTAGAAGATAAAAGTGTTTATTAACAGTTGTCTACGCGAAATTCTACGGATCCGTTGGCCAGACACTATCAGTAACAACCTACTATAAGATAGAACAAACTAGATTCGAGAGGTGAAAGAAATCAGGAAGAAGTGCTGAAAGTGGATAGGAAACACGTTGATGAAAACACCCAACTCCATCACAAGGCAAGCCCTCACATGGAATCCTCAAGGCCAAAGGACAAGAGGAAGACCGAAGAACACATCACGCTGAGAAATAGAGACAGATATGAGAGGAATGAACAAATATTGGATCGAACTAGATACAGAGTCCCATAATAGGACGAAACGGCCGTCCAGTGCTTCCAGATTTCTCATGCTGGTCTAGCTTCAATTGACTCACGATTTCAATCAGTGAAATTTCTAAAATCTCCACAAAACCCCTTCTGATATGTGAATTTGTCTATGTCTTTTTGTCAATAAATGGTCATTTCAGTAATGTTTTTTTCTTCTAATTCAGACTTACCTATGTTGTTTCTTGTTTTCTGATTGGTTGTTATTACTTTTAGCTTTCTAATCTTCCCGTTTCCCAAGGTCATGTTTTTTATAAATATTTATTTCAATAACAGGTTTCTAAGTGCATTTGAATTTGGCCTAGAAATAATTAATCTATTTTTGTTACCAGGGTAATATGAAAACATTTTATTTTGTTTATGATTATTATCATTCCACTCTGTCCCATATTTCATTTGTCTTCCTTTATTTTCATATAAAAATGCTTTGGTATTTTTATAACAGTTTTAATATCCACTCCTTTCGTCTCAATACCAACAAAGTTTAAAATGAGAAGTGATGTAGCCAATGTAAACTTAGAACATTTTTCTCCATTTACCATTATCTATTGTATGACAGCACCTAATATCATTTTGTTAATTATTTAATCCACGATTCCTCAGCAGTGCTCATCCACGATCCCGCCTGCGGGATTCGAACCGAGGGCTTTCGGTCTCCCGCGCGAACGCTTAACCTACCAGACAACTGAACCTAATGGGCCAATCCTCGAGGTAATGCAATACGAGGCTGACCTGTGGACGGGGTTGAGCAAGCTCCGGAGGTGAAAAATACAGGTAATTATATTGGTCTCATTTTAGAGACTGTTGCAGAAATTACACTGCAAAGAAGAGATACTACACATGATCTTAGCTCAGAGAGCCGAGAAGCGAAGTGAACTCCGCCTGGAGTTCCTCCGTGGGTTTCTGCCGGTCACAAGCCTGGATAAAGGAGGAGGGTTGGGCATGGGGTCAGCGGCCACATCCCGTAGAAAACTAACTCGCTAACCGATCATTTAATCATGAATGAATTTGATGTCAGTGGCTAGTATTTAATGACTAATCAGTGTAAAAATCTCAGTCCTTGAGGGAATAGCATAGTAATAATGTGGTGCGTGCTACTTATATCAACATAAGTAGTATATAACACTAATCAGGAATAGAATATCTGGAAACAGAAAGTTGAGAAGATCGAAGAGGAAAGAACGGGAACAAGAGGTAATTGGTACGGAAGTGAAGAAATACTGAAGTCTGAGACAATTAATGAACATTTTGCAAATGAAATATTAGAGTATGGTTTTTAAATTTTATGAAGTAACTCTGTAAATATATTGCGTTGTCTTCACTTATGTTATCATTCACTACAGTAATACCGCTAACCAACTCTGAGTGATATAGAGTCAAATCCTAACCAGGAAACCAGATTTCTGAGGACTGTAGCCATGGCTTTCCGTCAGTAGTCACGAAAAGGCGGTATTTTCAACCACATAATATAGAGCTTGCTGTTTGTCATGTTTGTAATTGCTCAATCAGTTTTGAACTTCGACAGTATTGCTAGGATAAAAATTAGTTCTATGAAGGATACATTACAGTGTTTCAGGATTCTTATTAATTATATTGGTCCATACTTTTTGTAACTTTTTATACAAGGTAAGTCAAAATAATCAGAGTATATGGTCATTATCATCTTATTGTTGCCCAGCAAAACACCATTTCCGTCTTCATTTTCTCATTATAAAACGTTTAACGAGGTTAAAGTATCTACAGAGTCATTAGATAATGTGAACAATTATGTGGTATTTTAATCTATGACAAATTCACAAATTCAGACACCGAGTCTATTTTTCCATCTCAAATACTTCTGAGATCACATCAGGTTGTGAATACTGTATGTCGTAATAGAAGTGTGTTTTCCATAACGATACCGCCGCAATCGGAAATTCGTAGGTCATATTAATGTGCATTATTGTTACTATTTATCATTTCTAACCTATTTCATCCTGTGTTTGAAATCAGATAATGAGTGTCTGAAGATAATACCGTACTGTTATCACACAGCAGTGCAGTAAATGGTACGACTTTGCTCTCAGATCTCAAGTTTGTTGCTCTTGGTGTTACTGCCATGAAATGGTCTACCGCGTATGATAAAACTTAAAAAGACTAATTGTTCTAGACAATACAATTAGATTGGATCATCATTATATCCAAGTTTGGTGACCATGGCAAGCCAGTAGCTTAATAATGTCAATAGTTAATGACATTACTTAAAGTACACATTTTCTCAATTGAATGTTCATCATTCTATATTAAGATAAAACATTCATAATACTCATAATCTATGAAATTATTAAACACTAAAATAGTGATGAATACGCAAATCAAAATATAGACCCACCAATTCATTTGTTGTTTGATTCGAATTGACTACTCTAGTCTGTTTGTTATGACTTTGAATTGACTGTTTAATGTTTGTTGAAGTTTCTAAAACATCAGTGGATTTCGTAGAAACATGTTTACCAGTTTTGAATGAATCTATATCAGTGTTCTCGCTTTCTTGAGAGGTACCACAATGTTTCGCATTCTATTAATATGTTATATTATGAGAAAAAGTTAGAATAACAATGGAAAGAATTCATTGGTAATATTAAGTATACTTGACCAGTGAATTGACTGATCTTACTATTTAATGATACTGAAAAAAACATCGGAGCTGTTACAGGATCCATGCTGAAGATAATGAGAATGATGGATAAATTATTTCAGATATCAAGTGTATTGTAAAAAAAATGGTTGGAATTTAAGTGTTCAGACAATCAGCTACAACGTAGGACCAGACACATATATGCATCAGTCCAAGTTGCCATATCTGATTACCACAGCAAGATGAACACCGGATTCATAGAAGTAGTTAATTCAGTGATGGTAATATATAAAAATGAAAGATTGCATATAAGGATATAGTACAGGAAGAAAGAATTAGTTCGTAGAAAGAAAGAAATGAAGTGATTCTAATCTCTTAGTTTAAGGAAAGACAGAGAGTGTATACACCTACACCATTGTGATCAATTCTCAGTCATGTCACCCAGAGTCTCCAACCATTGGTTACGATAGTCACGTGAACCCCAACCAAGTAGTCTGTATCTACCAACGTGACTTAGACTAGAAGTTAGTGACTTCAAACACTGATGCCACGTTTTGGTTCGGTCGCCCCTTACTTTCTTCTAGTCATCTCCAACAGTAGTCAGCATTGCACGTAGTAGTAATTGATGTTCAGGCATACGTAACACGTGGACCAACCATCTCAGTCGATGAAGATTTATAACCTCATCAACTGGTTTACTATCATTCACTAATATCCTGCCTCCAACCTCACTATTACTTACACGGTGATCACAGCGGATGATAAGAATGATTTTTCTTGTCTGGTGCGATTAAAGAGTTTGCAATGCAAGGTTCTCTGTCAGTAGTTTCATTGCCTAAGCCTATTCAATTTATACCTAAACTAATAGAATAAATCAATATTCCTTCATAAAATGGTTAATCTATGGTGAATATCACTTACAGATTAGACTTATTTCAACATAGAGATTTGTGGAGAATAGTGAATGATAACACGAAGTGACCAAAGTTAAACATCCATTGAAAATCAGAAAGCACTACAAAAAGTTTTCATCTAAATATGGGTGTTCCCAGAAGTGCAAATTCACAACTCAGCCAGAGATAGAACTTAATATTCATGACTTCTAGACCAAAGAGCCGGGAATCTACCGGTGTATATTGTCAAACTTCAATCAATTCAAGATATTCCACGACTATCTTCAATGTTTTCAGCGGATAACAACTACCTTATATCCAACATGCTTATACTCTAATCGTCAAGGATGGTCAAACACAGAGAGCCGTCTAACATCCTCAACTTCGAGAGGCCAGGTTTCACAAGCATAGAGCAGAACTACTCTCACCGACGAGTTGTGGATCCGACCTTTTACAGCCAGACTGACATCACGAAGGCGTCAAAGATGGCCCAGATTGCCATAAGCCGCTCTGGCTTTCACCATACGTGCATTGATCTCATCACTCACGCCACCACCAGCACTTATGCAGCTACCTAGATACACGAACTTCTCGACTACTTCTATCTGCTCACCATCCAGAGTGAGTACAGGATAAGGATCCTGCTAGTCTTGTAGAAGTACTTTGCACTTTGAAGGTGTAAAACACATACCATACCTACGGACACTGACTGCCAACTGATTAAGTGCGGATTGTATGTCTTGAGAATCATCACACAGTAATACAATATCTTCCGCATACTAAAGATTGAGAAGTCTTTCTCCAGGCAACAGATCCACACCACCATTTTTTACATCCATCATAAAATGAAATGACGATTAGATAAGATGCTTTTCAATGTTTTCAGATCCTTTCATAGTTTATTTTCTTTTTGAGTAGTTTTCTTAATCTCCTCAACAAGTTCAATGATTAAACTGAAATGTATTTACTTACTTACACCTGTTACTCCTAACCGAGCATAGGCCGCCAACCAGCATTCCCAAAACTCCCTCTGTTCTGGGCCTTCTTTCCTAGTTCTATCCAATTGGTGTTCATTCCTCTCATATCTGTCTCCATTTCTCAGCGTAATGTGTTCTTCAGTCTTCATCTTTTCCTTTGGCCTTAAGGATAACATGTGAGGGCTTGTCTTGTGACGCAGTTTGGTGTTTTCATCAATGTGTTTCCTATCCACTTTCAGCACTTCTTCCTGATTTCTTTCTCCTCTCGAATGTAGTTTGTTCTCTCTCATAGTAGGTTGTTACTGATAGTGTCTGGCCAACGGATCCGAAGAATTTCGTGTAGACAACTGTTAATAAACACTTGTATCTTCTAGGTGATGGGATTCGTAGTTCTGCAAGTTTCCACCTCATACTGTAGAACTGTCGTGACATTTATATTGAAAATTCTGAATTTGGTGTTGGTTGACAGATAGTTGTTTTGAATTGCAGATGTTGTTCAGTTGTAGGTGTGTTGCTCTTGCTTTGCTAATTGGCGCCTTCATATCTTTATCAGATTACACCATGTTGATCAATGATGCTGCCCAGATATGTAAACGTTTTTACATCTTCCAAATCTTCTCCGTCAATTTACCAAATCAATATTCACCACCACCACCACCACCAACAACAACAACAAAGAAAACAAACCAAACAGCAAAAACAACACTTACTTTAATATCTGAACAAATCTCTGTTGAATACTTATTTGGACTTGATGGAGATGATCGAATCATTATATTTTTACATTGTAAATAATTATCTAAATATTTTAATTGGGTATGATTATGATTATGATTATCATGTTCATTATTGGATGATTGATGAATTGGATATTGTATTATTGTGGTTGGTTTTAAATGTACAAATGCACCAGAACAATTTAATGCTGCAATCATTGTATGTTTTGCTAATGATTGACATGCTGTAAATGATTTAGGGGATTGTTTTAAAATTGTTAATCGTGTAGCTAAATCTAAACTTTCAGCAACTGGATAATACTTGGTTGTATTGTTGATTGTTAATGATGATGATTTTAACATGATTGTTGATTGTTTCATTGAAGTATGATTTGATAATTCAGTAGTATCTTTTAATTGTTTTTGACATTTCAATGATACTTGTTGTTGTATATTATCTAAATGAAAATAAAATAAAAATAATTTTTCTAGTAAGATTGTAGTGCATGCTACTTATATTGATATAAGTAGTTATATGATACGAGTCAGGAATGTAACGTCTGGCAGCACAAGATGGGAGGAGATCAGGAAAAGAAAAGCGGGAATAGAAAGCAACGAAGTTCAAGACAATTGCTGAACATTTTGCAAATTAAGTATTATAGTAAGACTATTATAAACTACTGATTATCAAATTTAGATGAAGATGATCTTCAAATATGTATGTCATTTTCTATGTAATAAACACTTTGAGTTGATCTTAATTAGGTATTTTTTTTATCACAAAGTAATTATGTCATTATTACTTTAGATTAATATCAGAAGGAGTTTTGTGGAGATTTTATAAATTTCACAGATCGTGGATGCGCACTGCTGAGGGGCCCCATACTAGGATGAAACGGCCGTCCAGTGCTTCCCGGTTTTTCATGGTGGTCTAGCTTCAATTGACTCATGATTTAGATGATTACTTGAAATCTTCTGGAATTCTGTCTATGACGTAAAATTTCCTTATTTTAGTAAACTATATATACTCAACAACAGCGTTGGATAGAAAATCAGTGGAATAACACTGAGTTCAAAAAGAAGGCTACTGAGTAAATCTCTTCACAATATATTTAACGAAATATTATAACAGATAGATCTATTGTCTGTCTTAAGGTCCCTTACTTACTTACGCCTGTTACTCCTAATCTAGCATAGGCCGCCAACTAGCATTCTTCAACCCACTCTGTCATGGGCCTTCCTTTCTAGTTCTTCCACTTCTCATTTGGTTTTGAGGATTCCAAGTGGGGGCTTGCTCTGTGACACAGTTGGATGCTTTCCTCGATGTGTTTCCTATCCACTTGCAGCGCTGGATGGTCCCAGAGGTATATAAATATTCATACAAGAGAATTAAAGTGACAGTCAGTTCAGTAGTAAAGAAGAGAAAAGAATACAGTGAACAGGAAGAGGATTATCGGTGAGACTCTAATTTATGAACGACCATTGAACGAATCTTGAGTGACCTTGATAAAAATTAGCCAGTCAGCAAACAGTCAGTATAGAGTAAAAAGATGTTATAGAAAACCAATGAAACAAAGTGGATACACTTCTTATACGTGGTTCAAAAACTTTTCAAGGTTAGAAAGAGGTTCAGAGGTTCTAAAATCGTAATACGTGCAGTAGAGGAAATCATCCATACGGCTACAGAACAGTCAGCGTCTAGAGCCTTGATAAAGTCTCAAAAACTCTTTCAGCTTCCACCTCACAGTTTCAATTTTGTTTGTGTGCACTCCGGTTGTTAAGTGTACAAAATGCCACTTGTGGATAACGACATAATGCACATAACCAAGCCTATGTAGAGGTCTGTAAGCTCTCCAAACATCAATATATATTGTAGTACTTGGCTGCAGCCGGTGTTACTGGTGCTTTTATTATCCAGTTCGCGATAATTGTCATAATTTGTCTTAGTTAGGAATTATATATAGGATTTTCATCACGAACTGACATCAGTTATAATGCCAGAAATTTATTTAGTCAAATGGATGAAAGGCTTTCGCGTTAAAATCCGAGATCTGTTATCTTATACCAGATTGACTTGTCCACAGATTATAGTCTCGCCATTTTATTTGTTATAGCCGCTCAATTATCATGTTTTGTACAAAACTCCCTGTGAACCGGTCGTATGTTAGCATTAGGCATTGAAGTTGGCGCTGTGACCTTGAAACTTCTCAAACGCTTCTGATTGACTCGTCCATAATTTAGAGTCTCGCCACCTGGAAGCATCTGACGGTCCTCGAATAATATCGGAAGTCCACTAAAGTTAGGCATGATCAACATTGAATTTTAAAATTAGTGATGTGAAGATTAAACACTCGTTGAGAGATCTAAAGGTTTTGAGTTCGATCCTCGGTAGTGTTACTAATGAGTACTACTGAAAAGTTCTATATGAGAACGAAAAAAGCTGTCGAGTGCTTCTAATAACACGATTGTTGATAGCATTTATGTTGAATAGTAAGCTGACCCATATTCACCAAAAGAGCTGTCAAATCAAGTGTGTAGTTTCAATAATAAATATAACCATTATATGAAACCAGGAACCAAGCTATTTGATCCTAACTAAACTATTTAAATTTACAGTAAACGATTTGATTGATTAGTTATGAATATAATTAACACAATATATGTACAGTATCAAGTACTTTTAAATGATTTATCATTCACATAGTGGATGAGTACTTGAATGATTGAAACGAAATCCCTAGTGAAAATTATAAATTTATATGCAATATTGAACAATGTCACAAGGCAAGCCCCCACATGAGATCCTCAAAGTCAAAGGAAAAGACGAAGACCGAAGAACACATTACACCAAGAAATGGAAAAAGATATGAGAAAAATGATCGAAAATTGGCTAGAACTAGAAAGGAAGGCCTAGGACAGAGTGGGTTGGAGAATGCTGGTTGGCGGCCTATGCTCCATTGGGAGTAACATGCATTAGTCAGTAATGTAATATTGACCTACTAAATGAATGTAAACATGTTCAAAAAAAGAAAAAAAGTATTTTAACCATGACTATAACATGAGGATGAGCCTAAAATAACCACGATGAATTTCTAGTCAGTTCATAATCAATCAAAAAGTATCTTCTGTATATGGATTATTCATGGAAAAGAAAACAAACAGATTATACATACTGAATGAATCTATTAAAATATTTTACAAGTTGATTTTCTTGTACAATGTAAAGAATAAGCAAATATAAATTCTTTCACAAACCCCTTCTGACAATATAGATAGTAAATTATACATCTTCTCGTGCCCATAGAAGGTGCTGAATGAGTTTCTAGGATTCCTCATGTTTTTTCTTGGTTGTTGCTAGGACTATAATAATTAGTATCAGGGGTGTGAGGTTACATTTTTCATTGAGAACTAATATCAACGAGAATTGAAAAATGATCTATAACCACAAAATTGGATGAAAATTGTGCAAAAAGAAAAAAAATCAAAGTAGTTTTATCTGATTGGTTGATGCCTTTTAATGCAATGCGATTAGATTGAGGTTTATTTGAGAACTAAAGAATAGTGTAGATACGAAGGTATTTCTACTACTCATTTTCATTTTTGAATCTCACTCAGAAATTTACCAGTTATCTTCTTTACTCTAATTTATTCAGTCTTATGGCTCAAAATGTCCTGGTACGGCCGAGAATGGGGAGAGTCAGCTCTCCCTCTCCGAATGCTCACACACAATCACGCGTATACAGCCACTGCCAGGGAAGTCCTACTCGCTGTCTTCTCGTACCACGAGTGTTGTTTACGAAATTGAGAGGACAAAAAGCGAATGTTCGGCGCTTTAACCGGGTCGTTGGACACGGGGTTGGAAAACCCTGACTTCAAACCAATTGTGTATATGGACTCCAGCATCCTGAAGGAACAAAACACGTATGAGTCTATTGTTGATCACCGGCTACCATAAGATTGCACTTCCTGATGTTGCTCCACTGCCTTGTGGATCAGATCTTTAGGTCGAAGGCTCCAGGTGTGGCCCCTTAGGAAAACCATCTGTCTCGGTTCGAGCTCCCGAACTGTATCCCAGCCCTCACATAAATCATTCGATTTATGTGGCGCATATTTATTTGGTGCATCCTTGTACCAATATTTATGTATTTAAATAAATAAATAAATAAATAGATATTCAGCTTTATACTATACATTTATCGGATGTCCTCAATAATGTAACTTGGATACTATGCATGAAATAATAAATCACAATTTATTATGATTACTAATAAATGAATCTTTACCTTCAGGAACTTTATCAAAACTTCTTCGTGATTGTATCCGATCTGTGTTGGTTTCTGCTGCCAGTAATGATGAACCAATAGTTTGATTTAAATAACTCTCTAATAATCGATTATTATCATTTGAATAATTAAGTGATGATGGAGATTTTGTTAGTTTTGAATACTGATTATTATTATTGTTATTATTGTTGTTGCTATGAATAAGATTATTAGATGGCCAATGAAGAAAACTCAATTGTTGTTGATTAGTCAACATCGTTAATTGATCTAAACTTTCCTCATTTGTCTTTGTAACATTCTTAGAATCAATCTCTTCAGTTGGTGGATATTTAAAATGTTCAGTTGGCTTTAAAGGAGAGAGAAGAAAAGGGCATCAAACATAAAATTCGTATTCAATATAAACATTCAATGATCCAAGTAGTCGGTAGTCAATCTATTTCTCATTAAAATGACTAATTTCTGTAGATAATATGGAAAAAATCTCTTTGTACAAATACTAGTGCTACTAATACCAATACTGTAGTGAATGAGAACGCCAGTCGGTACAACCGAATGTATTCAACTGAGAAATCACAGAATCTTTTAGTAAGATCGGAGAACTATTACTGTAAATACTTCATTTGTAAAATGTCAATCAGTTATCTCATAGTTGATTGTTCCTTCGCTTTCACATCAATCACTCATTTTCCTCTCTTCGATCTTCTTAATCTTCTGCCGCCAGGCATTTCACACACTACTTCCCCTTCTGATTTTATTGATACGTATTTCTCAGTAGCGGTGTTCATAGTCAATTGGGACTCGACTCCGCGCTACAATTGGTGAACCCAAAAGTACGAACACTTCTCAACCTCTGGTCAAACCTTCCAAGGAAGCTAATTGCAGTGAGTCTATCGTTTGTCTATCCATGTCTGTCGTATATTTTCATATTAATATTTTTCAATATATAATATACTCGACATGACGGATAACGATAGGAATAATATTAATATATTAGACTCCAGTGTACGCGTACCAAATCTTAGGTGTCTTCCATTCGCGTGACGATATATTCCACGTTTTATTCGAGAAATTTCCCCAAATAACTATTCTCAATGGCCCGGCTGCTTGGTACGGAACGCATACGCACGACCGCCTACCACCCAGCTTCAAATGGTTTAGTTGAAAGGTTTCACCGCCAACTTAAAGGTGCTCTGCGAGCACATGGAAACGGCAATTGGTACGAAACCTTACAGCTCGTCCTCTTAGGTATCAGAACGAGCTTGAAGGCAGATATCCAATGCTCCACCGCTGAACTTGTATACGGCACGACATTGCGTCTGTCTGGGGAATTCTTCACATCACGGAGCAGATATGACTTCGGTAAATCAAACTACGTCTAATGACTGTCTGCATTTATGCGAACGCTACCTCCGGTGTCAACTCGAATACAACATCGACAGGTCGCTCTCCCTCGAGAGCTATTTACCTGTTCACATGTTTTCATACGAGTAGATTCGGTACGCAAACCTTTACAACAACCTTACGAAGGCCCTTTTTACGTGATCGCTCGTCGCAAAAAGACCTTCAAGGTTGATCGACATGGCCGCGTCGAGATCGTCAGCATTGATCGTCTCAAACAAGCACACGTCGATGACAGTGCCCTACCAGATAACTTGAGACCCAATGCTAGACCTATCAAACCTAGCGGAATCCTTAAATCTTCTTCAGGTCCCACGCTAGAGACATCTGAGACCTCATTCTCACGTCCCGGTCAACAGCACGCGTCATCTGCGTCATCTACGGACGAGACTTCAATCTCACGTCCAGATCAGCAGACCACGCTGCCCTTGACTTCGAATGAGATTGCAGGATCACGAAATACGAACGAGACTACAGTCTCACGTTCTGGTCGCTGAGTACGCTTACCCGTGCGCTTTCGCGACTAACCGCACAGTCAATAATGGATACAGTGTAGGATTATTCTTATGCTACATGCATGATACACTTTTGTCCTTTTTTTTGATTTTTTTTCTGCATCCTGAACCCACGCCTCCGACCATTCCCGTCTGGTACCGTCGACTTCAGTCAACTTTGGCGAAAGCTGGTCTAGTCACCCACACTCTTGTCAACGCACTCAGTCGATATTTTGGTTTCGAATGTCTGGCATACGCTTGGTCTCGAACTTGGTCGTTATGGTCGCTTCTGGTTCCTCGGCTCAACGTGGTTCCGTCCTAGGTCTGCAGCGTTTCTGGTCCGCATCCCTACGAACGCAATCTTCAGATTCTGGATACAAACCACTCTGGTGTGGTATGCCAACTCGAGCAACAAATACAGTACACTGCCCCTGGTACCGTTCTCCGAAAAAGACCTTCGTCAGCAACTCGACGATCAACGATCGATTTCCTGTTCCGCCAATTCTTCCGTCCTACAATCGCTCGTCAGCCGATCAATCCTATAATTTGAACCGCTACTTATCAAATGTGTAAACTGTTTCTGGCGGGGGGCTCCTGTAGTGACTTACTTTTATCACGAGAACGCGATTGGTTTAATGAAAACAATTATTATTATAACCAATTGCACCAGTGATTGTTTTACTGTGCTCGTTTATTTAACTGTGCTAATGACAGACATATTGTGCTACCATTATTCTCCATTATTGTTTCGCGGTTAGTGACTTCGCTCGCACGTACTCCCTTGTGCTGCTTCTGCTTGTACCATTTCTTGGCACGATCTTGGTATTCTTTCGATACCACGAGATCGCCAATCAAATAAGCTTGATTCTATTCCGCCTTCTGATTTTATTGGCACCTAGTTCTTAGTAGCGGTGTTTATAGTCAACTGTGACTTGACACCACGCTACAAGCTAATCCTTTTTGCCAGTAAACATAATGTCAACATTTCAATATCTTTCAAGTTAATCAATAAGCGAATGACTTCAAATTTACTACGCTTTACTAAACGTATTGCTAGAAAACCAGTTTTAATTGTTCTATAGTTTGGGGCCTTGTCCTAATATGCATCTATTCACTATACCCAATTTCAGTCAGAACATTTTGCACCCAAAGTAGGTACACCGTTTGTGTTTCTATTTCCTAAATAATTCTAGTCTATAAGCATATGAAGTGAATTCATAAAATAAAAATGAATTCTTAAGTGATTGGATGTAATTAACAGGGTATCGTAGATTTAGATTTTGTTCTATTTGAAGCGGTTCTTAAATTTAAGTACTAAGTTGCACGGAATTGACTCTGTCAAAGAGAATCAGTTCCATCAAAATTACAGGTACATCTTGTAAATGAGTGGTGCTAAATAGTATGGAACCTTGGTCGAGTTAAGTTTCCTGTCGACTATCTCCAACTATCCCATGTGAAAACATAGTGCATGTGATGTTGAATCATTAAGGCTAGTGGTCACATTGTAACATGATCGACAGAACTCCATCAGTATTAAAGGGACTAAGCTAAGGTAACATTGTTCACTACAAAATGATTGATCAACTGTAAAAATGGTTTTTCATTACTCTGATATAAATATGGTACTAATATTTATAAAATATCGAAAAATATATCTCGATCATTGCTACTACCTTGAAGTGGTTGTCGAGTTTGCTTGTTGTAATGAACAGATCGGGATGTACTGTCTGGAAAAATAGTTCTTCAAGGTCTTACCATTTCAGGCAGATCGGTTAATGAGCGGTAAAATTAAAAACAGTAAACCCAAGGTCCGAGGGTGAAGTCGTACTGCTGACTTTATAGAGTTCTGACGGCAGTACAGTGTTTCTCCATCATAACAGTAATACTGCCTTCCCAGAAGGAAGGATGAGGTTGGAAAAGATCGACCCTTAAAATGTACACCTAGCCTCATTCCATGGATATCCGTCTCCGTCGGTAAGGTCTAAACAAGTACGGCACCAACACAAAAATTACCCACAAAAAGGCTGTAAATGACCGGTCTCAAGCACTGCGGTCACGCTCTCAGGTCACTAAGACAAACTCTAATCCAATTTCTTTTTCAGATACCTCCAGTACAACCCTTCTATGATGTGGGCAACCGAGAAGTGATAACCACCCTCATACCTTTAACAGTACTAAGGGTTGACAAAATTAGTTTTTTTCATAATTTTACCTGATTTTCATATGAAATGGATATGGCCACATCGGATTTTGATATGTCTGCTAATAAATTATGCTTGTATTGTTCTCCTGTTTTAATTCCTTCCTGTTTTGTTATTTCAACATGATCCAACTTGTAATGTTTTTCTTGATTGAACACATTTCTACATTGATCCAATTGATTATCTAAATGATTACATGTTATATTATGTAAATTAGGATTGAGAGAATTCGTTAGACCGGGATTAGATTGATATTGATTGTCTATATTATTTACATTATTGTTTATAGATACAGATAATTGTTTATTATTGAATGATTCTTGTTTAATATTGATTGTCTCCGATTCATCTGGTATTACTTCACATGATGCTAATGGAGCTAAACGTGTATGCTCTTTGACACTATTCATAGATTCATTTTGTTCAATTGAAGATGAATTAGATGAGGTGATATTGTCTATTTTTTGTTTGAATTCCGGTTGTTTTTGTTTTTTCTCCGTCTAATCAAAGAAGGAGTATTTTGAGAAAGAAAATGAAAAACATAAATGTTTCAGTCAATGGAATATACTCATTGAAACATCGATAAGAAAGATTAGTTCACTGAGGGGTTCTCTGTTTGGTGAATATATTTTCAAAGCTGTACAATCCCAAATATACATATTTACATTACAGGATGATTATAATCACAATAATTACAGTAATAATGATAATAAACTTGTGTTAAACAGTGAAGTAGAATAAATAAAGTTATTTGCCAGGTTGTTCAATGTGTACTTTATCCAAAATAATTCAAGAACATTACCCTGAATGGTTAAAGGAGACGGAAACGGTTCAACAAAAAGCCTCATAATCGAATATCTTGGGAACATAGGTCACTTAATCAAGGAGGACTCTGTGTTCAAAATCATCAACAAGGTAAGTAGAAGGCTGCCAAAGGCAGTTATATTGGATCTTTTTAACATTGCCGAATCAATAGCCATATATCAGGGAAAACCAGAATTGTGTATCCAAAAGGAAATGGTACAACCTCTTCTTTTACCATGGTCCTAATGTCTCATAATTCTCTTTCTTATTTTCTTTCTTTATATCTTCCTTCCTCTACAGCCATTTGCTACCCCTTTCATCTTCTTCATAGATCTTCTACCCTCAACTGGTTTATCTATGTTTCTTATGATTCTCATGATTATAATTTATTACAATTTCAACATCTTATTTTAGCATGCTGAGCCATCCGTCTCTGATTATAATTTCCCCATTTATCCTCATGATGAAGATTCAAGGCTTTAACAATAAAACTATTATTAGTTAATTTGATGAAGTTTTGTTCTCTGAGCTGGATGATTTGGTCGTGAAGCTTTCATCGTTCTTCTGAACGACATCATCTACACAAACTTCAGAAGAACGATGAAAGCTCGATGACCAAACCATCCAGTTCATAGAACAAAACTCCATCAAAAGCTATAAATCTTCTCCACCATCCTTATATTAGTTACTCTGTCTAAAAAATCTTTATAATATCTTTGTTTATTCTACCTTACTGTTACCATGTTTAACAGAAGTTTTGTATCACTCTTACTGTAATTATTACCATCCTGAAAATCAAGTATGTAAAGTTGAAATCGTTAGTCAATTGGAGCTAGACCACCATGGAAAACCTGCAAATACCAGTATGGGACTCCTGAGCAATGCGCAACCACGAACCCAGGGCCTACCACTTCCGCGCACACGCACTTGACAATTAAACCGCTGAGCCGACCGGCATCGAACGGTGTTAATGTTTAAATTCAACTAATCCACGAAATTGAGCGACACATCCATCATTGTCATCAGTGAGTTACTGTCTCACAACAAACTCGGTTGAACTCTGCTGGTCACTGCTCACATTGATTAAAATGTCAGCTATCTCTACAGGTATGAAACTAACACAGTAGTTCCAAACTAATGGAGACAGATTAAATACATCAGATTTAATAATAGGTGAAGTGAAAGAGTTGATTGACAATAATTATAATGTAAATACTTTCAATCTATGCATATCTACTTATATAGGCCATACTTCACCACAATATAGTAATACAGATTAAGTCTCTGTGCAGTATAATCGCCTTTAGGTTAACAGATTGATATCTCCCTTAAACTGCAACTAACATAAGTTGGTAAATGTCAAGAGAGTTTTTTTTAAGGATCTTATCACCTACCGATCTACCCTCAGTTGATTAAATTCCAAATATAAGTAATTAACTTACTTCACTCCCACACTCTCAGTCTTCAAAGTAGACTTTGATTTGGGCCACTCATCATTTGGTGGAAAAAAACCTATCCTAAAAATTTTCATCAGTATAGAGTATGTGGAGATTATTCATTTATTGATTGAGATCTTGAACCGTTTGATGTTAGACCAGTGTTGGAAACCTGAAAGCACTGAGCGGCCGTTTCGTCCTATTGTGGGGCTCCTCAGTAGCCGTGGCTAGTGGAGCTAATCCGTGTCCGGTAGAGACAGGTATCTACCTCAGTACAGTGGAAGATTGCCGTGCAATTTTGTGGATTGGTTGATGTTAGACACTAATACCATTGGATGCCGGCTCATTGGTCTAGTAGGTTAAGCGTTCGCGCGAGAGACTAAAAGCTCTGGGTTCGAATCCCGCGAGCGGGCTCGTGGATGCGCATTGCTGTGAAGTCCCACAATAGGCCATTCAGTGCTTCCAGGTTTCCAACAGTGATCTGACATTAATCGGTTCAAGATCTCAATCAATAAATTAAAAATTCTTGACTTTTTACTTCAGGATATACAGATACATACAAACTTGTACAAGCTTATACCTATTGTAACTAATATTCTGTTAATAACAACCAATCAATAATAATAACTCACTGTTTTTAAATCTGGTAAAATAGGCAACTCTAATGGTGGATCATCTCTTAAATCAACAAATTTACTATAAATAGGTGAACGTGGAATTAACATCGTTGTAGATGTTGTTTGAATTGGAATGGTAACAATTGTAGATGATTGAAAACTTCTATTCATTATATGTTTATTAGATTGTTTATCAAATAATAATGATGAACTATGACTATCATTGATTGCTGATCGACTCATGATATTTGATATTGTTATAGAAGGTGAACAATATTTGACTGTTTCTGATGTAGATAATGGACGAGGAATTGATTTTTTATGCAATTTCATTGATACATTATTATTATTATTGTTGTTATTATTATTATTATTATTATTATTATTATTAGTAGTAGTAGTAGTAGTAGTAGTAGTAGTAGAAGTAGTAGTAGTACAATGAACTGTTGTTGGTAATGGAGATGAAGTGATTGAAACTTCATTGTTCATCAATGAATCTTGTTTGTTTAATGATAAATTTGTCATTAATTGATTTGATATACTACTGATTATATTATTATTATTAGTAGTAGTATTATTAGTTTCTAATTGATTTTCTATTTGTGTAATAGAATTTGAACTTGATGATATATCATCCGTGTTACTATGTACAGTTTCTTCTAAAACAGGTAAACGATTTATATTCAATGAAACTTCTGATGGTCTAGCTGTATATAATCGATCACGTTGTTCAGGATTTTCAAAATGAGAGCTTAGGATAGATTTCAAACACACAAAAAAAAACAAAAAAAAGGACAAAGAATGTATTACATTGTTGTTATTTAGCATACATATTGTACAATCAGGAGTGTGCTCATCCACGACCTCGTTTACATGGATTAAACCCAGGACCTTCGGTTTAAATCACAAATGCTTGACATCTTGGATACTGAGCTGGCATCCGACGATGTTAATGTCTAACTTCAATCAATTCACGTTAATGCATAACTCTCATCCGTTTCCTATGATGAATAAATGTCTCACAGCCGATATGGTTAAGTTCCGGTGGTGATGGCTTAGAAATTAACATGAGACTGATGAAAGTTATGATGCTTCATTTAAATCAGAATCAAAATAACATTTGATATTAAGCAGAAACTTCAGCAGTCACAGCTCTACAAGCACTATCATCAGGTCGACGTTATATTTTCCTCAATAAGATTGGCAATATGGGTTGTGAACAAATTTCTGAATAAGATTGAAGAATATATAAAATCATGAGACTTGAAGAAGAAAGAAGCTGTGATCAGTGAAGTTCAATCATCTCGAGTGTCATGCACTACTAACGGCATTGGAAGATGGTTGTAAAACATCATGGGTTAACTTAATTTAGACATACAAACCAATGTATTTCGACTCAGCGATCTGAAGGTTGAGAGCTCACTGGAAGACCTGAAGGTCCTGGGCTCGATTCCTGGAGAGTTGTGGATGTATACTGTTGATGATTTTCCCGATATTTCTCGATATTTAAGGATTTATCAAACTAAATTCATTACGCGATGTAAATAAGAGAATACAACAAACCTAAGAATTTTTCTAAATTCCAGCTTCTCACTACGCGAATTGGTTATAATGAAATTATAACTGTTTGGAGGTGCAGAGTAGAAACTAGTGTCATGTGTAGTTTAGTCATCAATCCCCACAGCATCCGTTAATCAAACAGATCAATGTAGCCAGTAGTCTAAACGTCATTATTCACTGTGTGTCAATTTAAATGCTTAAGATTAATGCATGGAAACATATAGACCTACATTTCATGTTCATAATCACTCAATAACACGATGTATCTGCAGTTTTGATAGAAACGAAACTTCCTGTTTGAATTTTCACTTTCTTCTACGACCACCTAAAATCTTAAATTTTCTGGTTTCCTTCTATTTCACGGATAAATAATAGTTTGAGGGCCAAGAAAGATCTCGAAAGCTTTTTTAATTTCATATTATCCTACTGACCTTTGCTCCTATCCGACCGCTTACTTTCTCTTTGTAGGTTTTTGATTTTGTGGTATACCCGGGTTGTAGTTGTTACTGCATAAACAGACTTGCTCTAGTTCAGCTATGACTTTCCCGAATTCTCTCTCTTCAGTCGGGCAAAGTACAATCGTTAAAGTTCATTTTTATTAGGTTTCCAGTCTGTACAGTCAGTGAACATCTCATATAATACTCGGAGAATCTCCTAGCTGTTTCGTAATTTAGAATTTCTCACAAGCTATTTTAGAATAATATCTCGTAACAAATAGTTTTTTAAAAGTTGCATAGTAACAACGAGAAGAAGAAGTAGTAAACACTCACTATGTAAATGATTGATTTTGATTAGAATATGGTGCATTTCCACCATTTTCTACATCCGGATTTGCTAGAACTTGATTTAATGCCCATATCACTGACAGACCAGTGGTAAATACACGATAGGTAAGTAGAAAAGTATTCAAAAAGTCTATGGATAAGAATCTGGCATCAGTTAGTCGATCAAGTAAACGACTAACTGTTGCATAACGAATCTGACATTAAAGAAAAGATAGGAAAATATTTAACAGGAAAAAGACTTTAAACAATAGATTATCATCAACAATAAAAAATTATTAAGTCTATATTATGGACTGATCTTAGACAATCATTGAAATCAAAGAAGCACTTGACAGCTCTTTCATTCTAGTATGAGACTACTCAGAAATGCATATCCATGGTGCCACCGGAGACCCAACCCGCAATTCTAGTGAGCAGCTATGACTAGTAAAGTTCGACTATATCGGATGTGAGGCAGTTACCCACCAATAACATAATAAAGATCATTGGGCAATATCACAGACTGATTTGAATTAGACATATATACCATTGGGTGCCAACTCAAATTTCTAAAGCTTTAGAGTTCAACAAAAGATTTTAAGGTCGTAGGCTTGATTCCCGATGTGATAATAAATATACACTGTAGTGAACCAGAATATAATTGAGTACAAACGAATGTATTTTAATACAACATTGTAGAATGTCTTAGTCAAATCTGAGAACCATACAGTAAATGGTTCGTTTGCAAAATATCCAGTGATTGTCTCAGACTTTGTTGTTCCTTCGTTTCCATAACAATCACTCTCTGCTCTCGTTCTCTTTGATTTTCTCAACCTTCTACCTCCAGGCATTCCACTTCTGATTGGTGGTACATACTACTTATATCTATCGATATCAGTAGCACACATCACTGTCTCGGAGTCCCATTTCAGAACGAAAACTTTGTGCAATGCTTCCTGGCTTTCAACTGTCGTCCAACCAAAGTCAGTCTGTAGCATAAACTATAGAGTTCAATAATCTCTGTAAACCCGTCATACAAAATATTACCATTGATCTAATTCACTTAACAGTATACATATAGTATGTCAATTTTGTACACCTTATTTAACATTGGACGTTAAGTGTTATTACGTTACTTTATAAGTGTCGAACAAGAAGACTCATATAAATGTAGGATAATGAAGAATAAATGGGTAATTTGAAACATTAGTGACTTTTCAAAGATGAACTATTAATTGCATTCTTATTGTAGGTTTACTGACTATTTTGTTGACGGTATTTTTATATTACCCTACTTTTAAGCTTTCGTTTCATTTATTAACAGTTCCATGTGGTGATTCTGGAACATTCTTCCAAAAGATGATTAGATGGAATATCTGTAGCTCTTTCTGAGTTTCTTAGGGCTTCCTCGAGTTCATCCGTAGACTGTTTTCACAGTTTCTCAACTATTTTTCCCACGAATGACCTAGTTATTTACTTCTATTGGTTTCCAATTCGTAGTGCATTATCGTTTGTAGCATACATATAATGAGTTTTCGTGTCATTAAGAAAGTAACTAGGTTTGTTGTTCTCTTGCTTTGAATGAGTAGTTTGAGAAAGAAGTTATCTGAATAGACCAATAGTCATCAACATACTTAGTGAGCACTTTGGTTAAAAAAAAGCCAACGGTCTCATAGACATAAACCGAACTTTGTATTAACGGATTCAATAGAATAATGATCCGACTAAGCAGACAATCCCTAAAACTTGACTACGATTGCAAACATTGAAAATCCAATCCGGAATCAGTAGTCTAAAAGCAGCATATTAGTGTTATAATGCAAGGAACATTGTGAAAGTTGAAACTGGTTTTCTGAATTACTATTTATTATGATCTTGTTCTATAATTACTGAATAAATCAATTATTATGAATTTCTATCCCAATTGTCATAAGCTTCTGGTAACACGTTGACTACCGTTATATTACTTATTGCCAATCACTTATTCACGGTCACTTTTGACTCGTTTATGTATATTTGTGATTTCTTATTTTATGGTATAACGCGGTCTAGTATATCGGTACATAAACCACGCTTATTTGAAATATAATAAAGTTAGAGTATGAGTGGTGTAGAAAGGGGTTTACGAACAACTGATCAATAGGAACTTAGCTTTCATCCTAGGGTCAATAGTGCTGATCAGGCGTGTAATTGGTCAATATGGGGGTTCCAGGTCATTGGGGAAATAGTAGACACGAAGGAAAAAAGATTAGAATTAGAATTTTCTAATTAATGAATTAACACATGATATTCGTTAGCAATCACACGCCATAACACCTAAGTTCGATTTCGTTTGAAGTCGTCTGTGTGTTATATCAATGTGTTTCTATCGCCGAAACTCTAATTTATGAACGACCTTTGAACGAATCTTGAGTGACCTTGAGAAATATTAACCAATCAGCAAACAGTCAGTATAGAGTAAAAATATATTATAAAGAAAAACAAGGAAATAAAGTGGATACACTTCTTATACGTGGTTCAAAAACTTGTCAAGATTAGAAAGAGGTTCAGAGGTTCTAAAATCGTAATGCGTGCAGTAGAGGAAATAATCTATATGGCTATCGGATTTAAGATAATAAGTCTTGGATTTCGATGTGAAATACATTCATCCACATGGTCAAATAGCATTTCGACATATAGACCGATGTCAATTTATGATGAAAACTCTAGCCATAACTTTTAACTCTAAATACTAATCTTGATTCTTCACAATAAACTATAACCCAGTTCCGAACCTAACCATCATCAAGAAGGTACAAGTATTTATAAATGGTTGTCTACACAAGATACTCAGCATCCATTGGTCGGATACCATCAGCAACGGCCTTCTTTGGGAGAAAACAAACCAGCTTCCAGCTGAGGAAGAAATTAGGAAAAGATGATGGAAATGGATAGGACATATTTTACTGAAATCATCAAACTGCATCACGAGGCAAGTGCTAACTTGAACTCGTGAAGGGAAGCGGAAAAGAGGAAGGCCGAAGAACACATCACGTCGGGAATATGAAAAGGATGAATAACAACTGGAAACAACTAGAAAGGATTGCCCAGGACAGGGTTGGATGGCGAGTGCTGGTGGGCAGTCTATGCTCCTCCACGACGAGTAACAGGTGTAAGTAAGTAAGTCAGTTCAGAACGTAGTTGGTAGGTGAGTTTTCTCAAGGTTACTTTGGTATCATTCAAAGATCGTCCGCAAATTCTAATCTCAAAACAAATTCTAGAATATTGAGTAAATTTTATAAACCATTAAATTAATTCTATATGATTCAAAATGTGTTTGTTTACTTACCTGTGGTACTTTACATGAATTCAATGTATGACTAAATTTAATATCTACATCATCTTTAAACAATTTTGGATCCGATCTAAACATTTTAATAATAATAATATAAAATAAAATGAGTGATTTACTTTTATTTAATTGGTTTTTAAACAAAAAAAGGTAAACAATCAATAATATTAACTAGAATCAAATGATTCGAGTTTAGATAGGCGGCCTGCTTGAGTATCTGGGCTACCTGTTCCTGCCATCTAAACATTTCATCAAGTTATCTATTTTTGTTTGTTTTAACACATCATTATGTCTATTAATCGCATAACCCATCCTGGTGCATTTCTGAAAAGTGTACAACCTTTCGTTGTCAAAGTTACAAAAAGCCCAATAAGTGATATTGTGGTTGCTGGCAATATACAACGAAAGGAATGTACATCATTCAGATGTTCATTTACTGGACTCCTAACATCTAACTGGCGATCACTCAATATTTATCGTCAGGATCGACTAAGAAGAAAGAAACGGAAACTTGTTGAAATACTTTGTGCTGAGAATTCTGTATTGTATCAAAAATGTAATATTGAATAAAGCTTGTAATAATAATAATGATAAAATAGTAATAAGGTTAAATATGATTTAGTTTGTGGTAGTAACTGGCTAAAACAAAAATTTGAATTCTTCAAATTACATATTCATTCCAATTGATTGATTTTGAATACACTATACTGGAAAACATTTTCCAATTTCTTTTATACATTAAAATTGTTTCTATCATAGATTGATCTTAGTTGGAGATATCATTAAGCACATAAGTTGAGATGATTTCACAATGATCTTACAATAGGTTGTTACCGGGGTGATAAGTCTTGTCGACTGAACGCTATATTTATTTCCTAAGCTATTCCGATGACCCGCACGCTAGAACTACACAGCGACCTGACCACCAGAGAGAAGACGTAAGTATGAGAGAAAATACTTTATCCCAAGGTTCATTTTTGTACAGAAAATCATGGGTATTTATAGATGTTGGCGTCTGTTAAATCAACATCATATTTCAGCCAGTCCGTTAACGACATATCATGCTACCGACCAATAGTAGCACGCCACGTTGGAATTCTAGAATGTTCCATCATACTCTGACTGGCTTGGACTCTTCGGCTCCTTTTGGACCTCTGGAGGCTCCGTTGAAGTTCTCCGGAAGCCGACTCAACACGGGGTTTGTTTATGCATGTCCATAATCAAATAATCATCAGTGGGATTAGTTAATCATTGTACTATGCTAAAAATCATGATTGAAAATGTGTAACATGGGATGATAGCTCAGAGTTCATGTCCCGAAACCTGAAGGTTCTGAATTCCGTTCCTGGATGGGTCGTTAATGGAAATCACGGTGAGACTATTATTTATGGATGATTTTTTGAGCAATGGTAAGTGTCTTTGGGAATGTACACCTACTAACTAAGGCTAAATGAGTATTGTAAACCTGTGTGAAGAATAAACATTGTAATTTACAGTTGATTGTTAAGTTTAGGATTTAGATTAAGGATTTTCATCACGAACTGATATCAGCTATAATGTTTATTATTATTATTTGTTTTAACACATACACATTGGTACAAAAAGGCACCAAATAGACATGCGCCACATAAATCAGTCGATTTATGTGAGGGCTGAGATACTGCCTGGGTGCCCAAACCGAAGCAGGTGGTTTTCTTAGGAGGCCACTCACCGAGCCTTTAACCTAAAGATCTGATCCACAAGGCAGTAGAGCAACGTAAGGAGATGCAGTCCCATGGAAGCCGGTGATCAACGATAGGTTCCTGCGCCATTTGTTGCTTCAGGATACTGGAGCCCATGTGCACCATTGGTTTGGAATCAGGGTCTTCCAACTGCCGTAGGTGGACTCTCCATGTCCACCAACCCGGTTAAAGCTATAATGCAAAAACGCACCAAAATCCAAAACCTGTTATCCTGAATCTGATTAGTTCGTCTATAAATTATAGTCTCGTCGAAACAGCGGAGGAGTCTAATGCTGGGATGAGTTTTAAAATCATATATTTTCAGTGAAGAATTTGTATTTACTATCGTTATAAATGATATACCATATAAAAGATCATTATTTATACTTTTATTGTGTACTTGCTAGACCTCTAAACTGTTGTATTTTTGTACTCTCTTATTTCTAAGCTTTTGTTTGAGTTATAAATCAATGTCATATGTCTTATTATTCCAGATTTGTCATTGATTAACTATTCCAGTATTACTCTGATATTGTATTACTTATGACTAATTTATGTCAGTCAGTAAGCTACAACGTAGGATCAGGCACATATATGCATCAGTCCAAGTTTCCATACAGCATTAACACAACAAGATGGACACCGGATTCATAAAAGTAGTTAATTCAGTGGTTGTATTATTTATAAGAAAGATTGCATATAAGGATATAGTACAGGAAGAAAGAATTAGTTCGTAGAAGGAAAGATATGAAGTGATTTTAATTTCATAGTTTAAAAGAAGACAAAGTGTTTATACACATACGTCATTGTGACCGATCCTGGGCCATGTCATCCAGAATCTCCAACCATTGGTTACGATAGTCACGCGGATCCAAACCAAGTAGTCTGCATCTACCAACATGGCTCAGACTAGAAGTTAGTGACTGCAAGCACTGATGCCACGTATTGGTTTGGCCACCCCTAACCTTCTTCTAATCATCCCCAACATTAGTCAGCATTGTGGGTCGTAGTAATCGGTGTTCAGTCATATGTAGCATGTGACCCAAACATCTCAGTCGACGAACATTTACAACCTCATCAACTGATTTACCATCATTCCCTAATATCCTGCGTTTAACCTCACTATTACTTACCCGGTGATCCCAGCAGACACCAGCAATTTTTCTAAGGCATCTGTGATCAAATACTAGTAGCTTATGAATATCTTTTACTCTTAATGGCCACGTTTCGTAGACGTAAAGTAGAACAGAATGAACTGCTGTGCAGTATACTCGTCCTTTTGTTGATAGACGGATATCTCGCCTTCGTCATAGGTGACGAGCTTTACGAATCCGTGCTCAGATTTTGTCAGACACCAATGCATTAGGGCTGATCACTAATTTATGTACATATTATAAATTTGTAATTATGCTGCTGTGTGATCAGACATTTCCAGTATATTATTGTATGAACTTTGAGTAATGGTTGAACTGAGTGCAAAAGAGAATTGATTTGCCTCCTACTTTCGTCTTCTGATTGGTTACTAGGTTAGAAGGAGTTTGAGGACCAACAAGTATTAAGGTCTTCGTTATTCACTGGTTGATATGTCAGTTGGTAAACAGAAAACCATCGGCTCCACTAGAAATATAGGTGAACTAATATATAATCGGATTAGAGAGAGTTTATAGAACTGGTTTCCTGTCATTAAGGCTCTATCACACAGGACCCAATATAATTCAACCTAATCAACAAAACCACGCTGTTTTCGTCTGGCATAACAATAATCTACTCTATCATAACCACTCGACGTAAATGGATATTTTAAAGGATTCATGATGACTGATGTATAAAAGATAGATGAAATTTAGTATTGATGAGATTTCATTTTATTACACAAGCTAATTACCAACGTTTGATCTTGAATTAAATCATTTGTAGGTAGGAAAGTGTTAGGACCCGAGTTCTACACAGTAGAATAATTATTGCTTGATATAATCGAAAGAAAAATCAATTTTCGATTGATTTACTCATTATGAGTCTTATTCAACATTTAACATCCACTTTTGATTCAACATGAAAATCATTCAGTGTAGTATTTGATTTGTTTTCCCAGTATGATATTTTCTTCTGTATAATATACGAGATATTCTTGTATTCAGTTGACATGAACTATGCTCAGTAAGTGATTTGTTATAACTGAGTATGTGATTTCATCCTAATTATTAATCAAAAATGGGTGTACAATCAATATATAAACCAGTGTATTTTAGACTATTTTGATTCGTCGTCGTCGTCGTCGTGTTTTGGGGCTAACAAATCATCACTTATATCAGTCTTTGTGTTCCTACTTTCGCATCGTGGGAATTGCTGAGGTCCCTCGTTCCGAGTATAAGTGATCATCGCTTTTTGTTTTTCCGGCACAACAATTGGCGACGACCGAATATAAAAGATAGTGAATTGTGTAAAAATTACTAATTGCTGTGATAATTTGTATTATATCCCCTCCTAATCTGTAAATTAAATCATCGGCTTTGTGTACTTAATAACTCAATTAAGTAGAAGTATACTATACTGACTTAAGGTAGCGACTAACGAAATTTTGTATGGAATCCAGAATACGATAACATATTGATGTGAATAGAGAAATAAAGAAGCTGAAGACGAACAGCGGAAGTTATTTTTGGGGATATTATTTCACTGAATTCAGAATTTGTAAAATACTAACATTTAGTTTTGCTCCTGGTTCATTCTATAGAACGCAAGCTTTCATTTGATCCATGATTCTCTGCCACAACCTTTTTCAAGACAAAATTATTGTAATTTAGACGTAACCCTTTGTACTTCACTTTTCTACCCTGATGTTTAGTGTGGACATAATTTTATTTTTTCTAGTTGTTTGTGTGTTGTGGTCGTGTTATTTATTTATTTGTTTATGTTTTTTCCACATTAATCAGAATCAAGAATCAATGGAGTAAAGTCGCAGTCGACTCATCTTTCTTTCATACACATTTCATCCAATCAAGTGACAGAATAGTTTTCGTCCATGTCTCGGACATGGGCATTACTAGCGTCAAGGTTGGACTAGTTAGCCTGTCGTGTCAAGGCTTTAGCCTAGATTTAGACCAGTCCTCTCATGTGTATTGTTGGGAGATGGATCAAAAACGTTACATGTATAATTTGAGATAGGATACGTGTCTGTGAATTAGCAGCGGATGTATATTAAATGTTCAATAT
Organism: Schistosoma bovis; assembly: GCA_944470425.2. Classification (NCBI taxonomy): domain Eukaryota; kingdom Metazoa; phylum Platyhelminthes; class Trematoda; order Strigeidida; family Schistosomatidae; genus Schistosoma; species Schistosoma bovis. Next base: position 4,230,371 of record OX103959.1, on the reverse strand, counting down.
GTACTCGATATCAAGTGTTTTCTAGGGCTTTTCCGTTGATTTAGTGGGTGAGCACTGGGTATAATTCTCACTAAGGATTGTATTCTGATCCATAAGTTTCACATTATTTGCTTTTCCCATCCAGCGAGTCCGGATATTTATCGATGGCGTGTGCAAAGAAGACAGATGTAGATCTCTTCAGATGACTGAAACGAAGTCCTCAGTGAAAGTCATCCTCTCCATTAATCGAAAATGCTAGACATTTTAGTCTTTTTAACATTGGAAAAAGGATGGTTAGGTTCACACGACAGTTTACATTTTATAAAATGCTGATTGAATACTACCAGTATTTCGTTACTAAAATGTCTGTAATCGATGGACACAGGAGAATTAAACAAAAGAAGTCGTAAGGGTAAATTAAGAGTTCATGATATTTAAAATTAAAGAACAAACTATATAATTGCTCTTCCATATAATCACAAGAGGTTCTTCACTCAATTCGTAACCACTACTCTATATCGTGACCGTAAATTCTGTTTCTGATTCCGATTCCTAACCACGACCACAAATTCAAACCTTGACTCTCACCCTAAAATCAGAAATTTTGTGGGCACACTACGTTACATATTATTCATTTATACTCCTTGTATTCTGATTGACTGGAAATTGGGTTTACTGTCGGAGGGTTATATCAAGACTACATAAAGGTCATTAGTAGATTATAAATTCACTCTATGTTGATGTGCAAAATACCGCTCAATAACAATATTAATGTTAAAGATAATAATAATTCTAAGATGCAGGTACATCCAGTTAACGAGTCCCAAATAAAACGAAACACGTGTTCTGGATTCCACTGCTAGCTACCATCTGTCACTGCTTATAATGCTTGTGACTTAGAGCAATATGGAGACAGTCTATACAGGATGTACATATGCCAATAAAGGACTGATCAATCTCAGTTTTAAACATCAATGGGAAGATTCAAACAAACAATACAAAATGGAAATATCAGTGATAGTATTAATAATAATAATAATAATAATAATAATAATAATAATAATAATGATAATAATACTGATCAAATATATACTTACCGAATAGACTGAGGCATTGCTACAGAAGAAACATCTGATTGAGCTGAATTCAAAATATCTCCATAATGCAATTGTTCAATACACTAAAGATGGAGTATTTGTAATGGAAAAAAAGAACAATATGAAATAGCTATTAAAACTTTTTGAAAAAAAACATGATCTTATTACAGTTCAGTATCGAATTCTTTATTCATTACTCAGAACATGATGCATTGAAATGATAACATAAAAGAGAGGACTGTATGAATACAAATGATTTCTTTTAGTAGTTGCATTCATTAAGACAATTGTCAGAAAGATCTTTCGTTATCTCCTTTGGTTTTGTTGGTAGGCTCAGTGGTCTAGTGGTTAAGTACTCGCGCGCGAAACCACTAGGTCCTGGGTTGGAATCTCGCAGGGGGGCGAGGTCGTGGATGCGCACTGCTGGGGAGTCCCACAACAGGACGAAACTGCCGTCCAGTGCTTCCAGGTTTGCCCCCGAAAGCCCTGGTATGGCCGAGAGTGAGGAAAGTCCGCTCTCTCTCTCGAAATGCTCTCATATGGCCACGCATATATAGCCTCTGCCAGGGAAGTCCTACTCACTGCCTTCTCGCACCACGGGTGTTGTTTACGAAAATAAGAGGACGAAAAGCGAATGTCCAGAGCTTTAACCGGATTCCAAACCAATAGTGCACATGGGCTCCAGTGTCCTAAAGGAACAAATGGCGTATGAACCAATAGTTGGTCACCGGCTTCCATGGGACTGCATCTCCTTACGATGCTCCACTGCCTTGTGGATCAGACCTTCAGGTCTGAAGAGAAAAAAATAGGAATCCAGGAGAAGCATGAAATTCCAAAACGTGGGAATTACAATACAACAATTGTATTTATATCAGCAACAACTAAGACTACGTGTCATGTAACGAAGACAGTGAACTATGTAAAGCAAAAGATATTAGGTTACTGGGATAATATGAATGGAAAAAATATTACCGAGGGCTTTCTCGCTCGTCAGAACTATAGTTAGCTTTAACAATAATTAACAAAACTAGACCATTTGAGGTCTTCCTCAACAGTACGTATCGTGTGAGAAGAAAACAAATGGGACACATCATAATATATACATCATTATTACTGTTCAACAATCTCAATAATCTCCTAACTGATAACTATCATGTGATCACCAGTGCATAACTTCAAGAGGAGATTTTTAAATTTCTAATAAGTCATGATTAGTAGAGTATAGTTGAGTCGACTTGGAGGAACATATTCATCTCAGACAATGAGAGATGGCTGTGTAATATCACATATTGATTTAAGTTGGGCTGGAAATAAACGTTCAATCACTAGACCAAACGCCCTAGGTCCAAACTTGTGTGGTGTTCTCATGGATGTACACTATTGCAAAGTCCCATACTACGACGTAAACAACTATCCAGTACTTCCAGATTTTTAAGGATTATCCAACTGAGATCTATTCATGATCTTAATAAAAGTTTACAATGCCTATACTGATCATTATAATACTTGCTACGTCTCAAAATGTTTGTTTTTTTTTAAAAAAAGGTTTTGTTTGTAAAAGCAGATCTAAAAATCAATAATATCCATGTGATAATTTGAAAATAAAATTAACCGGTTGGAAACAAAATTGTTTAGTCTGGTATTTATTATTATTATCGACATATTCGATTATGGAGTTTACCACAATTTAATTTAGGCATGTATCAAAAATAAATCGAGTCGACCAGGAAATAATCAATCGATCGATCAGTCAAAAAATTAAAAAAATGCATGACAACAATAATCATATTTATAGTCTCTAGTTTTGAATGAGCTATCAGTTAGAGACAAAAATCATTATAAACACAGACAGATATATGCGTATATACTTATATATGTTGTAAGTGGGTTGTCGGTAGTCAGCAATAAACCCTACTTGAAATATTAGTTAGTATTCATCGGCAATGCATACCTACAATCTTAAAGGAATCAATGTTTCCTGAATTATTCAAACCCATTTCAATCAATTTCATTGTCTGTCATGTTACCAATGTGATATTTATATAGTGACTGACTTTTAGTAAGTTCGATTGACTTACTATTCCTTTAGTGCTTGTCAAAATTGTATTGATCAAGTAGTAATGGAGTTATCAGGATAGTGCTAACTAGTATATAACTTAAGTCAAATTGGGTTTACTTCCGACTAATTTCTAACCACTTGAAAGTGCATGCGATATTGATTTACTTGAGCCAGTGACAATAGTGTAACTTCATTAACAGGATATGATTATCACTAAATAACTAAACACATATGATTTTGATCATGGATTAGTGATTAGTCAATTTTAAATCCATTTCTGAAAGAAAAAACCTAATCAAATCTTCGTGTTAGGATTCAATTATGAACAATACCGGTTACTGATTTTAATCTTCTCAAACTATAGGTTATTAATATATCAGGATTGTGGCTAGCACTTAAATGTAGGATGTGAGTTTCGTTCTATCAGGGGCTTGTTTTCTGGAGATATTCTTCAATTCAAATGTTAGTGTTCTGACTGAGATTCGAACCTAGAGCTTATTACTTTAAATGTCAAAGCGTTATTAAAAGTCGCTTACTATAGATAATTTTTTGATCATGTAACTAAAAAGCGGCATCGAAAGAATGTGCTCGAGATTTATACAAGCCATCGAAGATGTGTTATCTGTAGTCTTTGGTATCAACAATAGAAGATTTCAAACATCTGGAATAAACTTTTACATAAATTACTTACTTTCAAGTTCGTCTTTTTCAGACTCGGAACAATATCAGCTAAAGAGTTATTGAGTACCAAGAATGTACTAAACAGATGTCTTATCCTACTTAGGACTTGTGATAGGTACCTCACCCATGACTTCACATAATATGTTGTTACGATCTGTCAGTCTGATAAAATCACAATACATGCGTCTCCTGAATTCATGACCCAATCAACTGTGTAAGGGTAAATAGACTGATGAAGCATAGGAAGTTTCATCTCAAAACTCGAATTATTTGGTACATCAATCATATATATATAAAGTGTGCAACACAAAAATGTGTGGCTGGTTACCTGCAAGCCCTATTAAGTTTCCATTTCTCGTCTCAACATAGTTTTCAGATGACATGTGATCGGTTTGGAACCACCCGATCTGTCAAATGTAAATTAAGGGCTCTTGGATCATAGAGTAGTCGTGATACCTGTTGACGATAGAACTAGAAACCAATAGTTCATGCTTTCAAATTTGATTATTTAATGACAGATTGTGACAATCATCTTATTGTCATCGGATTGTAAATGTCTCAGCCTCAGTAACTGAAAACACTTGTTAGCAAAATAATCAATTTCGATTATGTAGATTACTGAATTATATACCTGAGGTTAGAGAATATTTCACCCATGATAAGATCTTATGTTATTGAACTGGATCAAGTGCTGAGTTATGGATTCACATTAATTTTAAATCTCATAATCGCAAGAAGTAACTGCTAAGTCCTATTATTTTCTAAATAATTTCAATGCTTGGTGAAAACTGACCTACTTAAAGCTACTGACACAAATGATTACTAACAAATATTTTCTGTCTGTAGTGAAAGAGATTTGAGATCAATCGTGTTGGCACATTTATAAGTGATATGTATAATCAAACTAACATGTGACTGGTCAAAGATGAAAAGCAGACAATCCAACTAGACTAAATAATAAGGGACTAGTTTATATCGTAAAATTCATAGCACTTTCATTCCGCCTATTAATTATTCCTTACTGTTTTCTCGACTGAACTATCGACAATTGAGTCCAATGTATCATGTAACCATGTTCTAGTGTGTTCAGTCTGGTATCGAGAACAAAGCACTTTTTTTCGTTATAGAAGGTTGTCATGATTTAATCAGAACCCAACAACATTTCAAAGTGTTGTTTTTTTGGGGGGGGGCTGACTTTGTACTATTTAGATTCACTCAACAAAGGGAAAAGCAAGAGTCTCCGATACAACACAGAATGCACAAATCCAATCACAATTGACGGGGAAGATTTGGAAGATGTAAAAACGTTTACATATTTGGGCAGCATCATTGATCAACATGGTGGATCTGATGCAGATGTGAAAGCGCGGATCTGCAAAGCAAGAGCAGCATATTTACAGTTGAAGAACATCTGCAATTCAAAACAACTGTCTGTCAACCAACACCTAGGTCAGGATTTTCAATACAAATGTCAAGACAGTTCTACTGTATGGGGTGGAAACCTGGAGAACCACGGAAGCCATCATCCAGAAAATACAGGTGTTTATTAACAGCCGTCTACGCAAAATACTTCAGATCCGTTGGTCAGACACTATTAGCAATAACCAACTGTGGGAAAGAACAAACCAGATCCCAGCGGAGGAAGAAATCAGGAAGAAGTGCTGGAAGTGGATAGAATACTCAATGAGGAAAGCACCCAACTGCGTCACAAAATAGCCCCTCACATGGAATCCTTAAGGCCAAAGGAAAAGAGGAAGACCAAAGAACACATTACGCGGAGAAATAGAGATAGACATGAGAAAAATGAACAAGAATTGGATGGAATTAGAAATGAAGGCCCAGGACAGAGTGAGTTGGAGAATCCTGATCGATGGTCTATGCTCCATTAGGAGTAACAGCCGTAAGTGAGTAAGTAAGTAAGTAAGTAATTTCGTGGTTTGTTGATAACAAGTATAAATCGTAATCTAGTTAAATTAATCCTATTAATATTCATATTTAGTGATCAATTGAAATTCACTAATTATATATTCTATGTCTGAAGACTTAGTTTTTATCGAAAATGTAAAATTTCCAGATCATTACAAGATATTACTTATATTTATAATAGTATGTATGTTGATTGATCCAACTCAGTGATCTTTTGTTTTAGGATAATTATAATATTTTGTTTTTAATGCCTTAGTAGCAGATTATAATCCCATCCCATCTACTTTTATTTACTTAATTGAGTAGTGTTACTAGTCTTCACATATTGAGTGTAAATCAGTTGCTGTGGACAATTTGTTTTATTGAGAATCAGTTCTTAATATATAAACGTAGTACATCTTGGTAAACAGCATTAATCTGATGTGAATCATTCGTAGAAAATAAACAAACATTAGATTTGTAATAGAACTATATTCGGTGATGTAATTGATGATATAAAAGAACTTTCTACATCAAACGAGTTATTATATATTTTTTTGAAAGAGACAAAAACTACCTATCTGTCATATTAAATAAAGATCAAAAACTTAAATCGAAGGATCCTTGGTAGCTATTTTGTACTCTTTTTAGCAGAATATAAGCAATAACACAGTCAACATTTTTGTGAAATATGCGGATGATCTCATTGTACGTATGCCTATCTCTAACTCTTTACATCCCATAGAAATGAATGAGTTTTTGTCTCGTATTGATTGTTGGTCTGTTGTTAATGGTCTCATACATAATCCGTCTAAATGTCAAGCTGTTACCTTTAACATGAGACATGAATGGCATCTAAACACCACTTTGAGATCCCATAATGCTTGTGCCATTGGAGACTCTTTGATAAACACAGTGTCGAAGGTCAATTATCTTGGTGTTACCTTTTCCTCTGATCTCTCTTGGTTTTCTCACGTTTTATTGTTATCGAAGAAAGTTTCCCGTCTGACTTACTACATAAAGAGATTGCATGCTCTTGGAATTACTCGTCATTTACTCTTACAATTTGTCAATTCTTGCATATTACCTATTATTCTTTACTGTTCTCCATTATTCTTTCCCGGGCTTTTGAGAAAAGATTTTGCTGCATTGTGGAGAGTGCTAAAGGCAGTTAGCAAGGTGTGTGGTGAATCTTTCGAGGTCATAATTAATATGGTTGTGGATAGACATCTAAAGTCATGCAAACTCCTGGCAGGTGTTATTTTATCAGATACTAACCATCCCCTTCAGTCCTATCTTTCTCCTTGTATATCTTCTGGTAGAACGAGACGTAATTACATTAAAATCTATGCACGCAAACAAAAGTATAAAAGTTCTATAATACCTTACCTAGCAAATATGCTCTGTGACGAACAGGTTATTAGAGTTGGTCTAGTCAATAACCTGCATTCTTAACATGTCTCTAATTTGAAAAGTTGTACAGTTTTTCAGATTTTTTTAAACCTTTATTTCCCTCTTTGTCTTTGTTTCTGTTTTTTGTGTAAGAAACTTGTTGAAATACCCTGCGCTGAGAATTCTATATTGTACCCGGAATATAATATTGAATAAAGCCATTAATAATAATGATAATTTCACAGGTTGAAATCATGAGTCAGTTGAAGCTTGACCACCATTGAATGCCGGCTCAGTGGTCTAGTGGTTAAGTGCTCGCGCGCGAAGCCAGTAGGTCCTGGGTTCGAGCCCCGCGTGGTGCGGGATCGTGGATGCGCACTGCTGAGGAGTCCCATACCAGGGCGAAACGGCCGTCCAGTGCTTCCAGGTTTTCAATGGTGGTCTAGCTTCAACTGACTCATGATTTCAACCTGTGAAATTTCTAAAACTCTCCACAAAACCCATTCTGATAATAATAATAATAAAACCAATTTTAACCGAAATCAGTAATCATCAGGTTTAATGTTGAGAATGAAATCTTTAAACCGTTTAGTCCAAATTCACTAGTTGACAATTTCTTGTACAACCATTCAGTAAAACAAATGATTGATGCGATTTGTATCCGTTCACAGGATCAATAAAAGTGTTGTATCCGTCACTTTCAATCATATTTCATTTCACTTAGTAAGTAAACATTGCATACTTGTATGTAATTCTCACTAGGAATTTTATTTGTGGCCCAAATTTTCCATCATACTTATGTTTTTCATCCAACATATTAATCTATGCCACACTAGTATGTTCATAGTCGACTATGGTTTCGTGGTTTCCTCATTTGTTTGAAATGAAATCCTCAGTAAAAAGATACTCAAAAGATACTCAGTAAATCAGTTGAAAGGTGGTTAAAACTACCAAATACAAGACACTTATTAAATCTTCAAAATGTTACGGATAACCAACCATTTGAACCAAGTACTAACCATATTCATTATCGCTACTTAGATGAATTTACAGCAAAGCGAGCAAAACTCCGCCTAGGGTCCCTCCGGGGACTACTGCCGGTCCAAAGCCCGGATAAAGGAGGAGGGTTGGGCATGAGTTTACAATCTTACCCAATTATAAGTTCAAAAGTTTAAGATTGTTTTTTTGACAAAATCTGTTAGACTACCAGAGTTTTCAATTTTTCAATATTGTTTGTTCAACTAATTAACTAACTAACTAACTTACTTGACTAATATCAGAACACCATGCAGCTTTCTCTTGTAATGTTGATGCAACAAGCCATATACTTGTTGGTTGACCATTTTTTGGTTCCCATATTAAACGAAAATCTAAATTACCATAATCTGTTTTGTCATTAATACATGTATTATTATTATTGTTATTGTTAATTGAATTAAATAAACCCATATTACTACTGAATCGATGTAACATTGAAAATGATAATGGACTTGTCGGTTGAATACATGATGATGATGATGTTAATAATGGACTAGAATTTGTAATATTTATATCTGGTGTTATTATTGTTGTGATTATTGGTGAAGTTATTGTTGAATATGATACATTGGAATTGTTACGACCATGTTGAATAGAGGAAGAACTATTAGTAGAGTTCATTGTAGTGACAGTAACAATATTAGCAGTTGTCATTGTAGTAACAGTAGTAACTAAAACTGCACGAGCTTCATCGATTGTATTAATACTAGGAGAATAACTATCCGTACTACATATTGGTGTAATACAACAGTTTGTCACTGCATCATGTAATTCATTCTCATTATTACTAATATTAGTTCCTATGCATAATGAGGTAGAATGTCTATGTTGTGGAGAGAGACATGGAATCGATTGTTGTTGTACTGTAGCTGTTATCGTTGTAGACTTTGATATTGAATCCATTTGATTTGATTTATTTACATAGGTATATCGATTAAGTGTTGAATCTGGACATATGTAACGTTTATGTAAATTCTGTGGAAGTTGTTGACCTAATTCATATGTAGTATTACTAATACTATTACTTGTTGTAGTAGTATTAGTAGTAGAATTGGTACCAAGTGTACTCATTGGAATAGAATTACGCGTATTTAATTCAACATTAGTATTTACATTTAGTGATGTTGTATTGTTTTTTGTCATGTGTGATGTATTGTCTTGTTGACATTTTTGTTCATTTGTAACATTCAATTGTTCTAAATATTCAAAAAATAAAGGAATAATTATTCATGAAGAAGACAACACGAAGAATGGTAGAAACAAACAATTAAGTTTACTGTTTGAGCGGAAGGAATATCCATATAATATAAAAGTATAGTATTATATTATATCAATAAGAGAGCAGCACTGAAAACCTAGAATCATTGGACAGCCATCTTGTCTTAATATAGTGCTCCTCAGTACAGTACACCCAAAACCTTGCACACGGGAATCGAGCCTAGAACTGTCAATCTTATGCACGGATGCTTAACCCATAGAGCATAGAGCAATCATCCAATATTTTTGTTTCATAGTAATTACTATGCCACATACCTTGTCCAAGCATTTAAAAAAAGACAGGGATGGTTACCTTGTAATCACACTTGATTGATCACTGGGTGGTGATCAATGTCATGCGTGTCTAGTCCTTATTAGTGCAGATCGAATGCTATCGATCATGCTGCAATATGGTCACCAGTCTAGGTGACTGCACTGTGATTACATCTCAGTCTTACAGGAGGTCGATGGCGACTCGGATAGCTCAGTGGTAACGTCTCTGACTGTGAAGCTGGGTGACACGGAATCGAATCCTTCAGGGAGCACCAGTTCTCTCAGATTACAGGTACACCTTGCTGGCGAGTGTCAAGTAGCACGAAACCCGGGTCCAGGGTTTCCTGTCGACTACCTCCAACCACCATCTAAAATGGTTACCTTGTTGTCGGTCATTAGTTGAGTTATCAGTTAATTTATCGATTTATCTGAAGAAACCTGAATTCTATATCAGATCAATGAGGTTCATCATTGAAAGATGAAGTCATTCTCTACATCTTCATCTGTGAATTAAATCATTTTTTTAAAAATTAATTTCTCTTTCAAAGGAAAGAAACAATATCATCATGTAATCAATGTCAAGCGAAAAAAAAACATTGAAACATGTAATTACTTTCTTCTTAAAACTTACCTTCATCATCCACATTGAATAATTCTGTTGTAGTATCTTCAACTAAAGTACATTCAACCAATGAGATTTTACCACAGTTCTATAAGTATATATATACATTTAGATAACAACAAAAAAGCATAAACAAATAGTAATTATTAATAATCAATAGTAATAGTACATTTATTGTTCCTCAATTCGATTCTCGCATGTGACATTCTAGATCCGTACTACTGAAGTGTATCATATTAGGATGGTGGTTTAGCTATGATCAATTCGTGAGTTAAACTATTTAATATATATGGATATATAAATAGACTTTCAGTAGTGAAACAACAAAAATCCCATTCATATCTGAATGTATTCTCAATCATAATCACAATCCTGTTATGATAGAAGTATTCAGTTGATAAAATGGAGTTGTTCATTTGTTTTACAGTTAGCTTTTCGCTGTTAAAAGTTCATATGACATGAAATCAACAGATCGAGAGATTACTTTGAACAACTTATCAGTTAGGTTGATTCTTACGATATTCATCGTGACTACAACGTAATTCGAAGATCTTGTATAAATAAAAGTATCTCTTATGGATCCATTCGTTCATTCTCTAATCTTAAAACTTTAAGTTTGTTTCAGATGCAAATGTATAAACTGTACAACTTCATTGATACCTACTTTCAGTAAAGTTTAACCATTGGGATGCATCAATCATGGTGAAAAACGAAACTTCAGGGTCACTGAGCAAATTTAGAGCTAAAACGATAGTTACCGCTTTCATGATTATTAATAAACGTGACTCAAAATGTTAGATTGCTTAGAAACCCAGTCATTTATGATTGTAGATATAAAACAGTTGTAAAAGAGACCGGAGAAGAACAAGATGGGATGAAATTTAATTATAGTGGCTACTACATAATGAAAACAATCAAAGGATGTTTGCTTTGGGTGGTTTTGTTCTCTGAGCTAGATGATTTGATCGTGGAGCTTTCATCGTTATTTTGAACGATATCATCAGCACGAACTTCAGGTAGAACTGAAGTGACCGAATCTCTTCACATATGGCTCACAGCTTGTTTGGTAGATCTCGATCTTGATTGGTTATCGTTGATCTTTAACCTGTGATCATTCCCTTCATTTTCGCCTGCACGAACACCAATTGCAATCAAACGTCATGACAGATCCTCGCTTATATAAATGCATGTGGACAGTTGTGCACACACATTCGACTGGCAAAATGTTGAGATCTTGGATAGAGGCAATTCTAAAAACACTAGAGGATTTTTAAAAGCTTGGAACTCATGTCAATCAACAATCAACAAACACATTGAAATCGATCCAAATTATCAACAAATCAAAAATTATAGACGAATATAAGGCCAAGAATCAAATCAATGGGAGTTACAATCAAAATAAAAAGGTAAATAATGACAGGTTAAACGTCAACAATAACCAACCAAGGTCGAGGTCGACAAGTTGTGAACCATATATAGAGAAATTCGAACATTCCACCTTTACCTGAAGTTTGTGCTGATGATGTCGTTCAGAAGAACGATGAAAGCTCCAGGACTAAACAAAACTCCACCAAAATCACTCACTTGAGCTACAAATCTTCTCTACAATCTCGATATTTGTTTTATACTCGTTTAAAGTTGTGACACAAAAAAACTAAACTAGTGTTCTTATATATCCTTCAGAGTAATTGTACCATCCAGTACAAATGTTTGAGTACTTAGGATTTATTTTTTTAAGTTTAAAAGTCATTCAGTAAATGCAGACCGAAATCTTGGAAGATGTTAGAAAACTATTTACGGCCATATGAACACTCTTAAATAAAGATCTTTTGAAGTCATATGGATGGATTTCTTCATACTGAGTTCAAGACAAAATGGAAAAACAGTAAATCTGTTAAAACCAGTAATAATTTATAATTTAATAGTTCAATTCATGAGTCAATTAAAGCTAGACCACCATGGAAAACCTGGAAGGATTAGACGCCCGTTTCGTCCTGTTGTGGGACTCCTCATCAGTGCGCATCCGCGATCCCGCCCCGCGAGATTCAAACTCAGGACCTATCGTTGGCGCAATTTTGTGGATTGGTTGAAGTTAGATATCAACACGATTGGATGCCAGCCCAGTGGTCTAGAGGTCGTGTGTTCGCGCGCGAGACTGGCAGGTCATGGGTTCGAATATCGAGGGGTGGGATCGTGGATGCACACTACTGGGGAGTCCCATATTCGAGCGAAACGGCCGTTCAGTGCTTTCAAGTTTTCCATGATGGTCTAGCTTTAATTTGCTCATGAATCCAACTATTAAATTACTAAAATCTCCACAAAACCCCTTTCTGATAATACTTTATAATTTATTTTATTTCATCATCATATATTACTCATTCACACCACTTATTTTTTGATTGAATAAATGTGGTGAGAATTCTCTAAAGGTCATTCCAATTTACACTAACAATTGTTCTTAATACGTAAACTGAATGTCAGTACCTCAGCTGAATGAATGAACTGGTATCTCTGTAATTCATCACATTAGCATGACGAAAGAACAACATATTGTAGCAGCTAAACTTCACCGACCTGAGTGTGTTAAATCATACAGGCTCTGAATGTATACAGTTTTAGCTTGAGTAATGTAAATGCTTCATTATTATTGGTTGAATGCATAAGCTGAAAAAGACTATACAGCTCCTTCAACTTTACAATCAATTTCGATGGTATGCGCTGATGGAATCCCTTTTGTCGTAATCTTCAGGTAATCTTATACAATAAAACACTACAATTCTTGATAAATCGAATACAGTTTAGAGTTATTTTTCAACTTAAGGATAATAAAACTGTTAGGATCATTGGGTTATATGTTTTACAGTCACACTGTCTATTGAGTTGTAGTTATTTTTAAAACATACAGGATAGATGGAATGTGGGTAGTAGTGTATTATTATTATTATTATTATTATTATTATTAGCTTTATTCAGTATTATATTTTTGGTACAATATAGAATTCTCAGCGTAAAGTATTTCAACAAGTTTCCGTTTCTTTCTCCTTGGTCGGTCCTGGCGATAAATATTGAGTGATTGCCAGTTAGATGTTAGCAGTTCAGTAAATGAACATCTGAATGATGTACATTCCTTTCGTTGTATATTGCCAGCAACCGCATTGTCTTTTATTGGGCTTTTTGTAACTTTGACAACGAAAGGTTGTACACTTTTCAGAAATGCACCAGGATAGGTTATGCGATTAATAGACATAATGATGTGTTAAAACAAACAAAAATAGATAACTTGATGAAATGTTTAGATGGCAGGATCAGGTAGCCTAGATGCTCAAGCAGGCCACCACTCATAATCCATGATGAGCATTTTTTCCTATCTGAGAATCCTTAGCTAGATGTACCTGTCGTATCTCAGTGTTGATGCTCAATCTGGGACTTGAATTCGATGCTCTCTTCTTCGGACATTGGATATATCATCCAATCAACTACTGAGTTCGGATAGTTATATACTTCCGCAAAACGTATGATCTTTATATCACTATTAGGACCGGTTTGAATTATCCTGTTGTTGATATAGTTGACTGAATTTTGATCAGTTTTAGTCGACACATGTAAATCTAGAATGGATTGCCTCTATTACGTAATAATGATACAAGAAAGAAATGTATGTACAATGAATTTCAAAATCAATATATTATCCCAATTTTGTTTAAAACAAATCATTAAATATTAAAGAACTTACTTTGACTAATCTTAATTTACCATTATTAGTACGAGCAGTAATCAATAAATGATTAGTGAATAAAAATACTTGACGTACAGCTTCTTTTCTTTCACGATAAGACGATCCAAAATTTCCTAATCTTGGACGAGAGGAACGTAATTTGTCACACATAACTTGAATTAATGTACCTGATCAATAAAGAAAACAAAATTTGATATCAGAAGAGGTATTGTGGATATTATAGTAATTTCGATATTTGAGATCATGAGTCAGTTGAAGATAGACCACCATGGAAAACCTGGAAGCATTGGACGGCCGTTTCGTCATGTCGTAGGACTCCTCAGCAGTGCGCATCCACGATCCTCCCTCCTGTGAGATTCGAACCCAGGACCTCTCAGTCTCACGTGCAAGCGCTTAAGCACTAGACCACTGAGCCGACTGGTATCCAACGGTGCTAATGTTTAACTCCCTTTCTCTTTCTTCTGGTGGTCGACTGGATTATGAAGACCGAGACATCTGAGGGAAAGCACAGCATACAATGGACAGCTCAGAACCAATTAAACGGTTTGGACTTCACAGATGACCTATCCCTCTTATCCCATACACATGAACAAATTCAAATGAAGACAACTAGTGTAGCAGCAGTCTCTGCATCAGTAGGCCTCGACATACACAAAGGAAAAAGCAAGATCCTCAAATATAATGCAGACAACACCAACCCAATATCATTTGGTTTCGAAACTCTGAAAGATGTGGAATCCTTCATGTATTTGGTCGGCATCATCGATGAACGAAGAGGATTTGAAGCAGACTTAAATGCAAGGATTGACAAACCAATGGTCACACCCCTACAACTGAAGAACACATGGAATTCAAAACAACTCTGTCAACCAATATCAAAGTGAGAATCTTCAATACCAACATCAAGGCAGTTCTACTGTGTGGAGCTGAAATGTGGAGAACTACTACAACCATCGTCAAGAAGGTACAAGTATTTATAAATAGTTGTCTACAGAAGATACTCAACACCCATTGACCGGATACCATCAACAACAGCCTTCTCTGGGAGAGAACAAACCAGTTTCCATCTGAGGAGGAAATTAGGAAGAGACGATGGAAATGGATAGGACATACATTACGTGAATCATCAAACTGCATGATGAGGCAAGCGCAAACTTGGAATCGTGAAGGGAAGCGGAAAAGAGGAAGGCCAAAGAACACATAACGTCGGGAATTAGAAGCAGATATGAAAAGGATGAATAACAAGTGGAAAGAGCTGGGAAGTATTGACCAGGACAGGGTTGGATAGAGAGTGTTGGTATGTGGTCAATGCTCCTACACGAGGAGTAACAGACGTAAGTTCTATGTAGATAATTATTAGAATTTGTTTTCTATTATAAAAAAATAAAAAAGGGAAACGGATCGCGTCAGTGATGTTGGTAGTGGAAATGAATTAATTGAATTTTTCTTGGTTGAGTTGTCTGAGATTGACCACCAAATACCTAATTCATTTTTATTTATTATTTGAACCTTTCTATGGATGTTTAGGAATGCAATGGGTTATTTTGGATTGGAATATGTGGATTTCATGCAGGTTGTCTTGATATTCCCACTAATTCATAAGGAAAGTTGAACGTATCCTGAAAAGAGACTGATCAATTGCAGTCCTAAATATTATTGGTAAGATTTAAACAATCAATACAAATCAATTAAAATTTAATCCATCACACAAGCTAGTGGCTATCTGAATTCAAGTGCTATGTGGATAACGCGTTGGCGCTTAAAATGAAATGTGCTGAGTTCAAGTCCCGGAGTGAACATTCTCATTGAAATATGACAGGTACATCCAGATAACGAGTCTGAAATAAGACAAAACTCGCATCTTGAGTTTCTTATTGATAGTCATTATCTGTTGTTGCTTCAAATGCCTAATTATAATCGTTATTTATAACTGGTTGCTATAATATGATGTATAAAATTTGAAGCTGATATAAATAGAAAACATTTATCTGGAAATAGATCAAGAGAGTGTTTATTGTATGCGGAGGAGATGTGTTTTTTCACTTGTGATTTCACTCACAAAGCCATACAGGATTATGGATTACAATTATATTGTAAAAGAATATATTTGTCTTTTTGATGTTCATTATTGTTCGTCATGTGAAATGATCTATTTTCACAATGTTTTGAGTGGTATTTATCATTTGATCTCAGTCGAGGTACCATTAGAGAAACTAAGGGAAACTGGGGAGCTGTCGAACTCTAAGACTATCGCACTCATCACCCCAATAAGGACCTAGAATAGAACCTGCTGATCTCGAGTCAAGTGCTTAACAATTATACCAGTCTGGTGATCGTGGTACTCAACGATTCGCATTTTCAATCTCAATAAATCTTTGGTATATTTTATTGCATAACATTCCCGTAATAGAATGAAACAACAGTGGTACTTCAGTCTATGGCGTATATCCTCTATAAACTAAACAGGTATATACAATCTGCCCACTCCCGACTAGTACAATTTCCTTGATTACTTATCTTTTCCTAAGTCTTCATGACCTGACTGATGAATCCGGATAACCTTTTCCTTGAAATTTATTATACATTTCGTGAATAGATCCAATATATTAATGTTAGTGACAATTTCAGCTCCGAAAATGAAATAACTGGAAAAGGTTCTCTCTTTGTTTATCTCAAACTCTCAGGTCTATGCGAACGATTTTCACTATTCTCGATATGAAATTAATCATCAGGTACATTTTAATCATTTCTTCCTATTGACTTTCATCAATACATCTAGTTGCAAATTATCAAGCAAAATTAATGAACTCATACTTGAGATGATGTTTCATTTATCCAGCTGAAAAACAAAATACCAACCTAAATAAGTGAAGATGATGGGTTAGTTTTCAAAAAAATATTTCAAGGAAATATCCAACACTATGACATCCAAATAATTTCTTTGTCAGTCAGGTCTTCCCCATTAGCTCCAATATTAATATAAGATTAGTTTTATTAAATACGCTGATTATTATCCATTCTAAGAATTCTATACAGTCTTGAAAAGTTCTGATGATATTCAATGTTATTCTAACAAGTATGCCACAATGCTACTACTACTACTACTACTACTACCACTATGATGCGTGCTACTTATATTGATATAAGTAGTATATAACGCGAGTCAGGAATGTAATGTCTGGCAGCAGAAGATTGAGAAGATCAAGAAAGGAAGAGCGGGAATAGAAAGCAATTAGTATGGAAATGCAAGAACAACGAAGTTCGAGACAATTATTGAACATTTCGCAAATTAAGTATTATAGTATGGTTTTTCTATTTTATCAAGGAAATCTGTAACTTTGTGCTAAGTATAATTCGATTGTCCTCACTTGTGTTCTGTTCATTACACCACTACTATCACCACCATCATCACTACTACTGTAGTGAACAGGAACACGACTGGGGACAATCGAATGTAGTTGAGTACGAAATTACAGAGTATTTCAATAAAATCTGAGAACCATATAGTAAATAGTTAATTTGCAAAATATTAATCCATCGTCTCAACCTTGACTGTTCCTTTTGAGAATATCAGTCCATTGTCTCAGATTTCATTGTTCATGCATTTTCATATCAATTGCGTTTCGTTCTTGTTCTTTTTTATATCGATCTTCTACTGAAATATATTCACCGCCTGTCCACCGTTATATACTACTTATATGTGGATATAAGTAACCCACACAATACTACTACTACTACTCTGGATTTATCTTTCATTATTAATGATTGTTGTTTTTATCATTTTTCCTTTCAAGTTTTTCACCCATTTATCATAACTATCATCATTATTATTATTTGAAATCAATAAAAGATCTAGGGTCCAATGTTATTTCTTCACAGAAAAACATTCACCAGATAAATGAAATTAAGGTCATATGACCATTAACTAGAAACAATGAAAATCAGATAAACCATAGAAACAAAATATGAACAAATAAATAAATAAATATAAACAAATAAAAATGAAAAAAAATTGACTATTGAACATTTAATATTCACTTGTTATTCATTGAGTATTATTTTTTTATTTGATTGTAATTGGTAATAGTTGAATTCATGAGTTAATTGAAGTTAAACCACTATGGAAAACTTGGAAGCAGTGGACAATTGTTTCATCGTAGTATAGAATTCCTTAGTAGTATACACCCATGATCCTGCCTCGGGAGACTCGAACTCAAGACCTATTGGTCTCAGTTGCGAACATTTAACCTTCTAGGTTTTCCATAATGATCTAGTTTCAATTAACTAATGAATTCAAGTATTAAATTACTATAATATCCACGAAACCCCTTTCTGATCATAATTTGATTAGATGAATGTGTAAACGCGTATGTGTGAGTGTATTTTTTGCGTAACATGTGGAAACATTTCGGTGAAGTTTTGTTCTCTGAGCTGGATGGTTTGGTCGTGGAGCTTTCATCGTTCTTCTAAACGACATCATCAGCACAAACTTCAGATAGAAGTGAAGTGTTCGAATTTCTCCATATGTGTTTCACAGCTTATTCTGTGCACTTCGATGCTGATTGGTTCTTACTGACCATAAATTTGTCATTGTTTACTTCTTTGTTTTGGTTGTGTCTCCCATTGGTTTGATTTTTGTTACTATATTTCTGCATGATTTTCCTGATTGGTTTGTAAATTGGATTGATTTCAATATGCTTGTTGATTGCTGATTGACCTGAGTGCCAGGCTTCTAAAATTTCCACATTGGAAATCTTAGACAGAGAAAACTCCGAAAACATTAGAGAATCGTTCAGAAGAACGATGAAAGCTCCACGACCAAACCATACAGCTCAGAGAACAAAACTCCAACAAAATCATCCACCTGAGCTACAAATCTTCTCCACCATCTCATGTGGGAATATTTCAACGAGTTAGTTTGATAATTAAAATAATCTATAGTGTCATTGAATAAGAAAAAGAGAATTCAGTGATGAAAATCTTCTTATGGACGAAATCTTTCACTTAAGTTGTACAATCGTATATATATATATATATATATATACGAAAAAGAGGATAGAAAAGATTGCATCACAAAAATGGATTTCAGACTAACTAACAACAATGCTCAATTTATTTGAAATTATCTAGTCAAACCTTGATAATGATACCTATTTCAAAGTAAAGCTTCTCTCACATATCCTGCCTCTTTCTTTCTGTCTTAGGTACAAGAGTATAAATCAATTATGTAAATAATTATATAATATATACCAATTTACAGAAATGATCAGGTTTATACCGACTGAAGTGTTAGATGTTAAGTGTAGAGATATAAAGTTAAATTCATTGAAAAGATATGATTCACAAATTATTTTAAGTGGGAATTTGTCACAAGGAATGAAATTTTGTGAATCGGCAGTTACAAAACTCACATTTCCTAATTGGAGGAATCATATACATATTGTATTGAGAGGCAGTTCAAGTAGTGTTACAGGCTAACTATAGTCATTTAAAAGATAACTCCTTGTAGATGACTGCTAAGTACTATGAAGAGTTAATGAAATCACTAACTAAGTATTTGAGTATCCAAAACAATATTTAATAATAATAATAATTAGATCATTAGGTATATTGAAGATAGATTGACACTATAAATCCAACAATAAGAATGAGTTATAAACCACTAGAGTGAAAACAAATTAACAACCAATGTATATCAAACCAGACAATTAACCATTCAGAAGTCAAAAATGTTGGGTATTGATAAAGATCCCTAATGTAAAATAAAAACAAATGATTAATACATTCCGATTTACTCATTAGAACTGTTTGTGATAAAATAGCTTAATCGTTTCTTAATTCGTAGTTACCATAGGTAGTTGGAAACAGTCGACATATAGTTGCTTTCATCAAGATTTAACAGGTTTATTATTTGAAAACAGAAGTTATCATAATTTCCAGTGGTTAATTGCATTGTAACAATGAATGGTAACTTTTGGGATCCATTTATGGGCCAATATTATACGTATATTTTTATTGTATAATTGTTAAGTAACTATACTATGCATATTTGTGTTCCTTGTATTATAAGCTTTATTTTGACCTATGAACTATTATTATACGATCTACCATTCTTGAATTATGCCCTGTCTATTAAATACTACCTCCCACATTCACAGTCACATTTGGCTAATTCTTGTGCAAATTTTGTTTCCCATTTTATGGTACGATGTGGTCTGTTTGGTTGGTATATGAACCCAGTATGTTTGAAATACATGATTCATATGTCAGGGGCTGATATTGATGTTCTGGACTTAACTAGTTGGGCTAGGCACGAAGCAAGACCGATAAAGACTCTAGACTGCCCGTACGGGGTTTTATGCATCATTGGTCCGATCGATAAATTACTATTCTCTAATTAGCGGTATCATCACGTTATACATTAACAGAGGCACATACGCCACAAGTTGTAAGAAATTGGAATCAGCCGTAAGTCCCCATTTGATCTATGTTTCATGTTATTTAATACTCATTAGCACAATACAACTGTGCTCTTGAAGGAATCGATGATTTTAGTCAAAGAAGAACAAGTGTAGCTTATTAAAAATATTGTTATTATATATTCATTACTTTTAATCCAATGAAAACGGCGTCACTACTAAGGGTTTGTGAAGATTGTTGAGTTTCATGGTTAACATCACAGATTAATCTTAGTTAGACAACCATTAAAAATCAGGAAGTATTGTATAGTGATCTCGTTTTAATATGAGATGTCATAGCAATTCACACCCATGACCCACATCGAAGATAAAGTCGAGGATCTTCAAATCACATTCCGAACACTTAAATTCGACATGTAACTCATTACATTCTAGATTAATCATCTGAAAGTTAGGCACTCTTCTAGAGACCTAAAGGTTTTGTCTCCTATCCCACTTCTGATGAATCCCATACGAAGACGAAATAGCTGTTCAATCCTTTCTATTTCTTAATGGTTGCCTAATTAAGATTGGTCAATGATCCAAATTATAAAAAATTGTTTGCTTTTTTTGGTAAAACGAATGTGTAGTAAGTTTTTTAAGAACACCACTTTTAAGCTAAAACCGAAGTCTAAATGTCGTAAATGAATTATTTCAATAAACGAAAGGATTAACTGTAGTAAAAAACTTGAATATCAAGATTGACATTGCCTAACTAATAAACTGTGTACTACTAAAAGATCAAGGGGAGAAGTGAGAAATTTCAGTGATTGTTTACTAAACTCTTTATCTTCGGAGACTCTTCAATCACTACGAGAGGGTAAGTCCAATTGTAATGGTATCGGAATCTTGATGATACGGATAGATTATTCAGTACAGTAACATTTAGGTTTGGGATTAGACGTTTTAGTAAAGAGTCTTTAAATTATCTTCAATAATTCATAAATCATTTCAAAATGTTATATACATTTCACTTCTATCTGTTTTATGCTATTTCCTTCCACGAAATCTAATGGCTGTTTTATCATAAGATTTTGAGAATCGTTCATATTCGTCTCTCATTCTTTGTTCTGTATTTTCATCAATTTTAAGACCCCTAGTAATCGACTCCGGATGCGGGTTCATGGATGCACAGTGCTGAGGAGTCCCTTGTTGAAACGAAACGATCATTTAGTGCATTCACGTTTTCAATGGTGATTTCAACAGTGAAAGCTTCATTATTTGTTCTAGTGTTTTAGGGTTACGTACAAAAACTCAATCTCTTCTACTCTTTAAATCTGATTGATTCATCAAAATAGTACACTTTTAATAGATTATATTCATTGAACTAAATAAATATTTATCATTAATTTGACTTACCTTGACGTACGAATACTTGATTGACATCAAGCAATAAATCACATCCATCTACAATCATACGTTCAATAGCCAAATTTTTGCGTATATTCTCTGTTTCACTGACCTCATCGTGCATAATCTGTGAATTGATTAGTTAATAATAATAATAATATAATTAGACATTGTCAAGTTAACGATCTATTCAGTGATAAAAGTGACTGTTATGTTATTGATCCTTGATAAATTGTGGGTTTTTAATTCACTTGATCATTTTATTAACCAAAACATGAGATCAGTGCTTGAATGAAGTCACTAACTTCTGGTTTGAGTCATGTTAGTAGATGCAGACTACTTGGTTGGGGTCCGTGTGACTATCGTAACCAATGGTTGGAGACTCTGTGTGACATGAGTCAGAATCGATAACAATAGCGTAGGTGTATACACTCTCTGTCTTTCTTTAAACTATGAGATTAAAATTGCTTCGTATCTTTGTTTCTACGATCTAATTATTTCTTCCTGTACTATACCCTTATATGAAATCTTTCTTTTATAAATTACAACCATTGAATTAACTACTTCTATGAATTCGGTGTTCATGTTGTTTTGCTAATAGGGTATGACAACTTGGACCGATGCATATATGTGCCTGGTCGTAAGTTGTAGCTGAATGACTGACTGATTTTACTTAATAAACAGATATAAACGAAAATAAATACTCAATAGTATTGCTAGAGACAGAAACGGGAATAAAATTATTGAGTTCATGTTAGGAAAAGAAAAAAGAATTACAACTAATGACTGTCTTATTTAGTATTTCATGACCATTATATATTGTTAAGCTATTGGAGACTATTTGCAAGAAATTATGGACGTAGAGTTCAAAAACTGTAAAAAGGGTCAGTATTTTGATGAGTATGAAACATATATCTACGTTTACCTGCCAACTATCCTCAATGAATCAACATCGTAACATACTGTACACAGTAATGAGTTGTTTAGACTAGTTATTTCATTGTAAACTGATTGATAAAGTTGGTTAAAAGCATACAACACTACCGACTTTAGACAACTTGTAGGTCAGTCAAGAAACATTACCTAATTATAAAACAATCAAATATACAAACCAAACAAACGACAGTGGAATAATAAATTCCATCTGAATTATTAACCCTCACGTGTCAAATTATCCCTCGTAGTAAAGGTAAAAGGTCAAATTTATATATTCGGAAGAGTACTGTGAGTTAGGCTTGTCACTTTAGAGAGTTTTCATCATCAACTGACTTCGGTTAACATATAAAAAGGTTGATATTAGGTATTAATAGTTAAACTGAAACTTTCATTTGGGTTTACTCATTAGGGTCAGGGTTTTCAACACAAACTGATATCAGTTAATTAATGTCAATTATAATTCAATCCATTGTCACATTCCTATTTACTTGGAGTTGAGATTCATAGTGAAAGTAAGAAAGGGAGAACATTACCTGACTTCATTGAATGATATGAAGTACTTAGTCATACAATCAGTTTTAAGAGTATTTCTGTATTGTAATTTAGCTCAAGCACTATGTAAAATTCACTTTTTCAGTTGTATAATAGATATTTTCATGAATTCCAAATATTTCAAGAACCATAATACTGACAATTTTCACTTCATCAGTAATGAAAAATACACACTACCTATTAATGCATTTTAAACTTTGCACAAAATACATGAGACTGAGATGATGGAAAGAAAAGTCAATTTTCCATTGATTTACTCATTATGTGTTTTATTCAACATTCAACATCCGTTTTGATTCAAGATGACGATCATTCAGTGTAGTATTTGATTTGTTCTCCCAGTATGATATTTTCTGTAGAATATACGAGATATTCTTTTATTCACTTGACATGAACTATGCTCACAGTCTGTGATTTGTTATAACTGAGTATGTGATTTAATCCTAATTATTAATCAAAATGGGTGTACAGTCAATACATAAATGAGTGTATTTTCGACTAGATTCGATTCTTCGTCGTCGTCATAGTGTCTTGGAGTTAATAAATCATCACTTATACCAGTCTTTGTGTTCCTACTTTCACATCGTGGGAATTGCCTAGGTCCCTCGTTCTGAGTATAAGTGATCAGCTTTTTTTTCGGCACAACAATTGCGACGACAGAGAAGTTCTAAGTGGTTAACCCAAAGTTGTCACTCTACTATACTTCTGTCATAATTATCCAGATCAAATGGTCAAATGATTTAAATCATTATGCCAATATTTTGCATATGAATTGTCCATGTTATATGAATAATTATGAACTCTTTATTTCTTTGTTCAATACATTATTTCATCATCTTTGTCTAAAAGGCAATGCAGTTTTCACAAGTATAATTGCCAGGTATTTTTTGGATAGTGAACATAAAATAGATTTATTTAATGCCTTTAAAATAATTAAAAAATAACAAAACCCCTTCTGATACTAATCAACATATGCTCATTAGTGACTGGCTTCAAGAGATATATCCTGGAGTTCTAGTGAGAAGCAGTGACCAGTGGAGTTCAACCAGGTCTGTTGTGAGATAGCAACTCACTGATGACAATGGTGGATGTATCGCTTAATTACGTGGATTAGTTGAAGTTAGACACTGATACCGTTGGACGCCAGCTCAATGAGACCGATAGGTCCTGGGTTCGAATCTCGCGAGGCGGGGTCGTGGATTCGCACTGCGGAGTCCCACAACAGGACGAAACGGCCGTCCAATGCTTCCAGGTTTTCCATGGTGGTCTAGCTTCAAATGACTCATTATCTCAACTGTTGAAATAACATTAATTTCTACTCAGTTTCTCGGAGGCATTAAACAGAAAGATTAACACTAAGTCATGATGAAAACAAAAGTCTAATCAACCCTAGTAACTTAGTGTACTTTTAAGCTTAGTAATCTCTTAAGTAATTTGTTACTTTCTAACTGTTGTGAATATTTTTCTCAGGACAAAGTTTTTTCTGTACTGAAAATCAGTGTAATGAATTAAAGTATTAGACTATCCTATTACATTTCTATCTGAGTATCAAAACTACAGGGAAGAAGTGATAATTCACTTTATTCTCACAGAAAAAGTGTTACTGTTTTAGTGGCCCTATATCTAATCGTATTATGATCGTATGAATGATTGCTATCGAACTATACATGTTGCCAATCCTCGTATAAAATTATCGACTTAACTCGCGTTGGTGAATAATTGAATTAAAATAAGTCAAATACGAGAATGGATTTCATATCATCATTGACAGACAATCAGGGATACGGAGTGAACAAAGCGAAATTATATGACGCCTTCTCTGTTACGCGTCATTTTGTTTTGTTTCGATGTCCGATCAACGATTATATGAAATATACGTATTCAAATATCATTCTCGTATTTGACTTATTTAATTCCATTATTCACTAACACAATTTAACTCAATGATTATATACGAGGATCGATCATATGTATATACACCGACAACAGATGACAAACAATCTACTTGGAGTCTTATTTATTTTAACACATAGATATTGGTACAAGGAGGCATCAAATACATATGCGCCACACAAATCTCATTCGATATGTGTGAGGGCTGGGATACTGCCCGGGTGCCCAAACCAAACCACGTGGTTTTCTTAGGGGGCCACTCCCCGAGCCTTTGACCTGAAGGTCTGATCCACAAGGCAGTGGAGCATCGTGAGGAGATGCAGTCCCATGGAAGCCGGTGACCAACAATTGGTTCATACGCCATTAAAATAAAAAAACCCAACATTTAAGAATGTTTTTACCCATTATATATATATATATGTTTTTAGAAATGATTACGTAATTTTTTGATTGAGATCATGAACCGATTGATGTTAGGCCACTAATGAAAACATGGAAGCACTGGACGGTCGTTTCGTTCTATTGTGGGTCTCCTCAGCAGTGTAGCATCATAAGGAGATGCAGTCCCATGGAAGCCGGTGACCAACAATAGGTTCATACACCATTTGTTTCATCGGGATACTGGAGCTCATGTGTACCATCGGTTTGGAATCCGGTTAAAGCGCCGGACATTCGCTTTTCGTCCCCTCATTTTCGTAAACAACACCCGTGGTGCGAGAAGGCAGTGAGTAGGACTTTCCTGTCAGAGGCCATATATGCGTGGCCATATGAGAGCATTTCGAGAGGGAGAGCGGACTCACCCTACTCTCGGCCGTACCAGAGCATTTGGGGGATCACTGAGCCACTAAACTGTGACATAACCTCATAAAAACACTTCAAATATTATTGACATTGAATGTAGAGTAAAATTACGACTTATATTCATTTTATCATATTGAGTCGAGTAAAAGTACTTTAAAGCATTGATCTCTAACAAGTATTTCCTGGAGTTTTAGTGAGAAGCAGTGACCAATGGAGTTCAATCGTATCTATTGTAAGATAGTAATTCACTGAAGACAATGATGAATATGTCGCTTAAATTTTATGGATTCATTGAAGTTAAACAATAACATCGTTGATAAAGGTCTAAACGATAACTTTAACTCTTCCTTCTATAAGGAACCAAATAGTAAAAGAAATGAAAAAGACCCTTCGACTTTTTTTCTCTTTAAGTCAATAAATTAAAAAAATAATTTTTTTGGTATTTTCAAAACTTTTGATTAGATCAATCAATACGATAAGCTTATATAGATGCCTGTAGGTCAAATTTAACCAATAAGAGATCAGATTTAAAAGACTCTAATGATTGATTATTATTGGGAAAATAGTCTAAATTTCATTGGTGGTTTCATTTAAATATGCATATAATTCTGTCTATAATTTTCCACACACACACACACAAAAAAAAATCAATATTCATTCGACAATGACTGAAATCTAAATGATAAAAGGAATATGGTCATAAGCTTGGAAATTTACCTTAGTTACTAAAAAGAAAATAGATGATGATTAAGGGTCGAAATGGTTCACTTGAACTTATCATTTTAAAGCTAACCGTTTATGTATCATATGCATTGAGTTAGGGGAACTATTTTAACTTAATTAATTGATACTTTGTATTGTTTTTCAGATGTTTCAAGCTTTAATATGAGACTATTAAAATAATCTATATTTATATGAGATTTGGCCCCAAATGCCCTGGTACGGCCGAGAGTGGGGAGAGTCAGCTCTCTCTCTCTCTCGAAATGCTCTCACGGTGCCACGCGTATACAGCCCCTGCCAGGGAACTCCTACTCATTGCCTTTTCGTGGCGGGGATGTTGCTTACGAAATTGAGAAGACGAAAAACGAATGTCCGGCGCTTTAATCGGGTTAGTGGACACAGTGAGTCCACATAGGATAGTTAGAAAACCGTGATTCCAAACCAATGGTGCACATGGGCTGGCTCTAGTATCCTAAGGGATAAAAAGGCGTATGAACCTATTGTTGGTCACCGGCTACCATGGAACTGCGTTGTGGGTCAGAACTTTAGATCCAAGGCTCGCGGTGTGTTTCTCTAAGAAAACCAATTGCTTCGGTCACCCAAGCAGTATCCCAGCTCACACACACACATAAAATGGATTGTGTGGCGCATATATATCTGGTGCCCCCTTGTACCAATATTTGTGTATTCAAATAAATAAATAAATATTATATGTGATTTTAACATCAGTGTAATATAGGCTTCCATTTCAACTATCATTTTTACTCGTCATACAAACATTGTATTTTTAAACCTTTATTCAAATGTAGAAGGTCAGTAAATATCATTGAAAGTAATCTTGTAGATACAGTTGTCTTGATATTTTAATATTCCATTTTCTTCAAAGTTTATTCTGATGATGCTGTTGTCTAGAAATCAGTCTTAAAACAGTAGGACTCAATATACACAAAAGGAAAAGCAAGATTCTCCGATACAATACAACATGCAACAATTGAATCACACTTGACAGAGAAGCTTTGGAAGATGTGAAAATCTTTAAATATCTGGGCAGCATCATTGATGAACATGGTGGATCTGATGCAGATGTGAAGGCGAGGATTGGCAATGCAAGAGCAGCATATTTACAATTGGAGAATATCTGGGATTCAAAACAACTGTCTGTCAACCAACACCAAATTCAGAATTTTCAATATAAATGTCAAGACAGTTCTACAGTATGGGGCGGAAACCTGAAGAACTACGAAAGCCATCACCCAGAAGATACAAGTGTTTATTAACGGTTGTCTATGTAAAATAATTCGAATCCGTCGTTCGGACACTATTAGCAACAACCTACTATGGGAGAGAGCAAACCTGATTCATGGGGAGGGATAACTCAGGAAGAAGTGCTAGAAGTGGATAGAACACACATTGATGAAAGCACCCAACTGCATCATAACGCAAGCCTTCACATGGAATCATCAAGGCCAAAGGAAAAGAGTAAGACCAAAGAACACATTACTCCGGGAAATGAAGATAGACCTGAGAAGAGTGAACACCAGTTGGATAGAACTAGAAAGGAAGGCCTAGGACAGAGTGTGTTAGAGGATGCTGGTTGGCGGCCTATGCTCCATTAGGAGTAACAGGCATAAGTAAATAAGCAACATGCTTTCTGAACGAACTCTATTCAAAAAATCTCTTAATGAATATAGAACATATGATGAATTCAAATTTACATTTCTTCACATAAATGGGAATGGATTTTCTTAAGAGGATGTTGTACATTCAGATAGGTAAAAAATAAATGGATTAGATCGTTTGTAGTCATAATCTTATTTGCTCTTGATAGACAGTAACTAGTGGAATGTATTGTTAAGTCGTTGGTCATCTACAATTAAAAATATATAAAGATACAATCAACAATTAGCTATTCAGATTCGACTGGAATCTTAACATGGATTGTTAACATTTTTCGAAAGATTACAAGTAGAAGTTGATTGTTTGTCATTCACCCGTGGATAGAATTAAAATAAGAATCTGGTGTGCAGTGAACATGTTCGATATTGAAGTCAGTTTATAGTGACTAATTGCTTCAACTTTATAAAATAGTGATTAGATAATGCGGAATGTAATTAACGTAAAAATCCAATAATGCCACATATCAGTTGATGAGGTGTGGATCTTCATCTACTGAGGTGGTTGGATCATTCAAGCTATTTGCCAGGTAAAGATTAGTGTACTTGATTTCGTATTATATGTTGAACTTGGGGCCTATTTGTACTGACTAGTGGCCCAAACTAGGTAGATGCGACCAGGTTTGAGCTTGCACTCTAGTGACTGAAATTTAAGTCACTAGTCTATGTATGTTACATATACTCAACTATTGTCTTCCTTAAAGCTCGATATTGACTAACTTAAGAATAGGTTGGGAGAAAGTTAAGGTCAGAGAAACTAAAACGGAACATCATTCCATCGACAGTTGGGTTGAGCCATATTAGTAGGTCCAAACCACCAGATTGGCTCCTTCATAATTGAATTAGCCAGTAGTTGGAGAATGACGCAGAATCAATTGCATTGGTTGCGGTTTATTTATCCATACATAGTAGTTTGTAGTAAAATATAATGGTATTAATTAAATTAACAAAAAAACTTGAAGTGATATCTTGTCAGTATAAGGTTATAGAGATTGTTGAGTTTAGATTGATATCATGAATGAATCAATGTTAGATCACTATCGAAAACTTGGAAGTATTGGATGGCCGTCTCAGACTAGTATAGGTTTCCTCAGTAGTGTGCATCCACGATCGCACACATGGGACTCAAACATGGGAACTTCGGTTTGGCCTGAGAACACTTAACCTGTAGACTACTGAGCTGTCATCAAACAGTGTTAATATCACGAATTGTTTACGAAAATCGGACACTGAAAGGAAGTTATGTAATAAACAGCTAAGGAAAAGTGAAGGACTGAACATACTGTTTTTGTACGCCAAATTTTTAGCTTAAACCGATGGATAAAATAGTTCCGTTTTGAATCATTTAGTCAATTCTGATCACTTCGCTTAACCAGAATCCCCCTTTGAAATGATAAAAACAACCAAACGAGTCAGCTCAGTAGGAATGCGATGGAAAAACTTAAGTACAGCAGGTGATATGGCTATCTACCAGTTCAAGCCTAACCTTGGCGCATAAAAACAGTATGTTCCATCTTTTATCCTTTTCATGGTATTAACCTCTCATTCTATCTTCCGTAATTTATCATTTTATCATTTCTACTCTTTTCCAATAATTTTCACCAACACCATCTCATTGAGTAGAAATCGTCAGAAAGAAAACTTCCTTCACTGGATTGCCTTTCTTTTTCTTCTTAAATGATATAATGGGTATCTTTAGTTATTTGAAAATATACAATTTACAAAATGTTTATTATTAAATGTTTCATATGCGCATAAATGTACCCCCTTCTAAGTCAGCCAGTCAGCTACAACGTAGGACCAGGCACGTAAGTGCATCGGTCCAAGTTGCCATACCTCATTAGCACACGTTTAAACGATACTTTCTCTTAATAGTTTGGAAAACAATTCGAACATAATTGAAACATAAGCCAAGAGTAATGTAACATTAACAGTTGTGCATAACATCGTCATTTAAACTTGCTAGAAATTCAATTGTGGTATGAGCTACTTATGTGGACAGATGTATGTATGTATTAGGAATAGGAATTGGAATGCTTACCAGCAGAATATTTAAAGTAAAGAGAAGAAGAAGGAAAACAAGGTGCAATCAAAATTACAATAATATTGGAAGCATCATGGGGTATGTGTAAAGAACAACTCAAAGAAGATAGACAAATGATGTATTGAATGTATGATTTCTATATATTCCAAAGGCATTATGTGATTTTGTACAAAATAATAAAGTGGTATTCGTTCATTACACTATTACAAACCGAGTGATAACATTTTTAGTAATGACATCGGATATAAGATAATATTGACTAATTCAACTGACAGAGGTATCCAGATCTAAATGACTAAAAGCAATGTCAGATAGATCATAGGAATAAGCAATACAGATTTGTCAATAATCTAGTGGTCGATCTTAGTGAACACTAATTATATAACATAATTGGCAAGTATGTACTTCACACCTGGAGGTCATAGGTTTAGTCAGTGGTGGGACGGTGGATGGCCATTGCTGAGGAGTCCTACACTGGGATAAAACAACTATCATGTGATTCCCGGTTATCAGTTGTTGTCATAATCAAGAAGCTCTCTAGTCTCAATAACATTAAACATTCTTCACAAACCACTATATTACTAAATTAGTTGTCAATTAATGTACACTTTATCAAAAATGTTTCTAATTTATATGAGTTAGTAAACTAGTGAGAAAGAATCCAGATAATTATAAATAAGCTAAGTAGTGAACTATGACAGCTTCCATTCCTTTATGAGAGATATTACTCAATAATAATATGTGTTGTTTCGGTTTTTCAGTGTTCGTTTGTTGGAGATAACCGGTATTAAACCCTGAACATATATTTGGCAGCAATCGACAAGGCGTGCCTAAAATCTTGACCACATTGATGTTCATTGTAGAATTTTGACCTTCGTTAACCAACTTCATATTCCTAAACGATTATAAACATTACATGATTCAGCAAAATGTGTATGTATGTATGTATCCATCCAATTGTTCATAACAAATCCAAATGACAATAACTCATTGACTGACGACTTAGTTTATTAGTTTTACATCTTAAAGTAATTCATGTTCAAACTCTAGTTTAATAAGTTCTTTTCTCTTTATTGAGTCGATACTGTCCTATCGTAATAATGAAGATATATAAGTAAACAGAATAATGAAAACTGTAGTACAACTGCGTTACATACATTATATATTATGCCAGATGACGGACTACACTATAAAGTCGTGCATAGAAGACAGATGACAGATGCATTCCGAGTGATGACTGGAGTCAAACAAATTTGATTACTCTCCCCCTTTCTTTTTCTTCTGGTGGTTGACTGAATTATGAGGACCTTTACATCTCACAGGAAGCAAGAAACACAAAGGACAACTTGGAATCAACTAGACGATTCGGACTTCGCAGATGACCCGGCCCTTCTATTCCATACACTCCAACAAATGCAGGTCAAGACAACCAGTGTGGCAGTAGCCTCTGCATCAGTAGGCCTCCACACACACAAGGGAAAAACCTTGATCCTCAAATACAACACAGAATACACTGACCCTATATCACTTGATAAGAAGTTCTAGAAGATGTGGAATCTTTCACATACCTGGTCAACATCATCTATGAACGAGGAGGGTCTGGTGCAGACGTGAAGGTAAGGATTGGAAAAAACGTGTGGAACTCAAAACAACTGTCAACCGACATCAAAGTGAAACTCTTCAATACGAACGTCAAAACAGTTCTACTGTGTGGAGCTGGAACTTGCACAACTACTACAATCATCGTCAAAAGTGTAAAGGTATTTATAAACACTTGTCTACTTAAGGTACTCAACCACCGTTGACCGGATGCCATCAGCAACAGCCTACTATAGGAGAAGACAATCCAGCTTCCAGCTGAAGCAAAAATCAGGAAAAGACGTTGGAAATGGATAGGACATACATTACGGAAATCATCAAACTGAATCACGAGGCAAGCGCCAACTTGGAATCGTGAAGGGAAACGGAAAAGAGGGAGGTCAAAGAAGGGCGAATAGCAACTGTAAAGAATTGGAGAAGATTGTCCAGTACAGAGTTGGATATAGAATGCTTGTTGGCGGCAAATGCATCTCCATGAGGGGTAAGCAAGTAATTATGCCATATAGAATATTTTAGTCTAAATTATTCATCTTAGAACTGCCATCCTCAAGCATTTATCCTTTGTACTGTGTGGTTATACTCTCAAGTCTTTTTTAAGTACCTTAAGGAGTATACTTCTACTATCTAGACAACAGGGAAGTGATAACCATCCATATAATCCTAACAACCTTGAATAATATCTCGTTTTATGATTAATATACCTTAGATTTAGAAATGAGTGTTGATTACAAACTTAAATCGTAATATAATGAGGATCATTAAAAATCAGAACGTACGAAACACATATTTCATCATGATTTCGAATCATTCATGATCAATGATTCAACGGAAGCTAAGAAATCCAACTTTGTGTTGAATACAATATCAATATATCACTGAATCGGAATATAATGGGTCATATTTCCAATCGCAACCTCAGATCAGGTCAAAAGGATTTTAATATTTTATAGAATAAATAGATTTTAGTTACGGGATAATTCGAACCCTTGATATGAGACTCTCTATTGATTTTTAAGATCCAATTGGTTATTTAGGTAAAGTCAATGTATGAAGAAATCATGAACTAGAATAAATCTATAATATTGTATGACAACTTGGATCGATTCATATATGTGCCTCGTCCTACGTTTTAGCTGACTGACTGTATCAAACAATAGAAAAGAAGTTGCTAGCTATTAACTTTTGAAAACTGAAACATAATCAATAATGCCAAAGATACAATTTGATGTTATTCATTGAATGACTGACTGGTACTTCCTTAATTTATATTTTGAAAATTCTGATTTCTATCACTTTACATTTCTGTATAAGTATTTTATTACAATCTATGTGAGTACTTGCCCTCTTTATGTTAGGCGATTAGAGGCGGTGAACACGAAACTCTACTTAGTTTAGATTTCAGACTAATTGGAACTTGTCGTCAAGGTGTAACTGCAATTTTATGAAAACTGAATAACAGTAGTTCAAGGTTTACTGAAAACTATTGTAGTGTCTCGTATCATGTCGCGCACATATGGGTTGTTCTACTTTTTGAACAGACCAATTTATTTTGACCTTTTCAATTATTTGCCTATAATTTTAATTGTTTTCATTTGAGCATTTGTGTATCGCTTACCCTTTCCATCACATGCCTTTAGCTTAATTTTGTCTAGGTTTATGTAGGGAGTTAGGCTTTATCGAGAAGAGCTGGTACGCTTGCCTTCTCCGGTCTGTTTTGCTTTGCTTTTCCGCTTCTCATTTTGATTTCTGTCTGAGTAAACGAATGCCTGAAATACATTCATCCGATTCAATCTGTATTTGGCTTTTTACTACCTCCATCACTCAAACGGGGTTAACCTAGATGTGACAAACAGAATTAAGCAGAAGATCTATTTTCCATGGAGTAGTCATTTGTTTATACAAATCATAGTCAGATCACGGGCCATTAAAGTAATGAGCCACAATACTATCTCCAAATGCCTAACGTTGAAACATAGTGTACACGATTTCAGGTCACTAAGACCAGCGGCCTCATTGTAATTTGTCAAATAGAATATGATCAGTACTAAGTAGGATTAGAAAAACATAGTATTGTGTACTACTTTGTGATCAGTCAATGTAAATGTCTATGTATTACTGGAAACCAAAATATCCCTGTTATATTTTTATCCACACCATTAATTCTCTCGCTGTGTTCTACGCCTCATTGATAAATTACTCAAAGACCTACTTTCCTGAACCTTGAGTCAAAATATCAGAAACCAGATAGACTATCCCACAACATACATCAATAGATGTTTCACATTACAGTTTTTCTAGGGAACACAAAACTATGAGAAGTGTATACTGAATCGCAAGTCAATCCAACCTAATTGAAAACACTATTATTATTATTTTTGTTGTGAGATAGTAACTCACTAATGACATTGTGGATGTGTCGCTCAATTTCGTGGATTCATTGTAGTTAGACATTAACACCGTTGGATGCCGGCCAGCTCAGGGTTCTAGATGTTATGCGTCCTCGCGTGCGAGACCAACAGGTCATGGGCCCGAATCCCGTGTAGCGGGATCGTCGATGCTCACTGCTGAGGAGAGACCCACAATAGAACGGAACGACCATCCAGTGCTTTTAGGTTTTCCATGGTGGTCCAACTTCAATTGACTCATAATCTCAACTATTGAAATTACTATAATATCCACAAAGACCCCTTCTGATATTATTATTATCATTACTTGCTTATAATTTCCAATCAATATACCTATTCTCTTCTCTTGCTTTGATAAAAAACACTACACTCTAATAACGTGTGGCTTACAATAAAATACAATTCAAGATTGATTAGTTTCTTTTCTTGTAATCCATTTGTCTGTAAGTAATACTGTTTACAGGTTCTCGATAGGAAATAATATATCATTAGTAATAGTAATAATAATAATAATAACTCCGACCGTAATATGTACAGGGATGTAATTACATACGATATACAGTGGATAAAACACCAAGGCAACGAGGATAAAACAATCAAGTAGAATGAATTGTCAGTCAGTTCATAGAGCCAATCACAAAACAGTTTTTGTAAAATGATAATTTCCCATAAAAAATCTAATCATATTACCAAAGTGTAAACAGGTTTCACATAATAAATGAATCTATTAAAGTCTTCTACAGATTATTCTGCCATTAAATTGAAAAATAAAACATCGATATGCGAATCTTTCCATATGGGCATAGACTACTTGTGTTCTCAAATGTCAAATAGATTTTTATGAACCGCTATATTGTTTCAAGTTAGGATTAAATATTAAGGATTAGGGTTAAGAGTTTAAAGTTACAGTTCCAATTACATATTGACATTAACTATAATGCAAATATGCTGTGTAGCCATATTGATGTATGAATTATGCTCAACAATTTAAAGAGGAACTATCGGTTAGTTCATTTATAATATAAAGTGTAAACTGGGTTAAAGTCTATTTTAGGATTAATGGTTTAATGTTAAGAATTAGAGATTATGTAGATCAAGCTGTTACATATAATCTACAGATAAATATTGAGATCATGAAACGATCGAAGTTAGACAACCACTGAATACCCCAAAGCATTGGATGGCTGTTTCGTCCTAGTTTGAGAACTCTTAGCAGTATCTATCCATGATCCTGTACGCGCGATTCGAACCCATGACCTCCTGTCATGAGCAGCAAACACCTAACCTCTAGACCACTGAGCCGCCATATAATGGTATTAGTGTTTAATTTCAATCAAGTCACAATATTACATGACCATCTTAAATTGTATTCAGTGGGTAACTGTCTCACACTCGACATAGCTGAACTCCACTACTTAGGGTTTCCCACTAGAACTCCGAGAATTACCTACGGAGAAATAATTGAGGATTTACTCTGTGGTGAAAGCATTAGTCTTTTGATTATCATTTTAAAAGATTTGAATGGTATAAAAAAGTATTTCTACAGTACGTTATACATGACATTTGAATTTCGCTCGAAGGCCTAAAAGTTGCTTTCGTAACTTTGATTAACTCGTCCCTGCATTACACTTTTATCGATCTCCAGTATAGTCCATTAGTTATGCTTAAACTTATTACAACAGTAAATCAAGACAATCCACTCGGGATACATATATGATAACCAAGACTGATTAATTGTAGTTCTGAACTTCAACGACGAAAAATTACAAGCCCTCACTAGTATCTGAATTCAGTAGTTCAGTGAATAGCACTTTGGATATCTGAAGTGAAAATAACTATGTTGAAAATTTCATTACATTATAATATTATTGATATGTATATAGGTTTATAATACGAATGATTGTACGTTTCAGTGTAAGTGTTCTAGAACTAACAACAATGTGTTATCTCATAGATAGGTTTAATTTGGATAATGTGCAGACATTTATTGATGTCAAATGATTAGAGTCTTGTTTTACCCAACTTTCATAATGGTTGTCACTCGCTAACAAAGCATATTTACAATAACTGGTGATTCAATTTCGTGTCACTCACTGTCACCTCGTGAAAATTGATTGAAGTAATTAAGGGGATCGAAAAGCTGTAGGGTTACACTGGTTTGAATCTCTTGACAAACATTCACAGAAATCACTGAATTCCTTCTACCTTCCAGTAGTTAACCATAGGGCTCTTACATTCGTATGACCTTCAGACTTCTTTCATGTATTCTAATTGAATCACTAGATATAGTTCACTAATACGTGTACACTTCAAACCTATTACACTTCCAACCTTCACTCTCATCAATGAAGTGCTTTGACTAGCAGGAAAATTTCTTGGGAAGTTACTGTGTTTATCCTTACCCTTGCTAGTTTAGAACACAGCTCATCTCCAGCCCAGCTTTCTGTCACATAAGCATGAACTGAGAACAGATAAAACCTTCTGTTCATGTCCATAAGCATAACCCAAACAGTCATAAGCATTAATTACCAGAACACCACACAGAACAAATGAAAATCGTAGATAGTATATAGCTAAGTGAGAAATGACAAAAAACTGAGCAAAAGATCCTTAATTAACTAATGATAATCAAAGAATGATAAAACGCAGTGTTAACATGGGGTGTAACAACTTGACTCAATGAATAATTGTGTTAGGTTGTACGTTACATGTGACTGATTAGACGTTCTCTCTTTTCTAACACATACAGAATACTTTCACCATAGTATGAGGTTTTCATCAAGCAATTGACGCTATTTAACCAAACTTCAAGAGTTAAATGTTCTAAACAATTTATAGTCTTGTAAAAGGTCTTGGATCGTCATTTCGCTATATAGAATTTTATTCATAAGTAATTAACTTAAATGTAAGAAATATTATCACATAAAACTGATTTGATGATTTAGAATTAGACTTAACAGATATGACTTCATTCATTGAAGAGTGAACGATGTGCACCTTGTGCCGATGCACATATGCC
This sequence comes from Schistosoma bovis, assembly GCA_944470425.2. NCBI lineage: Eukaryota > Metazoa > Platyhelminthes > Trematoda > Strigeidida > Schistosomatidae > Schistosoma > Schistosoma bovis. Next base: position 4,192,882 of record OX103959.1, on the reverse strand, counting down.
AACAAGAGACTGATCAATTGCAATCCTTAATAACAATGGGACGATACAAGTAAAACAATACCAAGTGTAATTAAAAAACTTCACCCCATTGCATTAGCATGTGGCTATCAGAACTCAGTAGCTAAATGGATGATGTGATGGCGTTTGAAGGGAACGGTACTAGGTCCGAATACTGGAGTAAACATCAACTGTGGGATGCAGATACATCCAGCTGATGAGTCTCAAATAGAATGAAACGCGAGTCTCAGATTTTACTGCTAGCCACTATCCATCGTTGCTTGTAAGCATGTTAGTTTATTAGGTAAATTCATTCTTTCAGCTGATGATCATGTCTTTAATTTCAAATCACTGAGGGCGCTTACGATGATAATTTCATTTCGTGAGTAGGTATCACATAGCCAAGTTCTGTCATTGCATATCATATGACTGTAAGAATTCTAAGCATTAATTTTAGGAAACGAAAACGTATTCATAAAATTGAAATTCTTAAAGTTTACATACATATATAATTATATTCATCATTAGTTATCTATATGGTAGATGATAGGTAACTTGGTTAAAAGTGGTCGTCATAGGTTTTATGCTAGTTGGCACTCGTCAAAAAAAGAGTACCTACAATCTTGTGAGAAGTAATCTTATGTATGAGATTCGAAGTAGGGCTATCTAACTTCAAAATATGTGACGTGACCACTGGGTTAATCGAGGCATGATCAATTGACTTCTAGCCATACTATTTTGTTATTATCTCTGCTACTTAATAATTTATTTCCTAATAGAATAACACATTTATTCAATTGAATAGGCATTCTATATTCTGATATTTATTCAGTTTGCAATAATAATTCAAGTTTAGTGGTTGTGGAGATTGTTAAGTTTTTGATTGAGATCATGAACAGATTGATGTTAGACCAACATTGGAAACCTGGAAGCACTGGACGGTCGTTTCGTCCTATTGTGGAGCTAATCCATGTCAAGTAGAAACAGGTGTCTACCTCAGTACAATGGAAGATGGTAGCGTAATTTCGTGGATTGGTTGAGGTTAGATACTGACACCATTGGATGCCGGCTGGCTCAGTGGTTCAGTAGGTTAAGCGTCCGCGAGCGAGACTGAAGACCCTGGGTTGGAATCCCGCGAGCGGGATCATGGATGCGCGCTGATGAGGAGTCCCACAATAGGACGAAACGACCGTCCAGTGCTTTCAGGTTTTCACTGGTGGTCTATCATCAATCGGTTCATGATCTCAATCAAAAAATAATTCAAGTATCGGTTTCTTTATTAACAAGTTATTAGTCCATTCAACCCTAACCTTCAAATTATCTAACAACTTTAATACTTCATATAATTATAGGATTGTAAAAGTATCATGTCCTTTAGTCTGGATGATCTAGTCATAAAACTTGTGAACAAACTCTATTAGTTTATAACTGATAATAGTGATGTTGTTATCCTCAAAGATAATGAAGTTATCATTATTAAACTATACAGATCTGAAACTCAACTTTCACAATAATACACTGAATAGATCCAACTAAGTAACTTTAAAGACAATTACATAAGCAATCTGTAAAATTAGTGGCAAAATGGGTAGTAGTTTAAGATCATTTAAAAAAATAACTCTAAAATAACATTACTAAAATAGCTAATCTCATTCAACTAGACTTAATTTAACTCTATTTATATCCACATGAGAATTACAAATTGACATCTACTTTTCAAATTAGATCTTCATTATGATTTTGCATCAACTTATAGGTATGTTTTGGGGATTTCCGAGTTCTCTAAACCAGATAGTTTAATTACAAAGCTTCCATTGTCCTTCTGGACAATATCTTCAGCATCTAATTCATGTAGAAGCGAACTTGCCAGCTATTCCACTAATTTTAAACCAGTTCATTCCGATGGCCATGTTCATGATTGTCTGTCTTCGTAGGTTTTATCGTATTCATTTGCATTGGGATTCACATTGAATGTCTTTGTTGTTTGACCTCTGGCTTTATGATTGATTGACCTCTTCTTTATGGGTTTATAGATTGAATCAATATTGATGTGTCTGTTGATTCAGAGTTGATCTAAGTGCCATACTTATGGAGATTTTCTAGCATTCTCGGATTTTTCCTATGCGGAATGTTGAAATTTTCCAGTCGAATCTGAGTCCATGGTTGTCTGTATGAATTGATATCAGTGATATAGCATATCATGTTGGTCCACAGACAATCAATGTTAAGTAACGCATATGTGAAGTGGGCACCGACTTAAGCATTTGAAATGTTCCTCGCATTTGAATTTATGTTCCCTAGCTGTTATGTCTTTTTGTCTGCACAGAATGGAATAAAGTGACAATGTTGTTTTGTGAGCGATGTTCTTGCCAAACGGCTTTAAGATCCTTTCACTGGTTTTGGAGATATTTCTTAAATATGGTAGGACGTATGTTTTATATTTGAATATAGAAAAATTAATATCAACCATGTGTTTGTGAATAAAGTATTTATTATAAGCATTAATCTTACATGTAAATTTAAACCTGACTCTAGTTGGACAACCATCCACAACTGTTTGATTCTAGTATAATATTTTCCCCAAAATACTCATACACGACTTTAGAGAGGATCAAAATCAAGTCTTTCTGTCTAGTCTTTAAGCTATTGGTTTGGTATTCAATGATTTACACTTCTAAGGTCAATTGATTGACAACGTTAGTGTTACTTTTACTTACTTTACTAACGCCTGTTACTCCCAATGGAGCATAGGCCGCCGACCAGATAGTGAAAGTAAGTTATTTATCATGCTAATACTAAACTATTAAAATGAGGGCTACATTTTGGTTAAAAAGTTTTCTGATATATTTGAAAAGTGAATTAAAATCAAATATAATAAGTCGTACTGATCAGCCTTCGTAGAATAACTCTGCTATATCATTATCAATGATTACTAGCATGCAGTACTAGAGTTTAATGCCGGAAAAGTACAGAGATTAGGATTATTGTCAAGTGGTCAGTGGGAGACAAAAGCAACAGTCAAAATGAATATATCGAGAAAGTATCCTATTATGAATGTGGTGTGGAGATCGTTGAATTTCACTGAAATTACAAATCGATCTAAGTAAGACCACCAATGAAAACTTGGAAACAATGGATGACCATTTCTTTCTAGGATGGGACTCCTCAGCAGAGTGTATTCACAATTCCACACATGGAACGTGAACCCAGGGCCTTCGGTCTCGCGCATGAACCCCTGATATCTAGACCACTGAGCAGGCATCCAACAGTGTTAATGTCTAACCTCAATCATTTTATATGATATACGTTTACTAAACTGAATAGTGAAACACAGTCAGACAATTGTTAGTAACGTAGAATGCAAAACATGTACATCGGTTCAAATTGCCACAATACATCAACACAGCACGATGAAATTATCAAGACCATTTCGAGAGTACTAGCAGTAGCAGTAGTAGTAGTGTGAGTAGTAAGTAGTATTATCATTAACATTGTCAGTGGCATTTAAGAACGTTAGGTTTATATAACATAATTCAAGAAGAAAAGATAAATTCGAAGAATAGATAGTGTAATCTAATTTTAAAACTCAAGATTTTGATGTGGAACAAATAGTGTGCCTGCATATAGGCTATTGTCACCATAACGCTGCTCCCAAATACTCTCGTACGGCCGAGAGTGGGGAGAGTCACCTCTCCCTCTTTCAAAATGTTCTCACGGTGCCACGCGTATACAGGCTCTGTAAGGGAAGTCCTACTCATTATCTTCTCGCATAACGGGTGCTGTTTACGAAATTGAGAGGACTGAAAGCGAATGTCCGACGCTTTAACCGGGTTGGTGGACACGATGAGTCCACCTAGAGCAGTTGGAGCACCGTGATTCCAAACCAATGGTGCACATGGGCTGGCTCTAGTATCCCGAGGGAACAAATGGTGTATGAGTCACCGGTTACTATGGAACTTCATCTCCTAACGATGTTCCACTGCGTTGTGGGTCAGAACTTTAAATCAAAGGCTAGGGGTGTGTCTCTCTAAGAAAACCCACCTTCTTCGGTCTGGTCACCCGAACAGTATCCCAGCCCTCACATAAATCATTCGATTTATGTGGCGCATATCTATTTGGTGCCTCCTTGTACCAATGCTTAAGTGTTTAAATAAATAAACCATAACACTGTACCATGTTATCTAGTATTTTTAATCATTATTCAAGATAATCGTAACCAACTATTCTTTACAAATATACGCTAGTCTTTCTTTGTCATGTGATATAATACGGCAATATCTTTTTCAATTTCTATTTGTTGCTACTTAACTTTTTCTAAATTTTACTCCTGTATGTGTGTGAAACCCGATGGAATTTTGATGATAATAAGATGTCTGGAGTGTTATGGAATTCTTCTAATTGACTTCATGGATTGATTTTATAATAAGCGACTGTTGGAAATTATAAAATACTGAACAACCGTTTCTAGGTAGTATGAAATTTCTCAACAGGGCAGATACACAAATTCAAATGGTGATCAAACTCGTAACTTTCAAGTCTACTGTTACATAGTCCATGATATGTACAACATCATTCAATTATGTCTATAATATCATATAATAAAAATTACCACAATGTTTACTAATGAATAGATACAAGATGTAATTTCAAAGGTTCTAGTGAGAAGCCATAATCAATGACATGACAACAACAACGAAAAAAACACATAAAAACCGACGTTATGTTTTTCTCTTAGTATTAAAGGATTATTGAAATGTCTATTGAGTAAAATAGGTATATTATGTAACAGAATATATCAAATCTTTTTTTTTCTGGATCTTTTTGGAAAGAAATTCATTAAGCCGATTAAAGTCAATTCTTAAATCCCTACTGTTATGTAATAAAGGAATATAGATTTCATACTTTTCTAATGATGTAATTTATTTCACCGGTTGAAATCATCAGTCAATTGAAGCTAGACCACCATGGAACACCTGGAAGCGCGAGGCTGATAGGTCCTGGATTCGAATCTCGCGGGGAGCGGGATCGTGGATGCGCACTGCTGAGGAGTCCCATACTAGGACGAAACAGCAGTCCAGTGCTTCCATATTTTCCATGGTGGTCTAGCTTCAATTGACTCATGATTTCAACCAGTGTAAACTATTTAGCTTATAGTACATAACAACTAGAATATGTTATCAATTTTTTTCTAACTAACACTTTGATGCTCAAAGTTCTTAATTCATCTAAACGAATCACATTAAGATTAATCAATATTCATTGAAATGTAGAAAAGTACAATCAAACATGTGGGATGAACTACAATGTATTCATATGGTGTACAATCCATGGTAAAAATTCATGAACTGTTAGTACTTGAAGTCAATAAGGTGACTGACTACCTTTGATAGAGTTTGATATGATTAAAAGAAAAGTCCATTTTCGATTGAATTACTCATTATGAGTTTTGTTCAAGATTACTTCCACTTTGATTCAATGTAATGATTACTCAATATAGTAGTTGTTTTCTTTTCTCGTATGATATTTTACTCTTTATCATAATATACGAGATATTCTTGTATTCCATTGACATGAACTATGCTCAGTATGTGAGTTGTTATAACTGAGTATGTGATTTCATCCTAATTATTAATCAAAAATGGGTATACAATCAATATATAAATGAGTGTATTTTCGACTTGAGTTGTTGTCGTCGTCGTCATAGTGTCTTGGAGTTAATAAATCATCACTTATACCAGTCTTTGTGTTTTTACTTTCGCGTCGTGGGAATTGCCGAGGTCCCTAGATCCGAGTATGAGTGATAAACGTTTCCGACATAACAATCAACGACGACCAGATACATAAAATAGCAGTAAAAGAGCCATGACAATAAGCATTTAAACAACAAATTATAACAGAGTTTTGTTCCCTGAGCTAGATAGTTTAGTTGTGGAGCATTAATCGTTCTTTTGAACGGCATCATCAATACAAACTTCAGATAGAAGTCTTACTAAGCTACAAATTTTCTTCAACATCTCATAATCATATGACTGACTGACTGACTGACTACCTGTACTTTATCAGAAGATTTTTATTTTAACTTAAAATCAACATGAACCTATTCAATGAATGAAAACATGATTCATTATAGTAATACTATAAAACATATTACATGGTATGTAAGGAATATAAGCTTACTTCTTGTTGTGTTAAATGTAAGTTCTATGTATTTATATATATACAGATAGATAGAGATAATCACTCTTCGATGCTTCAATGGAGATTATATTCACATGAATCCACAAATTATTCAACATATATATACATATGTATTTTGATATAACAATCACAGTAATCGTAATCAAAGCGATCCTTTCAACTTGTAATATACAATAACATATAGTCTTGTCAATTAAGACTTTCTTTATCTGTCTTTAAATCAATGTGTACTAGTACTTCGTTTTTTTTTCCCCACAGAATTGATGAACAATTTTTGTCTCATATCTTAATCAAAATCATTTTATAAATGTGTATAGATAGTGAAGTTAGTAGTGGATCAGAAAGATTTGATGAAATACAAGTAGATTATCCAAGACAACAAAAACAGGAAGAGGAAAAAAAGAATCAGATAGAAGCATCTAAAATCTGTCTGTGAGTCATGGATACATATGTGTTTTGTATTTAACCCTATGTATTGATGTACACATACATATACACATGTATATAAACATGTAGTACTACTACTACTACTAGTAGTAGTAGTATGTGTATCGTATATCAGCTCAGTGTCTCGGTGTTTATGATCATGGACAATTCGTCAACTATGTCTATCTATTTATGTAGGCAAATTTCAAAATAGAGAGAGATAGAAAATAAGACAGAGATGTATGGATGATAAAAATGAGCCACATAATTATTATTAAGGAGAGAAGATGAAAATAAATGTGTACTTTCGGTTGGAATGTATGCCTAGGTAAAAAAAAGACCTGGTTACATTCGTGTGCATATATATATATATATATATATATATATATATATATATATATATATATGTATATCCACACAACAGCAAGAAATGTAAATACATTCATTCCTCATTGAGGTTGTACAGACAGGCAACAGTGATTATTTCTATCTGCCTTAACTCAAACAATCATTTACCCCATTCACTTATTGACTTATTCAAATTCTTCTGTGAATTCTCCCTCTTGGTTTTTTTTGTTTGTTTTACTTTTAATGTATTTCTAGAATTTCTTAGTTTGTTTCTACATTCTTACAAGATTTGGGAAACTTTGATGATGCCCAAATAAAATTTTTTTTAAAAAAACACACACTTAAATCCCAGATTCTGGATTATTATGGTATTAGGAATGAGATATTTACTGTGAATAGATTTAAATTTAGTTTCTATGCTTGAAGTATTCCTTTAAAAAATGTATTTTGAGTTTCTTTTTTTTTTCTAAACGTTTCAAGAACACGGTGATGACATAATTTTCTTGGAATCAATAAACGTGTTAGTTACAATTGTAGTTAAAAAACGAATTTGAGTTTAAGCGCTCTTTATATCAAATTCTCTTGAGTGATATTTATCAGTTAGTAGTTGCATACTAAAAACCTGAAGGTTCTGGGTACGAGCCCCAGTTACGTGTTTGTGGATGTCGAGTCCCATAGTAGGATGAGACAGCTATCCAGTCCTACCAGGTTTTTAATAGTGGACTAACTTAAACAGGTTCGTGATTTCAATGAAATTCAACACTCTTAACAACCTGATAATGAAAATTCTTTGATTAGTTAAGTACCATTATCTTTCATAGCAACGTCTAGTTATTGACAGTTTTGATGTCTGTTCATAAACAATTCAATTGTATTGATATAAACGATCACATATTTGCTTTCGATAACATCTTAGGTAAATTGTGTATAACTAATTTTAAATGAGATTTCTCAATAGAGCAATGTCTATTGATGAATCTCTAATAGAAATTTAATTTGATATCAGAAGAGGTTTTTGTGGATATTATGGTAATTTCAATTGGATGAAACGGCCATCTAGTGCTTTCAGGTTTTCTATGGTGGTCTAGCTTCAATTGACTCAGAATTTCAGCTATAGAAATTTAGTTGTTAAGCTTAAGAAAAGTATCTGTATAGATATGATTGTTTAAGATCAAATGATTCTTTTACTGACCATTTTGTACAACGGCATCTGTTATTTGTAATTACATTATTAAACATAACTCTATATCTTTGTTAGGGACGTTAGATCCATAGAACTCACTTGGGAAAGGACCTACTTTTGTAATTTTATTTAGAAAATTTGAATTTCTTCGTTTTCGCGCCAAAGGCGCTCTTGTCACTTTCATGTCGTATTTCCCACTGGGAAATATCTTAAGTGCTATTGGTCCCTTGCGTCTTTTACTTTGCTATTTGGCAACCCTCCCCAAGGACGGTTTTGTACTGTATATATACGTTTTGAATTGTGTTTGGTGTTATCGCTCGCTTCTGGCTAATTGCAGAAAATACTTCCCCATTCCAAGCTTGGACTTCTCCCTCTAGTTAGCGGGGCTGGGACGTATTAATAGCTAGCCTACTGGTCTTTGGTCACCGAGTTTTGTTTCTTGTTCGCAGATTAAGTGAACTCGTGATAGCTTAAACCCTAGCAATCTTATAATTAACTAATTTAATTGTATTCAATGAGAATTCATATGATGTTACATAACAAAATGTTCTGATGCGCATCGAAACTCTAGCTAATATTTTCCTTGCAGAAGTTTACTGGAAATATCAACACTTCTATTTGATAGATTTAATTAATCTACCAATTTTTTTGTGTTGTCAGAATTCGATCACCTTTATGACATTTCAAATTCAGTTCTATTCAACATATACCAGATCATGGGATCATGCAATTTCAACACAGTCATTTATAACAATAATACATTTCCTATATAGAATGATTGTAGCACAATCTTTCTAGATTTATATATATATATATATTAGGAAATGAATTTTCTAACTCAAATTAATTTATCATCACTAATAGACATATGTTTATCAATTGTTGTCTTAGATTCAAACTCTCAAATAAGATATACCAACTACACTTCACAGGATTTTACACTAGATCTTCAAACTTTTCGTCAGTTTTCACTCAACCTCTTACTCATAATAACGACGTTCTGACTGATGAATAGTTTCAACAAGTGTTCTGGAAATTTCACTAAGAAGTTTTGAGTGATAAAATTCAGTTATGGAGGACATGATTCACCTCTTGTATTAAGTTGTACTGACCTACTGTTATCAAGAGAACGCGATTGGTGCAATGGAAACAATTATTATTATAACTAATTGTACCAGGGATTGTTTTACCGTACTTGTTTGTTTAACTATACCAAAGTACATACATTCTTCCGTTGATTGTGACCTTGCACGAATTCGGTTACGCTCAGTAACCACACTTGTAACCTGAAACGAACTCGGTATTCTTTCGACACCACGAGATCGCCAACGAATACATCTCGACTACAGCCATCAACTGCCTTCTGATATTTGGTTTACGGGGGATCTTATCGGTTAACTGGCGCGCAGTCTTCCTGTAGTGGTGATCATAGTCAACCACGAATCGACGCCGCACTACAAAGTCGTCGATAAGTAATATTGTAAATTGATTGAATTTGTATTACAAAAACCCGTTAAATTCTGACTCAATGATCTAATGTCATCGTGTCCTAGTTTCAACTTTTCATATGAGATTACGGATGTTTACTGTTAAGGAACTCTCTAGTTCATAATAATCTTCCAATAGACTTATTCATTAATTCTGAGACAACACTTGAAGATAAATGTGTTTTTATTTCAACACTTGAGATCATGAGTCAATCAAAGCTAGACCACCATGGAAAACCTGGAAGCACTGGACGACCGTTTCGTCCTATTATGGGACTCCTCAGCAGTGCGCATACACGACCCCGCCTCGCAGGATTCGAACCCAAGACCTATCAGTCTCGTTTGATCATTTGATTATTTCGACTATTTTTGATGAAAGCAACTACGTAGTTTTATTTCAATTGTAAAGGTTTGGATCTTCCTGTTGTTGATGCTAAGGTCTAGAATTGACCAATCTCTTGAAAGTATGCATGTATTCCGAGCACTGATTAGTCCCAAAATGGAAGAAACGCACGTTCTGTGTTTCACTACTATCTACTATAATAATTGGCTAGAAGAAAAATCGGCTATAAGGTTCCTTTAATTATTTCGAGACCTTATGATTTTTAAGGATAAAAAAAATAGAATAACCAAACTATTTACATCATACCCAATGAATTGTTTTACTTAGCGGTACATATAATTTTTCTAATCTACATTTTAGTTATCGGTCTATAATTATTGCCAGAGGGGTTGACAGAGATCGCTGAATTTCGATAGTTTGTATCGCAGACTGATTTTACTCTAGCGGCAGATAAAAACGAAGATCATGCATGGATGAATGTTAGACCACCATTGAAAACCTAGAGGCACCGGACGGCCGTTTTGTTCATGTCTGGTGTGAGACAGTTGTTCACTAATGACGGTGGTGTACGGTCGCTCAATGCTGTGGACTGGTTTAAATTAGACATTAACGTCGTTGAATGCCGATCCGGTGGTCTGGAGGTTAAGCGTTCGTGTACAAGACTGGAGGTCTTGTGCTTGAATCCTGCGTTTGTGACCGTGGATGCTTACTGCTGAGGAGTCCCAATGCTATGATAAAACGGCCGTCCAGTGCTTTCATGTTTTCAGTGGTGGTCTAACATTGATCCATTTATGATCTCAGTCAAAGCCTAACAATTGCCACAACCCTATACTGATAAATATCTAGAAGACAATTGAGACCATCTTGTTATTTTCTTCTGTAGTCTAAATAATCATATGTCAAGCCCATTACCAACAGTATTGTCCTTTCTAGAAGATTCTAGAATCCCATGACACCTTAGAAGCTTATAGACGCCTCTGCTTTTTGATTCTTGATCATCCTCGATGGTTTTAATTTTCAATTGTTAAATCGGACTCCAAGATAATCTTATGTATTCATTTTTACAGTCGTAAAAATGCATGTATATATTCTTTGTCTAGGTGATGAATAATCAGTTACATTATGATGGAGTTTGTTCTCTTAGCTGGGTGGTTTGATCGTGCAGCTTTCATTGTTCTTCTGAACGACATCATCAGCACAAACTTCAGATAGAAGTGGAGTGCTACAAATCTCCACCATCTCAAAATCAGTTACATTAATTCTGATTCCAAATAGTTTAGTTTTTTGTGGCCCTCTATCTGAATCCCATTGGATCGTTTGTTGTTGTTATCTTAATATACATGTCGCAAATCCTCGTATATAATCATCGACTTAAATCGCCTTGGTGAATAACGGGATTAAATAAGTTGAATACAAGAATGCATTTTTGAATACGTATATTTCATACAATCGTTGATCGGAACAGACTATCAGAGAGACGGAGCGAAGGAAGTGAGACGGACCGGAGAACGCATGTGAAGTAAATTTAATCAAGCGTTAATCGATATTTATTGTCACAAAAATATATTACAGGTATGTGATGAGTAAGATAGGAAATGCACACACACAGTCAGGGTTGATAGATGAATAATTAGCAAGGTTAAAATGTAACTCAAGAAGAATGAATAAATTGGTCTGTTCGGAAGCTAGAATAAGTTATGTGAGCTTAACATAACAAGGGGAAAAATATGATTTTCTAACCTTTTCTTTTAATTTTTTAATTAATTTTAGTAATTGAGATCATGAATCGATTGAAGCTAGATCACCATGGAAAACCTGGAACCACTGGACGGCCGTTCCATCCTATTGTGGGACCCCTCAGACCGATAGGTCCTTGGTTCGAATCTCACGAACCGGAATCGTCGATACGCACTGCACATGATGTCAACTATTGAAATGACTATAATATCTACAAAACCTCCCTACTGATTTTTTTTTAAAAATTAAGCTGTTTCATGAAGAAAAACTGAATCACTGGTGTTAGACTTCAAATCAGTGTATCTCTGAATTCACGCATATCCGTTTGATTCGTAATTATTCTTGAACATAGTATAACACATTTATTCCTAAATACTATTGTAATTAGAAATTCCCATAATGTCCGGTCTTCACCTTGTTGTGTTAATGAGGTATGGCAACTTGAACCGACGCATATATGTGCCTGGTCCTACGTTGTAGCTGACTGACTGACTGACTCTTGTTTTGGTTACATTTTCAGAATAGCAACAAAACTATTCCATTTTGTAATGATCACAGTAGTTTATTTCTTTATTTTAAAATGCCTTTAACGAATTCATGTAAACAATATGACTGTGACAAGTTTTTTTCGCATATAAAAACAAAATTATTTTTGATGGAGTTTTATTCTCTGAGCAGGATAGTGTAGTCGTGGAAGTTTCATCGTTCTTTTGAACGACATCATCAATCGATAAAAGTTTATCTGAAGTTTGTGCTGATGATATCGTTCAAAAGAATGATGAATGCTCCATGACTAAACGATCCAACCCAAAGAACAAACCTTCATCAAAATCATCCACTTTAGCTACAAATCTTCTCCATCATTTCAAAATCTTAAAAGAAAATTATTCCACATAAAAATGATGAATCTTTTTTATCTGTTTTCTTAATGATTTTTAATAAACCAAATAGAAAATAAAGTTTCAGAAGGGGTTTTGTGGAGATTGTAGTAATTTTAAACAATTGAGATCATGAGTCAATTGAAGTTAGACCACCATGGAAAACCTGGGAGTACTGGATGGCCGTTTCGTCCTATTGCGGGACTCCTCAGCAGGGCGCATCCATGACCCCCCCCCACTAGATTCAAACCCAGGACCTATCAGTCCCGCGCCAGGTGCTTAACCAACTAGACCACTGAGCCGGCATCCAATGGTATTAATGTCTAACTTCAACTAATCCACCAGGGTGCTTGGTACCTGTGTGGTTGCGCCACAGGATTGAGCTGTACTATTCAGATTGTAGCGTTAATGCCTATACGATGTCTGGTTCTCTTGTTAAACGGGGTTGGGCCGTACTGTTTGGTTGTCACGTGAAAGTCCGGATGGTGTCTGATTCTCCTGAGAACCAATGCAAAATTACCCTGGCCCACAAAGGTATATTAAATAAACGTTTATTTATTCATTATTATCTATACAAGCTATGAGAACAAGAAAATATTAAAAAAGACGAACCCTTGATTTTATCGATTACCAATATGAACAATTAAGTAAGTCATTGTATATATATAAATATATGTCTGTTTATTCCATACAATATGACATCACTCTTATTGTTTATATATTATATAATATGACAATACAAACTCAAAATTGATCAATCGATCGATTGATCGATCAATCAATCAATCGATGGATAGATAGGTAGACATATAGACAAACATACAAACAGTCTATATTCTAAAAGTTAACAAATACTGAATAATATTATTTTTCCCTTATTGATTGATATTCAAAGTAAATGGATCAATCATTTTAATTTATTGATCACTTCAAAAGAATTGTGGGCTACATATTGAACTATATAATCATGTACGTATTCATTGTATAAGAAAGAACGAAAACAAAAATATCATCAGTGCTTCCAGGTTTTCAATGGTGGTCTAGCTTCAACTGACTCATGAGTTCAATCTGTGAAAATTTCTAAAAATCTCCACAAAACACATTCCGATAATAAAAATATCATCGCTATTCCATTACCTCAATAATAAAGATTTCGTTTTCGTTTTTCCAGTTTAAAATTACCATGCAATTTGAAGAATTGCGTAATCATCAGTTTAGGGGTTGCGGAGATTGTAAAGTTTTTGATTGAGATCATGAACCGATTGATGTTAGACCAACATTGGAAACCTGGAAGCACTGGACGGTTGTTTCGTCCTATTGTGGAGCTAATCCATGTCAAGTAGAAACAGGTGTCTACCTCAGTACAATGGAAGATGGTCGTGAAATTTCGTGGATTGGTTGAGGTTAGACATTAACACCATTGGATGCAGTAGGTTAAGCGTTCGCACTCGAGGCTAAAAGCCCTGAGTTGGAATCTTGAGAGCAGGATCATGGATGCGCACTGCTGTGGAGTCCTACGATAGGACGAAACGACCGTCCAGTGCTTCCAGGTTTTCAATGGTAGCCTAACAGCAATCGGTTCATGATCTCAATCGAAAAATTACGTAATCACTTCTAAACATAATGGGTAAAAACATGCTTAAATGTTAGTTTTTTTTATTTTTAAGGTTTAATGTGAAAAGTTGTATATTAAATATTGGCCAATAAAAACAACAACTAGAACAAAACACATTGGTTGAATGACCATAACAATTTATATTGAAGTATCCAGAGTATAGATTAGTAGACAGGCTAGATTCTCCAGATTCCAGTGAATGGAACTTACAATAACTATGAAATTAGATTATGTCAAGCTACAAAATTAAAAGTTGGTTGATGAGAGGAAGAGTACACCAAACACACAAAAAAAAACAGTTGAGTAATTCGTTAAGTGAAGAACTTATTTTTACACTCATCCAGCTGATGTTGAGGTAAGATTATAATTTATGGATGAACCAATTAGGTATAAAATAAGAGATCTCGGATTTTGGCGTGAAATTCACTCATCCATTTGGTTAAATAAAGTATTGGTATTATATCTGATAAGTCTTGCTAATTGAACTCTATATTCGGTTCCTTAGCTCTTCTATTACCCCCTAGGCTAGATTTACACAGCAACTTGAACAAGAGAGAAAAGGCGCAAAGCACGTAAAAAACACTTTTACTCCAAAGGTTTATTTATGTACAGAAAATATAGGGTTTTTTTATAGTATTTTTGATGTTCTTGATTTTTCCCGTAAATTCTAGAATGCGACTAAATATACTATCTGTGTATTAATCATCTAATCAGAAACTGGAAATGTGACTTTCTAACTTCTAGATGTTTCTGGCAAAAATTCTAGTGAGCGCTGATTAGATCAGATGCTTTTCAGTGGTTTCAGAGCCTTTCTTAGCTTTGTCTTTTCGAGGAGTTTTCTGGATCTCCTTAACAATAGCTGATGTCAGTTAGTGATGAAAACGATAAATCTAATCCTCATACTGGTTTATAACCCTCATTTGGTCCTAGTTATTAAGTAGACACTCTAACATCGTTCAAAGGTTGTCGATAAATTATAGTCTCATCGATATTGGTGGCAATTGATGATTAGCTTTTTTTTCTCAGAACCAACTTTAATGAGTAATAACCCAGTACTAGCTATTAGTCAATTGTTTCAAGAATGATTTCTCGAAATATTCTGAGCTTAACCAAGTTGTAAGAATATGAAGATCGAAAGAAAAAGGTATATAGTCATGATAATTCTGAGTTCAAATTTAGCACATATTTGACGATCATTAGTATGCCGAAAAATTCCAAATTTGATTTGTACAGCTATATTGTAATACAGCTGGTATTCGTCCTTAAAGGATAAACCTATTTTTAAATTGATTTCGGTGAGTGATTCAAGTTTAAAGATAACACCAAGTGGGTTTAAAAAACTTCGGCCCATTGCACAAGTATATGGCTATCAGGACTCAGTAGTTAAGTGGATGACGCGATGGCGTTCGAAATGAACGGTACTGGGTTCGAGTCCCGATGTGAACATCAACTCAGATGTAGGTACATCCAATTGATCAGTCCCAAATAGGAGAAAATGTGCGTCCTGGATTCTACTGCTAGTCACTATTCATCTTTGCCTAAACAGATTGTGACCTAAGGCTATATTGAGGCAATCCGCACTGGATGCACATATGCCAATATGAGACTGATCAATTGCAGTCCTAAATAACGATGGGAAGATACAAGTAAAATAACACCAAATGGATTTAATCGATTAGTTGAATTTCATAAAAATTTAGAACTAATATTTCCTTCATCTCATGATCCAAGGTTTTACTGTAAAATTTGGAAAGTAATTGTATCGTTCAACAAAGAGTTAATGAATTTTATTCAGTTGGAATTTATCGATCATTCATCAATGAAAAAGATGTTGATAAACGGTCGCCATAATAATAATGCTATAAGATGTTGTGGAGATTGTTTAATTTCGAGTATCTATATCATGAGTACTTAGAATCTTTAAATTGTACAGTTCAATTTCGTATCTAATATTGAGTATGTAGTGTTAATTAAATCCAGACAACAAATACAAGACAGTTAGCTAACTGTCTGAAGTTATTGTCAACGTCTTTGATACCTTATGTATTGTATCCAATCGACACTTTCTTCCATTTTCTCGCTCATTTACTGAATGAGTATTGCATATTAGAGCGTAATTTTTATTTGAGTTTGCTTGTGCTTTTCATCTAACATTTTGGGACTACGCTACACTGAAGTAGGTGTACAGAGTAGATAGTTCCGTATATTTCTAGTTGTTTTTAAATGACATCTTTAATGAACATTCTACTTTAGTATTGAGCACTCACTTAATAAATGAATGGGAAAGTGATCAAATGTCCTGGATATAACACATATGATGAACACTGAAACGTTAACTGATAACTTCAGTCATTCAGTTTCGGTTATTTAGATATTCTCTGAATGCTGTCGATTCATAAGATAAATAAAATTTTTTTTACCAAAGTTACCAATAAAGTAATTTGTAACATGAACTCGGGAAAATCAATAAGCACTGATACACTGAATGTCAAGCTCATGGTCTGAAGGTTAAATACTCGTTGTGTGAACTGTGTTCTTGGGTTTGTCCCTTTGTGGGGTTGTGTTTACTCACTGCTTAGGAGTCCCATACTGGGATGAAATGTCTGTTTAGGACTTTCTGGTTCTCAACAGTTGTCTAATTAGGATCAGTTCGTGATATATACTATAAAATTAATTAATCTCCCTAAACTCTTTGGTTCAAACATATTTTAATTAGTGTGTGACATAAAAGTCCAGAGTAGGTATGGTTGATAAGCTTTAAATCATGATAAAACAATTAACAAGCAAATGGCTATCAGGACTTAGTAACTAAGTGGATAACGCGATGGCATTTGAAGCGAACGGTACTGGGTTCGAATCCCAGAATGAACGTCCGAAATAGGATGAAAAGCGCGTCCTAGATTCCACTGCTAGAAACTATCCATCTTTTTTTCAATAGTTGAAATCATGAGTCAATTGAAGTTAGACCACCATGGAAAACCTGGAAGTACTGGTTCGTCGTTTCATCCTATTATGGGACTCCTCAGCAGTTCGTACTGATGATCCCGCCTCGCGAGATTTGAACCCAGGATCTATCCATCTTTGCTTAGAATTAACTTAGTTTTTGTACAAAAAATGTACTGACTGCTAACTGCTTCATCCTATGGAACATTGATCATTCCAAAACGTTCATTGTGAACTCATATTCTTTATACACTAATTCTTAAAGAAAATTATATGCTTACAAAACCGACAACTATCGCAGTGTCTATGTTATTGGTAATGGTGTAATCCAAAATGCTGTCGCCTATAATCAAACATTGCTTAATACCATTGAAATTCTAGTGAAATGGTTTCATTAAAAGTATTTATAACTCCTGTCTTTTCCTATAAATGTTGCGTTACATTTCGTTCCAGCCTGATCATGCTTAGTGTGTATCCCATAATTATTTTCAGAATAGATTATTATTATTATTATTGGTGGTGGTTTACCTCGTCCCTAACACCTTCAGCTAGATTACAAGAAGCCAAGTCTGTTGTCAGCGAGGAAAATGATACTTTAAGGTAATCAGAAAAAGGTTAGATAATAAGCGCATATTGATTGGGCAAGAAAAGGTTTTTATTTCTAAAGAATGAGACAGACTACTGATGGCTTACATTTCAATAAAGTTCTTTCTCATTTTATCTTTTCACTGTGGTAACCGGTGGAGCTTATGCATTGAGCGATTAAGTTTCAGAGTCAAAATCGGATACCGAACTCTGCAACACTTATTATCATTATTGTTAACTGACATAGACTACTGTAAGATAAACTCAATTTGATAATGATAACAAAACAAAATATAAGTAGTTATGCTTAATATATATTACTAATAATATTACTACTATCACTTACATGAGATATTTGTTCCAATTTCGATGTAGCAAACTCTAATTTCTTCCTATCAACATGATCATATGGTGTATGAGCAAGTAATTCATGCAAAGTGATTATGTAACGTGGAATCTATGAAATAATCAACAAAATAATCAAATTTATGTTTAGAAAATTTACTGTACCATAAATAAGTCATTCAGTAGTAAGTCATAATAACGGAAATCATAGTATCTTATCTAAACTCAAGGTATTATCTAAGTAATAACAAGCATATTTGATTTTGAGATCATCAAACTAAATTTATTTCAAATCATTCACTAGATCAAAAGGGGTTTTGTGGATAGTATAGTAATTTCAATAGTTGAAATCATGGGTCAATTGAAGCTGAACCGCAATGGAAAACCTGGGAGTACTGGATGGCTGCTTCATCCTATTGTGGGACTCCTCAGCAGTTGGCATCGACGATCCTGCCTCTTGAGATTCGAATCCACGACCTATCAGTCTGGCGCGCGAGCGCTTAACCACTAGACCACTAGACCGGCCGGTATCCAATGGTGTTATTGTCTAACTTCAACTAATCGACGAAATTGTGCGACACATCTACCATTCCAGGTTTTCCATAGTAGTCTAACTTCAATCGACTCATAATCTTAACTATTGGCATTCACTATGTATTGAATAATAGGTGAGTTTATGAATAGTATATAAAATCTCGACAAGTTAATCTACGTTACAGGTAAAACATATGATAAGCAAATAGTTTGATGATAAGCTTGATCAGCTCTGAAAATGATCACTTGATTTTGAAGTCATAATTCAATTAATAAATAGAAAGCTTTAGTAAGTTAAAAGTATTTCATAACAGAAGTAATGGAACTTGTTAAGGTTCAATAATTCTAGGTATTTCTCTGAATTTTCAAGGCTTAGAATCAGTTGTCCGATTTTACTATTCTAGAAAACTATATTAATCTGGATGCGAGTTTATTTGTATGACAAGTTACTTTTTGACTCATTCTCGTAGTCATGAATTGTTTTATAGAAAATCTACCATCTCTGATAACATCTGTGTCAATAAATTCATCGAAATGCTATAGAGATGAGGTTGTGGATGAACCATCAGTGTTGTCATATCGATAATGAATAATTCACGAGTTAAAATCGTTATTTATTCTAGAATTTTCACTTCATAAGGTTACCTCTTATTCAGGGAAACACTAAAAAAAATTTTCATTTTCAATAAACCGAAAAGAAAACGATATTAATTGAGATCGAAAATCGATCGATGTTAGACGGCCTAGTTTCCTTCAATTTCGTGGATTAGTTGAAGTTAGACATTAACGCCATTGGATACGGGCTCAGTGGTCTATAGGTTATGCGTTCTCGCTCGCAAAACTGATAGGCCCTGGGTTCGAATCTCGTGAAGCGGGGTCATCGGTGAGCACTGCTTAGGAGTCCCACAATAGGACGAAACGGCCAGGTTTTCCATGGTGGTCTAACTTCAATTGACTCATGATCTTAGCTATTAAAATCAGAAAATAGTTTGTGTAAATAGATCGTTTATGGAAAAGGAAATGAACAGTTTGTCAATTTTTTTCTACAAATAACTCTGACCATAAACCCGAGAAACAATGAAAGCAAACTCGTCTCCATAGAACAAGTTTGTTTATATTCTCGAACCCTTAAAATGATCCATGCAGATGTTTAAGATTTCTTACACTGTTCCTTGTTAGGATTAGGTATTTCAGGTTACGAATGGAGACTTACGATTAAGGTTTTTATCAACAACTAACATCATCTATAATTTGAAACTGCTGTATATCTATATGGACGAATGACTTTAATCTGAAACATCCAGGAGGAAACTATCTGATTAGTCCATTTATAAAACGTAATGATATCAGAGTGAAGGTTGTTTTAGGGTCAAGATTTAGGGATAATGTCGATTTACTTAATATATACAACTAACAGAGATAAAAATTGAACACTTGATATGTTTAACATTACATATGTTTAACAGTACACTAATTTCTATAGTTCGGTCCCATTGAGTAGAAAGAGGAACTTAATTCACTCTTTATCCTCTAGGATCAGTCAGTCAGTCAGTAACACCGTAGAACTTCGTACATACGTACATCAGTTCGAGTTGCCATACCACATTAGCACAGAGATGCAGTTGTTGATTCAAATCCCGTAGTGGTAGAGGTAGTAAGAGTATAAGCAGTAATCGGAAACATTAGGGTTTGGAGATGTTATTTAAGGAGTATTATACAGTGATAAAGAAAAAAAAGAGACAAGGAGGAATCAGGAGATTAGAATTCGGGAGAAGACAAAGAGTGGATGCACCTGCGCCATTGCAAACGATTCTGAGCCATGTCATTCAGGGTCTCTAACAATCGGTTGCTATCATCTCGCGGTCCCCAACCAGGTAGTCTACACCAACCAACATGACTCAGTCCACTTGTCAGTGACTTCATGGACTTGTGCCGTGTTTTGGTCTGGCCGCCCCTAGCTTTCTTCCAACCTACTCCTATACTAGTGAACACCACACGACGAGGCAGTCGTTGGTTGGGACCAAGCGAATCTGTTCCACTGACACAATAGATGAGGAACTAATCCAACTTCGACAGACTCATCACAAACTGGTATCCACCTAGATTCGTCGATAGTAACTTAACACCTAGAATTTATCAAATTTACTTTATTGCTGAGAGAAACAAAACACAACTCATTGTACATTATCACTTAAAACATTTTGAGTAGTATACAGAAAAACATTTCTAATGTTGACTATACAAAAACCATAGTATCCTATCCTTAAAGTAAACATTGAACAATAGTGATCATTTATAAACTATCAGAAGAAGGAAAAAACAAAAATAATGATACTAATTTAACTTACTTGATGCATTGGATAAGTTAAAAACGATTCAATTGATCTACCTTCACATAATGGTTTCTCTTCAAGACGTTTAAGCATATGTGTAAATTCTGGACGTTGTTTATATTCTGCTAATACTTGTAATGAATAATGATGATTACGTACATATTCTTGATAGATTCCCAACATTGGTAATAATAAATCAAATAGATCACCTTTATTATTTAAATGAAAAACATTGAGAAAAAAATCCCGGACAAAATTGGATTTTATCAAAGTTTGTCATTAACAGTATATAATACAAATGTCAAGACAGTTCTACTGTATGGGGCGGAAACCTGGAGAACTACAAAAGCCATCATCCAGAAGATACAGGTGTTTGTTAGTAGTTGTCTACGTAAAATACTTCTGATCCGTTGGCCGGACACTATTAGCAACAACCAACTATGGGAAAGAACAAACCAAATCCCAGCGAAGGAAGAAATTAGGAAGAAGTGCTGGAAGTGGATAGGACACACATTGAGGAAAACACCCAACTGCGTCACAAGGCAAGCTCTCACATGGAATCGTGAAGGCCAAAGGAGAAGAGGATGACCAAAGAGCAAATTACGCGGAGAAATGGAGATAGACATGAGAAAAATGAACAAGAATTGGATGGAATTAGAAAGGAAGGCCCAGGACAGAGTGGGTTTGAGAATGCTGGTCGGTGGCTTATGCTCCATTAGGAGTGACAGGCGTAAGTAAGTAATTAACAGTATGCCACAAGTTAGTGAGTTTGGGCTTTGTCGCTGAAAAGCAATATTCTTTTAGGAATTGTGTATCTCCTCGTGGAGGTATACTCCATAACTATTGACTAGACATCAATTATAATAGCCTACTGTGATAGAGAACAAAACAAATTTCAGCTAGAGAGGAAATTAGGAGGTGGATAGAACACATATTACAGAAATCATCAAACTTCATTACAAACTAAGTCCTAATTTGGAAATATTCAGAGTGAAAAGAAAAGAGGCAGAAGAAAGGACATAATGCTCTGTGAATTAGAGGTAGATATCAAAAGAAGGAACAGTACTTGAGAACAATTGGAATGTAGAGTCCCAGACAGAGTAAATTGGAGAATCCTCGTTGGCAGCCTATGGTTCACAAGTGATCAAAACGTATCAAGTTATATATCATTTCAAATGTCCAATCAACAGATAAATTAAAATGTTTGAACTGTAAATATTCAGTCAGTCAGCTACAATGTAGGACCAGCCACATATATGCATCGGTCCAGTTTCCCATACCGTATTAACACAGCAAGATGAACACCAGTTTCATAGAAGTAGTTAATTCAATGGTGGTAATATATAAAAGAATGATTGCGTATAAGGATTTGTTGTTACTTGCTGATAAATCTTGTTACTAATAACCTTAAACTGTCTTTCTAGCCTATCCCGACAACCCGAACTACATTCATACATCAACTGAAATACTTGAGAGAAAACGCGAAATTTGAATAAAATGCCTAACTCTAAAGTTAGTTTATTTGCTGAAATACGAGGCTATTTAGAGAGTTACACATGATATTGGGCTTCTAAAGTAATACTAAATATAGTAGTAGTAGTATAGGTAAAAATTCAATCAAATTGTGGCACGTGATTTTGTGTTTTCTAGATGCTACTGCGAAGATTCTGTACAAAGCTGATTGGATAGAACGTCTTCTGGCGTTTCTGGGCCTCTAGATACTTTAATGAGGACTATTTTTGGAACTTCTTCAATAGTTTTTTGAATAAAAAATGAATTATCTTGACTAAAATGCATCCTTCATTCGTGATTACTTATAGTTAGTATCTTGAAGTTTGTTAATTGTCTAATAATAGTTTAGGGAGAAAATTATGCCTGTAAAGAATCAGCGCCATTAAACTTTAAGTAAATTCAATGATTCGCTCAGAAATCCTATCCAAGCTTTTCCACAGAAATGTAATCGAACATCCGAATTACAAAATACGAATAAATTTATGGTTCTCCTGTTAACTGTGTGTGAACTAAACAGGTCATCTTATCATGTTAACAATGTTGAGAATAAAAATTTATTGTAGTGAGTATGTAAAATGTGGTATGAAAAGTGGAGAAAATGGTGGTTGGAGATAGTCAGCAGGAAACCCTGGACCCAGGTTTCGTGCTACTTGACACTCGTCAGCAAGGTGTATCTGTAATCTTGAGGGAACTAGTGCTCCATCCAGTGCCATCCAGTGCTTCCAGGTTTTTCCATGATGACCTAGCTTCAATTGACTCATGATCTCAACTACTGAAATTACTATAATATCCACGAAACCCCTTCTGATATTTAATTATTACATTTAACAGCTTTGTCCCTTTCTTGCCATAAATCAATCACTTTGGTTTCACAAGTCAAGACCATAATCACGAAATTTCACAGATTGAAATCATGAATCAATTGAAGCTAGACCACCATGGAAAACCTGGAAGCACTGGACTGCTGTTTCGTCCTCGTATGGGACTCCTCAGCAGTGCGCATCCACGCCCCCGCACCATGCGGGGTGCCGGCTCAGTGGTCTAATGGTTAAGTGCTCGCGCGCGAAGCCAGTAGGTGCTGGGTTCGAGTCCCGCGTGGTGCAGGGTTGTGGATGTGCACTTCTGAGGAGTCCCATACTGGGACGAAACGGCCGTCCAGTGCTTCCAGGTTTTCCATGGTGGTCTAGCTTCATTTGACTCATAAGTTCAATCTGTGAGATTTCTAAAACCTCCACAAACCCCTTTTGACAATAGTCATGACTTAATTTTGGATAAAAATTAAAGTTCTGTAAATAATATAACAGTAACAAATATACTACTGATAAATGATAATGAAATTGTTTATATACTACTAGAACAATACATGTATATCCTTACCTAATTGTAAAGTAGGCCAATTCTCCATTTTATTCCGTAAACCTTGAACAAAAACTTGATGTAAAAATAAAACTGCTTCACTGTATATCAAATAAAAAGAAAAGGATAATAAAAATTCAAGGGAAAATAGAAAGTATAACAATAAAATGAATGTTTTATTGAGTGAAAAGTAAAGACATTACTTATTACACAAAGTTATTCTTAAATAATTAGATAGATAGATAGATAGATAGATAGATAGATAGATAGATAGATAGATAGATAGATAGATAGATAGATAGATAGATATAGATAGATAGATAGATAGATAGATAGATAGATAGATAGATAGATAGATAGATAGATAGATAGATAGATAGATAGATAGATAGATAGATAGATAGATAGATAGATAGATAGATAGATAGATAGATAGATAGATAGATAGATAGATAGATAGATAGATAGATAGATAGATAGATAGATAGATAGATAGATAGATAGATAGATAGATAGATAGATAGATAGATAGATATAGATAGATAGATAGATAGATAGATAGATAGATAGATAGATAGATAGATAGATAGATAGATAGATAGATAGATAGATAGATAGATAGATAGATAGATAGATAGATAGATAGATAGATAGATAGATAGATAGATAGATAGATAGATAGATAGATAGATAGATAGATAGATAGATAGATAGATAGATAGATAGATAGATAGATAGATAGATAGATAGATAGATAGATAGATAGAGAGAGAGAGAGAGAGAGAGAGAGAGAGAGAGATCGGCAATTCCCACGATGTGAAAGTAGGAACACAAAGACTGATATAAGTGAAGATTTATTAGCCCCAAAACACAACGACGAACGATGATCAAATAGTCTTGAATACACTGGTTTATATATTGATTGTACACCCATTTTGATTAATAATTAGGATGAAATCACATACTCAGTTATAACAAATCACAGACTGTGAGCATAGTTCATGTCAATGGAATACAAGAATATCTCGTATATTCTACAGAAGAAAATATCATACTGAGAAAACAAATCAAATACTACACTGAATGATCCTCATGTTGAATCAAAACGGATGTTGAATGTTGAATAAAACTCATAATGAGTAGTTCAATCATATCAACAATAGTTTCATTTTCGATATATCTAAACCCAAAACAACTTCTCTTTAGAACTCAAGGTAGATTTTGAAGTGGATCACTGATTATTTGACTACTAGTATATTTGGGAGAGTTTCGTAGAAATTCCTTTTATGAGTAGATTTAATCCATCTAAGACGATCGCCGCGCTATATAGCAAACCAAATGAAGTTGGGAAAACAAACTACTGGATGCCAACTCAGTGGTCTACACGTTAAAGGTTGACTTAGAGACTTAAAGGCCCTGGGCTCGATACCTGTTGAGGTTGTGAGAGAACATTTTTGAGGAGTCTCGTATTTAGATAAACTAGGTATCCACTTCCTCCTGGTTTTAGTGGAACGCCAGCTGAGAACAATTTGTGATAAATAGATTCAACAAAAAACTTTATTTTTGCATGAAACGTGAAAGCAGCGTGTATTTGGGTTACGTAGATCAACCTACGTAGAGTAAATAACTAATAACCCTTCGTTCAATAGCTTATAGATTGACAGAGGTATAGATTTTTCCCTTATCACAAACATTATTAACGACTAAAGTTGAAATAAGAATAACTTACGCATTTAAAAATATTGAATTCACGTCTTCATGACTAACAATTGGCTTTTTCGAACTCGCAGCCATACGAAATGGTCTCAAGTAACAAGTGACTAATATAGACAATTGTTGAACATATTCGTCTTCGCATTCAACTAAGCCAAATACAATACTATTACGTCGACGCATTGATTCAGCATGATCTGATCGAATGTATTCTTCAACAATTTGTTTCCATCGGCGACGACATAACCAACCACGAAAGAATGATTGCACCTTAACCGTATAATAAGGTAATGTACATGATGGAAATAAGCGAAAAACAGAATGAATTAGCACAATATATATGAAACGTTAAATAATCATTTACAACTGTGAAGAGGATATGTTTCTTTATTCATGATTTTTCCTGATATGAATAATCATGTCATCTTAATTTTCAAAATATGAACACTTATGGATAGACAATGTCTAGAATTGGAATCCTGGATGTATGTTTTATGTTATTTGAGATTGATCACCTAGATAGTTATTCATTTTACTTCTAATGTTCATGCCTAACCTCAAGCTCAGTACTTCTGGCTTCAGATGACAACTCGTTATCCATCAAAACTACTGAATTCGGATAGCCACGAATGTGTCCAGTTAGTAAAATGTTCATATTAATCGTAGTAAGCCTTTGAAATATTCAGGACTGAATTTGACCTCATACAGTATCCCAGTAGATATTGTGTCGACATTTGATTAGAAAGACAGTATGTTTGGGGCCTAATATGAACATCAATACTGGAATTCACGTAGATCCATTTGTCTAATTTCAATTAAAACTAATGGTGAGTCATGGATACCACTGTTAGCCAGAATCCATTTATTTTATAAATATTTCGCATATTGTTCCATTTATTCCCAGCAATATTTGTCACTTAACTTGAACTGGTCGAAGTCATAAAAGCAAAACGGAATACACCAATCTAAGTTAAATGATCTGGATGCTCAAATGTAATAATTACACCTGAAGTGAATCAAGTAAATGTCTAGCATAAAAGTCGGACTATTTTACCTCGCAATACATGCTTGTAAATGTCATACTTAACCTTTTAATAACTACATTTTCCTAAAGATAAAGTGTCTATTAATTTTCAATGATTATTTCAGTTAGGGAGGCTCCCAGTAGGTGTGACGAAGCCTACACAACCTCTAAAGCAGCCGTTGAGATTCTATCTAATAAAAATCTGACGGGACTATCTAGAATATCAGAGTGATTGGAAGGCTGATTGGAAGGCTGTGTGAACTTTCTACTTGAGGATTAACTGGATTATAATAATGTTGTAGCGTATTACCAGGAATTGTAAATACAATTGTTTTATCTGTACACTTTTGACACCTACTCAATAAATGCTTCTCCTGCTTTCTTCTAACTTTTCGATTTGAAACTATGGGTCCTACAAGCTTTTGGTGCCAAAGTCGCATGCTGCGTTACTCGAAATCAAGTAGAGGACATAAAAATTTCATGTTACACTTTTACAAATCGCAAATAGAAGGATAACTGAACGAATAACAATCCACTAAATGTAGTTTTTCACCTTCATAAATTTGTTGAAAACAACTGCCTACTTACTTTGAGTAATAGTAGTAAAGTCTTGTCCTTCTGCTTTTTGGTTGTTCAACATTTCAAGTACATGTGAGACTATTTTTCCTGAGATTACCCTCTAATATATATAGCATGTTCAAACGTTTTCGGCTCTGGTTACCTATTAATGAAGTATTCTATTCCCATTGCCGAGATCATAACAAATATGATTTTTATAGTCTACAATATAAAAATGATCTTGAGCAGACCAATGTTGGAAACCAAAATCCAATGAGCATCTTTTTCTTCATGGTATGAGATGTCTCCCAACCTGAAATCAAGCCCATAGCCTTTACATCTTGTTGAGACCATTTAACTTTAAGTAACTAATTTCGAGAAATCACGAATTGTGACCAGTATAGTTCACTCATATCTAATGTATTCCATTTGCCAACCGATAATATTGGATGAATCGATTAAAGTAACATGTGTAAACCGTTGGATATTAACTCGGTGTCTAAGCACCCGTCTCATGACTTGAGCTTCTTCGTTTTGACTACCGGTGGTCATAGACGTGCACCACTGCGGAATCCCATACTGGAGCAAAACACCTGTTCAGTTATTTCTGGCTTCTGCTGGTAGTCTAATTAAGACCAATCAGTGATGTAAATGGTGAAATTCAACTGTCTATACAAATCCTCTACACGAAGACATAATTTGTATTAAGTATAAACAATTGCGAATTAAAGAGAATCAAACATATATGTACATCATCAGAAGGGGTTTTGTGGATATTATAGTGGTTTCAATCGTTGAAATCATGAGTCAGTTGAAGCTAGACCACCATGGAAAACCTGGAAGCACTGGACGGCGGTTTTGTCCTAGTATGGGACTCCTCAGTAATGCTCATGTACATCACTTAAAATCTGAATGAAACATTTGACAGGAATTAGGAGTCAATTATATAGTAGACGTCATATGTAAAATATCATACTTGAATTAATCATAACTAATGAATATTAAATAACTTCAACACTTCTCCCGGCAAATTGATCCTCTTCAGCTGAGATTATGTACATATAATGTTTTGTGAAAACCATAGCTTAAACTAATACAAGACTACTCAACCACATCATGTAGATGGTATGTAGTGATAGGGCTCCTGTTTAAAAATTCGTTAGTTAAGCAACGTTTATAGGAAATCGTCTGTATTTTAAGAAGGATTTTATTTCATACATACAGTTGCAACAATGATCATGATAATCCTAAGAAAGTTTCAATCAAATGATGAATAAATACTGTTCAGAATATTGTCTAATTGAATCGAGGCAGTTAATGAACTTGGCTTTCATTTTTGTTGGTGCTTATCAATAAGGTAAACTTGTATTCTAGAGAGAAATCAGTATTCCATATGAGTTCGAACCCAAATCACTGAGATTCATAATCTGATACTTTACCACCGAATCATTTGAGTCTCAGTTGACTTCCTTCAGGACTAGACCGGTGGGTTTACATTTGTACAAGGCAAATATGACATAAGACACCACTCAATAATTGATCGATATACAATTGAGTATCCTTAGATTCCTTTTAGAACCAGATATGTTACTTTGTAGTAAATGTCATGTATATTGTTGAGATGCTTTAAAAATTCGAAAAAAACCATAAAAACACCTGATAAAACGGTGGTTTTCCCTTTTTAAATATAATTTCAGTTTACAATTATTTGATCATTGAATAGTAACAAATGTCATATGTATCAAGTCGTTCCGAGTGTTGGTAATCGAATTCAGTCTAGCAAGTTGTAATGCAAGCATTATTGTCAGTGACTCAACATCATGTGCATTGAGTTGAGATGACAGACAGTGGTTAAAGGTAATCGACAGTAAAACAGTAGACTTTATATTTCGAAGAAATAATCTTTGAATGCTAATCAAGTGATTGAATTTCGTAGATATATTCAAATTCCAATCTTACAGGAATCATCTGTATAGGGTTGTGGAGATTATTAAGCTTTTGATTGAAAATATGAACCAATTGATTTAAGACCACCATTGAAAACCTGGAAGCAGTGGATGGCCACTTCTTCTTAGTATGAGACTCATCAGCAGTGCGCATCCACGACTCCGCTCGCGGGATTCCAACCCAGGGCCTTCAGTCTCGCGCGCGAACGCTTAACCTCTAGACCACCGAGTCGGCATCTAACGGTGTTAATGTCTAACCTCAACCAATCCACGAAATTACGCGACCATCTCCCATTGTGCTGAGATAGATACCTGTCTCTAACCGGCACGGATTAGCTTCACTGGTCACAGCTTCTCACTAGAACTCCGAGAATTCCCTCACGAAGCTAATCACTAACGAGCACATGGTAATCATCAGTATCGATTCTCACAAGATTGTTGATGCACCTTGTTAATAAGAGCGTCAACTAGCACAAAAATACAGATCATACAGGATTTATTTCCAATTCTTTCTGCAATAACAAAAAAACACCTTGATCTACTGTTTCTTTTCATTTCTGTTTAATCAGTAGGAAATATGAGAAAAAAGTAAGAAAGAACTAAGGGATTTAAGGAAAGGATAAATAGTGTGATAAATATATGTATCTATCTGAAGAAGTATATCATTTCATCATCATCATCATCATCATCATCATCATCATCATAATCATCATCATCATCATCATCCGAATCATCATCATCATTCGAATCATCATCATCATCATCATCATCATCATCATCATCATAATCATCATCATCATCATCATCCGAAT
Source organism: Schistosoma bovis (assembly GCA_944470425.2). Lineage (NCBI taxonomy): Eukaryota > Metazoa > Platyhelminthes > Trematoda > Strigeidida > Schistosomatidae > Schistosoma > Schistosoma bovis. The sequence goes on along the minus strand of OX103959.1, from coordinate 4,163,009 downwards.
CATCATCATCATTCGAATCATCATCATCATCATCCGAATCATCATCATCATCATCATCATCATCCGAGTCATCATCATCATCAACAACAACAACTACAACAACAACAACAAGAACAACAACAAAACTCATCACCTTCACTATCCCATTTAAATTCGATAAAATGATTTTGCGCCTTTTATGATTTCATGATGTATGCAGAATTTATTGTTACATTTTGGGAACAAGAACGAATGTCTATAGGCATATTACATAATAATAATAATAATAATAATAATAATAATCTTTATTATTAACATGATACCTTTTTAATTTTTCTCAACTCTTCTGATTCATTTTCCAATTCTAAATTAAATCGACGATCAATGCGATATTCATTGAACTGAAGATAAAGAAAAAAAAGAAACCAATAGAAGAAAATTGACGAAAATATACGAGTAGAAGAAGGTGAAGAAGACGTAGAAAAGAAGAGTCGAAATGTTTTTTACGTTCATTTGAAATAATGAAAGAATATAAAAGAAATATCAAGGCAATCTGTATAAGATACATGTTATAATTTGTTGTTTAAATGCTTATTGTCATGGCTCTTTTACTGCTATTTTATGTATCTGGTCGCTGCTGATTGTTATGTCGGAAACGTTTATCACTCATACTCGGAACGAGGGACCTTTGCGATTCCCACGACGCGAAAGTAAGAACACAAAGACTGGTATAAGTGATGAGTTATTAACCCCAAGACACTATGACGACGATGACGAATCGAATCTAGTCGAAAATACACTCATTTATATATTGATTGTATACCCATTTTGATTAATAATTAGGATGAAATCACATACTCAGTTATAACAACTCACATACTGAGCATAGTTCATGCCAAGTGAATACAAGAGTATCTCGCATATTATAATAAAGAATAAAATATCATACGAGATAAGGAAACAAATACTAGTTTGAGTAATCATTACATTGAATCAAAGTGGAAGTAATCTTGAACAAAACTCATAATGAGTAATTCAATCGAAAAATTGATTTTTCTTTCCATCGTATCAATACAAAGTGAATTAAAACTTTACCATATTGTACAAGTTATTGGCTATCAGGACTCAGTTGCTAAATGGATAGCATGGTGGTGTTTTTAAGCGAATGGTACTGGATTCGAGTCTCGGAGTGGACATGAGCTTTGGGATGCATTTACATGCAGCTGACGAGTCCTAAATAGGACGAAATGCGCGTCTTACTGGATTCCACTGTTAATCATTATCCATTTCTGCTTGTAGTGATTGTGACTTAAGACAATATCGAGACAATCCGTATAAGATGTACGTATGCCATTAAGAGACTGATCAATCTCAGTACTAAACATCGATGGGAAGATTCAAACAACCAATACAAAAACAAATTACAATATGATATATATAGTTAAATTTACGAAGCCTATTAGGCTAATCTCGAAGTGTTGTTGTATCAATATGAACGGATGTTATTTGGAGGGAGTATATTATTGAAAATGAATATTTTAATCGAATGAGTCTTGTGAAGATAGATTTAGTTTGTAAGTTCTAGTTTTTTTCCCCAGAGATTTATCACATTTGAGGTATTATTAAAAACTAAGAAGAACTGAACAGCTATTGAGTCCTAGTATGGAGATCTTCTGTTGTGTATACTTACAACCTTTACTGGAGTTGAATCCAGGACCTTCAAATTTTATGTCGAACACCTTACCATTAGAATCATAAGGATGGGATGCAATGATAAAATTTCAACTTTAGTCAATATGCAATATAACGTGACGATTGTCTATTGTCATTGTTGATAACTGTTTCATTTTCAATGTGTCTAAGCTTCAGCAGTGATGACGTCTCAATAGATTTTCTAGCACATCTTGAATTAAGTAACTAGTGAGATGACTGGTATAGTTTACTTGAAATGGTTTTGTGAAGGTTAATTTTAATTTTAGGCTGGATTCATCTCTAACTGATTTCAGATGGGAACCATTGACAGACCAGGTTTAACTAAATGGATCATTTTTGGCCCAAGTTTGTAAAATCTATCTCAATGTTCAACTTAAACCTCACCAGTGGTTGAACTTCAGAACCTTCATATCTCTCAGTAAATATAACACCGACTTTAATCCTTTAATGTGGAACTCAATTATTTATACCTTCACATTCAGTCAGTTTGTAATACAGTATGATACAGTGATGATTATCTGACTCATTACAGAGTTGCTTTAAACAGGTCATAACTTATCACTATGCTATGGAGGAGAATTCTCGGGTTCCGTGGAGGAATGTTCGTTTTTTAAGATAGTGGGAAAGGGTACTAATCGTTAGATGAAATGTAGTGACAGAATGTGGCTGATTGATAGCTGCTCACTAGACCGAACTATCAACGTAAAGAATCAAATGAATTTGCATCAGAAGATTAAAACTGACCGATAGAATGGGGTTTGATTTAATGGACTAACTTGTCTGTATGCAAAATATTAAAAACCAGTATACGACAATTACTTAGCTAAGTGGTTTGAGAAAAAACTGGTTTTCGTCCTGAATATCGACAGTAAAAACGAAGAAGAAAATTAATTAAGGTTGGAAATGTGTGGATTGTTGAACTCACATTAAGATAACTTAAAGGGTATAAGGCTCTCATTACAAGATTTGTATGTTATAATGATATAGTCATAAATGCAGGCTGTTGAAACGATCCACATCAGGATAAGACATAAGTTCAGAGTCCTTCATAGTTCTCATATGTTCCTTGGGAGGTTTCAATTCATATCAAAAACTATATTCGAATTCGATTAATTTCTACAATTTACTAAACTAATTAATATAGATTCATTTTTGGGGGTTATATTAGCAAAGATTCCTCAATCAATCCAATTTACACGAAGAGATGATCTTAGTTGTACAACCAGTGAAAATCAGGAAGCATCGATTATTTGTCTCCTTCTAGTACGGAACAGCAGTTAAGATATACTATGTTATCCATTTGTGAACTTATAGGAAGTAGGAAGGAATTCAATAACTTCAATGAATAACTTTACAACTGGATCAAGTTGTTCAAACTTGAGGTGATATCAAATATAAAGGGGAACAACGAAATCAGAAAAAAAATTCAACTTGAATAGTTGAAAGTAGTCAGTGTGAAATCTTCATATTCACATCGCGAATAGCTTAATGGTAATGTTTCCGACTATAAAGCTAGACGATCTAGCATCAATTCCCTCGATATTTAAGGATGTGCGTCCCGTAGCAACAAACCTAGGTCCTCGGTATCCTGATGACTAGCACTAGTCACACGACATCGAAATAGAATGCACAAAATGCTGAATTACTTATGTAGTGAACGAGAAATCAGGAAGGGACAACCCGATTACAGAATATCTTTGTAAAATATGAGAACCATACATTAAATACTTCATTTACAAATTCCCATCATTTGTTCTTTATATTCTGTGTGATTCTTCTACTTTACAATTCTTTTCTATTATCTTTTCTACTTTCTTCAACTCGATTTCCTTAGCCTCCTGCTTCCATACATCCCACTTCTGATTAGCGTTATATACTACTTATACTTGTCAATACAAGTAGCATACACCACCATACTTATATCCTTATTTATTTATTTATTTATTTATTTATTTATTTGAACACATAAATATTGGTACAAGGGGGCACCAGATATATATGCGCTACACAAAACAATCAGAATGGGAAGAGAAAAAGAATGTAAGGTGCGTGTAAGAGAAAAAAGAGAGGACAATAAAGACCACAGATTAGTGTATGGTAGTGTAATAATTGTAATAATAATGGAGGGAACGAAAAGGTACAACCAGAAAGAATTCCTTCAGTTAAGGAAGTTACAACCACTTCTTATGAGGAAAGTAAGGGAAGGTTACAGCAGGGTCGCCACTAGCTTCTATTCTGAGCCATATCTGATAACGTCTCTAGCCACTGTGTCGCACCATCTCTCGGACCCCAGCCAGGGTGTCGTGAAGGACCAACACAGGCCAGCTTTTTGCAGCTTTCTTTCATACCACGAAATCATGTCATACAATGACCACCTCTCCACTTTTTCCAACCAGTCCGAGCGTCGGCAAATAATGCACGACGTGGAATTCTTTGGGATGACATCCGTAGAACATGTCCAAGCCACCGAAGTCGATGTTTCGGGATGGTGGAACCAATTGGATTATCGTCTCTGCGCCCGAACACACGATGCCGAACCTCTGCATTATTAACATGGTGTTGCCACTGGATGTCAGCAATCCTTCGGAGACAGGTATGACCGAACACAGAGACTCGTCTAACGTCCTCAACTCGGAGAGGCCAGGTTTCACAAGCATAGAGCAGAACTGCTCTCACCGACGAGTTGTAGATCCGGCCTTTTACAGCCAGACTAACATCACGAAGGCGCCAAAGGTGGACCAGATTGGCATAAGCCGCTCTGGCTTTCACTATATGTGCATTGATCTCATCACTCACGCCACCACCAGCACTTATGCAGCTACCTAGATACACGAACTTCTCGATTACTTCTATCTGCTCACCATCCAGGGTGAGTACAGGATTAGGATCCTGCCAGTCTTGTAGAAGTACTTTGCATTTCGAAGGTGTGAAGCACATACCATACCCACGGACACTGATTGCCAACTGATTAAGTGCGGGTTGTATGGCTTGGGTATTATCGCACAGTAAGACAATATCATCCGCATACCCAAGGTCGAGAAGTCTTTCTCCGGGTAACAGATCCACACCGCCATTACTTACATCCATCACAGCTAAAAATACTGTTCTTGTTCCAATTCAAAATACTTATATTCTAAATGAATACATTTTCAACCTAATCCATATGACTCAATCAGTACAAATGTATTATCCAATTGTAAAATTCAACTTACTTCATACTTTAATTGTTTTATTTCAGCGGTTAATTCTTCAATTTGTTTAACATAATGCCATTTAGCTCGTTGTTCTGTTTCAAGTATTTGTGATAAATGTAATTGTTTCTGTTCAGCTTCTTGTTTTAATTCTAACAATTTACTGAAACTAAGAAATAAAATATATTTTATTTGAAAAGAGAACAAAGACCAATGAACAAAACGAAAGAAATTGATCTCTTGTTCGATTAATTTATGAATATAAATTTTTGATCGATTAAGAATTAGCACTTTACTACTAATGTGTTGAATAAGTAGTAGATAGACTCAATTGAAAATAATTCGTATAAGGTTGTAGAGATTATTAAGTTTTTGATTGAGATCATGAACCGATTCATGTTAAACCACCACTAAAAACCTGAAAGTACTGGGCGGCCTTGCTCACAAGTAACTAGCTTCGTGAGGGAATTTTCGGAGTTCTAGTAAGAAGCTGTGACCAGTGAAGCTAATCCGTGTCGGGTAGAGACAGGTATAAATCTCAGTACAATGGAAGATGGTCGCGTAATTTCGTGGATTGGTTGAAGTCAGACAATAACCGGAACTGATTGGTTTCTAGATTTCAGATAGGTATAGTATAAACACATTATAAAAAAAGCTTTCGCTTGTGACGTGCGGTGTCCGAAATCTGATACTGATACATGATATACTAAGCGCTAACCCTCCACTGACTACTTGACTGAAAACACAAGATTGAGTGAGAAAGTGCATTGGACTGCCGAATAAAATGCAAAAATATTCATTCATACATATATATACCACTCTATCGTTAAGAAAACGATCCACCGACCTCAGTGAAATGTACTTGATGTTTGAGCTATTTCTGATTGCCATCGATTGACCTTTTGCTGTTTTTAAATGGCTCTCCATATCACTTTCCCACTTGTTTGATGTTGAATTAATCATATATTCAGTTCAACGGTGATCCTCATAGTACAGCTTTTAATGATGGCATTTTGTTGTCGGATATGCAGCAAACTTTCCAATTGCGAATCATACACCGACAATCCAGTTTACAGATAATGATTATTGATTTAAAGTTCACTTTTTTATCAGTAAAACTAACTGATAGTATCATAAGACTAGTAACTAACTGCCAACCTAGATCGACACTGAAATGAATCAGAGCACTTTGCTCTTCCTTGATTTAACCTAACTTCCTTACGCCTGTTACTCCCAATAGAGCATAGGCCACCGACCAGCATTCTCCAACCCACTCTGTCCTCGGCCTTCCTTTCTCGTTCTATCCTATTCTTGTTCATTCTTCTCATGTCTGTCTCCATTTCTCGGCGTAATGTGTTCTTTGATTTTCCTCTTTTCCTTTGGCCTTGAGGATTCCATGTGAGGACTTGCGTTGTGATACAGTTGGGTGTTTTCCCCAATGTGTGTCCTATCCACTTCCAGCACTTCTTCCTGATTTCTTCCTCCGCTCGAATCTGGTTTGTTCTCTCTTATAGTAGGTTGTTGCTGATAGTGTCTGGCCAACAGATCCGTAGCATTTTGAGTATACAACTGTTAATAAACATTTATGCCTTCTGGATTATGACTTTCGTAGTTCTCCAGCAAATAAGCATGAAAACAATTTGAATCAATATATTAAAACTTCAACTCATATTTAGGTTTTTCACGGGCTTATTATCTTTAAAATGCTTGTAGTTGTTTTTCTTTTTCACTTCAAACTAAAGTTCTTTTCAGTATAGTCACTTATTGGCTTACTTATTTACGCTTGAATTCATTTATATATGTTATTATAGAATAGTCTGTAAATCAATTTTCATAGTCATGACAGTATATGTGACCTAAGTCATTGAAATATCGAAGGCACTGTATTATGAGACAAGTATCCTATCATATTTTCTAAAGTGTTAACACAATACATAGGAATCTCACAATAAGATGAAACAGTCGTCCTAGTGCTTCCAGATTTTCCATTCTGGTCTAGCTTCAACTGACTCATGAATTGAACTATTGAAATGACAATATATAGGTGTTTATTATTCTGACATACATAAATTCAATTGAGAATAAACTTCATATTGTCAAGTCATCTACATGCACAATAGTCAGTAATTACAATTATGTTTTCGTTTACTCAATCACTCAATTGTAAATATATTTTGGTATAATTTTCATTATAGAAATGATTGGAGGCATATCTTTTGCCATATTGTAATTTTTCTTTCATTATGACTGACTGAGTTTCACTTGACACATCCATAGCATGATGTAATGATGACATCGTTGTAGAAAACTACATTTTTTCATGTGTTTCAACCAAAAATGACACAACATGAAACACACCCTACATCATGAATGGTTGCCAGGTGCCAGGTCAACATCTTGAATGAAAATGGGGTTTATCCCTACTCATTAGTTGGTATCCTTTTTTTCGATCTCGCTCGAAAATCAACCACCCAGTACTAGAACCTTATTTTAGTGAGTATCGAACTTCAAAAATAAACGATCACAGGAAACTGTTGAAAGAACATGTCATAAGAGTAATCACATGATGAGCTTTAAAAGTTTTGGGGTACTTAATCCATTGGAGATTGATACAAGACATCAATTATTTATGTATGTTACGTTTGGAGAAGTTTGACTTCATGTTAAATAATATCAGATAATCGATTTCTGTGTTTCTTACTTAAATCAATTTAAACAAAGATAAATTTAAAAACAAGTGGATTTCTGGTTAGCCATAGAACCCTGGACTCATGTTTCATCCTATTCAGGACTTATCTGTTTAGCTATGTATTCTGTTATATCCTGACGAGAATTATGAATGGTGACTTTTGGGAACTACCTCTGGATCAATGTGATAAATATATTTTTATTGTGTAATTGTGAAGTAACTATACTATGCATATTTATATTCCCCTTATTATAAGCTTTATTTTGACCCATAGATTATTATTATACGATTTACCGTTCGAGAGTTATACCCAGTCTATTAATTACTACCTCTCCCATTCACAGCTACATTTGGCTAAATCTTGTACAAATGTTGTTTCCTATTTTATGGTACGATGTGGTCTGTTTGATTGATATATAAACCTAGTATGTTTGAAATCTAAGGATTCATATCACAGAGGCTGAGATTGGTGTTCTAGACTCGAACTAAGAGGTAGGGCTAGGAGAGAAGGAAGACCGATAAGGACTCTAGAGTGTTCGTACGTGTTTTGTGTGTCACTGATCCAGTTGATAATTCACTGTTCTCTAATTGGCGGTATCATCAAGTTTCATCACATTAATAGGACATAGGGCACAAGTTATAACTATTCTCCCGTTCCATTTATTCGAAACATTTTTCTGTTAGAATGTCTAAAGCAATGTAGTTCGCTTAGGGAAGGAAATATATCACGACTAATCAAAGATTGAATCTTGAATATTAACTATGGAATAATTCAAACCTGTTAACAATATTGATAATATATATTACAAAAATTTTGTTCAGGGAACTTAATATTCATTTCATTAACTCTTGTCTAAATAGTATTGTGGTGTGTGCTACTTATATCAACGTGAGTAGTATACAACAATAGTCAGAAATAGAATATCTGGCAGCAGAATGTCGAGAAAAAACGAACGGGAACACAAAGCAATTAGTACGAAAATGCAGGAACAATCAAGTCTGAGACGACTGAATGATATTTGCAAAAGGAACAGTTACGTTTGAGACAATTGATGGATATTTTACACTGTATGCTTCTCGAATTTTACTAAGATGTGCTGTAATTCTGCATTGAGATACATTCAATTGTCCTTGTTTGTGTTCTCTTTCACTACAGTGTCAGTAGCTAAACTGAAATCACTTGGCAAAACACTATGTTGATGAGTTAAAATGAAACCCAACTATCACTACAAATCCTCTATACTGATAACTTTACACTACTGCTGTAGTGTGTGCTACTGATGTCAACAGATAAAAGTAGTATGTATCATCAATCGAAAGTGGAGTACCTATAGGCATAAGGATGGGAAAATCAAAGAGAAAAAAACCTGAGCAAAGAGTAATTAGTGTGGAAACGAAAGAACAATACAGGTTGAGACGATTGATTGACATTTTACAAATGAAGTATTCACTGTATCATTCTCAGATTTTACTAAATAAATCTATAATTTTGTGTTCGAATACATTCGATTGCCCTCCCTCCCCCTACTACTTGTACATTCTCGTTCACTATAGTATTAATTATTATTCTAATCTTTTTCACCACCCACCACCACCACCACCATCACTCCCCCCCTATATCCCCCCCCCTAGGGAAATTATCTAATTCATCAAAACATGTTCTCAATATTAAGTTGTAATTTATCGTCTATAATGAAATCAACTATTTTAATCATAAATAATTCTATAACAGATCCAAATCTATTTCCTTCCTTTTCTTAATCATAGAAACTAGTTATGTAATACTACGGTTATGGTTTTTATTAAAATGAGAATAGTTGTATTTGTCAGTGGTTATTTAAAAAAAAACACAACGAAACTCTACTCATGTTATTAGTTGCTAGTAGGAGATGAATTATATATATATATATATATATATACAACTCATTTATTGGGAATTAAATTGATTTATTTTACCCTAATAAAGGCAATCCATACTACTTACATACATTTTTTGCGTGACTACTTAATTCTTTTATTATTTTTGTTTCTCGCTCTCTTAATAATGATATAATTTAAACAATCTATGTACGTTCATTTGTCTTAGTATTTACTATTATTATTATTATTATTATTATTATTATTATTAATGTGACTCTATTTTTTTCAGCTATTCTTATTATTGTTATTATTTCAATAGTTGAAATCACGAATCGATTGAACCACCATAAGAAACCTTGAAGAACTAGACGGCTGTTTCGTCCTAATATGGGACTCTTCAATAGTGCACCGGCTAAATGGTCTAGTGGTTAAGCGCTCGAAAGCAAGACTGATAGATCCTGGGTTCGAATCCTACTAGGAGAGATCGTGGATGAACGATGCTGAGGAGTCTCATACTAGGATCAAACGGCCATCTAGCACTTCCAGGTTTTCCATGGTTGGCTTCAAGTATGAGTAAGAAACAGTGACCAATGGAGTTCAACTGGGTCTATTGTGAGATAGTAACTCACTGATGACAATGGTGGATGTGTCGTTCAATTTTCATGGACTAGTTGAAGTTAGAGATTAGCACAACTGGATGCCGGCTCAGTGGTCTATAGGTTATACGTTCTCGCGCGTGAGACCAATAGGTCTTGGGTTGGAATCTCGCGAAGTGGGATCGTGGATACGCACTACCGAGAACTCCCACAGTAGAACTGTTGGGGACGATAGATCCCCAAACTCATATTTTAAAATTTATCTTATCGATCATCTTATTGATTAAATGTTAGATATTTTTATTGGGGTCAATTGGTGAACTAATCGATTAAATGTTTGAATAGCAGTCAATGGATGAACTATCGATTAAATGCGCAAATAGGTCAATTAATGAACTCATTGATTAATGTTTAAAAATTTTCTATCGATTGTAAATAATTGTATAAATACGCTTGACTTGTATGCTTGATCTGATCTGCCTGCCTGACTTGTTATCTGCTGTTTGTCTATAGAATACACTTCTACACCTTACCCAGACTTCTTGATCGAGTTAGCAGAGTTGGGGACAACGGACCAGAATAGACTATCGAGATTCTGAACCCTTGATCCGATCGATAAGTCACTGTCATATAATCGGGCTGTCTCTTTGAGCCATAACAAGAACGAAACGGTCATCCATTGCTTCCATGTTTTCCATGGTGGTCTAGCTTCAATTGACTCATGAATTCAACTATTGAGATTACTACAATCTCCACAAAACCCCTTCTCATATTATTATTATTGTTTTTATTATTATGTTACTGTATCCGTAGTTTCAAGAGACACTTTTTGAAATAATTATTTTGACCATTGGATCAATCTCAGTTAGAGTACTATACTTAAACCTAGGGAGAAGTTGACAGTATTTTCATCTTAATATATGAATTCATAGTAATGTTTACTCATAAATTCATCCGAAATCAGATCCAGGAATTTGATTTATCAGCAGATCATAGATTCTTGGTTGGAACTGTTGAGGATGGTTCACTATTGAAGAGTCCCATACTAGAACGAAAACAGCTCTAAATTTCCCTCTAATTCTTTATTTATTGTCACCTCAACTTTAATCAATATATATGCAGATTAAACCGATCTTCACAAGATCCCTTCAACAAAAAGTATTTCATAGCATGTTCAGAGACAAAGAATATGGTTAAGCAAACACTTGATGTTTTCTTTTTCTTCTTTTTCCTCTTCTTCCTCTTCTTCTTCTACTTCTTCAATAACTTCAAATGTCTCTTACTGTTAGTCGTTTATCATGTACAACCTTAAGACATTATTGTTCAAGTTATTAAGTTTTTTTGCTTATAAAACACTGTTTACTAACAAATGGATTGACATTATACGATAGTATTATGTTTTCTTTTAATGAACACATATAGATAATTGAGAAATATGATTACCATAGGTAGTTTATAGTGATTATTGACTTTTATAATTTAAGATACATTTTGGTCTGAATCAAACAATCATTGGAAGGTGGTTGAACAAAATCTTAGGTTAACTAGTATTAGACACGTATGTCGTTGTTTGTTTGGGAAATAGTTTAGAAGTTAAACTTTTATCGAGAAACTTGAAGATCCAGAGTTTGATCTATGGTTAAGTTATCAATGGACACTGGTGAGATAACCTCATACTAATGTAGTGAACAAAAACACCAGTGGGATAATTGAATGTATTAGAGCACAAAATTTCAGGGTATCTCAATAAAATCTCAGAACCATATAGTAAATATTTAATTTTCCAAATATCAATCCATCATATCAAACTTGACTGTTCCTGTTGCAAACATCAATCCATTGTCACAATCGATTGGTCACTAGGTGGTGGATCAATGTCATGTGTTTCAAATCTTTATTTAGTGCAGATCGAATGCTATCGACCATGTTGCAATGTGGGCACCAGTCTAGTTTTGGTGCGAAATTCACTCATCCATTTGGTTGAGTAGTGTTTTGGCATTATATCTGATGTCAGTTCGCGATGAATGCTTGAATGCTATTACGAGTTCACCTTACTCGGTAAACGGAACGAAAGTCAAAGATACAGTGACATGTTAGGTTGTTATAATCCGTTGTCCCCGTCCCTGCTAACTTGGTCAAGAAGTCTTGATGAGGCGTAGAGAATGTATTCTACAAGTATTATGTCACGATAAGCATAATGAATGGCAACTTTTGTGATCCATGTATGGACCAATACTACACGTATATTTTTATTGTATAATTATTAAGTAACTAAACTATTCATATTCGTGTCCCTCTTATTGTGAGCTTTATTTTGACCTATGAACTATCATTATTCAATTTACCATTCTTGAATTATGCCCTTCCTATCAACTACTACCTCCCTCATTCACAGCCACATTAGGCTAATTCTCGTACAAATGTTGCTTCCTATTTTACGGTATTGTATGGTCTGTCTGGTTGGTATATAAGCCCAGTATGTTTGAAATAAATAATTGATATCGCAGGGGCTGAGATTGGTGTTCTGCACTTAACAGGCAGAGCTAGGCAGGAAGCAGGACCAATAAGGACTCTATACTGCTCGTATGGGTTTTACGTGTCATTAGTCCGATCGATAATTCACTGCCCCCTAATTGGCGGTATCATTACGTATACATTAACAGGGCACACAAGTCACAAGTTATGACAACAAGCACTCAGAAAACACGAGGTCGCTAAGCACACAAACCAACCTTATTTATACAATGATAGAAACACCCTTGGGAGAGCCACAAAATAGCGTACTAAAAAAAAATCCGCCAACCAATAACAGTCAAGGATTTCCTAGTGGGAAATATAAGCTGTAGGTCAACTAAGCGACTCTTGGCGCGAAAACATAAAATTCAAATTTTCGGAATAAACCTACAAAATTAGGACTTTTTCCAAGTGAGTTCTGAGGATCTAACATCCTTAACAAATTTTATTAATTCACTGTGATAATC